>CP141156.1:73755000-75005000 GCA_035233585.1 Antiaris toxicaria
ATAAGGCTTAAAAATTCAGATTTTTATTATGGATAAGGGAGAAAATCTTCTCCTAATCCATTTCTAATTCAGAGGATCACCTCATACAAGTCTATAAATAGAGGTCCTGCCACTCCAGTTCTCTCAGACCACAGACTCTTAGGTGAGCAGGCTTATTGTTGCACAACTCACCGTGACAATAAGTTCTTTAGAGAGCTGGGTGGTTGGAAGAAGACTAGCAGTGCTAGCATACTGATCGAGGTTTAGAGTGCCCACACATTTAGCTATTCGGGAATTGAAGAATAGTAGAGAAGGCTAGTTGGTTGAAGCCCCCCGATCATTCTCTTCCTACAGATTGGCGTCCTTGAGGTATGAGTTTAAATTGTTGTTGGTTTATTGTATATGGCATCATGAGATATTTAACGATCTTAAAAAAAATTTTATTGTTCCGCTGTGCCACTCTGAAGCGTTTTTAACGATTTATTTCATTCAATTGGTATCAGAGCCATCTCATGACTATACCATGTACATAAATTAGACAATTAATTAGTCTTTTTTATGTATGGATTGATATTTAGAGAGTGGCATTCTAGGATTCCTTTATGTTGTTATCATGTATTATGTATGTAGTATGTGGTTATTTTAATTTTTTAAATTATTATAAGCATGCTTGTTTATTGCCGGTTATGGTTCCTTAGAATTTAGAAAATTGTATCTAGTATTTTTTATGTAACCATGGGAGCAGTTTATAACTACTGTAATTTTCCCACGGATTTTAATTTTTTTGTCCCTTAGAATTATTATGATTGGATTTTTTGTACACCGGAAATGGTTTAGGAAATTTTATGTAATTATTCTTAGAGGAGATTAAAGTTTGAAGACCGTAATTTATTTTTCTCAAAAGTTAAATTTAATTTAAAGGTTGAAATTTTGATGTGTGGAAAATTTCAATTTAATTAGGATTCACATTAATTTTTGGAGATCCTAATGGTAAATTGGAATATGACACAAAAATCAAGGCATGACCCCTCGGGATAGGCCATCGGCCTTGGAGGGGCTGCAGCCCCTGCCTTTGGGCAGGATGGGGCTGCGGCAGCCCTTGTCTAGGCCATGACCACCCACGGCCACAGGCTTTGCCTACAGGTAGGGGTGGCCATGGCCCACCCAAGGGCCGGCCATCACCCGGGCGTGTAGCCCATGGTTGCAGGCACTGCCTGCAACTAGCTGGACTGCACCAAGCCTGTGGTCGTTGGCTGCCAGCCCCCCCGTGGGCTACCCACGGCAGTTTTGGGCCTTCACGCCTCGTGGGTCGAAAAATAGACAATTTTAATTTTTAAATTTGAGATTTAATTTTTAAATCATGTTTAAAAATATCTAATTAAAATTTTAAATTTTTGAAAATACATATTATTACACATGATATTTAAAATTGTTTAAAATTTAAATTTGAAATTTAAATTTGAAATTCGAATTTGGAATTCGAATTTGAAATTTATATTTTTGGGATTTAAATTTTAAATGATTCATGGGATGAGAAATAAATGGAGAGGCTACATAAAGATGGATACAAGAAGACGGAACAAAATTCAAGACCCAAAGAATGCTTTGGATGGAATTTTGTAATCTTTATTTTCTTTGTTCTAGGATGGAACCATGACTTGGTTATTTATCTGTCAATGATTTTTTCTGTGATATGTCATGGATGTATAAATATGTATTGATGGATGTTTTATATGCATATTTGATAACATGTCATATAGGATAGGTGAATGCCGCTCATACTATATTGATCATACATATTTATCAAAACTTGTGTGTTTTTCAAAATATTGAGTGGGAGAGGGTTTTAAACAAAACCCATGGCCTCCATTGTTGATCCATATATGAAAGCATGGTAACGCCTCGCGTCAGTTCTGCCCTGACCACACCTATCGGTAGGTGTTTACCGCCGCTGGTATACTAGATTGGATCTCCTATGTGGAAAACGTGTTCGGGCACGATCCTATTCATGACGACCCCTCGGGGGCTTGGTAGGACGTGGTTTGGGCTACGTAAACAATGGTTATACACTCAAGACTCGTTTAGTTATTAACCTTCCCTAGAAGCTCTGTTAACTAAACTGGTGGCCAAAATAAGCGGTTATTAATATATGTCTTAATCTTGGAGGATTTAAGGTAATATATATTAATTGGATAGGGTCCATGTTCCGGCTATTTGTCTCATGACCACCCCTCAGTGGCTTGGGGCAATAGGTGCTGAGAATTACCGTTGCAATGCTACATGTTTTTTCAAGTTTCATATAGGAACATACTTGTATGTTTTTTTTGCTAAATTGTCTGTATATTAGCTTGGCCCTTGTAATAATGTCTAGTATAATTTTATTTCAGTTCAAAATATCACTAACACCCCTCCTTTCAATACTTACTGAAAATAAGCTGAATGGCAACAATTATAAAGACTGGAAAATAAATCTACTAATAGTTCTCAGCTGCGAGAGACACAAGTTCATGTTGGACGAACCATGCCTACCTGAGCCTAAACCTGACACACCGCTTGAGGAGGTCCTGGTTGCCTATACTCATTGGAGTGAATCTAATGAGATAGCTTGGTGCTACATTCTGGCAAGCATGACGAGTGCTTTACAAAAGCAGCATGAGACTTATCAAGTTGCTGGGGAGATCATGGAAAATCTGGAGGACATGTTCGGAGGCCAAGAAAAATTGGCTTGACAGTCTATTATAACTAGCATTATGAACTCCAAGTAGAAGGCAGGTACTCCGGTAAAGGACCATATGATCACTCTAATGGGATTCTTTGCTAAAGCTGCCGAAAATGGTGCTGAGTTGGACTACAACACCTAGATCGAGATGGTGTTCAAAACTCTGTCAAAAGATTTTGTGGGGTTTAAGGCCGCATACAATCTAGTGACAAGGGAGTTAGGACTCACTAAGCTCATGAAGCAACTCCAAGCTTATAAGCGGATGATCAGGGATGGGGATGCTGTCCAACCCAAAGGAGAGGCCAATTTGACGGAATCTTCCAAACCCTCACGGAAGAGGAAGAGGCCAAATCAGAAGCAAGCGGCCTCTAGTTCTTCTAATCCTCCTATCTCGGATGGGAAGAAGAAGAAGAAGAAGAATAAGAAGCCTAGGGACCTTAAAAAGTCCAAATGCTTCCACTGTGGGAAGGTAGGTCACTTTAAGAAGGCTTACTGGGAATTCCTAGCCACCAAGGGCAAGGAAGGTAAGGAACTTCACTATTTAGAAGTGTGTTTGGTGGAAGAATTGAAAGATACTTGAGTTATTGATTCGGGCGCCACTAATCATGTTTGTGTTTCTATGCAAGGGTTCGTGGAAACGAGAAGTCTACATTATAGGAGCCTTTCGTTGCAGACTGGAGATGGTAGCTTGGTGGTGGCTGAGGCAGTGGGAGATGTTTACCTATACTTTGATGAATTTAGGTTTATTTTATTGAAAGACTGTTTTTACGTTCCTAATTTTAGAAGGAACCTTATATCAGTAGCTTGTTTAATAAAGGATTCTTATTCAGTTTCTTTTAGTAAAAGAGTTGATATTCATAGAAATAAGTCTTTTATCTATTCCGGATGGATGGATGGAAACCTATATTTGATCAAACCAAAGATGTACTCACTGCTTGACACTGAATTAATAGATAACTCTAAAAGGTTGAAAGTTTCTCACTCTAACAAGGCGTATCTTTGGCATTTAAGACTTGGTTATATTAATCAGGATAGGATTCAAAGGTTAGTGAAAGATGGTCCTCTAGAATCTCTGGAAGAGGTACATCTTCCTCAATGTGAGTCTTGTCTTGGGGGTACGATGACTAAGAGGTCTTTTAGAGCTAAAGGTACTAGGGCTCAGGAACTCTTAGAAATTGTGCACACTGACGTATGTGGCCCCATGAACGTCACAACACGAGGAGGATTCGAGTATTATGTCTTCTTTATAGACGATTACTCGAGGTTTGGATATGTGTATTTGATGCACCACAAGAGTGAAACTTTTGACAAGTTCAAAGAGTATCGTGCGGAAATGGAAAAGCAATTGGATAAATCCATAAAGACACTTCGATCTGATCGAGGTGGTGAATACCTCTCCGATGAATTTCTAGGACATCTCGTAGAGAATGGGATACTATCCTAATTGACTGCACCTGGTACTCCACAATAGAATGGTGTAGCCGAAAGTAGAAACAGGACCTTATTGGATATGGTATAGTCCATGATGAGTTATTCAACGTTACCGTTATCATTCTAGGGATATGCATTACAAACGGCGTGCTATATTCTAAACCAAGTTCCAAGTAAGTTAATTCCCAAGACTCCGTATGAATTGTGGTGTGGCAGGAAGCCTTCCCTTGGACATGTGAGAATATGGAGCTGCCCAGCACATATACTGGATGGGGATGCGTAGCAGTTGGAACCAAGAACAGAATTGTGCATGTTTGTAGGGTATCCTAAGGGAACTAAGGGAGGTGTGTTCTATAACCCGAAGGAATAAAAAGTCATTGTTTCGACCTATGCGACATTCTTGGAGGAAAGTCACATGAATGACTTTAAGTCTCGAAGCAAAGTGGTGCTAGAGGAATTATCGAGTGAAAGAACTGCTCCACAGATTTCGGTCTTGGATGCTAGTCCAAGTTCCAGTGAAAGACCTGTAGACGATCAACAATTTAGGGTGCCTCGTCGTAGTGGGAGGGTTTGGAAAAAGCCTAATTTCTTCATGTATGATGTTGAGATATACCAGGCCGAGGCTCATAAGCATGAGGATGATCCAGTCACTTATGATGAAGCTATAAATGATGTTGATTCTAAATCTTGGAAATAGGCTATGAACAATGAGATGGATTCTATGAAATCCAACTTTGTTTGGGAACTTGTAGATCTACCAGATGGGATAAAACCCATTGGATGCAAGTGGGTCTACAAAAGAAAGAAGGATGCGGAAGGGAGAGTGGAAACTTTCAAAGCTAGACTGGTTACAAAGGGGTACACGTAAAAGGTTGGAATCGATTACGATGAAACCTTTTCGCCTGTTGATATGCTGAAGTCTATCCGTATTCTTCTGTCTGTTGCTACAGCTCTTAATTACGAGATCTGGCAAATGAATGTTAAGACGGCATTCTTGAATGGCCATCTTAAGGAATGTATCTACATAATACAGCCCGAAGGGTTCGTGGTAAAAGGCGAAGAAAGAAAAGTCTACAAGTTGCTTAGATCCATTTATGGATTAAAGCAAGCATCCCGCTCATGGAACC
This sequence comes from Antiaris toxicaria, assembly GCA_035233585.1. Lineage (NCBI taxonomy): Eukaryota > Viridiplantae > Streptophyta > Magnoliopsida > Rosales > Moraceae > Antiaris > Antiaris toxicaria. The sequence goes on from CP141156.1 coordinate 73,760,257, forward strand.
AGAGATTTGATCAAGCGATCAAGACATTTGGTTTTGAGCAGAACGTTGATGAACCCTATGTTTATAAATGTATTAAGGATGGAAAAGTGGTCTTTCTAGTACTCTATGTTGATGATATACTGCTCATTGGGACTCTATGTTGATGATATACTGCTCATTGGGAATGATGTAGGGAAATTATCATCAGTCAAGCTTTGGCTGCACCAACAGTTTGACATGAAGGACCTAGGAGAAGCTAATTATATTTTAGGCATTCGTCTCTTCAGAGATCAAAAGAACAAAATGATAGCATTATCCCAAGCTTCATACATAGATAAAATAATTGACAAATATGCAATGCAAGAGGCAAAGAAAGGTTCACAACCTTCTATTACCGGTCTAACTCTTTCATTGGATGACTGTCCCAAGACATCGGAAGAAAGAGAGCATATGAGTAAGGTCCTTTATGCATCCGCTCTGGGTAACCTTATGTACGCTATGCTTTGCACTCGCCCGAACATATGTTTTGTAGTAGGTATGGTGAGTCGATATCAAGTAAATCCTACAACCAAGCACTAGTAAGCTGTAAAGCATATACTCAAGTATCTTAAGAGAATGAGGGATTATATGCTAGTGTATTCTGGAGGGGACCTAACACCCATAGGATACACAGACTCAAACCTACGGACTTGCAAGGATTCAAGGAAATTGACATCAGGATCAGTATTCTTACTCGAAAGAGGCACCATTGTGTGGAGGAGCGTGAAGTAAGGTTGCACAGCTGACTCTACTATGAAGGCTGAGTATGTGGCTACAGTTGAGGCATCTAAAGAAGCGGTTTGGCTCCGCAAGTTCTTTAGAGATCTTGAGGTCATTCTGGGTGTTGACAAGCCTATCACACTTTACTATGATAACACTACGGCTATTGCAAACATAAGGGAATCTAGGCACCACAAGAGGACCAAGCACATAGATCAAAGATATCACATTATTAGAGGGCATGTGGAGATAGGACAAGTAGATGTATGTAAGATCGCATCCGAGCACAACATTGCCGATCCCTTTACTAAGACTTTGGTGGCTAGAAGCTTCGAGAGACATGCAGAGGAGATGGGGATGCGTAACATGGCACATCTACTGGCTTAGGGCAAGTAGGAGATTGTTAGGAAATGCCCTAAGCATTAGAGACATTTTGATGTATTTATTTTGAACCGGATAATAAAATTATATATAGAGGTTATCCATTACATTGCTATGTGTCCTCATTCTATTAACATGTTAAAGTAAATGTAAGCAAATATGGCTCCCTGACTGCTTGTGTTAAAACTGTTAGAATGTTGCATGTAATAGACTTTTTGAATGTGAGAAGACAATGTTCTAAAGTAAGCGGTCTAAACTAAGGTTTGTAGTCTATGGGGTTAGATCGAGCATCTAACTCATATTAAGACTATTATGTTGTCTAAAGCCATGGTGGGGACAGTTTGTCTTGACTGTCTGGAGCATAGACTCTCAAGTAGAGACATAGATATGTTGCTTAATGGTGACATATTAGACCGAGACTAAAACGTGATTGATCTATGTAGTCCGCTATGAGTGGATCAATCTGCTTTTAATGTTTATTGTGCAACAACCTTAATCCTGAGTGAATGAACTACTTCATGTATATGACTTGTGTACTTTGATGTTCCAATGGCTAAAGCATCTCAGAGGTAGTAAGCTTATAGATCGATTCATTGGGTGCATGACTTGTATACAATGAAGGGTTTGTTTACAGATATCAGAATCATAACTCTAATAAGGAGTTAAGGGTATCCTCTTAAAGGCATTATACTGGATGTGAAAATGGACAAGACCTTGGGTCGTCTGTTGGGCGGATGACGTCTTATTCACATATGGTGAATAATCAATTTCTTATTCGGTTGTATAATGGAACTTTAAGATAGCCTGATTAGCAGGATTGAACAGACTTTGACCTAAGGCTGATCATGGATATCATATGAGGGTTTTGCATACATGACAAGGTCATTGGACAATAGCTTGTCACAGGCTTACGTAATACGGTATATAATTGGGAGTTCAGTTTCAGGTTTATAGTGGTGTGACTCTGAAATTAGTGATCATATGATTGAGTTGTTTGGTAAAGAATGATGATTATATAGATTCACGGGAGCCCAATTATATATGTCCAATTGGTCCCTCTACTAGCTCCACATAATTCCTTAACGATTGGCAAATTGATTTGAGTATGCTATTGGCTAGTTGATTATGCATGGATGGTGTTGACATAGGATTAGGATGGTGGAAAAGATTTTCTCCAGTTGAATTCAGATTTTATTTTGAATAATAGAGTACACAATTATTTGAACTCCAAATAAAGTTGCCATGATTTTATTTGAGATTAGATTGGAGTTGTAGAAAATTATCCATGAGAACAAGAATTTGAAATACAACTGTTTGTGGATTTTGAAATTTGAATTTCGAAATTTAAATTTTGAATTTTGAATTTGAGATTTGAATTTTGAATTTGAAATTTGAATTTGAAATTTGAATTTGAAATTTGAAATTTGAATTTGAATTTTGAATTTTCAAATTTGAAATTCAAATTTTGAATCACAGTCCAAGTAGAATTTGAATTCTTTGTGGATAATTCTACAATGCTAGAATTCGAATTTGAGTTGGATTATGAAGAGGAAAATCTTGTTTGAATCGTACTTGAATTTTGAATCCTAACTCTATCAAAAGTGACCAAATTTTGTTGAGGAAAATCCTCCAAGAGATTTTTGATTTTTGTGGATGAGGATTCAAGGAAAAATTCAAGTTTCAATCCCAGCTGAATTTGGATTCTCTCCTCCCTGAAAGTGGCTGAAAATATTGAGGAAATCTCAAGGGAGATTTTTGGTTTTATTTGGATAAGGATGAGGTAAAATTCAAGCTAGAAAATCCTATTTTGATTTTGATTCTCTTCACACTTTAATGACTGAATCTAATCATGTTTTTGGCACAAAGGGGAATCAGTTTTTATGAGGGAATGAGGAGATAAAATTCAAGTTAAAATCCTATTTGAATTTTGAAAGAAAAATCCCTACAATGGTCGAAATCTTTTTTGGTTGGATAAGGCTTAAAAATTCAGATTTTTATTATGGATAAGGGAGAAAATCTTCTCCTAATCCAATTTGAATTTAGAGCATCACCTCATGCAAGTCTATAAATAGAGGTCCTGCCACTCCGGTTCTCTCAGACCACAGGCTCTCAGGTGAGCAGGCTTATTGTTGTACAACTCATCGTGACAATAAGTTCTTTTGAGATCTGGGTGGTCGGAAGAAGACTAGCAGTGCTAGCATACCGATCGAGGTTTAGAGTGCCCACACACGTAGCCATTCGGGAACTGGAGCATAGTAGAGAAGGCTAGTTGGTTGAAGCCCTCCGATCATTCTCTTCCTGCAGATTGGCGTCCTTGAGGTATGAGTTTAAATTGTTGTTGGTTTATTATATATGGCATCATGAGATATTTAACGATCTTCAAAAAATTTTATTGTTCTGCTACGCCACTCTGATGCATTTTTAACGATTTATTTCCTTCATCTACAATTGGTCGATTAATCAATTAGTCATCTAGAAGGAAAAATTGAAGATGTCTTGATAAGAGTAGATAAATTTATTTTCACTGTAGATTTCATCATTTTGGACTTTGAAGCAGATAAAAAAGTGCCCATCATATTAGGAAGACCATTCCTAGCAACAGGAAGAACATTAATTGATGTGCAAAAAGGGGAGTTGACGATGAGAGTCAATGATGAATAGGTTACATTTAATGTATTCAAGGCAATGAGGTTTCTAGATGAAGTGGAGGAATGCTCGATGGTGAATATACTTGACCATGTGGTGTTAGAAGAATTTGAGCAAAGTTGCTACAAAGACACTTAGAGTCTTCTTTGCATATAGAAGCTAGAAAGGTGAATGAAGAAGTGTGATAACTAGGAATTTCAGATTCTCGGAGTAGGTTAAAATTATATGTATGTATTAATTTTAATGAATAAATTATGAAAAAGTTGTGTTTTAATACTGTTGAGAATACTGTAAAAATGTTCTGGCAGTTTTAAAGTGTATGAGTTCGAGGATGGAAAATCTTACCGGACATAATTGGGTAAGACGGTTCGAAATCAGAGCCAAAAACCCTAGAGAGTGCATAGAAATGCACTAAAATGATAGAAATTTATGGTAGAGAATTTTGACCAAATGGAAGCAAAATAAAACAAACCGATCACACTGGAGGCACCTAAAACCTAAAGTTCCATTCGGTTTGACTTTCGGTCAAAATTTGACCACAAATTAATTAGGGAATTAATATATATAATAAGATGACATCACCTACATGATGTCATTAATACAAATTTATTTTTGGTTTAGAAAGTAATATGTAAAAGGTGTATGGCTAAGATCATCTTACTTTTTGATCAATGGCCAAAATCATGCCAAAATGATTAAAAAAAATTTAGAAATTTTCTAAAAGGCCATTCGGCCATATGGAAAGGAAGAAAGAAAAAAATTTGATTTTGGCCCCAAAAATCTTACTTGTTAGTCCTTGAACAATCAGCAAATTGTTGAAAAAAAATTGCCAAATGGTCCTTGGATTTTGCCTATAAATAGGCACCAAAATTCATTCAAAAAAATTAGAAAAAGTGGCCAAACTCTTGCCCTTTTCTTGCAGCCCAAAACTGTGAGCTTCCCCCCCCCCCCCCATTTAAGCCAAATTTTGTTCAAAAAATTCACACCAAAATTAGCTTGCATTGCACTTCTAGCATCAAGCAATCAACTAGATAAGGTCAGCTTCTAAATTGAAGCATTTCTCTTTGATTTTCTTAGTGAAAATCTGTGGGTCTTTGGCGTAGAAAAACATTGAAAAAGTTGATGTTTTGTTGATGTTATGATTAGATTTGTGTTTTAGAAATTGAAGCATGATTTAGGGTTAAGAAACAAGTAAAAATTTTGCATGTTTCCATGAAAAAAATCCATGGCATATTGGTGTGAAAAATGACTTGGAAATTAGTGATTTGGTTTAGTGTTTATGTTCATTTGGTTATATGATGAATTAAGCATGAATTGGAATCAAGAAACAAGAAAATTTTGATGTATTTTTCATGCTAAAACTGTGGGTGATGAACACTAGAAAATGGAAATTTTTAGTGTTGAATAATGTTGATAAAACCCTAGGAAAGAAAACAAGATTTTCTACATGTTTTGCATGAAAAATCCGTGGCTAATGCTAGGTTTAGAATGAAAATTTGGTTAGGTTTTAATGTTGATTTGTACATTGAAAACCTAAGAATAAAATGTGATAAGTATGGGAGGTGATAAAAAAAAATAGTTGGTGATGATTAACATGATAAACCAAGGTTAGGTTTGTAGAAAAATTGATGTTGTGTATTGATTCTTGAATATTGGTTAATGTGGAAAATTTTTATACAAAGTTTGGAAACTTTGTATAAAATAGGCCTCTAGTATAATACGTGGCAGGTACAAAGGTTCTGAGGCGTACCTAACGCCAAGAAACCTAAAAATACAAGCAGAAATGCTGTCGAAATTTTTAAAATGGCATATGGGCATTTTAGGAAACGAGGGGCAAAAATATTGGACTCGGGCAGGAAACCGGGGCCCCTCGGTGGATTAGGATTGAAAATGGAAAACCAACCCAAAAGAAAAATTAGGTCAGAAAGTGAACAATTAGGGTAAAAAAAATAAGGGCATTTTAGGAAACGAGGGGTAAAAATATTAGACTCGGGAAGGAAATCGGGACCCCTCAGTGGATTAGGATTGAAAATGGAAAACCAACCCAAAATAAATAGTAAACCGACCTTTAATGTCTAAAATGCCTAAAACAAGAAAAAAAATTTCATGTTAGGGGTATTTTGGGAAACGAGGAAAAAAATTAGGTCGAGATAGTAAATCCGAGCCTCTCGAGGACCGAGGGCCGGGAACAGGATAAAAAGCATTTTAAGAGTAGTGAAATGGCCATTTGAGGCTTCAAAACGCTCAAAAAACAAGAAACGACCCTAAGTGATGGATGAATAGTAATCGAGGGTCAGAAAGTGAACAATTAGGGTGTTATAGTACCAAAAAGCTGTAAAATGATACCAAAACCTAGGGAATATTATTTTAAGATATTTGGGCTTAGAAAATTTGAGAGAAACGATAAAACGGAATAGTTACGATCCCGAGACCTAATAGGGGTAAAATTGTCATTTTGACAAAAATTTCTGAAAGCCTCGGAAAGGACCCTAAAGGACATAGAATGACTTAAATAAAATTTGAAGACCCAAAATAGAAATTTGAGAGTTAAAAATCTAGAGTTTAATTAGTACACGAGCGTGTACAGTGGAACACGGCCGTGTAAAATAAGACCGAGAGGTACACGGTCAGGGGTACGGGCGTGTTGCAAACAGTGTACCATATAAAAAAAATTAAAATGTTTTGAAAATTTATCACGAAATAAATATATTTAAAGTGATAATTAATAAAGGATATTAACAGACAATATTATATCTGTAGGAACCCAGATTAGAGATAAAAGTACGGAAGAGTTCCGGGAGTGGACATTATCGCAGTATTGGTAAGTTCAAGCATTTTCATCTCTGCAACATGAAATACTGTATTACTTTGTCATGCATTAGTTGTACATTAGGAATCAAGTCCTATTGGCAATTGGAGATTAGTTAGTATAACATGTCCCACATTTTAAAGATAAGAATATCTAAGGCCTACGGGTGATGGAGGTTAGTAACCTTGAGGTGACAATTAATGTCACTTCATCAGAACTATAATTGAAAGATGGTAATAAAACTATTTAAGGCATACCCCCCCTCCAACATATTGATGGAGGTTTCTCAGGTCCTATGGGGATATAAGGGCTATGGAGCACGAAGCTCTAGGGTCGCTCCCTAGGCCCTCCCAGTCAACGCGCAAGGTAGATTAACGGTATTACCATAAAAGAACTCTATACTAGAAAATAAATAGAGAAAGAATAATTTATAATATAATGAAAACCATAATTGAGCATAACCAAAGTTTGCACTAAGTATAGTGAATTCGGTTAGGTTATGTGAATAGTAATCGATTAAGGAAATTTGAATAGTATCTGGTTACAGTAATGTGAATAGTAACCTGTTAAGGTAACAGTTACTATTCATCAATCAATTGTCAAAGTCATTATTCATGGTAAATAGTACTATTTATGATGAGTAGTACTATTCATAGGAGATTGAGTTTTTAATGTTTTTGAATCCATGTGATTCTTACTAAGTATGTTCGAACTTACTAAGCCTGATAGCTCATCAGTTTGTTCATGTTGCAGGTAAGAAACCTGTCCAGTAGATATATGGATGGCGGTAGGATGTGCGCGTGTCAAGGGATAGGGAATACACCGTGGACTTGGTCCTGCTATAAGTCTTCCGCTGAGCTTTTAAAGTTAGTGAATTGAAGAGATTGTGAAAAAAAAAAATGCAGTATAAATATTTTGTATGTTATACATTATGTTATACTCCAAAAGACAACTAAAAGTTAGTATTGTATTTTACATGACTTTTATACTTAGCTTTCTTTTCAAGAAAGTATGTATTAAAAAGGAAAAAAAAAATTATAGGCGAAATTTTCAGTCCCTAAAAAAATGAGAGTTTAAGAAAAAGAGTTTTAAAATGGCAATCCGGGTTCGGCACAGGAACTGTCTTGGTCGGTAATAGAGTCGGTTCATGACAATTGTGGATGATCGAATTCGAGGGGTGTCACAAGAAGTAGGAATACAAATGGCTTGGGTGGATGCAAGACTAGTTGGTGCACTTAGGGAGAAGAAGTTTGAACCATTAGGATTGTCAGAATATGAGATCTAGAAACCGAGGCCATTCATTGAAGAGCCACCAGTTTTGGAGTTGAAGCCTCTTCCAACACACCTCCGGTATGCTTACTTAGGAGAGTCAGAAACACTTTTAGTGATTGTTTCAGCCTTGTTAACTGAAGATCAGGAGCAAAGGTTGCTTGTAGTGTTGCGAAAGTTTAAAAAAGCACTAGGATGGACAATTATAGACATCATGGGAATTAGCCCTTCAATTTATATGCATAAGATTTTGTTGGAGGAATACTAAGCAATTCTATGGAGCAGCAGTGAAGATTAAACCTAATTATGAAGGAAGCTATGAAGAAGGAAGTGATCAAGTGACTAGATGCAAGAATAATCTACCCTATTTCAGACAATTCATGGGTTAGCCCAATTCAGTGTGTGCCTAAGAAGGGAGGAATGACAGTTGTAGCTAATGACAGCAATGAGTTGATTCCTACTTGAACAATCACAGGTTGGAGAGTTTGCATGGATTATCGAAAAGTGAACAAAGCTACCAGGAAGGACCATTTCCCATTACCATTCATTGATTAGATATTAGATAGATTAGCTGGGAAGGAGTACTACTATTTTCTGGATGGGTATTCAGGTTACAATCAGATAGCCATAGCACCTGAGGATCAGGAGAAGACCACTTTTACTTGTCTATATAGGACATTTGCTTTCAAGAGAATGCCAATCGGGTTGTGTAATGCACTTGTAACATTTCAACACTACATGATGGCTATCTTTTCAGATATGGTGGAGCAGTTCTTAGAAGCCTTCATGGATAATTTTTCAGTTGTTGGAGAGTCTTTTGATGGTTGCTTAGTGAATCTAGAGCAAGTCTTGAAGAGGTGTGAAAAGACCAGCTTAGTCTTAAATTGGGAAAAATGCCATTTTATGGTCACCGAAGGGATTGTGCTAGGTTACAAGGTATTGAAGAGGGGGATTGAGGTGGACAAGGCAAAAATAGAGATTATTGATAAGTTGCCATCACCTACATTAGTCAAAGGGATCAGAAGCTTCTTAGGGCATACAAGTTTCTACAAATGATTCATTAAGGATTTCTCAAAAGTTTCTAAACCTCTATGTTCGTTGTTGGAGTAGTACACGCCTTTCAAATTAGATGAGGATTGCCAACATGCGTTCACAGAGTTGAAGAAAAAGCTTATATCAGTACCTATCATTGTGGCACCCGATTGTTCTCTTCCATTTGAGCTAATGTGTGATGCTAGCGACTATGCTATAGGAGCAGTGCCGAGGTAGAGAAAGAAAAGGATATTTCACTCTATCTACTATCCTAATAGAACCCTAACCGATGCTCAGCTCAATTACACCACAACTGAAAAAGAGCTCTTGGTAGTGGTGTTTGCATTTGATAAGTTTAGAGCATATCTGGTGGGCACCAAAGTTATGGTCTATACTAACCATTCAACCATAAAATATCTCTTTGCCAAGAAAGATGCCAAGCCTAGGTTGATCGGATGGGTTCTATTGCTTCAAGAGTTCGATTTAGAGATTAGAGATAGAAAGGTGACCAAAAATCAAGTGGTTGACCATCTATCAAGGCTGGAAGTTGGAGTGACAGAGAGAGATGAGAAATTGATCAAGGAAACTTTCTTTGACGAGCAGCTTTTTAGGATCAGATAGTTGACCACACCGTATTATGCAGATATAGTGAACTACTCTATGAGTGGTTTACTTCTGCTTGAATTGGCAAGCCAGCAGAGGAGGAAATTTTTTCATGACATCAAGTTTTACTACTGGGATGAGCCTTATTTGTTCAAGCAATATGCTGACCAGATTCTGAGACGATGTTTTCCTGAGGGAGAAGTGGCTGGTATACTCCAGCATTGCCATTCATCTCCTTATGGTGATCGCTATGGAGGGATTAGAACAGCAGCAAAAGTTTTGCAATCTAGATTATATTGGCCATCCCTTTTCAAAGATGCTCATGAGTTCGCTAAGACTTATGACAGGTGTTAGCAGTTTTGAAATATTTCACAAAGAAATGAAATGCCCTTAAATAATATTTTGGAGGTTGAGATATTTGATGTGTAGGGCATAGACTTCATAGGGCCATTTCCTTCATCATACAACAATCAACACATCTTGGTGGTCATTGATTATGTGTTCAAGTAGGTGGAAGCTTTAGCATTTCCCATGAATGATTCCAAGGTGGTTGTGAAGTTTTTACACAAGAATATTTTTACATGCTTTGGGACCTTGAGAGCAATCATAAGTGATGAAGGGACATACTTCAGTAGCAAACAGTTTAAAAGCATCTTGGCTAAGTATGGAGTAAGCCATAAAATTGCTACAGCATATCATCCTCAAACCAGTGGACAAGCCGAAGTTTCCAACAAAGAGATAAAGAGAATTCTCGAAAAGGTTGTCAACCCCACGAGGAAGGATTGGTCAGCTAGATTGGATGACACTTTATGGGCATACAGGATAGCTTATAAAACTCCCTTAAGAGCATCTCCATACAGATTAGTGTTTGGAAAAGCATGCCACTTGCCAGTAGAATTGGAACATAAGGCATATTGGGCAATTTCCAAGCTTAATCTCGATGCTTATGTTACTGGAGAGAAAAGGATGCTGCAAATTAATGAGCTGGAAGAATTTCAAATGCAAGAATAAGATAATGCAAAGTTATACTAGGGAAAGGTTAAGAAATAGCATGATGATAAGATCCTTCCACTAGTATTTGAAGCAGGGCAGCAAGTTCTTTTCTTCAATTCAAGGCTAAAGCTCTTTCCAGGGAAACTAAGATCAAGATGGTTAGGTCCTTTCAAGATTACTGAAGTGTTTCCTCATGGTGCTGTGGAACCTATGGAAGAAAAATCGGGAAGGAAGTTCAATGTAAACGGTCAGCATCTCAAGCATTATTGGGGAGGCACATTTGACAAGGAGAAGACTTTAATCTCCTTGAGAGATCCAGATTAGTAAAAGGGAAGTAGTCAAGCTGTCGACTTTAAAACAAGCGCTTGTGGGAGGCAACCCAATGTTAATTGACTTATTTTCTTATTTTGTTCTTGTTTGTTTGATTACTTTACTAAATTTATTTTATTTGATTGATGTGAGTATTTTATTTTAGTAGTTAATGTAAGGTTGGTTGGTGTTTGATTTGCAGGGAAAAAAGGAATGGACATCTCTGGAGTGGTTGAATGAAAATTGGAGCAGAAAGAATGAAAAGTCTGATTTTAGCAAAGTCCTAGTTGCTACAGCATTGCTATATCATCGATGGAGTAAAATTTCACTCAACCACCTTGCCTAATTCTCAACCTTCCCAAACAACATACTCAAGGAAGAAGACCTCCAAGATTTCGATGAAGAATAACTGCCTAGGCTATTAGCTACTACACCTTTGGGGTAGCACGTTTAACTACCACACTTTCGGGGTAGCGCCTTTAACTACCACACCTTCGGGGTAGCACCACATTGAGTGGAGGCATTAAACTACCACATCTTCGTGGTAGCACCACACTGAGTGGAGGCCTTAAACATAGAACCTCACCTTAGGGAGGCCGGTATGCCTACATTTAAATTTTCAGTCTTATTATCTTTCTTATTTTTATCTTTCTTTACTTTAACTTATTATTCTTTCTGGTTTCGTGAATTTGTTAGAATATCACTTCATAATGGTACTATGATCATTTCATGTGACGTCCCCAGATTTTAACCACTCGCAACCGTCATGAATCGACTCTATGGCCGACCAAGACCGTTCGGGTGCTGAATCCGAGTCGTCAGTTTTAAACGCTTTTACTAAAACTTCTTAAATACAAGGGCCTAAAATTTCGCCCCAAAATTTTTTTTTCTTTAATACATACTTCTTCTTATGAATATTAATTAAGAAAGCGATGTAAAATATAATACTATTTTTTTTCCATATCTGAAATAAGTGCAACATATTTAGTACAAATATAATATTTATATGTACTATAGTCTTTGTCTGCAAACATATTTTCTTTACTCAAAAAGCTCAGCAGAAAACTTATGGCAGGACCATGTCCACGGTGAGTTCCCTATCCCTTTAACACACTCGCATCCTGCCGCCATCCATATATCTACAGAACAGGTTTCTTACCTGCAACATGAACAAACTGATGAGCTAACGGGCTCAGTAAGTTCAAACATACATAGTAAGAATCATATTGATTCAAAGACAAGAAAAACTCAATCTCTTATGAATAATACTATTCACCATGAATAGTATAGTTGACCTTTGACCGGTGAATAGTACCAGTTACCCTAACTGGTTACTATTCACTTTACTCTATCAAGATACTATTCATTTACCCTAACCGAAATTACCTTTCTCTAGTGTAAGCTTCGGTTATGCTCAATTATGATTTCCATCATTTTTTTGATTGTTTATTCTCTATTTGATGTTTAATGTAGAGCTCTGTTTCTGGCAGTACCAATGATTATTTGCACGCTGACTGGGAGGGTCCAAGGAGCAACCTTAGAACATCGTCCTCCACAGCCCTGATAATCCCGTAGGATTTAACAAACCTCCACCACTATGTTAGAGGGGTGGTATGCCTTAGTGGTTTCATTTACCATCTTTCAATTTACAGTTTTGAACAAGTAGTTGCATAAGTCACCTCAAGGTCACAATCCTCTATTGCCCGTAGGTCTTACTTATTTTCTCGATTTGGGATATGTTATACTAACTAATTCCCAAATATTCATAGGATTTTATATCTAGTGTGCAGCTAGTGTAGAATAGATTAATACAGTATTTCATGTTGCAGACATGAAAATGCTTGAACTTACCAATACTGCGCTAGTGTCCACTCCTGGAACTCCTCCGCAGTTCTATTGTGGGTTCCTACAGACATAATAGTGTCTGTTAATACCCCTTTTTATTTATTATCTAAAATATATATATATTTTACTTACAATTCTACACATTTAAATTTTATTTGTGGTACACGGTCTGTAACACGCCAGTGTTCCAGGCCGTGTACCTCTTGGGTCTATTTTACACGGTCATGTTATTTTCTTTCTTAGCCGTGTAACTGTACACGGCTCGATACACGCCCGTGTTCAAGCCCGTGTACCTCTCGGGTTATAAAATTTTTTCCTATACATGGCCGTGTATTCCCCTACACGCCCGTGTTTCTTAAAATTCTTAGAATTTTAACTCTAAAATTCTTATTTTGAGTTTTATAATTTTATCTAAGTTAGTCTAGGTCTTTTAGAGTTATTTCCGAGCCCTTTCGGAAATTTTTGGTCAAAATGACCATTTTGCCCTTAACGGGTTTCGGAACCATAATTAGCTTCATTCTATTGTTTTTTTTCCAAATTTTCTAAGTCTAAAAATTTTAAAATAATATTTCTTAAGCTTTCGTATCATTTTACAGCTTAAATAGCCGCAAAATCTCAACCTTATTTTTCCCGACCCTCGGTTACTATTCATCCGTCACCTAGGGTCGTTTTTCCATTTTTCGAGCTTGTCGAAGCCTCAAATGGCCTTTTCACTATTTACTAAACGTTATTCATCCCGTCCCCGCCCCTTGGACCTCAAGAGGCTCGGGTTTCCTATCCCGACCTAAAATTTTCCCTTGTTTCCCAAAATACACCGAACATCGATTTTTTTTCCTGTTTTAGGCATTTTGGTAATTTAGGGTCAGTTTACTATTCCTTTTGAGTTGGTTTTCTATTTTTAATCATATTCCACCGAGGGGTCTCGGTTTCCTTTCCGAGTTCAATATTTTACCCCTCGTTTCCCGAAATGCCCTTTAGCCGATTTTAGAAATTTCAACAGCATTTCCGCTTGTATTTTTAAGGTTTCTCGGCGTTAGGTACGCCTCAGAACCTTTGTACCTGTCACGTACTATACCAGAGGCCTATTTTATACAAAGTTTCCAAACTTTGTATAAAAACTTTCCATATGTTTCAACGTTTACAAATCACATTACATATCCATTTTTTTTCAAACTAACCCTAGTTTACTAGGTTTTTACATCAAATAAATTTTCATCACCATACCACATTACTCTTATACTTTTCAATGTATAATTAACATTTAAAACTAAACAAAACATGCATTCTAACCCTAGACATGGCCACGGTTTTTATGCCAAAAAAAATAGAAAGAAAATTTTTCTTTCTTTCCTAGGGTTTTTGTCAACTTGTATCAACATTAAATTTTCCCATTTTCTCACAATCATGCCTACGGTTTTTTGCAAGAATTCTTCCTCAAATTTTTCTTGTTTCTAACTTTCATTTCATGCTTAATTTTTTTCATATGATTGAATGAACATCAACACTAAAACAAAACAACAAAATTCATGAAGTTTTCACACCCTAGGAGCCACGGATTTTACAAGAAAAACATGCAAAATTTTGATTGTTTTTCTATCCTAATTCATGCTTTGAATATCACAACATTAACCAAACATAGAATCAACAATTAAATAATTTTTTTCCCATTGTTTTTCACTCTCTATACCCATGGTTTTTAATAGAAAAAACCAAAGAAAAAGCTTCAAATTTAGGGTTTACCTTGCTTGGTTGTTGTCTTGTTGTTGGAAGTGAAATTCAAACTAAATTTGGTGTGAAATTTGAAGCAAAATTTTTGGTTCAAGGTGTTTCTCCTCCACGGTTTTGGCTGGAAATTTTTGGCAAGAGTTTAGTTGTATTTCTTTAATTTTTCTTGAATTTTTTATGCCTATTTATAGGCAAAAATCAAGGGCCTTTTTGCAATTTTTTTCCAACAATTTCTTAATTGTTTAAGGACCAAAAAGTAAGAGTTTTGGGGTCAAAATAAAATTTCTCTTTCTCCCTTTCCACATGGCCGAATGGCCTTGCAACAAAATGCCTAAAATTTTTTTTTTATTTTTTTCTAAGTGAATTTTGGCATGATCTTGGCCTTTGATCAAAAAGTAAACCAATCCTAGCCATACACCTTTCAAAGCTTTCTAATTTTGACAAAAATTTAATTTGTTTTATGACATCATCATAGTGATGTCATCAACTATTCATATTAATCTTGAATTAATTCGTAGTCAATTTTTGACTGTTATCCGATCCAAACGGAACTTTACCGAAATCGCGCAGGCGAGTTTTTAGTGCCTCCCGTGTGGTCGGTTTGTCTTATTTTGCTTCCGTTTGATCAGAATTCTCTACCGTAAATTTTTATTGTTTTAGTACATTTCAATGCACTTTCTAGGGTTTTCGGTTCTGATTTGGAACCGTCTCACCCGATTATGTTCAGTAGGATTTTCCATCCCCGAACTTACACACTTTCACACTATCAGAATATTTTATACTATTCACAACAGTATTGAAATACAATGTTTTCACACTTTATTCATTAATATTGTTATTTACATATAAATTTTAACATAATTCGAGAATCTAAAATTCCCAGTTATCACATTTCATAATATCAAACCACTAAAAGTCCTATTACCAGTCAGTTCGTGAGTTTTCAAACTCCGACCCTATTTTACCCCTTGTTTCTCAAAATACCCTTTGTGCCGTTCTAAAAATTTCGACAGCATTTCTGCTTAAATTTTTGGTTTCTGGTGTTTAGATAACACGTCAAAATCATCTAACCTACCATGTACTAAACCAGAGGCCTAATTTTACGTAATTGGTGTTAGGAAATGCCCTAAGTATTAGAGACATTTAGATGTATTCATTTTGAACTGGATAATAAAATTATATATAGAGGTTATTCATTACATTGCTATCTGTCCTCGTCTTATTTACATGTTAAAGTAAATGTAAGCAAATATGGCTCATTGACTGCTTGTGTTAAAACTGTTAGAACATTGCATGCAATGGACTTTTGTATGCGAGAAGACAATGTTCTAAAGTTAGCAGTCTAAACTATGGTCTATAGTCTATGGGGTTAGATAGAGCATCTAACTCATGTTAAGACTATTATGTTGTCTAAAGCCTTGGAGGGGACGGTCTGTCTTGACTGTCTGGAGCTGGACTCCCAAGTAGAGACATAGATATGTTGCTTGGTGGTGACATATTAGACCGGGACTAAAGCGTGATTGATCTACGTAGTCCGCTATGAGTGGATCAATCTGCTTTTGACGTTCATTGTGCAATAACCTTAATCCTGAGTAAATGAACTTCTTCATGTATATGACTTGTGTACTTTGATGTTCCAATGGCTAAAGCGTCTCAGAGGTAGTAAGCTTATAGACCGGTTCGTTGGGTGCATGACTTGTATACGATGAAGGGTTTGTTTGCAGATATCGGAATCATAGCTCTGAGGAGTTAAAGGTATCCTCTTAAAGGCATTATACTGAATGTGAAAATGGACAAGGCCTTGGGTCGTCTGCTGGGCGAATGACTTCTTATTCACATATGGTGAATAATCATTTTCTTGATTCGGTAGTATAATGGAACTTTAAGATAGCCTGATCAGTAGGATTAAACGGACTTTGACCTAAGGCTGATCATGGATATCATATGAGGGTTTTGCATATATGACAAGGTCATTGGATAGTAGCTCGTCACAGGCTTACGTAATACGGTATATAATTGGGAGTTCAGTTTCAGGTTTATAGTGGTGTGACTCTGAAACTAGTGATCATATGGTTGAGTTGTTCGGTAAAGAATGATGATCATATGGAATCACAGGAGCCCGATTATATATGTCCAATCAGTCCCTCTACTAGCTCCACATAATTCCTTAACGTTTGGCAAATTGATTTGTGTATACTATTGGCTAGTTTATTATGCATGGATGGTGATGACACAGGATTAGGATGGTAGACAAGATTCTCTCCGGTTGGATTTAGATTTTGTTTTGGATAATAGAGTACACAATTATTCGAACTCCAAATAAAGTTACCATGATTTTATTTGAGATTGGATTGGAGTTGTAGAAAATTTTCCACGAGAACAAGAATATGAAACACAACCGTTTTGTGGAATTTGAAATTTGAATTTTGAAATTTGAATTTTGAATTTTGAAATTTGAAATTTGAAATTTAAATTGGAAATTTGAATTTGAAATTTAAATTTGAAATTTGAAATTTGAAATTTGAAATTTGAAATTTGAAATTTGAAATTTGAATTTGAAATTTGAAATTCAAATTTTAAATCACAGTCCAAGTAGGATTCGAATTTGTTGTGGAAAATCCACAAGGTTTGAAATTCGAATTTGAGTTGGATTTAGAGAGGATAATCTTGTTAGAATCCTACTTGAATTTTGAATCCAAATCCCAACAAAAGTGGATGAAATTTTTGAGGATAATCCTCATGGAAAAATTCAGATTTTTGTTGATAAGATTCAAGGGAATAATTCAAGTTTTAATCCCAGTTGAATTTGGATTCTCTCCTCCTTGAAAAGTGGCCGAAAATTTGGAGAATCTCTCCTAGGAAATTCGGTTATTTTTGGATAAGGTTGAGATAAGATTCAAGCTTGAAAATCCTAATGGAATTTTGATTCTTCCTTATCCTAAAAGTGGCCGAAAATTTGGAGAAGATTTTCTCCTAGAAATTTCAGATTTTTTGGTTGAAAAAGGGAGATAAAATTCTAGTTAAAATCTTGTTTAGATTTGGATTGGATTTATCCTAAGAAAACCGAATTTAATTGTGGAGATTCTCCCTTGGAAAATTCAGATTTTATGGATATGGATAAGGGAGAAAATCTTTTCCTAGTCCAATTCGAATTCAGAGAATCACCTCATGCAGGTCTATAAATAGAGATCCTGCCACTCCAGTTCTCTCAGACCACAGACTCTCAGGTGAGCAGGGTTATTGTTGCACAGCTCATCGTGACAATAAAGTTCTTTAGAGATCTGGGTGGTCGGAAGAAGACTAGCAGTGCTAGCATACCGATCGAGGTTCAGAGTGCCCACACACTCAGCCATTCAGGAATTGGAGAATAATAGAGAAGGCTAGTTGGTTGAAGTCTCCGGTCATTCTCCTCCTGCAAGATTGGCGTCCTTGAGGTATGAGTTTTAATTGTTGTTGGTTTATTGTATAGGGCATCATGAGATATTTAACGATCTAAAAATTTTTATTGTTCCGCTGCGCCACTCTTATACGTTTTTACCGATTTATTTTCCTACAATTGGTACAAAATTTTTACGAAAAATTCTCACGTAAACCCTAATTGTCTCTATTGGTAATTCGGTTCATTTTTGTCAATTCTATCCCTCAGTTTTTATCCACATTCTACGTACACATTTTCCTCACAACAAATCACATTTGCTCACCTAATGTCCCATGGTTTTCTTCTTGGTTTCAAGCATAAAATTGAATTTTCAAACTACAAATTTTTTCAAATCACATCACACACCTCATCTAAGCTTTTGAATCATTAAACCCTAAGAATCAACTTAAATTTCATTCATTTTCTTCATAACACCCCACGGTTTTTGTCATTAAACATGACATCAAAATTTGTTTTTAAACTTCTAATGCATTCTTTATTTCATTCACATACCAACCTAACTCTTAGAACATAATTCAATCAAGATTTCAACTTAAGAACTCAACAAAATTTCACATGCTTTCCACACGGTTTTCTCTTTGAAAACCACCACCAAACTTTGTTTTCAAGTGCCTAATCCTTTCCTTTCTTTCATTACCTGACAACATAGCTTCTAAAAGCAGAAACCATCAAAACAAAACTTAAATTTTCATCCTAAAATCAGCCCTATAGCCAACGATTTTCGCTTTAGAATTTCAATAATAGTTTGCAAAAATTGTAGGAAAATAAATCAGTAAAAACGTATCAGAGTGGCGCAGTGGAACAATTAAAAATTTTTAGATCGTTAAATATCTCATGATGCCATATACAATAAATCAACAACAATTAAAACTCATACCTCAAGGACGCCAATCTGCAGGAGGAGAATGATCGGAGGCTTCAACCAACTAGCCTTCTCTACTATTCTCCAATTCCCGAATGGCTGAGTGTGTGGGCACTCTGAACCTCGATCGGTATGCTAGCACTGCTAGTCTTCTTCCGACCATCCAGATCTCTAAAGAACTTTATTGTCACGATGAGCTGTGCAACAATAAGCCTGCTCACCTGAGAGTCTGTGGTCTGAGAGAACTGGAGTGGCAAGACCTCTATTTATAGACCTGCATGAGGTGATTCTCTGAATTCGAATTAGACTAGGAAAAGATATTCTCCCTTATCCATAACCAAAAATTCTGAATTTTTCCATGGGAAAATCCAACAATAAAATTCGGTTTTCTTAGGATAAATCCAATCCAAATCTAAACAAGATTTTAACTAGAATTTTATCTCCCTTTTTCAACCAAAAAATCTGAAATTCCTACGAGAAAATCTTCTCCAAATATTCGGCCACTTTTAGGATGAGGAAGAATCAAAATTCCACTAGGATTTTTAAGCTTGAATCTTATCTCAGCCTTATCCAAAATAACCGAATTTTCCTAGGAGATTATCTCCAAAATTTCGGCCACTTTTCAGGAAAGGAGAGAATCCAAATTCAACTAGGATTGAAACTTGAATTTTTCCCTTGAACCTTATCCACAAAAACCGAAATTCCATTGAGGATTATCCTCAAAAATTTCGTCCACTTTTGTTAGGATTTAGATTCAAAATTCAAGTAGGATTCTAACAAGATTATCCTCTCCAAATCCAACTCAAATTCGAATTTCAAACCTTGTGGATTTTCCACAACAAATTCGAATCCCACTTGGACTGTGATTTAAAATTTGAATTTCAAATTTCAAATTCGAATTTCAAATTCAAATTTCAAATTTCAAATTTCAAATTTCAAATTTCAAATTTCAAATTTCAAATTTCAAATTCGAATTTCAAATTCAAATTTCAAATTCGAATTTCAAATTCAAATTTCAAATTCAAAATTCAAATTCAAAATTCAAATTTCAAATTTCAAAATTCAAATTTCAAAATCCACAAAATGGTTGTGTTTCAAATTCTTGTTCTCGTGGATAATTTTCTACAACTCCAATCCAATCTCAAATAAAATCATGGCAACTTTATTTGGAGTTCGAATAATTGTGTACTCTATTATCCAAAATAAAATCTAAATCCAACCGGAAAGAATCTTGTCTACCATCCTAATCCTGTGTCATCACCATCCATGCATAATAAACTAGCCAATAGCATACACAAATCAATTTGCCAAACGTTAAGGAATTATGTGGAGCTAGTAGAGGGACTGATTGGACATATATAATCGGGCTCCCGTGATTCCATATGATCATCATTCTGTACCGAACAACTCAATCATATGATTACCAATTTCAGAGTCACACCACTATAAACCTGAAACTAAACTCCCAATTATATACCATATTACGTAAGCCTGTGACGAGCTACTATCCAATGACCTTGTCATATATGCAAAACCCTCATATGATATCCATGATTAGCCTTAGGTCAAAGTCCGTTTAATCGTACTGATCAGGCTATCTTAAAGTTCCATTATACTACCGAATTAAGAAAATGATTATTCACCATGTGTGAATAAGAAGCCATCCGCCCAGCAGACGACCCAAGGCCTTGTCCATTTTCTCATTCAGTATAATGCCTTTAAGAGGATACCTTTAACTCCTTAGAGCTATGATTCCGATATCTGCAAACAAACCCTTCATTGTATACAAGTCATGCACCCAACGAACCGGTCTAAAAGCTTACTACCTCTGAGACGCTTTAGCCATTGGAACATCAAAGTACATAAGTCATATATATGAAGTAGTTCATTTACTCAGGATTAAGGTTATTGCACAATGAACGTCAAAAGCAGATTGATCCACTCATAGCGGACTACGTAGATCAATCACGCTTTAGTCCCGGTCTAATATGTCACCACCAAGCAACATATCTATGTCTCTACTTGGGAGTCCAGCTCCAGACAGTCAAGACAAACCATCCCCTCTAAGGCTTTAGACAACATAATAGTCTTAACATGAGTTAGATGCTCAGTCTAACCCCATAGACTATAGACCATAGTTTAGACCGCTAACTTTAGAACATTGTCTTCTCGCATACAAAAGTCCATTGCATGCAACGTTCTAACAGTTTTAACACAAGCAGTCAGTAAGCCATATTTGCTTACATCTACTTTAATATGTAAATAAGACGAGAACAGATAGCAATGTAATGAATAACCTCTATATATAATTTTATTATCCAGTTCAAAATGAATACATCAAAATGTCTCTAATACTTAGGGCATTTCCTAACAATCTCCCACGTGCCCTAAGCCAGTAGATGTGCCATGTTATACATCCTCATTGCCTCTACATGCCTCTCAAAGCTTCTAGCCACCAACGTCTTAGTAAAGGGATCAGCGATGTTGTCCTCGGATGTGATCTTACATACATCCACTTGTCCTGTCTCCACATGCCCTCTAATAATGTGATATCTCTGATCGATGTGCTTGGTCCTCTTGTGGTGCCAAGATTCCCTTGTGTTGGCAATAGCCCCTGTATTATCACAGTAAAGTGTGATAGACTTGTCAACACCCGGAATGACCTCAAGATCTCTAAAGAACTTGCGGAGCCAAACCGCTTCTTTAGATGCCTCAGCCGTAGCCACATACTCAGCCTCCATAGTAGAGTCAGCTGTGCAGCCCTGCTTCATGCTCCTCTACACAATGGCACCTCCTCCGAGTAAAAACACTGATCCAGATGTCGATTTCCTCGAATCCTTACAAGTCTAGAAGTCTGAGTCCGTGTATCCTACGGGTGTTAGGTCCCCTCCAGAATACACCAGCATATAATCCCTCGTTCTCTTAAGATACTTGAGTATATGCTTTACAGCTTGCCAGTGCTTGGTTCCAGGATTTGCTTGATATCGACTCACCATACCTACTGCAAAACATATGTCTGGGCGAGTGCAAAGCATAGCGTACATAAGGCTACCTACAGCGGATGCATAAGGGACCTTACTCATATGCTCTCTTTCTTCTGATGTCTTGGGACAGTCATCCAATGAAAGAGTTAGACCGGCAATAGAAGGTTGTGAGCCTTTCTTTGCCTCTTGCATTGCATATTTGTCAATTATTTTATCTATGTATAAAGTTAGGATAACGCTATCATTTTGTTCTTTCGATCTCTGAAGAGACGAATGCCTAGAACATAATTAGCTTCTCCCAAGTCCTTCATGTCAAACTGTTGGTGTAACCAAAGCTTGACCGATGATAAGTTCCCTACATCATTCCCAATGAGTAGTATATCATCGACATAGAGTATCAGAAAAATCACTTTTCCATCCTTAATACGTTTATAAACACAAGGTTCATCAACGTTTTGCTCAAAACCAAATGTCTTAATCGCTTGATCAAACCTCTGGTTCCATGAGCGGGATGCTTGCTTTAATTCATAAATGGATCTAAGCAACTTGTAGACTTTCCTTTCTTGGCCTTTCGCTATGAACCCTTCGGGCTGTATCATATAGATACACTCTTCAAGATGGCCATTCAAGAATGCCATCTTGACATCCATTTGCCAGATCTCGTAATTGAGAGCCGCAGCAATGGACAGAAGAATACGGATAGACTTCAGCATAGCAACAGGCGAAAAGGTTTCATCTTAATCGATTCTAGCCTTTTGCATGTATCCCTTTGCAACCAGTCTAGCTTTGAAAGTTTCCACTCTCCCTTCCGCATCCTTCTTTCTTTTGTAGACCCATTTGCATCCAATGGGTTTTATCCCATCCGGCAAATCTACTAGTTCCCAAACAGAGTTGGATTTCATAGAATCCATCTCATTGTTCATAGCCTGTTTCCAAGATTTAGAATCAACATCCTTTATAGCTTCATTATATGTGACCGGATCTTCCTCATGCTCATGAGCCTCGGCCTGGTATACCTTAGCATCATACATGAAGAAATTAGGTTTCTTAGAAACCTTCCCACTACGACGAGGCACCCTAAATTGTTGATCATCTGCAGGTCTTTCACTGGAACTCGGACTTGCGTCCAAGACCGAAATCTGTGGAGCAGTTCTTTCACCCGATAACTCCTCGAGCACCACTTTGCTTCGAGGCTTAAAATCATTCATGTGACTTTCCTCCAAGAATGTCGCATGGGTTGAGACAATTACTTTTTGTTCCTTCAGGTTATAGAATAGACCTCCTTTAGTTCCTTTTGGATACCCTACAAACATGCACAATTCTGATCTTGGTTCCAACTTTTTCGCATCCCCATCCAGTACATGTGCCGGGCAGCCCCATATTCTCATATGTCTAAGGGAGGGCTTCCTGCCACACCACAATTCATACGGAGTTCTGGGAATTGATTTGCTGGGAACCTGGTTCAGAATATAGCATGCCGTTTGTAAAACATATCCCCAAAATGATAATGGCAGTGTTGAATAACTCATCATGGACCGTACCATATCCAATAAGGTCCTGTTTCTCCTTTCGGCTACACCATTCTGTTGTGGAGTACCAGGTGCAGTCAATTGGGATAAAATCCCGTTCTCTACAAGATGTCCTAGAAATTCATCAGAGAGGTATTCGCACCTTGATCAGATCGAAGTGTCTTTATGGATTTATCCAATTGCTTTTCCATTTCCGCACGATACTCTTTGAACTTGTCAAAGGCTCTTGTGGTGCATCAGATACACATATCCATACCTCGAGTAATCATCTATAAAAGAGACATAATACTCGAACCCTCCTCGTGCTGTGACGTTCATGGGGCCACATACGTCAGTGTGCACAATTTCTAAGAGCTCCTGAGCCCTTGTACCCTTAGCTCCAAAAGACCTCTTAGTCATTTTACCCTCTAGACAAGACTCACATTGGGGAAGTCTTACCTCCTCCAGAGATTCCAGAGGACCGTCTTTCACCAATCTTTGAATCCTATCCTGATTAATATGACCAAGTCTTAAATGCTAAAGATACGCCTTGTTAGAGTGAGAAACTTTCAACCTTTTAGAGTTATCAATTAATTCAGTGTCAAGCAGTGAGTACATCTTTGGTTTGATCAAATATAGGTTTCCATCCATCCATCCAGAACAGATAAAAGACTTATTTCTACGAATATCAACTCTTTTACTAAAAGAAACTGAACAAGAATCCTTTATTAAACAAGCTACCGATATAAGGTTCCTCCTAAAATTAGGAACATAAAAACAGTCTTTTAATAAAATAAACCTAAATTGATCAAAATAAAGGTAAACATCTCCCACTGCCTCAGCCACCACAAAGCTACCATCTCTAGTCCGCAACGAGAGGCTCCTATCATGTAGACTTCTCGTTTCCACGAACCCCTGCATAGAAACACAAACATGATTAGTGGCGCCCGAATCAATGACCCAAGTGTCTTTTGATTCTTCCACCAAACACGCTTCCAAGTAATGAAGTTCCTTACCTTCCTTACCCTTGGCGGCTAGGAATTCCCGGCAAGCCTTCTTGAAGTGACCTACCTTCCCACAATGGAAGCATTTGGACTTTTTAGGGTCCATCGGCTTCTTGTTCTTCTTCTTCTTCTTCCCATCCGAGACAGGAGGATTAGAAGAACTAGAAGCCACTTGCTTCTTATTTGGCCTCTTCCTCTTCCGTGAGGGATTGGAAGATTCCGTCAAATTGGCCTCACCTTTAGGTCGGACCACATCCTCATCCCTGATCATCCGCTCATAAGCCTGTAGTTGCTTCATGAGCTCGGTTAGTCCTAACTCCTTTGTCGTCAGATTGTATGCGGCCTTAAACCCCACAAAATCTTTAAACAGAGTCTTGAACACCATCTCGATCTGGGTGTTGTAGTCCAACTCAGCACCATTCTCGGCAGCCTCAGCGAAGAATCCCATTAGAGTGATCATATGATCCTTCACCGGAGTACCCGCCTTTTGCTTAGAGCTCATAATGCTGGTGATAGCGGACTGTCGAGCTAATTTTTCTTGGCCTCCGAACATGTCCTCCAGATTTTCCATGATCTCCCCAACAACTTGATAAGTCTCATGCTACTTTTGTAAAGCACTCGTCATGCTAGCAAGGATGTAGCATCGAGCTATCTCATTGGATTCTCTCCAATGATTATAGGCAACCGGGACCTCCTCAAGTGGTGTGTCAGGTTTGGGCCCAGGTGGGCATGGTTTGTCCAGTACGAACTTGTGTCTCTCGCAGCTGAGAACTATTAATAGATTTCTTTTCCAATCTTTATAATTATCGGCATTCAGCTTATTTTCAGTAAGTATTGAAATGAGGGGTGTCGGTGACATTTTGAACTGAAATAAAATTATACTAGACATCATTACAAAGCCCAAGCAAATATACTGATAATTTAGCAAATAAAACATACAAGTATGTTCCTACATGAAACTTGAAAAACATGTAGCATTGCAACGGTAATTCTCAGCCCCTATTGCCCCAAGCCACCAAGGGGTGGTCATGAAAACAAATAGCCGGAACATGGACCCCGTCCAATTAATATATGTTACCTTAAATCCTCCAAGGTTAAGACATATATTAATAACCGCTTATTTGGCCACCAGTTTAGTTAACAGAGCTTCGAGGGAAGGTTAATAACTAAACGAGTCTTGAGTATATAACCATTGTTTATGTAGCCCGATCCACGTCCTACCAAGCCACCGAGGGGTGGTCATGAATAGGATTGTACCCCACATAGGAGATCCAATCTAGTATACCGGTGGCGGTTGTGACGCCCCGTGCCCTCAGCGGCCCGGACCGTCACTGTAAACTCTATTACTTGCTTCTTTAAAAACGATACTTAAACTTGCTGAATTTAAGACTATAAATTTAGAGGGATTTTTTTTTTTTTTTTTATACACGTACGTATTTACTATTCACGTACGCATACTATTAAAATGCGGAATTTGAAAAACATAAGGATTTCAATTATACATACATAATTATATACTTGTTTATCTGATTACTATTCACCAGATACTATTTAAATATACTACTCGTACATATACTGTTTAACATTTACTATTCAAAATACTATTTAACTGTCACCATTCAAAATATTATTTACTCATACTGTGCGGAAGAATACTCGCGGTGTATCCATAACCTTATCCTCACATCCACCTCCGCCATCATCATCGTCCCTTGATGTTTACGCTATAGGATGCTTACCTACAGCATGAACACACTCCGTGAGCTTTACGCCCAGTAAGTACAACATGTTAACCGCAAAACATGTTTAAAACATAGCACATACGTAAAATCATAGGCATGACATATATCACTTAATAAATCATATATCATATAAGCATATCACATATCAGCTTACATATCATGTCATCACATAACATGTCATAACACTGAATATAAAACTTCACATACTTTATGCATGACAGAAGCATCGTGTACTGTATGCACTCTACTGAAAAAAAAAGCATAGCGAACTATAACTAATGCATGATCCGGTTATGTTCATTTATGCTTCAAACTTTTCTTTTCTTTTCTTGTCTATTTAGGGCCCATGTGTCAGTACCGTGTGCGCGCAGACCAACGGTAACGCCCGAGGTCAACTAATGCCGAAGAGCCATCAACTGATGCTCAACTTGTGGCCTGAACTTTCTTTAACTGGAAACCCCTTCGACTGAAGGAGCCGGTACGACACACCTATTTATTTCCATCTTGTTTAACTGTTCTAGCCATACGCTTCTCTAAGCTGTCCCCAATCCTACGCGGTAGGGATCTATGGCTTCTATCTTGTTCTTTCATCAATCTACTCGATTGTGAAGCTATATGCTCTTATGTATGCTGTGCAGCATCGTGTGCAAGATACATACTTAAAATACTGGAAAAGCATCATTTTAAATTCATTTTATCCATGCTGTAGGCGGAGTTGTACTTACCTGTCAGCAGACAGTTTATACTCTCGCCTTCGTCACAATACAGGTACCTCCCTGTAATCATAATGCATTTACATTAACATTCACTCTTAGGTCACCGTGGTCATTAGTGACTAATAAAAATTCTCGTTATGTGGTACCGATCCTTGTCGGTGCTAATTGCCCTCTTCTTAAGAATTTGATTTTCTAATCATTGTTAATTAATTTATTTACCCAATAAATTAATTAACATCGCTCTTAGGTCACTCTATCGTTAGGAACTAATAAACTTATCGTTGTGTGGTACCGATGCCTATCGGTACCCAGCTGCTCTACTTTGGGAAATTTGATATCTAATTTTTAATCGTGCTTGATTAATTTGTCTACTTGACAAATTAATCACTGTCTCTCACTATCCCATTTCGACTTGGTCCTTGACTGGCTAACCGACCAGTCAACTAACTGAATACCTCCCGTATGACCATTTAGCCTGTCGGATTACCGTTACCGATGTAATCGCCCCAAATTTTATACTTAGATCACACCCGTTCCTCGGGTGGCACTATTCTGATCTAGGGGTCGTTTTCTTACATTTCGAGATTTCTAATTGGGCGGTTCACTAATCCTGTAAACGTCCGTCCTTCTTTCCTGGACCTAGGTCATCGAGGGAGCTCGGGTTTCCATCCCGATCATATTTTCACCCCTCGTTTCCTAAAATACCCCTTTGTGCCGTTTTAGAAATTTTGGCAGCATTTCCGCTTAATTTTTGGGTTTCCGGCGTTTAGGAAACGCCTCAAAACCATCTAACCTATTCTAACCTGCCACGTACTAAACCAGAGGCCTAATTTTTACGTAAAAGCTCCGCTTTTTACGTAAACATATTCACATTTTCTCACATTCTCTTTTTCGATATTTCACCCCTTTTTCTTACAATTCCTCAAGTCAGTAAACCATAATTAATACATAATTATTTCCAATATTAAATTGAGGAATAAGTAGATCAACACTACTACCAAAATCGTTCCCGTCGGCGGTCGGACGAACCGTTTGGTCTCGACCGCGCAATCTTTGAATCGTCGTTCTTCACTTTTGAAACTCCGGTTTGCAAATCCGATGCCGCGGATGTGTCCGAAACGTCGAAAATAGGCCAACGGGCCATTCTTCAATTTTCGATCTCCGGGTCGCCGTTGACCGGCGTTGACCACGGCGGCGATGGAAGTGGCGACCACCATCTTGAAGAGCTCGACGGGAGGAACCCATTGGTGGTGTCAATTTCACGAATCGAGGCTCCTATCACTGGAAATCGGCTCTCGAAAAGTCGGCGACGGCGGCGGCGTTGGATCTTCATTTTTCCGGTGTTGTTGCCCAAAATTGATTTGGGGCTTTTGATCTACGTGTTGTTCTGAGCATTTTGACACCGACCTTGCAACTCAACTCCGCCGGAATAGCGAGATCCGACGGCGGCGATGGCGACGGCGACGGCGAACCTGGGGCGGCTGTTGATGTGAAATGAAGCCTGGGTTTTGTTCTACTCTTCACCACGAATCCATTGGGACCGGAATCGTGGCATTTGGACGTCGGACGGCGGAGATACGGCGGTTTGAAAAATTCGGCCACCGGCGGCTTTGGGCGGCGCGTGCGGCGTGCTCCGGCATCGGTTCGGTCGACTCGGCCCACCGTTGGAATCAGCTCGTCGAGAGCTTTCCAATGGTGCCGGCGGTGTCAAAAACGGAGGCCGGATTCGATAGTTGGTCACTGTTCATCTTCGTGTGGTATGGGAGGGAGAAAATGTGATTTGGAAAAATATGAGGGCTATTTTTCTATAATCCCCAAAATTTCCTCCTTTATACTAATTTTTTTGAAAAATTTTAAGATAGGCTATACTGACTAATTTGGGCGTGCTGAACCCAAATATATCAGTTTTATCTTCATCCGAGGTCGTCTCGACCAGTTTCCCGATACTGTATGGTTCCCGGTCAAAAATTACTTTTTGTGCTCAAATGACTAATTTGAGCATTCTGATTCCAAATATATCAGTTTTATATCAAGAAGAGGTCATCTTGCTCAATTTCTTGATACTGTGGTTAGGCCTACACTGTGTTGACACTGTGCACGCATAACGAGGCATTTTCGCGTGAAATTTCAAACACAGTCTCTCTTGACTAATTTGGACGTGCTGATTTCAAATTTATCAGTTTTACGTCCATCTGAGGTCTTCTGGACCAGTTTTCGGGATCTGCATGACCCCGTCTCGAAAAACGTGTCAGGTGCCCGATTGACTAATTTGGGCGTCCTGAGTCTAAATATATCAGTTTCGGGGCGAGAAAAGGTCGTCTTGACCCTCATCCCGATACTACGTATCCCTTAAACAAAATCTACATTTAATGCTCAATTGACCAGATTGAGCCTGCTGACTATTAATATATCAGTTTTACGCCAAATTAAGGCCGTCTTGGCCACTAACCTGACACTGCGTTTCTCACTACTCACTATTCACTATTCACTAATCACTATTCACTATCTGACTGACTAATCTGAGCATTCTGACTTTGATTTTGTCAGTCTATGGGCGAGAAGAGGTCATCTAGACCACTTTTCTCGATACTGTACATCTATTAGGGCCATTATCACTGCTGCGCTCAGATGACCAGTCTGAGCGTACTGATGACTAGCTCATCAATTCTGTATCATGAAATGGTCGTCTAGACCGGTTTCTTGATATTGCGTGTCTCAACGCATACTCACATAATAGGGTGGACCGATTTCACTGTCGATTACCCCTTTCATTGCATGAATAGTAATTAAACGTTACTATTCCTGTTTAATTCATTCAACTGAAAAGCACACTGTGCTTATTAACTTAATTACATCATTACATAGTAATTAAGTTTCATAATTCATGAGAGTCATTACAGTGGCTCTCGGCTCATTACACAGCCTTCTACACAGACTCTTACACGTGCGTGTGCAACGCAACACGGGCGTGTACATTTCAGACACGAGCATGTACTAGTTGAGACTACTCAACACGGCCATGTCTTTGAAACACATTCATCTATCTGAGCGGTACACAGCCTCTTACACGGTCGTGTACTTGACCATGTTTCTTAAATTTGCTAAAGGACATTAAATTATGTCCATTTTATTCCTTAATGACTTATTACATGGTAAGTAGGTGCCATGAAAATGGCGGTCATTACAACCTACCCCCCTTACAAAATTTTCGTCCTCGAAAATTAGAATAATTCCGGGAAGTCTCTTCTCATGTCTTCTTCCCATTCTCATGTGGCTTCCTCAACACTATGATTCTGCCACAACACTTTTACTAGCGGTATACTTCATTCCTAAGTACTTTCTGCTTTCTAACTAAGATCTGCACGAGTCTCTCCTCGTACGTCGGATCAGCGTATACTACAACGGATTCTTGGCTAAGAACATGGGAGCTGTTTGGCACGTACTTCTTTAACATCAAAACGTGAAAGACATTGTGCACTGTAACTAACTCGGGAGGAAGTGCTAGTCTATAAGCCACCTTCCCGACTTTCTCTATTATCTCAAGGGTCCTATGTACCTAGGACTGAGCTTTCTTTTATTTTCAATGCGCATCACCCCTTTCATGGGTGCCGCCTTGAAAAAGACCGAATCTCCTACTTGAAACTTGAGGGGTCTACGGCGCTTATCGTCAAAATTCTTCGGTCGACTGTGCGCTGTATCTAACGTTTCTCGTATCAGCTTCACGTCTGACATGGTATTCTTGATGATGTCCGAGCTAACTACTCGTTTCTCTCCAAACTCGTACTAATGAGCCAGAGATCTGCATTTCTTTCCACAGAGTGTCTCGTACGGTGCCATTCCTATCGAGGAATGATAGTTGCTGTTGTACGAGAACTCGCTCAATGGTAGCTTCTGATATCAATTTCCTTTGAAGTCTAGGACGCAGGTCTCAACATGTCCTCTAACATCTGTATGGTCCTCTCAGACTAACTATCGGTCTGAGGATGAAATGCTATGCTGAACTCTCACTTGGACCGTAATGCGGCTTGAGCACCTCGCCAAAATCTGGAGGTAAAGCGTCCACTACGATCTGAGACGATCGACTCTGGTATTCCGTGCCATTTCACGAACTGTGCCGCATAGATTTCTACTGGTCGTTCCACCGAGTAGCCAACTTTCATTGCTAAAAATCTAACTGATTTCATCAGTTTTTCTACAATCACCCAGATTGCATCATTATCGTTTGACGTCTTCGGCAATCCGATTACGAAATTCATCGTAATCTGGTCCCATTTCCACTCGGGTAACTTAATTTCCTACGATTATCCTGCTGAGCGCTGGTGATCTACCTTAACCTTCTGGCACGTAAGGCAGCTGGCGACGAACTCGACAATGTCATTCTTCATTCCAAGGCACCAAAAACTTTCCTTTAGGTACTTGTACATCTTATTCGCTACCGGATGTACGGAATATGACGTCTCGTAAGGTTCCAAAAGGATTCGCTTCTTGAGTTCTTCATCTTTTAGAACACATACTCTATCTCTGTAGTAGAGTATGTCGTCCTTAAGGATCTTAAACTCTGAACCCTTGTCCTCTATAGCTTCCTTTTTGGACTTGAGCAGGGACAAATCAAAATCTTGACTGATCTTGATCTCTTCTTGGAGCGTCGATTGGAGGGTCATGTTAGACAATCCCCCTATCAAAATCTTGATCTTGCTGTCACATAACTCCTTTGTAGCGCTCTTGACAAGGCACTAATAGCCATAGGCATAGTAATATGCTTCTGACTCTACGCATTGACCACTTTATTGGCTTTCCCTGGATGGTATAGGATCTCACGGTCGTAATCCTTACCAACTCTAGCCATCTACGCTGCCTCATGTTGAGCTCTTTCTGCGTGAAGATACATTTGAGACTCTAGTGGTCGATGTAAATCTCGCACGTGACTCCGTACAGGTAGTGCCTCCATGTTTTTATCGTAAAAACTATCGCTACTAGCTCCAGATCACGCGTTGGGTAGCTCTTCTCAAGGTTTTTTGAGTTGTCGTGAAGCATACGCGACTACTCTACCACTCTACATCAACACAGTTTCCAACTTGGTTTTAGATGTGGCGCTTAAATCACAAAGCTTCCCTGACCAACATTTGAAATGGTCAGCATTGGAGCGCTTATGAGTCTTCATCTTAGCTCTTGAAAGCTTTCCTCACACTTATCGATTCACTTATACCTCTTTCCCTTCTTGGTGAGCGCTGTGAGCGGAGCAGCTAACTTTGAGTAGCCTTCGACTAAGTGTAGGTAACATCCTGTTAGTTTAAAGAAACTGTGAATTCCCGTTTCGTTCCTCTGAGCTGGCCACGTGCTAACTGCATCCATTTTCGCCAGGTCCACAGATACTCCTTCCTTGGGGTCTACGTGGTCTAGGAAATGGACCTTCTCCAGCCAAAACTCGTACTTGGAGAACTTGGTGTATAACTGATGGTCCTGTTGCATGCGCAAAATGATAATTAAGTGCTCTTCGTGCTCTTCCTTCGTCTTAGAGTGTATAAGTATGTCATCGATGAATCCAATGACAAACTTATCCAAATAGTCCTTGAACATGCGGTTCATCCAGTTCATGAAAGTTGCTGGTGCGTCCGTTAATCTGAGTGACATGAACAGAAACTCGTAATGTCCGTACCACGTTTGAAATGCTGTTTTGGGTACATCTTCATTCCTGATTTGTAGTTGATGGTACTCGGGATGTAGATCGATCTTCGAGAACACTACAGCGTCTTGGAGCTGATCAAATAGATCGTTAACTCGCGGCAACAGATGCTTATTCTTAATCGTAATCCTGTTCAACTCTCTGTAGTCGATGCACATTCTCAGTGGTCCATCTTTCTTCTTCACGAATGGTATGGGTGCTCTCCAGGGTGAATAGCTCTATCACATGAATCCCTTATCTATTTAGTACTTTAGCTGGGCTTGGAGCTCCTTTAGCTCTATAGGGCCTATTCTGTAGGGGGCCTCAAAGATGGGGCTGATTCTAGTAGACGTTCAGTCTCGAACGAGATCCTGCGCTCTGGTTGGAGTCCTGCAAGATCTTCTAGAAATATCTCCATGAATTCCCTGACTATCGGTACGTTGTCGGGTCCTATCTCTATTCCTTGAGTCTTATCTGCTACGTATACTAGGAAGTCCGTGCATCCACTGGATTGTATCTCGCGAGCCTTCACTGCTGATATCATCGTCTTTGGTTGCTCTGGCGACAAACCCTTGTAGATGAACTTTTCACATCCGATTGGTTCGAAAATGATTTTTTGCCTTCAACAGTTTATGACAACGTTGTGTCCTAAGCCTTTTTTTTTTTTTTTGGCATAGTGGCCTTTCTTGCCACAGATGAAACAACCACTTACTCCTTGCTTACATTCTCCTGAGTGCCTCTTTCCGCATTTCGTGCACGTCGAGTTGGCTATCATTTCCTTCCTGGTCGTTTCTCTTCTGGGGGAAATTCTCCTGTGAATCTTGATTGCCTTAATTCCCCTTTTCTCTTGTTGTTATTATGGGAATGCCTACTATTCTGGCCGGTTCCCACATTCTGTCCTCTGTGTTGTAACTCGGGGTTTTACTTCCCCTGAGCCTGCTCAGCTTGCGTTTTCTCCTCCTTTCGTGCCTTAAAATTCTGCGCCTTTCGCTCCTTATCCTGAGCCGACTAGTACTCAGCTCAGATAGTCTTGCTGACACATTCTGCTAGTGTCGCTGGTCCGTGCCCTCCGCTACAGACCTAAACTGTGATTTCCGTTCTGAACATCTTCAGCATTCGTCTGACTCTCTCCTTTTGGTCGGTACCAAATCTGGACAAAGTTGAGCCAACTGCTCAAACTTCTTGACTGCCTCCATAACAGTTATACTACCTTGGTGCAGGTTGTCGAACTCGTCCTACTGCGCTACTACTGCTTCCTCGTTGAAGTACATCTCCTTGAATTCCTCAATGAAATCGCTCCAGCTCATCTCTCTGATGTTCCTCTTAATGGTTACCATCTTCCACCACTAACGCGCCTCATTGCGCAGGGTGAAGGGTGCGTACATCACTTTCTCTCTCTCTATCTATTAACCCTATAAAATCCAAGATTACTTGGATATTCGTTAGCCAATCATCGGCCTCTATAGGGTTGGTGATTCCTACGAATTCTAACGCTTTCATGCGTCGGAATCTCTCATACAAGTCGCCTTCCCTAGGGATTGGCAGAAAATAATTGTTGCTACGAAAGCAGCCATTACTATGGGTGCTAGTGCTTCCTGAGCTGAAGGAGCTGCTTGCTCCCTCAGAGTTTCTGGGCTGCTAGAGCCTCCTGTGCTGGCATCTCTACTGACTGTGGTGCCTGGGGTTGCTGGCCCAGCTGTTCTCTAAGCTGGTTTAGCTCCCGCTGCTAGTTCTCCATCATCTCTCGCATGGCTGCGATCTGTGCTATCAACTCATCCTCTCAGGATGCTGGGTTTAACTAAGCTCTCATTCTTGCCATGTTTTCCTATGTAACCCTATCGTACAGCGAAAAAGGAAAATATAAGTCTCTTAAATTCTGTATTTGGGACTCGTATCACATATCGTTTTCTTTCTTACTTAACAATCTTATTTAAACATTATGGATATAAATATACACATTATATCCACCTTTCTTTCTCTCATACTGTGTGTTCAATACAATTACCGCATTGTATTGGGACATCGTCTGAGTGCTAGGATTCATCCTACACTTCCTGTCATATCATACTCACACTGTGGAAAAAAATTTTATCTGGCTCCTAGGGCAAAGCTTTACTGCTTATCTCATAATGTATTTCACATAATATTTATACATATATTCAAGATTCTAGTTCAGCGGGAGTGACACACACTACCCCTATACGATCCCAACAAGTACATTATGCTATAACTGACGGGGGAGAGCTACTGCTTCCCTCTATATATTTTCATAACTAACATTCCCGCAGAAGGGTTACTACTATTGGAAGGACAATCCTGATTCAGTATCAGGTATCTCCTCATCGTCACTATCGCTGAGTGAGTACTCCTCTGGGTTCTCCTCTTCTTCTCAACTGAAACTGATCTCGTCATCGCTGGCTATGATGACTTCGTCATTACTAAAGCGGTTGGGGATCTCCTTTCCCTCATCGTCGAGATGGGCATCGGAAAGAGTCTCGTTATCTTCCTCTTTCATGGGGTGTTCGGGAGACATAGGGGCTGGTTCGGGGTTCTCCATCGGCTCCCTATTGCCCTCGTGTACTTCTGGCTGGTGCTCGGCCATGAACTCTTCATCGGCCAGTTGGGGTGCTGGTTCTACCGGGTCACCCTCCATAATGGCTGCTGCTATAATGCCTTGGGCTTGGTAGGGTTCCCGGGGTTAAGCACTTTTCTCTCGGCGTTCACTATCTCCTTAATAAGGCTTGCTAGACGTACTTGATCGCTCTACTAATTCTGTTTGGCAAGGTCTCTTTCTCTCTTTGGGTCTTCTCCTATCTTGATCCACTTTTGTCTCGGCATGTATTGTAGAAGTCCATATCGGTTCCTTGTAGCGAACAGCATACGTTAGAACTGTATCACCGGACATCAGTTGCAGTCTTTCAGTCCGATGAACAAATTCTCGTATATCCATAACTCTAGGGAACTTAGGCGGTTTCACTCCCTGCTTGCCCATAAGGAAAAACTGAGGCTGATGCTGGACTGCTCTCAGAGATTGGCTCGATCATGGTATGGCAAAACTCGACACAGTTAAGAGCTCATCCTGGTCATAAGGATCCCGATACACACGAGAGTATCTTCCTGAGAGATATCAACAGCCAACAGGACTCAGTTATCCTGGTCAATGGTGTACAATCAGGGAATCACTTTGATAACATGAAACCAGTCCTCACATTCTCATGGAGTGCAGGAGTACTGTTTGCCACTCGAAACTTAGTGGACAACTAGCCTTGAAGATCAGTACAACTCGGGTAGCAATCCATGCTCTTTCTCTAAACAGTTCTCTAGCACTGCACGGTCGTGATTTTTCGTATAATGATCTCAGCATCTTTTCATCTTGTCCTCGCCATCATAGATTTCGTCGTTTCATTACTATAAAATGTTATCTTCAACAGATAAACATTTACCGACAAAAATAAAACTAACTTACTTGGACAGATGAGGCAGGCATGCGGCGATGTGAGGTAGGATGGCAGGAAACCGCTCTGATACCAACTGTGACGCCCCGTGCCCTCAATGGCCCGGACCGTCACTGTAAACTCTATTACTTGCTTCTTTAAAAACGATACTTAAACTTGCTGAATTTAAGACTATAAATTTAGAGGGATTTTTTTTTTTTTTTTATACACATACGTATTTACTATTCACGTACGCATACTATTAAAATGCGGAATTTGAAAAACATAAGGATTTCAATTATACATACATAATTATATACTTGTTTATCTAATTACTATTCACCAGATACTATTTAAATATACTACTCGTACATATACTGTTTAACATTTACTATTCAAAATACTATTTAACTGTCACCATTCAAAATATTATTTACTCATACTGTGCGGAAGAATACTCGCGGTGTATCCATAACCTCATCCTCACATCCACCTCCGCCATCATCATCGTCCCTCGATGTTTACGCTATAGGATGCTTACCTACAGCATGAACACACTCCGTGAGCTTTACGCCCAGTAAGTACAACATGTTAACCGCAAAACATGTTTAAAACATAGCACATACGTAAAATCATAGGCATGACATATATCACTTAATAAATCATATATCATATAAGCATATCACATATCATGTCATCACATAACATGTCATAACACTGAATATAAAACTTCACATACTTTATGCATGACAGAAGCATCGTGTACTGTATGCACTCTACTGAAAAAGAAAGCATAGCGAACTATAACTAATGCATGATCCGGTTATGTTCATTTATGCTTCAAACTTTTCTTTTCTTTTCTTGTCTATTTAGGGCCCATGTGTCAGTACCGTGTGCGCGCAGACCAACGGTAACGCCCGAGGTCAACTAATGCCGAAGAGCCATCAACTGATGCTCAACTTGTGGCCTGAACTTTCTTTAACTGGAAACCCCTTCGACTGAAGGAGCCGGTACGACACACCTATTTATTTCCATCTTGTTTAACTGTTCTAGCCATACGCTTCTCTAAGCTGTCCCCAATCCTACGCGGTAGGGATCTATGGCTTCTATCTTGTTCTTTCATCAATCTACTCGATTGTGAAGCTATATGCTCTTATGTATGCTGTGCAGCATCGTGTGCAAGATACATACTTAAAATACTGGAAAAGCATCATTTTAAATTCATTTTATCCATGCTGTAGGCGGAGTTGTACTTACCTGTCAGCAGACAGTTTATACTCTCGCCTTCGTCACAATACAGGTACCTCCCTGTAATCATAATGCATTTACATTAACATTCACTCTTAGGTCACCGTGGTCATTAGTGACTAATAAAAATTCTCGTTATGTGGTACCGATCCTTGTCGGTGCTAATTGCCCTCTTCTTAAGAATTTGATTTTCTAATCATTGTTAATTAATTTATTTACCCAATAAATTAATTAACATCGCTCTTAGGTCACTCTATCGTTAGGAACTAATAAACTTATCGTTGTGTGGTACCGATGCCTATCGGTACCCAGCTGCTCTACTTTGGGAAATTTGATATCTAATTTTTAATCGTGCTTGATTAATTTGTCTACTTGACAAATTAATCACTGTCTCTCACTATCCCATTTCGACTTGGTCCTTGACTGGCTAACCGACCAGTCAACTAACTGAATACCTCCCGTATGACCATTTAGCCTGTCGGATTACCGTTACCGATGTAATCGCCCCAAATTTTATACTTAGATCACACCCGTTCCTCGGGTGGCACTATTCTGATCTAGGGGTCGTTTTCTTACATTTCGAGATTTCTAATTGGGCGGTTCACTAATCCTGTAAACGTCCGTCCTTCTTTCCTGGACCTAGGTCATCGAGGGAACTCGGGTTTCCATCCCGATCACATTTTCACCCCTCGTTTCCTAAAATACCCCTTTGTGCCGTTTTAGAAATTTTGGCAGCATTTCCGCTTAATTTTTGGGTTTCCGGCGTTTAGGAAACGCCTCAAAACCATCTAACCTATTCTAACCTGCCACGTACTAAACCAGAGGCCTAATTTTTACGTAAAAGCTCCGCTTTTTATGTAAACATATTCACATTTTCTCACATTCTCTTTTTCGATATTTCACCCCTTTTTCTTACAATTCCTCAAGTCAGTAAACCATAATTAATACATAATTATTTCCAATATTAAATTGAGGAATAAGTAGATCAACACTACTACCAAAATCGTTCCCGTCGGCGGTCGGACGAACCGTTCGGTCTCGACCGCGCAATCTTTGAATCGTCGTTCTTCACTTTTGAAACTCCGGTTTGCAAATCCGATGCCGCGGATGTGTCCGAAACGTCGAAAATAGGCCAACGGGCCATTCTTCAATTTTCGGTCTCCGGGTCACCGTTGACCGGCGTTGACCGCCGTTGACCGGCGTTGACCACGGCGGCGATGGAAGTGGCGACCACCATCTTGAAGAGCTCGACGGGAGGAACCCATTGGTGGTGTCAATTTCACGAATCGAGGCTCCTATCACCGGAAATCGGCTCTCGAAAAGTCGGCGACGGCGGCGGCGTTGGATCTTCATTTTTCCGGCGTTGTTGCCCAAAATTGATTTGGGGCTTTTGATCTACGTGTTGTTCTGAGTATTTTGACACCGACCTTGCAACTCAACTCCGCCGGAATAGCGAGATCCGACGGCGGCGATGGCGACGGCGACGGTGAACCTGGGGCGGCGCGATTCGGCGGCTGTTGATGTGAAACGAAGCCTGGGTTTTGTTCTACTCTTCACCACGAATCCATTGGGACCGGAATCGTGGCATTTGGACGTCGGACGGCGGAGATACGGCGGTTTGAAAAATTCGGCCACCGGCGGCTTTGGGCGGCGCGTGCGGCGTGCTCCGGCATCGGTTCGGTCGACTCGGCCCACCGTTGGAATCAGCTCGTCGAGAGCTTTCCAATGGTGCCGGCGGTGTCAAAAACGGAGGCCGGATTCGATAGTTGGTCACTGTTCATCTTCGTGTGGTATGGGAGGGAGAAAATGTGATTTGGAAAAATATGAGGGCTATTTTTATATAATCCCCAAAATTTCCTCCTTTATACTAATTTTTTTGAAAAATTTTAAGATAGGCTATACTGACTAATTTGGGCGTGCTGAACCCAAATATATCAGTTTTATTTTCATCCGAGGTCGTCTCGACCAGTTTCCCGATACTGTATGGTTCCCGGTCAAAAATTACTTTTTGTGCTCAAATGACTAATTTGAGCATTCTGATTCCAAATATATCAGTTTTATATCAAGAAGAGGTCATCTTGCTCAATT
This sequence comes from Antiaris toxicaria, assembly GCA_035233585.1. Classification (NCBI taxonomy): domain Eukaryota; kingdom Viridiplantae; phylum Streptophyta; class Magnoliopsida; order Rosales; family Moraceae; genus Antiaris; species Antiaris toxicaria. Next base: position 73,799,294 of record CP141156.1, read on the forward strand.
TCTTGATACTGTGGTTAGGCCTACACTGTGTTGACACTGTGCACGCATAACGAGGCATTTTCGCGTGAAATTTCAAACACAGTCTCTCTTGACTAATTTGGACGTGCTGATTTCAAATTTATCAGTTTTACGTCCATCTGAGGTCTTCTGGACCAGTTTTCGGGATCTGCATGACCCCGTCTCGAAAAACGTGTCAGGTGCCCGATTGACTAATTTGGGCGTCCTGAGTCTAAATATATCAGTTTCGGGGCGAGAAAAGGTCGTCTTGACCATCATCCCGATACTACGTATCCCTTAAACAAAATCTACATTTTATGCTCAATTGACCAGATTGAGCCTGCTGACTATTAATATATCAGTTTTACGCCAGATTAAGGCCGTCTTGGCCACTAACCTGACACTGCGTTTCTCACTACTCACTATTCACTATTCACTAATCACTATTCACTATCTGACTGACTAATCTGAGCGTTCTGACTTTGATTTTGTCAGTCTATGGGCGAGAAGAGGTCATCTAGACCACTTTTCTCGATACTGTACATCTATTAGGGCAATTATCACTGCTGCGCTCAGATGACCAGTCTGAGCGTACTGATGACTAGCTCATCAATTCTGTATCATGAAATGGTCGTCTAGACCGGTTTCTTGATATTGCGTGTCTCAACGCATACTCACATAATAGGGTGGACCGATTTCACTGTCGATTACCCCTTTCATTGCATGAATAGTAATTAAACGTTACTATTCCTGTTTAATTCATTCAACTGAAAAGCACACTGTGCTTATTAACTTAATTACATCATTACATAGTAATTAAATTTCATAATTCATGAGAGTCATTACAGTGGCTCTCGGCTCATTACACAGCCTTCTACACAGACTCTTACACGTGCGTGTGCAACGCAACACGGGCGTGTACATTTCAGACACGAGCATGTACTAGTTGAGACTACTCAACACGGCCATGTCTTTGAAACACATTCATCTATCTGAGCGGTACACAGCCTCTTACACGGTCGTGTACTTGACCATGTTTCTTAAATTTGCTAAAGGACATTAAATTATGTCCATTTTATTCCTTAATGACTTATTACATGATAAGTAGGTGCCATGAAAATGGCGGTCATTACAGCGGTAAACACCTACCGTGGGGTGTGGTCAGGGCAGAACTGACGCGAGGCGTTACCATGCTTTCACATATGGATCAATAATGGAGGCCGTGGGTTTTGTTTGAAACCCTCTCCCACTCAATATTTTGAAAAACATGCAAGTTTTGACAAATTATGTATGATCAATATAGTATGAGCGGCACTCACCTATCCTATATGACATGTTATCAAATATGTATACAAAACATCCATCAATACATATTTATATATCCATGACATATCACAGAAAAAATAATTGACAGAATAACCAAGCTATGGTTCCATCCTAGAACAAAGAAAATAAATATTACAAAATTCCATCCAAAGCATTCTTTGGGTCTTGAATTTTGTTCCGTCTTCTTGTATCCATCTTTATGTAGCCTCTCCATTTATTTCTCATCCCAAAAATTATTTAAAATTTAAATCTCCAAAAATTTAAATTTCAAATTCAAATTTCAAATTCGAATTTCAAATTTAAATTTCCAATTCAAATTTTAAACAATTTTAAACATCATGTGTAATAATATGTAATTTCAAAAATTTCAAATTTTCAATTACATATTTTTAAACATGATTTAAAATTAAATTTCTAATTTAAAAATCAAAATTTTCCTGATTTTTGGACCATCACACCGCCGCCCCTGAAGGTGGCAGCCGCCGTGGGCAGCCACCAGCCCCAAAGGGGCTAGCTGCCCATGGCTCCCTCTTATGTGCAGCCTTGCCGGGCTGCAGGTCAAGCCTGCAGCGCCAGGTTGCACGCCTAGGCTGGGCGCAGCAGCCTGCAGGCTGCACGCCCAGGCTGCGGCCAGCCTTCGGCAGGCCACGGCCACCCTTGGCTGTAGGCCAAGCCTGCGGCCGTGGGTGGTGTTGGCCTGCACAGGGGCTGCCGCAGCCCCATCCTGCCCGAGGGCAGGGGCTGCAACCCCACCAAGGCCCGTCGGCCTATCCCGAGGGGTCGTGTCTTGATTTTCGTGCCATATTCCAATTTACCTATTAGGATATCCAAAAATTAATTTGAATCCCAATTAAATTGAAATTTTCCACACAATCAAAATTTCAACCTTTAAATCAAATTTAACTTTTGGGAAAAAATAAATTACGGTCTTCAATCTTCAATCTCCTCCAAGAATAATTACATAAAATTTCCTAAACCGTTTCCGGTGTAAAAAAAATTCTAACCATAAAAATTCTAAGAGACAAAAATTAAAACCCATGGGAAAATTACAGTGTTAATAAACTGCTCCCATGGTTACATAAAAAATTCCTAGATACAATTTTTCTAAATTCTAAGGAACCATAACCGTTATAAACAAGCATGCTTATAATAATTCAAAAAATTAAAATAACCACATACTTTATACATAATCCATGATAACAACATAAAAGAACCCTAGAATGCCACTCTCTAAATATCAAATCCATACATAAATAAAAAGACTAAGTAATTGTCTAATTCATGTACATGGCATAGTCATGAGATGTCTCTGATACCAATTGTAGGAAAATATATCGGTAAAAACGTATCAGAGTGGCGCAGCGGAACAATTAAAAATTTTTAGATCGTTAAATATCTCATGATGCCATATACAATAAATCAACAACAATTAAAACTCATACCTCAAGGACGCCAATCTGCAGGAGGAGAATGACCGGAGGCTTCAACCAACTAGCCTTCTCTACTATTCTCTAATTCCCGAATGGCTGAGTGTGTGGGCACTCTGAACCTCGATCGGTATGCTAGCACTGCTAGTCTTCTTCCGACCACCCAAATCTCTAAAGAACTTTATTGTCACGATGAGCTGTGCAACAATAAGCCTACTCACCTGAGAGTCTGTGGTCTAAGAGAACTGGAGTGGCAAGACCTCTATTTATAGACCTGCATGAGGTGATTCTCTGAATTCGAATTGGACTAGGAAAAGATATTCTCCCTTATCCATAACCAAAAATTCTGAATTTTTCCATGGGAAAATCCAACAATAAAATATGGTTTTCTTAGGATAAATCCAATCCAAATCTAAACAAGATTTTAACTAGAATTTTATCTCCCTTTTTCAACCAAAAAATCTGAAATTCCTGGGAGAAAATCTTCTCCAAATATTCGGCTACTTTTAGGATAAGGAAGAATCAAAATTCCACTAGGATTTTCAAGCTTGAATCTTATCTCAGCCTTATTCAAAATAACCGAATTTTCCTAGGAGATTATCTCCAAAATTTCGGCCACATTTCAGGAAAGGAGAGAATCCAAATTCAACTAGGATTGAAACTTGAATTTTTCCCTTGAACCTTATCCACAAAAAACGAAATTCCATTGAGGATTATCCTTAAAAATTTCGTCCACTTTTGTTAGGATTTAGATTCAAAATTCAAGTAGGATTCTAACAAGATTATCCTCTCCAAATCCAACTCAAATTCGAATTTCAAACCTTGTGGATTTTCCACAACAAATTCGAATCCCACTTGGACTGTGATTCAAAACTTGAAATTCAAATTTCAAATTCAAATTTCAAATTCAAATTTCAAATTTCAAATTTAAATTTCAAATTCAAATTTCAAATTCAAATTTCAAATATCAAATTTCAAATTTCAAATTTAAATTTCAAATTCAAATTTCAAATTCGAATTTCAAATTCAAATTTCAAATTCAAATTTCAAATATCAAATTTCAAATTTCAAATTTCAAAATTCAAATTTCAAAATCCACAAAACGGTTGTGTTTCAAATTCTTGTTCTCATGGATAATTTTCTACAACTCCAATCCAATCTCAAATAAAATCATGGCAACTTTATTTGGAGTTCGAATAATTGTGTACTCTATTATCCAAAATAAAATCTAAATCCAAGCTGAGAGAATCTTGTCTACCATCCTAATCCTGTGTCATCACCATCCATGCATAATAAACTAGCCAATAGCATACACAAATCAATTTGCCAAACGTTAAGGAATTATGTGGAGCTAGTAGAGGGACTGATTGGACATATATAATCGGGCTCCCGTGATTCCATATGATCATCATTCTGTACCGAACAACTCAATCATATGATTACCAATTTCAGAGTCACACCACTATAAACCTGAAACTGAACTCCCAATTATATACCGTATTACGTAAGCCTGTGACGAGCTACTATCCAATGACCTTGTCATATATGCAAAACCCTCATATGATATCCATGATTAGCCTTAGGTCAAAGTCCGTTTAATCGTACTGATCAGGCTATCTTAAAGTTCCATTATACTACCGAATTAAGAAAATGATTATTCACCATGTGTGAATAAGAAGTCATCCGCCCAGCAGACGACCCAAGGCCTTGTCCATTTTCACATTCAGTATAATGCCTTTAAGAGGATACCTTTAACTCCTTAGAGCTATGATTCCGATATCTGCAAACAAACCCTTCATCGTATACAAGTCATGCACCCAACGAACCGGTCTATAAGCTTACTACCTCTGAGACGCTTTAGCCATTGGAACATCAAAGTACATAAGTCATATACATGAAGTAGTTCATTTACTCAGGATTAAGGTTATTGCACAATGAACGTCAAAAGCAGATTGATCCACTCATAGAGGACTACGTAGATCAATCACGCTTTAGTCTCAGTCTAATATGTCACCCCCAAGCAGCATATCTATGTCTCTACTTGGGAGTCCAGCTCTATACAGTCAAGACAAACCGTCCCCTCAAGGCTTTAGACAACATAATAGTCTTAACATGAGTTAGATGCTCAGTCTAACCCCATAGACTATAGACCATAATTTAGACCGCTAACTTTAGAATATTGTCTTCTCACATACAAAAGTCCATTGCGTGCAACGTTCTAACAGTTTTAACACAAGCAGTCAGTGAGCCATATTTGCTTACATCTACTTTAACATGTAAATAAGACGAGGACAGATAGCAATGTAATGAATAACCTCTATATATAATTTTATTATCCAGTTCAAAATGAATACATCAAAATGTCTCTAATACTTAGGGCATTTCCTAACAAAAATGGAAGCTTACCTCACTACACTTGTCTACTTGAGCCTAGGAAGAAATTTGAGTGATAAATCTTGAAGAAAATTTTGCCTAAAAGGGGTGGGAAGTGTCACGGTAATGGGGGCTGAAATGGCTGTCTTTTTGCTGAAAAATTTTCTGGTTTCCTTAAGCATGAAACCGACTTAAATGGCAGCCAAGGAAGGAGGACTTGTTTGTAAAATTTTGGGGGACTTATTAGCAAACTTTTAGGGACATTTTAACAACTTTTTGGGGTTGATCTGTAATTTAAAAAAATTTCTGATTTTGTTCGCCAAAATCGATTCTAATCCCCATCATTATCCAAATTTTCTTTAAATTATTAAATGTAATTTTGGCAAGATTTTCACCCTTAGATCAAGGCTACTTTTAAGCTCATCCCTTGGATCTACCTAATTCTTTCCACCCTTATTTACTTTTTCATTTATGACATTACCATGATGTCATCCTTCATCACTTTATTAGTCCAATTTAACCAAAAGTCAAACTAAATGAAATTTCACCGAAATCGCACCGTCGGGTTTCTAGGGCCATCTGTGCAATCGGTTTGCCTTAAATCAATTTCGTTTGGCCAAAAATCACTACCGTCATTTTTTTGTCTTTTTCCTACCATTGGTTTACCTTGGGTTACCTTCTAAGTTTTTCGATACTAAAAGGGCACCGTTCGTCCTATTTCAGCTCGGTAAAATTTTCTATTACAGAATTCCTTACCTTTAACATTGTTAGAACATTTTATTACATTCTAAACAATATTAAATAAGGCATTTAACATTTTTTTAAACATTAAAATTATTATATATGTACAATAGATATGGTTTCCGAGAATGATAAAATTTCTCAGTTGTTACATAGCAGCCTGCCTATGGCCTTGGGGAGTTCTAACCCTCTCTCATTTGTTCTATGTGTTTTTGTCATCTTGTTTTGTGTTTTTGTTATTTTTAGACTTTTCTGAGTAGTAAGGACACTATTAATTTTAAAGTTTGGGGGTGGAAATATCTCTGACTTTTGTTTTATTGTGATTGTTCTGCTTTGTTTAGTTGCATGTTTTACTTTACTTTGTTTAAGTGTTTTTATTTAAAAAAAAATCAATTTTGTGGTTGTTTTTGTTAGTTTTAGAGGCAGTCTATTTTTGTTGTGTTTTTTTGTGTGACAACTGGGAAATTTCATCATTCTCGAAAATTCGGTACATGGAATGTATACGATGAATTCCAAATTTGAAATGTGAAATGTAGTGATTTTATATGTGTACGCGTGTGTGTCACACACAGTATCAAGAAATTGGTCAAGATGACCTTCTCTTGATATAAAACTGATATATTTAGAATCAGTATGCTCAAATTAGTCAATTGAGTATAAAAAGTAACTTTTGACCAAGGAACATGCAGTGCCAAGAAATTGGTCAAGATGACATTTTCTTGTTATAAAATTGATGTATTTAGAATCAGTATGCTCAAATTATCAATTAAGCATAAAATGTAATTTTTGACCCACAAGTATGCAGTATCAAGAAATTGGTCAAGATAACCTTTTCTTGAAATAAAACTGTTATATTTAAAATCAGCATGCTCAAATGTAGGAAAATAAACTGGTAAAAACGTATCAGAGTGGCGCAGCGGAACAAAAAATTTTTTAGATCGTTAAATATCTCATGATGCCATATACAATAAATCAACAACAATTAAAACTCATACCTCAAGGACGCCAATGAACAGGAGGAGAGTGACCGGAGGCTTCAACCAACTAGCCTTCTCTACTATTCTCCAATTCCCGAATGGCTGAGTGTGTGGGCACTCTGAACCTCGATCGGTATGCTAGCACTGCTAGTCTTCTTCCGACCACCCAGATCTCTAAAGAACTTTATTGTCACGATGAGCTGTGCAACAATAAGCCTGCTCACCTGAGAGTCTGTGGTCTGAGAGAACTGGAGTGGCAGGACCTCTATTTATAGACCTGCATAAGGTGAATCTCTGAATTTGAATTGGACTAGGAAAAAATATTTTCCCTTATCCAAACCCAAAAAAAAATCCGAATTTTCCAAGGGAGAATCTCCACAATTAAATTCGGTTTTTCTAGATAAATCCAATCCAAATCTTAACAAGATTTTAGCTAGAATTTTATCTCCCTTTTTCAACCAAAAAATCCGAATTTCTCTTGGAGAAAATCTCAACAAAAGTTTCGGCCATTATGGATAAGGGAGAATCAAAAATTCCACTAGGATTTTCAAGCTTGAATCTCATCTCAACCTTATCCAAAATAACCGAATTTCCTAGGAGATTTACTCCCTAATTTCGGCCACTTTTCAGGGAAGGAGAGAATCCAAATTCAACTAGGATTGAAACTTGAATTTACCCTTGAATCCTATCCACAAAAAACCGAATTTTCATTGGAGATTATCCTCCAAAAATTCGCCCACTTTTGTTGAGATTTGGATTCAAAATTCAAGTAGGATTCTAACAAGATTATCCTCTCCAAATCCAACTCAAATTTGAATTTCAAACCTTGTGGATTTTCCACAACAAATTCGAATCATACTTGGACTGTGATTCAAAATTTGAATTTCAAATTTCAAATTCAAATTTCAAATTTCAAATTTCAAATTTCAAATTTAAATTTCAAATTCAAATTTCAAATTCGAATTTCAAATTCAAATTTCAAATTCAAATTTCAAATTCAAAATTCAAAATTCAAATTTCAAAATTCAAATTTCAAATTTCAAAATTCAAATTTCAAATTCCACAAAACGGTTGTATTTCATATTCTTGTTCTCATGGATAATTTTCTACAACTCTAATCCAATCTCAAATAAAATCATGGCAACTTTATTTGGAGTTCGAATAATTGTGTACTCTATTATCCAAAACAAAATCTGAATCCAACCGGAGAGAATCTTGTCTACCATCCTAATCCTGTGACATCACCATCCATGCATAATAAACTAGCCAATAGCATACACAAATCAATTTGCCAAACGTTAAGGAATTATGTGGAGCTAGTAGAGGGACTGATTGGACATATATAATCGGGCTCCCGTGATTCCATATGATCATCATTCTGTACCGAACAACTCAATCATATGATCACTAATTTCAGAGTCACACCACTATAAACCTGAAACTGAACTCCCAATTATATACCGTATTACGTAAGCCTGTGACGAGCTACCATCCAATGACCTTGTCATATATGCAAAACCCTCATATGATATCCATGATCAGCCTTAGGTCAAAGTCCGTTTAATCCTACTGATCAGGCTATCTTAAAGTTCCATTATACTACCGAATCAAGAAAATGATTATTCACCATATGTGAATAAGAAGTCATCCGCCCAGCAGACGACCCAAGGCCTTGTCCATTTTCACATTCAGTACAATGCCTTTAAGAGGATACCTTTAACTCCTCAGAGCTATGATTCCGATATCTGCAAACAAACCCTTCATCGTATACAAGTCATGCACCCAACGAACCGGTCTATAAGCTTACTACCTCTGAGACGCTTTAGCCATTGGAACATCAAAGTACACAAGTCATATACATGAAGTAGTTCATTTACTCAGGATTAAGGTTATTGCATAATGAACGTCAAAAGCAGTTTGATCCACTCATAGCGGACTACGTAGATCAATCACGCTTTAGTCCCGGTCTAATATGTCACCACCAAGCAACATATCCATGTCTCTACTTGGGAGTCCAGCTCCAGACAGTCAAGACAGACCGTCCCCTCTAAGGCTTTAGACAACATAATAGTCTTAACATGAGTTAGATGCTCGGTCTAACTCCATAGACTACAGACCATAGTTTAGACTGCTAACTTTAGAACATTGTCTTCTCGCATACAAAAGTCCATTGCATGCAACGTTCTAACAGTTTTAACACAAGCAGTCAGTGAGCCATATTTGCTTACATTTACTTTAACATGTAAATAAGACGAGGACAGATAGCAATGTAATGAATAACCTCTAAGTATAATTTTATTATCCAGTTCAAAATGAATACATCAAAATGTCTCTAATACTTAGGGCATTTCCTAACATCAAATTCGTCAATTGAGCACAAAAAGTAATTTTTAACCGGGAAAGTGTAGTACCGGAAAACTGGTCGAGATGACCTCGAATGGATGTAAAACTGATATATTTAGATTCAATACGTCCAAACTAGTCAATATAGCATACATTAAAATTTTCACCCAAAAAAAAGTATATAAAGGTAGAAAAATCAAATTTTTGCAAAAAAAAAAGGCCCTCATTTTTCCCTCTCTCTATCTTTTCTCCCCTACCACCGTGAGTGAACAATAACCACAAATCGGAAACAGCATCCGTTTTTGATACCGCCGGTCTCGTTGGAAAGTTCTCGACGAGTTGATTCCAACAGTGTGCCGACTCGACAAAACCACCTTAGGAGGACGCCACACATGCCGCCTGAAGCCGCTAGAGGCTCAGAATTTCCCAACGCTGTATCCTCACCATCTGACCTCCGATTGAGGAGATTTCATTCCCAATAGATTTGTGGTGAAGAGGAGAACAAAACCTAGGTCTTGTTTTACCTCAATGGCCACTAGATCGCGCCACTCAAAGCTTCACCATCGACACCACAACGCTGTCGTGGAACTCACCGATTCCAGCAAAGGTGAGCGACACTGCCTAGCCCAAAATGCTCAAAATGGTGCAAAGAACAAAAGCCCCAACTTAATTGCATGAATCGACACCGGGACGATGGAGATCAAACGTCGCCATCATCATTTGCAGTGGGAGTGGTGATTTCCAGCAATGGGAGCTCTGATTCAGTAAATTGAGACTGAAAATGGGTTCTTCTCGTCGAAATCTACGAAATGGTGTCCACCTTTGCTCACGCCAACGCCGGTCAACACCAATAAAAGGCTGATCAATGGCGTTCAACGCCGGTCAACGGTGACCAGCCACTAAATTTTGAAGGATGGCTCTCTGGCCTATTTTCGATGTTGTGGACATATCTAGGACATCAGATTTGTCAACTGGAATTTCAAATGTGAATAATAGTGAATTAAAGTTCATGCGTGTGAGATCAAATGGCTCCTTTGATCGCTGATTTGAGTCAACCTACCCATTGAATGTCATTGAACAACTTCGATAGTGATCTCAACTACATTCATCCCTCAATTTATTAATTGGAATGATTATATGTTAATTACAGATTATTGGTATAAGAAATGGTTGGATAAGAAAACATGTGAAATGTGAAGATTTTACGTATAAAGTTTGAGTTTTTACGTAAAAATTAGGCCTCTAGTTTAGTATGTGATAGATTAGAATTGGTTAGATGGTTTTAAGGCGTTTCCTAAATGCCAGGAACCCAAAAATTAAGCGAAAATGCTGCCAAAATTTCTAGAACGACACAAAAGGGTATTTTAGGAAATAAGGAGTAAAAAAATGTGGTCGGGATGGAAACCCGAGCCCCCTCGGTGACCTAGGCCCAAGAAAGAAGGATAGACATTTTAAGGATTAGTAAATCGCCCATTCGAAATCTCTAAATGTAAGAAAACGAAGAAAAATGACCCCTATATCGGAATAGTACTACCCGAGGGATGGGTGTGAAATAAGTATGAAAATTGGGACGATTAAAACAATAAAGACCCGATAAAGACCAGAAAGTTGATTTTATGATTTTTGGGCTTAGAAAATCCAGTCTAAGCATTAAAATAAAAATAATACGGCCCAAAGACCTGTTAGGGGCCGTCAGGAGCAAAACGGTCATTTTGACCAAAAATTTCAAGAATGATAGAAAAGGGCCCTAATGGACTTAGAATGGCTTAATTAAGATTCTAAGGGCCAAAACCAAGTTGTAAATCAAAGAAAAGTAAGGTTATGATGAAAAATCCCGTTAGGAGCAAAATTGTAATTTTGTCGAAAGTTAGTAGAAAAGTTATAAATGGGATATTAGACCCCTAAGTTCATGATTAGGAAATGAAACTGTGATGCCCTCGACCTCAGCCATGCGTATCCGTTCTGAATCCGACTCCGTCGTCGATCGAGACAACCCGTGCACCTCGTCGAGTCGTCATTTTAAAATATTTTCTTATTTTAAATCTCTCATTTTTAGGGCCTAAAATTTTTGCCCATATTTTTTTTCTTTCCAAAATACTTTTCTTGCATAAAGCATTATATGAAAGCAATATAAAATACAAGCTTAGTTGTCTTTTGTACAATACAACATAATTTACAAAGATCCTATTTGTAAACTTTGTTTCAAAAATATATTCTCTTCAATTCACTATCTTTTGTCGCTTAGCAGAAGACTAGTAGCAGGACCATGATCCACAGTGAATTTCCTATCCCATTGACACACGCGTATCCTGCCGCCATCCAGGTAGTCTACTGGACAGGCTTCTTACCTGCAACATGAATAAACTGACGAGCTAACAGGTTCAGTAAGTTCAAACATAGAAACTATGAATCACATAGATTCAAAAATATCAAAAATCTAATTTTCTATGAATAGTACTATTTATCTATAAATAGTACTATTTATCATAAATAGTAATTTTGACATTTGATCGGTGAATAATAACTTTGACTTTGATCGGTTACTATTCACATCACCCTAACCGAGTCCAATACACTTAGTACTAGTGTCGGTTATGTTTAATTTTGCTCAATTATGGCTTTCATAACATTTTATCCATTACCTTCATTTATATTTTGGTTTTAGGTTCTTTTGGCTTTGTACCGATATCATATGCGTGCTGAGTGGGAGGTCCTTGGGAGCGACCCTAAGGCTCCTTTCTCTCCAATCCTATCATCGCCTGTAGCGGTCATTATATCCTCATAGGACCTATAAACCTCTACCACTCTGTTAGAGGGGCGGTACGTCAAAAGTGGTTTCTTTACCATCTTTCAATTATAATTCTAACTAAGTGACATTAATCATCACCTCCTGGTCAGTAACTTATGTAGCCCGTAGGTCTTACACATTCTCTCTTTAAAAGTGTGTCTTAATTTTAGTCACACTCTCTCCATAGTGTACCCATAGTACACTTCTAAACTTATCAATTCATTAGGCGTGTTAGTCTTGCTACACTCTATTGTCCATAGGACTTACACCTAATTGTCCATAGGACTTACAAATAATGTACAACTAGTACAAAATCAAATATCACAATATTTCATGTCGTAGACATGAAAATGCTTGAACTTACTACAACTACGACAGTGTCCACCCTCGGAAATCCTCTGCAGTTTTGATATCTTCTCTAGTTTGGGTTCCTATAGACAAAGTATTATCTGTTAATACCCATCATTAATTATCACTTTGATCATATTCATTTTGTGATAAATTTTACAATACTTTTCCACTCTTTATGTGATACATGGCCATGTTCCATAGTACACGCCTGTGTACTTTATAATTTTTAGATTTTTAACTTTAAAATCTTAATTCTGACCTCTAAAATCTTATTTTAAACATTTTAGATCCTTTACGGTCCTTTCCGAGCCTTTCAGAAATTTTGGGTCAAAATAACCATTTTGCCCCTAACGGGTCTCGAGACTGTAATAACATCGTTCTATTATTTTTCTGAGATTTTCTAAGCCTAAATATCATGAAATAATATTTCTTAGGCTTCTATAAATTTTTACAGCCTTATTTACTGTAAAATCAACAATTATTCCTCACCCGATCCTCTAGTACCTATCATCCAACACCTAGGGCCGTTTCTTGTTTTTCTAGCATTTCGAAGTTTCAAATGGGTATTTCACTTCTCCTAAAATGTTTTTCATCACGTTCCCGAGCCTTGGTTCCCGAGAGCTTAGGTTTTCTATCCCGTTCACAACTTTTCGCCTTCGTTTCCTAAAATACCCCTAACGTGAATTTTTTCTCGTTCTCAGCATTTTAGACACTTAAAAGGTCGTTTTACTATTCCTTTTGGGTTCAGTTTTTTTTATTATTAACCCTAACCCACCGAGGAGTCTCGGTTTTATTTCCGATCCCATATTTTTATCTCGTGTTTCTTGAAATGCCCTTATGCCGTTTTAGAAATTTTGGCAGCATTTCTACTTGTATTTTTAGGTTTCCCAGGCATTAGATATGCCTTAGAACCTTTGTACCTACCATGTACTATATTAGAAGCCTATTTTATACAAAGTTATCAAACTTTGTATAAAAATTTTCCACATTAGCCATCATTCAATCATAATGCAAACTCATAAATTTTCCTCCATTAATGCCATGGTTTTCTCATGGAAAACAACACGAACATTTTTCTTTCAAGTCTTATTCATCACCATTAATTCTTAGGTTTTCTAATCCACATTTCAATCATTAAAAACCTAAGAAACTATTCATTTAAACCTAGCATATGCCACGGTTTTTCTATGTTTAAACCTTAGGAAAATTTTTTCCTAATTCTTGTACGCATTTATCAACATTTACTCAACATTTTTCATCACTAAAATTCCCCATTTTCAACACACCAAAGCCCATGGATTTCATGTGAAACATGCATCAAGTTTGCTTGTTTCTTGATACTAAATCATGCTTTCATCAACATATCACTAAATGAACATAAACACTAAACTAATCACCAATTTATTAACAATTTTCCACACCAAAACATGCATGGATGTTTAGGGGAAAAATAACTAAAAATTGCTTCAAATTGGAACCTAACCTTATAAATTCAATTCCTTGCAACTTGGTGTGAAATTTTGGTGTGAAATTTTTGTCAAATTTGGTGTGAAATTTTTGTCAATTTGGTGTGAAATTTTTGTCAAATTTTGGCTTAAAAATGAAGAAGAGTGCACGGATTCAAGGGGCCAGATTTTGGCTGCAATTTTTCATTTTTTTCTACATGAATTTTCATGCCTATTTATATGCAAAAGTGGGGGACCAATTAGCAAATTTTCCCAACAATTAACAAATTGTTTAAGGGCTTTTTTTGCTAACTTTTTGGGCCCAAAATGAAAAGTTTTGCTGATTTTTTTCTCCCATGGCCGAGCACCCCTTTTTCCCATTTTAGTAAATTTTTCTTTCAAGTCTTTTTGGCTTGATCTTAGCCTTTGATCCATAAAGCATTTAATCCTAGCCATACAAATCACCAAACTTACTTTACAAGTCTTAATTTCCTATTAATGACATCATATTTATGATGTCATCTTAACATCACCTAATTAATTCATATATTAATTCATGAATTAATTCGTGGTCAAATTTTGACCGAAAGTCAAACCGAACGGAACTTTACCGAAATCGCGTAGGCAAGTTCCGAGCACCTCTGGTGTAATTGGCCTGTCTTATTTTGCTTCCATTTGACCAGAATTCATTACTATAAAATTTTGTCTTTTAGGGCACTTTGGTGCACTCTCCAGGGTTTTTGGCTCCGTTTTCGAGCCGTCTCGCCCGATTCTGTTCTGAAAGATTTTTTATCTCTGAACTCACACTCCTTAACACTATTAGAACATTTTTACAGTATTCTCAATAGTATAAAAACACAACTTTTTCACATTTTATACATTAAAATTGTTGTATACATATAATTTTAATTCTCTCTAAGAATCTGAAAATTCCCGGTTATCACATTCACCCCTCCTTATAAAATTTTCATCCTTGAAAATTTAGAACAAATGGGGGTACAATTTTCTAATCTCATCTTTGCACTCCCATGTAGCCTCTTCAATGTTGTGATTTTTCCATAGCACTTTGACTAATAGGATCGTCTTGTTCAGTAAGACTTTGTCTTCTTGTGCCAGAATTTGTATGGGCCTCTCTTCATATGTTAGATCTTCCTCTGTCTGGATCTATTCATATTTCAGTACATGGGACGGATCCGATATGTACTTTTGTAGCATCGACACGTGAAATACATTATGCACTGCCGACATTTCTGGAGGTAATGCCAATTTATAGGCAACCTTCCCAATACGTTTGATGATCTCAAAAGGTCCAATATATCTTGGACTCAATTTCCCTCTCTTACCGAAACATACTATTCCTTTCATCGGTGAAACCCTTAAGAATACGAAATCCCTTTTGTTAAACTCCAAGGAACTTCGTCTTTTGTCTACATAGCTTTATTATCAGCTTTGCGCAATCTTCATCCGCTGCTGTAATTTTGCAATTGCATCAATTGTTTCTTACACAAAATCCGTCTTGTGCAACTGCTTTTCTTATAGATCGTACCAGTGGATAGGTGATCTACACTTCCTTCCGTATAAATCATCATAAGGTGCCATTCCAATAGAAGATTGGTAGCTGTTGTTGTATGAAAACTCTACCAATTGAAGTTTCTCATTCCAACTTCCCAGGAAATCTATTGTGCACACACAAAGCATGTCTTCTAGCATTTGAATCGTCTGCTCAGATTGCTCGTCTATCTACGGATGAAATGCTATACTCAAACACACTTTCGTTCCCATGGCATCTTGCACGCACTTCCAGAAATTTGAAGTGAATCATGCATCATGATCCGATACAATAGACTTAAGAACTCCATATAGCTTGACAATGTGGTTAAGACAAAGATTCACTAGTTTTTCTAGTGAAAAGGTCATTTTCACTACTATGAATCTTGCCGTCTTTGTCAATCTATCAAAAATAACCCAAATGTGGCAGACTAGAAAATCCTAACAGTGTTACCTAGGATTAAGCTAGGTTTTTCTAAGAATTTATGTGAACATGTGAACAAGAATGTGTAAGAACACTATGTTTGTAAATAAACAGATAAAAGTATTAATAATAGTAAATAAACATTTTGGAGGATTTAAAATCACTAGAATTGATCAAAGAATAAAGTTCATGATTGAGAAATTGATTTCGGACCAAAACGCTCAAAATGGAGTGGTTTCAGTATCCGAAAAAGATAAGATATAAGAAATGGTAAGTCAAAGCAAATATAAGACAAGATAAGTGTTTTAGGGTTTTTAAGAGTTTCGAGATTGAGTTAGATCAAATTGACAGCACAGATGGCTAGATATGTCCTCCAGTGTACTCCCCCAGAAATTTCTTTATTTTTGGAAAAACGAAGATGCTATTTAAAAACCAAAAACCCCAAGAGATTACCTAAGGTAAACCAAGATCAGGGAAAAAGATGAAAAACTTCGGTAAGCAATTTTAGCCAAAGGATAGTAGAATAAGGCAAACTGATAGCACGGGAAGTGTTAGAAACTCGCCTATGTGATTTTGGTAAATTTTCATTTGGTTTGACTTTTGGTCAAACTTTGACCCAAATTAATAAAGAAAAGACAAAATAGATGATGTCAAAATTATTATTTTTTTCTTTAAAGAAAAAGGGTAGTTGGATCCAAAGGCTAAGATTTAAAGATGTTTTTGATCAAAAGCCAAGAAAGTGCCAAAAAGATAAGAATTTTTTTTTTGGAAAATTTGAAAATTTTGGGAATTTTCTCCTACATTGAATCCAAATATGGCATGGTTTAATTAGATGATATTGGAGTCAAAATGAAGACCAAGTTGTTGGCTTGTGATTGGTCCAAAAATGCAAGAATTTAGTAAAGAAAAAAAAAGGAAAAATTGGTGCAAAAGTGGCTTAAAGCCACCGAATTTTTCATGGCTAAATAGCAGCCCTAATACATGTTCTTTAGCTCCCAAAAACCGCGGCTTCCCCCCCTCCAAGCTTAGTTTTTCTTCATGGTTTTTGCACCAAACTTGCTTAAAATCCTTCCCAAGCTTCAAGTGTTCAACATAGTGAGGTAAGCTATGAAAACTCACTCTTTTTCTTGGTTTTTGGAAGCCAAAACCGTGGCCTATCTTAAGGAAGGTTAATAAAAATTTTCAAGCTTGAATTTGTTGGATTAGTGTCTTGAAAAGCTAGACTAGCATGTGCATGAATTAGAGAATGAACTTAGAAGTTTTCAAGCAATTTGATAAAGGGAAACCGTGGGTTTCTATAGTGTGAGGATTTTTTAATGAAAATTCAAGCAAGAATCTTGTTGGTTGAAAAACAAGAATTAGTATGTGAGTAAGACAGAGCATGGATTAGAAGCAAGAAAATACAATTTTTGGTCTTTTGAATCAAGAAAATTTGTGTGTGGGTTGTAAGGAATTTCAAGATTGGTTTGATTAGTTTGTTAATTTAAATATGTGTTTTTGGAATGTAAGATAACTAGAAAGAAAATTTGAAAGTTTGAAACAAAATTTTGTTTAGGTTTTCAAAGAAAAACCATGTATTAAGTGTATGAGATTGAATAAGTTTTGTAAAGAAAAGTTTGTAAGTAAATGTGTATGTAAGAACCAAGAGGTAATAATGAAAAAGAAAAGATGAAATGTCGATAGAAAATGAATAACTTTTATGAGAATTTTTACGTAAAAAGTTTAGATTTTGGCATAAAAATTAGGCCTCTGGTTTACTACGTGGTAGGTTAGTTTTGGTTAAATGGTTTGAGGCGTTCCCTAAACGCTGAAAACCTAGAATTTAAGCTGAAATGCTACCAAAATTTTTAAAGCGGCGTTAAGGGCATTTTAGGAGATGAGAGGTGAAATTGAGGGTCGAGGGTGAAAACTGACATTCCTCGATGAGTTAGGCTTGAAAAGAAAGAAGGATGTGTTAAGGAGCAAATCATCCCTTCAAAACTTTTAAACAATGCAAAAGGTAGAAAAACGACCTTAGGGGCATTTTTGGAAACGAGGGGTAAAATTTTGGTCAGGGTAAAAACCCGAGTCCCCTCGGTGACTTTGGTTTACGAAAAGACAACAGACATTTTCAAGATTAGTAAAACTTCCATTTGGAGCCCCGAAACGCAAGAAAAACGAGAAACGACCTGAGGGATTAGAATAGTACTACCAAGGGTCGAGTGTGAAACAATTATAGAAATTACAGCGATTAATGTTGTAAAAATTTATTAAGGCCTAAGAAAAATGAATTCAAGATTTTTAGACTTAGAAAATTAAGTCAAAACATTAAGACGAAATTAATACGGACTGAAGTCCCGTTAGGGGCAAAATGATCATTTTCACCAAAAATTTCAGAAAGGTCCAAGAAGGTCGTTAAACCTTTAAGTTCATCGTTTTATGATTTTTGGGCTTAGAAAACCCAGTCTTAGCATTAAAATGACAAGATTCACAGTCAAGGCAAGTTACTATTCATGTGAATACTACTATTCATGGTGAATAGTACTATTCACGATCATTTTGACCAAAATTTCTGAAATGCTCGGAAAGGACCGTTAAAGTTTTAGAATAGCTTAAATAGAATTCTTAAGGCCAGAATTAAATTTTAAGACGAAGAAAAGTAAGAAAATCCCGTTAAGGGCAAAACAATAATTTTTGCTAAAGATTTAGGGAATAGTCAAAATGAATCGTTAGAGCTTCAAACATGATTCAAAGACTCTAATGAGGATTTTAAAGGCCAAAAGTAAGGTTATGATAAAAAATCTCGTTAGGGGCAAAATGGTAATTTTGTCAAAAGTTCAGAATACAACGGTCATTTTTCCAAAAGTAAGCGGAAAAGTGGCAAATAAGGTTAATTAAGATTTTTAAGGTCAAGTTCAAGATTTTAAAAGAAGGAAAGTACTTAAATGAAAGTATGACCATTAGTTAAAGTTACTATTCATGTCAAGTTACTATTCATCATCATTTTGGCAAAGGTTGACGGAAAGGCTAGAAATGAGATTTTAGACCCCTAAGTTCATAATTAAGAAATTAAATGTAGAATGATTACGTTTTAATAAGTTTTATGTATAAATTACAGATCTTAAAATAACTGTAATTATTTCGGTTATAGGGATCTGACCTAGAGACGACAAAGGAGCGTCTAGGGATCCAAAAGCGAAGAAAGAGATACGAGCAAAAGTACAGGTAAGTACAGACATTTAATTGTCTACTCACGAACTAACTTGCTATAGGACTATGTTATGATGTGTTGTTGTCAAATGAAGTTACAACATGTTTTTAAAAGAGATGTTTATAAGTGATAAAAAGTTTCTGATTAAGCTTTATATAAAAGTTATGCTTTGTGACATGTGACATGATAATCTAACATGTTCACGAGGTTAGAACAAAATGAAAAGTTAAAGAAAAGAAAGATAAGAAAGATGAAGATAAGCAAGATAATAAGACTAAAAATTTAAGGTTGACGTACCAGCCTCCCCAGAAGTGAGGTTTAAGAAGGGCCTCTACCCCAATTATGTGGTGCTACCCCTAAGATGTGGTAGTTTATAGGCCTAAAGTTTGACCGTGGGTTTGACTGGTGGGTCACTCCCCCTTCCCCATTAGTCTGCCTATAGTAGGTACGTCCAACCATGGGCCCACAAGTGGAAGAAAAGACAAGTAAAGAGAAGTGAAAGAAAATTAAAGAAAAGACAAGTAAAGCAAAAAAAAGCTAAGAAAAGAAAAGAGTAGAAGAATATGAAAGAACAATGAGAAAGAAGAAGAAAAAAATTAAGCATGCAAATCTGACTAACCTTCATTGTTAGTTGATGTGTTTAAGTAAAGTTTTAAATGTATGTCATGTTTACACGAAGTTTTAGCTTGTATATATGAACATGTAATGTTTTATATGTATGTTTGTACTTACTGAGGTCTAGCTCATTAATCTGTTCATGGTGTAGGTAATAAGAGTAAGCTGTCTGCATTATGAGGAAAGGAACTGATGGGCAGGTAGACAGATTTCCAGAGTGTCATGGGGTAGGTTATGGTTTCACTATGATTTTCTACTGCAATAAAAAAAGGAAAAGAAAAGGTATATGTAATGTAAAGAAAAGAGATAAGATTTAATGTAAGTTAAGTTTATGAAGTATTTCAATATGTTTTTTGAAAACTCATATGTTTAGATCAAGTTTTAAAAGAAAAAAAAAATTATTAGTAATTTTTCAAACACTGCTTCCGCAAGTAAGTTTAAATGCCAAATATAAAATGACAAAGTTCAATAGTATAAGAAATTAGGATTTTAAAGAAGGTAAGAAAAGTTTAAGAAGCAAAGTAAGTACGCCAAGTTAGAAGAGTAAAGTTAAGAAGAGTATAGTTAAGAAGAACAAGTTAAGAGTAAGTTTAAAGTTAAGGTAGCTAGAGAGGCGTGCTTACACCAAATGGCATCGTAGCCTTCTCGGGTTTTCGGTAATCCTACCACAAAGTCCATCGTAATATGTTCCTATTTCTATTCGAGAATCTCTAACGGTTCTAATTTTCCGCTTGGATGCCGGTGTTCAGCCTTAACTTTTTGGCACATCATACATCGGCTTACAAATTTGGCAATATCCTTTTTCATCCTTTTCCACCAGAATTACAATCTTAAATCCTGGTACATCTTGCTGGCTCTGGATGCACTGAATATGGTGTTTCATGGGTTTCTGCCATAATCTGCCTTCTTAATCCTTCATCATTGGGAACATAAATTCTTCCCTGATGTAGGATCAATCCATCCTTGGACACTCTTTCTTGAGGATTTTGCTAGATTGGGATCTCGCCTTTGAGCCTCTCTAATGTCCACGAATAGTGATGATTCTAATTAAAGGCAACCAATCTTCCAGATATCAGTTCCAACTTCAATGCATTAATCTCATGCTGCAATGGTTTTGGAAATTTTCCAATTTGCAATTGCTGCGAAACAGCAGGTTTTATACTTAATGCATCTGAAATGCAATTGGCTTTTCCGGGATGGTAGAGGATTTCACAATCATAATCCGTACCAGCTCCAACAATCTCCTTTGTCGCATATTCAGCTCCTTCTGTGTAAAGAAGTACTTTAAACTCTAATGGTCAGTATAAATCTAACACTGATCTCTATACAAATAGTATCGCCAGAACTTTATTGTGAATACTATTGTGACAAGTTCTAGATCATGTGTGGGATAATTTCGTTCATGTTCCTTTAATTAATGTGAGGCATAAGTAATCACCTTATCGCCTTACATCAGGACAGTTCCTAATCCTATCCTTGATGCGTCACTGTAAATCATGAACATCTTTTCTTTTGTAGGAAGTGTAAGGATTGGCGCACTTGTTAATCACTTCTTCAGCTCTTGGAAGCTCCTTTTGCACACTTCAGTCCACTTATACTTCCTCTCTTTACGTGTAAGAGCTGTGAGAGGTGCAGTGGGCTGTGCGAATCCCTCTACAAATCTTCTATAATAGCCGGCTAAACCCAATAAACTCCGTATTTTTGTCATGTTCTTAGGTGTGCACCATTCGTTGATCGCCTATACTTTCGTAGGATCCATAGTGATTTCTTCCTTGGATACCACATGTCCGAGGAAATGCACTCTATCTAACCAAAATTCACACTTAGAGAATTTTGTATAGAGTTGGTGCTTCCTTATTATCTACAGAACAATCCTCAGGTGTTCTTTGTGCTCCTCACGAGTTTTTGAATATATAAGTATGTCATCGATAAACCTAATGACAAACTTATCTAAAAATTCTTTAAAGACTCAGTTCATCAAATCCATGAATACAGCTAGGGCATTTGTTAACCCAAACGACATCACAAGAAATTTGTAATGACCGTAACGGGTCCTGAATGCGGTCTTGTGGATGTCGCTCTTCTTGATCCGTAACTGATGATATCCCGATCGTAGATCGATGTTGGAGAATACCACTATGCCTTTGAGCTGATCGAACAAGTCATCAATTCTAGGTAAAGGATACCTATTCTTGATAGTGACCTTGTTCAATTTCTAGTAGTCGATGCACATACGAAATGTACCATCCTTCTTCTTGACAAACAACACCGGAGCACCCTATGGGGAATAGTTTAGACAGATGAATCCCTTGTCAAGAAGCTCTTTCAGCTGCTCTTGCAGCTCCTTCAACTCCAGCGGTGCCATTCGGTACGGTGCCTTGGAGATAGGTGCAGTTCCTGGCATCAATTCGATCTCAAAGGAGATCTCTCGTTCTGGCGGTAGTCCGGGTAATTCTTCTAGGAAGACATCGAGGAACTCGTTCATAGTATGAACATTTTCAGGCTGAAGTTTCTATTCTTCTGCTACATCCACTATGTATGCTAAGTATCTAGCACAGCCACTAGACATTAGCCTTCTTGCTTCCATCGAGTTAATCATCATCTTCCTTGATTTACGTGACGATCTGGCATACTCAAAGCAGTCTTCCTCATCGGGTTAGAACATTATCCTCCGCTTCCGGCAATCGATCGTGGCTTGATACTTTCGTAGGAAATCCATTCCTAGTATTACATCGTAATCAGTAAGCTCCATCATGATCAATTCTGCATACAACTCCCTATTTGCCACAATTATTGGCACATGAGGCAACCAATAATTGGACATTAACACTTTTCTAGAAGGTAGAGCTGTTCTAAAGGTCATACCCATGTTATCTTTTGGATATTCTATCTTGTTTGCAAATTCGTATGAAATAAGCGAATACATAGCTCCAGAATAAAATAAAATAGATGCCAAATGATTAGTCACAGAAAGCTGACTTGTCACTATATTGGACGTCCCTACTTCCGGATCTTCCTTTGTGTAGACCATGTTAGGAAATGCCCTAAGCATTAGAGACATTTTGATGTATTTATTCTGAACTAGATAATAAAATTATAATATAGAGGTTATTCAATATATTGTTGTTTATCCTTATTCTATTTACATGTTAAAGTAAATGTAAGCAAATATGGCTCACTGATTGCTTATGTTAAAACTGTTAGAACGTTGCATGCAATGGAGTTTTGCATGCGAGAAGACAATGTTTTAAAGTAAGCAGTCTAAACTAAGGTCTGTAGTCTATGGGGTTAGACTAAGCATCTAACTCATGTTAAGACTATTATGTTGTCTAAAGCCATAGTGGGGACGGTTTGTCTTGACTGTTCAGAACATAGACTCCCAAGTAGAGACATAGATATGTCACTTGGTGGTGACATATAAGACAGGGACTAAAGAATGACTGATCTACGTGGTCTGCTATAAGTGGATCAATCTGCTTTTCTACTTTTGACATTCATTATGCAATAACCTTAATCTTGAGTAAATGAACTACTTCATGTATATGACTTGTGTACTTTGATGTGTTAGGAAATGCCCTAAGCATTAGAGACATTTTGATGTATTTATTTTGAACAGGATAATAAAATTATATATAGAGGTTATACATTATATTGCTATCTGTCCTTGTTTTATTTACATGTTAAAGTAAATGTAAGCAAATATGGCTCCCTGAGTGCTTGTGTTAAACTGTTAGAACATTGCATGTAATGGACTTTTGTATACAAGAAGATAATATTCTAAAGTAAGCAGTCTAAACTATGGTCTGTAGTCTATGGGGTTAGACTGGGCATCTAACTCATGTTAAGACTATTATGTTGTCTAAAGCCTTGGAGGGGATGGTTTGTCTTGACTGTCTTGAGTATAGACTCCCAAGTAGAGACATAGATATGTTACTTAGTGGTGACATATTAGACCGGGACTAAAGCGTGATTGATCTACGAAGTCCGCTTTGAGTGGATCGATCTGCTTTTGATGTTCATTGTGCAGTAACCTTAATCCTGAGTAGATGGACAGCTTCATATATATGACTTGTGTACTTTGATGTTCCAATGGCTAAAGCGTCTCAGAGGTAGTAAGCTTATAGACCGGTTCGTTGGGTGCATGACTTGTATACGATGAAGGGTTGGTTTACAGATATCGGAATCATAGCTCTAATGAGGAATTAAGGGTATCCTTTTAAAGGCACTATACTGAATGTGAAAATGGACAAGGCCTTGAGTCGTCTGCTCGGCGGATGACTTCTTATTTACATATGATGAATAATCATTTTCTTTATTCGGTAGTATAATGGAACTTTAAGATAGCCTGATCAGTAGGATTAAACGGACTTTGACCTAAGGCTGATCATGGATATCATATGAGGGTTCTGCATACATGATAAGGTCATTAGACGATAGCTTGTCACAGGCTTACGTAATACGGTATATAATTAGGAGTTCAGTTTCAACTTTATAGTGGTGTGACTCTGAAATTATTGATCATATGATTGAGTTGTTCGGTAAAGAATGATGATCATATGGATTTGCGGGAGCCCGATTATATATGTCCAATTGGTCCCTCTACTAGCTCCATATAATTCCTTAACATTTGGCAAAATTGATTTGTGTATGCTATTGGCTAGTTTATTATGCATGGATGGTGTTGACATAGGATTAGGTTAGTAGACAAGATTCTCTCTGGTTGGATTCATATTTTGTTTTGGATAATAGAGTACACAATTATTCGAACTCTAAATAAAGTTGCTATGATTTTATTTGAGATTAGATTGGAGTTGTAGAAAATTGTCCATGAGAACAAGAATTTGAAATACAACTGTTTTGTGGATTTTGAATTTTGAATTTTGAATTTTGAATTTTGAAATTTGAACTTGAAATTTGAATTTGAAATTCGAATTTGAGAATTGAATTTGAAATTTGAAATTTGAAATTTGAATTTGAAATTTGAAATTCAAATTTTGAATCACAGTCCAAGTGGGATTCGAATTTCTTGTGGTAAATCCACAAGGAATGAAATCGAATTTGAGTTGGATATGGAGAGGAAAATCTTGTTAGAATCCTACTTGAATTTTGAATCCAAATCCTAACAATAATGGACAAAAATTTTGAGGATTATCCTCATGGAATTTTCAGATTTTTTGTGGATAAGGTTCAAGGAAAAATTCAAGTTTCAATCCTAGTTGAATTTGGATTCTCTCCTCCCTAATAATGGTCGAATTTTTTGAGTGAATCTCCTAGAAGATTTTCAGTTATTTTGGATAAGGATGAGATAAGATTCAAGTTTGAAAATCCTAGTGGAATTTTGATTCTTCACTTATCCAAAAGTGGCCAAAATTTTTGTTGGGATTTTCCCCTTGGATTTTCAGATTTTCCGGTTGAAAAAGGGGAGATAAAATTCTAGTTAAAATCTTGTTTGAATTTTGAATGGAAAAATCCTAAAGTGGCCGAATTTTCTTGTTAGGATTTGGCCTTGATAAATTCAGATTTTTTGGTTGTGGATAAGGGAGAATATCTTCTTCTAATCCAATTCAAATTCAGAGAATCACCTCATGCAAGTCTATAAATAAAGGTCCTGCCACTCCAGTTCTCTTAGACCACAGACTCTCAGGTGAGCAGGCTTATTGTTGCATAAGTCACCGTGACAATAAGTTCTTTAGAGATCTGGGTGGTTAGAAGAAGACTAGCAGTGCTAGCATACCGATCGAGGTTCAGAGTGCCCACACACTCAGTCATTCAAGAATTGGAGAATAGTAGAGAAGACTAGTTGGTTGAAGCCCTCCGGTCATTCTCCTCCTGCAAGATTGGCGTCCTTGAGGTACGAGTTTAAATTGTTGTTGGTTTATTGTATATGGCATCATGAGATATTTAACGATCTTAAAATTTTTTTATTGTTCCGCTGCGCCACTCTAATACGTTTTTACCGATTTATTTCCTATAATTGGTATCAGAGCCATCTCATGACTATGCCATGTACATAAATTAGACAATTAATTAGTCTTTTTATTTATGTATAGGTTTGATATTTAGAGAGTGGCATTCTAGGATTCCTTTATGTTGTTATCATGGATTACGTATGTGATATGTGGTTATTTAAATTTTTTGAATTATTATAAGCATGCTTGTTTATGCCGGTTATGGTTCCTTAGAATTTAGAAAAATTATATCTAGGAATTTTTATGTAACCATGGGAGCAGTTTATTTACACTGTAATTTTCCCACGGAATTTAATTTTATCTCTTAGAATTATTATGTTTAGAATTTTTGTACACCAAAAATGGTTTAGGAAATTTTATGTAATTATTCTTGGAGGAGATTGAAGATTGAATATCGTAATTTATTTTTTTCAAAAGTTAAATTTAATTTAAAGGTTGAAATTTTGATTGTGTGGAAAATTTCAATTTAATTGGGATTCAAATTAATTTTTGGAGATCCTAATGGGTAAATTGGAATATGGCACGAAAATCGAGACACGATCCCCTCGGGACGGACCACCAGCCGTGATGGGGCAGCAGCCCCTACCCTCGGGCAGGATGGGGCTGTAGCAGCCCCTGCCCAGCACTGCACCCCACCCACGTCTGCACCCCATGGCCGCAGGCTTTGCCTGCAGCCAAGGGTAGACGTGGCCCACCCAAGGGGCGGCCAGCCCATAGGCGTACAACCCATGGCTGCAGGCACTGCCTGCAGCCTGGTGGGCTACTACGCCTACCCGGGCGTGCAGCCCATGGTTGCAGGCGCTGCCTGCAGCTGGCAGGGCTGCACATAGCGCCTGCAGCCGGTAGGGCTACACATGGTATGGCCGTGGGCTGCCCACGGCGGCTGCCGGCCTCCGGCGGCGGTGGGGGCGACGGTTCAAAAAATCAAAAATTTTGATTTTTAAATTTGAGATTTAATTTTAAATCATGTTTAAAAATATATAATTGAAAATTTGAAATTTTTGAAATAACATATTATTACACATGATGTTTAAAATTTGAATTTGAAATTTAAATTTGAAATTCGAATTTGGAATTTGAATTTAAAATTTAAATTTTTAGTATATTTAAATTTTAAACGATTCTTGGGATAAGAAATAAATGGAGAAGCTACATAAAGATGGATACAAGAAGACGGAACAAAATTCAAGACCCAAAGAATGCTTTGGATAGAATTTTGTGATCTTTATTTTCTTTGTTCTAGGATGGAACCATGGCTTGGTTATTCTGTCAATTATTTTTTCTGTGATATGTCATGGATGTATAAATATATATTGATGGATATTTTATGTGCATATTTGATAACATGTCATATAGGATAGGTGAATGCCGCTCATACTATATTGATCATACATATTTGTCAAAACATGCATGTTTTTCAAAATATTGAGTAGGAGAGGGTTTCAAACAAAACTCACGGCCTCCATTGTTGATCCATATGTAAAAGCATGGTAACGCCTCGTGTCAGTTCTGCGCTGACCACACCCCTCGGTTGGTGTTTACCGCCGCCGGTATACTAGATTAGATCTCTTATGTGGAAAACATGTTTGGGTACGATCTTATTCATGACCACCCCTCGGTGGCTTGGTAGGACGTGGATCGGGCTACGTAAACAATGGTTATACACTCATGACTCGTTTAGTTATTAACCTTCCCTAGAAGCTCTGTTATCTAAACTGGTGGCCAAATAAGCGGTTATTAATATATGTCTTAACCTTGGAGGATTTAAGGCAACATATATTAATTGACCGGGTCCATGTTCTGGCTATTTGTTTTCATGACCACCCCACGGTAGCTTAGGGAAATAGGTGCTGAGAATTACCATTGCATTGCTACATGTTTTTTCAAGTTTCATGTAGGAACATACTTGTATGTTTTATTTGCTAAATTATCTGTACATTTGCTTGGGCTTTGTAATAATGTCTAGTATAATTTTATTTTAGTTCAAAATGTCACCGACACCCCTCATTTCAATACTTACTGAGAATAAACTGAATGGCCATAATTATAAAGATTGGAAAAGAAATCTGTTGATAGTTCTCAGCTACGAGAGACACAAGTTCGTACTGGATGAACCATGCCCACCAGGGCCCAAACCTGACACACCACTTGAGGAGGTCCCAATTGCCTATACTCGTTGGAGAGAATCCAATGAGATAGCTCGGTGCTACATACTGGCTAGCATAACGAGTGCTTTACAAAAGCAGCATGAGACTTATCAAGTTGTTGGGGAGATCATGGAAAATCTGGAGGACATGTTCGGAGGCCAAGAGAAGTTGGCTCGACAGTCTGCTATAACCAGTATTATGAACTCTAAGCAAAAGACGGGTACTCTAGTGAAGGACCATATGATCACTATATTGGGATTCTTCGCTGAGGTTACCGAAAACGATGCTGAGTTAGACTACAACACCCAGATCGAGATGGTGTTCAAAACTCTGTCTAAAAATTTTGTGGAGTTTAAGGCCGCATACAATCTGACGACAAGGGAGTTAGGACTAACCGAGCTCATGAAGCAACTCCAAGCTTATAAGCAGATGATCAGGGATGGGGATGCGGTCTAACCCAAAAGAGAGGCCAATTTGGCGAAATCTTCCAAACCCTCACGGAAGAGAAAGAGGCCAAACCAGAAGCAAGCGGCTTCCAGTCCTAATCATCTTGTCTCAGATGGGAAGAAGAAGAAGAAGAGCAAGAAGCCCAGGGACCCTAAAAAGTCCAAATGCTTCTGCTATGGGAAGGTAGGTCACTTTAAGAAGGCTTGCTGGGAAATCCTAGCCACCAAGGGCAAGGAAGGTAAGGAACTTTACTACTTGGAAGCGTGTTTGGTGGAAGAATCGAAAGACACTTGGGTCATTGATTCGGGTGCCACTAATCATATTTGTGTTTCTATGCAGGGTTTCGTGGAAACGAGAAGTCTACATGATAAGAGCCTGGCTGAGGCAGTGGAAGATATTTATCTTTATTTTGATGAATTTAGGTTTATTTTATTGAAAGAATGTTTTTATGTTCTTAATTTTAGGAGGAACCTTATATTGGTAGCTTGTTTAATAAAGGATTCTTATTCAGTTTCTTTTAGTAAAAGAGTTGATATTCATAGAAATAAGTCTTTTATCTGTTTTGGATGGATGGATGGAAACCTATATTTGATCAAACTGAAGATGTAATCATTGCTTGACACCAAATTAATAGATAACTCTGAAAGGTTGAAAGTTTCTCACTCTAACAAGGTGTATCTTTGGCATTTAAGACTTGGTCATATTAATCAGGATATGATTCAAAGATTGGTGAAAGACGGTCCTCTAGAATCTCTAGAGGAGGTACGTCTTCCTCAATGTGAGTCTTGTCTAGAGGGAAAGATGACTAAAAGGTCTTTTGGAGCTAAGGGTACTAAGTGCTTAAGAGCTCTTAGAAATTATGCACGCTGACGTATATGGCCCCATGAACGTCACAGCACGAGGAGAGTTCAAGTATTATGTCTCCTTTATAGATGATTACTCGAGGTATGGACATGTGTATCTGATGCACCATAAGAGCGAAACCTTTGACAAGTTCAAAGAGTATTGTGTGGAAGTGGAAAAGTAATTGGATAAATCCATAAAGACACTTTGATCTGATCGAGGTGGTGAATACCTCTCCGATGAATTTCTAGGACATCTTGTACAGAACGGGATATTATCCCAATTGACTACACTTGGTACTCCACAACAGAATGGTGTAGCCGAAAGGAGAAACAGGACTTTGTTAGATATGATACGGTCCATGATGAGTTATACAATGCTGCCATTATCATTTTGGGGATATGCTTTACAAACGGCGTGCTATATTCTAAACCAGGTTCCAAGCAAGTTAATTCCCAGAACTCCGTATGAATTGTGACGTGGCAGGAAGCCCTCCCTTGGACATATGACAATATGGGGCTGCCCGGCACATGTACTAGATAGGGATGCGAAGAAGTTGGAACTAAGATCAGAATTGTGTATGTTTGTAGAGTATCCAAAGGAAACTAAGGGAGGTCTGTTCTATAACCCGAAGGAACAAAAAGTCATTGTTTCAACCCATGCGACATTCTTGGAGGAAAGTCACATGAATGACTTTAATCCTCGAAGCAAAGTGGACACAAGTCTGAGTTCCGGTGAAAGACCTGCAGATGATCAACAATTTAGGGTGCCTCGTCGTAGTGGGAGGGTTTCGAAGAAACCTAATTTCTTCATATATGATGCTGGCTGAGGCTCATGAGCATGAGGATGATCCGGTCACCTATGATGAAGCTATAAATGATGTTGATTCTAAATCTTAGAAACAGGCTATAAACAATGAGATGGATTCTATGAAATCCAACTCTGTTTGGGAACTTGTAGATTTTCCAGATGGGATAAAACCCATTGGATGCAAATGGGTCTACAAAAGAAAGAAGGATGCGGAAGGGAGAGTAGAAACTTTCAAAGCTAGATTGATTGTAAAGGGGTACACGCAAAAGGCTGGAATCGATTATGATGAAATATTTTCGCCTGTTGCTATGTTGAAATCTATCCATATTCTTCTGTCCGTTGCTACGGCTCTCGATTACGAGATCTGGCAAATAGACGTCAAGACGATGTTCTTGAATGGCCATCTTGAGGAGTGTATCTATATGATACAGCCTGAAGGGTTCGTAGCAAAAGGCCAAGAAAGAAAAGTCTGCAAGTTGCTTAGATCCATTTATGGATTAAAGCAAGCATCCCACTCATGGAACCAGAGATTTGATCAAGCGATCAAGACATTCGGTTTTGAGCAAAACGTTGATAAACCCTATGTTTATAAATGTATTAAGGATGGAAAAGTGGTCTTTCTGATACTCTATGTCGATGATATACTACTCATTGGGAATGATGTAGGGAACTTATCATCGGTCAAGTTTTGGTTGCACCAACAGTTTGACATGAAGGACTTGGGAGAAGCTAATTATGTTCTAGGCATTCATCTCTTCAGAGATCGAAAGAACAAAATGATAGCGTTATCCCAACCTTCATATATAGATAAAATAATTGATAAATATGCAATGCAAGAGGCAAAGAAAGGTACACAACCTTCTATTACCGGTCTAACTCTTTCATTGGATGACTGTCCAAAGACATCAGAAGAAAGAGAGCATATGAGTAAGGTCCCTTATGCATCTGCTGTGGGTAGCCTTATGTACGCTATGCTTTGCACTTGCCTGGACATATGTTTTGCAGTAGGTATGGTGAGTCGATATCAAGCGAATCTTGGAACCAAGCACTGGCAAGCAGTAAAGCATATACTCAAGTATCTTAAGAGAACGAGGGATTGTATGCTGGTGTATTTTGGAGGGGACCTAACACCCATAGGATACACGGACTCAGACTTCCAGACTTGTAAGGATTCGAGGAAATTGACATCTGGATCAGTGTTCTCGCTCGGAGGAGGCGCCATTGTATGGAGGAGCGTGAAGTAGGGCTGCACAGCTGACTCTACTATGGAGGCTGAGTATGTGGCTGCAGCTGAGGCATCTAAAGAAGCGGTTGGTTCCACAAGTTCTTTAGAGACCTTGAGGTCATTCCAGGTGTTGACAAGCCTATCACACTTTACTGTGATAACACTGGGGCTACTGCCAGCATAAGGGAATTTCAGCACCATAAGAGGACCAAGCATATAGATCAGAGATATCACATTATTAGAAAGCATGTGGAAACAGGACAAGTAGATGTATGTAACATCGCGTCTGAGGACAACATTGTCAATCCCTTTACTAAGACTTTGGTGGCTAGAAGCTTTAAGAGGCACGTAGAGGTGATGGGGATGCGTAATATGGCACATCTGCTGGCTTAGGGCAAGTGGGAGATTGTTAGGAAATGCCCTAAGTATTAGAGACATTTTGATGTGTTTATTTTGAACTGGATAATAAAATTATATATAGAGGTTATTCATTATATTGCTATCTGTCCTCATTTTATTTACATGTTAAAGTAAATGTAAGCAAATATGACTCCATAACTGCTTGTGTTAAACTGTTAGAACATTGCATGCAATGGAATTTTGCATGCGAGAAGACAATTTTCTAAAGTAAGCGGTCTAAACTATGGTTTGTAGTCTATGGGGTTAGACTGAGCATCTAACTCATGTTAAGACTATTATATTGTCTAAAGCCTTGGAGGGGATGGTTTGTCTTGACTGTCTGAAGCATAGACTCCCAAATAGAGACATAGATATGTTGCTTGGTGGTTACATATTTGACTGGGACTAAAGCGTGATTGATCTACGTAGTCCGCTATGAGTGGATCAATCTGCTTTTGATGTTCATTGTGCAATAACCTTAATCCTGAGTAAATGAACTACTTCATGTATATGACTTGTGTACTTTGATGTTCCAATGGCCAAAGCGTCTCAGAGGTAGTAAGCTTATAGACCGGTTCATTGGGTGCATGACTTGTATACGATGAAGGGTTGGTTTACAGATATCGGAATCATAGCTCTAATGAGGAGTTAAGGGTATCCTCTTAAAGGCATTATACTGAATGTGAAAATGGACAAGGTCTTGGGTCGTCTGCTGGGCGGATGACTTCTTATTCACATATAGTGAATAATCATTTTCTTTATTTGATAGTATAATGGAACTTTAAGATAGCCTGATCAGTAGGATTAAACGGACTTTGACCTAAGGCTGATCATGGATATCATATGAGGGTTCTGCATACATGACAAGGTCATTGGACGATAGCTTGTCACAGGCTTACGAAATACGGTATATAATTGGGAGTTTAGTTTCAGGTTTATAGTGGTATAACTCTGAAATTAGTGATCATATGATTGAGTTGTTTGGTAAAGAATGATGATCATATGGATTTGTGGGAGCCCGATTATAAATGTCCAATTGGTCCCTCTACTAGCTCCACATAATTCCTTAACGTTCGGCAAAATTGATTTATGTATGCTATTGGCTAGTTCATTATGCATGGATGGTGTTGACATAGGATTAGGATGGTAGACAAGATTCTCTCTGGTTGGATTCAAATTTTGTTTTGGATAACAGAGTACATAATTATTTGAACTCCAAATAAAGTTGCCATGATTTTATTTGAGATTGGATTGGAGTTGTAGAAAATTATCCATGAAAATAAGAATTTGAAATACAACTGTTTTGTGGATTTTGAAATTTGAAATTTGAATTTTGAATTTTGAATTTTGAATTTGAATTTTGAATTTGAAATTCGAATTTGAAATTTGAAATTAAAATTTTGAATTACAGTCCAAGTGGGATTCGAATTTCTTGTGGTAAATCCACAAGGAATGAAATTCGAATTTGAGTTGGACATGGAGAGGAAAATCTTGTTAGAATCCTACTTGAATTTTGAATCTAAATCCTAACAATAATGGATGACAATTTTGAGGATTATCCCCATGAAATTTTCAAATTTTTTGTGGATAAGGTTCAAGGAAAAATTCAAGTTTCAATCCCAGTTGAATTTGGATTCTCTCTTCCCTGATAATGGTCGAATTTTTTGAGTGAATCTCCTAGAAGATTTTCGGTTATTTTGGATAAGCATGAGATAAGATTCAAGCTTGAAAATCCTAGTGGAATTTTGATTCTTCCCTTATCCAAAAGTGGCCGACATTTTTGTTGGGATTTTCCCCTTGGATTTTCAAATTTTTTGGTTAAAAAAGGGGAGATAAAATTCTAGTTAAAATCTTGTTTGAATTTTGAATGGAAAAATCCTAAAGTGGCTGAATTTTCTTGTTGGGATTTGGCCTTAATAAATTTGGATTTTTTGGTTGTGGATAAGGGAGAATATCTTCTCCTAATCCAATTCAAATTTAGAGAATCACCTTATGCAAGTCTATAAATAGAGGTCCTGCCACTCCAGTTCTCTTAGACCACAGACTCTCAGGTGAGCAGGCTTATTGTTGCATAACTCACCGTGACAATAAGTTCTTTAGAGATCTGGGTGGTCGGAAGAAGACTAGCAGTGCTACCATACTGATCGAGGTTCAGAGTGCCCACACACTCAGCCATTCAGGAATTGGATAATAGTAGAGAATGTTAGTTGGTTGAAGCCTTCTGGTCATTCTCCTCCTACAAGATTGGCATCATTGAGGTATGAGTTTAAATTGTTGTTGATTTATTGTATATGGCATCATGAGATATTTAACGATCTTAAAATTTTTTTATTGTTCCGCTGCGCCACTCTGATACGTTTTTATTGATTTATTTCCTACATGATGTTTCAAGGGCTGAAGCATCTTAGAGGTAGTAAGCTTATAGACCGGTTCGTTAGGTGCATGAATTGTATACGATGAAGGATTTGTTCACAAATATCAGAATCATAGCTCTAAGGAGTTAAAGGTATCCTCTTAAAGGCATTATACTAGATGTGAAAATGGACAAGGTCTTAGGTCGTCTGCTGGGCGGATGACTTCTTATTCACATGTAGTGAATAATTATTTTCTTATTCGGTAGTATAATGGAACTTTAAGATAGCCTGATCAGTAGGATTGAACGGACTTTGACCTAAGGCTAATCATGGTTATCATATAAGGGTTTTGCATACATGACAAGGTCATTGGACAGTAGCTCGTCATAGGCTTTCGTAATACGATATATAATTTGGAGTTTAGTTTCAGGTTTATAGTGGTATAACTCTGAAATTAGTAATCATATGATTGAGTTGTTCGGTAAAGAATGATGATCATATGGATTCGTGGGAGCCTGATTATAAATGTCCAATTGGTCCCTCTACTAGCTCCACATAATTCCTTAACATTTGGCAAAATTGATTTGTGTATGCTATTGGCTAGTTCATTATGCATGGATGGTGTTGACATAGGATTAGGATGGTAGACAAGATTCTCTCTGGTTGGATTCAAATTTTGTTTTGGATAACAGAGTACATAATTATTCGAACTCCAAATAAAGTTGCCATGATTTTATTTGAGATTGGATTGGAGTTGTAGAAAATTATCCATGAAAATAAGAATTTGAAATACAACTGTTTTGTAGATTTTGAAATTTGAATTTTGAATTTTGAATTTGAATTTTGAATTTGAAATTTGAATTTGAAATTTAAAATTAAAATTTGAAATTTGAAATTTGAAATTTGAAATTTGAAATTGAAATTTGAATTTGAAATTTGAAATTAAAATTTTGAATTACAGTCCAAATGGGATTCGAATTTCTTGTGGTAAATCCACAAGGAATGAAATTCGAATTTAAGTTGGACATGGAGAGGAAAATCTTGTTAGAATCCTATTTGAATTTTGAATCCAAATCCTAACAATAATGGATGAAAATTTTGAGGATTATCCTCATGAAATTTTCAGATTTTTTGTGGATAAGGTTCAAGGAAAAATTCAAATTTTAATCCCAGTTGAATTTGGATTCTCTCCTCCCTGATAATGGCCGAAATTTTTTGAGTGAATCTCCTACAAGATTTTCAGTTATTTTGGATAAGGATGAGATAAGATTCAAGCTTGAAAATCTTAGTAGAATTTTGATTTTTCCCTTATCCAAAAGTGGCCGAAATTTTTGTTAGGATTTTCCCCTTGGATTTTCAAATTTTTTGGTTGAAAAAGGGGAGATAAAATTCTAGTTAAAATCTTGTTTGAATTTTGAATGGAAAAATCCTAAAGTGGCTGAATTTTCTTGTTGGGATTTGGCCTTAATAAATTCAGATTTTTTGGTTGTGGATAAGGGAGAATATATTCTCCTAATCCAATTCAAATTTAGGGAATCACCTTATGCAGGTCTATAAATAGAGGTCCTGCTACTCCAGTTCTCTTAGACCACAGACTCTCAGGTGAGTAGGATTATTGTTGCATAACTCACCGTGACAATAAGTTCTTTAGAGATCTGGGTGGTTGGAAGAAGACTAGCAGTGTTAGCATACCAATCGCGGTTCAGAGTGCCCACACACTCAGCCATTCAGGAATTGGATAATAGTAAAGAATGCTACTTGGTTGAAGCCTTCTGGTCATTCTCCTCCTGCGAGATTGGCGTCATTGAGGTATGAGTTTAAATTGTTGTTGGTTTATTGTATATGGCATCATGAGATATTTAACGATCTTAAAAATTTTTTATTGTTCCGTTGCGCCACTCTGATACATTTTTACCGATTTATTTCCTACATGATGTTCCAAGGGCTGAAGCATCTCAGAAGTAGTAAGCTTATAGGCCGGTTCGTTAGGTGCATGACTTGTATACGATGAAGGGTTTGTTTACAAATATCGGAATCATAGCTCTAAAGAGTTAAAGGTATCCTCTTAAAGGCATTATACTGGATGTGAAAATGGATAAGGCCTTGGGTCGTCTGCTGGGCGGATGACTTCTTATTCACATGTAGTGAATAATTATTTTCTTATTCGGTAGTATAATGGAACTTTAAGATAGCCTAATCAGTAGGATTGAACAGACTTTGACCTAAGGCTGATCATGGTTATCATATTAGGGTTTTGCATACTTGACAAGGTCATTGGATAGTAGCTCGTCATAGGCTTTCGTAATACGGTATATAATTGAGAGTTCGGTTTCAGGTTTATAGTGGTGAAACTCTGAAATTAGTGATCATATGATTGAGTTGTTTGGTACAGAATGATGATTATATGGATTCACAAGAGCCCGATTATATATGTCTAATTGGTCCCTCTACTAACTCCACATAATTCTTTAACGGTTGGCAAATTGATCAGTGTATACTTACAGGCTAGTTGACTTTGCATGGATGGTGTTGACATAGGATTAAGATGGTAGACAAGCTTCTCTCCGGTTGAATTCAAATTTTGTTTTGGATAATAGAGTACACAATTATTCGAACTCTAAATAAAGTTGCCATGATTTGATTTGAGATTGAATTGGAGTTGTAGAAAATTATCCATGAGAACAAAATTTGAAATACAACTTTTTGTGGAATTTGAAATTTGAAGTTTGAAATTTGAAGTTTAAATTTTGAATTTGAAATTTGAATTTGAAATTTAAATTTGAAATTCGAATTTGACATTTGAATTTGAAATTTAAATTCGAAATTTGAATTCGAAATTTAAATTTGAATTTTCAATTTGAAGTTTGAATTTTGAAATTTGAACTTTGAACTTTGAAATTTAAATTCAAATTTTGAATCACAATCCATATAGGATTTGAATTTTTTTGTAAATAATGCACATGGAGAAATTCGAATTTGATGAGGATAAAGAAGAGGAAAATCTTGTTTGAATCCGACTTGAATTTTGAATCCCAAATCTACCAAGGAAAATCGAATTTGTTAGGGAAGAATCTCCCAAGGGAATTTCAGATTTTATGGATAAGGTTGTAGGGTAAAATTCAAGTTTCAATCCCAGTTGAATTTGGATTCTCTCCCTCCCTAAAGTGGTTGAAAATTTTATGGATAAATCCAAGGAGATTTTCGGTTTTTAATGGATAAGGGTGAGATAAATTCAAGCTAAAAAATGCTATTTGAATTTTGATTCTCCTCACATTAAAGTGGCCGAATCTAGCCTTGTTTATGGCCTAAAGAAATTAGGTTATTTCTAGATAAATGAGGAGATAAAATTCAAGTAAAAATCTTGTTTGAATTTAGATTGGATAATCCCTAAAATGGTTGAAATTTTTTGGTTAGATAATGCCTTGAAAATTTCACATTTTGTGCATGGATAAGAGAGAAAATCTTCTCCTAATCCAATTTGAATTCAAGGGATTAACTCATGCAAGTCTATAAATAGAGGTCCTGCCACTCCAGTTCTCTTAAACCACAGACTCTCGGTAAGTAGGCTTATTGTTGCATAACTCATCGTGACAATAAGTTCTTTAGAGATTTGGGTGATCGGAAGGAGACTAGCAGTGCTAGTATGTTGGTCGAGGAACCGAGTGACTACACACTCTGCCATCCGGGAATTGGAGAATAGCAGAGAAGGCTAATTGGTTGAAGCCCTCCAGTCATTCTCCTCCTGCAGTTTGGCATCCTCTTGAGGTATGAGTTTTATTATTGTTAGTTTATTGTATATGGCATCATGAGATATTTAACGATCTTGAAAAATTTGTTGTTATTCCGCTGTGTCGCTCTGATGCGTTTTTATTGATTTTTTCCTACAATTAGTATCAGAGCCATCTCGTGACTATACTATGTACATAAATTAGACAATTAGTTAGTTTATTTTATTTATGTATGGATTTGATATTTAGAGAGTGGCATTCTAGGATTCCTTTATGTTGTTATCATGTATTATGTATATAGTATGTGGTTATTTTAATTTTTTAAATTATTATAAGCATGCTTGTTTTATGCCGGTTATGGTTCCTTAGAATTTAGAAAATTGTATCTAGGAATTTTTTATGTAACCATGGAAGCGGTTTATAATCATCGTAATTTTCCATGGATTTTAATTTTATCTCTTAGAATTATTATGATTAGAATTTTTGTACACTGGAAACGGTTTAGGAAATTTTATGTAATTATTCTTGGAGGAGATTAAAGTTTAAAGACCGTAATTTATTTTTCCCAAAAGTTAAATTTAATTTAAATATTGAAATTTTGTTTGTGTGAAAAATTCCAATTTAATTAGGATTCAAATTAATTTTTGAAGATCCTAATAGGTAATTGGTATATGGCACGAAAATCAAGGACAGACCCCTCCGAATAAGCCACTGGCATTGGTAGGGCTGCAGCCCTTGC
The DNA here is from genome assembly GCA_035233585.1 of Antiaris toxicaria. Lineage (NCBI taxonomy): Eukaryota > Viridiplantae > Streptophyta > Magnoliopsida > Rosales > Moraceae > Antiaris > Antiaris toxicaria. The sequence goes on from CP141156.1 coordinate 73,837,500, forward strand.
CCTCGGGTAGGATGGGGCTGCGACAGCCCCTGTCTAGGCATGGACCACCCACGGCCGCAGGCTTTGCCTGCAGCCAGGGGTGGCCATGGCCCCCCTAGGGGCTGGCCAAGGACCGGGCGTGCAGCCCATGGCTGCAGGCACTACTTATAGCCTAGTGGGCTGCTGTGCCCACCTGGGTGTGCAGCCCATGGCTGCTGGCGCTGCCTACAGCCTGGCGGCTATTGTGCCCGCCTGGGCATGCAGCATGAGGCTACAGGCTTAGCTTGTAACCTGGCAGGGCTACACCCGGCCTGTGGCCATGGGCTGCCAGCCCCCCTGGGGGCTGAGGACTGCCCACAGCGGCTGCCGGCCTCCGGGGACGTGGGGCCAATGGGCTGAAAATCAAAAATTTTGATTTTTAAATTTGAGATTTAATTTTAAATCATGTTTAAAAATATGTAATTTAAAAATTTTTGAAATTACATATTATTACACATGAAATTTAAATTGTTTAAAATTTGAATTTGAAATTTAAATTTGAAATTCGAATTTGAGATTTGAATTTGAAATTTAAATCTTTGGAATTTAAATTTTAAATGATTCTTGGGATGAGAAATAAATAGAGAGGCTACATGAAGGTGGATACAAGAAGACGGAATAAAATTCAAGACCTAAAGAATGCTTTGGATGAAATTTTGTAATCATTATTTTCTTTGTTCTAGGATGGAACCATGGCTTGGTTATTTTTCCGTCAATTATTTTTTCTATGATATGTCATGTATGTATAAATATGTATTGATGGATGTTTTGAATGCATATTCGATAACATGTCATATATGATAGGTGAATGCCGCTCAAACTATATTGATCATATATATTTGTCAAAACTTGCATGTTTTTTCAAAATATTGAGTGGGAAAGGGTTTCAAACAAAACCCACAGCCTCCATTGTTGATCCATATGTGAAAGTATGGTAATGCCTCGTGTCAGTTCTGCCCTGTCCATACCCTTCGATAGGTGTTTATCGCTGCCGGTATACTAGGTTGGATCTCCTATGTGGAAAACGTGTTCGGGCGCGATTCTATTCATACCACCCCTTGGTGGCTTGGTAGGACATGGATCGGACTACGTAAATAATAGTTATACACTCAAGACTCATTTAGTTATTAACCTTCCCTAGAAGCTCTGTTAACTAAACTGATGGCTAAAATAAGCGGTTATTAATATATGTCTTAACCTTGGAGGATTTAAGGCAACATATATTAATTGGACGGGGGTCCATGTCCTGGCTATTTGTCTCATGACCACCCCTCAGTGGCTTGGGGCAATAGGTGTTGAGAATTGCCGTTGTAATGCTACGTGTTTTTTCAAGTTCATGTAGGAACATACTTGTATGTTTTATTTGCTAAATTATCTCTATATTTGCTTGGGCTTTGTAATGATGTCTAGTATAATTTTATTTCTGTTCAAAATGTCACAGACACCCCTCATTTCAACACTTACTGAGAATAAGCTTAATGGTGATAATTATACAAACTATAAGAGAAATCTACTTATAGTTCTCAACTGCGAGAGACACAAGTTTGTGCTGGACGAAACATGCCCACCTGGGCCCAAACCTGACACACCGCTTAAGGAGGTCCCAGTTGCCTATACTCATTGGAGAGAATCCAATGATATAGCTCAATGCTACATTCTTGCTAGCATGACGAGTGCTTTACAAAAGTGGCATGAGACTTATCAAGTTGCTAGGGAGATCATGTAAAATCTGGAGGACATGTTCAGAGGCCAAGAAAAATTGGCTCAACAGTCTGCTATTACCAGCATTATGAACTCTAAGCAAAGGCAGGTACTCCGGTGAAGGACTATATGATCACTCTAATGGGATTCTTTGCTGAGGCTGCCGAAAATGGTGCTGAGTTGGACTACAACACCCAGATCAAGATAGTGTTTAAAACTCTGTCTAAGGGTTTTGTGGGGTTTAAGGCTGCATATAATCTGGCAACAAGGGAGTTAGGACTCACTGAGCTCATGAAGCAACTTCAAGTTTATGAGTGGATGATCAAGGATAGGGATGCAGTTCAACCCAAAGGAGAGGCCAATTTGGCAGAATCTTCCAAACCCTCACAGAAGAGGAAGAGGCCAAATAAGAAGCAAGCGGTTTCCAGTTCTTCTAATCCTCCTGTCTCGGATAGGAAGAAGAAGAACAAGAACAAGAAGCCTAAGGACCCTAAAAAGTCCAAGTGCTTCCACAATAGAAAGGTAGATCACTTTAAGAAAGCTTGCCAGGAATTCCTAGCCACCAAGGGTATGGAAAGTAAGGAATTTCATTATTTAGAAACATGTTTGGTGGAAGAATCAAAGGATACTTAGGTCATTGATTCAGGAGCCACTAAGCATGTTTGTGTTTCTATGTAGGGGTTCATGGGAATGAGAAGTCTACATGATAGGAGCCTCTCATTGCTGACTAGAGACGGTAGCTTAGTGGTGGCTGAGGGAGTGGGAGATGTCTATCTTTATTTTAATGAATTTGGGTTTATTTTATTGAAAGACTGTTTTTATGTTCCTAATTTTAGGAGGAACCTTGTATCAGTAGCTTATTTAATAAAGGATTCTTATTTAGTTTTTTTTAGTAAAAGAGTTGATATTCGAAAAAATAAGTCTTTTATCTATTCTGGATGGATGGATGGAAACCTATATTTAGTTAAACCAAAGATATACTCACTGCTTGACACCAAATTAACTGATAACTCTAAAAGGTTAAAAGTTTCTCACTCTAAAGGCATATCTTTGACATTTAAGACTTGGTCATATTAATCAGGATAGGATTCAAAGGTTGGTGAAAGACGGCCCTCTAGAATCTCTGGAGGAGGTACGTCTTCCTCAATGTGAGTCTTGTCTTGAGGGTAAGTTAACTAAGAGGTCTTATGGAGCTAAGGGTACTAAGGCTCAGGAACTCTTAGAAATTATGCACACTAATGTATGTGGCCCCATGAACGTCATAGCACGAGGAGGGCTCGAGTTTTATGTCTCTATCATAGACGATTACTCGAGGTATGGATATATGTATCTGATGCACTACAAGAGCGAAACCCTTGATAAGTTCAAAGAGTATCATGCGGAAGTGGAAAAGCAATTTGGTAAATCCATAAAAACACTTCGATCTGATCGAGGTGGCAAATACCTCTCCGATGAATTTCTAAGATATCTTGTAGAGAATGGGATACTATCTCAATTGACTGCACCTGGTACTCCACAACAGAATGGTGTAGCCGAAAAGAGAAACAAGACCTTATTGGATATGGTATGGTCCATGATAAGTTATTCAACACTACCGTTATCTTTTTGGGGGTATGCATTATAAACAGTGTGCTATATTCTAAACCAGGTTCCAAACAAATCAATTCCAAGGACTCCATGTGAATTGTGGCATGGCAGGAAGCCCTCCCTTAGACATATGAGAATAATGGGCTGCCCAGCACATGTACTAGATGGGGATGTAAAGAAGTTGGAACCAAGATCAAAATTATACATGTTTGTAGGGTATCCTAAGGGAACTAAGGGAGGTCTGTTCTATAACTCGAAGGAACAAAAAGCATTGTTTTAACCCATGCGACATTCTTATAGGAAAGTCACATGAATGACTTTAAGTCTCGAAGCAAAGTGGTGCTAGAGGAGTCTTCTAGTGAAAGAACTGCTCCACAGGTTTCGATCTTGGATGCAAGTCTGAGTTCTGATGAAAGACCTGCAGACGATCAACAATTTAGGGTACCTCGTCGTAGTGGGAGGGTTTCAAGGAAGCCTAGTTTCTTCATGTATGATGCTGAGGTATACTAGGCTCAGGCTCATGAGTATGAGGATAATCCGGTCACTTGTGATGAAGCTATAAATGATGTTGATTCTAAATCTTGGAAGCAGGAGATGAACAATGAGATAGATTCTATGAAATCCAACTATGTTTGGGAACTTGTAGATCTACCAGATGGGATAAAACCCATTGCATGCAAGTGGATCTACAAAAGAAAGAAGGATGCGAAAGGGAGAGTAAAAACTTTCAAAGCTAGACTAGTTGCAAAGGGGTACACGCAAAAGGCTAAAATCGATTACGATGAAACCTTTTTCCCTGTTGCTATGCTGAAGTCTATCCGTATTCTTCTGTCCGTTGCTATGGCTCTCGATTATGAGATCTGGCAAATGGACGTCAGGACGGTATTCTTGAATGGCCATCTTGAGGAAAGTATCTACATGATATAACCCGAAGGGTTTGTGGTAAAAGGCCAAGAGAGAAAAATTTGCAAGTTACTTAGATCCATTTATAGATTAAAGTAAGCATCCCGCTCATAGAACTAAAGGTTTGATCAAGCGATCAAAACATTCAGTTTTGAGCAGAACGTTGATGAACCCTGTGTTTATAAACGTATTAAGGATGGTGAAGTGGTCTTTTTGGTACTCTATATCGATAATATACTACTTATTGGGAATGATGTAGGGAACTTATCATCCGTTAAGCTTTGGTTGCACCAATAGTTTGACATGAAGGACTTGGGAGAAGCTAATTATGTTCTAGGCATTCATCTCTTTAGAGATCGAAAGAACAAAATGATAGCATTATCCCAAGCTTCATACATAGATAAAAATAATTGACAAATATGCAACGCAAGAGGCAAAGAAAGGCTCACAACCTTCCATTACCGGTCTAACTCTTTCATTGGATGACTGTCCCAAGACATCGGAAGAAAGAGAGCATATGAGTAAGGTCTCTTATGCATCCACTGTAGGTAGCCTTATGTATGCTATGCTTTGCACTCGCTTGGACATATGTTTTGCAATAGGTATGGTGAGTCAATATCAAGCAAATCCTGGAAACCAAGCACTGGCAAGCAGTAAAACATATACTCAAGTATCTAAAGAGAACAATGGATTATATGCTAGTGTATTCTGGAAAGGACCCAACACCCGTAGGATACATAGACTCAGACTTTTAGACTTGCAAGGATTCAAGGAAATCGACATCAGGATCAGTGTTCTTGCTCCGAGGAGGCGCCATTATGTGGAGGAGTGTGAAGTACGGTTGCACAGCTGACTCTGCGATGGAGGCTGAGTACGTGACTGCAGTTGAGGCATCTAAAGAAGCGGCTTGGCTCCACAAGTTCTTTAGAGATCTTGAGGTCATTCTAGGTGTTAACAAGCCTATCATACTATACTGTGATAACACTGGGGCTATTGCCAACACAAGGGAATCTTGGCACCACAAGAGGAACAAACACATAGATCGAAGGTATCACATTATAAGAGGCATGTGGAGACAGGACAAGTGGACGTATGTAAGATCGCGTCCGAGGACAACATTGCCGATCCCTTTACTAAGACTTTAGTGGCTAAAAGCTTTGAAAGGCATGTTGAGGCGATGGGGATACGTAACAGGGCACATCTGCTGGCTTAGGGTAAGTGGGAGATTGTTAGGAAATGCCCTAAGCATTAGAGACATTTTAATGTATTTATTTTGAACTAAATAATAAAATTATAATATAGAGGTTATTCATTACATTGCTATTTGTCCTTATTTTATTTACATGTTAAAGTAAATGTAAGCAAATATAGCTCACTGACTGCTTGTGTTAAAACTATTAGAACGTTGCATGCAATGGACTTTTATATACGAGAAGACAATGTTCTAAAGTAAACGGCCTAAACTAAGGTCTATAGTCCATGGGGTTAGACTGAGCATCTAACTCATGTTAAGACTATTATGTTGTCTAAAGCCATAGTAGGGATGGTTTGTCTTGACTGTCTAAAATATAGACTCCTAAGTAGAGACAGAGATATGTCACTTGGTGGTGACATATTAAACCGGGACTAAAACATGACTAATCTATGTAATCTGCTATGAGTGGATCAATCTACTTTTGACATTCATTATACAATAACTTTAATCCTGAGTAAATGAACTACTTCATGTATATGACTTGTGTACTTTGATGTTCCAATGGCTAAAGTGTGTCAGAGGTAATAAGCTTATAGACCGGTTGGTTAGGTGCATAACTTGTATACGATGAAGGGTTTGTTTATAGATATCAGAATCATAACTCTAAGGAGTTAAAGGTATCATCTTAAAGGCATTATACTGGATGTAAAAATGGACAAGGCCTTGGGTCGTCTACTGGGTAAATGACTTCTTATTCACATATGGTGAATAATCATTTTCTTATTCGGTAGTATAATGGAACTTTAAGATAGCCTGATCAGTAGGATTGAACGGACTTTGACCTAAGGCTGATCATGGATATCATATGAAGGTTTTGCATACATGACAAGGTCATTGGACAGTAGCTCATCACAGGCTTTCATCATACAGTATATAATTGGGAGTTCAATTTCAGGTTTATAGTGATATGACTCTGAAATTAGTGATCATATGATTGAGTTGCTCGGTACAAAATGATGATCATATGGATTCGCGGGAGCCCGTTTATATATGTCCAATTGGTCCCTCCACTAGCTCCAAATAATTCCTTAACGGTTGGCAAATTAATCAGTGTATGCTTATATGCTAGTTGACTTTGCATGGATGGTATTGACATAGGATCAGGATGGTGGACAAGATTCTCTCCGGTTGAATTTGGATTTTGTTTTGGATAATGGAGTACATAATTATTAGAACTCCAAATAAAGTTGCCATGATTTTATTTGAGATTGAATTAGAGTTGTAGAAAATTATCCATGAGAACAAAATTTGAATACAACTTTTTGTGGATTTTGAAATTTGAATTTGAATTTGAAATTTGAATTTGAATTTGAAATTTAAATTTGAAATTCGAATTTGACATTTAAATTTGAAATTTGAATTTGAAATTTGAAATTTGAATTCGAAATTTAAATTCGAATTTTGAATTTGAAGTTTGAATTTTGAAATTTAAACTTTGAAATTTAATTTCAAATTTTAAATAACAATCCATATAGGATTCAAATTTTTGTGTGGATAATCCACATGGAGAAATTCGAATTTGATGAGGATAAAGGAGAGGAAAATCTTGTTTAAATCCTACTTGAATTTTGAATCCCAAATCTACCAAGGAAAACTGAATTTGTTGGGGAAGAATCTCCCAAGGGAATTTCTGATTTTATAAATAAGGTTGCAGAGAAAAATTCAAGTTTCAATCCCAGTTGTATTTGGATTCTCTCCCTCCCTAAAGTGGCCAAAAATTTTATGGATAAATCCAAGGGGATTTTCGGTTTTTAATGGATAAGGGTGAGATAAAATTCAAGCTAGAAAATACTATTTGAATTTTGATTCTCCTCACGTTAAAGTGGCCGAATCTAGCCTTGTTTATGGCCTTGGGAAATTCGATTATTTATGGATAAATGAAGAGATAAAATTCAAGTAAAAATCCTGTTTGAATTTGGATTGGATAATCCCTTAAATGGCCAAAATTTTTTGGTTGGATGATGCCTTGAAAATTTCAGATTTTATGTGTGGATAAGGTAGAAAATCTTCTCCTAATCTAATTCAAATTCAAGGTATCACCTCTGGCAAGTATATAAATAGAGGTCCTACCACTCCAGTTCTCTTAGACCACAGACTCTCAGGTAAGCAGGCTTATTGTTGCATAACTCACCATGACAATAAGTTCTTTAGAGATCTGGGTGGTCCGAAGGAGACAAGCAGTGCTGGCATACTGGTTGAGGTTCAGAGTGCCCGCACATTCTGTCATCTGAGAATTGGAGAATAGTAGAGAAGGCTAGTTGGTTGAAGCCCTCCAATCATTCTCCTCCTATAGTTTGGCGTCCTCTTGAGGTACGAGTTTTATTGTTGTTAGTTTATTGTATATGGCATCACGAGATATTTAACGATCTTGAAAAAATTTTTGTTATTTCACTGCACTGCTCTGATGTGTTTTTATAGATTTTTTTCCTACAGACCATTGCTCGAGCATCTGTATGAGAAAATCGGTCTGGTCTTTCCTGTGTCTCAGTATGAGAAGGGCCTTCAATCTTTGCCTACATTGCATGGGCTTAGGGACGTTGCTGCTGTGGCTGGAATGTTCCTTGTGCATTTTGCTTATTCTCTGGACAGTTCTTAGCAAAATGGCCATCTTTTTCATACTGGAAACAGGCATTTTGTGCAAGTCTACATCGGCCTGGATGTCTTTTCCTGCAGATCACGTAGTCACGAACAATAGGCCCAGCATTATTGTTTAACCTCCATTGTTGGTTTCTGTTTCCTGAATTATTCCCCTTCCTCTTTCCTTAAGACTGTTGGCTAGAAGTGCTTGACTGTCCAGCCTTCGTGTTCTGATTCTGTTTGTTTCCTTGTCCAACCTGGGATCCAGTTTGTGTAGCTTTGGCCAAGACTTTCTCCTTCTTCTTGGTGTCCCAAATCTTCTCTTTCTTTTCCCTCTGTCGAGCTAAGTGATACTCGGCCCTCAATGCTCAACTTACATAATCAGATACAGTAGTAGGTGGTGTCAACCCATAATCTACTATAGCTGCGGTGTCAGGTCTTGTGATAACCAGCAAAATTCATATTTCTCGGAGAACAAACACACAATGAATTTAAGTGTTAAAATGTGAAATTAAGTGATTTAATATTGTTTAGAATAAATAAAATGTTTTAACAATGTTAAAGGATGAAAAATGATTGATAGTGATATTATGTGTGTATGTGTGTATGTAACACACAGTATCAAGAAATTGGTCAAGATGGCATTTTCTTGATATAAAACTGATATATTTAGAATCAGTATACTCAAATTAGGCTATGAAGCACAAAAAGGGAATTTTGACCGAGAAACAGGCAGTATCAAAAAACTGGTCTAGATGACCTTAAATGAAGTTAAAACTGATAAATTTGGGCTCAACACACCCAAATTAATCAGGATAGCCTATCAGCATGCTCAAATTAGATAATTGAGTATAAAGGTAATTTTTGATCGGGAATTCGTAGTATCGGACACTGGTTGAAATGATCTCAGATGAAAATAAAACTGATATATTTGGATTCAGGATGCCCAAATTAGTCAGGATATCCCATGTTGAAATTTTGGGCGAAAAAGTATATAAAGGGTGAAAAATCAGAAATTTCAAAAAACAAAACCATAATTTCATTTAACTTTCTCTTTCCTCCCCCCTTACACGAAAATGAACAGTAACCAACTATCGAAAACGGTGTCCATTTTCGACACCGTTGTTTCATTGGGAAGCTCTTGCCGAGCTGAGTCTAACGGTGGGTCGAGTCGACGGATTGGAAGCTGGAGCAGCCCACACGCACAGCCCAAATCTACGATGGCCGGAATTTTCAAACACCGATTTCTCCGCAGTCTGACGTCCGATCAAGGTGATTCCTGTCCCAATGGACTCAGGGTGAAGAGTAAAACAAAACCCAGGTGGTGTTTCAGCCCAACGGCCGCCGGATCACGCCACCCAAAGCTTTGTCATCGTCGTCGTCGAATTTCACTATTCCGGTGGAGTTGAGTTGCAAGGTTGGTACCAAAATGCTAAGAATTTCATGGGGAACAAAAGCCCCAAACCAATTTCAAGGAAAGAAGCCGGCAAGACGGTGAATCGAAGCTCGCCACCGCTGTCAGTTTTCGGGGGCTCGATTCCAGTGATAGAAGCTTCAATTGGTGAAATTGACACCACCAATGAGTTCCTCGATGGACTACCCACCTTCCACCGTCGCCACCGTCGCCATCGGTCAACACCGGTCAACGGACGGTCAATGCCGATCAACGGCGACGTTGACCAATTTTAGAAGTTTGGCCTGTTGGCCTATTTTCGACGTTTCGGACGCATCCGCGGAGTCGGATTTACAAGACGGGACTAAGATATGAAGAACAAAGAATTAGGGTTTATGCCGTCAAGACCGGACTATAATTTGGTATAAATTTCGACCTCTTTACGTTCCGCAATTTAATTGTTTGGGACTATTGTATGATTTTATGATTATTGGTATGAAAATTATGGAAAAGAATGTATGTAAAAAGAAGAAAATGGCTGTAATAGAGGAAAAGAAAAATATGTGATAATGTAATAATTTTACGTAAACAGTATGAGTTTTACGTAAAATCTAGGCCTCTGGTATAATACGTGATAGAATTAGATCAGGATAGATGGTTTTCAGGCGTTTCCTAAACGCTGGAACCTCAAAAATTAAGCGGAAATACTGCCGAAATTTCTAAAAACGGCACTAGGGGTAATATGGGAAACGAGGGGTAAAATATGATCGGGAAGGTAACCCGAGCCCCCTCGAGGAATTAGGACATGGAAAAAAGAAGGGGCAAGTTATGATTAGTAAACCGACTCTTAGGTCGGAATAATACTTCCCGAGGGCCAGGAATGTGAAAAATTGGTAAAATGATAAGAATTGATCCGGAAAAGGTCCGATAAGATTTAAAAAGTTAATTAGATGATTTTGGGTTTAGAAAATCCAGCCTAAGCATGAAAATGAAAATGTTATGGTTAAACGACCCATTACGGGCAAAAATGGTCATTTTGCCTAAAGATTCTCAAATTATGGGAAAAGAGCCTCAATGACCTCGGAATAGGGTAATTAAGTTTGTAAAAGACAAAATTGAGGTTTAAGTTATGAAAAATCACGTCAAGGGCAAAATTGTAATTTTATCAAAAGTGAAGGGTAAAATCGTAATTTTTCAAAAAGTTGGAGAAAATTTTGAAAATGGCCATTAAGGTTTAAAAAGCTGTCCTAAGTCTATAATTAAGGGTTATAAGATTAGAATCAAGCTTTTTAATAAAATAAAAGCTATAAATGAAAATATGATTAACGGACAAAGTTTGTCTGTAGGAACCCGATCTAGACGCGACAAAGGACGTCGATGGATTCCAAGAAGAGAATAAGCACGCTATGAGTAAGTTCAGACATTTACTCATCTGTAACTATGAACAAGTTTATTGTCTTTATATGTTTTGTATGCAAATGTCATGATGTGATTTACGATGATGCTATAGTAACACTATAGCAATATTATGATGATGTTAAAAGATAGGTTTTAATAAATAATTTATAAAAAATATATATGTATATATATTGAGTTACGAAGGAAATGTATTATAAAAGCTTCATGAGAGTAAAGATGTGAGAAAGAGAGATAGAAGAATGGAAAGAGTAAGAATGAGAATATTATTATAGAAATGCATAAGAAAGAGATGAGATATGAAAGGAAAGAATAGATGTTTTATGAAAAGTTTTATGGAAGTTAAGTTATGATTGATAGAGCAACGATGATCGGTAATGAAAGGAATTAAGAAAGCGTATGTTTTATGAGAACGAAATGATAGGTGTTTTATGAAAAATGATGTGAAAGCAAAGAGTTAGATAAGAAAGAGAAGCAATGATAGGTTATGATGAAAGGTATGATGAAAGGATTAGAACATAACAATAAGATGTGATTAATAGAATAGAACAATAGGCTATGATCGATAGGAGTATGATGATAAGATACGATAGATAAAATGATGCAAATGATAAATAGAGAATAATTATCTGCACATAACTAAACGTATTTTTGTTTGTTATGATGTGATGTGATGTGATGATATATAAGTAATATGTGCTATATATGCTAAAGTGTGACTGACATAATTCACATGAGTAAAGTAAAGAATTAAGCAAAGAAAAACAATAACATGAAACAACGATATATGTCTTACGAAATAAGAATGAAAGAATGAGATGTCAATGAGAAAGAATTACAAAAGAAAGATAGAACAACGAAAGAACAAATGTCCTATGAAATGTTCTATGAAATATGAGAAAGGAAAGATTATGAATGTCATGAAAAAGATGTACAACGAAAAATCAATATAAGAAAAATAAAAGCATACAAGATAATAAGACTAAAAACTTAATTGTTGGCTTACCGGTCTCCCTATATGGTCGAGACTTCAGGTCTATATCCTCCACGCAGATGTGATGCTACCCCGAAGGTGTGGTAGTTTATAAGTTGGACCCTACCCCGAAGGTGCGGTAGCTAATATGACTGTGAGGTAGGTTGGTGGGTCGCTCCCCCTCCTCCCACTGTCTGTGCGTAAATAGGTACGTTTAACAACGGGCCCACCAAAGGAAAGTGAAAAGAAAAGAAAGTGAAAGGAAAAGAAAGGAAAGGAAAGTGAAAAGAAAAGAAAGGAAAGGAAAGTGAAAAGAAAAGAAACGATACGAAAATAAAGGAAAAGTAAAGAACGAAAAGAAAAGTAAAGAATGACATGAAAAAAAACAAACGATATGAAAGAATGACATAATGAAATCGATGAAAAATAGATAAATAATAAAACGAAACTTAAAAGAACATAATAGAACTAATATATGTGATGTGAGGTATTTGATGTTATGTGTATGATGTGAATGACACATTTTTACGTGATGTTATGCTAGTGTATATGTTTCTAGCTTTTAAGTTACGAAAGGTTAAGAAATGATGATAAAATGATAGAAAAGATAAGAAGGTTTAGAACAGAAAGTTAAGAAATGATAGGAATGAAAAGAAAAGAAATGAAAAGATTAGAATAGAATGATAAGAGATGATCGATAGAATGATGAGAACAATGAGCAAAGAGATAAATGAGAATGAAGAGGCTAACATATTATGTTATATTTCGATGGTATGTTTTGATGATGTATATGATGTGTCTATACATGTCATGTATTCTAGTAATAATATATATTACTAGTATTTATAAGTTAATGAATGTATGTTTGAACTTACTGAGCATCTAGCTCATTAGTTGTTCATATGTTACAGGTAAGTAACCTGTTAGTTTAAAGTAATATGATGGACAACGGACGGATCTGCATGTGCCAAGGGACAGACGAGGATATGGTACTATTATGAGTCTTTCGCTGAGCGTTCAAAAAGGAAGTTGAAAGAAAGAAATTTATGAATTATATGTTATAAGAGTATGATAAAGATATAGGTATAATATGTAAGAAAAAAAAATTTGCTATAGAAATTACTTCCGCTTTAAAATGAAAACGTTAAAAATGGAAAGTTAAGTATGTTAAGTAAGAGGACGACGACCCACGAGGTTGCCAGCCATCACGGTCGGCTTCAGAGCTCGGCTGGATGGTATGGTAACGTATGGGATGTCACAGGTGGTATCAGAGCGAAAGGTTGACCATATCCCTCCTGACACACTGCACATCCTGTTCGTCAATCCAAGTAAGTCAGTTTTATTTCAAGCTAATAACTGTTTATGTATTAGATCATAAACAATATGATAGATGACGGATTAATGAGATGGACGAGATCAGTTGTCCACTAAGTTTCGAGGGTGGACAGCCCTCCAGTACTCTATGGGAATACAGGATTAGGTTCATGATATCAAGATGATTCTCTGACTATGCATCATTGATCAGGATAATTGGGTCATGATAGTTGTGACATGTATGCACCTTTCAGGAAGATGCTCTCATGTGTATTGGGATTCTTGTGACCAGGATGAGCTCTAATTGGATCGAGTTTCGCCATACTATGATTGAGTGACTCCCTCAGAGGAGCCCAGTATCAGTCCCAATTTCCTCATGGGCACGGGGGACGTGATACCGCCTATATTCCCTAGAGTTGCGGATATGTGAGAATTTGTTCATCGGACCGAGAACCTGCAGTCGATGTCTGGTGATATAGTTCTAACGTATGCTATGCGTTACGAGGAATTGATGAGGACTTCTGCAACATAGGTTGGAGAGGACTCACAGTGGAACTAAGTCAAGGTAAATGTAGATCAAGAAAAGTCCACCGAGGTTAGAAATGATTAAGATGATATAGGAGAAAGTCAAGATCCGGAGAAATTTCTTATTGATCCGGATGGAAAAGACGAATAATGTATAAATGTATATGTATGTATATGTGTATATTTGAAATGAAAGGCTACATATAAAGCCTTATTGATGAAATGTATATGATTATATGTGTATGATATGTAAATGTTACGAAATGTTAAAATGATGAAATGATGTTAAGTAATGTCCCATAATGATATGACGTTACTTAATGTGAATTTCATGGAAATTTTACTAAATATGTTTATGAAAAGAAACGTTGGACTACGACAGTGTAATTCATGGTAATAATGCACGAATGTACAGAAATGTACAGATACATAGAGAAGCATGGTTCATCCCAAATTTTTGGAGGTACATGCAAGAAGATTCCAATCCAGGAAAGATCTAGTTTATGAAGATGTCATAGAAAAAGAAAATCACGATATTGAAAAGTTACACAAGATGTGAAGAAGAAATGAAGACGTTGAAACCCTACTTGTCTTAATTTTCGAGGACGAAAATTTTATAAGGAGGGGTGAATGTGATAACCGGGAAAATTCATATTTCTCGAAGAATAAATACACAATGAATTTAAGTGTTAAAATATGAAATTAAGTGATTTAATATTGTTTAGAATAAATAAAATGTTTTAACAATGTTAAAGGATGAAAAATGATTGATAGTGATTTTATGTGTGTGTGTGTGTAACACACAGTATCAAGAAATTGGTCAAGATGGCCTTTTCTTGATATAAAACTGATATATTTAGAATCAATATGCTCAAATTAGGCTATGAAGCACAAAAAGGGAATTTTGACCGAGAAACAGGTAGTATCAGAAAACTGGTCTAGATGACCTTGAATGAAGTTAAAACTAATAAATTTGGGCTCAACACACCCAAATTAGTCAGGATAGCCTATCAACATGCTCAAATTAGATAATTGAGTATAAAGGTAATTTTTGATCGGGAATTCGCAGTATTGGAAACTGGTTGAAATGACCTCAAATGAAAATAAAACTGATATATTTGGATTTAGGACGCCCAAATTAGTCAGGATATCCCATGTTGAAATTTTGGGCGAAAAAATATATAAAGGGCGAAAAATCAGAAATTTCAAAAAACAAACCCATAATTTCATTTAACTTTCTCTTTCCTCCCCCCTTACATGAAAATGAACAGTAACCAACTATCGAAAACGGTGTCCGTTTTCGACACCGCCGGTTTTGTTGGGAAGCTTTCGCCGAACTGAGTCTAACGGTGGGTCGAGTCGACGGATTAGACGCCGGAGCAGCCCGCACGCGCCGCCCAAAGCTACGGTGGTCGAAATTTTCAAACACCGATTTCTCCGCCGTCCGACGTCCGATCAAGGTGATTCCAGTCCCAATGGACTCGGGGTGAAGAGTAGAACAAAACCCAGGTGGTGTTTCAGTCCAATGGCCGTCGGATCACGCCGCCCGAAGCTTCGTCATCACCACCGTCGAATTTCACTATTCTGACGGAGTTGCGTTGCAAGGTTGGTACCAAAATGCTCAGAATTTCATGGGGAACAAAAGCCCTAAACCAATTTCAAGGAAAGAAGCCGACAAGACGGTGAATCGAAACTCACAGCCGCTGTAGGTTTTCAGGGGCTCTCGATTCCGGTGATAGGAGCTTCAACTGGTGAAATTGACACCACCAATGAGTTCCTCACATCGAGATCTTCAAGATGGACTACCCACCTTCCACCGTCGCCGCCGTCCCCACTGGTCAACAGACGGTCAACACCGGTCAACGCCGACCATTGACCAATTTTGGAAGTTTGGCCTGTTGGCCTATTTTTGACGTTCTGGACGCATTCGTGGAGTTGGATTTACAAGATGGGACCTCAGATATGAAGAACGAAGAATTAGGGTTTATGTCGTCAAGACTGGACTGTAATTTGGTATAAATCCCGACCTCTTTACATTCCGCAATTTAATTGTTTGGGACTATTGTATGATTTTATGATTATTGGTATGAAAATTATGGAAAAAAATGTATGTAAAAAGTAGAAAATGGCTGTAATGGAGGAAGAGAAAAATGTGTGATAATGTAATAATTTTACGTAAACAATATGAGTTTTACGTAAAATCTAGGCCTTTGGTATAGTACGTGATAGAATTAGATCAGGATAGATGGTTTTCAGGCGTTTCCTAAACACTAGAACCTCAAAAATTAAGCGAAAATACTACCGAAATTTCTAAAAACGGCATTAGGGGTAATATGGGAAACGAGGGGTAAAATATGATCGGGAAGGTAACCCGAGTCCCTTCGAGGAATTAGGGCATGGAAAAAAGAAGGGGCAAGTTTTGATTAGTAAACCGACTCTTAGGTCAGAATAATACTTCTTGAGGGCTGGGAATGTGAAAAACTGGTAAAATGATAAGAATTGTTCCGGAAAAGGTCCGATAAGATTTAAAAAGTTAATTAGATGATTTTGAGTTTAGAAAATCTGGCCTAAGCATGAAAATGAAAATGTTATGGTTAAACGACCCATTATGGGCAAAATGGTCATTTTGCCCAAAGATTCTCAAATTATGGGAAAAGAGCCTCAATGACCCTGGAATATGGTAATGAAGTTTGTAAAAGCCAAAATTGAGGTTTGAGTTATGAAAAATCACGTCAAAGGCAAAATTGTAATTTTGTCAAAAGTTAGGGGTAAAATCGTAATTTTTCAAAAAGTTGGAGAAAAATTCAAAAATGGGCATTAAGGTTTAAAAGCTGTCCTAAGGCTATAATTAAGGGTTATAAGATCAGAATCAAGCTTTTTAATAAAATAAAAGCTATAAATGAAAATGTGGTTAATGGACAAAGTTTGTCTGTAGGAACCCGATCTAGACACGACAAAGGACGTTGATGGATTCCAAGAAGAGGATAAGCACGCTATGAGTAAGTTCAGACATTTACTCGTCTGCAACTATGAACAAGCTTATTGTATTTATATGTTTTGTATACAAATATCATGATGTGATTTATGATGATGGTATAGTAACGCTATAGCAATATTATGATGATGTTAAAAGATAGATTTTAATAAATAATTTATAAAAAATATATATGTATATATATTGAGTTACGAAGGAAATGTATTATAAAAGTTTCATGAGAGTAAAGATGTGAGAAAGAGAGATAGAAGAATGGAAAGAGTAAGAATGAGAATGTTATTATAGAAATGCATAAGAAAGAGATGAGCTATGAAAGGAAAGAATAGATGTTTTATGAAAAGTTTTATGGAAATGATTGATAGAGCAACGATGATCGGTAATGAAAGGAATTAAGAAAGCATATGTTTTATGAGAATGAAATGATAGGTGTTTTATGAAAAATGATGTAAAAGCAAAGAGTTAGACAAGAAAGAGAAGCAATGATAGGTTATGATGAAAGGTATGATGAAAGGATTAGAACATAACGATAAGATGTGATTGATAGAATAGAACGATAGGCTATGATCGATAGGAGTATGATGATAAGATACGATAGATAGAATGATACAAATGATAAACAGAGAATAATTATCTGCACATAACTAAACGTATTTTTGTTTGTTATGATGTGATGTGATGTGATGATATATAAGTAATATGTGCTATATATGCTAAAGTGTGACTGACATAATTCACACGAGTAAAGTAAGGAATTAAGAAAAGAAAAACAACAACATGAAACAACGATATATGTCTTACGAAATGTGAATGAAAGAATGAGATGTCAATGAGAAATAATTACGAAAGAAAGATAGAACAACGAAAGAACAAATGTTCCATGAAATGTTCTATGAAATATGCGAAAGGAAAGATTATGAATGTCATGAAAAAGATGTACAACGAAAAATCAACATAAGAAAAATAAAAGCATACAAGATAATAAGACTGAAAACTTAATTGTTGGCGTACCGGTCTCCCTATATGGTCGAGACTTTAGGTCTATGTCCTCCACACAGATGTGGTGCTACCCCGAAGGTGCGGTAGCTAATGTGACTGTGAGGTAGGTTGGTGGGTCACTCCCCCTCCTCCCACTGTCTGTGCACAAATAGGTACGTTCAACAACGGGCCCACCAAAGGAAAGTGAAAAGAAAAGAAAAGAAAGGAAAGGAAAGTGAAAAGAAAAGAAAGGAAAGAAAAGTGAAAAGAAAATAAACGATACGAAAATAAAGGAAAAGTAAAGAACGAAAAGAAAAGTAAAGAACGACGTGAAAAGAAACAATCGATATGAAAGAATGACATAATGAAATCGATGAAAAATAGATAAATAATAAAACGAAACTTAAAAGAACATAATAGAATTAATATATGTGATGTGAGGTATTTGGTGTTATGTGTATGATGTGAATGACACGTTTTTACGTGATGTTATGCTAGTGTATATGTTACTGGCTTTTAAGATACGAAAGGTTAAGAAATGATGATAAAATGATAGAAAAGATAAGAAGGTTTAGAACCGAAGGTGAAGAAATGATAGGAATGAAAAGAAATGAAATAAAAAGATTAGAATTGAATGATAAGAGATGATCGATAGAATGATGAGAACAATGAGCGAAGAGATAAATGAGCATGAAGAGGCTAACATATTATGTTATGTTTCGATGTTTTGTTTTGATGATGTGTATGATGTGTCTATACATGTCATGTATTCTAGTAATAATATATATTACTAGTATTTATAAGTTAATGAATGTATGTTTGAACTTACTGAGCATCTAGCTTATTAGTTGTTCATATGTTACAGGTAAGTAACCTGTTAGTTTAAAGTAATATGATGGACAATGGATGAATCTGCATGTGCCAAAGGATTGGCGAGGGTATGGTACTACTATGAGTCTTTCACTGAGCGTTAAAAAAGGAAGTTGAAAGAAAAAAATTTATGAATTATATGTTATAAGAGTATGATAGAGATATAGGTATAATATGTAAGAAAAAAAATTGCTATAGAAATTACTTCCGCTTTAAAATGAGAACGTTAAAAATGGAAAGTTAAGTATGTTAAGTAAGAGGACGATGACCCACGAGGTTACCAGTCATCACGGTCGGCTTCAGAGCTTGGCTAGATGGTATGGTAACGTACGGGACGTCACAGGTCTAAACATCACTAACATCTTTTGAATTTTCTCTTTCTCAGTGGAGACAACATAAGGACACAATCGGGATAAACTTTAATTACTGTCATATTTCCCTACGTCAATTCTGTAAACTCCCTCTGTTAGGGTCGCAGCAACGCGGGGTCATAGTACTTTTGGTTAAATTCCTCTTGAAATCTACCATGACATTATGAAAACGTTCCTTCTCATCTTGACTGTGTCCCACCAGAATCTTGCATCTTTCTTCAACATAAAAGTTACACACATGATCCTTTCTTAAATTCCAGGATCATGTGGAGTGAGGACAACCATTCCTTTGCTTCTAATGGGTTGGTGGAACCCTTGAATTCTAGTGGCTTCATCCGTCGAAATCGTTCATATAGTAGTTCCTGGTTGACTCGGGGTTGTGGGTGGGGTTCTTCTACTACCTCTGGCACAACTGGCGGCACTTCCGGTTTAGGTGCAGCCATCTGAGAGGTTTGGCCTTTATCTTAGCCTTGCCTCTACTCCATCAGCTCTATTCTTTGTCTTAGCTTAGCATTCGCTTTCATTTGAGCCTCTAGCATCGCTTGCAATTCATCTACTCTTTCTGAAAGGACTGGATGTCCTCTCATGTTCCTAAGGTTATGCGGATTCACCATCTTTATCTACTGCTTATAATCGCATGAAAATCAATTGTTAGATTTTCAACAAACATATTTTTATAATATAAGTAAAAATAGTTTCAATCATCACGTAATTTTAGACATCTCATCATTTTGAACATATCAAAAATTTTATGTCATTTTATTTCAAAGTTTTCATATACATATCAACTCGAAGGCTCTTTTTCAAAACGACCTTTCGATACAGTCATACATACACATATATAGATATATATACATTTATACATCTTATGTATCTCTACGTCTAGTCCCCTAGTTAAGGTTGATCCAGAATTGTCAGAAATTCCTCTGGATTCTCGCCGTCCTCATCCGTACCATTTCCAGCCTCGAATGGTGTCGATCCTCCAATGGGACTCGTACCTTCTCGTCGTCTCGATGGGCCGGCCTCATGGTCATTAGCCATAGGTCACTCACCATACAGACGATCTAGCATGGCATCTTGCAATAGCTGTTCGTGCCTCTTGCTCACCATGTACTTCATCATCAATTCTTCCTCTACTCTAGCTATCGTAATTATAAACTCACATAGCGTAGTAGGATATAGAGGGGTTACCCTTTGTCGTAAGTCTATCGTAAGCCCCTTCCAGAATATGTCGCAAAAGTCCTCATCAGTGAGGTTAGACATAAGATAACTCCGCACTATGTTCTCCTCAAACTGTACTGCATATGTGAAAACAGTATCACTCAGTAGCATCTGCAGTCTCTCTGCCCAAAGAACAAACTCTCAAACATCAGTATACCTGGGCATAGCCGGTGGCGGAGTCACTACCCTACTCTCTGGAGGGTCTGGAACTGGTGCTGGACTCTTCTATGAAAACTGTTGTATCATGATGTGTCGGAACTCAGCCCAATCGAGTCCTAATAGCATTTCTTGGTCGCAGTACTCCTAATACATCCATGCATCCTCACGGAAAGTGCTAACTGCTAACAAGACCCAACAGTCCTCATCAATGTCACACTAACGCATGATTGTCTCTACATCATGTAACCAATCACGTGTAGAGATCCCCTACTGAGCTCCCTCAAAGGTGGGTGGATGACTACCTCTAAAGGTGTGTACTGCTCGTACTGACACTCTAGCCCCTATGTGGCCTCGTCCTCCAATAACTGGAATATCAATGGTGACTGGTAGATTAACTACCGATCGAGGAGATGGTGCTTAGATCGTGCCAGTGCCTTAACCTACGGTGTTGGTGGCTCAGGTATCAGGGGTCAAGGTACTATTCACTGAATCATAGATGGCCTGATCACGGGTCTACTCCATACCCGAATTGGTCCTCTCGGCCTATATGGATGGGTTCACATATACAGTGGTCTAGTCATCGTGTACCCTACAAAATATATAACCTCGTATAAACAAAAAGTTAACTATCTTAAAGAAAGCTAACTTACTTGGATTGACGAGTAAGCTGCGTTCTGTGCCAATAGGGATATGGTCAACTGCTCTGATCCCAACCTGTGATGCCCCCAACCTCGGCCATGCGACACCGCCCCGATCCGGCTCCGTCATCGACCGAGACAGCTCGTGCACCTCATCAGGTCGTCATTTAAAAACAATTTTCTTACTTTAAATCTCTCATTTTTAGGGCCCAAAATTTTTGCCTATATTTTTTTTTTCTTTCCAAAATACTTTTCTTATATAAAGCATTATATGAAAGCCATATAAAATACAAGCTTAGTTGTCTTTTGTACAATACAACATAATTTACAAAGATACTATTTGTAAACTTTGTTTCAAAAATACATACTCTTCAATTCACTATCTTTTGTCACTCAGCGGAAGACTAGCAGCAGAACCATGATCCACAGTGGATTTCCTATCACATTGACACACGCGTATCCTGCCGCTATCTAAGTAGTCTACTGGACAGGTTTCTTACCTGCAACATGAACAAACCGGTGAGCTAATAGGCTCAGTAAGTTTAAACATACAAACTATAAATCGCATAGATCCAAAAACATCAAAAATCCAATTTTCTATGAATATTACTATTCATCTATAAGTAATACCATTCTCATGAATACTAACTTTGACCTTTGATCGGGAAATAATAACATTGACTTTGACTGATTACTATTTATGTCACCCTAACCGAGTCCACTACACTTAGTGCTAGTGTCAGTTGTGCTCAATTATGCTCAGTTATGGCTTTCATAACATTTTATCCGTTATCTTCGTTTATATTTTGGTTTTGGGTTCTTTTGGCCTTGTACCGATATCATATGCACGCTAACTGAGAGGGCCTTGAGAGTGACCCTAAGGCTCCTTCCTCTCCAGTCCCATTATCACCCGTAGCGGTCATTATATCCCCATAGGACCTGTAAACCTCCACCACTCTATTGGAGGGGTGATACGCCAAAAGTGGTTTCTTTACCATCTTTCAATTATAATTCTAACTAAGTGACATTAATCGTTACCTCATGGTCAGTAACTTCTGTTGCCCGTAGGTCTTACACATTATCTCTTTAAAACTGTCTTAATTTTAGTCACACTCTCTCCATAGTGTACCCATAGTACACTTCTAAACTAATCAATTCATTAGGCATGTTAGTCTTGCTACACCCTATTGCCCGTAGGACTTACAACTAATGTACAACTAGTACAAAATCAAATATCACGATATTTCATGTTGCAGACATGAAAATACTTGAACTTACACAACTGCGACAGTGTCCACCCTCGAAAATCCTCCGCAGTTTTGATATCTTCTCTAGTTTGGGTTCCTACAGACAGAGTATTGTCTGTTAATACCCATCATTAATTATCACTTTGAACATATTCATTTTGTGATAAATTTTACAATACTTTTCAACTCTTTATGTGATACACGGCCTGCAACACACCCATGTTTAAGCCCATGCACCTCTTAGGTTTTCACTACACAGCCGTGTTCCATAGTACACACTCATATACTTTATAATTTTTAGATATTTAACTTTAAAATTTTAATTCTAACCTCTAGAATCTTATTTTAAACATTCTAGATGCTTTACGGTCCTTTCCGAGTCTTTCAAAAATTTTTGGTCAAAATGACCATTTTGTCCCTAATGGGTCTCGGGATAACAACATCGTCCTATTATTTTTCCTGGATTTTCTAAGCTCAAATATCATAAAATAATATTTCTTAGGCTTCTATAAATTTTTACAGCCTTATTTGCTACAAAATCAACAACTATTCCTCACCTAACCCTCAGGTACTATTCATCCAACACCTAGGGTCGTTTCTTGTTTTTCTAGCGTTTCAGAGCCTCAAATGGGTATTTCACTACTCCTGAAACGTTTTTCATTTCGTTTCCGAGCCTTGGTTCCCGAGGGCTCGGGTTTTTTATCCTGTTCACAACTTTTCCCCCTCGTTTCTTAAAATTCCCCAAACGTGAATTTTTCCCGTTCTCAACATTTTAGACACTTAAAGGGTCGTTTTACGATTCCTTTTGGGTTCGGTTCTTTTTGTTATTAATCCTAACCCACCGAGGTGTCTCGGTTTTATTTCCGATCCCATAGTTTTATCCCGTGTTTTCTGAAATGCCCTTATGCCATTTTAGAAATTTTACCAGCATTTCTGCTTGTATTTTTAAGTTTCCCCGACATTAGGTACGCCTTAGAACCTTTGTACTTACCACGTACTATACTAGTAGCCTATTTTATACAAAGTTATCAAACTTTATATAAAAATTTTCCACATTAGCCATTATTCAATCATAATGCAAACTCATAAATTTTCCTCCATTAATGCCACGGGTTTCTCATGGAAAACAACACCAACATTTTTCTTTCAAGTCTTATTCATCACCATTAATTCTTAGGTTTTCTAATGCACATTTTAATCATTAAAAACCTAAGAAATTTTCATTTAAACCTAGCATATGCCGCGGTTTTTCTATGTTTAAACCTTAGGAAAATTTTTTCCTAATTCTTGTAGGCATTTATCAACATTTACTCAACAAAAACATCACTAAAATTTCCCATTTTCAACACACCAAAGCCCACGGATTTTCGTGTGAAACATGCATCAATTTTGCTTGTTTCTGGATTCTAAATAATGCTTTCATCAACATATCACTAAATGAACATAAACACTAAACCAATCACCAATTTATTAACAATTTTCCACACCAAAACATGCATGGATTTTTGGGGGAAAAATCACTAAAAATTACTTCAAATTGGAAGATCACCTTATCAATTCAATTCCTTGCAACTTGGACTATGATTGAAGACCAATTTGGTGTGAAATTTTTGTCATATTTTGGCTTGAAAATGAAGAAGAGTGCATGGATTCAAGGGGCCAGATATTGGTTGCAATTTTTCATTTTTTTTCCACACGAATTTTCATGCCTATTTATAGGCTTTTTTTGGTAACTTTTAGGGCCAAAAATGAAAAGTTTTTCTGATTTTTTTTCTCCCACGGCCGAGCACCCCTTTTTTCCATTTTACGAAATTTTTTTTTCAAGCCTTTTTGGCTTGTTCTTGGCCTTTGATCCATAAAGCATTTAATCCTAGCCATACAAATCATCAAACTTACTTTACAAGTCTTAATTTCCTATTAATGACATCATATTTATGATGTCATCTTAACATCACCTAATTAACTCATATATTAATTCATGAATTAATACGTGGTCAAATTTTGATCGAAAGTCAAACTGAACGGAACTTTACCGAAATCACGTAGGTGGGTTCCGGGCATCTCTGGTATGATCGGTCTGTTTTATTTTGCTTCCGTTTGACCAAAATTCATTACCGTAAAATTTCGTCTTTTAGTGCACTTCGGTGCACTCTCCAGGGTTTTGGGCTCCGTTTTCGAGCCGTCTCGCCCGATTCTGTTCGGAAAGATTTTCCATCTCCGAACTCACACTCTTTAACACTGTTAGAACATTTTCACAGTCTTCTCAACAGTATTAAGACATAACTTTTTCACATTTTATACATTAAAATTATTATATATATACAATTTTAATTATCTCCGAGAATCTGAAAATTCCCGGTTATCACAGAAACATAGAATTTTATGTTTTACTAAGCTTTATGTATGAAATGAAGATTGCAAATAATTGTTATTATTTCGATTATAGGGACCTGATCCAAACATGACGAAGAAACATCTGCTGATCCAGAAGATAAAAAAGGAGATGCTAGCGAAGTATCGGTAAGTTCGAACATGTGATTTGTCTATAACTTGAACTGACATATTATGTCTATGTTTATGTGTTATATGAAAGTTATGTATGTGAGTGCTATATGCACTAAAGTGTGACTAACATAAAGCACACGATGAAAACTACGTTAACAAAGAATTGATTTATGAAATGCTTATGATAGAAAAGAAATCAAAGAATGAATGAACAAAAGAAAGAAAGGAATGTAAAGGGTTCTGGACCAAGGAGCAATGGGAATGTCACCTGGTTGGAACCATATGAAAGAACGAAAAGATAAAGTAAAAAAAGAGAAAGATAAGCAAGATAATGAGACTGAAGAGTTAAATGTTGGCGTACTGGCCTCCTACAAGGTGAGGTTTCAAAAAATGGCTATCCAATCTGATGGGATACTACCCTGAAGGTGTAGAAGTTTAACGTTAAAGTTCGGCCGTGAGGTTGGTTGGTGGGTAGCTCCCCCTTCCCTCATTGGTCTGTGCACTTTAGGTACGACTGTCGAACGGGGCCCGTAAATGAAACTAAAGTAAAGTAAAGAAAAGAAAAGAATAGTATAATATGAAAGAAAGAAAGAACAATGAAAACGAAAGAACAAAAGAAAAATAAGCAAGTATAACGTGACTAACATTCGTTGTTATGCATATCTTATGTTATGCATAAGTTGATATACATAAGTCAGTCATACGATGGTAAGTACATTAAGTATGTTATGTTTACGATGTTTAAGCATACGTTAAGTATGTTATGTTTAAAGTATGTTATGTTCACAATGTTAAAGTAAGTTAAGTATGAAAGTATGTTCACGATATTAAGTATGTTAAGTATGAATGTTAAGTAATGTATGAAATATGTTATGTTAATATTCTGATACCACAGTTGGTATCAGTTATGCTATGTCCTATATGGTATGAGTTCTTATATGTCATGTATGTATATTTGAACTTACTGAGTAATTAGTTCACAAGTTTGTTCATGTTGCAGGTAAGCAACCTCCACAACGATAAGACAAGTGATGGATGACGAATGAGATCTGCATGTGCTAAGGGACTGGGCGAGGGTTATGGTACTACTATGAGTCTTCTGTTGAGCTATTTAAAAGAATGCAAAGTTAAATGAATGTTGAAACGTAGTGTTTATGATGTAATGAAGTTTGAATTATGTAAGATGTTTATGTAGTAATAATTTACGATGGAATAGTTTTAAATACGAAACGCCCAGTTTAAAAGAAAGTTAAAAAAAATTTGTACGTGTTAAATAGCGAAGTTAAAATGGCAAAGTTTAAAGGTGTAAGTTTAAGTATGTTGTCGACGACCCATGAGGTGGCAGACTATCATAGTTGGCTTTAGAGCTCAACCTTGCTAGTACTATTAGCCTCCACAAAGGGCGGGCCGTCATAGTTTGTTTATATTTTTCTTTTTATTAATTATGGTCTTGCTACAGCAATGTTGAGTCAAATGGAATTCAATGAAGATCAAATAATTACTTTGAAATTTTCAGCTTATGGGATAGATTGGCATGACTTGAAAATTCGTGATATTTGTCTTAAGTTTGCTCTGTAAATAAGAAGTATCCAATTTTGCATAACAAGCTATGATTAGAGTTCTTATGGAAAACTTAGGGAAGTTTGGATCAGTATGAGAACCTAAGGTTTTAGAACTAGTTTTATGAATCCCTCAAGGCGAAATTTCAAGAAACCAAGCATAACGGTGAAATATGGGTAGTGTGTGGTAAAAAGAACTAAGTTGTGATAACTAGAGAAATTTTACTACTCTCAGAAAATATGTACAATGTATGTATGTAATGATTTTTATATTTGAAATATGAAATGTATGATTTAATATTGTTTAGAATGCAATAAAATGTTCTAACAATGTTAAGGAAAGGGTATTTGGGGATAGGCAATTTTACCGAGCCAAAATTGGACAAACGATGCCCTTTTCGGTATCAAAAACCCTAGATGTATATTGTGCATCACTAAAAGATGAAAAACTTACGGCATGGATTTTTAGTCAAACTGGAGTGAATTAAGGAAAACTGACCGCACGGAAAACCTCAGAAACTCGCCTATGCGATTTCGATGCAATACCATTCGGTTTGACTTTTGGTCAAAGTTTGACCATGAATATATATTGAGTACAAGTATATGGTGTATAAAACTCATAATGATGTAAGAATACATCATAATCTAAGGGCTAGGGTTTGAAGTTACTTTGATCTAATGGTTAAGATTCAAAGTCAACCCAAGAAAAGTCAAAGAGAAGATTAAAAATTTCATGAAATTTCTAGGGCATCTAGATGGCGGATTTTTGGTGGAGAAGTAAGAAAAAATTAGGAAATTTTTATTTTTTGCAAACTAGTCCTTAAAAAGTTGCCAAACGACCTTTAAAGAATGGCCAAATTTCCCAAAAACCTTTGCCATTTAGTCCCTCCCTTATTGCAGCCATTAAACCACGATTTCGGAAGCCAAAATCAGGAAAAAAAAAAAATTATGTTCTACCTTCCCCTTGTAGCTGTGACCTTCCCCTTACCAAACCAGTCAATTTTCATCAAAATTTCCCACAAAAGTGTTCAAACTTCATCCCCAAGCATCAAGTAAATATCAAAGTGAGGTAAGCTTTAAGTTTGTAAGCTTTTCTTCTCATTTTCCTACTGAAAATCCGTGGGTTCATGGCCTTAAAGGGTGAAAATTTTGATGTAAATCTTGTGGTTTTGATGTTACTAGAGTCGGTGCTAGTTAAAGAACGTTATGGAAGCTTGAAACACAAAGTTTTGAGTGTGTTTCAAATGGAGAATCTGTGGGATAAGTGTGATGAATTTCAATTGGTTATTGATTAGTTTTGTTTAGAAATTGGTGATGGCTTGTTGTAGAAACAAGTAGTGAATTAAAAATGGTAAAACCAGAATATTTTTGCATGTTCTCCCAATGGAAACCGTGTGTTATGATGATGAAATATGGGCATTATGTTGAGGATTTTTGGTTCAAATATGGTGTTAATATGCAATGGAAATCAAGAAATTTAATTAGAGCTTGAAATAAAAATTTGAGCATGATTTTCCAAGGGAAAACCGTGGATAATGCAAGGGGTTAAATGAAAATTTTTCACATGTTTAGGGTAGTGGTTTGACTTTAGAAAAAAATTGTGTTGGGATGTGATGAAATTATGGATTGAGTTGGGAGCAAGAAAATTTTAATGTGGATGCTTGTTTATTAACAAAAACCATGGCAAGGGTTAGGTGAGAAATGGAAAATTTTGTGAGGAAAATGTGGATATGTAATGTGGATAAAAACCGAGGACGAGAATAGGTGAAAACGAACCGAAACATCGTTAGAAATGACTAAGGTTATAAGGATATTTTTATGTAAAAAGTTTGTAATTTTACGTAAAAATTAGGCCTTTGGTTTAGTACTTGATAAGTACCAAGGTTTTGAAACGTTACCTAAATGCTAGGAGCCTAAAAATTAAGCAGAAACCTACAGAAAATTTTACAGCAGCCCGAAGGGTATTTTAGGAAATGAGGGGTAAAATAGGGCTAGGTTTGAAAAGCTGAGCCCCCTCGGTAACCTAGGTCAGGGAAAGGATGACAGACATTTCCAATACTAGTGAAACGTCCATCCGGAGCCCCGAAACGTAAGAAAAAGTGAATGAACGACCGAGGGTCGGAATAGTATCACCCGAGGGTCGGGTGAATAGTAACTCGATCATTTTAGCAACTAATGTCGTAAAAGCTCAATAAAGTCTAAGAAAAATTATTACATGACTAATGGGCTTAGAAAATCTCGTTAAAATTTTAAAATAAAAATTTTACGGCCTAAGGTTCCATTAAGGACAAAATGGTTATTTTGATCAAAAAATTTCTAAAATGCTAGAAAAGGATCATTAGAGCCTTAGAATGATTTAATTAAATTTTTAAAGGCCAAATTTAAGCTTCAATTTGAAAAAACGGGGAAAAACCTGGCAAAATGGTCATTTTGTCAAAAGTTAGGGGCAAAATAGTCATTTTGTCAAAAAGCTAGGAAAAGTGACATTAAGGCCTAGAATGGCATCCCAAGGCCTTAATTAAGGTTTTAATGATCAAATTCAAGTTTTGAATAGTACACGGGTGTGTACTTAAATAACACAGGCATGTAACAAGATATTCACCAACCCGAGAGTTACACGGTCTTGGACAAGGTCGTGTATTAGGGTATGTACTGATGCATGAATAATGAGTTACAAGGCCATGCATAGAAGGAATTTAATGACGTGAGCAGATACACAGCCATGGACACGGCTGTGTATCAGGCCATGTATTATATACAAAAATGAAATATTAAACCCCTAAATGCATCGTTAGGGACCCAGATTCAGAAATTTTATACTTTTACAATATTTTTTTAAATATGAAATAAATAGTAAAAATAACCATAAATTATTTCGTTATATGGATCCAACCAAAAGGCGACGAAAGATATCTGTAAGTTCAGACATTTATTTGTCTGTAATATGAATTTACGTAGTATATTTATATCCTATGTATGCAATGTAAAATATGTATCAAGGTGCTATATGTACACTAATGTGTAAAATAAGATACACACAAGTAAAAAAAGAATAATAAGGTGTTCCAGACCCAGAAGACATTGATAATGCCACCGGTTAGGAACCACATGAAAGATGGTAATAAAACCACCTTTGGCGTACTGGCCTCCCACACAGGTGGAGGTTCCTCATGTTAAGTTATGTTATGTCATGTCCATGTCAAGTAGACTGCAGAGAATTGGCCAGTGAATCGCTCCCCAGAGTCCTTCTCAGTCATGTGCACATTATGATACGATCAATTATGGGGCCCAAAACTAGAACTTAATACAAGATAAAGACCTAAGACTTAAACTTTGCCCATAATTGAGCATAATTAAACCTAACAAGTACTAACAGTAGACTTAAGGTTTATGATATGATATATGGTTTATGTTAATTATTTTTATGTTTGAACTTACTGAGTTTATCGCTCACAAGTTTATTCATATTGCAAGTAAGAAACCTATACATTAGTAGTTATGCATGGACGAGGAGCGGGATCTACATCTGCCACAGGGCCGGGGGAGGGAAATGGTCCTGCTAACGATTTTCACTGAGCTACTCTAAAGGAAATTTTGAAACAATATATCATGATGTAAATTAAGTACGACAATGTGAAACATTTATTATAGTAAATGTTTCACAATGTTCAGTTTTCAAGATCAGTTTTAAAAAAATCCCCAATTTTCACGGTAAAATCAAGGTTTAAAATAAGAATGGTAAACAACAAAAGCAAGTTACAAGTAAGTTACCGGGGACCTACCGAGGTGATAGTCTATCATAGTTGGCTCTAAATCTCAACTGTGATAGTACTGTTAGCCTTCATGATGGGCGGGCCGCTATAGTTGGTATCAGAGCAGTTGACCATATCCCTCAAGGCATGATGTGCATCTTATTTGTCATTCAAGTAGGTTAAATTTATTTTTATGATTAGTAAATGTTTATTTATGTAAAATAAACATTATGTAGGAATTAACATGACGAGGCTGCCCTACACAAGACCACATCCATATAGAGCTAGAGGTCCTCTTAGGGTATGGACGAGGTCCATAATTAGGCCATCCCCGTCCCGACGTCTAACGATACGCTCCCTAGTGCCAGTAAACCCTGCTACTCCATGGCCTGAGGTACCAACGATGGTTAGAGCTCCAACCCCTCCACCAGTACCCCCTCCGCCAGTAATGGTTGACATTCCGGTAGTAGGCAGATGATAACATATAGGCACCAGAGTTTCCGTTCGAGCTACCCAGGCATTCAGGGTATGCCAGCCACCTACCTTTGACGGAGGGCAACAGTCTATTAAGGTACAGGACTGGCTGCACACTGTAGAGATGATCCTACGGCTATATGATGTAGACCAAGATTATTAGATTATGCTTGCTGTGAGCACCTTCCAGGAAGATACTCGAGTACATTGGGAATATTGTGACCAAGATGGGCTATTAGGGCTCAACTAGGCCAATTTTTGCTAGACTATGAGATAACAATTTTCCTGAAGGAGCCCGGTAATGACCCCAACTCCTCAGACAAGTGAGGAAGTTACACCGCCGTCTACACTACCTCGAATTATGGACATCAGAGAATTTATCCAGAGGACAGAAAGATTTCAGATGATGTCTAGAGATACAGTACTCACATATGCAGCACGATTTGAGGAGAATGCTGTAAGAAGATGTCCACTACCTAATTTCTTCGATGAAGATTTTTGTGATATGTTTTAGAAAGGACTCACAATAGAGATAAAACAACGGGTAAGCCCACTCTGTTCCCTTACTTGCCGTGAATTTGTCATTAATTTCATAAAAGCTAAAAGAGTGCAGTTGAGGGAGTGCATAGAAAGAGATCAGTGGGAACAAGATCATGAGAAAGGAGTATTGACACGCTTGTATGGACCACGACCGATGGCCAACGATCATGGGGCTGGTCCATCGCATCATAGGACAAATACGAACCATGATCAAGGAACGTCCCTTAGTGATGACTCGGACAAGGATGAAGAAGACCTAGAAGAATTTCCCTCTAGTGAAAATGAACAAGATAGCTAAAATTTGAAATATGTATAAATACATGTCTATATGTATATATGTATATATGTATACATGAGGTAAAAGGCTATGACGAATATAGCCCGAACATTACAGTGTATGTAAGTGTTTATGTATGATATGTATGATGTAATGAAATGTTATGAAATGATATGAGATGTTATGGAATGCTTACGTTATGCAGTAAATGATATGTTTAAAATTTATGCCATGTTACCAAATTTATTTTTTTTGATAATCTAACTTTTGATCATTGTGCTATGTTAGGAAAAAAAAAGAAAGCACAATGAGCACACAAAGAGGACGACGTCCTACAATAGTAGATAAAGTGGAGGAACTATAAACCCTCCTAGAAGGATGCCTGATTTTGGTGGGACACGGTCCGTATGAGAAGAGACGTGACCACTATGACCTGGGATGAATTTTTGGGAGAATTCAACCAAAAGTACTATGATCCGGCTACTCTGCACCCCCCAACAAAAAGAGTTTGTAGAGCTGAAATAAGGGAACCAATCGATCAGTGAGGTGTGTAAAAGATTTGACCAACTGTCACGGTTGTGTCCCTACGTGGTGCCAACTGAAAGGGAAAAGATTCAAAAGATGATTGACATGTTTAGGCCAAAAATATATGCATTAGTAGACAGCAGGCCAATACCACCCACCTTGGTGGCGGATTGTGTTAGCCAAGCGTTAAGGGCTGAATATCACCTAACCTGACAAAAAGAAGAAAAAGAGAAGTCTAAGAAGCAAAGAAGAAGAAAAAGATCCTTGCAAAGTTAGCACAGGCAGGGATGCAATCTGGCCAAGGTAGTAAGTCCAATTAGACTCAATCCAATCAGTCAAAAATCAAGGCCCACAACAGAAGCAGAAAAAAAAAGGCAATTTTCCTGGAAATAGAAGCTAGGATAATTGCAACCAACAACGAAAAACAAGTCAAAGCACAGGACCAAGTTTTCCTACTTGTGTTACCTATGGGAAAAGGCACCCGGGCCAGTGCCTATTTGGCACAAGCACATGCTATAAGTGTCGATGAGAAGGACATTTTGCCAAAAATATTCCGATGAACCGCCAGAATATCTCAGGGCCGATGCTATAGTGCCAACAATTTCATCCACATCCACAACCACCTCAAGTCCATGCACTGCAACAGAGAATTGAAGGGTATCCAATAATGCCTCCAACATGGCCATAACACCAAGAGCATACCCTTCGAACTGATGCTCGTGTTATGGCCGACTCTAAAGAGGATGCAGAAGCAAGGATATCCAATGTGGTTACTATTAGGAAATACCCTGAGCATGAGAGACATATTGATGTATTTATTTTGAACTAGATAATAAAATTATATATAGAAGTTATTCATTACATTGCTGTTTGTCCTTATTCTATTTACATGTTAAAGTAAATGTAAGTAAATATGGCTTACTGACTGCTTGTGTTAAAACTGTTAGAACATTGCATGCAATGAACTTTTGTATGCGAGAAGACAATGTTCTAAAGTAAGCGGTCTAAACTAAGGTCTATAGTCTATGGGGTTAGACCGAGCATCTAACGCATGTTAAGACTATTATGTTGTCTAAAGCCATGGTGGGGACTATTTGTCTTGCCTGTCTAAAGCATAGACTCCCAAGTAGAGACATAGATATGTTGCTTGGTGGTGACATATTAGATTGGGACTAAAGCGTGATTGATCTACATAGTCCGCTATGAGTGGATCAATCTGCTTTTGACATTCATTATGCAATAACCTTAATCCTGAGTAAATGAACTACTTCATGTATATGACTTGTGTACTTTGATGTTCCAATGGCTAAAGCGTCTCAGAGGTAGTAAGCTTATAGACTAGTTCGTTGGGTGCATGACTTGTATACGATGAAGGGTTTGTTTATAGATATCAGAATCATAGCTTTAAGGAGTTAAATGTATCCTCTTAAAGGCGTTATACTAGATGTGAAAATGGATAAGACCTTGGGTCGTCTGCTAGGCAGATGACTTCTTATTCACATATGGTGAATAATCATTTTCTTATTCGGTAGTATAATGGAACTTTAAGATAGCCTGATCAGTATGATTAAACGGACTTTGACCTAAGGCTGATCAGGGATATCATATGAGGGTTTTGCATATATGACAAGGTCATTGGATAACAGCTCGTCACAGGCTTACATAATACAGTATATAATTGGGAGTTCAGTTTTAGGTTTATAGTGGTGTGACTCTGAAATTAGTGATCATATGATTGAGTTATTGGTACAGAATGATGATCATATGGATTCATGGGAGCCTGATTATATATGTCTAATTGGTCCCTCTACTAGCTCCACATAATTCCTTAACGGTTGGCAAATTGATTTGTGTATGCTTATTGGCTAGTTGATTATGCATGGATGGTGTTGACATAGGATTAGGATGGTGAACAAGATTCTCTCCGGTTGAATTCATGTTTTGTTTTGGATAATAGAGTACACAATTATTTGAACTCCAAATAAAGCTGTCATGATTTTATTTGAGATTGGATTGGAGTTGTAAAAAATTATCCATGAGAACAAAAATATGAAATACAACTTTTTTGTGGATTTTGAAATTTGAATTTTGAAATTTGAAATTTGAAATTTAAATTTTGAATTTGAAATTTGAATTTGAAATTTAAATTTGAAATTCGAATTTGACATTTGAATTTGAAATTTTAATTTGAAATTTGAATTCAAAATTTAAATTTGAATTTTGAATTTGAAGTTTGAATTTTGAAATTTGAACTTTGAAATTTAAATTCAAATTTTGAATCACAATCCATATAGGATTCGAATTTTTTGTGGATTATCTACAAGAGAAAATTCGGTTTTTATTTGGATAAAGGAGAGGAAAATCTTGTTTGAATCCTACTTGAATTTTAAATCCTAATTCTAACAAAAGTGGTCGAAAATTAGTTGAGGAAAATCCTCCTAGATATTTTTTATTTTTATGGATAAGAATGCAGGGAAAAATTCAAGTTTCAATCCCAGTTGAATTTGGATTATCTTCTCCCTAGATTGGCTGAAATTTTAAGGAAAATATCAAGGAGATTTTTGGTTTTTTTAATTGGATAAGGATGAGATAAAATTCAAGCCAGAAAATCCTATTTGGATTTTGATTCTCCTCACACTTTAATGGACAAATCTGGACAGGTTTATGGCCTTAGGAAATTTGGTTTTTGTTAATGAGTGAGGAGACAAAATTTAAGTAAAAGTCCTGTTTGAATTTTGAAAGCAAAGATCCCTAGAATGGCTGAAATCTTTTGGTTGTTATTGGCCCTAGAAAATTCAGATTTTTGGTTGTGGATAAGGGAGAAAATCTTCTCCTAATCCAATTCGAATTCAGAGGATCACCTCGTGCAAGTCTATAAATAGAGGTCCTGCCACTCCAGTTCTCTCAGACCACAGACTCTCAAGTGAGCAGGCTTATTGTTGTACAACTCACCGTGACAATAAGTTCTTTAGAGATCTGGGTGGTCGGAAGAAGACTAGCAGTGCTAGCATACGGTCGAGGAACCGAGTACCCACACACTCTGCCATCCGGAAATTAGAGAATAGTAGAAAAGGCTAGTTGGTTGAAGCCCTCCAGTCATTCTCCTCCTACAGTTAGCGTCCTCTTGAGGTATAAGTTTTATTGTTGTTAGTTTATTGTATATGGCATCATGAGATATTTAACGATCTTAAAAAAATTTTATTGTTTCGCTGCGCCGCTCTGATGCATTTTTACCGATTTTATTCCTATAGTTATAGGTCAGCTTATTGTATTTAACCACTTCGCATGTGTCCTTTTTGATTTAGGAGCCATACATTCCTTTGTATCCTATGCTTTGCTGACAAGTTAGGATATGCTAAGGACGATATGGGAAGAACATTTAGGACAGCTTTACCTTTAGGAGAAGTGTTGCTATCAAATTACTGGTTATGTCATGTGCCAGTAATTATGGTAAATAGGGAGTTGTATGTCGACTTGATTGTGATAAAGATCATCGACTATGATGTGGTCCTAGGAATGGATTTCCTAGGAAAATATCAAGTCACAATCGACTATAGTAAGCGGAAGATAGTATTCTGACTGGATGAAAGGGAGAGTTTTGAGTATGTCGACTCATCCCATCAACTGAGGAAAATGCTGATTAGTGCATTAAAGGCTAAGAAGTTGATAGCCAGTGGCTGTACGAGATACCTGGCATATGTAGCAGACGTAATGGAGGAAAAGAAATTGCAACTGAAAGATGTTCCCATTGTTAACAAATTCCTCGATGTATTCTTAGAGGAACTGCCAAGAGTGCCTCCAAAAAGGGAATCTCATTTGAGATTGACCTAATGCCAGGAACTGCCCCAATCTCCAAGGTACCGTATCATATGACACCAACAGAACTGAAGGAACTGTAGGTACAGTTAAAAGAGTTACTTAATAAGGGGTTTATTCAACTGAGCTACTCTCCATGGGGAGCTCCACCTTTATTCGTCAAGAAGAAGGATGGAACTCTCTGGATGTGCATCGATTACAGAGAATTGAACAAGGTTACCATTAAGAATAGGTATCCATTACCTAGGATTGATGACTTGTTCGATCAATTGAAAAGCGTAGCGATATTCTCAAAGATCGACTTGCATTCAGGATACCATCAACTGAGAATATGGGAGAGCGACATTCCTAAGATCGCGTTTAGGACTTGCTACGGTCACTATGAATTCCTAGTGATGCCGTTCGAACTAACAAATGCTCCAGCCGTGTTTATGGATTTGATGAATAGAGTCTTTAAGGAATTCCTAGATAAGTTTATCGTTGTGTTTATCGATGACATACTTATATATTCGAAGACTCACGAAGAACACAAGGAGCATTTGAGGACTGTTCTTCACACTATCAGAAAGCATCAATTGTATGCGAAATTCTCTAAGCATGAATTTTGATTGAATAAGATGCACTTTCTTGGACATGTGGTGTCAAAGGAAAGAATCACTGTAGATCCCGCTAAGGTGGAAGTAATTAATGAGTGGCCTGCTCCTAAGAGTGTGACGGAAATATAGAGCTTCTTAGGATTAGCCAGCTACTATAAAAGATTTGTGGAAGGATTTGCATGACTAGCTGCACCTTTCACTGCTCTCACACATAAAGAAAGAAAGTACGAGTGGACAGGAGAGTGTGAAAGAAGTTTCCAAGAATTAAAGAGATGATTGACAAGTACACCAATCCTTACACTGCCCACCAAAGGAGAAAAATTTACGATCTACAGTGATGCTTCAAAAGTGGGCTTAAGAGCGGTGTTAATGCAGAATGACAAGGTGATTACCTATGCATTGCACCAACTAAAGGATCACGAGAAAAACTATCCCATTCATGACCTGGAACTTGCTACAGTAGTGTCGCACTCAAAATCTAGCAACACTACCTGTATGGAGCTCAGTGTCAGATTTTCACTGATCATCAAAGTTTAAAGTACTTCTTCACATAGAAGGAATTAAACATGCAACAAAGAAGATGGTTAGAATTAGTGAAGGACTACAATTGTGAAATCCTTTACCATTCCGAAAAGGCAAACGGAGTAGCAGATGCCTTAAGCAGAAAATCGACTACTCCATAACGGTTGCCAATAGAAGAGCCACCAAAATCATTGTAATAAGAAATTAACTCCCTCAAATTAGTGTTAATAACCGGGAAATTATCTACACTGTGATTAGAGTCTTCTTTGTTCGAGGATATCGAAGAAGCCCAGAAGCTGGATGTAAGTGCAATGAAGCTCCGAGAAGAGGTTTCCAATGGTAAGGAGTTAGATGCAAGCATTTCCAGTGATGGAATGCTTTTATATCAAGGGAGAATATATGTTCTAGCCAATGAAGGACTCAAGAGATGAATCAGGCCAAAAGCTCATGAAACACCGTATTCAGTTCATCCTGGAGCCAGCAAAATGTATTAAGATTTAAAGATACAGTTTTGGTGGAAAGGGATGAAAAATGATATTGCCAAATTCGTGAGTAGATGCCTGACTTGTCAAAAAGTCAAGGTCGAACATAGACATCCCAGAGGAAAACTAGAACCTCTAGAAATTTCAGAATGGAAATGGGAGTACATTATCATAAACTTTGTGGTAGGGCTTCCTAAAACCCGAGAAGAGTATGACACTATTTGGGTAATAGTATATAGACTAATGAAGACAGCATGATTCATAGTAATAAAAGCGACCTTCACATTAGAGAGATTGGCACATCGTTATGTGACCAATATCATTCAGCTACATGGAGTCCCGAAGTCCATCATTTTTTATCGAGATGCACGATTCACTTCAGCATTTTGGAAGTATATACAAGAAGCTATGGGAACAGAGTTACGCCTTAGCACGGCCTTTCATCCTCAAATGGATGGACAATTTGAGTGAACTATTCAGATGTTGGAAGACATGCTTAAAGCCTGTATTATGGATTTTCTAGGAATTTGGAATGAGAAACTACCTCTGGTAGAATTCTCCTACAACAATAGCTACCAAGCTTCCATCGGAATGGCACCTTATGAGGCTCTATATGGACGAAAAAGCAGGTCGCCCATTCACTGGTATGATCTATGAGAAAAGCAACTACATAAGACTGATTTTATACAGGAAACTTCAGATGTAGTTGCGAAGATCCAGAGAAGGATGAAGATCACCCAAAGCCGACAGAAAAGTTATGCAGACAAACGACGAAGATTCCTGGAGTTCAACAAATGGGACTTCGTATTTCTTAAGATATCGTCAGTGAAAGGTGTGATACGTTTCGATAAAAAGGGAAAATTGAGTGTAAGATATATTGGATCATTTGAAATCATCAAACACATTGGAAAGGTAGCCTACAAATTGGCATTACCCACAGATTTGTCGGTAGTACACAATATCTTTCACATGTCGATGCTAAGAAAGTACGTGCCTGATCTATCGTATGTGTTGAAGTATGAACTAATACAAGTCCAAGAAGATTTGACTTATGAAGAACAACCAGTACAGATTCTAGCACTTGAAGAAAAGGTGTTGAGGAATAAAACAATCCCACTATTCAAGGTATTATAGAGAAATCACAGTATCGAAGAGGCTACGTAGGAAAGTGAAGATGAAATGAAAGCCTTGTAGCCCCACTTATTCTAATTTTTAAGGATGAAAATTTTATAAGTAGTGGTGAATGTAATAACTAAGAAATTTTACTGTTCTCGGAAAATATGTACAATGTATGTATACAATGATTTTTATGTTTGAAATGTGAAATGTATGATTTAATATTGTTTAGAATGCAAAACAATGTTCTAACAATGTTAAGGAAAGGGTATTTGGGGATAGGGAATTTAACCAAACTGAAATTTTATAAGGAGGGGTGAATGTGATAACCAAGAAATTTTACCGTTCTTGGAAAATATGTACAATGTATGTGTACAATGATTTTTATATTTGAAATGTGAAATGTATGATTTAATATTATTTAGAAAGCAATAAAATGTTCTAACAATGTTAAGGAAAGGGTATTTAGGGATAGGAAATTTTACCAAACCGAAATTGGATAAATGATGCCCTTTTAGGTATCACAAACCCTAGATGTATACTGTGGGTCACTAAAAGATGAAAAATTTATGGCATAGATTTTCAGTCAAACCAGAGTGAATTAAGGAAAACCGATCGCACGGATAGCCTCAGAAACTCGCCTACGTGATTTCGGTGCAATACCATTCGGTTTGATTTTTGGTCAAAGTTTGACCATAAATATATATTAAGTACAAGTATATGGTGTATAACACTCATAATGATTTAAGAATACATCATAATCTAAGGGCTAGGGTTTGAAGTTACTTTGATCCAACAGTTAAGATTCAAAGTAAACCCAAGAAAAGTCAAAGTGAAGATTAAAAATTTCATGAAATTTTTAGGGCATCTAGGCGGTGGATTTTTGGTGGAGAAGTAAGAAAAAATCAGAAAATTTTTATTCTTTGCAAACTAGTCCTTAAAAAGTTGCCAAATGACCCTTATAGAATGGCCAAATTTCCCAAAAACCTTTGCCATTTAGTCCCTCCCTTATTATAGCCATTAAACCATGGTTTTGGAAGCCAAAATCAGAAAAAAAAAAAAAAAAAATTCTGCTCTACCTTCCCCTTGTAGCTGTGAGCTTCCCCTTACCAAACCAGTCAATTTTCTTCAAATTTTCCCAATAAAAGTGTTCAAACTTCATCCCCAAGCATTAAGTGAATATCAAAGTGAGGTAAGCTTTAAGTTTGCAAGCTTTTCTTCTCATTTTCCTACTGAAAATCCATGGGTTGTTCATGACCTTGGAGGGAAAAATTTTTGATGTAAATCTTGTGGTTTTGATGTTGCTAGAGTCGGTGCTAGTTGAAGAAAATTATGGAAGCTTGAAACATAAAGTTTTGAGTGTGTTTTAAATCGAGAATTAGTGGGATAAGTGCAATGAATTTCAATTGGTTATTGATTAGTTTTGTTTAGAAATTAGTGATGGCTTGTGGTAAAAACAAGTAGTGAATTAAAAATGGTAAAATAAGAATATTTTTGCATGTTCTCCCAATGGAAACCGTGTGTTGTGATGATGAAATGTGGGCATTGTGTTGAGGATTTTTGGTTCAAATATGGTGTTAATATGCAATGGAAATCAAGAAATATAGCTAAAGCTTGAAATAAAAATTTAAGCATGATTTTCCAAGAGAAAATGGTGGATAATGCAAAGGGTTAAATGAAAAACTTTCACATGTTTAGGGTAGTGGTTTGACTTTAGAAAAAAAATCGTATTGGGATGTGATGAAATTATGGATTAAGTTGGGAGCAAGAAAAATTCAATATGGATGCTTGTTTATTAACAAAAACCATGGCTAGGTTTAGGTGAGAAATGGAAAATTTTGTGAGGAAAATGTGGACACATAATGTGGATAAAAACCGAGGGCGAGAATAGGTGAAAACGAACCAAAACGTCGTTAGAAACTACTAGGGTTATAAAGATATTTTTATGTAAAAAGTTTGTAATTTTATGTAAAAATTAGGCTTTTGGTTTAGTACTTGATAGGTACCTAGGTTTTGAGGCGTTACCTAAACGCCGGGAACTTAAATATTAAGCGGAAATACTGCAGAAATTTTTATAGCGACCCACAGGGTATTTTAGGAAACGAAGGGTAAAATAGAGTCGGGGTTTGAAAAGCCGAGCCCCTTCGGTAACCTAGGTCAGGAAAAGGATGACGGACGTTTTCAATACTGGTGAAACGCCTATCTGGAGCCCTGAAATGTAAGAAAAAGTGAATGAACGACTGAGGGTCGGAATAGTACCATCCGAAGGTCAGGTGAATAGTAACCCGTGCATTTCGGCAACTAATGTCGCAACTAATAATTAAATTAAATACTATCTTACTTGGACTGTACAGGAGCAGATACTTGAAATAACATGGAAGGTCGATGGAAGAACTGCCTTACGCTCTGATACCAGCTCTTGTCGGCGACCTAGCTTGCCCAGGCCATAGACTGCTTTCTTTTCTTCTCACTCTTACGTATCGCAATCTCATTTTTAATAATTGCGAAAACGTGTTTAAAAACTCACTTTTTAATTTACTAATTTGTGTTAGAAAATTGTAGATTTTTTTTTTATACTTATATATAGTTTTAAAAATAATACATCTGTTCTTTACCCTTGTAATATTTTGTACATATACTTTACATTCATACTATTCTATTTCTTTATATTTCATAAAATCTTCTAGTAGTCGGAAACATAACGGGTCCACTTCCCTATCCATGATATCTATGGAATCTACCTGCCAATCCATCAAATAATTTCCTTTCATCTTGCCGGCTGCTTACCCTTATCACCTGCACCACAAATAAACTAGTGAGCTAGAGCTCAGTAAGTACAAACATACATGCAATTCAGCTTATGTGTAAGGTAACTAGGGT
Organism: Antiaris toxicaria; assembly: GCA_035233585.1. Classification (NCBI taxonomy): domain Eukaryota; kingdom Viridiplantae; phylum Streptophyta; class Magnoliopsida; order Rosales; family Moraceae; genus Antiaris; species Antiaris toxicaria. Next base: position 73,878,682 of record CP141156.1, read on the forward strand.
TGGTCACATTATGCTTCTGATTCTTCCTAGAATCATTTTTGTTGTTCTATAGATCATATTTTATCCTGTCATTCTTTTTCTTTCATTTCTTTCCTTTCCTTATTCGCTTCTTTTCTTTTTACTTTCACTTGTGGGCCCATTGTTGGACGTACCTAATGCCCGCAAACTAGTAGAAAGAAGGGGGAGTGACCCACCAACCTACCTCACGGTCAATCTTTAACTTTTAGCCATTAACCTCACCTCATGGGAGATAGCATTCAATTGTAATGGAAGTCATAACATAAAACCTCACCTATGGGAGGCCGATACGCCAATACTTAAATTTTCAGTTTTATTATCTTTCTTACTTTTATTTCTTATTTCTTAAACTCACTTTATGAACATTTCCTTCTTTCCTATATGTGATCATCTAAATACTCAACACAATATTACTTGAAAGAAGTCAATCAACCAAACAAGTTAGTTTGTGGGTAGACAATTAAATGTCTGTACTTACAATAACTGTGCTAAACTCAACTTCTTTGATTCCTCCGTCGTTCCTTTATTGCTTCCCGATTGACTTCCTACAAATCAAATATTGTTTGTTAAAGTTCGATTGTCATTTATAACTTTTACCTATTCATTTCATCTATATTTTCATCAGACATGTCATTAAAATTTACTTATAAACAATACACGGTCTGGCACACAGTCGTGTTCATGACCGTGTACCTCTCTAACCATTAAATTCTTTCCGTACATGGCTGTGTAACATGGCCGTGTAACCTGCCTATATACACAGTCTGTCTCAGATTGGTTAATTGTCTCCCTACATGGCTGTGTAGCCTACCCGTGTAACTTGTACAATTTTGCACATGTACACGGCCCAATACACGGCCATGTCCCTGGACATGTAACTCTCGGGTGGTTAACATTTTTCACTACATGGCCGTCTACCTAGCTGTGTTCCTACATGTGTATTCTGCACATTTTTTCATATGTACACGGCCCGATACACTGCCATGTCACTTGTCGTATAACTCTCAGGTGATTAATATTTTCACTACATGGCCGTGTAGCCTGGTGTGTTCAAAATTTCTTCTTACTACACGCATGTACTATATAAAACTTAGTTTTTAGCCTTAAAAATCTTAGTTATGGCCCTTAAAAGTTTATTTAAGTTATTATAAGACACTCTTGTTCCTTTCCGTGCATTTTTGAAAAATTTCTGGATTTACCATATTCTGTTACTTGAGTGGCACTATTTCAACAATCACTCAGTCGTTAATGCTCTTTTTCTCACATTTTGAAATCCCAAATAAATGTTTCGCTAATCCTTAAAACGTCCGTATTCCTTTTCTCCAACCTAAGTTACTAAGGGCTCGGGTTTTTAACCTCAACCCTAGTATGCTCCTCATTTTTCCAAAATAACTATTTGTGCTGTTCTTAAAATTTTCGGTAGCATTTCTACTAAATTTCTAGGCTCCCGGCGTTTAGGAAACACCTCAAAATCATCTATCCCAATTTATCTATTACGTACTATACCGAAGGCTTAATTTTACATACAACATTCTAAACATTTTACATAAAATGCTCACCTAAACCACATTGTCCAAACCAACATTTGCCATCATAAAACTTATGTTATCACATTTTATTCACATAATTGTTCTCACATTTCTTTTTACATGAATCTTTCCAACAATTTCTCATGCCAATTCCTTTTTCTTGAACCATTATCCAACAATAATTCAACTCATCATACTACACATGCAGCCTTTGGTTTTGGCTAAAAAAAACATGCTTCAAAGATTTTTTTTTTTTTTTGTTTTAAGATACCAAACACACTAATTTTTACAACCAACCTTTCTGACTAATTAATCAACCCAAAGCCACCAAGTTTCAAATCAAAATTTCATCATCAATCTTACACTTAGGGGCCACAAATTTTAACTCTAAAGCTCATAAGAAAATGGAGAAATTTTTGATTACCTTGTTACCATAGATGTCCTCTTGCTCTTAGAAGGTTGTGGTTAAAGTTTGGTATGAAAATTTTAAGGAAATAGCTTAGTTAGGGGGAGGGACACATACGGTTTCTCCTTGGCTACACAGGGGACGAATGTTGCAACAAATGGCTAAGTGTTTTGGGTTCTTTCTTGCCAAATCCGATCCATCCTTATCAACTAAGGAAAACCAAATTAATTCACCTTCCATCTAGTGAGATTTTGACACTTAACTCCCTTAATTCTTTCCAAATTTTACTAAAATAAAATTAAGGTAATTTTGGCTTAATTCTATCCATTGGATCTAGACAAGATCAAATCTTAGCCTTAGGATTCACCTAATACTTTGTCTTGATTTTTGAATAAAAGAATTATGATGTCATATATATGACATCAGTTAGAGTTTAATCACATGTTTTTGTTTGACTACTATTCACGTTAATTTGGTTCATTTTTTGACCAAAAAGTCAAACCAAAGAAACTTCACCGGAATCGCTCCGGCGGGTTCCTGAGACCTCCGGTGTAGCCGATTTACCTTATTCTTCTTCCATTTGGCCAAAAACCTCGGTCAAACGTTTTCGTCTTTTAGTACACTTTTTGCACTTCCTGGGTTTTTCAATGCCGGTTTGGCGCTGTTCCGCCCATTTCAGTTTGGTAAAAATTTCTATCTCTGTATTCCTAGCCTTTAACACTGTTAGAACATTTTATTACATTCTAAACAGTATCAAATCATTCATTTTACATTTTTAAACATAAAAATTATTGTATTGCATACAATGTACATATTTCCGAGAATGGTGAATTTTCTCGGTTATTACATTCACCCCTCCTTATAGAATTTTCGTCCTCGAAAATTTAGAACAAATAGGGGTATTTAGTTTTCATTTCTTCCTCACATTCCCACATAGCTTCTTCTACATTATGATTTCTCCATAAAACTTTGACTAGTGGGATTCTTCGTTTTCTTGACATCTTTTCCTCTCGAGTAAGTATCTGGACTGGTTGCTCTTCATAGGATAAGTCTTCTCAAACCTGGATTGGCTTATACTCGAGGATATGTGAAGGATTCGATATGTACTTCCTTAGCATCGATACGTGGAAAACATTATGCACTGAGAACAATACATGTGGTAGCGCTAATGTGACAACCGAGAAATTTCACCATTCTCAGAAAATAGGTACATTGAATGTACATTATGATTTTTAGGTTTAAAATGCGAAATGAATGATTTAATACTGTTTAGAACATGATAAAATATTCTGACAATGTTAAAGGTGAGAAATTTGATTGTGGAAAAATTTCATAAAACCGAAATAGGAAAAACGGTGCCATTTAGGTATTGAGAGCCCTAGAGGGTGACTTGTGGTAAGACAAGTCCACTAAAAGATGAAAGGGTTACGGTAGTGATGTTATATGTGTACGCGTGTGTGTTACACGTAGTATCAAGAAATTGGTCAAGATAACCTTTTCTTGATGTAAAACTGATATATTTAGAATCAATATGCTCAAAATAGTCAATTGAGCATAAAATGTAATTTTTGACTGAGGAACATGCGGTATCAAGAAATTGGTCAAGATGACCTTTTCTTAATATTAAACTGATATATTTGGGATCAGAATGCTCAAATTAGTTATTTAAGCACAAAAAGTAAATTTTGACTGGGAAATGTGCAGTACCGAAAAACTGGTCGAGATGACCTTAAATGAAATTGAAACTGATAAATTTGGGTCCAGCATGCTCAAATTAGTTAGTATAGCCTATCAGCATGCTCAAATTAGTTAATTGAGCACAAAAGGTAATTTTTGACCGGGAATTCACAGTACCGGAAACTGGTTAAAATGACCTCGGATAAAAATAAAACTGATATATTTGGGTTCAGCATGCCCAAATTAGTCAGGATAGCTCATGTTGAAATTTTGGACAAAAAAGTATATATAAGGGTGAAAATTGAATATTGCAAATAGGGTTTCATAATTTCCCTTATCTATATTTTTCTCCCCGCACCACCCCAAAAGTGAACAGTAACCGACCACCGGAGCAGTGTCCATTTTCGACACCGCCGGTCTCATTGGAAAGCTCTCACCTAGCTGAGTCCAACGGTGGGTCGAGTCGATGGAGCAGCCATCAAAGCATGTCACACGCGCCGCCTGAAGCCGTCGGTTGTCGAAAAATTCGAACAGCCATATCTCCACCGTCTGACATCCAAATGCCATGATTCCAGTCCCAATGGATTCGTGGTGAAGAGTAGAACAGAACCCAAGTGTTATTTCACCTCAATGGCCGCCGAATCGTGTAGCCTAACATCGTGCCGTCGTTGCCGTGAAGCCACCTTGGAATTTGTCGATTTCGGCAGAGTTGAGTGATGTGGTGGGTATGAAAATGCTCAAAGAAACACGAGGAACAAAAGCCCCAAAACAATTTTGGGTAACAACCACGGCATGGCAGAAATCGAGCATCGTCACCGCCGTCCAATTTTTGAGGCCCACTTTCTGGCGATAGGAGGCTCGATTGGTAAAATTGATACCACCAATGGGTTCCTCTCATCAAGATCTTCAAGATGGTGGCCCCTTTTTCATCACCGCCGCTAGTTAACGTCGGTCAATGGCAGTCAATGTCGGTCAATGACGGTCAACGGCAACCCGATGACCAAAAATTAAAGAATAGCCCGTTGGCCTATTTTCGACGTTCTGGACACATCCGCGATGTCGGAATTGCTAGAAAAAATTTCAAAAGGAAGAACGAAGAAACAAAGTTTGTTTGCGCGAGACTGAACAGTTCGTTCGATCGCCGGTGGGACAATTTCAGTAGTGATTTCGGTCCCTTCATTCCTTAATTTATGTTTTAGAAATTATGTATTTTGGCATGTGAAATTGTAAGAAAAAATGGATAAAAATGATGAAAAACATGTGTGGGAAAGTAAAGATTTTTACGTAAAAGTTGAGTTTTACGTTAAAATATAGGCTTCTGGTATTGTACGTGACAGATTAGAATTAGGTTAGACGGTTTTGAGGCGTTTCCTAAACGCCGGGAACCTAAAAATTAAGCAAAAATGCTGCCGAAATTTTGAAAATGGCACAAAGGGGTATTTTAGGAACCGAAGGGTAAAATATAGTCGGGATGGACACCCAAGCCCCCTTGGTGACCTAGGCCCGAGAAAAAGGGGAGAAACGACCTAGGGTCAAAATAGTATCACCCGAGGGTCGGTGAATAGTAAATCGAGAAAATTCGGCAAATAAATAAATAATGCCGTAAAAATTTAGTAAAGTCTAAGAAACATTATTTTATGATTTTTGGGCTTAGAAAACCCCGGAAAAATAATATAACAGAATTGTTACGGTCCTGAAACCCGCTAAGGGCAAAATGGTCATTTTGACCAAAAATTTTTGAAACGCTCGGAAAGGACCGTGAGTGCCTTAGAATAGTTAAAATAATATTCTAAGGGCTAGATTTAGGTTTTAAACCAACAGAATGTGGGTTTACAACGAGAAAAGTGAACTAGGGTTAAAATGGTCATTTTGCCAAAAAGCTGGAAAAAGGGCCGTTAAGACTAAAAATAGTGTCCTAAGGCCATAATTAAGAGTTTTAAGGCCCGGTTCAAGAATTAAGAAGGAAAAAGTGAGAAAATTCCGTTAAGGGCAAAATGGTAATTTTGTCAAAAGTTAGCGGAAAAGTGAAAAATGGGATTTTAGACCCCTAAGCTCATGATTGGAAAATGAAACTTATAATTTTTACATTTTGTTTGATTTTATGTATGAAATAAGATTGAAAATAACCGTTGATTTTTCTGGTTATAGGAACCCGATCCAGACGCAACGAAGAAATGTCTGCGGACCCAGGAAAGGAGATATATGCAAAAGTATCTGTAAGTTCAAGCATTTAATTGACTGCAACATGAATAGATTATTATGTCTAAGTGGCACATGTGATAAGTTCAAATATTGCATTGTCTACAACTTGAACGACTATTATGTCTATGCATGATGTGTTGTAAATTCAGACATTTAATTGTCTGCAACATAACATATTATAAGGTTTAAATATGTACTATTTGTACATTAATGGTTAAGTCCTACGGGTAATATTGGGGAATAGTTAAACTAATATGCCCTTAAGGAAAAGAGATTATGTAAAGACCTACGGGCAATAGAGATGATTAACCTAGAGATGACGATTAATGTCATTTGGTCAGAACTATAAATACAAGATGGTAATGAAACCACATTTGGCATACCGCTCCTCCAACAGTGTGGTGAAGGTTTTCAGGTCCTACCGGGATATGATGACTGCTACGGGCGATGATAGGACTGGAGAGGAAGGAGCTTTAGGGTCACTCCCAAGGCCCTCCCAATCAGCGTGCATAGATATCAGTATGGCCACTATGAGTTCAAAACCAAAATATAAATAAAGATAGTAGATAAAAATGTTATGGAAGCCATAACTAAGCATAATTGAACATAACCGATGTTAACACTAAGTGCAGTGGACTCAGTTAGAGTGATGTAAATAGTAACCGATTAAAGTCAAAGTTACTATTTATCTATCAAAGGTCAAAGTACTATTCATAGGAAATTGTATTTTTGATGTTTTGAATCTATGTGATTCATGGTACGAGTATTTTATATGTATGAATGTTACTGTTACTAGTATATGATATTAGTATGCTATGTGTTATGAAATAAGCTTACGAAAGGTAAGTAAATTGATGTATGATTTGATATCAAGTATGTTTATGATGTTCAAGTAAGTGTTAAGTATGCTTACTAAGTTACGTATGAATGTTTTAAAGTAATAAATGGTGTATACCATATGTTATGTTTGTAATGACCGCCATTTTCATGGCACCTACTTACCATGTAATAAGTCATTAAGGAATAAAATGGACATAATTTAATGTCCTTTAGCAAATTTAAGAAACATGGTCAAGTACACGACCGTGTAAGAGGCTGTGTACCGCTCAGATAGATGAATGTGTTTCAAAGACATGGCCGTGTTGAGTAGTCTCAACTAGTACATGCTCGTGTCTGAAATGTACACGCCCGTGTTGCGTTGCACACGCACGTGTAAGAGTCTGTGTAGAAGGCTGTGTAATGAGCCGAGAGCCACTGTAATGACTCTCATGAATTATGAAACTTAATTACTATGTAATGATGTAATTAAGTTAATAAGCACAGTGTGCTTTTCAGTTGAATGAATTAAACAGGAATAGTAACGTTTAATTACTATTCATGCAGTGAAAGGGGTAATCGACAGTGAAATTGGTCCACCCTATTATGTGAGTATGCGTTGAGACACGCAATATCAAGAAACCGGTCTAGACGACCATTTCATGATACAGAACTGATGAGCTAATCATCAGTACGCTCAGACTGGTCATCTGAGCGCAGCAATGATAATTGCCCTAATAGATGTACAGTATCGAGAAAAGTGGTCTAGATGACCTCTTCTCGCCCATAGACTGACAAAATCAAAGTCAGAACGCTCAGATTAGTCAGTCAGATAGTGAATAGTGATTAGTGAACAGTGTGATACGCAGTGTCAGGTTAGTGGCCAAGACGGCCTTAATCTGGCATAAAACTGATATATTAATAGTCAGCAGGCTCAATCTGGTCAATTGAGCATAAAATGTAGATTTTGTTTAAGGGATACGTAGTATCGGGATGAGGGTCAAGACGACCTTTTCTCGCCCCGAAACTGATATATTTAGACTCAGGACGCCCAAATTAGTCAATCGGGCACCTGACACGTTTTTCGAGACGGGGTCATGCAGATCCCGAAAACTGGTCCAGAAGACCTCAGATGGACGTAAAACTGATAAATTTGAAATCAGCACGTCCAAATTAGTCAAGAGAGACTGTGTTTGAAATTTCACGCGAAAATGCCTCGTTATGCGTGCACAGTGTCAACACAGTGTAGGCCTAACCACAGTATCAAGAAATTGATCAAGATGACCTCTTCTTGATATAAAACTGATATATTTGGAATCAGAATGCTCAAATTAGTCATTTGAGCACAAAAAGTAATTTTTGACCGGGAACCATACAGTATCGGGAAACTGGTCGAGACGACCTCGGATGAAGATAAAACTGATATATTTGGGTTCAGCACGCCCAAATTAGTCAGTATAGCCTATCTTAAAATTTTTCAAAAAAATTAGTATAAAGGAGGAAATTTTGGAGATTATAGAAAAATAGCCCCCATATTTTTCCAAATCACATTTTCTCCCTCCCATACCACACGAAGATGAACAGTGACCAACTATCGAATCCGGCCTCCGTTTTTGACACCGCCGGCACCATTGGAAAGCTCTCGACGAGCTGATTCCAACGGTGGGCCGAGTCGACCGAACCGATGCCGGAGCACGCCGCACGCGCCGCCCAAAGCCGCCGGTGGCCGAATTTTTCAAACCGCCGTATCTCCACCGTCCGACGTCCAAATGCCACGATTCCGGTCCCAATGGATTCGTGGTGAAGAGTAGAACAAAACCCAGGCTTCATTTCACATCAACAGCCGCCGAATCGCGCCGCCCCAGGTTCGCCGTCGCCGTCGCCATCGCCGCCGTCGGATCTCGCTATTCCGGCGGAGTTGAGTTGCAAGGTCGGTGTCAAAATGCTCAGAACAACACGTAGATCAAAAGCCCCAAATCAATTTTGGGCAACAACGCCGGAAAAATGAAGATCCAACGCCGCCGCCGTCGCCGACTTTTCGAGAGCCGATTTCCGGTGATAGGAGCCTCGATTCGTGAAATTGACACCACCAATGGGTTCCTCTCGTCGAGCTCTTCAAGATGGTGGTCGCCACTTCCATCGCAGCCGTGGTCAACGCCGGTCAACGGCCGGTCAACGCCGGTCAACGGCGGTCAACGCCGGTCAACGGCGACCGGGAGACCGAAAATTGAAGAATGGCCCGTTGGCCTATTTTCGACGTTCCGGACACATCCGCGGCATCGGATTTGCAAACTGGAGTTTCAAAAGTGAAGAACGACGATTCAAAGATTGCACGGTCGAGACCGAACGGTTCGTCCGACCGCCGACGGGAACGATTTTGGTAGTAGTGTTGATCTACTTATTCCTCAATTTAATATTGAAAATAATTATGTATTAATTATGATTTAATGACTTGAGGAATTGCAAGAAAAAAAGGGTGAAATATCGAAAAAGAGAATGTGAGAAAATGTGAATATGTTTACGTAAAAAGCGGAGCTTTTACGTAAAAATTAGGCCTCTGGTTTAGTACGTGGCAGGTTAGAATAGGTTAGATGGTTTTGAGGCGTTTCCTAAACGCCGGAAACCTAAAAATTAAGCGGAAATGCTGCCGAAATTTCTAAAACGGCACAAAGGTGTATTTTAGGAAACGAGGGCTGAAAATGTGATCGGGATGGAAACCCGAGCTCCCTCGATGACCTAGGTCCAGGAAAGAAGGACGGACGTTTACAGGATTAGTGAACCGCCCAATTAGAAATCTCGAAATGTAAGAAAACGACCCCTAGATCAGAATAGTGCCACCCGAGGAACGGGTGTGATCTAAGTATAAAATTTGGGGCGATTACATCGGTAACGGTAATCCGACAGGCTAAATGGTCATACGGGAGGTATTCAGTCAGTTGACTGGTCGGTTAGCCAGTCAAGGACCAAGTCGAAATGGGATAGTGAGAGACAGTGATTAATTTGTCAAGTAGACAAATTAATCAAGCACGATTAAAAAAATTAGATATCAAATTTCCCAAAGTAGAGCAGCTGGGTACCGATAGGCATCGGTACCACACAACGATAAGTTTATTAGTTCCTAACGATAGAGTGACCTAAGAGCGATGTTAATTAATTTATTGGGTAAATAAATTAATTAACAATGATTAGAAAATCAAATTCTTAAGAAGAGGGCAATTAGCACCGACAAGGATCGGTACCACATAACGAGAATTTTTATTAGTCACTAATGACCACGGTGACCTAAGAGTGAATGTTAATGTAAATGCATTATGATTACAGGGAGGTACCTGTATTGTGACGAAGGCGAGAGTATAAACTGTCTGCTGACAGGTAAGTACAACTCCGCCTACAGCATGGATAAAATGAATTTAAAATGATGCTTTTCCAGTATTTTAAGTATGTATCTTGCACACGATGCTGCACAGCATACATAAGAGCATATAGTTTCACAATCGAGTAGATTGATGAAAGAACAAGATAGAAGCCATAGATCCCTACCGCGTAGGATTGGGGACAGCTTAGAGAAGCGTATGGCTAGAACAGTTAAACAAGATGGAAATAAATAGGTGTGTCGTACCGGCTCCTTCAGTCGAAGGGGTTTCCAGTTAAAGAAAGTTCAGGCCACAAGTTGAGCATCAGTTGATAGCTCTTCGGCATTAGTTGACCTCGGGCGTTACCGTTGGTCTGCGCGCACACGGTACTGACACATGGGCCCTAAATAGACAAGAAGAGAAGAAAAAAAAGAGAAGTTTGAAGCATAAATGAACATAATCGGACCATGCATTAGTTATAGTTCGCTATGCTTTCTTTTTCAGTAGAGTGCATACAGTACACGATGCTTCTGTCATGCATAAAGTATGTGAAGTTTTATATTCACTGTTATGACATGTTATGTGATGACATGATATGTGAGCTGATATGTGATATGCTTATATGGTATGTGATTTATTAAGTGATATATGTCATGCCTATGATTTTACGTATGTGCTATGTTTTAAACATGTTTTGCGGTTAACATGTTGTACTTACTGGGCGTAAAGCTCACGGAGTGTGTTCATGCTGTAGGTAAGCATCCTATAGCGTAAACATCAAGGGACGATGATGATGGCGGAGGTGGATGTGAGGATGAGGTTATGGATACACCGCGAGTATTCTTCCGCACAGTATGAGTAAATAATATTTTGAATGGTGACAGTTAAATAGTATTTTGAATAGTAAATGTTAAACAGTATATGTACGAGTAGTATATTTAAATAGTATCTGGTGAATAGTAATCAGATAAACAAGTATATAATTATGTATGTATAATTGAAATCCTTATGTTTTTCAAATTCCGCATTTTAATAGTATGCGTATGTGAATAGTAAATACGTACGTGTATATAAAAAAAAAAAAAAAAAATTCCCTCTAAATTTATGGTATTAAATTCAGCAAGTTTAAGTATCGGTTTTAAAGAAGAAGTATAAGTAAAAGTTAAAGAAGCAAGTAAGAGTTTTCAGTGACGGTCCGGGCCGCTGAGGGCACGGGGCGTCACAGTTGGTATCAGAGCGGTTTCCTGCCATCCTACCTCACATCGCCACATGCCTGCCTCATCTGTCCAAGTAAGTTAGTTTTATATTTTTAGTCAGTAAATGTTTATCTATTGAAGATAACATTTTATAGTAATGAAACGACGAAATCTATGATGGCGAGGACAAGCTGAAAAGATGCTGAGATCATTATACGAAAAATCATGACGTGCAGTGCTAGAGAACTGCTCAGAGAAAGGACATGGATTGCTGCCCGAGTTGTACCGATCTTCAGGGCTAGTCGTCCACCAAGTTTCGAGTGGCAAACAGTACTCCTGCACTCTATGAGAATGTCAAGACTAGTTTCATGTTATCAAAGTGATTCCCTGATTGTACACCATTGACCAGGATAACTGAGTCCTGTTGGCTGTTGATATCTCTCAGGAAGATACTCTCGTGTGTATCGGGATCCTTATGACCAGGATGAGCTCTTAACTGTGTCGAGTTTCGCCATACCATGATCGAGCCAATCTCTGAGAGCAGTCCAGCATCAGCCCCAGTTTTTCTCTATGGGCAAGCAGGGAGTGAAACCGCCTAAGTTCTCTAGAGTTATGGATATACGAGAATTTGTTCATCGGACTGAAAGACTGCAGCTGATGTCCGACGATACAGTTCTAACGTATGCTGTTTACTACAAGGAACCGAAATGGACTTCTACAATACATGCCGAGACCAAAGTGGATCAAGACAGGAGAAGACCCAAAGAGAGAAAGAGACCTTACCAAACAGAATTAGAAGAGCGATCAAGCAAGACTAACAAGCCTTATCAAGGAGATAGTGAATGCCGAGAGAAAAATGCTCAACCCTGAGAACCTTGAACAAGCCCAAGGCATTATAGCAGCCACCATTATGGAGGGTGACCCGGTAGAACCAGCACCCCAACTGGCCGATGAAGAGTTCATGGCCGAGTACCAGCCAAAAGTACACGAGGGCAATAGGGAGCCGATGGAGAACCCGAACCAGCCCGTATGTCTTCTGAACACCCCATGAAAGAGGAAGATAACGAGACTCTTTCTGACGCCCATCCCGACGATGAGGGAGAGGAGATCCCCAACCGCTTTAATAATGACGAATAGATGGGGATGTACGAACCCCAAGTCATCATAGCCAGCGATGACGAGGTCAGTTTCGACTGAGAAGAAGAGGAGAACCCAGAGGAATTCTCACTTAGCGATAGTGACAATGAGGAGATGCCTGATGCTGAATCAGGATTGTCCTTCCAATAGTAGTAACCCTTCTGCGGGAATGTTAGTTATGAAAATATATAGAGGGAAGCAGCAGCTCTCCCCCGTCAGTTGTAGCACAATGTACTTGTTGGGATCGTATAGGGGAAGTGTGTGTCACTCCCACTGAACTAGAATCTTGAATATATGTATATATATTATGTGAAATATATTATGAGATAAGTAGTAAAGCTTTGCCCTAGGGGCCAGATATAATTTTTTTCCACAGTGTGAGTATGATATGACAGAAAGTGCAGGACGAATCCTAGCACTCAGACGATGTCCCAATACAATGCGGTAATTGTATTGAACATCACAGTATGAGAGAAAGAAAAATGGATATAGTGTGTATATTTATATCCATAATGTTTAAGTAAGATTGTTAAGTAAGAAAGAAAATGATATGTGATACGAGTCCCAAGTATAGAATTTAAGAGACTTATATTTTTTCCTTTCCCGTTGTAGGATAGGGTTACATAGGAAAACATGGCAAGAACGAGAGCTTAGTTAAACCCAGCATCCCGAGAGGATGAGTTGATAGCACAGATTGCAGCCATGCGAGAGATGATGGAGAACTAGCAACCGGAGCTAAACCAGCTTAGGGAACAGCTGGGCCAGCAACCCCAGGCACCACAGTTAGTAAAGATGCTAGCACAGGAGGCTCTAGCAGCCCCAGAAACTCTAAGGGAACAAGCAGCTCCTCCAGCTCAGGAAGCACTAGCACCCATAGTAATGGCTGCTTTCGTAGCAGCAATTATTTTTTGCCAATCCCTAGGGAAGGTGACTTGCATGAGAGATTCCGACGCATGAAAGCGTTAGAATTCTTAGGAATCACCAACCCTATAGAGGCCGATGATTGGCTAACGGATATCCAAGTAATCTTGGATTTTATAAGGTTAACAGATAGAGAGAGAAAGTGATGTACGCATCCTTCACCCTGCGCAATGTGGCGCGTTAGTGGTGGAAGATGGTAACCATTAGGAGGAACATTAGAGAGATGAGCTGGAGCGATTTCATTGAGGAATTCAAGGAGATGTACTTCAACGAGGAAGCACTAGTAGCGCAGTAAGACGAGTTCGACAACCTGCACCAATGTAGTATGACTGTTATGGAGGCAGTCAAGAAGTTTGAACAGTTGGCTCAACTTTGTCCAGATTTGGTACCGACCAAAAGGAGAGAGTCAAACGAATGCTGAAGATGTTTAGAACGGAAATCACAGTTTAGGTCTGTAGCGGAGGGCACGGACCAGCGACACTAGCAGAATGTGTCAGCAAGGCTATCTGAACTGAGTACTGATCGGTTCATGAGAAGGAGCGAAAGGCGTAGAATTTTAAGGCGCGAAAGGAGGAGAAAACGCAAGCCGAGTAGGCTCAGGAGAAGCAGAACCCCGAGTCACAATACAGAGGGCAGAATGTGGGAACCGGCCAGAATAATAGGCATTCCCATAACAACAACAAGAGAAAAGGGGAATTAGGGCAATCAAGATTCACAGAAGAATTTCCCTGGAAGAGATACGACCAGGAAGGAATGATAGCCAATACCCGACATGCACGAGATGCGGAAGGAGGCACCCAGGAGAATGCAAGCAGAGAGCAAGTGGTTGTTTCATCTGTGGCAAGGAAGGCCACTATGCCAAAAAAAAAAAAATTGCCACTCCAACCTGCAGAATCGACAGAATCAACCCCACACTGGGAATAATCAACTTCACACCAACCAGACTAGGATCGAAGACCCTTCAATCACACAAGGCATACTGAAAGCTTCAGACAGCTAAGGGATAATCTATGCTTACGCGCAGAATGACCCTGAAGCTGTAACTTCTGTAGTGGTGACAGGCCAGCTTTCTATCACCAACTTTGATGTGTTAGTTCTACTTGATTCTGGAGCCACCCATTCGTTGCATCATCAGATTCTGCTAAAAAGCTTAGGACACAACGTTGTCATAAACTGTTGAAGGTGAAAAATCGTTTTCGAACCAATCGGATGTGAAAAGTTCATCTGCAAGGGTTTGTCGCCAGAGCAACCAAAGACGATGATATCAGCAGTGAAGGCTCGCGAGATGCTATCTAGTGGATGCACGGACTTCCTAGTATACGTAGCAGATAAGACTCAAGGAATAGGGATAGGATCCGAGAACATGCCGATAGTCAGGGAATTCGTAGAGCTATTTCCAGAAGGTCTTTTAGAACTCTCGTCAGAGCGCGAGATCTCGTTCGAGACTGAACGTTTACTCGACAAAACTGTTCACCCTGGGGAGCATCCGTACCATTCGTGAAGAAGAAAGATGGACCACTGAGAATGTGCATCGACTACAGAGAGTTTAATAGGATTACGATTAAGAACAAGCATTCATTACCACGGGTTGACGATCTATTCGATCAGCTTCAAGACGCTGCAGTGTTCTCGAAGATCGATCTACGTTCAGGGTACCATCAACTACGAATTAGGAAAGAAGATGTACCCAAAACAGCCTTTCAAACGCGGTACGGACATTATGAGTTTCTGTTCTTGTCGCTCAGATTGACGAACGCACCAGCAGCTTTCATGAACTGGATTAACTGCATGTTCAAGGACTATTTGGATAAGTTTGTCATTGTGTTCATCGATGACATACTTATACACTCTAAGACGAAGGAAGATCACTTAAGGATCATTTTGCACATGTAACGGGACCATCAGTTATACGCCAAGTTCTCCAAGTACGAGTTTTGATTGGAGAAGGTCCATTTCCTAGACCACGTAGACCCCAAGGAAGGAGTATCTGTGGACCTGGCGAAAATTGATGCAGTTAGCACGTGGCCAGCTCAGAGGAACGAAACGGGAATTCACAGTTTCTTTAAACTAACAGGATGTTACCTACACTTAGTCGAAGGCTACTCAAAGTTAGCTGCTCCGCTCACAGCGCTCACCAAGAAGGGAAAGAGGTATAAGTGAATCGATAAGTGTGAGGAAAGCTTTCAAGAGCTAAGATGAAGACTCATAAGCGCTCCAATGCTGACCATTTCAAATGTTGGTCAGGGAAGCTTTGTGATTTAAGCGCCACATCTAAAACCAAGTTGGAAACTGTGTTGATGTAGAGTGGTAGAGTAGTCGCGTATGCTTCACGACAACTCAAAAAAAAAACCTTGAGAAGAGCTACCCAACGCGTGATCTGGAGCTAGTAGCGATAGTTTTTACGATAAAAACATGGAGGCACTACCTGTACGGAGTCACGTGCGAGATTTACATCGACCACTAGAGTCTCAAATGTATCTTCACGCAGAAAGAGCTCAACATGAGGCAGCGTAGATGGCTAGAGTTGGTAAGGATTACGACCGTGAGATCCTATACCATCCAGGGAAAGCCAATAAAGTGGTCAATGCGTAGAGTCAGAAGCATATTACTATGCCTATGGCTATTAGTGCCTTGTCAAGAGCGCTACAAAGGAGTTATGCGACAGCAAGATCAAGATTTTGATAGGGGGATTGTCTAACATGACCCTCCAATCGACGCTCCAAGAAGAGATCAAGATCGGTCAAGATTTTGATTTGTCCCTGCTCAAGTCCAAAAAGGAAGCTATAGAGGACAAGGGTTCAGAGTTTAAGATCCTTAAGGACGACATACTCTACTACAGAGATAGAGTATGTGTTCTAAAAGATGAAGAACTCAAGAAGCGAATCCTTTTGGAACCTTACGAGACGTCATATTCCGTACATCCGGTAGCGAATAAGATGTACAAGTACCTAAAGGAAAGTTTTTGGTGCCTTGGAATGAAGAATGACATTGTCGAGTTCGTCGCCAGCTGCCTTACGTGCCAGAAGGTTAAGGTAGATCACCAGCGCTCAGCAGGATAATCGTAGGAAATTAAGTTACCCGAGTGGAAATGGGACCAGATTACGATGAATTTCGTAATCGGATTGCCGAAGACGTCAAACGATAATGATGCAATCTGGGTGATTGTAGAAAAACTGATGAAATCAGTTAGATTTTTAGCAATGAAAGTTAGCTACTCGGTGGAACGACCAGTAGAAATTTATGCGACACAGTTCGTGAAATGGCACGGAATACCAGAGTCGATCGTCTCAGATCGTAGTGGACGCTTTACCTCCAGATTTTGGCGAAGTGTTCAGGCTGCATTACGGTCCAAGTGAGAGTTCAGCACAGCATTTCATCCTCAGACCGACAGTTAGTCTGAGTGGACCATACAGATGTTAGAGGACATGTTGAGACCTGCGTCCTAGACTTCAAAGGAAATTGATATCAGAAGCTACCATTGAGCGAGTTCTCGTACAACAGCAACTATCATTCCTCGATAGGAATGGCACCGTACGAGACACTCTGTGGAAAGAAATGCAGATCTCTGGCTCATTAGTACGAGTTTGGAGAGAAACGAGTAGTTAGCTCGGACATCATCAAGAATACCATGTCAGACGTGAAGCTGATACGAGAAACGTTAGATACAGCGCACAGTCGACAGAAGAATTTTGACGATAAGCGCCGTAGACCCCTCAAGTTTCAAGTAGGAGATTCGGTCTTTTTCAAGGCGGCACCCATGAAAGGGGTGATGCGCATTGAAAATAAAAGAAAGCTCAGTCCTAGGTACATAGGACCCTTGAGATAATAGAGAAAGTCGGGAAGGTGGCTTATAGACTAGCACTTCCTCCCGAGTTAGTTACAGTGCACAATGTCTTTCACGTTTTGATGTTAAAGAAGTACGTGCCAAACAGCTCCCATGTTCTTAGCCAAGAATCCGTTGTAGTATACGCTGATCCGACGTACGAGGAGAGACCCGTGCGGATCCTAGTCAGAGAGGAGAAGGTACTTAGGAATGAAGTATACCGCTAGTAACAGTGTTGTGGCAGAATCATAGTGTTGAGGAAGCCACATGAGAATGGGAAGAAGACATGAGAAGAGACTTCCCGGAATTATTCTAATTTTCGAGGACGAAAATTTTGTAAGGGGGGTAGGTTGTAATGACCGCCATTTTCATGGCACCTACTTACCATGTAATAAGTCATTAAGGAATAAAATGGACATAATTTAATGTCCTTTAGCAAATTTAAGAAACATGGTCAAGTACACGACCGTGTAAGAGGCTGTGTACCGCTCAGATAGATGAATGTGTTTCAAAGACATGGCCGTGTTGAGTAGTCTCAACTAGTACATGCTCGTGTCTGAAATGTACACGCCCGTGTTGCGTTGCACACGCACGTGTAAGAGTCTGTGTAGAAGGCTGTGTAATGAGCCGAGAGCCACTGTAATGACTCTCATGAATTATGAAACTTAATTACTATGTAATGATGTAATTAAGTTAATAAGCACAGTGTGCTTTTCAGTTGAATGAATTAAACAGGAATAGTAACGTTTAATTACTATTCATGCAGTGAAAGGGGTAATCGACAGTGAAATTGGTCCACCCTATTATGTGAGTATGCGTTGAGACACGCAATATCAAGAAACCGGTCTAGACGACCATTTCATGATACAGAACTGATGAGCTAATCATCAGTACGCTCAGACTGGTCATCTGAGCGCAGCAATGATAATTGCCCTAATAGATGTACAGTATCGAGAAAAGTGGTCTAGATGACCTCTTCTCGCCCATAGACTGACAAAATCAAAGTCAGAACGCTCAGATTAGTCAGTCAGATAGTGAATAGTGATTAGTGAACAGTGTGATACGCAGTGTCAGGTTAGTGGCCAAGACGGCCTTAATCTGGCATAAAACTGATATATTAATAGTCAGCAGGCTCAATCTGGTCAATTGAGCATAAAATGTAGATTTTGTTTAAGGGATACGTAGTATCGGGATGAGGGTCAAGACGACCTTTTCTCGCCCCGAAACTGATATATTTAGACTCAGGACGCCCAAATTAGTCAATCGGGCACCTGACACGTTTTTCGAGACGGGGTCATGCAGATCCCGAAAACTGGTCCAGAAGACCTCAGATGGACGTAAAACTGATAAATTTGAAATCAGCACGTCCAAATTAGTCAAGAGAGACTGTGTTTGAAATTTCACGCGAAAATGCCTCGTTATGCGTGCACAGTGTCAACACAGTGTAGGCCTAACCACAGTATCAAGAAATTGATCAAGATGACCTCTTCTTGATATAAAACTGATATATTTGGAATCAGAATGCTCAAATTAGTCATTTGAGCACAAAAAGTAATTTTTGACCGGGAACCATACAGTATCGGGAAACTGGTCGAGACGACCTCGGATGAAGATAAAACTGATATATTTGGGTTCAGCACGCCCAAATTAGTCAGTATAGCCTATCTTAAAATTTTTCAAAAAAATTAGTATAAAGGAGGAAATTTTGGAGATTATAGAAAAATAGCCCCCATATTTTTCCAAATCACATTTTCTCCCTCCCATACCACACGAAGATGAACAGTGACCAACTATCGAATCCGGCCTCCGTTTTTGACACCGCCGGCACCATTGGAAAGCTCTCGACGAGCTGATTCCAACGGTGGGCCGAGTCGACCGAACCGATGCCGGAGCACGCCGCACGCGCCGCCCAAAGCCGCCGGTGGCCGAATTTTTCAAACCGCCGTATCTCCACCGTCCGACGTCCAAATGCCACGATTCCGGTCCCAATGGATTCGTGGTGAAGAGTAGAACAAAACCCAGGCTTCATTTCACATCAACAGCCGCCGAATCGCGCCGCCCCAGGTTCGCCGTCGCCGTCGCCATCGCCGCCGTCGGATCTCGCTATTCCGGCGGAGTTGAGTTGCAAGGTCGGTGTCAAAATGCTCAGAACAACACGTAGATCAAAAGCCCCAAATCAATTTTGGGCAACAACGCCGGAAAAATGAAGATCCAACGCCGCCGCCGTCGCCGACTTTTCGAGAGCCGATTTCCGGTGATAGGAGCCTCGATTCGTGAAATTGACACCACCAATGGGTTCCTCTCGTCGAGCTCTTCAAGATGGTGGTCGCCACTTCCATCGCAGCCGTGGTCAACGCCGGTCAACGGCCGGTCAACGCCGGTCAACGGCGGTCAACGCCGGTCAACGGCGACCGGGAGACCGAAAATTGAAGAATGGCCCGTTGGCCTATTTTCGACGTTCCGGACACATCCGCGGCATCGGATTTGCAAACTGGAGTTTCAAAAGTGAAGAACGACGATTCAAAGATTGCACGGTCGAGACCGAACGGTTCGTCCGACCGCCGACGGGAACGATTTTGGTAGTAGTGTTGATCTACTTATTCCTCAATTTAATATTGAAAATAATTATGTATTAATTATGATTTAATGACTTGAGGAATTGTAAGAAAAAAAGGGTGAAATATCGAAAAAGAGAATGTGAGAAAATGTGAATATGTTTACGTAAAAAGCGGAGCTTTTACGTAAAAATTAGGCCTCTGGTTTAGTACGTGGCAGGTTAGAATAGGTTAGATGGTTTTGAGGCGTTTCCTAAACGCCGGAAACCTAAAAATTAAGCGGAAATGCTGCCGAAATTTCTAAAACGGCACAAAGGTGTATTTTAGGAAACGAGGGCTGAAAATGTGATCGGGATGGAAACCCGAGCTCCCTCGATGACCTAGGTCCAGGAAAGAAGGACGGACGTTTACAGGATTAGTGAACCGCCCAATTAGAAATCTCGAAATGTAAGAAAACGACCCCTAGATCAGAATAGTGCCACCCGAGGAACGGGTGTGATCTAAGTATAAAATTTGGGGCGATTACATCGGTAACGGTAATCCGACAGGCTAAATGGTCATACGGGAGGTATTCAGTCAGTTGACTGGTCGGTTAGCCAGTCAAGGACCAAGTCGAAATGGGATAGTGAGAGACAGTGATTAATTTGTCAAGTAGACAAATTAATCAAGCACGATTAAAAAAATTAGATATCAAATTTCCCAAAGTAGAGCAGCTGGGTACCGATAGGCATCGGTACCACACAACGATAAGTTTATTAGTTCCTAACGATAGAGTGACCTAAGAGCGATGTTAATTAATTTATTGGGTAAATAAATTAATTAACAATGATTAGAAAATCAAATTCTTAAGAAGAGGGCAATTAGCACCGACAAGGATCGGTACCACATAACGAGAATTTTTATTAGTCACTAATGACCACGGTGACCTAAGAGTGAATGTTAATGTAAATGCATTATGATTACAGGGAGGTACCTGTATTGTGACGAAGGCGAGAGTATAAACTGTCTGCTGACAGGTAAGTACAACTCCGCCTACAGCATGGATAAAATGAATTTAAAATGATGCTTTTCCAGTATTTTAAGTATGTATCTTGCACACGATGCTGCACAGCATACATAAGAGCATATAGTTTCACAATCGAGTAGATTGATGAAAGAACAAGATAGAAGCCATAGATCCCTACCGCGTAGGATTGGGGACAGCTTAGAGAAGCGTATGGCTAGAACAGTTAAACAAGATGGAAATAAATAGGTGTGTCGTACCGGCTCCTTCAGTCGAAGGGGTTTCCAGTTAAAGAAAGTTCAGGCCACAAGTTGAGCATCAGTTGATAGCTCTTCGGCATTAGTTGACCTCGGGCGTTACCGTTGGTCTGCGCGCACACGGTACTGACACATGGGCCCTAAATAGACAAGAAGAGAAGAAAAAAAAGAGAAGTTTGAAGCATAAATGAACATAATCGGACCATGCATTAGTTATAGTTCGCTATGCTTTCTTTTTCAGTAGAGTGCATACAGTACACGATGCTTCTGTCATGCATAAAGTATGTGAAGTTTTATATTCACTGTTATGACATGTTATGTGATGACATGATATGTGAGCTGATATGTGATATGCTTATATGGTATGTGATTTATTAAGTGATATATGTCATGCCTATGATTTTACGTATGTGCTATGTTTTAAACATGTTTTGCGGTTAACATGTTGTACTTACTGGGCGTAAAGCTCACGGAGTGTGTTCATGCTGTAGGTAAGCATCCTATAGCGTAAACATCAAGGGACGATGATGATGGCGGAGGTGGATGTGAGGATGAGGTTATGGATACACCGCGAGTATTCTTCCGCACAGTATGAGTAAATAATATTTTGAATGGTGACAGTTAAATAGTATTTTGAATAGTAAATGTTAAACAGTATATGTACGAGTAGTATATTTAAATAGTATCTGGTGAATAGTAATCAGATAAACAAGTATATAATTATGTATGTATAATTGAAATCCTTATGTTTTTCAAATTCCGCATTTTAATAGTATGCGTATGTGAATAGTAAATACGTACGTGTATATAAAAAAAAAAAAAAAAATTCCCTCTAAATTTATGGTATTAAATTCAGCAAGTTTAAGTATCGGTTTTAAAGAAGAAGTATAAGTAAAAGTTAAAGAAGCAAGTAAGAGTTTTCAGTGACGGTCCGGGCCGCTGAGGGCACGGGGCGTCACAATGTTAATGCTCTGATGCCATAGTTGATGACAGAGCTATGTTATATGTTATGATTTCTCTGATGCCACAGCTGGTATCAGATATGCTCATTACTATATGATAAGAGCATCTATATGTCATGTATTTATGTTTAAACTTACTGACCTTTAGCTCACGAGTTTGTTCATATTGCAGGTAAGAAACCTGTATCTCAACAGTAGAGTGCAATGGATAACGGTGGGATTTGCGTGTGCCAATGGAGATAGGGAATCCACTGTGGATATGGTCCTACTACTAGTCTTCCGATAAGCGATTTGAAAGAGAAAGATTTGAAGAAAAAAGAATTGGTGTATTATATGTGCAAAGCTGAAATAAGATATTTCTGTAAATTATGTTGTACAGAAATATTTTATGAAAGAAAAATTATGTACTTTGAGAAATTATGTATTTCTGCAAAGTAAGGAAAAATATTTTAAGAAAGAAGTTAAAAAAAAATTTGCCCTAAAATATCGAAAGTTTAAAAATAACATAAGGTTAAATGATGACCCGACGAGGTGCACGGGCCGTCGCGATCGACAACAAAGTCTGATCACGACGGATATCACGTGACCAAGGTCGGGGGCATCATAGGTGGTATTAGAGCGAGTTAAAAGTAAGTTTAAGTATGTTGCCGACGACTCATGAGGCAATGGTCTATCACAGTCAGCTTTAGAGCTCAACTGCGATGGTGCCGTCTGGCCTCCACGAAGGGCGGGCTGTCACAACTAACTTGTAGGCTACTTTTCCTACTCAACTGATGATCGAAAAAAGGTCTTATATATCGTAGACTCAACTTCCCTTTCTTTTCGAAGCGCAAACACCTTTCATCGGTGCAACCTTTAGAAATACGAAGTCTCCTTCCACAAATTCTAAGGGTCTTCATACCTTGTCTACATAACTCTTTTGACGACTTTGTGCCGTTTTCATCCTTTGCTATATCTTCTTAACTGCATCAATTATCTCTTAGATAAACTCAGTCTTGTGCAGCTCCTTTTCAATTAAGTCATACCAATGAATAGGAGACCTACACTTTCGTCCGTATAGTACTTCATATGGAGCCATTCCAATAGAAGTTTGGAAGCTATTATTATAGGAAAACTCTATCAGCGGTAGCTTCTTATTCCATGCTCCCTTAAAATCCAATGCACATGCACGAAGCATGTCTTCCAATGTTTGAATGGTGCGCTCCGATTGTCCATCAGTCTAAGGATGAAATACTGTGCTAAACCTCAGTTCTGAGCTCATAGCTTCCTGTATACTCTTCCAAAAATTTGATGTGAACCGACTGTCACGATCTGACACTATCGTTATAGGCACTCCATGTAATCTCTTGATGTTGGAGATGTACAGCTTTGCCAGCTTTTCCAACGTGTATGTCATCTTTGTGGGTATAAAATGGGTTGATTTCGTCAGTCTATCCACCACTACCCATATCGCATCAAATCCTTCATTAGTCTTAGGTAAACCAACCATAAAATCCATGGTCACTTTTTCCCATTTCTATTCTAGGATTTCTAGTGGCTGTAGCTTACCTGCTGGTCTTTGATGTTCGGCCTTGACCCTTTGACACGTCAAACAATGACTGACATATTTAACTATGTCATTTTTCATGTTTCTGCACCAAAATTGTCACTTCAAATCTTGATACATCTTGGTGCTACCAGGATGTACTGAATAAGGGGTATCGTGAGCCTTTATCAGGATTCTTTTTTGTAATTCCTCATTGTTAGGTATGCAGATTCTTCATTGGAATAATAATACCCCATCTTCAATGAGGTAGAACTCAGACTTTTCATTAGTCTTACGTAATCCAACCACAAAATCTATGGTCACTTTTTCCCATTTCCATTCTAGGATTTCTAGTGGTTTTCATGTTTCTCCACCAGAATTGTCGCTTCAAATCTTGATACATCTTGGTGCTACTAGGATGTACTGAATAAGGGGTATCGTGAGCCTTTATCAGGATTCTTTTTTGTAATCCATCATTGTCAGGTATGCAGATTCTTCCTTGGAATAATAATACCTCATCTTCAGCGAGGTGGAACTCGAACTTTTCATTTCGGGAGGCTTCATCCTTAAGCTTTCTAAGAATGACATCTCGCTCTTGGGCCTCCTTAATTTCCTCAAAAAGCCTTGGCTTAAGTTGCATAGCAGTCAATTTTCATGAAATCAATTCCATTCCTAGTGTGGAAATCTCATGTTGAAGCAGTTTGGGCAGTTTATTGATGGCTACCCACTCCGATATTATAGACTTATAACTTTACGCTTCTGCCACTCTATTTGCTTTGCCAGGATGATCCAAGATCTCACAGTCGTAATATTTAACTTACTCGAGCCATCTCCTTTATCTCATGTTAAGTTACTTCTAAGTGAAGAAATACTTTAAACTTTGATGGTCAGTGAAGATTCTATACCGAACTCCATATAAATAGTGCCGCCATATGTTGAGAGCAAATACAACAATTGCTAATTCTAAATCATAAGTCGGGTAGCTTTTCTCATGTTACTTAAGCTGTCTAGAAGCGTGTGCTATTACCTTTTTATCTTGTATTAAGACGGCTCCCAATCCCATTCTAAAGGCATCACTGTAAATGTCAAACTCTCTCTTATCCTTAGGGATTGTAAGAATTGGGGCACTTGTTAACCGCCTCTTCAATTCTCGAAAACTTTTCTTACATTTGCTTATCCATTCAAACTTCTTCTCCTTGCGTGTGAGAGCAGTGAGAGGGGAAGCTAACCTTGTAAATCCCTCTACGGACCTACGGTAGTATCTTGCTAATCCCAAGAAACTCCGTATCTCAGTGACATTCTTCGGAGTAGATCATTTGCTGACTACTTCTACCTTCATAGGGCCTACTGAAATCCCATCTTTGGAAATGACATGTCCTAGGAAATGAACTTTGTCCATCCAGAATTTGCATTTCAAAAATTTGGTGTACAGCCGATGCTCCTTCAAAGTGCGTAACGCAATCCGAAGATGCTCCTCGTGCTCTTTTCCATTCTTCGAGTAAATAAGAATGTCGTCGATGAGCATAATGACAAATTTGTCCAAATATTCCTTAAATACCTGATTCATCAGATCTATAAAAGTAGCTGGTGTGTTTGTCAGTTTGAAAGGCATGATAAGAAACTCATGGTGTCCATATCGTGTTCAAAATGCGGTCTTTGGAAATCCTCTTCTTTGATCTTTAGCTAATAGTAACCGGATCGAAGGTCTATCTTGGAGAAAGTTATAACTCCCTTGAGTTGGTCAAATAAATCATCGATCTTCGACAATGGATACTTGTTCTTAATTGTAGCTTTATTGAGCTCCCGGTAGTCAATACACATCCGGAGCGTTCCATCCTTCTTTTTCACAAAGAGAACTGGAGCTCTCCATGGTGAAAAGCTAGGTCGAATAAATCCTTTCTCAATTAATTCTTTCAGTTGGACTTGTAACTATTTAAGCTCTGCAGGGGCCATCCTGTATGGAGCTTTAGATATCAGAGATGTACCAGGCAGTAAGTTGATCTCGAAAGTGATTTCTCGATCAGGAAGAACTCCTGGTAATTCTTCTGGAAACACCTCTAAAATTCGTTAACTACAGGTACATCATTTGGTCATAACTCTGGCTCTAGATTTGTGTCGGTGATATAAGCTAAATATCCATTGCATCTACTAGATATCAGCTTCCTCACCCTCATGGAACTTATCATCATATCAGATAGTCTCGTAGTACAGTCCACATACTCAAACTAGTCTTCTTCTCTGGACTGAAACACCACCTTTCATTGTTGACAATCAATTGTTGCACGATACTCGCTGAGGAAATCTATTCTGAAAATAACACCATAGTCAACGAGCTCTAATATGACCAAATCAGTGTACAACTCTCGGTCGGCAACAATTACTAGTACATTATGCAGCCAGTAATCGGACAATAATACCTCATCAGATGGCAGGGTGGTTTTAAACACTTGTACAATTTTATCCTTAGCATGGCTAATTCTTTTAGCAAAAGCATGTGAGGCAAATGAATGCGATGCACCTGAATCAAATAAAGCATATGCAAAGCTTTTGGCAACAGGAAGCTGACCTATCACCACGTTTGAGGTACCTGCCTCGTCATCTTCCTTAGTGTAAGCCAAAAGGTAAGCGTGGGTCCTGGGTGTATCCTCCAATCGACTCGTCTGAATTTGAGGTCCTTCTAACTTGGATTGCATAGTATGAACTTAACCGGTTGCTTTCTTGGATTGAAAAGATCCAGGTTGATACTGCCCGCTAGACATGCAGTTCTGGGCAAAGTGGCCCTCTTTACCACATGTATAGTAAACATTCATGCCAAACTTACACTTTCCCCGATGTATCTTTCCACATTTAGGACATGTCGGTCAACTCTGGCTGATATTCTGATCCTATCTTTGTTGGACATTATGGACGTTCTTGTTAGGAAATGCCCTAAGTATTAGAGACATTTTGATGTATTTATTTTGAACTAGATAATAAAATTATATATAGAGGTTATTCATTACATTGCTATCTGTCCTCGTTTTAGTTACATGTTAAAGCAAATGTAAGCAAATATGGCTGCCTTACTGCTTATGTTAAACTGTTAGAACGTTGCATGCAATGGACTTTTGTATGCGAGAAGATAATGTTCTAAAGTTAGCGGTCTAAACTATGGTCTGTAGTCTATGGGGTTAGACCGAGCAACTAACTCATGTTAAGACTATTATGTTTTCTAAAGCCTTGGAGGGGACGGTTTGTCTTGACTATCTAGAGCTGGACTCCTAAGTAGAGACATAGATATGTTGCTTGGTGGTGACATATTAGACCAGGACAAAAGCGTGATTGATCTACGAAGTCCGCTTTGAGTGGATCGATCTGCTTTTGACGTTCATTGTGCAGTAACCTTAATCCTGAGTAGATGGACAGCTTCATGTATATGACTTGCGTACTTTGATGTTCCAATGGCTAAAGCATCTCAGAGGTAGTAAGCTTATAGACCGGTTCGTTGGGTGCATGACTTGTATACGATGAAGGGTTCATTTACAGATATTGGAATCATAGCTCTAATGAGGAGTTAAGGGTATCCTCTTAAAGGCATTATACTGAATGTGAAAATGGACAAGGCCTTGGGTCGTCTGCTAGGCGGATGACTTCTTATTCACATATGGTCAATAATCATTTTCTTTATTCGGTAGTATAATGGAACTTTAAGATAGCCTGATCAGTAGGATTAAACGGACTTTGGCCTCAGGCTGATCATGGATATCATATGAGCGTTCTGCATACATGATAAGGTCATTAGACGATAGCTTGTCACAGGCTTACATAATACTGTATATAATTAGGAGTTCAGTTTCAGGTTTATAGTGGTGTGACTCTGAAATTAGTGATCATATGATTGAGTTGTTCGGTAAAGAATGATGATCATATGGATTTGCGGGAGCCCGATTATATATGTCCAATTAGTCCCGCTACTAGCTCCACATAATTCCTTAATGTTTGGCAAATTGATTTATGTATGCTATTGGCTAGTTTATTATGCATGGATGGTGTTGACATAGGATTAGGATGGTCGACAAGATTCTCTCCGGTTGGATTCAGATTTTGTTTTGGATAATAGAGTACACAATTATTCGAACTCCAAATAAAGTTACCATGATTTTATTTGAGATTGGATTGGAGTTATAGAAAATTATCCATGAGAACAAGAATTTGAAATACAACTGTTTTGTAGATTTTGAAATTTGAATTTTGAAATTTGAATTTTGAATTTTGAATTTGAAATTTGAATTTGAAATTCAAATTTAAAATTTGAATTTGAAATTTAAATTTCAAATTTGAAATTTGAAATTCAAATTTTGAATCACAGTCCAAGTGGGATTCGAATTTGTTGTGGTAAATCCACAAGGAATGAAATTCGAATTTGAGTTGGATATGAAGAGGAAATCTTGTTTGAATCCTATTTGAATTTTGAATCCAAATCCTAACCAAATATAGACAAAAATTTTGAGGATTATCCTCAATCAATTTTCAGATTTTTGTGGATAAGGTTCAAGGAAAAATTCAAGTTTCAATTCCAGTTGAATTTGGATTCTCTCTTCCCTAATAATGGCTGAATTTTTTAAGTAAATCTCCTAAGAGATTTTCGATTATTTTGGATAAGGATGAGATAAGATTCAAGCATGAAAATCCTAGTGAATTTTTGATTGTTCCTTATCCAAAAGTGGTCGAATTTTTTGTGGGGATTTTCCCCTTGGATTTTCAGATTTTTTGGTTGAAAAAGGGAGATAAGATACATGTAAAAATCTGGTTTGAATTTGGATTAGATAATCTTCAATAATGGCCGAAATTTGTTGGGATTTTCCCTTGGATAATTTTGGATTTTATGGTTGTGGATAAGGGAGAATATCTTCTCCTAATCCAATTCGAATTCAGAGAATCACCTCATACAGGTCTATAAATAGAGGTCCTGCCACTCCAGTTCTCTCAGACCATAGACTCTCAGGTGAGCAGGCTTATTATTGCATAACTCACCGTAACAATAAGTTCTTTAGAGATCTGGGTGGTCGGAAGAAGACTAGCAGTGCTAGCATACCGATCGAGGTTCAGAGTGCCCATACACTCAGCCATTCGGAAATTGGAGAATAGTAGAGAAGGCTAGTTGGTTGAAGCCCTCCAGTCATTTTCCCCCAGCAGATTGGCGTCCTTGAGGTATGAGTTTTAATTGTTGTTGGTTTATTGTATATGGCATCATGAGATATTTAACGATCTTGAAAAATTTTTATTGTTCTGCTAAGCCACTCTGATACGTTTTTACCGATTTATTTTCCTACAATTGGTATCGAAGCCATCTCATGACTATGCCCTGTACATAAATTAGACAATTACTTATTCTTTTATTTATGTATGGATTTGATATTTAGAGAGTGGCATTCTAGGATTCCTTTATGTTGTTATCATGGATTATGTATGTAGTATGTGGTTATTTTATTTTTTTAAATTATTATAAACATGCTTGTTTTTGCCGGTTATGGTTCCTTAGAATTTAGAAATATTGTATCTAGGATTTTTTATGTAATCAGGGGAGCCCTTTTTTTTTTAATACTGTAATTTCTCGTGGATTTTAATTTTGTCTCTTAGAATTATTATGGCTAGAATTTTTGTACACTGGAAACGGTTTAGGAAATTTTATGTAATTATTCTTGGAGGAGACTGAAGATTGAAAATCGTAATTTATTTTTCCCAAAAGTTAAAATTATTTAAAGGTTGAAATTTTGATTGTGTGAAAAATTTCAATTTAATTAGGATTCAAATTAATTTTTGGAGATCCTAATAGGTAAATTGGAATATGACACGAAAATCGAGACACGACCCCTCGGGATAGGCCGTCAGGCCTTGGTGGGGCTGCAGCCCCTGCCCTCGGGCAGGATGGGGCTGCGACAGCCCCTTGACAGGCCATAACCACCCACGGCCGCAGGCTTGGCCTGCAGTCGAGGGTGGCTGCCGCCTCCCCAAGGCTGGCCATAGCCTGTGGCTGCAGGCACTGCTTGCAGCCTGCCAGCTACTGCGCCTAGCCTAGGCATGCAGCTTGGTGCTGTAGGCTTGGCCTGCAATCCGGCAGGGCTACATAAGGGGCGGCCGTGGGTTGCCAGCCCCCCCGAAGGCAGGAGGCTGCCCATGGCGGCTGCTGCCTCCTGGGGCGGTGGTGCGACGGTTCAAAAATCGAAAAATTTTGATTTTTAAATTTGAGACTTAATTTTAAATCATGTTTAAAAATATGTAATTAAAATTTTAAAATTTTGAAATTACATATTATTATATATGATGTTTAAAATTGTTTAAAAATTTGAATTTGAAATTTAAATTTTTGGAATTTAAATTTTAAATAATTCTTTAGATGAGAAATAAATGGAGAGGCTACATAAAGATGGATACAAGAAGACGGAACAAAATTCAAGACCCAAAGAATGCTTTGGATGGAATTTTGTAATCTTTATTTTCTTTGATCTAGGATGGAACCATGGCTTGGTTATTTTGTCAATTATTTTTTCTATGATATGTCATGGATGTATAAATATGTATTGATAGATATTTTGTATACATATTTGATAACATGTCATATAGGATAGGTGAGTGCCGCTCATACTATATTGATCATACATATTTGTCAAAACTTGCATGTTTTTCAAAATATTGAGTGGGAGAGGGTTTCAAACAAAACCCACGGCC
The DNA here is from genome assembly GCA_035233585.1 of Antiaris toxicaria. NCBI lineage: Eukaryota > Viridiplantae > Streptophyta > Magnoliopsida > Rosales > Moraceae > Antiaris > Antiaris toxicaria. The sequence goes on from CP141156.1 coordinate 73,908,770, forward strand.
TCCATTATTGATCCATATGTGAAAGCATGGTAACGCCTAGCGTCAGTTCTGCCCTGACCACACCCTTCGGTAGGTGTTTACCACCGCCATATACTAGATTGGATCTCCTATATGGAAAACATGTTCGGATACGATCCTATTCATGACCACCCCTCGGTGGCTTGGTAGGACGTGGATCAGGCTACGTAAATAATGGTTATACACTAAAGACTCATTTAGTTATTAACCTTCCCTAGAAGCTCTGTTAACTAAACTGGTGGCCAAATAAGCTGTTATTAATATATGTCTTAACCTTGGAGGATTTAAGGCAACATATATTAATTGGATGGGGTCCATGTTCCGGTTATTTGTTTTCATGACCACCCTCAGTGGCTTGGGGCAATAGGTGCTGAGAATTACCGTTGCAATGCTACATGTTTTTCAAGTTTCATGTAGGAACATACTTGTATGTTTTATTTGCTAAATTATCTGTATATTTGCTTGGACTTTGTAATGATGTCTAGTATAATTTTATTTCAGTTCAAAATGTCACCGACACCCCTCATTTCAATACTTATTGAGAATAAACTGAATGGCGATAATTATAAGGATTGGAAAAAAAATCTGTTGATAGTTCCCAGCTGCAAGAGACACAAGTTTGTACTGGACGAACCATGCCTACCAGGTCCCAAACTTGACAAACCGCTTGGGGAGGTCCTGGTTGCCTATACTCGTTGGAGAGAATCCAATGATATAGCTCGATGCTACATGCTTGCTAGCATGACGAGTGCTTTACAAAAGCAGCATGAGACTTATCAAGTTGCTAGGGAGATCATGGACAATCTGGAGGACATGTTCGAAGGCCAAGAAAAATTGGCTCGACAGTCCGCTATAACCAGCATTATGAACTCTAAGCAAAAGACGGGTACTCCGGTGAAGGTATATATGATCACTCTAATGGGATTCTTCACTAAGGCTGCCAAAAACGGTATTGAGTTGGACTACAACACCTAGATTAAGATGGAGTTCAAAACTCTGTCTAAAGATTTTGTGGGGTTTAAGGCCGCATGCAATCTGGTGATAAGGGAGTTAGGACTAACCGAGCATATGAAGCAACTCTAAGCTTATGAGTGGATGATCAAGGATGGAGATGCGGTCCAACCCAAAGGAGAGGCCAATTTGGCGGAATCTTCCAAACCCTCATGGAAGAGGACGAGGTCAAACCAGAAGCAAGTGGCTTCTAGTTCTTCTAATCCTCCTGTCTCGGATGGGATGAAGAAGAAGAAGAACAAGAAGCCCAGGGACCCTAAAAGGTCCAAATGCTTTCATTGTGGGAAGGTAGGTCACTTCAAGAAGTCTTGCCAGGAAATCCTAGCTGCCAAGGGTAAGAAAGGTAAGAAACTTCACTACTTAGAAGCATGTTTGGTGGAAGAATCGAAAGACACTTAGGTCATTGATTCGGGCGCCACTAATCATGTTTGTGTTTCTATGCAGGGGTTCGTGGAAACGAGAAGTCTATATGATAGGAGACTCTCGTTGCGGACTGGAGATGGTAGCTTGGTGGTGGCTGAGGCAGTGGGAGATATTTACCTTTACTTTAATCAATTTAGGTTTATTAAAAGACTATTTTTCTGTTCCTAATTTTAGGAGGAACCTTATATCGGTAGCTTGTTTAATAAAGGATTTTTATTCAGTTTCTTTTAGTAAAAGAGTTGATATTCGTAAAAATAAGTCTTTTATCTATTCTGGATAGATGGATGGAAACCTATATTTGATCAAACCAAAGATATACTCACTGCTTGACACCGAATTAATAGATAACTCTAAAAGGTTGAAAGTTTCTCACTCTAACAAGGCATATCTTTGGCATTTAAGACTTGTCATATTAATCAGGATAAGATTCAAAGATTGATGAAAGACGGTCCTCTGGAATCTCTGGAGGAGGTACGTCTTCCTCAATGTGAATCTTGTCTAGAGGGAAAGATGACTAAGAGGTCTTTTGGAACTAAGGGTACAAGGGCTCAAGAGCTCTTAAAAATTGTGCACACTGATGTATGTGGCCCCATGAACGTCACAGCACGAGGAGGGCTCGAGTATTATGTCTCCTTTATAGACGATTACTCGAGGTATGGATATGTGTATCTGATGCAATGCAAGAGCGAAACCTTTGATAAGTTCAAAGAGTATCGTGCGGAAGTGGAAAAGTAATCGAATAAATCCATAAAGGCACTTCGATCTGATCGAGGTGGTGAATACCTCTCTGATGAATTTCTAGGACACCTTGTAGAGAATGGGATATTATCCCAATTGAATGTACCTAGTACTCCACAATAGAATGGTGTAGCCGAAAGGCGAAACAGGACCTTGTTTGATATGGTACGGTCTGTGATGAGTTATTCAACACTGCCATTATCATTTTGGGGATATGCTTTATAAACGGCGTGCTATATTCTGAATCAGGTTCCAAGCAAATCAATTCCCAGAACTCCGTATGAATTGTGGCGTGGCAGGAAGCCCTCCCTTGGACATATGAGAATATGGGGCTGCCCGGCGCATATACTGAATGGGGATGCGAAGAAGTTGGAACCAAGATCAGAATTGTGCATGTTTGTAGGGTATCCAAAGAAAACTAAAGGAGGTCTGTTCTATAACCCGAAGGAACAAAAAGTCATTGTTTCAACCCATGCGACATTCTTAGAGGAAAGTCACATGAATGACTTTAAGCCTCAAAGCAAAGTGGTGCTAGAGGAGTTATCGTGTGAAAGAACTGCTCCACAGATTTCAGTTCTAGATGCAAGTCTGAGTTCTGGTGAAGGACCTGCAGACGATTAACAATTTAGGATGCCTCGTCGTAGTAGGAGGGTTTCGAAGAAAACTAATTTCTTCATGTATGATGCTGAGGTATACTAGGTTGAGGCTCATGAGCATAAGGATGATCCGATCACCTATGATGAAGCTATAAATTATGTTGATTCTAAACCTTGAAAACAGGCTATGAACAATGAGATGGATTCTATGAAATCTAACTCTATTTGGGAACTTGTAGATTTGCCGGATGGGATAAAACCCATAGGATGCAAATGGGTCTACAAAAGAAAGAAGGATGCGGAAGGGAGAGTGGAAACTTTCAAAGCTAGACTGGTTACAAAAGGGTACACGCAAAGGCTAGAATCGATTACGATGAAACCTTTTCGCCTGTTGCTATGCTGAAGTCTATCCGTATTCTTCTGTCCGTTGCTGTGGCTCTCGATTACGAGATCTGGCAAATGGATATCAAAACGGCATTCTTGAATGGCCACCTTGAAGAGTGTATCTATATGATTCAACCTAAAGGGTTCGTAGCAAAAGGCCAAGAAAGGAAAGTCTACAAGTTACTTAGATCTATTTATGGATTAAAGCAAGCATCCCACTCATGGAACCAGAGGTTTGATCAAGTGATTAAGACATTTGGCTTTGAGCAGAACGTTGATCAACCCTGTGTTTATAAATGTATTAAGGATGGAAAAGTGGTCTTTCTGATACTCTATGTTGATGATGTACTACTCATTAGGAATGATGTAGGGAACTTATCATCGGTCAAGCTTTGGTTACACCAACAGTTTGACATGAAGGACTTGAGAGAAGCTAATTATGTTCTAGGCATTCGTCTCTTCCGAGATCGAAAGAACAAAATGATAGCGTTATCCCAAGCTTCATACATAGATAAAATAATTGACAAATATGCAATGCAAGAGGCAAAGAAAGGTACACAACCTTCTATTACTGGTCTAACTCTTTCATTGGATGACTGCCCTAAGACATCGGAAGAAAGAGAGTGTATGAGTAAGGTCCCTTATGCATCCGCTGTGGGTAGCCTTATGTATGCTATGCTTTGCACTCGCCCGGGCATATGTTTTGCAGTAGGTATGGTGAGTCAATATCAAGCGAATCCTGGAACCAAGCACTAGCAAGCAGTAAAACATATATTCAAATATCTTAAGAGAACGAGGGATTATATGCTGGTCTATTCTGGAGGGGACCTAACACCCGTAGAATACACGAACTCAGATTTCCAGACTTGTAAGGATTCAAGGAAATCGACATCTGGATCAGTGTTTTTGCTCGAAGGAGGTGCCATTGTGTGGAGGAACATGAAGCAGGGCTACACAGCTGACTCTACTATGGAGGCTGAGTATGTGGCTGCGGCTGAGGCATCTAAAGAAGCGGTTTGACTCCGCAAGTTCTTTAAAGACCTTGAGGTCATTCTGGGTGTTGACAAGCCTATCACACTTTACTGTGATAACACTGAGGCTATGGCCAACACAAGGGAATCTCGGCACCATAAGAGGACCAAGCACATAGATCGAAGATCTCATATTATTAGACGGCACGTAGAGACAGGACAAGTAGATGTATGTAAGATCGCATCCGAGGACAACATTGCCGATCCCTTTACTAAGACTTTGGTGGTTAGAAGCTTTGAGAGGCACGTAAAGGCGATGGGGATGCATAACATGGCACATCTGCTGGCTTAGGGCAAGTGGGAGATTGTTAGAAATGCCCTAAGTATTAGAGACATTTTGATGTATTTATTTTGAACTGGATAATAAAATTATATATAGAGGTTATTCATTACATTGCTATCTATCCTCGTTTTATTTACATGTTAAAGTAAATGTAAGCAAATATGGCTCCCTGACTGCTTGTGTTAAACTGTTAGAACATTGCATGCAATGGACTTTTGTATGCGAGAAGACAATGTTCCAAAGTTAGCGGTCTAAACTATGGTATGTAGTCTATGGGGTTAGACTGAGCATCTAACTCATATTAAGACTATTATGTTGTCTAAAGCCTTGGAGGGGACGGTTTGTCTTGACTGTCTGGAGCTGGACTCCCAAGTAAAGATATAGATATGTTGCTTGGTGGTCACATATTAGACCGAGACTAAAGCGTGATTGATCTACGAAGTCCACTTTGAGTGGATCGATCTGCTTTTGACATTCATTGTGCAGTAACCTTAATCCTGAGTAGATGGACAGCTTCATGTATATGACTTGTGTACTTTGATGTTCCAATGGCTAAAACGTCTCAGAGGTAGTAAGCTTATAGACCGGTTCGTTGGGTGCATGACTTGTATACGATGAAGGGTTTGTTTACAGATATCGGAATCATAACTCTAATAAGGAGTTAAGGGTATCCTCTTAAAGCCATTATACTGAATGTGAAAATGGACAAGGCTTTGGGTCGTCTGCCGGGTGGATGACTTCTTATTCACATATGGTGAATAATCATTTTCTTTGTTCGGTAGTATAATGGAACTTTAAGATAGCCTGATCAGTAGGATTAAATGGACTTTGGGCTCAGGCTGATCATGGATATCATATGAGGGTTCTGCATACATGATAAGGTCATTGGATGATAGCTTGTCACAGGCTTATGTAATACGGTATATAATTGGGAGTTCAGTTTTAGGTTTATAGTGGTGTGACTCTGAAATTAGTGATCATATGATTGAGTTGTTCGGTAAAGAATGATGATCATATGGATTTGCGGGAGCCCGATTATATATGTCCAATTAGTCCCTCTACTAGCTCCACATAATTCCTTAACGTTTGGCAAATTGATTTGTGTATGCTATTGGCTAGTTTATTATGCATGGATGGTGTTGACATAGGATTAGGATGGTTGACAAGATTCTCTCCGATTGGATTCAGATTTTGTTTTGGATAATAGAGTACATAATTATTCGAACTCCAAATAAAGTTTCCATGATTTTATTTGAGATTGGATTGGAGTTGTAGAAAATTATCCATGAGAACAAGAATTTGAAATACAACTGTTTTGTGGATTTTAAAATTTGAATTTTGAAATTTGAAATTCAAATTTGAAATTCGAATTTGAAATTTGAAATTCGAATTTTGAAATTTGAAATTCGAATTTGAAATTTGAAATTCAAATTTGAAATTTGAAATTCCAATTTTGAATCACAGTCTAAGTGGGATTCGAATTTGTTGTGGTAAATCCACAAGTAATGAAATTCGAATTTGAGTTGGATATGAAGAGGAAAATCTTGTTTGAATCCTACTTGAATTTTGAATCCAAATCCTAACCAAATATGGACGAAAATTTTGAGGATTATCCTCAATGAATTTTTGGATTTTTGTGGATAAGGTTCAAGGAAAAATTCAAGTTTCAATCTGAGTTGAATTTAGATTCTCTCTTCCCTGATAATGGCCAAATTTTTTGAGAAAATCTCCTAGGAGATTTTCGGTTATTTTGGATAAGGATGAGATAAGATTCAAGCTTGAAAATCCTAGTGAATTTTTGATTTTTCCTTATCCAAAAGTGGCCGAATTTTTTGTGGGGATTTTCCCCTTGGATTTTCGGATTTTTTGGTTGAAAAAGGGAGATAAGATTCATGTTAAAATCTTGTTTGAATTTGTATTGGATAATCTTCAATAACGGCTGAAATTTGTTGGGATTTTCCCTTGGATAATTTTGGATATTATGGTTGTGGATAAGGCAGAATATCTTCTCCTAATCCAATTCGAATTCAGAGAGTCACCTTATGCAGGTCTATAAATAGAGGTCCAGCCACTCCAGTTCTTTTAGACCATAGACTCTCAGGTGAGCAGGCTTATTGTTGCATAATTCACCGTGACGATAAGCTCTTTAGAGATCTGGGTGGTCGGAAGAAGACTAGCAGTGCTAGTATACCGATCGAGGTTCAAAGTGCCCACACACTCAGCCATTCGGGAATTGGAGAATAGTAGAGAAGGCTAGTTGGTTGAAGCCCTCCGGTCATTCTCCCCCAGTAGATTGGCATCCTTGAGGTATGAGTTTTAATTGTTGTTGATTTATTGTATATGGCATCATGAGATATTTAACGATTTTGAAAAATTTTTATTGTTCCGCTACGCCACTCTGATACATTTTTACCAATATATTTTCCTACAGTTCTGGTTCCTGTTTTCGTTGGGGTTTCCCTTCCGCTTATTCGGGTTGAATTAGTTTTGGTTGCCACCCTAGCCAAGTTTAGGACCCTAATAAGACCTGCTACTTTGACTTACCTAACTGTTTTTTTGAGTCTACTTAGCCAGCTTCCTTTCCTTTTTCCTATCCTCCCAAGCGTTGGTTCGCTCTTCTTTTGCTCGAGCCAATCAATGTTCAGCTCGCATTGCTCAGCTCATATAGTCTGCTACTGTGTTGTGTGGGTTCTCACCACTCCTACTAATGTGGTAATATCAAGTCAGAACATATCAATCATTCTCCATACCTGTTCTCTCTCTATCAACACTAAGTGTGGGCATAACCAGGCTAATAGATCAAACTTGCGGCAAGCTTCGGTTACCATCATTTCTCTTTGCCTCAAATCATCAAACTCTCTCTATTACACTCGTAAGGTGTCCAGGTTGAAGAACTTTTATTTAAATTCTTCTAGGAAGTTCCATGTCATCCTCCGAATATCTCTCCGTATCCTTACTATTTCCCACCAATACCGTGCATCCTTTTTCAGTATGTAGGAAGCACAAAGAACCATTTCAGAAAGGTTCATAAATTCGAAAATCATCTGAATTAAAGTCAACAATTCTTTAGCTTCCAGTGGGTCTATTGAATTCTCAAACTCCTGCGGTTTCATCCTTCTGAACCGCTCGTATAATGGCTCCTGATTAATCATCGGTTGGGCTTGGGTACCTATAAATATTTTAGGTGTAGCTGACATTGATGGTGTAATTGGTTCTACAAATGGTTGGGGTTCAGGTGTTGGTGTTTAGGGTGGAGGCATATTAAGTAGAGGAGTTCCACCTTTAGAAGCCGGTCCTATATTCCTTTGTTCTAATAGTTCTCGTAACCTCTAATTTTCTTGTTCTTGGACACCTAGTCAGGCTTGAATGTTAGCGAGTAAGGTGGCAAACTCGGCCTCTAGGTCTGCTCTAATGTTTGAAGCATGTGTGCGAACCATGTTGTTGTGTTCTACCTATTACGACAATAGTGACATGGTTTAGTACTCATGAAAAGAAATAATAATTAAATTAAATACTATCTTACTTAAATTGTACAGGAGCAGATACTTGAAACAACATGGAAGGTTGATGGAAGAACTCCTTACGCTCTGATACCAACTCTTGTCAGTGACCTGGCTCGCAGAGGCTGTCAACTGCTTTCTTTTCTTCTCACTCTTACGTATCGTAATCTCATTTTTAATAATTGCGGAAACGTGTTTAAAAACTCACTTTTTAATTTACTAATTTGTGTTAGAAAATTGTAGATTTTTTTTATATGTATATATAGTTTTAAAAATAATACATCTGTTCTTTACCCCTGTAATATTTTGTACATATACTTTACATTCATATTATTCTATTTTTTTACATTGTTAGGAAAAGCCCTAAGCATTAGAGACATTTTGATGTATTTATTTTGAACTAGATAATAAAATTATATAAAGAGGTTATTCATTATATTGTTGTTTATCCTTATTCTATTTACATGTTAAAATAAATGTAAGTAAATATGGCTCACTGACTGCTTGTGTTAAAACTGTTAGATAGTTGTATGCAATGGACTTTTGTATGCGAAAAGACAATGTTCTAAAGTAAGCGGTCTAAACTAAGGTCTGTAGTCTATGGGGTTAGACCAAGCATCTAACTCATGTTAAGACTATTATGTTGTCTAAAGCTATGATGGGGACGATTTGTCTTGACTGTCTGGAGCATAAACTCCCAAGTAGAGACATAGATATGTTGCTTGGTGGTGTCATATTAGACTGGGACTAAAGTGTGATTGATCTACGAAGTCCGCTTTGAGTGGATCGATCTGCTTTTGACGTTCATTGTGCAGTAACCTTAATCCTGAGTAGATGGACAGCTTCATGTATATGACTTGTGTACTTTGATATTCCAATGGCTAAAGCGTCTCAGAGGTAATAAGCTTATAGATCGGTTCGTTGGGTGCATGACTTGCATACGATGAAGGGTTTATTTACAGATATCGGAATCATAGCTCTAATAAGGAGTTAAGGGTATCCTCTTAAAGGCATTATACTGGATGTGAAAATAGACAAGGCCTTGGGTCATCTGCTAGGCAGATGACTTCTTATTCACATATGGTGAATAATCATTTTCTTATTCGGTAGTATAATGGAACTTGAAGATAGCCTGATTAGTAGGATTAAACGGACTTTGACCTAAGGCTGATCATGGATATCATATGAGGGTTTTGAATATATAACAAGGTCATTAGACAATAGCTGGTCACAGGCTTACGTAATACGATATATAATTGGGAGTTCAGTTTCAGGTTTATAGTGGTGTGACTCTGAAATTAATGATCATATGATTGAGTTGTTCGGTAAAGAATGATGATCATGTGGATTCACAGGAGCCTGATTATATATGTCCAATTGGTCCCTCTACTAGCTCCACATAATTCTTTAACGATTGGCAAATTGATTTGTATATGCTTATTGGCTAGTTGATTATGCATGGATGGTGCTGACATAGGATTAGGATGGTGGACAAGATTCTCTGCGGCTGAATTTAAATTTGAAATTCGAATTTGAAATTTGAATTTGAAATTAAATTTGAATTTTGAATTTTAAATTTGAATTTTGAATTTTGAAATTCAAATTTTGAAATTTGAAATTTAAATTTTGAATCACAGTCTAAGTGGAATTCGAATTCTTTGTGGATAATTTCATAATGTTAGAATTCAAATTTGAGTTGGATATGGAGAGAAAAATCTTGTTTGAATCCTACTTGAATTTTGAATCCCAAATCTACCAAGGAAAACCGAATTTGTTAGGGAAAAATCTCTCAAGGTAATTTCAGATTTTAGGGATAAGATTATAGGGAAAAATTCAAGTTTCAATCCCAGTTAAATTTGGATTCTCTTCTCCCTGGAAGTGGCCGAAAATTTTGAGTGAATCTCAAGGGAGATTTTTCGTTATTTATGGATAAGGATGAGATAAAATTTAATCTAGAAAATCCTATTGGAATTTTGATTCTCCTCACACTTTCATAGACGAATCTGGACAGGTTTATGGCCTTAGGGAAATTCAGATTTTTGTGGATAAATGGGGAGATAAAATTCTAATTAAAATCCTATTTGAATTTTGAATGCAAAATCCACAAAATGGCTGAAATCTTTTGGTGGTTTTTGGCCCTAGAAAATTTAAATTTTGTGTGTGGATAAGGGAGAAAATCTTCTCCTAATCTAATTCGAATTCAGAGGATCACCTCATGCAAGTCTATAAATAGAGGTCCTGCCACTCCAGTTCTCTTAAACCACAGACTCTCAGGTGAGCAGGCTTATTGTTGCACAACTCACTGTGACAATAAGTTCTTTAGAGATCTGGGTGGTCGGAAAAAGACTAGCAGTGCTAGCATACCGATCGAGGTTCAGAGTGCCCACACACTCAGCCATTCGGGAATTGGAGAATAGTAGAGAAGGCTAGTTGGTTGAAGCCTTCCAATCATTCTCCTCCTACAGATTGGCATCCTCTGAGGTATGAGTTTATGTTGTTGTTAGTTTATTGTATATGGCATCATGAGATATTTAACGATCTTAAAAAAATTTTATTGTTCCGCTGCGCCACTCTGATACATTTTTAATGATTTTATTCCTACAATTGGTATTAGAGACATCTCATGACTATGCCATGTACATAAATTAGACAATTAATTAGTCTTTTTATTTATGTATGGATTTGATATTTAGAGAGTGGCATTCTAGGATATCTTTACGTTGTTATCATGTATTATGTATGTAGTATGTGGTTATTTTAATTTTTTGAATTATTATAAGTATGCTTATTTTATGCCGGTTATGGTTCCTTAGAATTTAGAAAATTGTATCTAGGATTTTTATGTAACCATGGGAGCAATTTATTAACACTGTTATTTTCCCATGGATTTTAATATTTTGTCTCGTAGAATTATTATGATTAAAATTTTTGTACACCGGAAACGGTTTAGGAATTTTTATGTAATTATTCTTGGAGGAGATTAAAGTTTGAAGACCATAATTTATTTTTCTCAAAAGTTAAATTTAATTTAAAGGTTGAAATTTTGATTGTGTGAAAAATTTCAATTTAATTAGGATTCAAATTAATTTTTTGGAGATCCTAATATGTAAATTAGAATATGACATGGAAATCGATGACTGCCCCCTTGGGATGGACCACCAGCCGTAGTAGGACTGCAGCCCCTACCCTCGGGCAGGATGGGGCTGTGGCAGCCCCTGCCCACGGCTGCACCACCCACGGCCGCAGGCCGAGGGTAGCCGTGGGCCCCCCAAGGGCTGGCTGCAACCCTGGGCTGCAGCCTATGGCCGCAGGCAATGCCTGCAGCCTGGCGGGCTGTTGCGCCCACCCGGGCGTGCAGCCTGTGGCTACAGGCTTGGCCCACAACCCGGCATGGCTGCACATGGCCTGCTGCCGTGGGCTGCCAGCCCTCCGGGGGCTAGGGGCTACCCACGATGGCTACCGACCTCTGGGGTCGTGGGGCCAATGGTTCGAAAAAAACGAAAAATTTTGATTTTTAAATTTGAGATTTAATTTTAAATCATATTTAAAAATATGTTATTCAAATTACATATTATTACACATGATATTTAAAATTGTTTAAAATTTGAATTTGAAATTTAAATTTAAAATTCGAATTTGGAATTTGAATTTGAAATTTAAATTTTTGGAATTTAAATTTTAAATAATTCTTGGGATGAGAAATAAATGGAGAGGCTACATAAAGATGGATACAAGAAGATGGAACAAAATTCAAGACCCAAAGAATGCTTTGGATGGAATTTTGTAATCTTTTTTTCTTTGTTCTAGGATGAAACCATGGCTTGGTTATTTTTCTATCAATTATTTTTTCTATGATATGTCATGGATGTATAAATATGTATTGATGGATGTTATGTATGCATATTTGATAACATGTCATATAGAATAGGTGAATGCCGCTCATACTATATTGATCATACATATTTGTCAAAACTTGCATGTTTTTCAAAATATTGAGTGGGAGAGGGTTTCAAACAAAACCCACGGCCTCCATTGTTGATCCATATGTGAAAGCATGGTAACGCCTCGCGTCAGTTTTGCCCTGACCACACCCCTCGGTAGGTGTTTACTGTTGCTGGTATACTAGGTTGGATCTCTTATGTGGAAAACATGTTCGGGCACGATCCTATTCATGACCACCCCTCGGTGACTTGGTAAGACGTGGATCGGGCTATGTAAACAATGGTTATACACTCAAGACTCGTTTAGTTATTAACCTTCCCTAGAAGTTTTGTTAACTAAACTGGTGGCCAAAATAAGCAGTTATTAATATATGTCTTAACCTTGGAGGATTTAAGGCAATATATATTAATTAGACGGGGTCCATGTTCTGGCTATTTGTCTCATGACCACCCCTCGGTAGCTTGGGGCAATAGGTGCTGAGAATTACCATTGCAATGCTACATGTTTTTCAAGTTTCATGTAGGAACATACTTGTATGTTTTATTTGCTAAATTATCTATATATTTGCTTGGGTTTCGTAATGATGTCTAGTATAATTTTATTACAGTTCAAAATGTCACCGACACCCCTCATTTCAATACTTACTGAAAATAAGTTGAATGGCAATAATTATAAAGACTGGAAAAGAAATCTACTGATAGTTCTCAGCTGCGAGAGACACAAGTTCGTGCTGGATGAACCATGCCCACCTGGGCCCAAACCTGACAGCTTGAGGAGGTCCCGATTGCCTATACTCGTTGGAGAGAATCCAATGAAATAGCTCGGTGCTACATTCTGACTAGCATGACGAGTGTTTTACATAAGCAGCATGAGACTTATCAAGTTGTTGGGGAGATCATGAAAAATCTGGAGGACATGTTCGGAGGCCAAGAAAAATTGGCTCGACAGTCTGCTATTACCAGCATTATGAACTCTAATCAAAAGGTAGGAACTCCGGTGAAGGACCATATGATCACTCTAATGGGATTCTTTTCTGAGACTGCTGAGAACAATGCTGAACTGGACTACAACACCCAGATCAAGATGGTGTTTAAAACTCTATCAAAAGATTTTGTGGGGTTTAAGGCCGCATATAATCTGGCGACAAGGGAGTTAGGACTAACCGAACTCATGAAGCAACACCAAGCTTATGAGCGGATGATCAAGGATGGGGATGCGGTCCAACCAAAAGGAGAGGCCAATTTGGCGGAATCTTTCAAACCCTCATGGAAGAGGTAGAGGCCAAATCAGAAGCAAGCGACTTCCAGTTCTTCTAATCCTCCTGTCTCGGATGGGAAGAAGAAGAACAAGAACAAGAATAAGAACAAGAAGCCCAGGGACTCTAAAAAGTCTAAATGCTTCCGCTGTGGGAAGGTAGGTCACTTCAAGAAGGCTTGCCAGGAATTCCTAGCCGCCAAGAGCAAGGAAGGTAAGGAACTTCACTATTTAGAAGCGTGTTTGGTGGAAGAATCAAAAGACACTTGGGTCATGTCATTGATTCGGGCACCACTAATCATGTTTGTGTTTCTATGCAGGGGTTCGTGGAAACGAGAGATCTACATGATAGGAGCATCTCGTTGCGGACTGTAGACGGTAGCTTGGTGATGGTTGAAGCAGTGGGAGATGTTTCCCTTTACTTTGATGAATTTAGGTTTATTTTATTAAAAGACTGTTTTTATATTTCTAATTTTAGGAAGAACCTTATATCGGTAGCTTGTTTAATAAAGGATTCTTATTTAGTTTCTTTTAGTAAAAGAGTTGATATTCGTAAAAGTCTTTTATCTGTTCTGGATGGATGGATGGAAACCTATATTTAATTAAACCAAAGATGTACTCACTGCTTGACACCGAATTAACTGATAACTCTAAAAGGTTGAAAGTTTCTCACTCTAATAAGGCGTATCTTTGGCATTTAAGACTTGGTCATATTAATCAGGATAGGATTCAAATATTGGTGAAGGACAGTCCTCTAGAATCTCTGGAGGAGGTACGTCTTCCTTAATGTGAGTCTTGTTTTAAGAATAAGGTAACTAAGAGGTCTTTTGGAGCTAAGGGTACTAGGGCTCAGGAACTCTTATAAATTGGGCACACCGACGTATGTGGCCCCATAAACATCATAGCATGAGGAGGGTTTGAGTATTATGTCTCCTTTATAGATGATTACTCGAGGTATGGATATATGTACTTGATGCACCACAAGAGCGAAACCTTTGATAAGTTCAAAGAGTATTGTTCGAAAGTGGAAAAGTAATTGGGTAAATCCATAAAGACACTTCGATCTGATCGAGGTGGCGAATACCTCTCCAATAAATTTCTAGAACATCTTGTAGAGAATGGGATATTATCCCAATTGACTGTACCTGGTACTCCACAACAGAATGGTGTAGCCGAAAGAGGACCTTATTGGATATGTTACGGTCCATGATGAGTTATTCAATGCTGTCGTTATCATTTTGGGGATATGCATTACAAACGGCGTGCTATATTCTGAATCAGGTTCCAAGCAAGTCAATTCCCAGGACTCTATATGAATTGTGGCATGGCAGGAAGCCCTCCCTTGGACATATAAGAATATGGAGCTGCCCGGTATATGTACTGGATGGGGATGCAAAGAAGTTGGAATCAAAAACAGAATTATGCACGTTTGTAGGGTATCCTAAGGGAACTAAGGGAGGTCTGTTCTATAACCCGAAGGAATAAAAAGTCATTGTTTCAACTCATGCGACATTCTTGGAGGAAAATCACATGAATGACTTTAAGCCTTAAAGAAAAGTGGTACTAGAGGAGTTATCGAGTGAAAGAAATACTCCACAGGTTTTGGTCTTAGACGCAAGTCCAAGTTCCGGTGAAGGACCTACAGACGATCAACAATTTAGGGTACCTCATCATAGTAGGAGGGTTTTGAAGAAGCCTAATTTCTTCACGTATGATGCTGAGGTATACCAGGCCGAGGCTCATGAGCATAAGGATGATCCGGTCACTTATGATGAAGCTATAAATGATGTTGATTCTAAATCTTGGAAACAGGCTATGAACAATGAGATGGATTCTATGAAATTCAACTTTGTTTGGGAACTTGTAGATCTGCCAGATGGGATAAAACCCATTGGATGCAAGTAGGTCTACAAAAGAAAGAAGGATGCGGAAGGGAGAGTAGAAACTTTTAAAGCTAGACTGGTTACAAAGGGGTACACACAAAAGGCTGGAATCGATTATGATGAAACCTTTTTGCCTGTTGCTATACTGAAGTCTATCCGTATTCTTCTGTCTGTTGCTGCAGCTCTCGATTATGAGATCTGGCAAATGGACGTCAAGACGACATTCTTGAATGGCTATCTTGAGGAATGTATCTACATGATACAGCTCGCAGGGTTCGTGACAAAAGGCCAAGAAAGAAAAGTCTGCAAGTTGCTTAGATCTATTTATTGATTAAAGCAAGCATCCCACTCATGGAACCAGAGATTTGATCAAGCGATCAAGACATTTGGTTTTGAGCAGAACGTTGATGAACCCTGTGTTTATAAACGTATTAAGGATGGAAAAGTGGTATTTTTGGTATTCTATGTCGATGATATACTACTCATTAGGAATGATGTAAGGAACTTATCATCGGTCAAGCTTTGGCTGCACCAACAGTTTGACATGAAGGATTTAGGAGAAGCTAATTATGTTCTAAGCATTCGTCTCTTCAGAGATCGAAAGAACAAAATGATAGCATTATCTCAGGCTTCATACATAGATAAAATAATTAACAAATATGCAATGCAAGAGGCAAAGAAAGGTTCACAACCTTCCATTGCCGGTCTAACTCTTTCATTAGATGACTGTCCCAAGATATCGGAAGAAAGAGAGCGTATGAGTAAGGTCCTTATGCATCTGCTGTAGGTAGTCTTATGTACACTATGCTTTGCACACTCCCGAACATATGTTTTGCAGTAGGTATGGTGAGTCGATATCAAGCGAATCCTGGAACCAAGCATTGGCAAGCAGTAAAGCATATACTCAAGTATCTTAAGAGAACGAGGGATTATATGCTGGTGTATTCTAGAGGGGACCTAACACCCGTAGGATACATAGACTCAGACTTCTAAACTTACAAGGGTTTGAGGAAATCGACATCAGGATCAGTGTTCTTAATTGTAGAGGGCACATGGAGACAGGACAAGTAGATGTATGTAAGATCGCGTCTGAGGACAACATTGCCGATCCCTTTACTAAGACTTTGGTGGCTAGAAGCTTTGAGAGGCATGTAGAGGCAATGGGGATGCGTAACATGGCACATCTACTGGCTTAGGGCAAGTGTGAGATTATTAGGAAATGCCCTAAGTATTAGAGACATTTTGATGTATTTATTTTGAACTAGATAATCTGTTTGTCCTTATTCTATTTACATGTTAAAGTAAATGTAAGTAATATGGCTCACTGACTGCTTGTGTTAAAACTGTTAAAACGTTGCATGCAATGGACTTTTGTATGCGAGAAGACAATGTTCTAAAGTAAGCGGTCTAAACTAAAGTCTGTAGTCTATGGGGTTAGACCGAGCATCTAACTCATGTTAAGACTATTATGTTGTCTAAAGCCATGGCGGGGACGGTTTGTCTTGACTGTCTGGAGCATAGACTCCCAAGTAGAGACAAAGATATGTTGCTTGGTGGTGACATATTAGACCGGGACTAAAGCGTGATTGATCTGCATAGTCTGGTATGAGTGGATCAATCTGCTTTTGACATTCATTGTGCAGTAATCTTAATTCGGAGTAAATGAACTACTTCATATGTATGACTTGTGTACTTTGATGTTCCAATGGATAAAGCGTCTCAAAGGTAATAAGCTTATATACCGGTTCGTTGGGTGCATGACTTGTATACGATGAAGAGTTTGTTTACAGATATCGGAATCATAACTCTAATAAGAAATTAAAGGTATCCTCTTAAAAGCATTATACTAGATGTGAAAATAGACAAGGCCTTGGGTTGTCTGCTGGGCAAATGACTTCTTATTCACATATGGTGAATAATCATTTTCTTATTCGGTAGTATAATGGAACTTTAAGATAGCCTGATCAGTAGGATTAAACGGACTTTGACCTAAGGTTGATCATGGATGTCATATGAGGGTTTTGCATATATGACAAGGTTATTGGACAATAGCTCGTCACAGGCTTACGTAATACGGTATACAATTGGGAATTCAGTTTCAGGTTTATAGTGGTGTGACTCTGAAATTAGTGATCATATGATTGAGTTGTTCGGTAAAGAATGATGATCATGTGGATTCACGGGAGCTCGATTATATATGTCTAATTGGTCCCTCTACTAGCTCTACATAATTCCTTAATAATTGGTAAATTAATTTGTGTATGCTTATTGGCTAGTTGATTATGCATGGATGGTGCTGACATTGGATTAGGATGGTGGACAAGATTCTCTCCAGTTGAATTTATAATTTGTTTTGGATAATAGAGTACACAATTATTCGAACTCCAAATAAAGTTGCCATAATTTTATATGAGATTGGATTGGAGTTGTAGAAAATTATCCATGAGAACAAAAAATTTGAAATACAACCTTTTGTAGATTTTGAAATTTGAATTTTAAATTTTGAATTTGAAATTTGAATTTGAAATTTAAATTTGAAATTCGAATTTGAAATTTGAATTTGAATTTGAATTTGAATTTTGAATTTTGAAATTTGAAATTCAAATTTTGAATCACAGTCCAAGTGGAATTCGAATTCTTTGTGGATAATTCCACAAGGTTAGAATTCGAATTTGAGTTGGATATGAAGAGGAAAATCTTGCTTGAATCCTACTTGAATTTTGAATCCCAAATCTACTAAGGAAAACCGAATTTGTTAGGGAAAATCCTCCCAAGGTAATTTCGGATTTTATGGATAAGATTGGAGGGAAAAATTCAAGTTTCAATCCCAGTTGAATTTGGATTCTCTCCTCCCTGGAAGTGGCCAAAAATTTTGAGTGAATCTCAAAGGAGATTTTCAGTTATTTATGGATAAGGATGAGATAAAATTCAATCTAGAAAATCCTATTGGAATTTTGATTCTCCTCACACTTTAATAGACAAATCTGGACAGGTTTTATGGTGGCCCGCCCTTCGTAGAAATCATACAATACTATTACAGTTAAGCTTTATCACTAACTGCGATAGATTGTACTTTCATGAGTCGCCAGCTAATCTATCTCTCTATAAATCATGACGTTTTTTGGGGAAATTTTTTTTTTTTAAAACATCATGGAAACATCATCCACTATTTACTTTGTTTAAGTACGAAGTAATTTACATAATACAGTACTTTCGTAAAATATATATTATTACAAAAGACTGTTTCTTTTTCCCTTCTCTTTTATCGCTCAGCAGAAAGACTCTGGCAGGACCATATCCTTGGCCTCCTATCCCATTTGACACGCGCTATCCCGTCCGCTATCCAGTCATACAAAGCTACTGAGCTGATCGCTTACTTGCAACATAAGCAAAAATGCTGAGCTACAGGCTCAGTAAGTTTAAACATGCAAGAAATAAAATTTCTATGAATAGTACTATTTATCATGAATAGTAACATTGATTACTATTCTTCGTGAATAATAACTTTGACCACTATTCATGATGAATAGTAAGTTTGACTACAATACAGTATATCAACAGTACATCTACCGCAATGTTAGTACCCTCACGAAACTGTCTTATGCTTAATTATGGTATAGTTTTAATTTTAGGTAATTATCTTTAATTATATTCTGGTTTTGAGCTCAGGTTGGCAGTACCATTTAAGTGCGCATGACTGGGAGTGGTACATTAGTGCTGACCTCCACAGCCTTGATCTCATAGCCCCGAAGGCAAAATTGTACATGACTGGGAGCAGTACATTAGTGCTGACCTCCACAGCCTTAATCTCATAGCCCCGAAGGCAAAATTTACCTCCCTGTACGGAAGGCTGGTACGCCAAAAGTTGTTTCATTACCGACTTTTTAAAGTTCTAACCCGGTGACTTCATATTGCCCTGTGGTTAGGAATGGTTCACATTTTAATTTTAGGTGAGTGAGTTTCATTAACCTCGCTCTAGTGCCCGAAGCACAATTTACTATGTGTCCCATTCTCAATAGTGCCCGTAGCACATTTCGTCTCTCTCTCTACTCTATAATAGTGCCCGTAGCACATATGTACCTCACTTATAGTTAGTACATCAAAGTTAGCAATAATAATGCTATCTGTTGCAGACAAGTAAATGTCTGAACTTACCTTATCCGTTTCTTCTCTTTTTCTTTCTTGGCTCTTTGATCGCCCTCCTTGTAGGTCGATTTTGGGATCCTACAAACAAAACCTTGTCTGTTAATTTCATTTCTATTTATAGCTTTTATTTTTCATTAAAAAGCTTAAATAAAACCTATTTATAACTTTTTAGGCTTTATTTATCATTTTCCCTATTTTTCTCAACTTTTGTAAAATTGTAATTTTGCCCCTATATTTTGGTAAAATTGCAATTTTGCTCCTGACGGAATTTTCTCGATCCAGACTGCATTTTTGGCTCTCAGGAACTTTTCTGACTCTTTTCTATTCATTACCGGGTTCGTTTCTATTTTATTTTCATTTTTCACCTTCCCGACCCTCGGGAAGCACTATTCCGACCCTTACGTCGGTTTAGTGATTTTCTATCGTTTCGGAACCTCAAATGGACGTTTTACTAGTATTTAAAACGTTCATTTAGAAATTCCCGATCTAGGTTTCTGAGACTCGTATTTTCCGTATTTGACTCGGACCTTTATTTTGTTTTCCAAAAACGCCCCCCCTCGGGGTCGGTTTTTCAGTTTCACTCGCGTTTTACATTTTTAAGAGGACGGGTTACTATTCACGAACCACCCCTTAAGGTTTTCCTTATTCAATTTTCCTTTAGGGACTCGGGTTCTCGACCCGACCCTAAACTTTTATTTTTAATTCCTTTTTTACCCCAAATGCCGTTTTCGAAATTTCGACAGCATTTCGGCGTAAATTTAAGGCTATCGGCGTTAGGTACGCCTCAAACCATATGTACCTGCCACGTACTATATCATAAGCCTATTTTACGTAAAAGTTTCCCAAACTTTTACATAAAAGCTCACAACATTTCAATTCACATTTTGAACCACATTCCACAAAATTTCTTTCCATTTTGCCCTTAGTTTTAGCCACAGTTTTCACACTCAAAACCTAACCAAAGCTTCTCAATTTTTCAACCAATTTTTAGGCTATTCCAATGTCATTACCTAGCACATTTTCAAGCCATTTCCCATGCATTTTCAACACAAATTCTTAGGGTTTTTTTAACCATTATAACCCACAGCCATTTAAGAGAAACATGCACCAAATTTTTGTTTCATGCTTTCAATCACATAACCATCATTTCCATAATTCAATGCATGAATTTAACTATCCAAACATCAAGTCAATCATGCAAAAATTATTCACCAAACCCTAGTTAAAACCCATGGCCATTTTAGGGTTTTTAAATTCCAAAATTTTTCCAAGCTTATAACCATACAAATCATGCTTTACATTTGACCAAAATATGATTTAAAGTATTTCCACACTTAAACCACAATAATTCATCATCAACTACCCATGGTAACCCACGGTTTTACCCTTGGAAAACCAACCAAAATTTTGTTTTTCTTTAAACAAAATGCATGGTTTTTCTTCTAATCACACCCTTAACGAAACCCAAGCACCAAATCAACCAAAACAAACCATAAATTTTCTCATCTTCACACTATTCATCCCACGGATTTTAGGGAGAAAAATCAAGAAAAAATGCAAACCAAAGAAGGTTACCTTGCTTTCTTGCTTCCTTTAACTTCAATGAAGTGTTTGACACCACTTTTGTGAAGGAAATTTGAATATTTGGCTTGGTTTTCCTTGGTTACTCACGGTTCTACTAGGGAGAACAATTAGAAAATTTTTTTCTTATGTTTTTGGCTTTGTAATGTTTCGGCCCCTTTCTTTCCAAATGTTGCCGACTTAAGCACAAAGGAAGCCAATTAATTTAGCTTCCAACCAATGAAAAATCAACACTTTTCAAGCCATTTCTTTCCAAATTTTTTAAAAATTTAATTTGGTTAATTTTGGCCAAATCTTGGCCTTTAGATCAAAAAGTAATTTAATCTTGGCCATTAATGCCACCAACCACCATAATTTTCACATTTATTAATTTGGCTTTATGATGTCATAAATGTAAAGTAAAGTGTTGACTTTGACTTTACTATTCATATTAATTCGACTACTTTTTGGCCGTTGTCGGTTCGAGCCGAAATTTTCCTGAAATTGTCCCAGCGGGTTCCTGAGGTCTCCTGTGCAGTCGGATCGATTTATACTGCTTCCGTTTGATCAAAATTAATCCTGGAAGTTTTTCACCTTTCAGTGCACCGGTTAGGGTTTTCAATGCCGTTTTTGGCACCGTTCCACCCGTTTCAACTCAGTGAATTTTATCAACACTGAATTCTTACTCGTCAGTATTGTTAGAATATTTTAATACATTCTAAGCAGTATAAATACATTTATTTCACTCTTCAAATAGTATAAATTATTATATACATACATTTGTACATTTTCTTCCGAGAATGCCTGAATTTCCCGGTTGTCACAGGTTTATGGTCTTAGGGAAATTCGGATTTTTGTGGATAAATGGGGAGATAAAATTCTAGTTAAAATCCTATTTAAATTTTGAATACAAAATCCATAAAATGGCTGAAATCTTTTGGTGGTTTTTGGCCCTAGAAAATTCAGATTTTGTGTGTGGATAAGGGAGAAAATCTTCTTCTAATCCAATTCGAATTCAGAAGATCACCTCATTCAAGTCTATAAATAGAGGTCCTGCCACTCCAATTCTCTTAGACCACAGACTCTCAGGTGAGTAGGCTTATTATTGCACAACTCACCGTGACAATAAGTTCTTTAGAGATCTGGGTGGTCGGAAGAAGACTAACAGTGCTAGCATACCAATCGAGGTTCAGAGTACCCACACACTTAGCCATTCGGGAATTGGAGAATAGTAGAGAAGGCTAGTTGGTTGAAGCTCTCCGATCATTCTCCTCTTGCAGATTGGCGTCCTCTGAGGTGTGAGTTTAAATTGTTGTTAGTTTATTTTATATAGCATAATGAGATATTTAACGATCTTCAAAAAATTTTTTTGTTCCGCTGCCCCACTTTGATATGTTTTTAACGATTTTATTCCTACATACATTTCATAAAATCTTCTAGCAGTCGAAAACATAACGGGTCCACTTCCCTATCCATGATATCTCTAGAATCTACCCGCCAATCCATCAAGTAATTTCCTTTCATTTTGCCGGTGCTTACCTTTATCACCTACACCATAAACAAACTAGTGAGCTAGAGCTTAGTAAGCACAAATATACATGTAATTCAGCTTATGTGTAAGGTAACTAGGGTTAGTCACATTATGCTTCTTATTCTTCCTAGAATCATTTTTGTTGTTCTATAGATCATATTTTATCCTGTCATTCTTTTTATTTCATTTCTTTCCTTTCCTTATTCGCTTTTTTTCTTATCTTTTCTTTTTAGTTTCACTTATGGGCCCATTGTTGGATGTACCTAATGCGCGCAGATCAGTGGGAGGAAGGGGGAGCGACCAACCTACCTCACTATCAATCTTTAAATTTTAGCCATTAACCTCACCTTGTGGGAGGTAGCATTCAATTGTAGTGAAAGTCATAATATAAAACCTCACTTATGGGAGGCCGGTATGCAAACACTTAAATTTTCAGTCTTATTATCTTTCTTACTTTTATTTCTTATTTCTTAAACTCACTTTATGAACATTTCCTTCTTTCCTATATGTGATCATCTAAATACTTAACACAATATTACTTGAAAGAAGTCAATCAATCAAACAAGTTAGTTTGTGGGTAGATAATTAAATGTCTGTACTTATAATAACTGTGCTAAACTCAACTTCTTTGATTCCTCCGTCGTTCTTTTATTGCTTCCCGATTGGCTTCCCATAAACCAAATATTATTTGTTAATGTTCCATTGTCATTTATAACTTTTACCTATTCATTTCATCTATATTTTCATCAGACATGTCATTAAAATTTACTTATAAACAATACACGATCTGGCACACGGCAGTGTTCATGACCGTGTACCTCTCTAACCATTAAATTCTTTCCTTACATGATCGTGTAACATGGTCATGTAACCTGCCTATGTATACGGTCTAATACACGGCTGTGTCTATGGTCGTGTAACTCTTAGATTAGTCAATTGTCTCCCTACATAGCCGTGTAGCCTATCCGTGTAACCTGTACATTTTTGCATGTGTACCCAGACTAATACACAGCCATGTCCCTGGCCGTGTAACTCTTGGTTGGTTAACATTTTTCACTACATGGCCATGTACCTAAGCGTGTTCCTACATGTGTATTCAGTATATTTTTGCATATATACACGGCCTGATACACGGTCGTATCACTGGTCATGTAACTCTCGGGTGATTAATATTTTCACTACATGGCCATGTTCCTAGTTATGTAGCCTGGCGTGTTCAAATTTTCTTCTTACTATACGCCGTTGTACTCCAATACACGCCTGTGTACTATAAAAAACTTAGTTTTTAGCCTTAAAAATCTTAGTTATGGCCTTAAAAGTTTATTTAAGTTATTCTAAGACACTCTTGGTCCTTTCCATGCATTTTTGAAAATTTTCTTGACTTACCGTATTCTGTTACTCGAGTGGCACTATTTCAACAATCACTCAGTCATTAATGCTCTTTTTCTCATATTTCGAAATCCCAAATGGATGTTTTGCTAATCCTTAAAACGTCCGTATTCCTT
Organism: Antiaris toxicaria; assembly: GCA_035233585.1. Classification (NCBI taxonomy): domain Eukaryota; kingdom Viridiplantae; phylum Streptophyta; class Magnoliopsida; order Rosales; family Moraceae; genus Antiaris; species Antiaris toxicaria. Next base: position 73,932,575 of record CP141156.1, read on the forward strand.
TTCTCTAACCTAAGTTACTCAGGGCTCGAGTTTTTAACCTTAACCCTAGTTTACCCCTCATTTTTCCAAAATAACTATTTATGTCGTTCTTAAAATTTTCGGTAGCATTTTCGCTAAATTTCTAGGCTCCCGACATTTAGAAAACGCCTCGAAACCATCTATCCCAGTTCATCTATCACGTACTATACCAGAGGCTTAATTTTACGTACAACGTTCTAAACATTTTACGTAAAATGCTCACCTAAACCACATTGTCCAAACCAACATTTTCCATCACAAAACTTATGTCATCACATTTTATTCACATAATTGTTCTCACATTTCTTTTTACCTGAATCTTTCCAACAATTTCTCATGCTAATTCCTTTTTCTTGAACCATTATCCAACAATAATTCAACTCATCATACTACACATGCAGCCCTTGGTTTTGGCTAAAAAAAACATGCTTCAAAGTTTTTTTTTGTTTTAAGATACCAAACACACTAATTTTCACAACCAACCTTTCCATCTAATTTATCAACCCAAAACCAGCAAGTTTCAAATCAAAATTTCATCATCAATCTTACACTTAGAGGTCACAAATTTTAACTCCAAAACTCACAAGAAAATGGAGAAATTTTTGATTACCTTGTTACCAAAGATGTCCTCTTGCTCTTAGAAGGTTGTGGTTTAAGTTTGATGTGAAAATTTTAAGGAAATAGCTTGGTTAGGGGGAAGGACACACACGATTTCTCCTTGGCTGCACAGAGGATGAATGTTGCAATAAATGGCTAAGTGTTTTGGGTTCTTTCTTGCCAAATCCGATCCATCCTTATCAACTAAGGAAAACGAAATTAATTGACCTTCTATCCAATGAGATTTTGACACCTAACTCCCTTAATTCTTTTCAAATTTTACTAAAATAAAATTAAGGTAATTTTGGCTTAATTCTATTCATTGGATCTAGAGAAGATGAAATCTTAGCCTTAGGATTCACCAAATACTTTCTCTTGCTTTTTGAATAAAAGAATTATGATGTAATATCTATGACATCACTTAGAGTTTAATCACATGTTTTTGTTTGACTACTATTTACATTAATTCTGGTCACTTTTTGACCAAAAAGTTAAACCAAAGAAACTTCATCGGAATCGCTCCGGCGGGTTTCTGAGACCTCCAGTGCAGTCGGTTTGCTTTATTCTTCTTCCATTTGGTCAAAAACCTAGGTCAAACATTTTAGTCTTTTAGTGCACCGTTTGCACCTCCTAGGGTTTTCGATGTCGATTTTGCACCGTTTTGCCTATTTTGATTCGGTAAAAATTTATATCTCCAAATTCCTAGTCTTTAACACTGTTAGAACATTTTATTGCTTTCTAAATAGTATTAAATCATTCATTTTATATTTTTAAACATAAAAATTATTATATTGCATACAATATACATATTTTCGAGAATGGTGAATTTTCTCGGTTATTACACAGACTGTAGAGGATTGGCCAGTGAGTCGCTCCCCAAAGTCCCTCTCAGTCATGCGCGTATTACGGTATGACTAATCATGGGGTCCAAAACCAGAACTTAATGCAAGATAAAGACCTAAGACTTAAACTTTGCCCATAATTGAACATAATTAAGTCTAATAAGTACTAACAGTAGACTTAAGGTTTATGATATGATATATGGTTTACGTTAATTGTTTTTATGTTTGAACTTATTGAGCTTGTCGCTTATAAGTTTATTCATGTTGCAGATAAAAAACCTGTACATCAGTAGTTATGGATGGACGAGGAGCGGGATCTGCATTTGCCACAGGGCTGGGCGAGGGAAATGGTCATACTAATGATTTCCACTGAGCTACTCTAAAGGAAGTTTTGAAACAATGTATCATGACGTAAATTAAGTACGACAATGTGAAACGTTTTTTGTAGTAAATGTTTTACAATGTTTAGTTTTCAAGATCAGTTAAAAAAAAACCCTAATTTTCACGGTAAAATCAAGGTTTAAATAAGAATGGTAAACAACAAAAGCAAGTTACAAGTAAGTTGCCGGCGACCCAATAAGGTGACAGTCTATCATAGTTGGCTCTAAATCTCGACTGTGATAGTTCTGTTAGCCTCTATGATGGGTGGGCCGCCACATAAGTTGGGCTAAAGTTTGGGGGTTATCAAAAAAAAAAAAAAAAGAAAAAGAAAAAATAATAATAAAAAAAAAGAAAGCAATTAGACTCACTCCGTAATTTCGCGCTACGTAGTAACCAGCAGTAATATGATCTCCATGTATACTTTTGCGTCAAATAGTGGTTCAAGATATGAGTATAATATAGTATCTCTTAATGGTGACTTTATTGAGTAACCAGGTGTTTTCATCCCAAATGTTGGTATTTGTGTCAAAAGGTAGAGTGACATTAGAGATTGTTCAAAAAAAACCATAAAAATAAAAATACCCCCGCTTTCATCGTAGAAAAGCCTCTTGTTTCAATATTTGGAAGCCTATTTGACCCTAAGTGTTTGGTTGACATCCATAAGTGGGGAGGGATTTAAAAAGCTAGCTTATGAAACCATAGATTAGGCTTGATGATCAGGGTTTAACCAGACTTAGGTGATTTAAGAATGCTAAACATAGCTATCACACATACACTGGGGAGAAATCGAATTGGGAGCGAGATTGTAATGAATTGAGCGAATCTTTGATAAGTGTTGATCTTGAACATGAGTTGGATATTGAGAGAGCAATTTTGAAAATTAAGATTCAACGTTGCGTTGTAGTGAAATCAGAATTCTTGTGTTTCTTTGTTTCTTTTTTTTTTTTTTTTGTTCTTTATGTTTGTGTGTCTTTGTTTCATCACTCGAAGACGAGCAATGGTTCAAGTTTGGAGGTGTGATAACTCTAGGAAATAGAGTTATCCTAACTATTTTTAGGTCTAAAAGTATGCTTTGTCAAAAGAGTTTTTAGTAATTTATTAGTTACTAAAACCTTTTTAGTTTTCATATGTAGAATTTTGTTTTAGAATGTTGAATTTAGATTTTTAAGTAAGTTCTTAATGTTTTATAGTATTTTATAGATTTGAAATATTAAAGGTTATTAGTAGTGAAAAATCATGCTTTAGGTAAGAAGGAAATACAAGATTGAAGTAAAATAGTAAGGATATATAATTTCTGTTGGTGCTGCAGTATTGCTAGAGCAACTAGGCAGAGTTAACTGAATCAAGTTGACAGGTCAAAACATAGCTGATAGCAAATTTAATTACTGATCTGGGTAGAATTGGACAAGCACGTGAGCTGTCTCACATTAAGGACACTAAATAAAATCTCAACCCTTGGATTTGTGTACACTTATATATTCCTCCATAACCCTAGCATATAATAGGAAACATATGCCTTTTGGAAAGAGGAACACACGAACAACCAGAAAAGAAAGGGGAGAAGACTAGAAATAGAAAGAATATAAGGAGGAAAGGCAGCATACAGTGGCTTAAGGTAGATTATGGCATTTTTCGGAAGGAGAAGCTAGAAATTTCACCGCCAATCACTGTGTGCTTTGTCTATTTTGTCAATTTCCTTTCCTATTTTTGGTTGTACTTCTCACTCTCTCTCTTTGAATAATATTTTCTTCTTCTGTGCTGCTTAAACAGTCAGCCATGGGCTAAGCTATTTTAGATTGGGATGAGAAAGTACCCAAACCTGTGATTCAATGCTTGTATGCTTAGCATGCTATTTCAATATTATTCAATTTATTCAACATTGTTCTTCTTGTTAATTTGTGTTTATTGACTTGGCCATCTTGAGCATAATACTGTGATTTTACTTTGTTGGAAAACTGATTAGAGTTAGAACTGTGTTGAATAGTGTGAGTTTGGTTGGTTTTGTGAAGGGAACTAACTAATTTTGCAAGTTAAGCAGGAATGTATGCTTGCCTCACATAACCCAATTGGAACCTAGGCTTAATATGATCTCATGCTTTATTTCTGCATAGATATATGTTGAAAATTAAGTAAAGAGGTAGTAGTACAAATAGTTTGGAAGACTCTTGCGAATTTTTGAGTTCTGAGTTAATTGGAGAGTATTCCTGTAGCATTGCTATGACATACGTATATCAGGTTGCAAGGGAGGGGAAATTGAATCTCAGTCATTTCATATCTGATTGTTATCTAATCTGGTTTATTAAGTGTGCATTTAACTTTTGCCCTTTTTATTTCATATTATTTTAGCGTGTTTAATTTCATTTTATATTTTTATCAATTTTTGCAATTTATTTTGTTTTTATTGAAATTTATAGTAATAAATTTCTCTGTGGGACGATACTTGATTTGATCACTTTATCACTTGATTACAACACGTGCTTGTGCGTAGTTATATTTTGTGAAACAACAAAGAGTAGTCAAAAAAAGGGCAAACAAAAGTTGTAGCAAAAGAACTTTATTTATGTAATTACATAGACGTCCTATAATATTTAAAATACATAAAACCATAAAATAATATTGTATAATATAATATATATAAACTAACTTTAATTTCATAAATTATCCATTATGTAATGTACCGAATTTAAATGCACCATAGTAATAATGCGTGTCTTTTTTGCTCATTTTACATTAATGAGAATAAGCAAATTAAAGAAACATTTAAGTTTTTTAAGAAAAAAATGTCATAAGAAAAAAAAATCTCATCTTTCTCATAATTTTATAATTTTTTAAAAATTAATGTGTTCTATATAAAATAATAAATAATAAAAAATTATGGTTACATGTGTAATCTTATTGTAATTAGATATTTGATTTTAATTTTAATTCTTTATTTTCAAAGGTTTGTTAGGGACACTTTTTTTCAATATGCACCTTGTTGTCTCATGTTTAATACTCACATATTTGTATTTAACTTTGTTTTTCTTTTATTTTTTATTATATATTTGGATGGGTGGAAAATAGAAAATTTTTAAAAGTGAAAAATAAAAAGTTGTTTGGAATTTTTTGTAAAAGTGAAAAATTGTTTGGATTAATAAAAATTTTCTCTTTGTAGAGATAACTTTTTTTCCATTTCTAAAAATGAAAAATTTTAGATATTCAAATACAAAAATTTAATAAGATCTATTTTTTTTAAATAAAAAATTTTTATTTTTTTAAAAATAGAATTCCTTAACAAATATAGAGTAATTTTTTTTTGTAACTTTTTAAATTCAAATTAAAATAAGATGACTTTTGTATCAAAATAATTATAATAATAAATAAAATAAAATAAAATAAAATAAGATACATTTTATATTTTTTCTCATTTTCAAAAGTCTCTTCAAATTCATTTTTAACTTAATTTCTAAAATTTCACATTTTAAAGTCTCCTAAATGCCCCTAAATTAAAGAAAAAGTGAAAAATAAAAAAATAAATCCCTTCTTTAAAAACAAGAGTGAGCGATCCGCCACTGAGACTGTTAATTATTTCGTCTTTTTATCCCAACAAGGAAAGGAAAGAAAAATTGGTGGCAAATAGTACCTACAAAACTTCTTTTTCGATCCAAGGTACCTTTATTTGTTTTTGTTTTTGAAAATGATTTTTCATTTTCAAAAACACAGAAAATGAAAACGGTTTCAAAATAACGTTTGTTTATTTAACGTTTTCAAAACCGTTTTGAAAACACTGTTTTCAACTATGTTGTTTTTTTTTTGGTTTTTTGAAAACGAAAAAAAGTTGTTTTCACTTTTTGTTTTCATTTCCAAAAAATATTGTCTTTTTTGGGTTTTTTAAAAATGAAATGGGTTTCGAAAAAATATAACCAAACAAAGTTTTATTTTTATGTTTTTCAAAATATACACTCAGAAAACATAACCAAACACAGTTTCAGAAATGATCTTAACACAGTTTTCAAAACATTTTCATTTTCAATTTTTTTGAAAATAGAAAACATTTCAAAAACAATACCAAACGCCACCTTAGTTTTTAGTCTTTAGTCTACATTTTTTAACTCTTCTCAAAAAAGAAAAAAAAAAAGAAAAAGAAAAAGAAAGAAAAGAAACCCTTCTTCTCTTCTTCTTCTTTCTTTTTCTTTTCATTTTCTCGGGAAAATCCTTTTTTCTTTACTCGGACTCAAAAGAAACGAAAGGAAAAGGAAAGGAAATGAAAAAATAAAATAAAAAATAAAAAATAAAAAACTCTCTCAATCTTTACTTCCCATAACTTCGTTTGCTCCGTAAGAAAATACTAGTAATTAACTTCGAATCTTTATATCTGAATGTTTTAACTTCTCATATATTCAATTGATTTTAGGTTTAATTTCGGTTTTCTGATTCCAGATTCCGATTTTTCATTTTAGTAGCTGAAAGTTTGGAATCAATTCATAATGTAACAACGATCGGAAAGAAGAAAAAGAAGAAGAAAATGGTGTTCAAATCGAAGATAAAATGGATAGCGCTGTTGGTGCTGATCTTGTCTTTGGCGTCTCTGGTAAGGCACCTCTCCATCGCTAGGTTTTCGACCGTCGATTTGGTCCAATACACCGCCATGGCTGGATTCCGCGACGATTTCGCTTCCCTTCCTGGGAGACAGGTCCCTTTTTCACATACACAAGCACACGCACACGCACACGCACACACACACACACACACACACACACAAGTATATGTATGGATATGCGATATATGCATTTGTTTGTTTATTCGTTTGATTTTTCAAAAAATTTTTTGGCTAATTTTTGGTTTACATTGAAGCAGAATTATCGGAATAAGAAACTTTGGGGTGTTGTGAAGCCATTGGAGACCTTGCAGCCTTACGCCAACCCTAGAAGCAGTTATCCTTGTAACTATTTTGCTCTTTTACCCTTTTTTTTTTTTAAATTTAAATTCATTGCATTTTGTTTAGTTGATTTAACGGGTAGAGTGCAAAAGTGGAAGGGAAAAAAAAATGATTGGAGGGATTTTATGGTGGAAAAGAAAATGTTGGGTTGTTTGGTGGAAAGGAAATTGGAAATGGAAGAAGAAAACTAATGGGGTCATTTTTACGACTTTGGTAAGAAAATGGGAGGTGAAATTTTACAGAAAAAACAAGGACAGAAAAATAATTGTTTGGGCCTAATTTATACGTTATTTACTCGTTTCGTATAAGAGTATACTGATAAAATACATTTGAATAGATGATTTCTGTCCTCTTGTCGTTCTCTTCTACCGAATATGATGGAAGAAAAGCTAGTTCTTTGCTTTTGATTTTCCTCTCTTGAGGTTTTATTTTCCTTCTTACCAAATATAGTCTGATGATGCTGGAAGAAAGGTATTAGCAACTTTGGCCACGTATCTTAACTTGTTAACATCATTGTCTAGCTTTTTGGTGGTCTGGGTCGTCTTCTTTTATAAAATTTAGTAGGTGTGCGATTTGTTTTTCTTTTTCTTTTTCTTTCTTTATTTATTTGTTTTTTGCTTTTTAAAAAAATAGACATGTGGAAATAGTAAGAATGATATCTTTCATTGATTTGCAAGATGAATACTAGTCTGATGGGTAGAAGAGGATGTGAAGAAATGATATTAAAAAGTAGTTTTCCTGGTTGTATATCTCTTTTTTGATGGCTGAAAATGTCTCGGAGGAAAGGTTGTCTAGTGTGTTTTATACAGTTTAAATTCAGCCTTCTTAGACAGATGAATTTTGATTGAGTGTGCAATAGAAGAAGTTTAGATTTATTTGTAGAGGACTAAGGTAAATGGGTTCATTAAAATTGCTTTGTGATAAGAAATTGCTGTTTGGGTTCTATCATGCATCCAGGACTCGTAGAATCTTGAAAAATTATAATAATAATCTGTTTCAACTATCTATTAAAATTTGTTGGAGAAAGAGTTACGTGTGTATCTTGTGTTATAGTTTTCTCTAGCTTTTTTTTTTTTTTTTTTTTGGGTGAGCATTATCGGATGTTTTTATCCTCCTGAACTTTGCATCTTTAAGCTGATGGATTATTTTGCTTTGTTTTACAGTTCCAAATAAACACAGCAATGGTTTCATTTATGTAAAAATATTTGGCGGGTTTGCAGACATAAGATCTTCGGTAAGGCTTGATCAATTTGCAATGGTCATATTTACTTGAATTTCTATAAAGGATTAATTGAACTTCGATAATTTTCCAGATATGTGATCTTGTCACGATATCCAGGCTTTTAAATGCTACTCTTGTTATACCAGAGATTCAAGAGAGTACTCGTTCTAAAGGCATCAGGTATTTTTTGCTGTGTTCCCTGGTCATATAACTACAGATTCTAAAAGATCGCATAGTTGACTGCTTTCTACCTTTGTTCAAATCAGCAACAAATTCAAGAGTTTCTCATATCTCTATGATGAGGAACAATTTATAGCGTCACTTACAAATGACATACTCATTGTTAAGAGCCTTCCAGAGAATTTGAAAGCAGCAAGGAGAAAAAATGCATTTCCAACTTTTAAACCCAAAAGCTCCGCTTCACCGAACTTTTATATTAAAGAAGTCCTACCAGCATTAAGGAAAGCCAAGGCCATTGGTTTGGTTATTACAGATGGTGGATGTCTGCAGGTAGCTTGCTGTTTTACAATATCAAATGGCACAGGTTTTCATGCAATCACGATTTTCCTGATTTAGCATGTATTTTAAAACAACGAATGGCAACTATTGTAGTTTTGCATTGTTCTCATTATTTTTCCCACAGCAACTGCAACCATTGTGCAAAACCTGTAATTCATAAATTATAAAAGTTAATGTTCCTTTGCTAGTTTCCTAGTAGTCTAGAAGTGCTATTGTCTTTGTCTCTCCTTGAAGTCAGCTAAGATTGTGTCATATAGAAACTTTTCAAGTTCTTATCCTACAAGGGATTAGTAGGCATGCATAATTCATTCTAATGTGCATGTGTGCATGCGCTCGCTATCTTTTGTAAATCATATTTATAATATATACGTGCATATGTGTATTTGTGTTTGCGTGTATTTTAAATAACTAGAAAATAGTTGCATTGATATGCTTTATTTTGCTCAAAAAATTTGGATGATAAAACATTATGTTTATTCTCTGAAGCAAGTGGCCTAGTGGATTCGTCCTCACTTCTCTGGCTCAATCTTTACTCCATTCTCTCTCTCTCTCTCACTCTCTCTCTCTCTTCTTATCCTTCTTTTCATCTCCTTTTTTTCATTGTTATATACCTGTTGATTCCAAGCAGGACCAGTTTATTTGCATGTGAAGAGTGATTAGCCAACTTAGGGTAAAAAGATTTTCTTCATGTATGCTTTCTTGTCTGCTCAGTCGGAACCATAATTCTAGTTATATCTGTTTCCTCTTTTCAGTCGATCCTTCCACCTATTATGTCCGAGTTTCAAAGGCTTAGATGCAGGGTAGCTTACCATGCTCTTCAATTCCGACCAGAAATCAGGGAGCTTGGGCATCGCATGGTAGAGAGGTATAATATTCAAATATGTATCTTGTTAAGATTTATAAAACACTGAACATATTGACCTCGTATTAAGACCTTATTTAATTGAAGAGTTCTAGATTCAACATATTAATTTTTACACGAGGGTTACAGATCCTGCACGACGATTTTATTATATTGCTTTGGTGTAAAGTTTTTAAGAATAAACGTGACTTTTCAATTAAGCTTGATATATATTTATGTATGACTCGCAGACAAATTGGCCTAAGAGATGAACAATAAAAGAGCATTGCATGTCAGATTAATGCAAGTTTGTTTGCAATCAGTATTTGTATAAAAGGCAATGATAGTGTAGAACTTGCAGTTAGTTTCTGTAATTACCCTCTTGGATACCCACAAAATACTGTTGCGTGATTGATTTACAAGTTGTAAGCTTCTAAAGTTCAATTCTATTATAGGTTGCGAGCATGGGGCCAACCTTTTCTTGCATTTCATCCTGGCTTAACCAGAGACACTTTGGCATATCATGGCTGTGCTGAACTTTTCCAGGTTGTTGTTTTGACCTACCTCTTTATTGTTTCATCCAGAGTTATAGTAGTTGGTTCTTCTACACTTTTAGCTGTAACGGAAAGGTACTTACTGTGTAATCACCCTATTAATTTAGTTACCCATGGTTTGCCCTCTTACCAGCTTTACTTTGTAAAGCATTTAAGGTTGATTATCTTTTTCGCTTTCTTTTTATTATCCCTTTAATTGTATTTGCTTTGCTGGTTCCAAGTTCACAGGCATTTCGTTATTAAAACAAGTTTCGTTTTAGTGGTTTTATTATTTCAATTGTCTGAATGGTTTTTCTACTTAGGTCAAGGGGATTAACTAATAGCATGTGGATTTTTGAAATAATAAATATTACAATGATGTAAAATTCTGAGGACGAGATATCCACAGAAATAGTACCAGAAAAGAACCTTGATTAATTTCTTAACTAATGACCCATTAAATCCTTTCAACTAAGAATGGTAAAAGAAAAGTAAGAGCCATTAAAAGCTTTATCCGTACATGCCCATTAGGATGCTAGATCAATAGCATGAGAAAAAATATATTAGTTATGATTCTTGCTATTTTCTAATTGAGAGTTTTGTAGGATGTTCATTCAGAACTCATACAATATCGAAGGGGAGAGATGATTGAACGAGGGATTATTGATGAAGACTTAAGCATAGATTCACACATGCGTAGAGAAAATGGTTCATGTCCACCAATGCCTGAAGAGGTATGCTTTGTGTTATATAAGTTTTATGTCTACACTGTTAATTCATGCCTGATATATGTTCCTTATCAAAAAGAAAAAACGTTGTCTGATGTATTTGTTATAGTTTACCCGTGATTGTCTGATTTTTGCAGTATGTTCCAATAATTATACGTTGGATCTTGTTGAAGCTTTTGTGAATTCTTGGGAAATTTGTATGATTGTTGGTTGTAGGTTGAGTCTTAAACCTTGAAACTTGAATTGAACTCTGATTTTGTGTGCTTTACATATCCATTTGTGGCAACAACCATCTGGAGGAATGCCATTTCATTGTCAATTACTATGAAAATGCTACCGGTTAAAGTGAAAAAAACATTAGCAGATGGTGAAAATTCAAGGAAACAGAAACATTAACTAAGATGTTGATGCCGTTGATCTAGTCATTTTATTGAATTGAAAGGTATTACCAACATAATGAGAATATGAGATAACAGAGGGATTTCAAGGACCCCCTAAGCCTCCCATGACACTCAGTCGCTCAACAATAGTCTAACTCATTCCATTATCCCCTCCCAATAGTCCTTATCCCCTTTTATACTATTTTAATAAGCTACTCACACTAATATTCTGCTGCTAACATAATATTCAGCTACTAACACGAGGCTCCTAACGTGAAAAGGAACCTTGAGAGACAGAGCTAGGTATAACGTGAAAAGGAGTCCTCACTTCTCATTGATGTTAACAGAAACAGTGAGTTATTTCATAGAACTACAAATATTCTGTTCTTGGCACGCAAGTTATTCAGAATAAAATTGTAAGTGGACTTGTTATGACTGTAAGTCAACTTATTAAAAAGTTTGAATCTGATGACGTCAAGTTAAAAAACCAAATGTGTTACTTGCGACCGTTCAGTTCGAATTAGCCGTGTACTATTTGAAAACTGGAAAAGTTGGTAATTGCTGAAACTGACACATGCACAGTGAGATGATTTCAGTGATCAGATAGCAATCTACAAGGCCTAAAGAGGATGCAGCTTGCTATTGGCTTGGATAACTATTGCTGTTGTTGATCTATAGACACGTTTCTGTAGGATATTAGGTATAACTACAATCTAAATTTGGTTTTCTCCGACTGGTCTGGCATCTGAAATTTATTGGCTAGATAATGTTGTCATTCACAATCAAGTAGTTGATTATGTGTTCAGGGGTATGATCTTATTCGTTTGGTGTTTAATCCTAGAGTCTACATTGTAGCTAGCAAAGAACTTTTTGCAGTTAAACCTTTTTGTTAAAACTTTAAAGCAATTGTGGATCGACTCTTTGTATGATTAAATTTAATGTGAGCTCATTTACTGTTGTTGAAATTAATGTAGGTTGGAATCATCCTTCGTGCAATGGGTTATCCTTCTAAAACTATTATATATCTAGCTGGTTCTGAAACTTTTGGAGGTCAACGTGTTCTTATCCCTCTGCGTGCCATGTTTGCTAACTTAGTGGATCGCACGTCATTGTGTAGCAAATCAGAGTTGTCTGATCTGCTTGGGCCTGAAACACCATTTTCTACTGAAAGTTTTCAATCACCTCCAGCTAAAAGTGAGGAACAATTAAAAGAATGGAAGAAAGCTGGTCCCCGGCCGCGACCTCTTCCTCCCCCTCCAGATAGACCTATCTATAGACACGAGAAAGAAGGTTGGTATGGTTGGATTACTGAGACTGAAACAGAACCTGATCCTTCACCTCTGGATCTAAGAATGCAAGCACATCGACTACTTTGGGATGCTCTTGATTATATTGTATCGGTTGAAGCTGATGCCTTCTTTCCTGGTTTTAATAATGATGGTAGTGGATGGCCAGATTTTGCTAGCTTGGTCATGGGACACAGGCTCTATGAGATTGCTTCGTCCCAAACATATCGGCCAGACAGGTAAGACATGCATGAAGCATTAGAATTGGGCAGGTAATGACCACAGAATTAGGCATCCTGTTCTCTATTGTACATTAATTCTTGTTCATCTAAACAGGAAAGTTCTTGCACAACTTCTGAACATGATCCGTGACAATATGTACCATCTGAAGCAGAATTGGACGCATCTAGTGCAGGAACATCTTAACAAAAGCTTGGGAGAGGAAGGCCTTATAAGGCAGTCCTGGTCGAAATCAGCATCGTTCATTTCACACCCGCTTCCTGAATGTTCATGTAGAATATCATCTGTCAAGACTCCAACTTACGTTAGAGGTGGTGATGGCCATGTTTTATATGGAGGGGAAGAAGAGTGCCCAAAATGGATGAAGCATGACCAAGATGTCATTTTTTCGGAGTCACTTGCAGATGAAGAGGGCAAAATTGAGGATGTTGAATTATTAGAATATGAAAGTAATCTGGTTGAACAACCTGAATCAAATAACAGCGGCAACACTAGTGCATCTATAAGCTTTGAGCAAGATGAAGAAATGGATCCAAACGACTAGGATTAACATCAAGGGTTGATTCTTGTGCTATCCTTTTCCTGTAGATGATGGTTTCCAGCAATTTCTTCTGGAATGGTGAGATCGGAAGGTATCATGGTAAGGTGTATATGGTTGATACATGGTTTCTAACACTACTTTTTGAGCTTTTGTTATATCCATTCTTTCAAAGCGGAAATATTTTTTTATTCTTGTATTCCAGACTTTTGAAACATGGGGTGATGGGGAAAGCAGTGGGAAATTGATCAATCTATGCAACATTACCTTTATTTACGTCAAAACTGTTTCATCATCGAGAAGTCTAGGGTTGGCTTGTATATATATATATATATATATATATTTTTGGGACCAACTACCGTTGTAAGGTCAAAAACAATACACAGATGTTAATCGCACAATTTTCAATTGAGTAACTGTGATTCATTCCAGAATCAATGATAATCTGTAGTCCTTGTTGATGGGCATTTATCTTGCTTCGTTTAGATAAGCAATAGCAATTGCGATTGCATTGCATTAAAATATAATTAAAAGCTTGGCTTATCAAATATTCTATTTAAATATAAATATTTTTAAATTTTAAATTTAATACAGTTATTATTTATTTATTTATTTTATTTATTTTTATTAATCGTATCAGATTATCTCTTTTATCAATAATTCAAGTATACATGACATTAATATAATATAAATGTAAAATATTACATGTAAAATATTCACACGTATTATATTTAGTATATTATATCTAAATGACATTCTTAATGGATTGCTCTTCCATTTAATGACGTTATTCATGAATTGCTCTTTCATTTAATGTCGTTTGTCTTTCAAAATCCTTTGTTGCTCTTACAGCTAACAAGACATCTTGTTGTAAGGGAATTCTCTGCTCAATCATAATAGTGGTGTTAAATGTCTACTTTTTTAATTGATGTGGTCGTTTGCTTTGTCAAATTTTTGAGCAGTGAACAAAGCGTTGTTCTGAAAACAAAAACAGAACATACATTGAACGTGACCAGCGGTCTTGTGCAGCTGACCTTGAACTCGTAAAGTTAGAACATGTCTCACCATTCCCGAACTTTTTGTCGTTGACTTGGTTGTTTATGTGGTCTCACGATGAGAGGAAATTGAATTCCGGTTTCTATGTTGTTAAGGATTGTTGTGAATCTTCTGCATTGAGATTGATTGTGTTGGAGATTAAATGTAGGCAGAACAGAAAAAAAACTAGAGAAAGCTCGAGCACGGAGCAAGAAAATCTCAAGACATGGAAGAAAACGGTAACAAACATTTAAATAATGGACTTCTCCACGTATACAGCAGGTGGTTATCACGTGGAAGGCCATTCTTAAAACTCCAACGAAATGTAGAAAGGAAATATTATGTCCACTAGGAGCAAATCATAAGTTTTACATGTTCAACGAATATAAAGTAGTTCAACCTGTGTAAAAACTAATGTGAAGTAGGGTCAGCAAGAATGCTAATCGGACTACTAAATACGTTTCACGTTCTTAATAATAACAATAACAATAATAATAATAGATTTCCACGATTTATTTGGGATCATCATTATACTTTTGTGTGCTTTCTTATTAATATAGCGTACTATAAGATAAGGGTGGACATTTTATTGGAACTAATTTTTTTTTTAAAGCGCTCATCATCCAATTTAATTATAAGAAAATCTTTTCAAATCTAACTAATCTAGTTTTTGGGTTAATTTTCTTCACATAAGAAGTCCTAACAACAAAGTACAAGAACATTCCCTCAACCCTTTACAGAAATCCCTCTCTAGCTTTAGATAGTACAAACTCATAAACTCTCTGTCTATAGTGCAAACTCATAGCCTCTCTCTCTAAGAGTTTCTCTCACTATAATCTATAATCGAACTTTTGTAATGAATCTTGGATGCTAAAGTTTTGAAATCTCATATCTATTTATAGACTTCAAATTCTCCCTGACATCACCGTCGGCTTGTTACTTTTCTTTTTCTAGGTCATCTTCCAAGCTCGCAATTTTCTTCAATCTGATTCTTTTTATAAGCATCCTTGGTCTGATCTTCACTTTATTTGAGATCTTCTCACTTTATTGTAATAGTGTCGTTTTATCTTATCTCTTCAAAGTGACATCGTTCATCTTCAATGTACAACATCGGTTCGTATATAAAAATATTAATCCTGCATCAACTCTCTTTTTTCTTATAGTTTTAAAGCGTTCTCGTTTTGAATTTAAAAGAAAAAATTTCTTTTCAACTTCAACCGCTTTCATACTCCTAACCCAACTCTTTCTTTTTTACTTGTTTTGCTAAACCATGTCTTCTACACAATCTGTTCCTTTTATTTTAACAAAATTTGTCTTTTTTGTGAAATTCCTAAGGATATTACTTTATCTCTTGTCCCTGATGATGTTGACATTTATACAGGAGAAAATATGAAATCAAGAAGTGCCTTTTTCGCTTTAGATAACTTTAGGAGTCCCAAATTTCTTCTTTATTCCCTTATTCTCGAATTTCTTGATGCTCATCAGCTTTACCCTCCCTTCATCTTATCATCTATTAGTTGATAATGTCTTTGCTATTGAGAACATTGGTTTCTCATTCAATGTCTCTGATAATTTTCTTCTTTTGAATTAAAACCCTTCGGGATCTCTCTTATAAACCCCTAAAGAAGTCATCCCCATTATCTTTGCTGTCTTGCTTTCTCACAATGATCTAGATTGGGATAAATACCATGTTTTGGTAAAGGGAAATTGGCAGTCTGATTTTGTCTTTCAAGTATCTACTTGTTAGGGGGAATCCTCAACATATCTAAAAATTATCCAACGACCTCAATTCCTTTAATATTAGTAGGCTGCTCGACAAGGCTAGTTGGCTGGTCCGCTCGTTTTTTACCCTTAAGTTGCCAAGTAGAAAGTACAGGATGCCGAGTAGGATGTTGCCGACTACCTGTCTGCTCGGCTGCCCAGCGGCCAAGCAGAGCAAAGCTTGCTCAGCTGCCTGGCTGCTCGGTGGCCAAGCGGAGCATAGCTTGCCTACTTTGGTGAAACCTAGCAACTGGTCCGTCTTCCTTAAAACGATGCCTTGAATTTCTTGGTCTGACCCGAGACACATGACGAAGCCATAAAAAAACACCTCATCCCCGGATCACCCTCCCAAGCGGGGTGGCCCGACCCGACCGAGCAGGATCTGACCGGAAACCGATCCAACTAGCTCCCTATAAATGCCAAACTTGTGGAGGCCAAAGGTAAGCTGATCCCTCTCTCCCAACCAACTCTACTATTGCTCCACAAACTCTCTGACTTGAGCATTGGAGTGACTTTGGCTGGCACCACATCGGTGCCCCCTCACTCCTAGGCTCCAATTTCCTCTTGTGTAGGTCTACTAGTTTACAACCCTGCTTGGATGCTAAGCAAGTCCGCAGCCCTGCCTGGTTGCTCTACTGGTCTGCTACCTGGCTGGCCCGCAGGTCGGCAACCCTGCCTGGCTACTCTATCGGTCCATAGCTCCGCTCTGCCACTTTTTTATTGGTCCGTAGCCCTGCATGGCTGCTCGGCTGGTCCGCAACCCTGTTCGGCTACTCTACTGGTTCCCCGCCTTGCCTGGCCGATCCGCCATCCTACTCGGCTGGTCGTGTAGGAAAAAATCGATAAAAATGCATCAGAGTGGCGCAGCGAAATTACAATTTTTCAAGATCGTTAAATATCTCATGATGTCATATACAATAAACTAACAACAATAAAACTTATACTTCTAGAGGACGACAAAACTGCAGGAGGAGAATGACCGGAGGGCTTCAACCATCTAGCCTTCTCTACTATTCTCCAATTCCCGGATGGCAAAGCGTGTGGGCACTTGGTTCCTCGACCGGTATGTTAGCACTGCTAGTCTTCTTCCGCCGCCAAGATCTCTAAAGAACTTATTGTTACAGTGAGTTATGCAACAATAAGCCTGCTCACCTGAGATTCTGTGGTCTGAGAGAACTGGAGTGGTAGGACCCCTATTTATAGACTGGCATGAGTTGATCCCTTGAATTCGAATTAGACTAGGAGAAGATTTCCTTTCTATCTTTCCTCACAAAATCTGAATTCCCTATAGGTCATAATCAAGGGAGGATTCGGCCACCCTAGGGGATTTTGCAATCCAAATTCAAACAAGATTTTAACTTGAATTTTATCTCATCATTATCCACTAAAACTGAATTTTTCCCTAGGCCAAAAACAAGGCTAGATTCGGCCATCCAAGTGTGAGGAGAATAAAAATTCAAATAGGATTTTCTAGCTTGAATTTTATCTCACTCTTATCCAAAAAAATCTGAAATTTCCCTTAGGTTTATCCATAAAATTTCGGCCACTTTTGTGAGGGAGAGAATCAAAATTCAAATAGGATTGAAACTTGAATTTTCCTTCATCCTTATCCACAAAAAAATCCAAATTCTCCCAGGGATAAATCCCTTCAACAAATTCGGTTACCTTTAGGTTGATTTAGGATTCAAAATTCAAGTAGAATTAAACCAAGATCTTCCTCTCCATTATCCATATCAAAACCGATTCTTTCCATGTGGAATTATCCATAAAAAATTTGAATTTCACTTGGATTGTGTTCAAAATTTGAATTCAAATTTTAAAGTTCAAAATTCAAAATTCAAACTTCAAATTCAAATTTCAAATTTAAATTTCGAATTCAAATTTCAAATTTCAAATTTAAATTTCAAATTCAAATGTCAAATTCGAATTTCAAATTAAATTTAAATTTAAATTTAAATTTCAAATTTCAAATTTCAAATTTCAAATTTCAAAATTCAAATTTCAAACTCCACAAAAAGTTGTATTTCAAATTTTTTCCTAATAGATAATTTTCTACAACTCTAATTCAAACTTAAATAAAATCATGGTAACTTTATTTGGAATTCGAATAATTGTGTACTCTATTATCCAAAACAAAATCTGAATTCAACCAGAGAGAATCTTGTCTTCCATCCTTATCTTATGTCTACACCATCCATGCATAGTTGACTAGTTAATAAGCATACACAGATCAATTTGCCATTTGTTAAGGAATTATGTGGAGCTAGTAGAGGGACCAATTAGATAGATATAATTGGGCTTTCGTGAATCCATATGATCATCATTCTATACCGAACAACTCAATCATATGATCACTAATTTTAGAGTCACACCACTATAAACCTGAAACTGAACTCCCAATTATGTACCGTATTACGGAAGCCTGTGACAAGCTATTGTCCAATGACCTTGTCATGTATGCAAAACCCTCATATGATATCCATGATTAGCCTTAGGTTAAAGTCCATTCAACCTACTGATCAGGCTATCTTAAAGTTCCATTATACTACTGAATAAGAAAATGATTATTCACCATATGTGAATAAGAAGTCATCTGCCTAGCAAACAACCCAAGGCCTTGTCCATTTTCACATCCAGTATAATGCCTTTAAGAGGATACCCTTAACTCCTTATTAGAGCTATGATTTCGATATCTACAAACTAACCCTCCATCGTATACAAGTCATGCACCCAATGAATCGGTTTATAAGCTTACTACCTTTGAGATGCTTTAGCCATTGGAATATCAAAGTACACAAGTCATATACATGAAGTAGTTCATCTACTCAGGATTAAGGTTATTGCATAATGAACGTCAAAAGCAGATCGATCCACTCATAGCGGACTACGTAGATCAATCATGCTTTAGTCCCGGTCTAATATGTCATCACTAGGCAACATATCTATGTCTCTACTCGGGAGTTTATGCTCCAGACAGTCAAGACAAATCGTCCTTACCATGGCTTTAGACAACATAATAGTTTTAACATAAGTTAGATGCTCAGTCTAACCCCATAGACTACAGACCTTAGTTTAGACCGCTTACTTTAGAACACTATCTTCTCGCATATAAAAGTCCATTGCATGCAACATTCTAACAGTTTTAACACAAGTAGTCAGTGAGCCATATTTACTTATATTTACTTTAACATGTAAATAGAATAAGGACAAACAGCAATGTAATGAATAACTGTTAGGAAATGCCCTAAGCGTTAGAGACATTTTGATGTATTTATTTTGAACTGGATAATAAACTTATATATAGAGGTTATTCATTACATTGCTATCTGTCCTCAATTTATTTACATGTTAAAGTAAATGTAAGCAAATATGGCTCCCTGACTACTTGTGTTAAAACTGTTAGAACGTTGCATGCAATGGACTTTTGTATGCGAGAAGACAATGTTCTAAAGTAAGTGGTCTAAACTAAGGTCTGTAGTCTATGAGATTAGACCGAGCATCTAACTCATGTTAAGACTATTATGTTGTCTAAAGCCTTGGAGGGGACGGTTTGTCTTGACTGTCTGGAGCTGAACTCCCAAGTAGAGACAAAGATATGTTGCTTGGTAGTGACATATTAGACCGGGACTAAAGCGTGATTGATCTACGAAGTCTGTTTTGAGTGGATCGATCTGCTTTTGACGTTCATTGTTCAGTAACCTTAATCCTGAGTAGATGAATAGCTTCATGTATATGACTTGTGTACTTTGATGTTCCAATGGTTGAAGCATCTCAGAGGTAGTAAGCTTATAGACTGGTTCGTTGGGTGCATGACTTGTATACGATGAAGGTTTTGTTTACAGATATCGGAATCATAGCTCTAATAAGGAGTTAAGGGTATCCTCTTAAAGGCATTATACTGGATGTGAAAATGGACAAGGCCTTGGGTCGTCTGCTAGGTGGATGACTTCTTATTCATAGATGGTGAATAATCATTTTCTTTATTTGGTAGTATAATGGAACTTTAAGGTAGCCTGATCAGTAGGATTGAACGGACTTTGACCTAAGGCTGATCATGGATATCATATGAGGGTTCTGTATACATGACAAGGTCATTGGACGATAGCTTATCACAGGCTTGCGTAATACGGTATATAATTTGGAGTTCAGTTTCAGGTTTATAGTAGTGTGATTCTGAAATTAGTGATCATATGATTGAGTTGTTCGGTAAAGAATAATGATCATATGGATTCGTGGGAGCCCGATTATATATATCCAATTGGTCCTTCTACTAGCTCCACATAATTCCTTAACGTTTGGCAAGTTGATTTAAGTATGCTATTGGCTAGTTGATTATGCATGGATGGTGTTGACATAAGATTAAGATGGTGGACAAGATTCTCTCTGGTTGGATTCAGATTTTGTTTTGGATAATAGAGTACACAATTATTCGAACTCCAAATAAAGTTACCATGATTTTATTTGAGATTAGATTGGAGTTGTAGAAAATTATCCATGAGAACAAGAATTTGAAATACAACTGTTTTGTGGATTTTGAAATTTGAACTTTGAAATTTGAAATTTGAATTTTGAAATTTGAAATTTGAAATTTGAAATTTGAAATTTAAATTTGAAATTTAAATTTGAAATTTGAAATTTAAATTTTGAATCACAGTTCAAATAGGATTCGAATTTCTTGTGGTAAATCCATAAGGAATGAAATTCGAATTTGAGTTGTATATGGAGAGGAAAATCTTGTTAGAATCCTACTTGCATTTTGAATCCAAATCCTAACAATAATGGACAAAAATTTTGAGGATTATCCTTATGGAATTTTCAGATTTTTTGTGGATAAGGTTCAGGGAAAATGTCAAGTTTCAATTCCAGTTGAATTTAGATTTTCTCCTCCCTGATTATGGCCAAATTTTTTGAGGATATATCCTAGGAGATTTTCGGTTATTTTGGATAAGGATGAGATAAGATTTAAGCTTAAAAATCCTAGTGGAATTTTGATTCTTCCCTTATCTTTTGTGGCCGAAAATTTTATGAATTTATCCTAGTGAATTTTCAGATTTTTCTAGTGGATAATGGGGAGATAAAATTCAAGTTTAAATCTTGTTTAGATTTGAATTGGATAATCCTAAAGTGGCCAAAATTTTATTGGGATTTTCCCCTTGAAAAATTCAGATTTTTTGGTTGTGGATAAGAGAGAATATCTTCTCCTGATCCAATTTGAATTCAGAGAATCACCTCATGCAAGTCTATAAATAGAGTTCCTACCACTCCAGTTCTCTTAGACCATAGACTCTCAGGTGAGCAGGCTTATTGCTGCATAACTCACCATGACAATAAGTTTTTTAGAGATCTGGGTGGTTAGAAGAAGACTAGCAGTGCTAGCATACCGATCGAGGTTCAGAGTGCCCACACACTCAGCCATTCGGGAATTGGAGAATAGTAGAGAAGGCTAGTTGGTTGAAGCCCTCCGGTCATTCTCCTCCTACAAGATTGGCGTCCTTGAGGTATGAGTTTAAATTGTTGTTGATTTATTGTATATGGCATCATGAGATATTTAACGATCTTGAAAAATTTTTATTGTTCCACTGCGTCACTCTGATACGTTTTTACCTATTTATTTCCTACAATAACCTCTATATATAATTTTATTATCTACTTCAAAATAAATACATCAAATGTTTTTCATGCTTAGGGCATTTCCTAACAGGTTGGCAACCCGATTCTGCACTCTAGCAGGAGCCTATCATAGGCCATAATATGTGGTGTCAAGACTTGTCAGACTAACAACCACATGCGTAGCCACACACGGTGTTGGGGTTGAATTTCGACGTCAATATTTTGATGCTAGAAGGAGGGCCCTCGCCTTTCCAACAATCTTCAAACGTTTATGGTTCATCTCTCTCCTACCTAGTGAGGAAATGAAGAATTGTGAAGCCCAAGAACAACCCTAAAGTTTGAGGGATTCTGGACAACCTAACTCAATGGTTAGTTGTCGGGGTGCACGTGGAGGAAGAATAACAAGGCGCCAACAGAAAAGACTAACCCAGACTGAGATCCTGAATGGCATCGTTCAAAACTTGATCCAGATGGTTCAAACACTAGTCGAGACTCTATAGAACGTCTAGGAACGAGTCCCTCATCGCTGATCCCAGGGAGCATGGCAGACAGTCCCCTCTTGGTAGCCAACAAGGACGTCCTGCAAGCTCCATAAATCAAGAAGATCAAAATCATGGTCTGGGTATAGGAACCCATTTGGGCAGTCAAGAAACCAATCAAATTAGTGTCATGCTTACAATAGACCAGAATGGTCGGTAAACACCCCCGCGTAAGGGAACTTCCTCTGGGGAGCAAACCAAGCACAGCAGGATCTAACCGCACATATGTGAACTTTAGCATTTGATAGGCTCAGCTTCCCACCTGCCCGGCACCTGGACCATTGAGAGCACTCAGCAAGCTGGGTCCCGATAGAACCGATTAGGCAGCGGAGGGCACATGAAAACAACGTCCAAATAGCCCTGTTACAATGACAAGTGGATTTGCTAATAAACCAGAGATATGGACTGGAGTCTACAGGAAGAATTGACCTTCCCTTTGGACATCATGGCTGCTCCGTATCTAGAAAGATTTAAGATGCCAACCATAGCAGCATATGATGGTACTACAGATGCTGATGAGCATTTGGAGAATTATCAAGCGTTGATGCTAATACAGAATGGCAATGAGGTAGCTTTATGCAAGGCCTTATGCTTGACACTGTCAGGAACGGCTCAACAGTGGTGCAAATAACTCTCTCCAGGATCTATTAACTCTTTTCGTCAGCTCTCCAAAGCCTTCTCAACGGCCATCTTGAATGCTAAAGTTAGGAAGAAGGAGACTTTTTACCTGTATCTAGTCAAACAAGGCAAGGATGAATCCCTGAAAGATTACTTCAGTAGGTTTGATAAAGCCATCATACAAGTCAAGACTTGTGCCAATGCTACCTTGATCGATCCCTTCAGGAAGGAGTAAAGGACGAGAAATTATTGTGGACCATCACATATGATGCACCCCCATCCTTTGCTTATCTGCGAGGTATGGCACAAAAGCATTCTGATGCCGAGGAGTATATCAGAGGGTGACGCAATGTTGGGGAAACCGGTAAACTCAGGGAGACGAATAAGAGAAAGGAAGATGCTGGGCAATATTCTACGCTTGCCGAGCAAAAAAAGCCAAACCAAAGACAAAACTCAGACATGAAGACCCCTGTTGGGAAGTTTCAATAGTACACCCCTCTAGTCGCATCGTTGATCATGTTCTGAATCAGATTAGCGGTCGTGGGCTCTTAAGGGATCCCCCACTACTTCGGTCTGATTAGAAAAGAGGAACCATAACAAGTATTGTAACTTCCACAGGGATGTGGGGCATGACACAAAAGAGTGTATATAACTTCAAGACCAGATCGAAGCACTCGTACAAAAAGGGCACCTGCGAGAGCTTGTGCAGCGTGTCTTAACACCAGCTCAGAGGCGTATCGAGTAAGACGATAGAGGAGATCGGCCACCAAGACCACCTCCTCCTCTAGGGGTAGGAGGTGATGGATCAGACGCGAAAGAGCAAGCCGACCATGTGGTCACAACTATATTTGATGGATCAGCCACTAGAGACACTTCTATTGGTCGTCGCACTTACGCTAAGCAAGTTAGGCAAGTGATGCGGGGTGACTACATCAATATGGCCAAACACATGGCTAAAGTCTCTCGACAAGAGAGTGTGCCAATTACATTTACAGAAGAGGAGGCTAACAAGCTCCTACACCCCCACAATGACACCCTGGTCAGAAGGATCCAGATTGCCAACAACACCATCCTACGAGTACTAATAGATAATGGGAGTTCGGTAAATATCCTGTTCATGAGTGCCTTAAATAAGATGAAGATTACAGGAACAACTTTAAGACCAGTGCAGACCCCATTGTATGGCTTCGTAGGGGATTGCATCAGAGTAACTGGTCTGATTGATTTACCGGTCACGATAGGAGATGGCGTGGAGAAGGTCACCTGCATGGTCGAGTTCATTGTGGTAGATAAGCCATCAGTATACAACATCATGCTTGGCTGACCGACCTTGAATGCACTCAAAGCTGTCGTCTCAACTTACCACCTTGCCATGAAGTTCCCTACACCCACGGGTGTAGGAATCTTCAAAGGAGACCAAGGTAGCGCGAGGGATTGTTATGTTTAAATGGTGAATAAGATCTATCGAGAAGCTTCCATATTTGCTGTTTTTAAAGTCGATGACATCGAATTCCCTGAAGGAGAAGTGAAAAAGTTAGACGACTTAGACCCCAGGTTACTAGACGAAGAATCACATGCTCTACCAGTGGAAGGCCTCGTGCCCTTCTCCCTGGACGCTAATTATCCCCAGCGGACAGTCCAACTAGGATCCCGGCTCCGCTCGGAGATCAAGGAGGAGTTAGAAGCATTCCTGTGGGATCACAAGGATGTTTTTGCTTGGTCGCATAAGGATATGCCGGGTATTGATCCTTCCATCATATGCCACCACCTCCATGTGAACCCTAGGGTTAAACCTGTGGTGTAGAAGAAGAGAGCTTTCAACCCAGAATGCTACACTGCCATTAACCAAGAAGTAAAGAAGCTCCAGAATGCCAACTTCATTCGAGAAGTAAGCTACTCGGAGTGGTGTGCAAATGTAGTACTTGTTAAGAAGGCCAATGGGAAGTGGTGAGTTTGTATCGATTACATGGACCTGAATAAGGTGTGCCCGAAAGATTGTTTCCCTATAACCCACATCAACCAACTTATGGATGCCATGGCGGGACACAAGTTGTTAAGCTTCATGGATGCATATTCGGGGTACAATCAAATCCTGATGAATGAAGCCAACTAGGCAAAGACAGCTTTCATAATAGACCAGGGACTCTACTTTTACCGGGTAATGCCGTTTGGGATGAAGAATGCTGGAGTGACATACTAGAGGCTCATGAATAAAATGTTTACAGAGAAGATTGGAAAGACAATGGAAGTCTATTTAGACGACATGCTTGTAAAAAGTGAGAGAGCTACTGGGCATGTAGAGGATTTGAGAGAGTGCTTCGAGATACTCTGCGAATATCGAATGAAGTTGAACCCTACGAAGTGTACCTTTGGGGTAGAGTCTGGAAAATTTCTTAGGTTCATGGTAAATTGCCGTAGGATAGAGGTTAATCCTGTAAAAGCCTAAGCAGTTATCAACTTGTATTCTCCACGATTCGTCAAGAAGGTGCAGAAACTAGCTGGGATGGTTACGGCCCTATCTCGATTTGTGGCTCGTGCAATAGATAAGTGTCACCCTTTCTTCCAGGCCATGAAAGAAGCTGTAAAAGGCAGGGATAAGTTCTTTTAGGGAGAAAAATGTGAGGAAGCATTCCAGGGCTTGAAGGATTACTTGGCAAGTCCACCATGTTGTCTAAGCCAAATACAGGTGAAACCCTGTATCTTTACTTGGCAGTCTCTGATAAAGTTGTAAGCGCGGTCTTGATCCGCCAGGATGGAGGAACTCAACGCCCAGTGTACTATAATAGTAAAGCATTCCAAGGTACTAAGGAGAGATATACTCCATTGGAAAAGTTGGCACTTGCATTGGTGATTGCTGCTTGGAAGCTTAGGCCTTACTTCCAAGAACATTCTATGAAGGTACTTACTAGCTACCCATTGCGACAAGTCTTGCAAAACCCTGAGCTATCAGGGAGACTCGCAAAGTGGTCAATTGAACTGAGCGAGTTTGAGATCAAGTACATGCCTTGAGCTACCATTAAGGCCCAAGTCCTAGCAGACTTCTTAGCAGAATGCACTGACTCTCCGGACATGACCACTAAATCTATAAATAAGGGAGTATAACCTGCACCAGAGCAGTCTTCTCCCAGCTCCTGCCCAGCGTTGGATCAACCTGTGTTGGAGCAACATTCTCCACGTTCGTGCTTAGCAGAAAGGAGCACTTGGAAGTCGTATGTTGACGGATCATACAGCTAAGGAGGCTGTGGAGCAAGAATCATTTTAATCATGCCAGACACATACAAGACAAGTTACGCATTGTGATTTAGGTTTAAAGCCTCTAACAATGAGTCTGAGTATGAAGCTATGATTGCTAGGCTCGAGTTAGCAAGGGAGATAGGGGTAGATGATATTGAGGTCTTCAGCGACTCAATGCTAGTTGTGAACCAAGTTACCGGGGAGTTCCAAGCAAAAGAACGAAAGATGGCGGAATATCAGAAGGTGGTTCTAAGATTGCTAAAACAGTTTTGGAGCTACCACATAGAATGTGTCCCTAAGAACCAAAACAATGAAGCAGATGTGCTAGCTCGCTTGGCTTCTGGACTTGAGGATGAGAGCTTAGTTTCTATCCCTATAGAGAGACTAGAGTCGCCCAGTGTCAGGGTAGCTGAGCAAGTTAGCTACACCACAAACTAGCAAGGGACTTGGATGGACCCTATAATTAAGTACCTTACCTCTGCCGAGCTCCCAGAAGATCGAGAAGAAGCTTGTAGAGTGAAAAATTTCTCAGCAAGATACACGATGCTGAATGGAAAGTTTTATTTGAGAGGCTACTCAACCCCCCTCTAACGCTACATAGGACCAGAGGAGGCTAAGTATATGATGGAAGAAATTCATAGCGGGGTATGCGGCAATTACTCAGGTGGGTGGGCGCTATCCCTCAAATGCCTCAGGCAAGGGTACTATTGGCCTACCATGGACGTTGATACAAAAGAGTTTGTATGGAAATGTGCTAAGTGCCAGTACTTCGCTTAAAGGATAGGCTACCATCTCGAACCATTGAATTCCGTGGTTTGTGCATGGGCGTTTGCCAAGTGGCCTTAGACCTGATGGGCCCCCTACTGATTACTCGGTCGCAATTTAAGTATTGCATCATTGTTGTAGATTACTTGACTAAATGGGTAGAGGCACACTTGCTCAGATCACAGAAGATAAGTGCATCAATTTTCTATGGAAGAATATAATTTTCCATTTCGAGATCCCTCATACCATCGTCACAAACAATGGGAAGCAATTCAACAATCCCAAATTTTGAAAGTTGTGCGAGCAACTTGGAGTGCAAAATATCTTCTCTTTGCCCCATTACCCTCAGAGCAACGGCCAAGTAGAAGCAGCGAATAAGACAATCAAGGACAACCTAAAGAAAAAGTTGGAATGGCTCAAAGGAGCGTGGATCGACGAATTACCAAAAGTGCTTTGGGCCTATCGGACAACCTACAGGACGGCTACTAGGGAGATCCCATTCTCCCTAGTCTATGGAGTAGAATCAGTTATCCCCATAGAAGTTTGTCTGGCCAGTTATCGGGAGGAGAATTTTGAAGAAGAGAGTAATACTTAGCAAATGACAGCTGAACTCGACTTGCTTGAAGAGAAGAGGTAACAAGCATATATCAGAACAATTGCTCAGAATCAAATAGCTCCTCGATATTACAACAAAAGAATGAAGCCGAGGACTTTGAAAGTTTGAGACTTGGTCCCCAAAAGGATCCTGATTCAACCTCCTTAGCAAGGCTTACTTGGACCAAAATGGGAAGGCCCCTTCCGGGTGGTTGGCATATTGCACCCCGGCACTTACAAACTAGCAGATCTTGAAGGAAACCTGCTCAAACATCCATGGAATTCTGAGCACCTTAAGCGATTCTACCAGTAAATCATTTGTAAATTCACAGATGAAATCTTTTGTAAAAGAACAAATGAAAGAATTCTTTTGTATTTTGTCAATTTTCCATTTAAATCCTTGTAACACATGGATGCCCAGTTGAAAAGCTTGCTTGCCTAGCATATGTGCTTGGCTGAAGATCAGGTTGAGCCTTGGGAGACACAAGTGTCCAACTGAACAAGTGCTCATCTGTCTGGCATACGTGCTTGACAGAAGACCAGGCTGAGTCTTGTGAGGCATAAGTGCCCAACTAACATGGACTCGCTTGCCCAGCACATGTGCTTAGCAAAAGACTAGATCGAGCCTTGGGAGACACAAGTGTCCAACTGAACAAGTGCTCGTCTGCCCGGTGCATGTGCTTAGCAAAAGACCAGATCGAGCCTTGGAAGAGACAAGTATCCAACTAAACAAGTACTTATTTGCTCGGCACACGTGCTCGGTAGGAGACCAGTTCGACCCTTAGGAGTCATAAGTGCTCCACCAAAAAAAAAAAAAAAAAAAGAAGAAGAAGATAAGATAAAATATATATATGTAGAAAGAAGAATAAATTTTGCAAAAATATAAAGAAGATCTTCATTGATAAAAGAAACAAGTGGAGGGTACAAAAAAGGACACCCTCAAGTCCGAAGTGCAAAAGGACAAACAAAATATAGGAGGCAAAAACACTAAGGCTAAATGTAAAGAAGAAGGATCCCTATGAATTGGCCGAGGGTGCAGGGGGCTACTCTGCTGGATGGCTCGCTGATTACTTAACAGTAGGTTGGTCGATGTTCTGAGGGTTAGCTTCTTCAAAGACGTCAACCACATTGACCATAGAGTCCTCCCTATCGGCCTCACCCTTCTCATGGTTGGAATGGCCGGTTGGAGAAGGAACTCAGGACCAGTCAAACTCAACTGCAGTAAGGTAGAGGTGGAGCACTTTCTTCATGGTGTCATGCATACCATGCAAGTACTCCCTTAGGAATTCCTCGGTCTCCTTATAGTCCTCAATCACCTTGGATCGAGCTTCCTGTCTGGCACTGTCAAGCAGGGTAGGCTTGGTATCCCGAAGATATGCCTCATGCTCCTCAGTAGCCTTCCCAGCATCCTCTTTGGCCTTTTCGACCTCTCTTTAAGCCTTCTTAATAGCTACTCCGGTGGCCTCCCTCGCCTTAGTGGCCTCCTGTTCAGCTTTGGCCTTAGCCTCCTCAGCAGCTCGCAAATCGGCCTCCAATCTTTCATGAAGGTCCCTATCATCATTAATGAAATACCATGCTTGAGTGTTGGACATCACCAAGTCCATGACTCCTTGCCAAACAAGAAAGAGAATTAGCCAACCAGTAAGTCTCATAAAGAAAACAAGCTAGACCAAAAGAAACTTACCTAGACGATCCTTCATAGGCCACTTTCTTGATTCTCTACAAAGGATCTCTTCCTAGTAGCCTTAAGGGCCTCCTCAGTGATGAAAGAGTCGACTCACCCTACTATAATCTGATGGATGGACGAGTGGCTTGAAGACCTCTTAGGGTCTACCAAACGGAGTGGGGGTCCCTCCTTCTCCTTGCTTGGCTCCCTGTCTTATCGACTAGTAGAGCTGCCTGGTCGTTACTAAGGAGGAGCCCTGATAGCCTTGGCTGGAAGGTCCTTTGTCTTTAGGGCCTCTTCTGCACTGGACGTGACCTTCATATATTTGCCTGACCTGCTGTTAAGTCTCTTTAGACCCTTCCTTTTCCTACTCAAATCCTCGATGACCCTTTTTCCTTTATCAACCGTGGGTTGCTGGTTGGGTTCCTCGGTCTCTCAGGAGCCATACCTGTAAAGAAGACAACCAGAAGTCAGAATGACATGAAGACATAATATGACCTAAAATAAAAGAGGAAGGCAACAAAGTAATGACCTTCGATCCGGAGAAGACGAGCGGGGTATAAAGCCCGGATCACATCGTTTAAGTTGTCGTTTGGGACGGCTAAGCCCTTTTTGGGGAAGTCGTTGCCAGCGGACTACTTGGGAAAAGATGTGGCCGACACTACCACCTGACCTTCAGATCGGCCCGTAGAAGAGAAATATGGCCCCCCTAGGGCCATCCCTGTCCGAGAGAGGAACGACTGCTCAGTGATTGTTACTAGAGCCTATTGAGGAGTCGATCTAGGATGTGATGAATGACCAGTTGGGGAGAATGAACTTGGGACCCAAATATACCATCTTAGCATATCATGAGTAAGTAGTTTCCCAATATGTTGATCAGCTGGAGGCAATTTTTTAAGCTCTTTGATCCTCGCTCGAACAGTTACGGGACCCAAGACTTCTTCGACCAAGTATATGGAAGCCGAAATGAGTGTGGCACACGATCTTCCTCTCTAAAAAGAGTACCACCCGGGGTTTCCCAGTTGGCTCTCAAGTAGAACTATATGAACTTCCATACTTTGTCTGAATCTGGCAAACCTTCAATGAACCTGCCCTCGAAACCCTAGAAATAATAGTCCCCGACCGTTTCTGGACGGCTCTTCACCCTATACAGATTCTGGAATGCTCTGAATGGCATCTCCAATGAGAACCGGGAACACCATAGGGTTTGACAACTAAGTAACACCTAATATGCATTGCCACTCAATTATGCAGGACAGAGATTAAGCAGATTCAAAGCACTGTGAACTATGGGGTTGAGGGGCAGTCAGACACTTGCTTAGAGGAAGTCAACATAAAAAGTGATGCATCCGGTTGGCGGCCTGCTAGGAGAATCATCAGGACTAGGAATAAGTAAGTCAATGTCATCTGGGATCTCAAAAACAGACCTTAGGACAGAAAGTAGCCGGGTGTCCACTGCTGAAGGGAACTCATCAGTGGAGTATTCGGAGTCTCCCCTCCGGCACCTTCCCATAATGCCCCTCATTAACTTGGGGTTATGCACAATAGTTGGGGAATGTCGACCGCCCTTGGACTCTGAATCGTTTGAAGGGGGCTCATCTACTGCAGGGGATGATGATCACCGGGTGCACGGGGTACTTGGCGTGGTAGTGTCCCCAGATGTTGATGTCTCCCCACTAGAGCGTTCAATGGCCTTGCTAATCTGGGCCTCAGGTTGCTCAAAAAAAATATGCGGCTCGGTCAAAACATGTGGTCCTAGAGGGATGCTTTGCCCCGATTGCTTCCCAGCGGGAAGAGGATCGTTCCTGAGGAGGTTCAAAAATTCTTCATCGAGAAGTGTGTTTGGGTCCAAGTCCAAAATCAGACTCAACTGCGTGCTTCCCTTGCGAGCTAATGGTTCCAGATTTCGGGGGCCTTCCTGAACCTTAGGAGCAACGGGTTCCCGGACCTCACAAACATCCCCACCGAATGACAACCCTGAACTTGAACTTGTACTCGATTTGCTACTATCAGAACCGGTATCCTTGTATGTGGCCTCGGATGGATTATCCAAGTTTGACAAGTCACTCATCATGGAATGGCTAAAAAGGCAGGAGAAAATTGTTTTAGCTTGCTCGGATGCTCTGCTGCTTGAAAAAACTCAGGCTCTCTCGGTTAGGTTGCTGCTCGACATGATAAAAATTGGACCCGTGGCCTACTTGGCTAGTATGCTCCTCAGAAAAAATTTCGAGTGCCTAGTTGATAGGCTGCTTGGCAAAACTTGTCTGCTTAGCTAGTAGGCTCCTCGAAAAAATTTTGAGTCTGCCTAGCTAATAGGCTGCTCGACAAAAACTCGAGTCTGCCTGGTTGGTGTGCTCCTCGGCAAACTCTTACAAGCCTGAGGGTTCGTTGGCTACTCTGCAGGTACCTCAGCACCTGGATGGCTGTTCAACTGCTCGGTTGATCGGCTAAAAGTTGGTTGGCTGCTCGATAGAGATGATTAGTGAAATGCGAAGTAACTCGCGTGAAGACCTTATGAGCTATTTATAGGGGATAGGAACGGAAGCCTTAAGGCGACCAATCATATAGTGCCACATGTAGTGACGTGAACAAAAAATGACCCAACCAGTGCCCAGCGGCCGAGCAATGGCCTAGCAACCAGAACACGCCAACCAACTGAGCACAAGCCAAGCAGCATGATATGCCGACCAGGCCAAGTGCGCAGTAGTGTGCCATGCAGCGACCGACTAGGTCCTAGCAGCTTAGTATGTTGACCAGTCTGGGAGTGCAGTTAAGTGCACCATACAGCGACCGACCAGGTCCTAGCAGCCTGACATGCCGACCAATCCAAGAGTGTAGCAGTGTGCCATAGAGCGACTGACCAGGTCCTAGCAGCACGATATGTCGACCAGGCCAAGAGCACAGTAGTGTGCCATGTAGCGACCAACCAGGTCCTAGCAGCTCGGTATGCTGACCAGTCCAAGAGTGCAACCGAGTGCGCCATGCAGCGACTGACATGGACCGACCAGGTCCTAGCAACATGATATGTCGACCAGGCCAAGAGCATAGTAGTATGCCATGCAGCGACTGATCAGGTCCTAGCAGCTTGGTATGCTGACTAGTCCGAGAATGCAATCGAGTACGCCGTGCAGCGACCAACCAGGTCCTAGCAGCCTGATATGCCGACCAGTCTAGAAGCGTAGCTAAAGCACCATGCTACCATGCCGTAGGGTGAACGACTAGATCCTAACAGCCAACGCGCTGAGCAGACTGCAAATATGTGCCCAAGAGCCCTGCCTATGCCACCTAATGTTGCTCAACCTAGCTTCCCTCACAGCCCTACTCAGCCACGCCCGGCCCTCACGATACGACCATGAATCCTCCTGCGCCGAGTAGTAATTCCGTGTTGGAAGATCAGGAGTGACAATTACCGAGCAATGGAGGGGAAAATCCAACCTTTTTAAAAAGGGAAACACCTCAAACCCTATGAGTAAAAATTTGTAAGTTACAGAAAGGTCCTCGGACTATGTCGAATCACAAAAATGGCACATAATTTGTTCGAAATGCCATTTTAGCCCCAAGATGATGGAATTTGTCAAAAAATTTCCTTGATCACTCGGAGTAGCTCGAGAACTCATTTCCACCAAGCTTTTCTAGACCAAGCAACTGTGGACTCCTCTAATTAGAAGTGCACCCAATGAGTACCTCATTGAGCACACTTGGGGGGAGGGGGGGGCAGTGTTAGGGGGAATCCTCAACATTTCTAAAAATTATCCAACGACGTCAATTCCTCTAATATTGGTAGGTTGCTTGGCAAGGCTGGTTGGCTGGTCCGCTTATTTTTTACCTTAAGCTGCCAAGTAGAAAGTACAGGATGCAAAGCAGGATACTACAGACTACCCGTTTGCTTAGCTGCCTGGCGGCCAAGCAGAGCATAGCTTGCCTACTCTGACGAAACCTAGCAACTGGTCCGTCTTCGCTAAAACAGTGCCCCAAATTTCTTGGTCTGAACCGAGACACATGGCAAAGCTATAAAAAGACACCTCACCCTCGGGTCACCCTCTCGAGCGGGGCTGCCGGACCCGGTTGAGTAGGACTCGATCGGAACCCGATCCAATTGGCTCCCTATAAATGCCAAACTTGTGGAGGCCAAAGGTAAGCTGATCCTTTTCTCCCAACCAACTCTACTCTTGCTCTGCAAACTCTCTAACTTGAGCGTCAAAATTTCTTTGGCTGGCACCACACCGGTTACCCTTCACTCCTAGGCTCTGCTCTCCTCTTGTGTAGGTCTACTAGTCTACAACCTTGCTTGGTTGCTCTGCAGGTCCATAGCCCTGCCTGGTTGCTCTGCTGGTCCATTGCCCGGCTACCCCGCAGGTCTGTAACCCTGCTTGGCTGCTCTGCTGGTTCGCTGCCTAGCTGCCCTGTAGGTCCACAACCCTGCTTGGCTACTCCACCAGTCCATAGCCCCGCTCTACCACTGTCCTACTGGTCCGTAGCCCTGCTTGGCTACTCGGCTGGTCTGTAGCCCTACTCGACTACTCTGCTAGTCCCCCACCTTGCTTGGCCGATCCGCCATCCTACTCAGCTAGTCAGTAACCAGATTCTGCACTCTAGTGGGAGCCCGTCATAGGCCACAATATGTGGTGTCAAGACTTGTTAGACTGATAACCCCCGTGTGCCACCGCACGTGGTGTTGGGGTCGAATTTCGACGTAACACTACTTAATTCCAACTTGTAGATAGTAACAAGGTTGATGGATTCCTTAAGATTTTTCTGACTGAAGGAAATACTTACATTCAACAAGTTTTTCCAATGATCTTCATTTTAAAAAGTTATTCAGCTAGCAATCTACGTATCATATCACCACCAAGGCCATAATCGTTAAACATTGCATCCATGCTCTAAACTTGTCTCCTAGCAAACTTTACTCCACCCGTTACACACTTGGTTGTTAGAAGTTCTTTGTTTCCGATGTTGAACTTTAGGAAATAGAAGATATGCATCTGAGTAGTAAGTGTGAATAGTCTGGTTCAATTAGGTAAAACATCATCGAGAAGATTCTTCCCAGCAAGTGTTTTCTGAAGTTCTCCATGAAATTGGTCCATATGGTGGATCTACTTCTCATACTCATGTTAATCATCCCCCTTAGCAAGGTGATAACGGGTCTGACCTTTGGTGTCCACATTTTCTTCGGTCTGATTGGTCCACAGTTCTTAATATGGAGTACTCTCAGAATCCTCCCATTGGCAGAGCTTTTATGCGAGCTCTTGACACTCTTGTAGATATTTAGCGCTAGTCTTAACGCTCATTTGTCGAACTTGAAGGAATGGGTAATGCTGCTACAATGTTTTACAAGGAGGCTCATCATGGTGCCTTTCATCAACTTCTTCTAGCCATTGAGGAATGAGACAAGTACAAAGCTTCATACAATAAAGCTTTTAAGGAATGTGAAGAAGAGAGAAGATTGAAACATAAATCAGACTCATTGGAAGCCCTCAGCTCTTTCACGCAAACCTTCAAGTCAAGTTTGAAGTGGCTGAATTGTCGTCCAAGGTCGACAAACGGAATGAACAGCACTAGATCAATGCTAAAGAAATCTCTTGGCTTTAGAATCAACACCAGAGAGATTTAATGGAAATTAACTGCCTACAAAATCAGACCACTGGCAACTCTTTGCCTTCCACAAAAAGATAAAATTTTGAGAAAATGATTGCTGCTTTTTAGAATAAACTTTTAAATCTCCATGCCAAGCTTCAACACCAAGATCAGCTTAACTCGTGTACTTCTAATTCATCTACCCTCTTCTCACATTGATTTTCTTAAGAATGAGTACAATATTCAAAAAGAAAAGAATGAAGAGTCGAAGTCCCAAATATTAGAATTTGAAATTTCAATTCAAAAGTTGAATGATGAGAAGAACATGGTCATGAATTCTTTGTTAGGAAATGCCCTAAGTATTAGAGACATTTTGATGTATTCATTTTGAACTGGATAATAAAATTATACATAGAGGTTATTCATTACATTGCTATCTGTCCTCGTCTTATTTACATGTTAAAGTAAATGTAAGCAAATATGGCTCACTGACTACTTGTGTTAAAACTGTTAGAACGTTGCATGCAATGGACTTTTGTATGCGAGAAGACAATGTTCTAAAGTTAGCAGTCTAAAGTATGGTCTGTAGTCTATAGGGTTAGACCGAGCATCTAACTCATGTTAAGACTATTATGTTGTCTAAAGCCTTAGAGGGGATGGTTTATCTTGACTGTCTGGAGCTGGACTCCCAAGTAGAGACATGGATATGTTGCTTGGTGGTGACATATTAGACCGGGACTAAAGCGTGATTGATCTATGTAGTCCGCTATGAGTGGATTAATCTGCTTTTGACGTTCATTGTGCAATAACCTTAATCCTGAGTAAATGAACTTCTTCATGTATATGACTTGTGTACTTTGATGTTCCAATGGCTAAAGCGTCTCAGAGGTAGTAAGCTTATAGACCGGTTCGTTGGGTGCATGACTTGTATACGATGAAGGGTTTGTTTGCAGATATCGGAATCATAGCTCTGAGGAGTTAAAGGTATCCTCTTAAAGGCATTATACTGAATGTGAAAATGGACAAGGCCTTGGGTCGTCTGCTGGGCGGATGACTTCTTATTCACATATGATGAATAATCATTTTCTTGATTCGGTAGTATAATGGAACTTTAAGATAGCCTGATCAGTAGGATTAAACGGACTTTGACCTAAGGCTGATCATGGATATCATATGAGGGTTTTGCATATATGACAAGGTCATTGGATAGTAGCTCGTCACAGGCTTACATAATACGGTATATAATTGGGAGTTCAGTTTCAGGTTTATAGTGGTGTGACTCTGAAATTAGTGATCATATGATTGAGTTATTCGGTAAAGAATGATGATCATATGGAATCACGGGAGCCCGATTATATATGTCCAATCGGTCCCTCTACTAGCTCCACATAATTCCTTAACGTTTGGCAAATTGATTTGTGTATGCTATTGGCTAGTTTATTATGCATGGATGGTGATGACACAGGATTAGGATGGTAGACAAGATTCTCTCCGGTTGGATTCAGATTTTGTTTTGGATAATAGAGTACACAATTATTCGAACTCCAAATAAAGTTTCCATGATTTTATTTGAGATTGGATTGGAGTTGTAGAAAATTATCCATGAGAACAAGAATATGAAACACAACCGTTTTGTGGAATTTGAAATTTGAATTTTGAAATTTGAAATTTGAATTTTGAAATTTGAAATTTGAATTTTGAATTTGAAATTTAAATTTGAAATTCGAATTTGAAATTTGAATTTGAAATTTAAATTTGAAATTTGAAATTTGAAATTTGAAATTTGAATTTGAAATTTGAATTTGAAATTTGAAATTCAAATTTTGAATCACAGTCCAAGTAGGATTCGAATTTGTTGTGGAAAATCCACAAGGTTTGAAATTCGAATTTGAGTTGGATTTGGAGAGGATAATCTTGTTAGAATCCTACTTGAATTTTGAATCCAAATCCCAACAAAAGTGGACGAAAATTTTGAGGATAATCCTCAAGGAAATTTCGGATTTTTGTGGATAAGATTCAAGGGAATAGTTCAAGTTTCAATCCCAGTTGAATTTGGATTCTCTCCTCCCTAAAAGTGGCCGAAAATTTGGAGAATCTCTCCTAGGAAATTCGGTTATTTTTGGATAAGGTTGAGATAAGATTCAAGCTTGAAAATCCTAGTGGAATTTTAGATTCTCCCTTATCCATGATGGCCGAAATTTATGAGGAGATTTTCTCCAAGAAAAATTCAGATTTTTTGGTTGAAAAAGGGAGATAAGATTCTAGTTAAAATCTTGTTTAGATTTGGATTGGATTTATCCTAAGAAAACTGAATTTTTTGTTGAGATTCTCCCTTGGAAAAATTCAGATTTTATGGATATGGATAAGGGAAAATATCTTTTCCTAATCCAATTCAAATTCAGAGAATCACCTCATGCAGGTCTATAAATAGAGGTCCTGCCACTCCAGTTCTCTCAGACCACAGACTCTCAGGTGAGCAGGCTTATTGTTGCACAGCTCATCGTGACAATAAAGTTCTTTAGAGATCTTGGTGGTCGGAAGAAGACTAGCAGTGCTAGCATACCGATCGAGGTTCAGAGTGCCCACACACTCAGCCATTCGGGATTTGGAGAATAGTAGAGAAGGCTAGTTGGTTGAAGCCTCCGGTCATTCTCCTCCTGCAAGATTGGCGTCCTTGAGGTATGAGTTTTAATTGTTGTTAGTTTATTGTATATGGCATCATGAGATATTTAACGATCTAAAAATTTTTATTGTTCCGCTGCGCCACTCTGATACGTTTTTACCGATTTATTTTCCTACAATTGGTATCAGAGCCATCTCATGACTATGCCATGTACATAAATTAGACAATTACTTAGTCTTTTTATTTATGTATGGATTTGATATTTAGAGAGTGGCATTCTAGGGTTCCTTTATGTTGTTATCATGGATTATGTATAAAGTATGTGGTTATTTTAATTTTTTGAATTATTATAAGCATGCTTGTTTATACCGGTTATGGTTCCTTAAAATTTAGAAAATTGTATCTAGGAATTTTTATGTATCCATGGGAGCAGTTTATTAACACTGTAATTTTCCCATGGATTTTA
This sequence comes from Antiaris toxicaria, assembly GCA_035233585.1. Classification (NCBI taxonomy): domain Eukaryota; kingdom Viridiplantae; phylum Streptophyta; class Magnoliopsida; order Rosales; family Moraceae; genus Antiaris; species Antiaris toxicaria. The sequence continues at coordinate 73,970,106 of CP141156.1, forward strand.
TTTTTTGTCTCTTAGAATTTTTATGGTTAGAATTTTTGTACACCGGAAACGGTTTAGGAAATTTTATGTAATTATTCTTGGAGGAGATTGAAGATTGAAGACCGTAATTTATTTTTTCCAAAAAAATTAAATTTGATTTAAAGGTTGAAATTTTGATTGTGTGGAAAATTTCAATTTAATTGGGATTCAAATTAATTTTTGAAGATCCTAATAGGTAAATTGGAATATGACACGAAAATCGAGACATGACCCCTCAGGATAGGCCAACAGGCTTTGGTGGGGCTGCAGCCCCTGCCTTCGGGCAGGATGGGGCTGTGGCAGCCCCTGTGCAGGCCCACACCACCCACGGCCACAGGCTTGGCCTGCAGCCAGGGGTGGCCGTGGCCTGCCCAAGGCTGGCCGCAGCCTGGGCGTGCAGCCTCTGGCTGCAGGCGCTGCCTGCAGCCTACCGGCTACTGTACCCAGCCTGGGCGTGCAGCCTGGCACTGCAGGCTTGGCCTGCAGCCCGGCAGGGCTGCACATGGGGGTGGCCGTGGGCTGCCAGCCCCTCCGGGGTTGGTGGCTGCCCACGGCGGCTGCCGCCTACGAGGGCGGCGGTCCGACGGTCCAAAAATCAGAAAATTTTGATTTTTAAATTTGAGATTTAATTTAAATCATGTTTAAAAATATGTAATTAAAAATTTCAAATTTTTTGAAATTACATATTATTACACATGATGTTTAAAATTGTTTAAAATTTAAATTTGAAATTCGAAATTGGAATTTGAATTTGAAATTTAAATTTTTGGAGATTTAAATTTTAAATAATTCTTGGGATGAGAAATAAATGGAGAGGCTACATAAAGATGGATACAAGAAGATGGAATAGAATTGAAGACCCAAAGAATGCTTTGGATGGAATTTTGTAATCTTTATTTTCTTTGTTCTAGGATGGAACCATAGCTTGGTTATTCTGTCAATCATTTTTTCTGTGATATGTCATGGATGTATAAATATGTATTGAAGGATGATTTATATGCATATTTGATAACATGTCATATAGGATAGGTGAGTGCCGCTCATACTATATTGATCATACATAATTTGTCAAAACTTGCATGTTTTTCAAAATATTGAGTGGGAGAGGGTTTCAAACAAAACCCACGGCCTCCATTGTTGATCCATATATGAAAGCATGGTAACGCCTCGCGTCAGTTCTGCCCTGACCACATCCCTCGGTAGGTGTTTACCGCCGTCGGTATACTAGATTGGATCTCCTATGTGGAAAACGTGTTCGGGTACGATCCTAATCATGACCACCCCTCGGTGGCTTGGTAGGACGTGGATCGGGCTACGTAAACAATGGTTATACACTCAAGACTCGTTATTAACCTTCCCTAGAAGCTCTGTTAACTAAACTGGTGGCCAAATAAGCGGTTATTAATATATGTCTTAACCTTGGAGGATTTAAGGCAACATATATTAATTGGACGGGGTCCATGTTCCGGCTATTTGTTCTCATGACCACCCCTCGGTGGCTTGGGGCAATGGGTGCTGAGAATTACCGTTGCAATGCTACATGTTTTTCAAGTTTCATGTAGGAACATACTTGTATGTTTTATTTGCTAAATTATCTGTATATTTGCTTGGGCTTTGTAATGATGTCTAGTATAATTTTATTTCAGTTCAAAATGTCACCGACACCCCTCATTTCAATACTTACTGAAAATAAGTTGAATGGCGACAATTATAAAGATTGGAAAAGAAATCTATTAATAGTTCTCAGCTGCGAGAGACACAAGTTCGTGCTGGACGAACTATGCCCACCTGGGCCCAAACCTGACACACCACTTGAGGAGGTCCCGGTTGCCTATAATCGTTGGAGAGAATCCAATGAGATAGCTCGATGCTACATCCTTGCTAGCATGATGAGTGCTTTACAAAAGCAGCATGAGACTTATCAAGTTGCTGGGGAGATCATGGAAAATCTGGAGGACATGTTCGGAGGCCAAGAAAAATTGGCTCGACCATCCGCTATCACCAGCATTATGAACTCCAAGCAAAAGGCGGGTACTCCAGTGAAGGACCATATGATCACTTTAATGGGATTCTTCGCTGAGGCTGCCGAGAATGGTGCTAAGTTGTACTACAACACCCAGATTGAGATGGTGTTCAAGACTCTATCTAAAGATTTTGTGGGGTTTAAGGCCGCATACAATCTGGCGACAAAGGAGTTAGGACTAACCGAGCTCATGAAGCAACTACAGGCTTATGAGCGGATGATCAGGGATGAGGATGTGGTCCGACCTAAAGGTGAGGCCAATTTGACGGAATCTTCCAATCCTCACGGAAGAGGAAGAGGCCAAATAAGAAGCAAGTGGCTTCTAGTTCTTCTAATCCTCCTGTCTCGGACGGGAAGAAGAAGAAGAAGAACAAGAAGTCAAAGGACCCTAAAAAGTCCAAATGCTTCCATTGTGGGAAGGTAGGTCACTTTAAGAAGGCTTGCCTGGAATTCCTAGCCGCCAAGGGCAAGGAAGGTAAGGAACTTCATTACTTAGAAGCGTGTTTGGTGGAAGAATCGAAAGACACTTGGGTCATTGATTCGGGCGCCACTAATCATGTTTGTGTTTCTATGCAGGGGTTCGTGGAAACGAGAAGTCTACATGATAGGAGCCTCTCGTTGCGGACTGGAGATGGTAGCTTTGTGGTGGCTGAAGCAGTGGGAGATGTTTATCTTTATTTTGATCAATTTAGGTTTATTTTACTAAAAGACTGTTTTTATGTTCCTAATTTTAGGAGGAACCTTATATCGGTAGCTTGTTTAATAAAGGATTCTTATTCAGTTTCTTTTAGTAAAAGAGTTGATATTCGTAGAAATAAGTCTTTTATCTGTTCTGGATGGATAGATGGAAACCTATATTTGATCAAACCAAAGATGTACTCACTGCTTGACACTGAATTAATTGATAACTCTAAAAGGTTGAAAGTTTCTCACTCTAACAAGGCGTATCTTTGACATTTAAGACTTGGTCATATTAATCAGGATAGGATTCAAAGATTGGTGAAAGACGGTCCTCTGGAATCTCTGGAGGAGGTACGACTTCCCCAATGTGAGTCTTGTCTAGAGGGTAAAATGACTAAGAGGTCTTTTGGAGCTAAGGGTACAAGGGCTCAGGAGCTCTTAGAAATTGTGCACACTGACGTATGTGGCCCCATGAACGTCACAGCACGAGGAGGGTTCGAGTATTATGTCTCTTTTATAGATGATTACTCGAGGTATGATATGTGTATCTGATGCACCGCAAGAGCGAATCCTTTGACAAGTTCAAAGAGTATCGTGCGGAAGTGGAAAAGCAATTGGATAAATTCATAAAGACACTTCGATCTGATCGAGGTGGCGAATACCTCTCCGATGAATTTCTAGGACATCTTGTAGAGAACGGGATTTTATCCCAATTGACTGCACCTGGTACTCCACAACAGAATGGTGTAGCCGAAAGGAGAAACATGACCTTATTGGATATGGTACGGTCCATGATGAGTTATTCAACACTGCCATTATCATTTTGGGGATATGCTTTACAAACGGCGTGCTATATTGTGAACCAGGTTCCGAGCAAATCAATTCCTAGTACTCCGTATGAATTGTGGCGTGGCAGGAAGCCCTCCCTTGGACATATGAGAATATGGGGCTGCCCGGCACATGTACTAGATGGGGATGCGAAAAAGTTAGAACCAAGATCAGAATTATATATGTTTATAGGGTATCCAAAAGGAACAAAAGGAGGTCTGTTCTATAACCCGAAGGAACAAAAAGTCATTGTCTCAACCCATGTGACATTCTTGGAGGAAAGTCACATGAATGACTTTAAGCCTCGAAGCAAAGTGGTGCTAGAAGAGTTATTGGGTGAAAGAACTGCTCAAAAGATTTCGGTCTTGGACGCAAGTCCGAGTTCCAATCAAAGACCTACAGACGATCAACAATTTAGGGTGCCTCGTCGTAGTGGGAGGGTTTCGAAGAAACCTAATTTCTTCATGTATGATGCTGAGGTATACCAGGCCGAGGCTCATGAGCATGAGGAAGATCCGGTCACATATGATGAAGCTATAAATGATGTTGATTCTAAATCTTGGAAACAGGCTATGAACAATGAGATGGATTCTATGAAATCCAACTCTATTTGGGAACTTGTAGATTTATGGATTAGATCCATTTATGGATTAAAGCAAGCATCCCGCTCATGGAACCAGAGGTTTGATCAAGCGATTAAGACATTTAGTTTTGAGCAGAACGTTGATGAACCTTATGTTTATAAACGTATTAAGGATGGAAAAGTGGTCTTTCTGATACTCTATGTCGATGATATACTACTCATTGGGAATGATGTAGGGAACTTATCATCGGTCAAGCTTTGGTTACACCAACAGTTTGACATGAAGGACTTGGGAGAAGCTAATTATGTTCTAGGCATTCGTCTCTTCAGAGATCGAAAGAACAAAATGATAGCGTTATCCCAAGCTTCATACATAAATAAAATAATTGACAAATATGCAATGCAAGAGGTAAAGAAAGGCTCACAACCTTCTATTGCCAGTCTAACTCTTTCATTGGATGACTGTCCCAAGACATCGGAAGAAAGAGAGCGTATGAGTAAGGTCCCTTATGCATCCGCTGTGGGTAGCCTTATGTATGCTATGCTTTGCACTCGCTCGGACATATGTTTTGCAGTAGGTATGGTGAGTCGATATCAAGCGAATCCTGGAACCAAGCACTGGCAAGCAGTAAAGCATATACTCAAGTATCTTAAGAAATCGAGGGATTATATGCTGGTGTATTCTGGAGGGGACCTAACACCCGTAGGATACACGGACTCAGACTTCCAGACTTGTAAGGATTCGAGGAAATCGACATCTGGATCAGTGTTTTTACTCAGAGGAGGCGCCATTGTGTGGAGGAGCGTGAAGCAGGGCTGCACAGCTGACTCTACTATGGAGGCTGAGTATGTGGCTGCGGCTGAGGCATCTAAAGAAGCGGTTTGGCTCCGTAAGTTCTTTATAGACCTTGAGGTCATTCCGGGTGTTGACAAGCCTATCACACTTTACTGTGATAATACAGGGGCTATTGCCAACACAAGGGAATCTCGGTACCACAAGAGGACCAAGCACATCGATCGGAGATATCATATTATTAGAGGGCATGTGGAGACAGGACAAGTGGATGTATGTAAGATCGCGTCCGAGGACAACATCGCCGATCCCTTTACTAAGACTTTGGTGGCTAGGAGCTTTGAGAGGCACGTAGAGGCAATGGGGATGCGTAACATGGCACATCTGCTGGCTTAGGGCAAGTGGGAGATTGTTAGGAAATGCCCTAAGTATTAGAGACATTTTGATGTATTCATTTTGAACTGGATAATAAAATTATACATAGAGGTTATTTATTACATTGCTATCTGTCCTCGTCTTATTTACATGTTAAAGTAAATGTAAGCAAATATGACTCACTGACTGCTTGTGTTAAAACTGTTAGAACGTTGCATGCAATGGACTTTTGTATGCGAGAAGACAATGTTCTAAAGTTAGCAGTCTAAACTATGGTCTGTAGTCTACGGGGTTAGACCGAGCATCTAACTCATGTTAAGACTATTATGTTGTCTAAAGCCTTAGAGGGGACGGTTTGTCTTGACTGTCTGGAGCTGGACTCCCAAGTAGAGACATGGATATGTTGCTTGGTGGTGACATATTAGACCGGGACTAAAGCGTGATTGATCTACGTAGTCCGCTATGAGTGGATCAATCTGCTTTTGACGTTCATTGTGCAATAACCTTAATCCTGAGTAAATGAACTTCTTCATATATATGACTTGTGTACTTTGATGTTCCAATGGCTAAAGCGTCTCAGAGGTAGTAAGCTTATAGACCGGTTCGTTGGGTGCATGACTTGTATACGATGAAGGGTTTGTTTGCAGATATCGGAATCATAGCTCTGAGGAGTTAAAGGTATCATCTTAAAGGCATTATACTGAATGTGAAAATGGACAAGGCCTTGGGTCGTCTGCTGGGCGGATGACTTCTTATTCACATATGATGAATAATCATTTTCTTGATTCGGTAGTATAATGGAACTTTAAGATAGCCTGATCAGTAGGATTAAACGGACTTTGACCTAAGGCTGATCATGGATATCATATGAGGGTTTTGCATATATGACAAGGTCATTGGATAGTAGCTCGTCATAGGCTTACGTAATACGGTATATAATTGGGAGTTCAGTTTCAGGTTTATAGTGGTGTGACTCTGAAATTAGTGATCATATGATTGAGTTGTTCAATAAAGAATGATGATCATATGGAATCACAGAAGCCCGATTATATATGTCCAATCGGTCCCTCTACTAGCTCCACATAATTCCTTAACGTTTGGCAAATTGATTTGTCTATGCTATTGGCTAGTTTATTATGCATGGATGGTGATGACACAGGATTAGGATGGTAGACAAGATTCTCTCCGGTTGGATTCAGATTTTGTTTTGGATAATAGAGTACACAATTATTCGAACTCCAAATAAAGTTGCTATGATTTTATTTGAGATTGGATTGGAGTTGTAGAAAATTATCCATGAGAACAAGAATATGAAACACAACCGTTTTGTGGAATTTGAAATTTGAATTTTGAAATTTGAAATTTGAAATTTGAATTTGAAATTTGAATTTGAAATTTGAATTTGAAATTCGAATTTGAAATTTGAATTTGAAATTCGAATTTGAAATTTGAATTTGAAATTCAAATTTGAAATTTGAAATTTGAAATTTGAATTTGAAATTTGAAATTCAAATTTTGAATCACAGTCCAAGTAGGATTCGAATTTGTTGTGGAAAATCCACAAGGTTTGAAATTCGAATTTGAGTTGGATTTGGAGAGGACAATCTTGTTAGAATCCTACTTGAATTTTGAATCCAAATCCCAACAAAAGTGGACGAAAATTTTGAGGATAATCCTCAAGGAAATTTCGGATTTTTGTGGATAAGATTCAAGGGAATAATTCAAGTTTCAATCCCAGTTGAATTTGGATTCTCTCCTTCCTAAAAGTGGCCGAAAATTTGGAGAATCTCTCCTAGGAAATTCGGTTATTTTTGGATAAGGTTGAGATAAGATTCAAGCTTGAAAATCCTAGTGGAATTTTAGATTCTCCCTTATCCATAATGGCCGAAATTTATGAGGAGATTTTCTCCAAGAAAAATTCAGATTTTTTGGTTGAAAAAGGGAGATAAGATTCTAGTTAAAATCTTGTTTAGATTTGGATTGGATTTATCCTAAGAAAACCGAATTTTATTGTTGGATTTATCCATGGAAAAATTCGGATTTTTTGGTTAAGGATATGGGAAAATATCTTTTCCTAATCCAATTCAAATTCAGAGAATCACCTCATGCAGGTCTATAAATAGAGGTCCTGCCACTCCAGTTCTCTCAGACCACAGACTCTCAGGTGAGCAGGCTTATTGTTGCACAGCTCATCATGATAATAAAGTTCTTTAGAGATCTGGGTGGTCGGAAGAAGACTAGCAGTGCTAGTATACCGATCGAGGTTTAGAGTGCCCACACACTCAGCCATTCGGGAATTGGAGAATAATAGAGAAGGCTAGTTGGTTGAAGCCTCCGGTCATTCTCCTCCTGCAAGATTGGCGTCCTTGAGGTATGAGTTTTAATTGTTGTTGGTTTATTGTATATGGCATCATGAGATATTTAACGATCTAAAAATTTTTATTGTTCCGCTGTGCCACTCTGATACGTTTTTACCGATTTATTTTCCTACATTCTTCTGACAAGGATGTCATTGAGCTTTCTGATGATTCCCCCAATAATCAATCTTCTTGATCCAATCGGCACATGAAACTTCTTGAAGAAAAAATAATCGGTCTTGAGAAGTTAAAAAGCTCTCTAATGCAGGAAAATGAGAAGATGAAGCGAAGATGCAAGAAGGAAATTTGGGCCTCTAAAGACTACTTTCGTAAGAAATATCTCATGCTTGGTTCTCGCACGGGTTGCAACTGCTTTGAATTGGGTTGGATTGCGGCTCTGAAGGACCCCTCAAAGAGAAAATTCAAGAGCATTGCTGACTTCTACAAGAGTTACAAAATCAATTTCGAGATTGAGAACTACCGTGCTATTTGTAGCAGAGAAGTCAACGATGATGAAGTCGATGCTTTCATCTCTGACTTAAGTTATGACTCGGACTCTTCGATGAAGATTCTCCTGATCTCGACTCTTCCATCCCTTTAGAGAACTTGTTTTAATATTGTTCCTTCCTATTATGTAACTGTTATGTGATTCACCTTGTATATTCATGATTACAATTTCTTTTTCCATTATTTTATTCTACTTTTTCTTAATTTAAATATACTTTGCTTGTTTTAATATTTTCTATTATTCTAAATCATTACTCTAATTTGGACTTAATTCATGTCTCTAATAATTACATTTTGAACATTAGTTCCTCTGAACTAAGCTTTAAATATTGATTTGATCTTAACAACTCACTTTGGCGATAATATTTCCCTTTTACCCAATAATCGCTCTGATTATCAAGTTAGTCGAACCATTATTCTGAACTTTTGCCATTTTCACGTTTTCCCTAAAAGTTACACCTTTTTATTTCCTGGAATGACGTCATTTAGTAATTATTTGAAACTTTCATATTTCTCAAGATAATTAACTTTCCCAATTTCAAATTTCTTTTATTTATTCTCCTGTGTTTTTTTCTTAATTTTCTCTAACTTCTTATCGTCCAAAACTTTTGTCAATTTAAAATTTTCCTTTCCTTCGTCTTCTCCTTCATCTTTCGATTTGCAATTTTCTCTTCTTGTAGGATCCCTACTCTCACCATGCCTCCCAAGATCTCCCATCTCTTTATTGAATTTATTAGGAAAGTCCGCAAAATTATTGAGGACATATCCATAGAATGTTTTAACACTACTATTATATAAGCTTTTCTCGGAGATTTAGTAGTCTCTTTTTGTGACAATTGAGAAATTTCATCGTTCTTGGAAATTATATACATTGTATATATATGCTAATTTTAACATTTTAAATATGAAATTTATGATTTAATATTGTTTAGAATGAAATAGAATGTTCTAACAATATTAAAGGTCAGGAATTTGGTGATAAAAAATTTTACCGAACCGAAATGGGAAGAACGGTGCTAATTTGGTATCAAAAAACCTAGATGATGATCTATGGTAAGCCAAGCACACAAAAAGACGAAATAGTTATGATAATTATTTTTGGCCAAACGGAAGTGATTTAAGGTAAACCGATCGCATGGACAACCTTAGAAACCTGCCGGCGCGACTTCGGTAAAATCTCTTTTGGTTTGACTTTTTGTCAAACTTTGAGCAACCAATTATATGATGATGTCATAAATGTAGGAATAACAAAATAAACTTAATGGAAAGAATTAGAAGATCAATGACTTAGGTTTAAAGGGGTTTTGATCCAAGGGCTAAAAGTTTGCCAAAATTTCATCTTTTTCTTTTGTTTTAAAAACAAAATTTTGGGAAGGATCTGGTGGTAGGCAGCTGAATGGGTGTGATAACTGGGAATTTTTAGATTTTTGGAGTAAATTAAAATTGTATATATGTATCAATTTTAATAAATAAAATGTAAAAAGGTTGTGTTTTAATACTGTTGAGAATACTATGAAAATGTTCCAATAGTGTTAAAGTGAGTGAGTTCAGAGATGGAAAATCTTACTGAATAGAAATGAGTGAGACGGCTCGAAAACGAAGTCAAAAAACCTGAAAAGTGCACTAAAAGACAAAAATTTATGGTAGTAAATTCTGGTCAAACGGAAGTAAAATAATACAGACCGATTACACCAGAGGCGCCCGGAACCCGCCTATGCGCTTTCGGTAAAGTTCCATTTGGTTTGACTTTCGGTCAAAATTTGACCACGAATTAATTCACATATTAATTAGATAATATCAAGATGACATTATAAATACCATTTAGTTAATTAGGTTATTTAAGGTTAATTAATGTGGTAGGTGGCATTAATGGCTAAGATTAAGGGTGGTTAAGATCAAAGGCCAAGATCAAGCCAAAAAGGCTTGAAATTTTTTTTTTAAAAAATTTGGAAATATGGGATTCGGCCACCTAGAGAGAAAAATCAGCCAAACATTTCATTTTTGGCCCAAAAATTTTGCATTAAAGTCCCTAGACAACTATTAAATTATTGGGAAAAATTGCAAAAAGGCCCTCATCCATTTGCCATAAATAGGCATCAAAAATTCACTTGGAAAATTAAGAAAACCAAGCCAAACTCTTGCAAATTTTCTGCCCAAAAATCCGTGGACCTTCCTTCCATTCTAAGCAAAATTTTGTCAAAATTTTACACCAAAATTAGCTTTCAATCCAAGCTTAGGTTGCAAGGAAACTAATTGATAAGGTGAGCTTTCAAATTGAAGCATTTTCATTGGTTTTTCTTTGAAAAATTTGTGGCTCATTGGTGGGGAATTATGTTGAAAAATTTGATTTTTTATTGATGTTTTAGTTGGTTTGATATTAAGATGGATGAAGCATGATTTAGAACTAGGAAACAAGCAAAAATTTTACATGATTTCCTATGAAAACCGTGGCTTGTTTGGTATTGAAAAATGTTGAGAAATTTGGTGATTTGCTTTAATGGTTATGTTAGTTTGATACTATGTTTATTCAAGCATAAATTGGAATAATGAAACAAGTAATTTTGATGCATGTTACATGCTAGAACCCATGGCCAATAAACACTAGAAAATGAAAAATTTTTAGTGTTGAACAATGATGAGAAATGTTGATAAAACCCTAGTAATAAGAACAAAATTTTCTATGGTGGTTTAGCATGAAAATCTGTGGCTTAATGCTAGGGTTGGAATGAAAACTTTCTTAGGTTTTAATATCAATATGTACATTTGAAAACCTAAGAGTGATATGTGATAATTATTTATAGTGATGAAAATTTCTTGGTGTTGTTTACCAAAAGAAACCGAGGCCATAATTAGAAAAATTTTGATGAATTTTGTGTGATGTTTTGAATGATGTTAATATGGAAATTTTTATACAAAGTTTGGTAACTTTGTATAAAATAGATCTCTGGTATAGTACGTGACAAGTACAAAGGTTCTGCGGCGTACCTAACTCCGGAGAAACCTAAAAATACAAGTAGAAATGCTACCTAAATTTCTAAAACGGCATAAGGGCATTTTACGAAACGAGGGGTGAAAATATCAGGATCGGAATGGAAACTGAGACCCCTCGGTGGGTTAGGGTTAGTAATGAAAAATCAATCCAAGAGGAATAGTAAACTGACCCTTAATGACTAAAATACCTAAAACGGAGAAAAATTCATGTTAGGGGTATTTTAGGAAACGAGGGGAAAAAATTAGATCGAGATAGGAAACCCGAGCCCCTCGGAGACGAGATGAAAAACGTTTCAAGAGTAGTGAAATACCCATTTGAGACTCCGAAATGCTAGAAAAACGAGAAACGACCCTAGGTGTCGGATAAATAGTAATCGAGGGTCGGAAAATGAATAAGTGTGATTTTATAGCAAATGAAGCTGTAAAACGATACAGAAGCCTAGAGAATATTATTTTATGATATTTGGGCTTTGAAAATTTGGGAAAAATGATAGAATAGAATAGTTACAATCTCGAGACCCGTTGGGGCAAAATGGTCATTTTGACCAAAAATTCCTGAAAGGTTCGGAAAGGACCGTAAAGGATCTAGAATGTCTTAAACAAAATTCTAGAACCCAAAATAAGTAAAATCTAGAGTTTAAAAGTACACGGGTGTGTACTTTGAAACACGGTCGTGTAGAGTGAACCCGAGAGGTACATGGGTAGGGACACGGGCGTGTTGCAAAATGTGCACTACATAAAAAGTTGAAATATGTTGTAAAATTTATCACAAAATGAATATATCCAAAGTGATAATTAATGATGGGTATTAACAGACAATACTATGTCTGTAGGGATCCAAACTAGAGATAAAACTGCGAAGCAGTTCCGGAAGTGGACATTATCGCACTGGTGGTAAGTTCAAGTATTTTCATATCTGCAACATGAAATACTATATTATTTCGTTATGTACTAGTTGTACATTAGATATTAAGTCCTATGGATACTAGGGGATTAGTTAGTATAACATCCCATATAATAAGAGAAAGAGAATATGTAAGGCCTACGGGTGATGGAGGTTAATGACCTTGAGGTGACGATTAATGTCACTTGATCAGAATTATAATTGAAAGATGGTAATAAAACTATTTAAGGTGTACCGCTTCTCCCACATTATGGTGGAGGTTTTACAAGTCCTTTTGGGATATAATGATCGCTACGAGTGATGAGGGCTGGAGAGGAAGAAGCTCTAGGGTCGCTCCTTAGGCCCTCCCAGTCAGCGTGCAAATATACTATTGGTACCGTCACAATGATCTCAAAACCCAAATACAAATAAAGACAATTGTCAGTAATATGATGAAAGCCATAATAGAGCATAATTGAGCATAGCCGACTCTAGCACTAAGTGTAGTGGACTCGGTTAGGGTAATGTGAATAGTATCCAGTTAGGGTAACAGTTACTTTTCATCGGTCAAAGGTCAAAGTTACTATTAATAGTGAATAGTAATATGAATAGTATCCGATTAGGGTAACAGTTATTATTCATCGGTCAAAGGTCAAAGTTACTATTAATGGTGAATAGTATTATTCATGGATGAATAGTACTATTCATAGATAGTTGTGTTTTTGATGTTTTTGAGTCTATGTGATTTGTACTAAGTATGTTTGAAGTTACTGTGCCTGTTAGCTCATCAGTTTGTTCATGTTACAGGTAAGAAACCTGTCCAATAAACTACCTGGATGGCAGCAGAGTACACGTGTGCCGATAGGATAGGGAATCCACTGTAGATTTTGGTCCTGCTACCAGTCTTCTGCTGAGCGATAAAATAGCGAATTGAAGAGAATGTATTTTTGAAAAACAAAGTACATATTTTGAATATTTGTAAATTATATTGTACTTCAAAAAGACAACTAAAAGTTAATATTATATTTTATATGGCTTTCATACTCAGCTTTCGTCCGAGAAAAGTATTTTGAAAAGAAAAAAAAAAGACGCAAATTTTAGGCCCTAAAATAAGAGAGTTTGAAAGAAAAAGAGTTTTAAATGGTGACTCAGATTCAGTGCACGGGCTGTCTTGGTTGACTACAGAGTCAGACCTCGACGGTTTCGTGTGGCTGGATTCGGGGGCACCACAATGGGGGCTAGCTTGGCTGCTTATGATTGGTCCAAAATTGCTAGGAAATTATGTAATTTGAGAAAGAATTACAAACATTAATTAAAAGTAAGAAAAAAAATAAAACAAAGGGTGAAAATTGGGTTTAAGTGTAATCGAATATTGGGGGCTGTTTTCAGCTCTTCACACACAGCCATTAACACCCAAAAAGGGAATAGAGAAAACACCAAGCTCAACCAAAGGGAAATTTTGATGGTTTCATGCAAAAATCACGTTTTCGATGCATGTGAGTGAACTCTTGGACTAAGACAAGGTAAATAGCTCTTTCTTGAAAATTTTTTATGCATTTTGGGCTGTAGAATCTGTGCCTTGTAGCAACCAAAATTAGGAGAAAATTTGATTATGGTGAATGATGATTTAGTGGTTAATAGTTAGGTTTTAAGCGTTGATTTCGGTTAATGTGAACTAGGGAGAGAAATTAGTGATTAAACTTTTGGAAACATGGAATTTTGTGATGAATAGGGGCTGTAAAACTATGGTTGGGGATGATCCAAGATTCAAGAAAATTTTGATATTACGATATTTAATTCAGTGTTATGGAAGTTAGGTTATTGTAGGTAAATAACGATGAACGTGAGAAAACGAAAAGGGGTCTGTGGAACCCTAGGGAAACTGAATTATGCCTTAGGTTTTTCATGGAAAAACCTTGGGTTATGTAGTGTGATGGATTGAGTTTGTGAAAAAAAAAATTTGCATTAGAATTTGTATGCAAAAACCATGGGTGATGTTGGAAAAAAATGCATTGAAATGTCGTTAGATAATCTTATGTTTACATGAAAATTTTACATAAAAAGTTTGAACTCTTTGCGTAAAATTAGGCCTCTAGTGTAGTACGTAGCAGGTACAATAGTTTTGAGGTAGTATCTAAACGCCGGGAACCTAAAATTTAAGCTAAAATGCTACCGAAATTTTTAGAACGATCCAAAGAGTATTTTGGGAAATGAAGGTATAAATGTGGTCAGGGTGAAAACCCGAGTCCACTCAGTGATCTAGGCCCAGGAAAGAATGAGGACATTTTCAATATTAGTAAAACGTCCATTCGGAGCCCCGAAATGCAAGAAAAAGATGATAAACGACCTAAGGTAATAATAGTGCCACCCGAGGGTCGGGTGAAATATGGACAAAGAATTTATAGTAATTAATACTGTAAAAACATGGTATCATCTAGAAAAATTTATTTTATGATTTTTGGGCTTAGAAAATCCCGTCAAAACGTTAAAGTGAAAATGTTACGGCTTAAAGACCTGTTAGGGGCAAAATAGTCATTTTGACAAAAAATTTCAGAAATGTTAGAAAAGGACCGTTCGAACCTTAAAATAGCTTAATTGAAATTTTAAAGGCCAAAATTAAGTTTTTTGTCAAAGAATAGTAGATTTACGAAGAGGAATCACTCTAGGGCAAAATGGTCATTTTGTCAAAGTTGGGGATAAAATAGTCATTTTGCTAAAAGTTGAAAAAAGGGGCGTTAAGGCTTGGAATAGTATCTTAAGGCCTTAATTAAGGTTTTAATGGCCAAAATCAAAAGTTAAGTATAAGAAAAGTAAGAAAATTCCACTAGGAACAAAATGGTTATTTTGTCAAAAGATCGGAACAAAATGGTCATTTTGGCAAAAGTTGACAGAAAAGTTAAAAATGAAATGCTAAATCCCTAAATTCATCATTAGGGACTCAGACTTAGAATTCTTATGTTTTTGCAACATTTTAAGTATGAAATAAATATTGGAAATAATCGTTGATTATTTCGGTTATAGGGACCCGATCTAGAAGTAACGAAGGAACGTCGGTGGACCCCAAGAAGGAAATATTAGTGAAATATATGTAAGTTCAGACATTTCATTGTCTGCAACATGAATTTACTTGACATATCTATGTGTTATGTGTAAAATGTAAATTATATATGTAGGTGCTATATATACAACAGTGTGTCTAATAAAATACACACAAAAAGAGAAAGACATGTAAAGTATTCTAGACTAAGGGGCAATGAGAATGTCACCTGGTCGGAACCATATGAAAGATGGTAATAAAACCGCCAATTGGCATACCGGTCTCCCACAAGGTGGAGGTTCCTCATGTTATGTTTATGTTTTTGTTATGTTAGATTATTGAGGATTAGCCAGTGGATCACTTCCTAGTGTCCCTCTCAATCATGCATGCACTACAGTACGACCAACATGGGGCCCAAAACCAGAACCTAATGTAAGGTAAAGACCTAAGATTGAAGTGTTATCCATAAGTGAGCATAAATAAGCATAACGTGCACTAACACTATATTTAATGCTCTGAGTTATGGTCTATAGTCTATGTTACTTATCTTAATGTTTAAACTTACTGAGCCTTTAGCTCATAAGTTTGTTCATGTTACAGGTAAGCAACCTATACGTCAATAAAATTATGATGGATGACGGGTGGGATTTGCATGTGCCAGGGGATTGGGTAAAGGATATGGTCCTGCTACAAGTCTTTCGCTGAGCAGAATTTGAATGGATTTTGAAATAATGTATTTATGATGTAAATTAAGTTACAACAATATAAGATGTTTACTATAGTAAATGTTTTACGATGGTATAATTTTCAAGTTTAAAAAAAAAAATTATGTATACGTTAAAATGGAAAAGTTAAAATAAGTATGTTAAACAAAGAAAGTACATTAAAAGTAAGTTGTCGGCGACCCATGAGGTGGTAGATTATCACAATTGGCTTCAGAGCTTGTCCATGACAGTGCTATTCAGTCTCCATGTAGGACGGGCCGCCACACTTTTAAGTGGTTACTATGCATTCAATAGCCTCTTCACCCACTATTTAACAAATTCTTCTTCTCCTTACAACTCTACCCAAATCAATGTGTGATAAACGAGAAATTTTATCATTCTCGAAAAAAATGTATATTGTATGAATACAATGATTTTATGTTTAAAAATGTAAAATATATGATTTAATATTATTTAGATCGCAATAAAATGTTTCAACAATGTTAAAGGAAAGGAATTCGGTAATAGGAAATTTTACCGAACCGAAAAAGGGCAAACGATGCCTTTTCGATATCAAAAACCCTAGACGAATACAAGAATCCACTAAAAGATGAAAAATTTACGACAAGGATTTTTGGCCAAACGGAAGTGAATTAAGATAACCGATCACACGGACAGCTCCAAAAGCCCGCTGGCGCGATTTTGTGAAAATTTCATTCGGTTTGACTTTTGGTCAAACTTTGATCGAAACATTAATAAGTGATGTCATCTATAATGTCATCTAATGATGTCATAAATGGAAAAGTATTTTTGTGGAAAGAAATACAAAATCCAATGGTTGTATTTTAAAGAAAGTTTGATCCAAGGGTACTCGAGTTGCCAAAATTGCATGGGAAAATTTGGAAAATTAGGGAAAAAAAGGACAAGTTAGAGACAGTGGAGAGTGAATGAAATCAGAAAAAAAAATTTCTAATTGCAAAACAAATCTTGAAAGGTTGTTAAAAAACCCCTATAGTGTTGTCAAATTACCCAAAAACCTTTGCCATTTGGTCCCTCCTTTTTGGGCAGCCATAAATACACGGTTTTAGAGCTCAAAACTAGTGAAAATTTTCAATTGCTGCCAGCCATTGTTGCCATGTATTCCCTTCACCTCCAAGCCAAATTTCTTTAAAATAAATTCCCTCCAAACTTGCTTCAAACTCAGTCTAAGCTCAAGTGATCAACTCTAGTGAGGTGAGCTTCCATTGTTGCAAGCTTTTTCTTTATTTTTCTGTTGAAAAAAAACTATGGCTGCATGTGAGAATTGGTGTGATGATTTCAAGCTTTGGTTTGGTTAGTTTTTGTGTTAAAAAGTTATGGTGTCATGTGATGAAAGAAAGTAATGAGTTTGAGTTTGAAAAACAAAAATTTATGCATGTTTTCTTCAAGAAATCCATGAGCTTATGGTGATGAAATTGGAGCCTTTCTGTTGATAGTTTTTGATTTGAAATGTGATGTTGGCATGAGATAGATTCAAGAGATGAAATGGAACTTGAAAACAAAAATTTTTGAGGCATGATTTTTAAGTAAAAATCCGTGGCCTATGAGGGGGGGAGGGGGTGTGAATGAAATTTTAGCATGATTTGGGGTAGTGTATTAACTCAAAAATTTGAGTTGGTATGTGTTTAATTGTGGAAAGAAATTAGAAGCAAAATGTAGCTACCCTTACTTGCGCTCTGATAACACCTCTTGTGAGCAACCCAACTAGCTCAAGCCGTCCACTTAAAACTTTACTCTTCTTAACTTTACTCTTCTTATCTTAGCATACTTAATTTACTCCTTATACTTTTCTTACCTTTTTTAAACTTTTCACTTAACTTCATCCTTTTAAAGTACTTTAAGAAGTACTTTCTTTAACATATTCATTTCTTATACTATTGAACTTTGCCATTTTAGACTTGGCATTTAAACTTACTTGTGGAAGCGGTGTTTGAAAAATTATTGATAAATTTTTTTCTTTTCTTTTTTTTTTCCCCTTAAACTAGATTTAAACATATGAGTTTTCAAAAAGCATATTGAAATACTTCATGAACTTAACTTACATTAAACCTTGTCTCTTTTCTTTACATTACATATATATTTCTTGTTATTACAGTGGAAAATCACAGTGAAACCATAACCCACTCCATGACACTTTGGGAATCTGTCTACTAGCCCATCTGTTTCTTCTTTCATAATGTAGACAGCTTACTCTTGTTACCTACATCACGAACAGACTAGTGAGTTAGAGCTCAGTAAGTATAAACATACATATTAAACATTACGTAAACATGTCATACAAATAAAACTTTACATAAACTTGTCAACTAACAACAAAGGTTAGTCACATTATGTTAACTTATTTTTCTTCTCCGTTCTCATTGTTCTTTCTTTCTTTCTTATTCTTCTGTTCTTATCTTTTCTTTACTTTTCTTATCTTTACTTGTCTTTTCTTTCACTTGTGGGCCCATGGCTGGGCGTACTTACTATGTGCGGACCAATGGGGGAAAGGAGAATGACCCACCAGTCAACCCCAAGGTCAAATTTTAAGTCTATAACTACCGCATCTTAGGGGTAGCACGACACAACTAGGGTGGAGGCCATAAACTTTAAACTTTAAACCTCACCTTGGGGGAGGTCGGGACACTAACCTTTAAATTTTCGATCTTATTATCTTGCTCATCGTTATCTTTCTTTACTTTAGCTTTTTGTGCTTTTCTGATTTCGTGAACATGTTAGATTTTTATGTCACAAAATGTATAACTTATATATATAAAACACAGTTCTATGACAAGTCAGTTCGTGAGTAGACATTTAAATGTATGTGCTTATAAATACATCACTTATATCTCCTTCTTCACTTTTGGATCCGCAGACGTTCCTTTATCGCGTCTGGATTGGGTTCCTGTAACCGAAATAATAACGGTTATTTAAATCTTTATTCTTACGTAAAACTTAGTAAAATGTAAAAATTCTACGTTTAATTTCCCAATCATGAACTTAGGGGTCTAATATCCCATTTCTAGCCTTTCCGTCAACTTTGGTCAAAATTACCATTTCACCCCTAACTTTTGGCAAAATGACAATTTCATCCCTAGTTGACTTTTCTTACTTTAATCCTTCTTAAATTTTGATTTTGGCTTTAAAAATCCGGTTTAGGCTTTTCTAGGGCCCTAACAATCTATTTCGAACATTTCATAAATTTTGATAAAAATGATAAATGATAACTTTGACTTTGATCGTGAACATTTTATTTTATTGCTTAAATTGGCTTTTCTAAGCCCAAAAGTAATAAAATGACCATCTGGGGGTTTTAAGTATCCATCTTTGGATCTTTCTAAAATTTATGGTCAAAATGACCATTTTGTCCTTGACGGGTCTTTCTTACTTTTCTTTGACTTAAAACTCGATTTTGGACTTTAGAATTCTATTCAAGCTATTCTAAGCTTAAACAGTCCTTTTCGAGCATTTTAGAAATTTTAGTCAAAATGATGAATTGTGGCTTTGATCGTGAATGTTACTATTTATCATAAATAGTAACTTTTACTTTGACTATGAATATTTTCATCTGATTGCTTAGACAGAATTTTCTAAACCCAAAAATCATAAAACAATGAACTTAAAGGCTTAATGACCCTTTTTGGACTTTTCTGAAATTTTTGGTTAAAATATCCATTTTACCCCTAACGAGCCTTTGGGTCATAAAATCTTTACTTTAACATTTTAATGGGATTTTCTAAACCCAAAAATTATAAATTCATCTTTCTTAGGCCTTAATAAATTTTTACAGCATTAATCGCTGTAATTTCTACAATTATTTCACACCCGACCCTCGGGTGGCACTATTCCGATACATAGGGGTCATTTCTCGTTTTTCTAATGTTTCAGGGCCTCAAATGGACATTTTACTACTGTTGAAAATGTTCGTCATCCTTTCCTAGACCCTAGTCACTAAGGGGGCTTGGGTTTTTACCCCGACCATAATTTTACCCCTTGTTTCCCAAAATGCCCCTAAAGTAGTTTTTCTTCCTTTTTCAATGTTTAAAAGTTTTGAGGGGACGGTTTACTAATCCTTAACATGTCCTTCCTTCTTTTCAAGCCAAACTCATCGAGGGGTCTTGATTTCCATTTTCGAGCACCTTTTTACCCCTCGTTTCCGGAAATGCCCCTAGCGTCGTTCTAAAAATTTCGGCAGCATTTTGGCTTAAATTTTAGGTTTTCGGTGTTTAGAAAATGCCTCAAAACCATCTAACCTCACTAACCTACCATGTACTATACCAGAGGCCTAATTTTTACGCAAAATTCTAAACTATTTATGTAAAAATTCTCATAAAAATCTAATTGTTTCTATTGCTATTTTCATCTTTTGTTTTCATTCTTAACCCTTGGTTCTTATATACACATTCACTTACAAACTTTTCTTTACAGAAACTTAATCAATCTTCATTGATTTCTTCACATCAATCCACGGTTTTTCATTGAAAACTTAAGGCAAATTTTTGGTTCTTATCTTCTAATCACTCACGATTTTCTTATGAAAACTTAATCTAAGATTTTCTCAAACTTTGACTCATTCATCTCACGGTTTTTCCCTTGGAAATCCTAGCCAAAATTTTGTTTTTCCTCTTGGGTTCCTCAACATTTTCACACGATTTTTCTCTAGGGTTTCTCATGCCATTTTCATTTCAAATCTTTTCACATAGAAATTCATTCCTTTGAATCATCAAATGACACAACTTCAACTTAATATCCTCACTTATACATGCACGGTTTTCCTCACAGAAAAACATAAACAAATTTTATGTTTTTGCTTCCAATATCACAAGTTCTCACACTAATTCTTTCCTAGCTCATTTGTACATCAAACTAACAAATTTCAACTTAAAGATTTCACAATAGTTCCACCCAACAAACTCACGATTTTTCTTCATCAAAAACCAAGAAAAAGGTTGCAAAAATAATCTTACTTCACTATGTTGAATAACTTGAACTTGGGAAGGATCTTAAGCAAGTTTTGTTCAAAAAACATGAAGAAAACTCAGCTTGGAGAGGGAGGAAGGTCACGGCAGCCATGGGCAGCCATAGGACCTGATTTTGGCTGGTTTTGCTTCTATTTTTCAGCCCCCAAAACGTGCTTAAAATAGTCCACAAGGAAGCGGCTGATTTGCAAGGCTTTGGAGGAAAAACTTTGAAGAAATTGACTTGGTTGGTGGGGGGAAGACACACGGCTGCAAGGGGCTGCTTGGAACCAGATTTTTGGCTGTTTTGGGAAGCTTATTTCTATGTGTAAAGGGCTGTGAACAGCCAACACAGTCCGGTAGCTTTTAATCCCTTTTTTTACCAACTTTTTCCTTTAATTTTTGCTTGAAATGTTTGCTAGTTTCTAGCCCTTGGATCAAGCTTCCTTTAAATGCCAAGCCTTGGATCTACCTAACACTTTTCCGCACTATATTTGCCATCCACATCCGGTTTAATGTGGGAGAAAATTCCCAAATTCTTAAATTTTTCAAAAACAAAAATACTTATCTTTTTGACAAAATCTTAGCCATAGGATCAAAATCATTTTAATCAATAACCATTGGATCCAACTACCACAATTCCTTAAAAGAAATAAATCAATTATGACATCATCATGCTTACATCATCCATGACATCATCTAATTAATTCGATGGTCAAAGTTTGACCAAAAGTCAAACTAAACTGAACTTTCCCGAAATCACGTAGGCGGGTTTCTAGGGCCTTTCGAGCCATCGGTTTGCCTTATGTTACTGTCGTTTGGCTAAAAATCAAAATCGTAAATTTTCATCTTTTTTCCCGTTCTTGGTTTACCTTAGGTAATCTCTTGGGGTTTTTGGTTTCTAAATGGCATCTTCGTTTTTCCAAAAATAACGAAATTTCTAGGGTAGCATACCAGAGGACATATCTATCCGTGCTGTCAGTTCGATCTAACTCAATCTCGAAACTCTTAAAAATCATAAAATACTTATCTTATCTTATATTTGCTTTAACTTGCCATTTCTTATATCTTATCTTTTTTGGATACCGAAACCACTCCATTTTGAGTGTTTTGGTCTGAAATCACTTTCTCAGTCATGAACTTTATTTTTTGATCATTTATGGAGATTTTATATCCTCCAAAAAATTTATTTATTACAATTAACACTATTATTTGTCTATTTACAAACGCAGTGTTCTTGTGACGTCCCGAGCCCTTAGTAACCCGGAGCGTCACTAAAAGACTGCTTCTTTAACTTTTACTTTAAAACTAATACTTAAACTTACTTACTTAGATGCCTCGATTTTAGGGATTTTTTTTTACGCATACGTATTTACAATTCACGTACGTATACTATTAAAATGCAGAATCTGAAAACATAGGAGTTTCAATTGTACATACATACTTATACTGACTGTTTAATTAAATATTATTCCAAATATGCTGTTTAACTGTTACTATTTAAAAATATAATTTAACTGTTACTATTCAAAAATACTTATTTAACCATTATTATTCAAAAATACTTATTATATAAACTGTGCGGAAGAATACTCGCGGTATATCCATAACCTCACCATCACATCCGCCTCCGCTGCCGTCATTACCCGATGGTGTTTATACCATAGGACACTTACCTACAGCATGAACACACTCCATGAGCTTTACGCCCAGTAAGTACAATATGTTAACCGCAAAACATGTTTAAAACGTAGCACATACTTAAAATCATATGAGCATACCAGTCATCACAGATACCATATAACATATCGTATATCATAGCATCATTTATCACATCATAGAATACATCATCACGTATTGAATGCATAACGTAGCATACCTTATACTGAATGCATTTTATGGAAACTAGAAGCATAGAGATCTAATGCATACAGTAATCAATGCATGATCCGGTTATGTTCATTTATGCTTCAATATCTTCTTTTTCTGTATCTTGTCTACTTTGGGCCCCTGTGTCAGTACTGAGTGCACGTAGACCAACGGTAACGCCTGAGGTCACTAAATAGGCTGGAAAGCCATCAACGGATGCTCAACTTTCTACCTTCTCTTGCTTTAACTTTGGAAACCCTTTCAACGGAAAGAGCTGGTACGACACGGCTATTGAATTCCATCTTGCTTATCTGTTCTAGCCATATGCTTTTCTAAGCTGTCCCTAATCCTACGTGGTAGGGATATATGGCCTCTAATTTATTATTCCATAAATCTACTTGATTGTGAAACTATATGCTCTTATGTATGCTGTGCAGCATCGTGTGCATGATACATACTTAAAATACTAGAAAACCATCATTTTAAATTCATTTTATTCATGCTGTAGGCGGAGTTGTACTTACCTGTTATTGGACAGTTTATACTCTCGCCTTCGTCACAATACAGGTACCTCCCTGCAATCATAATACATTACATTAACATTCCCTTTTAGGTCACTATGGTCATTAGTGGCTAATAAAAACTTTATCGTCAGCGATACCGATCCTTATCAGTACTAATTGCCCTTCTCATTGAGAGTTTGATATATATAGATTTATTTCTAATTGTGGTTAATTAATTTATTTTTTCCCAATAAACTAATTAACGTTGATCTTAGGTCACTCTATTGTTAGTGACTAATATACCTATCGTTGTGTGGTACCGATGCCTATCGGTACCTAACTGTTTTACTTGGGAATTTGATATTTAATTTCTAATCGTGCTTAATTAATTTGTCTACTTGACAAATTAATCACTGTCTCTTACTATCCTTTTCAAACTCGGTCCTTGACTGGTTAACCGACCAGTCAACTAACCAGATACCTTGCGTATTGATTGTTTAGCCTATCGGGTTACCTTTACTAATTTAACCAACCCAAATTTTATACTTAGCTCGCACTCGTCTCTCGGGTGGTACTATTCTGACATAGGGGTCGTTTTCTTACATTTTAAGATTTCTAATTGGGCGGTTCACTAATCCTCAAAACATCCGTCCTTCTTTCTTGGACCTAGGTCATCAAAGGGGGCTCAGGTTTCCATCCCAATCACATTTTTACCCCTCGTTTCCTAAAATACCCCTTTTGTTCCATTTTAGAAATTTTGGCAGCATTTCCGCTTAATTTTTTGGTTTCCGGCGTTTAGGAAATGCCTCACAATCATCTAACCTAATATAATCTATCACGTACTATACCATAGGCCTAATTTTTAGGTAAAAGCTCAGCTTCTTACGTAAAAATATTCACATTTTCTTTTTCAACATTTTCATCCATTTTTCTTACAATTCCTTAAGTCAAAAGTCCATAATTGATACATAATAATTCCAATAATAATATGAGGAATAAAGGAAATCAAAATTACTACCTAATCATTCCCATCGGCGGTCGAACGAACCGTTCGGTTCGACCGCACAATCTTTGAAACGTTGTTCTTCACTTTTGAAATTCCGGTTTGCAAATCCGATGCCGCGGATGTGTTCGGAACGTCGAAAATGGGCCAACGGGCCATTCTTCAATTTTTGGTCACCAGGTCGCCATTGACCAGTGTTGATTGGCCGTTGACTGGCGTTGACCATGGCGACGATGGAAGAGACAGCCACCATCTTAAAGAGCTCAATGAGAGGAACCCATTGGTGGTGTCAATTTCACCAATCGAGACTCCTATCGCCGGAAATCAGGCTTCGAAGATCGGCAACGACGGCGGTGGTTGGATCTCCATTTTCTGGCGTTGTTGCCCAAAATTGATTTGGGGCTTTTGATCTACGTGTTGTTCTGAGCATTTTGACACCCACCTTGCAACTCAACTTCATCGGAATAGTCGGATTCCACGTTGGTGATGGCGACGGTGACGAGCGTGTTTAAGCGGCGCGATCCGACGACTGTTGATGTGAAAGGAGGCCTAGTTTTGTTCTACTCTTCACCACGAATCCATTGGGACTAGAATCGTGGCATTTAGATGTCGGATGGTGGAGATACACCGGTTTGAAAATTCCAGCCACCAGCGGCTTTGGGCGGCGCTTACGCCTTCCTCCGGCGTCAGTTCCGTCGACTCAGCATACCGTTGGAATCAGCTCGTCAAGAGCTTTCCAATGGTGCTAGCGATGTCGCAAATGGAGGTCGGATTCAATCAGTGATGACTATTCAACTACGAGTGGTGTGGGGAGAAAAAGATAGGAAAAAAAATAATGGGGGGCCTTTTTACAAAAATCCAAAAATTTCGACCCCTTTATACTAATTTTTTGAAAAATTTTAACATAGGCTATCTTGACTAATTTGGGCGTGCTGAACCCAAATATATCAGTTTTATCTCCATCTGAGGTCATCTCGACCAGTTTTTCGATACTGCATGGTTCTCGATCAAAAATTACTTTTTGTGCTCAATTGACTAATTTGAGCATGCTAATTCTAAATATATCAGTTTTATTTCAAGAATAGGTCATCTTGACCAATTTCTTGATACTGTGGTTAGGCCTACATTGTGTTGACACTACACACGCATAACGAGGCGTTTTCCTATGAATTTCAAACACAGTCTCTCCTGACTAATTCGGACGTGCTGATTTCAAATTTATTAGTTTTACGTCCATCTGAGGTCGTCTAGACCAGTTTTCGGGATCTGTGTGATCCTACCTCAAAAAACGTGTCAAGTGCTCGATTGACTAATTTGGGCGACCTGAGTCTAAATATATCAGTTTCGGGGCGAGAAAAGGTCGTCTTGACCCTCTTCCCGATACTGTGTGCCTCTCAACAAATTTTACATTTTGCGCTCAATTGACTAGATTGAGCCTGCTGACTACTAATATATCAATTTTATGCCAGATTAAGGCCGTCTTGGCCACTAACCTGACATTGCGTATCTCACTATTCACTATTCACCATTCACTATTCACTATCTGACTGACTAATCTAAGCATTCTGACTTTAATTTTGTCAGTCTATGGGCGAGAAGAGGTCACCTAGACCACTTTTCTCGATACTGTATATCTATTAGGGCAATTATCACTGCTTTACTCAGATGACCAGTTTGAGGGTACTGATGACTAGCTCATCAGTTTTGTGTCAAGAAATGGTCGTCTGGACAAATTTCTTGATACTGCGTGTCTCACACGCACACTCACATAATAGAGTAGACCAATTTCACTGTCGGTTGCCCCTGTTACTGCATAAATAGTAATTAAACGTTACTGTACCCGTTTAATTCCTTCAACTGGAAAGTATACTGTATTTATTAACTTAATTATTCATTACATAGTAATTAAATTTCATAATTTATGAGAGTCATTACTGCAGCTTTCTACTCATTATACGGCCTTCTACATGGGATCTTGCACGGGCGTGTGCAAGGCAACACGGGCATGTACATTTCGGACACAGGCGTGTACTAGTTGAGACTATTCAACACGGCTATGCCTTCGAAACACATTCATTTATCTGAGCAGTACACGGCCGTGTACCTGACCGTATTACATTACACGGCCATGTACACTCACACGGCTACTCACAGATGCATAGTCCGAATGGTACATGGCTATTTACACGGCCGTGTACCTGACCGTGTTACTTAAATTTGCACTAAGAGGCATTAAATTATTTCCATTTTATTCCTTAGTGACTTATTACATGGTAAGTAGGTGCTGTGAAAATGGCGGTCATTACAACCTACCCCTCTTACAAAATTTTCATCCTCGAAAATTGGAATAATTCTGGGAAGTCTCTTCTCATGTCTTTTTCCCGTTCTCATGTGACTTCCTCAACGCTATGGTTCCACCACAACACTTTTGCTAGTAGTATACTTCATTCCCAAGAACTTTATCCTCTCTGACTAGGATCTGCACGAGTTTCACCTCGTACGCCGGATCAGCATGTACTACAACGGGTTCTTGACTCAAATCACGAGAGCTGTCTGGCACGTACTTCTTTAGCATCGAGACGTGAAAGACGTTGCACACTGTAGCTATCTCGGGAGGAAGCGCTAGTATGTAAGCCACCTTCCCAACTTTCTCTATTATCTTGAGGGTCCTATGTACCTAGGACTGAGCTTTCCTTTCCTTTCAAACCGCATCACCCATTTCATGGATGCCGCCTTGATAAAGACCAAGTCTCCTACTTGAAACTCGAGTGGTTTACGATGCTTATCGTCAAAATTCTTCTATCGACTGTGCGCTGTATTTAACATTTCTCATATCAGTTTCACGTCTGTCGTGGTATCTTTGATGATGTCCATGCTAACTAGTCGTTTCTTTCGGGTCTCGTGCCAATGAGCCGAAGATCTGCATTTCTTTCCACAAGGTGCCTTGTACGATGCCATTCCTATCGAGGAATGGTAGTTGTTATTGTACGAGAACTCGCTCAAGGGTAGATTCTGATCCCAATTTCCTTTGAAGTCTAGACCGTAGGTCTCAATAGATCTTCTAACGTCTGTATGGTCCTTCTAAACTGATTGTCAGTCTGAGGATGGGATGTTGTGCTGAACTCTAACTTGGACCCTAATGCGACCTAAATGCTTTGCCAAAATCTAGAGGTGAAGCATTCGTTACGATCTTAGACGATCTACTCTGGCACTCCATGCAGTTTTACGAACAAAGCCGCATAGATTTCTGCTAGTCGTTCCACCGAGTAGCTAACTTTTATCGTAAGAAATCTGGCTGATTTCATCAATCTAACGAGGATCACCCAGATTGCATTGTTGCCGTTGGAGGTCCTTGGTAGTCTGGCCATGAAGTCCATCGTGATCTGGTCCCATTTTCACTCGAGTAGCTAAATTTTCTATAATTCTCCTGCTAAGCGCCTGTGTTTTGCCTTAACCTTCTGACACATAAGGTATCTGGCGATGAATTCAGCAACATTGTTTTTCATCTTAGGCCACCAAAAACTCTCTTTCGGGTTCTTATACATCTTATTCGCCACTAGATGTACGGAATATGGCGTCTCGTGAGGTTCCAAAATGATTCGCTTCTTGAATTCTTCTTTTTTTGGAACACACCCTATATCTCTGTAGTAGAGTATGTCGTCCTTAGTGACTCTGAACTCTAAACTTTGGTCCTCTGTAGCCTCCTTTTTGAGATTGTTCAGGGACAAATCGAGGCCTTGACCGTTCTTCATCCCTTCTAGGAGCGTCGATTGGAGGGTCATGTCATACGACCTCCTTGTCAAAATCCTGATCTTGCTACTATATAGCTCCCCTTGTAGCACCTTGACAAGGCACTGATAGCCATAAGCATAGTAAAATGCTTCTGACTCTGCGCATTGACCACTTTATTAGCTTTTCCCGGATGATATAGGATTTTGTAGTCGTAATCCTTTACCAACTCTAACCATGTACGCTGCCTCATGTTAAGCTCTTTTTGCGTGAAGGTACACTTGGGGCTCTGGTGGTCGATGTAAATCTCGCACTTGACTCCATACAGGTAGTGCCTCCATGCTTTTAATGCAAAAACTATCACTGCTAACTCCAGATCACGTGTTGGGTAGCTTTTCTTAGGGTCTTTGAGTTGTCGTGAAGCATACGCGACTATTCTACCACTCTACATCAACATGGCTCCCAACCTGGTTTTAGATGCATCACTATAAACCACAAAGTTTCCTTGACCAGCATCTGGAATGGTCAATATTGAAGTACTTGTGAGTCTTCATTTCAGCTCTTGAAAGCTTTCCTCACACTTGTCGATTCACTTATACCTCTTTCCCTTCCTGGTGAGCACTGTGAGCGGTGCGGCTAACTTTGAGAAGCCTTCAACTAAGTGTAGGTAACATCCTGTTAGTTTGAAGAAACTGTGAATTTCTATTACGTTCCTTAGAGCTGGCCACACGCTAATTGTGTCTATTTTAGTCGGGTCCACAGATACTCCTTCCTTGGGGTCTACGTGGCCTAGGAAATGGACCTTCTCCAGTCAAAACGCGTACTTGGAGAACTTGGTGTATAGCTGATGGTCCTGTTACATGTGCAAAATGATCGTTAAGTGCTCTTCATGCTCTCCCTTCGTCTTAAAGTATATAGGTATGTCATCGATGAATACAATGACACGCTTATCCAAAAAGTCCTTGTACATGCAGTTTATCATGTCCATGAAAGCTGCTGGCGTGTTTGTCAATCCGAACGACATGACTAGAAACTTGTAATGTCCGTACTACATTCGAAAGGCTGTTTTGGGGTACATCCTCATCCCTGATTTGCAGTTGATGGTACCATGAACATATATCGATCATCAAGAACACTGCAGTGTCTCGAAGCTGATCAAATAAATCGTCAACCTATGGTAATGGATTCTTATTCTTAATCATAATCTTGTTCAACTCTTTGTAGTCGATGCACCTTCTCAGTGTTCCGTTTTTCTTCTTCATGAATGATACGGGTGCTTCCCAGGGTGAACAACTCTGTCGAATGAATCCCTTGTCTATTTAGTCCTTCAGCTGGGCTTGGTGCTCCTTTAGCTCTGCAGGGCCCATTCTGTCTGGGGCCTTAGAGATGGGGGCTGATTCTGGTAGACGTTCAGTCTCAAACAAGATCTCGCACTTTGGCAGAAGTCTTAGAAGATCTTCTGGAAATACTTCTACGAATTCCTTGACTATCGGCACGTTCTTGGGTCATATCTCTATTCCTATCTAGCTTTCTAGCGAAATCTGATGATGCAATGAATGGTGACTCCAGAATCAAATAGAACTAATATATCAAAGTTGGCAACAGAAAGCTGGCTGGTCTCCACTGCAGAAGTTCCAGCTTTAGCGTCACTCCTCATGTAAGCATAGATTCTTTTTTAGTTGTCTGGAGCTTTCAGTCTACCTTGTGTGATCGAAAGGCCTTCGATCCTGATTTAGGCTGCGTGAAGTTGATTATTCCCAGTGCGGGGTTGATTCTGTTGGTTCTGTGGGTTGGAGTAGCAGTTTTTTTTTTTTTGTTGGAATGCTTGCTATTCTGGTCGATTTTTGCATTCTGCCCTCTGTGTTATGACTCAGGGTTCTGCTTCCCCTGAGCATGCTTAGCTTGCATTTTCTCTTCCTTCCACGCCTTAAAAATTATGAGCCTTTCACTCCTTATCCTGAGCCAACTAATACTCGGCTCGGATAACCCTACTGACACATTCTACTACTGTCACTGGTCTGTGGCTTCTGCTACAGACCTGAACTGTAGGAAAATAAATCGGTAAAAACATATCAGAGTGGCGCAGCGGAACAATAAAATTTTTTAGATCGTTAAATATCTCATGATGCCATATACAATAAACCAACAACAATTAAAACTCATATCTTAAGGACGCCAATCTGCAGGAGGAGAATGACGGAGGGCTTCAACCAATTAGCCTTCTCTACTATTCTCCAATTCTCGAGTGGCTGAGTGTGTGGCCACTCTGAACCTCGATCGGTATGCTAGCACTGCTAGTCTTCTTCCGACCACCCAGATCTCTAAAGAACTTATTGTCACGGTGAGTTGTGCAACAATAAGCCTGCTCACCTGAGAGTCTGTGGTCTGAGAGAACTGGAGTGGCAGGACCTCTATTTATAGACTTGCATGAGGTGATTCTTTGAATTCGAATTGGATTAGGAGAAGATATTCTCCCTCATCCACAACCATAAAACCCAAAATTATCCAAGGGAAAATCCCAAAAAATTTCGGCCATTATTGAAGATTATCCAATCCAAATTCAAACAAGATTTTAACATGAATCTTTTCTCATTTTTTCAACCAAAAAATCCGAAAATCCAAGGGGAAAATCCCCACAAAAATTTCAGCCAATTTTGGATAAGGAAAAATAAAAAATTCACTAAGATTTTCAAGCTTAAATCTTATCTCATCCTTATCCAAAATAACCGAAAATCTCCTAGGTGATTTACTCAAAAAATTCGGCCATTATCAGGGAAGAGAGAATCCAAATTCAACTGGGATTGAAACTTGAATTTTTCCTTGATCCTTATCCAAAAAAATCTGAAAATTCATTGAGGATAGTCCTCAAAATTTTCATCCATATTTGGTTAGGATTTCGATTCAAAATTCAAGTAGGATTCAAATAAGATTTTCCTCTTCATGTCCAACTCAAATTCGAATTTCATTCCTTGTGGATTTACCATAACAAATTCGAATCCCACTTGGACTGTGATTCAAAATTTGAATTTCAAATTTCAAATTCAAATTTCAAATTTCAAATTTCAAATTTCAAATTCGAATTTCAAATTCGAATTTCAAATTTAAATTTCAAATTCGAATTTCAAATTCAAATTTCAAATTCGAAATTCAAATTTCAAATTTCAAATTTCAAAATTCAAATTTCAAAATCCACAAAACAGTTGTATTTCAAATTCTTGTTCTCATGGATAATTTTTTACAACTCCAATCCAATCTCAAATAAAATCATGGCAACTTTATTTGGAGTTCAAATAATTGTGTACTCTATTATCCAAAACAAAATCTGAATCCAACCGGAGAGAATCTTGTCTACCATCCTAATCCTATGTCAACACCATCCACGCATAATAAACTAGCCAATAGCATACACAGATCAATTTTGCCAAACGTTAAGGAATTATGTGGAGCTAGTAGAGGGACCAATTGGACATATATAATTGGGCTCCCGCAAATCCATATGATCATCATTCTTTAACAAACAACTCAATCATATGATCACTAATTTCAGAGTAACACCACTATAAACTTGAAACTGAACTCCCAATTATATACCGTATTACGTAAGCCTGTGGCAAGCTATTGTCCAATGATCTTGTCATGTATGCAGAACCCTCATATGATATCCATGATCAGCCTTAGGCCAGAGTCCGTTTAATCCTACTGATCAGACTATCTTAAAGTTCTATTATACTACCAAATAAAGAAAATGATTATTTACCATATGCGAATAAGAAGTCATCCGCCCAGCAGACGACCCAAGGCCTTGTCCATTTTCACATTCAGTATAATTCCTTTAAGAGGATACCCTTAACTCCTCATTAGAGCTATGATTCCGATATCTGTACACGAACCCTTCATCATATACAAGTCATGCACCCAACGAACTGGTCTATAAGCTTACTACCTCTGAGACGCTTTAGCCATTGGAATATCAAAGTACACAAGTCATATACATGAAGCTGTCCATCTACTCAGGGTTAAGGTTACTGCACAATGAACGTCAAAAGCAGATCGATCCACTCAAAGTGGACTTCGTAGATCAATCACACTTTAGTCCCGGTCTAATATGTCACCACCAAGCAACATATCTATGTCTCTACTTGGGAGTCCAGCTCCAGACGGTCAAGACAAACCGTCTCCTCCAAGACTTTAGACAACATAATAGTCTTAACATGAGTTAGATGCTCCGTCTAACCCCATAGACTACAGACCACAGTTTAGACCGCTTACTTTAGAACATTGTCTTCTTGCATATAAAAGTCCATTGCATACAACATTCTAACAGTTTAACACAAGCAGTCAAGGTGCCATATTTGCTTACATTTACTTTAACATGTAAATAAAATGAGGACAGATAGCAATGTAATGAATAACCTCTATATATATAATTTTATTATCCAGTTCAAAATAAATACATCAAAATGTCTCTAATGCTTAGGGCATTTCCTAACAATCTCCCCCTTGCCCTAAGCTAGCAGATGTGCCATGTTACACATCCTCATCGCCTCTACGTGCCTCTCAAAGCTTCTAACCACCAAAGTCTTAGTAAAGGGATCGACAACATTGTCCTCGAACGCGATCTTACATACATCTACTTGTCCTGTTTCCACGTGCCCTCTAATAATATGATATCTCCGATCTATGTGCTTGGTCCTCTTGTGGTGCCGAGATTCCCTTGTGTTGGTAATAACCCCAGTGTTATCACAGTAAAGTGTGATAGGTTTGTCAACACTCGGAATGACCTCAAGGTCTCTAAAGAACTTGCGGAGCTAAACCGCTTCTTTAGATGCCTCAGCCGCAGCCACATACTCAGCCTCCATAGTAGAGTCAGCTGTGCAGCCCTGCTTCACGCTCCTCCATACAATGGCGCCTCCTCCGAGCAAAAACACTGATCCAGATGTTGATTTCCTCGAATCCTTACAAGTCTGGAAGTCTGAGTCCATGTATCCTACGGGTGTTAGGTCCCCTCCAGAATACACCAGCATATAATCCCTCGTTCTTTTAAGATACTTGAGTATATGCTTTACTGCTTGCCAGTGCTTGGTTCCAAGATTCGCTTGATATCGACTCACCCTACCTACTGCAAAACATATGTCCAGGCGAGTGCAAAGCATAGCATACATAAGGCTACCCACAGCGGATGCATAAGGGATCTTACTCATATGCTCTCTTTCTTCTGATGTCTTGGGACAGTCATCTAATGAAAGAGTTAGACCAGCAATAGAAGGTTGTGTACCTTTCTTTGCCCCTTACATTACATATTTGTCAATTATTTTATCTATGTATGAAGCTTGGGATAACGCTATCATTTTGTTCTTTCGATATCTGAAGAGACGAATGCCTAGAACATAATTAGCTTCTCCCAAGTCCTTCATGTCAAACTGTTAGTGTAACCAAAACTTGACCGATGATAAGTTCCCTACATCATTCCCAATAAGTAGTATATCATCGACATAGAGTATCAGAAAGTTCATTATGTACATCCTTAATACATTTATAAACACAGGGTTTGCCCTTATATGTACTTTTTCGTCCAAAATTTCAACGTAGGCTATCCTGACTAATTTGGGCGTGCTAAACCCAAATACATCAATTTGTTTTCATCCGAGGTCATCTCGTCTAGAATCCGGTACTACGAATTCCCGGTCAAAATTTACCTTTCCGCTCAATTAACTAATTTGGGCATGCTGATAGGCTATACTGACTAATTTGGGTGTGCTGAACCTAAATTCATCAGTTCCAACTTCATTCAAGGTCATCTCGACCAGTTTTTCGGTACTGCATGTTTTCTGGTCAAAATTTATATTTTGTGTCCAATTGGCTGATATGAGCATTCTGATTCCAAATATATCAGTTTTATATTAAGAAAAAGTCATTTTGACAAATTTCTTGATACTGTGTGTAACATACACATGTACACACATAAAATCACTACATTTCACATTTTAAATATGGAATTCATTATGTACATTCCATGTACCGATTTTTCGAGAATGATAAAATTTCCCAGTTGTCACATACCAAGTGGTATCAGAGGAGTTTGATCATATCCCTCCTGGCACGATGCACATCCTGTTCACCATCCAAGTAAGTTAG
This sequence comes from Antiaris toxicaria, assembly GCA_035233585.1. Lineage (NCBI taxonomy): Eukaryota > Viridiplantae > Streptophyta > Magnoliopsida > Rosales > Moraceae > Antiaris > Antiaris toxicaria. The sequence continues at coordinate 74,004,101 of CP141156.1, forward strand.
TTTTTTTTGAATTAGCAAATTTTTATTTATTGAACATAAACATTTTGTAAGGAAAAGATGACGGGATGACAAGATCACAGTATAGGCATTAAATCCCTATATGAGTTCTAGGTATGAACAAGATCAGTTGTTAGGCTATATTTATCTTGACGCCTGACATTATGTACTCCAACCTATAGAATCCAGCCAACAGTAGTCCATTAGAATGCAGGATCGGTTTCATGCCATTGAGATGGTTCTCTGGCTGTGCTCCATGGATTAGGATAACTGAGTTCTTTTGGCTATTAGCACTTTCAGGGAAATGCTCTCGTGTGTATTGGGATTCTTGTGACTAGGATTAGTGCTTAACTGGATCGAGTTTCACCATACCACGATTGAGTGATTCTCTTAAAGGAGTCCAGCATCAGCCCCAATTTCCTTACGGGCAAGCGGGGTGTCATTTCCAATACCTCCTATGTTTCTTAGAGTTATGGTTATATAGGAAAATTCGATGTATAAGGCTATGATATATATAGCCTTCAGGTTATGTTGAAATGTTTGAAATGATATGTAAATGTTATGAAATGACATGTATATGTGATGAACAAAGATGAAATGAAATCTTTGTACCCCTACTTGTCTCAATTTTCGAGGACTAAAATTTTATAAGGAGGGGTGAATGTGGTAACCGGGAAATTTTATCATTCTCGGAAAATCAGTACATGGAATGTACATAATGAATTCCATATTTAAAATGTGAAATGTAGTGATTTTATGTGTCTACATGTGTGTGTAACACACAGTATCAAGAAATTAGTCAAAATGACTTTTTCTTGATATAAAACTGATATATTTGGAATCAGAATGCTCAAATTAGCCAATTGGACACAAAATATAAATTTTAACTGGGAAACATACAGTACCGAAAAACTAGTCAAGATGACCTTGAATGAAGTTGAAACTGATAAATTTGGGTTTAGCACGCCTAAATTAGTCAGTATAGCTTATCAACATGCCCAAATTAGTTAATTGAGTACAAAGGTAATTTTTGACCAGGAATTCACAGTACTGGAAACTGGACGAGATGATCTCGGATGAAAATAAAATTGATATATTTGGGTTCGGCACGCCCAAATTAGTCAGGGTAGACTATGTTGAAATTTTGGACGAAAAAGTATATATAAGGGTGAAAAATCAGAAAATCGTGAAAAGGTCCTCATAATTTTCTCACTTCCCCATTTTCTCCCACATACCATCGGTGAACAGTAACCGAACACCGAAAACGGTGTCTGTTTTCGACACCGCCGGTCCCGTTGGCAAGCTCTCACCGAGTCAAGTCCAACGGTGTGCCGACGCGACGGAGTAGTCGCCGGAGCAAGCCGCACATGCTGCTCGAAGTCACCGGAAGCTGAGAATTTTGATCGGTCATTTCTCCACCGTCCAACGTCTGATCAACACGATTCTGGTCCCAAAAGACTCGGGGTGAAGAGTATAACAAAACCCAAGCTTCATTTCGGCTCAACAGTCACCGGATTGCGCCGCCCAACACCTCGCCGTCGCCGCCATGGAAACCATCATTTCCGGCAGAGTTGAGCTACACCACCAGCACCAAAATGCTCAGAATTTCATAGGGAACAAAAGCCCTAAACTAATTTCAAGAAAAATCGTCGGGAAAATGGAGATTTAAGCTCACCACCATCGTCGCTCTTTCGAGGGTTAGTTTCCGGCGATAGGAGCTTCAATTGGTGAAATTGACACCACTAATGAGTTCCTCACGTCGAGATCTACAAGATGGTGACCTTCTTTTTCATCGCCACCACCAATCAATGCTAATCAACGGTGGTCAACAGCGACCTGGACCCTAGAATTTGAAGAATGACCTATTGGCCTATTTTCGACGTTCCAGACACATCTACGGCGTCGGAATTTCAAGACGAAATTTCAAAAGTGAAGAACGGTGAAATCAACTTTGTCCGCGCGAGACCGAACGGTTACATTCGATCACCAATGGGACAATTTCGGTAGTGATTTTGGTCCCTCCATTCCTGAAATTTATGTTTGGAATGATTACATATTAATTATGTATTTTAGCATGTGAGATTGTAAGAAAAATGGACTATATGCATGAAAAATAGTTAAATAAGAGAATGTGTAAAATGTAAAGATTTTTACATAAAATTTGAGTTTTATGTAAAAATATAGGCCTTTGGTATAGTATGTGGTAGAATAGAAATAGGTTAGATGGTTTCGAGGCGTTTCCTAAACGCCCGGAACCTAAAAATTAAGCGAAAATACTGCCAAAATTTCAAAAACAGCACAAAGGGGTATTTTAGGAAACGAGGGGTAAAAATGTGGTCGGGATGGAAACTCGAGCCCCTTCGGTGGCCTAGGCCCGAAAAAGAGGATTAACGACTAAGAGTCAGAATAGTACCACCCGAGAGTCGGGTGTAAAATAATTGTAGAAATTACAACGATTAATGCTGTAAAAATTTATTAAGGCCTAAGAAAGATGAATTTATGACTTTTGGGCTTACAAAATCCCATTCAAATGTTAAAGTAAAGATTTTACGGTCCAAAGGCCCGTTAGGGGCAAAATGGTTATTTTAACCAAAAATTTTAGAAAGGTCTAAAAGGGGTCGTTAAGCCTTTAAGTTCATCGTTTTATGATTTTTGGACTTAGAAAATCCAGTCTAAGTATTAAAATGACAAGATTCATGATCAGGGTAAAGGGACTATTCACATAAATAGTACTATTTATGGTGAATAGTATTTTTCACGGTCATTTTAACCAACATTTTTGAAATGCTCAGAGAGGACCGTTAGAGTCTTAGAATAGCTTAATTTACATCATGTTACATCATGTTAATTTACATGATGTTACAAGCACCCAAAATAACTTACATTAGTAGGACCATTCCCCTCATCCAAAATAACTTATAAACACCCAAAATAACTTTCAAAAGTGCTCAGCGTAAAACATCAGTAGGACCATTCCCTTCACCCAGCCCTTGGTGACAGATGCAGATCCCGCTCCTTGTCCATCCACTAGCTACTGGTGTATAGGCTTCTTACCTACATCATGAATAAACTTGTGAGCGACAGGCTCAGTAAGTTCAAACATACAAACCGGAACATAAAACATAAAATCATAAAAAGTACTATTTATATGAATAATAATTTGACTTTTGATCATAAATAGTAAGGTTGACTTTGATCGGTATTATTCATGTCAACTTTGGCCTAAGCTACTACCCATACAGTTAGTACATATTATGCTCAATTATGGCAAATCTTAAGTCTTAGGTCTTTATCTTGCATTAAGTTCTAGTGTTAGGCCCCTAGATTGGTCGTTCCATAGTGCGTGCATGACTAAGAGGGACTCTGGGGAGTGACCCACTGGCCAATCCTCTACAGTCTACATAATATTAGACTTCTATACCCGGGACGTACCACCATCAGTTTGGAAGCCATATCATATCTGAACATGAAGAACCTCCACCTGTGTAGGAGGCCGATATGCCAATATTAGTTTCATTACCTACTTTCTTATGGTTCCTGATCGGTGGCATTATGATTGCCTCCTGGGTCTGGAACTCTTTACATCATGTTCTTTATTTGTGGTTATTTATTTTTCCATGTTAGTGTGCATATAGCACCTTAATACTTATTTACATATCATACATAGCATATAGACATATCAAGTAAATTCATGCTGCAGACAAGTAAATGTCTGAATTTATAGATATTTTGCTAGTGTTTCCTTTCCTGGATTAATCGGCTTCCTTATATCGCCTTTTTGTTGATTCCCTATAACCGAAATAAACCACGGTTATTTTTACTTTTCATTTCATATTTAAAATACTATGAAAATAAAAAGTTTTTGATTCTAGATCCCTAATTTACATTTAAGGGTTTATTTTTTAATTTTGTACTTATTACATGGTCGTGTCCATGGTCGTGTACCTCTCGGGTTTATGAATCTTTTACTACACGCCCGTGTTTCTCTGGTACACGACCATGTATTGTTTAAAATTTTAAATTTGTTATTAAAACCTTAATTAAAGCCTTAAAAATTTTAATAAAAGCATTCTGGGACTTTTACGGCCTTTTTCTAGCGATTTGTAAAATTTTGGTCAAAATGACCATTTTGTAGCTGACGGGACCGTAGACCGTGAAATTCCCGTTTTAGCATTTTAGCTAGGTTTTCTAACCCCAAAAATCATAAAATAATCTTTCTTAGGTCTTACCAAGCTTTTACGACGTTTCTAGCCGAAATGCTCGGGTTACTATTCATCGACCCTTGGGAGGTACTATTCCGATCCTCGGGGTCGTTTCTCGTTTTTCTAACCTTTCAGGACCTCAAATGGACATTTCACTACTTATGAAATCGTCCATCATCCTTTTCTCGAGCCTAGGTTCCCAAGGAGCTCGGGTTTCTGGTTTCCGGTTCCCGATTTTATTTTTACCCCTCGTTTACCAAATTACCCTTTGGCCGTCTCGAAAATTTCGACAGCATTTTCGCTGAGATTCTAGGTTTCCAACGTTTAGGAAATGCCTCGAAACCATCTATCCTATTCTACCTTGCCATGTACTATACCGCAAACCTAATTTTACGTAAAAGTTACAAACTTTTTATGTAAAATTCTTCACTAAAACCTAACCGTTTCTAACGGGATTTCAACCTTTTCTTTCTCATTTTTGGGCCCGGTTTTATACACAATTTGCACATGGTTTCATTCCATAACACATCATGTTAAAATAACATTTTCACCCCTCACCTATACACGGTTTTACTTGAAAAAAACCTAGACAAAATTTTTGTTTCAAAGCTCCATTTTTCCTTATTTATTTCCTACATTAACACATGCATATTACAACATAAAACCTAGCATAACTCATCAAATTTTCATGCATTTTCCTCTTGAAATGCCACGGATTTTCAATTGAAAATTCAAGCATAAAATTTTATTTTTCTTATCTCATTCCTTTACTTGATTCACCATCATGTTAACACCATGTTTCCAATCCAAATCCAATAACATAAAAATCTCATTTCTCCCTAATGTAACCCACAGATTCCACATGAAAAACAAACACAAAAGTTAATAATTTTGACTTCCATTTCATCCATTTCTTTCTTCACATTCCCACATAAATTTCAACATCAAAAACTACACAAATTAACACCAAAAATTCACCATTCCAAACCATGTATAACCCACGGTTTTAGTGGGGAAAAATGCCCTAAACTTAACTTTTCATGCTCTTAATTCCATACTTGTTTTAATCACATACCATTAACACACTTTCAAGCATGAATCAACCAAATAAAAACTGAATTTACTCACTTCAAAACATCCCCTTCACATAGATTTTTCCATGAAAAACAAGAAGAAACCATGCAAAAATGGAAGTTTACCTTGCTTTCTTGATTCCTTGCACTTGGGGACCAATTTCTCACACTTTCTTAAAGAAATTTTGAAGAAAATTTTCTGGTTTCAATGGGGGAGGCACACAGCTGTTATGGGGGCTGAGAAACCAAATTTTTTTTTCTGGTTTCTCCATGCTAAATCGTGCATATTTGAAGGCAAAAAGGAGGGACTAAATTGCAATTATTTTAAGGGCACTTTTGCAAACTTTTTATGCAATTTTTGAACTCTTTAGGGGCTGCTTTATAATTGAAAAAATTAGGGCAAATTTTTTTTTTCTGTTTTTGCCCTTAAAATTGCACCACTTAGTGCCCTAGAATCATCTTGAATTTTTTTGATAAACTTTCTTTGACTTTGCATCCTAATCATTGGATTTTCTTGACTTTAAACCCTAACCCTTGGATTTGGATGTATCCTTACATCCTTTTGCTGCACCATATTCAATATTTGACTCCCCTCATTAATTTAGGTCAAACTTTTTGACCAAAAGTCAAACCGAATGGTTTTGTACCGAAATCGCGTAGACGAGTTTCTGAGGCTGTCCGTGCGATCAGTTTTCTTTATTTCACTCTAGTTTGCCTAAAAATTAATCCTGTAAGTATTTCATCTTTTAGTGCCATACAGTATATTTTTAAAATTTTTGAAACCAAAAAGGCATATTTTGTCCGATTTCGGTTCGGTAAAATTTTTTGTTCCTGAACACACTCTTATTTGCACCGTCAAGACATTTCATCACGTTCTAAATAGTATTAAAACATATATTTTACATTTATACATATAAAAATCCTTTTATACACATGTTATACAAAATTCTAAAAACAGAAACATTTCTGGATTGTGACAAATAGACTTTCTAGATGACGGCAGGATACGAGTGTGCCGATGGGAGCCACTGTGGATTTGATCCTGCCATAAGTTTTCTGCTGAGCATCGAGAGAAAGTGAATTGGAGAGAATGTATTTTTGAAAACCAAAGTACATATATTGTAAGTATGTAAAGTATGTTGTATTTCAAAAAGACAACTAAAAGTTAGTTTTATATTATCTATTGCTTTCATATTGGGCTTTTGTTGGAAAATAAATCGGTAAAAACGTATCAGAGTGGCGCAGCGGAACAATAAAAATTTTTAGATCGTTAAATATCTCATGATGCCATATACAATAAACCAACAATAATTAAAACTCATACCTCAAGGACGCCAATCTGCAGGAGGAGAATGTCCAGAGGGCTTCAACCAACTAGCCTTCTCTACTATTCTCCAATTCCCGAATGGCTGAGTGTGTGGGCACTCTGAACCTCGATCGGTGTGCTAGCACTGTTAGTTTTCTTCCGACCACCCAGATCTCTAAAGAACTTATTGTCACGGTGGGCTGTGCAACAATAAGCCTGCTTACCTGAGAGTCTGTGGTCTCAGAGAACTGGAGTGGCAGGACCTCTATTTATAGACCTGCATGAGGTGATTCTCTGAATTCAAGTTAGATTAGGAGAAGATATTCTCCCTTATCCACAAGCACAAAATCTGAATTTTCCAAGGTAAAATCCCAACAATAAAATTCGGCCACTTTAGGATAAATCCAATCCAAATCTAAACAAGATTTTAACTAGAATTTTATCTCCCTTTTTCAACCAAAAAATCTGAAAATTCTAAGGAGAAAATCCCCTCAAAAAATTCAGCCACTTTTGGATAAGGGAGAATCAAAATTCCACTAGGATTTTCAAGCTTGAATCTTATCTCATCCTTATCCAAAATAATAGAATTTTTCCTAGGAGATTCACTCCTAAATTTCGACCACCTTCTGGGAGGAGAGAATCCAAATTCAACTGGGATTGAAACTTGAATTTTTTCTTGAACCTTATCCACAAAAAATTCGAAAATCATTGCGGATAATCCTCAAAATTTTCGTCCAACTTTAGTTAGGATTTGGATTCAAAATTCAAGTAGGATTCTAACAAGATTATCCTCTCCATATCCAACTCAAATTCGAATTTCAAACCTTGTGGATTTACCACAACAAATTCAAATCCCACTTGGACTGTGATTCAAAATTTGAATTTCAAATTTCAAATTCGAATTTCAAATTCAAATTTCAAATTTCAAATTTCAAATTTAAATTTCAAATTCAAATTTCAAATTCAAATTTCAAATTCAAATTTCAAAATTCAAATTTCAAAATCCACAAAACAGTTGTGTTTCAAATTCTTGTTCTCATGGATAATTTTCTACAACTCCAATCCAATCTCAAATAAAATCATGGCAACTTTTTGGAGTTCGAATAATTGGGTACTCTAATATCCAAAACAAAATCTGAATCCAACCGGAGAGAATCTTGTCTACCATCCTAATCCTATGTCATCACCATCCATGCATAATAAACTAGCCAATAGCATACACAAATCAATTTGCCAAACGTTAAAGAATTATGTGGAGCTAGTAGAGGGACTAATTAGACATATATAATCGGGCTCCTGCAAATCCATATGATCATCATTCTTCACTGAACAACTCAATCATATGATCACTAATTTCAGAGTCACACTACTATAAACCTGAAACTGAACTCCCAATTATATACCGTATTACGTAAGCCTATGACAAGCTATCGTCCAATGACCTTGTCATGTATGAAAAACCCTCATATGATATCCATGATCAGCCTTAGGCCAAAGTCCGTTTAATCCTACTGATCAGGCTATCTTAAAGTTCCATTATACTACCGAATAAAGAAAATGATTATTCACCATATGTGAATAAGAAGTCATCCGCCCAGCATACGACCCAAGGCCTTGTCCATTTTCACATTCCGTATAATGCCTTTAAGAGGATACCCTTAACTCCTCATTAGAGCTATGATTCCGATATCTATAAACGAACCCTTCATCGTATACAAGTCATGCACCCAACGAACCGGTCTATAAGCTTACTACCTCTGAGACGTTTTAGCCATTGGAACATCAAAGTACACAAGTCATATACATGAAGCTGTCCTTTTACTCAGGATTAAGGTTACTGCATAATGAACATCAAAAGCAGATCGATCCACTCAAAGCGGACTTCGTAGATCAATCACGCTTTAGTCCCGGTCTAATATGTCACCACTAAGCAACATATCTATGTCTCTACTTGGGAGTCCAGCTCCAGACAGTCAAGACAAATCGTCCCCTCCAAGGCTTTAGACAACATAATAGTCTTAACATGAGTTAGATGCTCGGTCTAATCCCATAGACTACAGACCATAGTAGACCGCTAACTTTAGAACATTGTCTTCTCGCATACAAAAGTCCATTGCATGCAACGTTCTAACAGTTTAACACAAGCAGTCAGGGAGCCATATTTGCTTACATTTACTTTAACATGTAAATAAAACGAGGACAGATAGCAATGTAATGAATAACCTCTATATATAATTTTATTATCCAGTTCAAAATAAATACATCAAAATGTCTCTAATGCTTAGGGCATTTCCTAACAATCTCCCATTTATCCTAAGCCAGTAGATGTGCCATGTTACGCATCCTCATCGCCTCTACGTGCCTCTCAAAGCTTCTAGCCGCTAAAGTCTTAGTAAAGGGATCGGTAATGTTGTCCTCGGACGCGATATTACATCCATCTACTTGTCCTATCTCCACATGCCCTCTAATAATATGATATCTCTGATCTATGTGCTTGGTCCTCTTGTGGTGCCGAGATTCCCTTGTGTTGGCAATAGCTCCAGTGTTATCACAGTAACGTGTGATAGGCTTGTCAACACCCAGAATGACCTCAAGGTCTCTAAAGAACTTGCGGAGCCAAACCGCTTCTTTAGATGCCTCAGCCGCATCCACATATTCAGCCTCCGTAGTAAAGTCAGCTGTGCAGCCCTGCTTCATGCTCCTCCACACAATGGCGCCTCCTCCGAGCAAAAACACTGATCCAGATGTCGATTTCCTTGAATCCTTACAAGTCTGGAAGTCTGAGTCCGTGTATCCTACGGGTGTTAGGTCCCCTCTAGAATACACCAACATATAATCCCTCGTTCTCTTAAGATACTTGAGTATATGCTTTACTGCTTGCCAATGCTTGGTTCTAGGATTTGCTTGATAGTGACTCACCATACCTACTGCAAAACATATATCCGGGCTAGTGCAAAGCATAGCGTACATAAAGCTACCCACAGCGGATGCATAAGGGACATTACTCATACGCTCTCTTTCTTCCGATGTCTTGGGACAGTCATCCAATGAAAGAGTTAGACCAGCAATAGAAGGTTGTGAACCTTTCTTTGCCTCTTGCATTGCATATTTGTCAATTATTTTATCTATGTATGAAGCTTGGGATAACGCTATCATTTTGTTCTTTCGATCTCTGAAGAGACGAATGCCTAGAATATAATTAGCTTCTCCCAAGTCCTTCATGTCAAACTGTTGGTGTAACCAAAGCTTGACCGATGATAAGTTCCCTACATCATTCCCAATGTGTAGTATATCATCGACATAGAGTATCAGAAAGACCACTTTTCCATCCTTAATACGTTTATAAACACAGGGTTCATCAACGTTCTGCTCAAAACCAAATGTCTTAATCGCTTGATCAAACCTCTGGTTCCATGAGCGGGTTGCTTGCTTTAATCCATAAATGGATCTAAGCAACTTGCAGACTTTCCTTTCTTGGCCTTTTGCTACGAACCCTTCGGGTTGTATCATATAGATACACTCTTCAAGATGGCCATTCAAGAATGCCGTCTTGACATCCATTTGTCAGATCTTGTAATCGAGAGCCGCAGCAACGGACAGAAGAATACAGATAAACTTCAGCATAGCAATAGGCGAAAAGGTTTCATTGTAATCGATTCCAGTCTTTTGCGTGTACCCCTTTGCAATCAGTCTAGCTTTGAAAGTTTCCACTCTCCCTTCCGCATCCTTCTTTCTTTTGTAGACCCATTTGCATCCAATGGGTTTTATCCCATCCGGCAAATCTACAAGTTCCCAAACAAAGTTGGATTTCATATAATCCATCTCATTGTTCATAGCCTATTTCAAAGATTTAGAATCAACATCATTTATAACTTCATCATATGTGACCGGATCATCCTCATGCTCATGAGCCTCGGCCTGGTATACCTCAGCATCATACATGAAGAAATTAGGTTTCTTCGAAACCCTCCCACTACGACGAGGTACCCTAAATTATTGATCGCCTGCAGGTCTTTCACCGGAACTCGGACTTGCGTCCAAGACCGAAATCTGTGGAGCAGTTCTTTCACCCGATAACTTCTCTAGCACCACTTTGCTTCGAGGCTTAAAGTCATTCATGTGACTTTCTTCCAAGAATGTCGCATGGGTTGAGACAATGACTTTTTGTTCCTTCGGGTTATAGAACAGACCTCCTTTAGTTCCCTTTGGATAACCTACAAACATGCACAATTTTGATCTTGGTTTCAACTTTTTCACATCCCCATCTAGTACATGCTTCAGGCAGCCCCATATTCTCATATGTCCAAGGGAGGGCTTCGTACCACGCCACAATTCATACGGAGTTCTGGGAATTGATTTGCTTGGAACCTGGTTTAGAATATAGCATGCTGTTTGTAAAGCATATCCCCAAAATGATAATGGCAGCGTTGAATAACTCATCATAGACCGTACCATATCCAACAAGGTCCTGTTTCTCCTTTCGGCTACACCATTCTGTTGTGGAGTACCAGGTGCAATCAATTGGGATAATATCCCGTTCTCTACAAGATGTCCTAGAAATTCATCGGAGAGGCATTCGCCACCTCGATCAGATCAAAGTGTCTTTATGGATTTATCCAATTGCTTTTCCACTTCCGTACGATACTCTTTGAACTTGTCAAAGGTTTCGCTCTTACGGTGCATCAGATACACATATCCATACCTCGAGTAATCATCTATAAAAGAGACATAATACTTGAACCCTCCTCGTGCTGTGACATTCATGGGGCCACATACGTCAGTATACACAATTTCTAAGAGCTCCTGAGCCTTTGTACCCTTAGCTCCAAAAGACCTCTTAGTCATTTTACCCTCTAGACAAGACTCACATTGAGGAAGACGTACCTCCTCCAGAGATTCTGGAGGACCGTCTTTCACCAATCTTTGAATCCTATCCTGATTAATATGACCAAGTCTTAAATGCCAAAGATACGCCTTGTTAGAGTGAGAAACTTTCAACCTTTTAGAGTTATCTATTAATTCAGTATCAAGCAGTGAGTACATCTTTGGTTTGATCAAACATAGGTTTCCATCCATCCGTCCAGAACAGATAAAAGACTTATTTCTACGAATATCAACTCTTTTACTAAAAGAAATTGAATAAGAATCTTTTATTAAACAAGCTACCGATATAAGGTTCCTCCTAAAATTAGGAACATAAAAACAGTCTTTCAATAAAATAAACCTAAATTGATCAAAGTAAAGGTAAATATCTCCCACTGCATCAGCCACCACCAAGCTGCCGTCTCCAGTTCGCAACGAGAGGCTCCTATCATTTAGACTTCTTGTTTCTATGAACCCTTGCATAGAAACACAAACATGATTAGTAGCGCCCGAATCAATGACCCAAGTGTCTTTCGATTCTTCCACCAAACACGCTTCCAAGTAATGAAGTTCCTTACCTTCATTGCCCTTGGCGGCTAGGAATTCCCGGCAAGCCTTCTTAAAGTGACCTACCTTCCCACAACGAAAGCATTTGGACATTTTAGGGTCCTTGGGCTTCTTGTTCTTCTTTTTCTTCTTCCCATCCGAGACAGGAGGATTAGAAGAACTGGAAGCTGCTTGCTTCTGATTTGGCCCCTTCCTCTTCCGTGAGGGTTTGGAAGATTCCACCAAATTGGGCTCTCCTTTGGGTTGGACCGCATCCCATCCCTGATCATCCACTCATAAGCCTAGAGTTGCTTCATGAGCTCGGTTAGTCCTAACTCCCTTGTCGCTAGATTGTATGCGGCCTTAAACCCCACAAAATCTTTAGACAGAGTTTTGAACACCATTTTGATCTGGGTATTGTAGTCCAACTCAGCACCGTTTTCGGCAGCCTCAGCGAAGAATTCCATTAGAGTGATCATATGGTCCTTCACCGGAGTACCCGCCTTTTGCTTAGAGTTCATAATACTGGTGATAGTGGACTGTCGAACTAATTTTTCTTGGCCTCCGAACATGTCCTCCAGATTGTCCATGATCTCTCTAGCAACCTGATAAGTCTCATGCTGCTTTTGTAAAGCACTCATCATGCTAGCAAGCATGTAGCATCGAGCTATATCATTGGATTCTCTCCAATGAGTATAGGCAACCGGGACCTCTTCAAGTGGTGTGTCAGGTTTTGGCCCTGGTGGGCATGGTTCGTCTAGTACGAACTTGTGTCTCTCGCAGCTGAGAACTATCAACAGATTTCATTTCCAATCTTTATAATTATCACCATTCAGTTTATTCTTAGTAAGTATTGAAATGAGGGGTGTCGGTGACACTTTGAACTGAAATAAAATTATACTAGACATCATTACAAAGCCCAAGCAAATATACAAATAATTTAGCAAATAAAACATACAAGTATGTTCCTACATGAAACTTGAAAAACATGTAGCATTACAATGGTAATTCTCAGCACCTATTGTGTGACAACCGGGAAATTCAGGCAGTTCTCGGATGAAAATGTACAATTGTATGTATATAACAATTTGTACTATTTAAAGAGTGAAATAAATGTATTTATATTGTTTAGAATATGTGAAAATGTTCTAACAATACTGACGAGTAAGAATTCAGTGTTGGAAAAATTCACTGAGTTGAAACGGGTGAAACGGTGCCAAAATCGGCATTGAAAACCCTAACCGAAGCAATAAAAGATGGTAAACTTCCGGGGTTGATTTTGATCAAACGGAAACAGATTAAATTGATCCGACTGCACAGGAGACCTCAGGAACACGCCGGGACGATTTCAGGAAAATTTCGGCTCGAACCGGCATCGGTCAAAAAGTAGTCGAATTAATGTGAATAGTGAAAGTCAAAGTCAACTTTCACTTTAGCATTTATGACATCATTAATCCATTTAATAAATGGAAAGAATTATGGTGGTTGGTAGAATGAATGGCCATGATTCATTTAACTTTTGATCTAAAGGCCAAGATTTGGCCAAAATTAACCCTTTTTAATTTTTGAAAATTATGGAAAGTAATGGCTTGGAAAGATGTCAAATTTTGATTGGTTTAGAGCCAAATTAATTGGCTTTCCTTCATGCATAAGTCGGCAACATTTTCATAAAGTGGCCGAAGCCAATTTTCAAGCCAAACCAAAAGAACAAAAACTTTCTAAGTTCTTCCATGGCATGTACGTGAGCCACCCAAGGGAAACCAAGCAATCTCTTCAATTTTTCTTCACAAAAAGTGTGTCAAAACACTCCTTGAAGACAAAGGAAGCATTTGACTAAGGTAACTTCCCTTGCACTTGAATTTTTCATGGTTTTTCTTCTTAAAATTCGTGGGTGAATAGTGATAGAAAGATGGAAAATTTTTGGTTGTTTTCCATTGAATTGATATTGGGTTTTGTTAAGGATGTAATAAGGAAGAAAACCATGCAAATTGTGTAAAGAAAAACTGAAATTTGGTTGGTTTTTCAAAGGGAAATCCGTGGGTTACCTTAGGTAACCAATGAGAAAAGTTTGTGGTTTAATTTCTAACTTGCTTCCAAGTTTAATTTTGTGAAGAATAAAGCATGAATTCATTGTGAAAAGTTTGAAAAAAATTTCTTGGTGTGAATTCCATTAAATGGCCGTGGGGTTGTTAATGGTTTGGAAGAAAATTTTTGCATGTTTTATGTGGTAATTGGTTGATTGGAATTATGCATTTCAATATGCAAATGATGAATTTATAATGGAAAGAATGAAACAAAATTTTTTGGCATGTTTTCATTCTTTGGCCGTGGGGTTTAAGGGTGTAAAAACCCTAGGAAATTTGGTTGAAAATGCAAAGAAAATGGGCTTGAAAATGTGTTAAAAACGTGACATTTGAATGGCCTAAAATGTGGTGAAAGTTTGACAAAATTTGGTTCGGTTTGGTTGTGAAAACCGAAACCAAATTAAGGGTAAAAATGTGAAAAAAATTTTGTAATGTGGGTGATAATGTGAAATTTGAAATTTGTGAGTTTTTATGTAAAAGTGGCTTGTGGTATAGTACGTGGCAGGTACATACGGTTCGAGGCGTACCTAACGCCGGAAGCCTTAAATTTACGCCGAAATGCTGCCGAAATTTCAAAAACGGCATTCGGGGTAAAATAGGAATTTAAAATAAAAGTTAGGGCCGGGACGGAAACCCGAGTCCCTAACGGAAAAATTGAATAAGGAAAAAAATTTAAGGGGTGGGTTGTGAATAGTAACCCGTCCCCTTGAAAATGAAAAACGCGAGCGAAATTGAAAAACCGACCTCGAGGGGGGGGCGATTTTGGAAATGAAATAAAGGTCCGAGTCGGGAACGGAAAACCCGAGCCTCGGAGACCTAGGTCGGGAAAGTCTAGATGAACGTTTTAAATACTAGTGAAACGTCCATTTGAGACTCCGAAACGATAGAAAATCGCTAAACCGACGTAAGGGTCGGAATAGTGCTTCCCGAGGGCCGGGAAAGCAAAAAGTGGAAATAAAATAGAAACGAACCCGGTAATGATTAAAAAAGAGTCAGAAAAGTTCCTGAGAGCCAAAAATGCAGTCTGGATCAATAAAATTCCGTCAGGGGCAAAACTGCAATTTTACCAAAATACAGGGGCAAAATCGGAATTTTGCAAAAGTTGGGGGAAAATGGTGAAAATAATAAATAAAACCTAAAAAGTTATAAATAGGTTTTATTTAAGCTTTTTAATGAAAAATAAAAGCTATAAATGGGAAAGAAATTAACAGACAAGGTTTTGTCTGTAGGATCCCAAAATTTGCCTACAAGGAAGGCGATTCAAGATCCAAGAGAGAGAAAGGAAAGAGGCTGATAAGGTAAGTTCAGACATTTACCTGTCTGCAACATATAGCAATATTGTGCTAACTTTGATGTACTAACTATAAGTTAGGTACATATGTGCTACGGGCACTATGACAGAATAGAGCGAGAGACGAAATGTGCTACGGGCACTATAAGAATGGGACACATGGTTAATTGTGCTTCGGGCACTAGAGCGAGGTTAATGAAACTCACTCACCTAAAATTAAAATATGAACCATTCCTAACCACGGGACAATGTGAAGTCACCGGGTTAGAATGTTAAAAAGTTGGTAATGAAACCACTTTCTGGCGTACCAGCCTTCCGTACAGGGAGGTACTTTTGCCTTCGGGACTATGAGATAAGGCTGTGGAGGTCAGCACTGATGTACCGCTCCCAGTCATGTATTATTTTGCCTTCGGGGCTATGAGATTAAGGCTGTGGAGGTCAGCACTAATGTACCGCTCCCAGTCATGCGCACTTAAATGGTACTGCCAACCTGAGCTCAAAACCAGAACGTAAATAAAGATAATGACCTAAAACTGAAACTGTGCCATAATTGAGCATAAGACAGTTTAGTGAGAGCACTAACATCGCGATAGATGTACTAGTGTGATACAGTGGTGTGGTCAACCTTACTATTCACGTATGAATAGTGGCAAAGTTACTATTCATGTACGAATAGTGGTCAACGATACTATTCACGATGAATAGTACTATTCATAGAAATTTTATTTCTTGCATGTTTGAACTTACTGAGCCTGTAGCTCACCATTTTTGCTAATGTTGCAGGTAAGCGACCAGCTCAGTAGCTTGTTTGACTGGATGGCGTACGAGATGACGCGTGTCAAATGGGATAACTGGGCGAGGGATATGGTACTGCCAGAGTCTTGCCGCTAAGCGTTAAAGTGAAGGGAAAAAAAGGAGAAACAGTTCTTTTGTAATTATATATATATTTTACAAAAGTACTGTATTATTTATATTACTTTGTACTTATCAACAAAGTAAATAGTAGAAAAGATTTCATATGATGTTTAAAGAAAAAAAAAATTTTCCCCAAAAACGACACGATTTTAAAAGAGAGTGAGATAAGCCGGCGACCCACGAGAGTACAATCTATCGCAGTTAGCGATAAGCTCAACTGTAATAGTATTGTATGATCTCTACGAGGGGCGGGCCGCCACATATTGCCCCAAGCCACCGAGGGGTGCTCATGAAAACAAATAGCCGGAACATGGACCCTGTCCAATTAATATATGTTGCCTTAAATCCTCCAAGGTTAAAACATATATTAATAACCGCTTATTTGGCCACCAGTTTAGTTAACAGAGCTTCTAGGGAAGGTTAATAACTAAACGAGTCTTGAGTGTATAACCCTTGTTTACGTAGCCCGATCCACGTCCTACCAAGCCACCAAGGGGTGGTCATGAATAGGATCGTACCTGAACACGTTTTCCACATAGAAGATCCAATCTAGTATACCGGCGGCGGTAAACACCTACCGTGGGGTGTGGTCAGGGCAGAAATGACGCGAGGCGTTACCATGCTTTCACATATGGATCAACAATGGAGGCCGTGGGTTTTGTTTGAAACCCTCTCCCACTCAATATTTTGAAAAAACATGCAAGTTTTGACAAATTATGTATGATCAATATAGTATGAGCGGCACTCACCTATCCTATATGACATGTTATCAAATATGCATATAAAACATCCATTAATACATATTTATACATCCATGACATATCACAGAAAAAATAATTGACAGAAAAACCAAGCCATGGTTCCATCCTAGAACAAAGAAAATAAAGATTACAAAATTTCATCCAAAGCATTCTTTGGGTCTTGAATTTTGTTCCGTCTTCTTGTATCCATCTTTATGTAGCCTCTCCATTTATTTCTCATCCCAAGAATCATTTAAAATTTAAATCTTCAAAAATTTAAATTTCAAATTCAAATTCCAATTTCGAATTTCAAATTTAAATTTCAAATTTAAATTTCAAATTCAAATTTTAAACAATTTTAAACATCATGTGTAATAATATGTAATTTCAAAATTTCAAATTTTTAATTACATATTTTTAAACATGATTCAAAATTAAATCTCAAATTTAAAAATCAAAATTTTCTGATTTTTAAACCGTCACACTGCCGCCCTCGAAGGTGGCAGCCGCCGTGGGCAGCCGCCAGCCCCTCTGGGGCTGCAGGCCAAGCCTACAGTGCCAGGCTACACACCCAGGCTGGGCGCAGCAGCCGGCAGGCTGCAGGTAGCGCCTGCAGCCACAGGCTACGGCCAGCCTTGGGTAGGCCAAGGCCACCCTCGGCTGCAGGCCAAGCCTGCGACCGTGGTGGTGTTGGCCTGGACAGGGGCTGTCGCAGCCCCATCCTGCCCGAGGGCAAGGGCTGCAGCCCCACCAAGGCCCGTCGGCCTATCCCGAGGGGTCGTGTCTCGATTTTCATGTCATATTCCAATTTACCTATTAGGACCTCCAAAAACTAATTTGAATCCCAATTAAATTGAAATTTTCCACACAATCAAAATTTAAACCTTTAAATCAAATTTAACTTTTGGGAAAAAATAAATTACGGTCTTCAATCTTCAATCTCCTCCAAGAATAATTACATAAAAATTCCTATACCGTTTCCGGTGTACAAAATTCTAACCATAAAAATTCTAAGAGACAAAAATTAAAATCCATGGGAAAATTACAGTGTTAATAAGCTGCTCCCATGGTTACATAAAAAATCCTAGATACAATTTTTCTAAATTCTAAGGAACCATAACCGGCATAAACAAGCATACTTATAATAATTCGAAAAATTAAAATAACCACGTACTTTATACATAATCCATGATAACAACATAAAGGAACCCTAGAATGCCACTCTCTAAATATCAAATCCATACATGAATAAAAAGACTAAGTAATTGTCTAATTTATGTACATTGCATAGTCATGAGATGGCTCTGATACCAATTGTTGGAAGAAAATTGGGTAAAAATGTATCAGAGTGGCGCAGCAGAATAATAAAAATTTTTAGATCGTTAAATATCTTATGATGCCATATACAATAAACCAACAACAATTAAAACTCATACCTCAAGGACGCCAATCTGCAGGAGGAGAATGTCCGGAGGGCTTCAACCAACTAGCCTTCTCTACTATTCTCTAATTCCTGAATGGCTGAGTGTGTGGGCACTCTGAACCTCGATCGGTATGTTAGCACTGCTAGTCTTCTTCCAACCACCCAGATCTCTAAAGAACTTATTGTCGCGGTGGGCTGTGCAACATAAGCCTGCTCACTTGAGAGTCTGTGGTCTAAGAGAACTAGAGTGGCAGGACCTCTATTTATAGACCTGCATGGGTAATTCTCTGAATTCGAATTAGATTAGGAGAAGATATTCTCCCTTATCCACAAGCACAAAATCTGAATTTTCCAAGGGAAAATCCCAACAATAAAATGCGGCCACTTTAGGATAAATCCAATCCAAATCTAAACAAGATTTTAACTAGAATTTTATCTCCCTTTTTTAACCAAAAAATCTGAAAATTCTAAGGAGAAAATCTCTTCAAAAAATTCGGCCACTTTTGGATAAGGGAGAATCAAAATTCCACTAGGATTTTCAAGTTTGAATCTTATCTCATCCTTATCCAAAATAACCGAATTTTTCCTAGGAGATTCACTCCTAAATTTCGGCCACCTTCTGGAAGGAGAGAATCCAAATTCAACTGGGATTGAAACTTGAATTTTTTTCTTGAACCTTATCCACAAAAAATCCGAAAATCATTGGGGATAATCCTCAAAATTTTCGTTCAACTTTAGTTAGGATTTGGATTCAAAATTCAAGTAGGATTCTAACAAGATTATCCTCTCCATATCCAACTCAAATTCAAATTTCAAACCTTGTGGATTTACCACAACAAATTCGAATCCCGCTTGGACTATGATTCAAAATTTAAATTTCAAATTTCCAATTCAAATTTCAAATTTAAATTTCAAATTTCAAATTTCAAATTTCAAAATTCCAATTTCAAATTTCAAATTTAAATTTCAAATTCAAATTTCAAATTCGAATTTCAAATTCAAATTTCAAATTCAAATTTCAAATTTCAAAATTCAAATTTCAAAATCCATAAAACAGTTGTGTTTCAAATTCTTGTTCTCATGGATAATTTTCTACAACTCCAATCCAATCTCAAATAAAATCATGGCAACTTTATTTGGAGTTCAAATAATTGTGTACTGTATTATCCAAAATAAATCTAAATCCAACCGGAGAGAATCTTGTCTACCATCCTTATCCTATGTCATCACCATCCATGCATAATAAACTAGCCAATAGCATACACAAATCAATTTGCCAAACATTAAGGAATTATGTGGAGCTAGTAGAGGGACTAATTGGACATATATAATCGGGCTCCCACAAATCCATATGATCATCATTCTTCACCAAACAACTCAATCATATGATCACGAATTTCAGAGTCACACCACTATAAACCTGAAACTGAACTCCCAATTATATACTGTATTACGTAAGCCTGTGACAAGCTATCGTCCAATGACCTTGTCATGTATGCAGAACCCTCATATGATATCCATGATCAGCCTTAGGCCAAAGTCTGTTTAATCCTACTGATCAGGCTATCTTAAAGTTCCATTATACTGCCGAATAAAGAAAATGATTATTCACCATATGTGAATAAGAATTCATCCACCCAGCAGACGACCCAAGGCCTTGTCCATTTTCACATTCAGTATAATGCCTTTAAGAGGAAACCCTTAACTTCTCATTAGAGCTACGATTTCGATATCTGTAAATGAACCCTTCATCGTATACAAGTCATGCACCCAACGAACCGGTCTATAAGCTTACTACCTCTGAGACGTTTTAGCCATTGGAACATCAAAGTACACAAGTCATATACATGAAGCTGTCCTTTTACTCAGGATTAAGGTTACTGCATAATGAACGTCAAAAGCAAATCGATCCACTCAAAGCGGACTTCGTAGATCAATCACGCTTTAGTCCTGGTCTAATATGTCACCACTAAGCAATATATCTATGTCTCTACTTGGGAGTCCAGCTCCAGACAGTCAAGACAAACCGTCCCCTCCAAGGCTTTAGACAACATAATAGTCTTAACATGAATTAGATACTCGGTCTAACCCCATAGACTACAGACCATAGTTTAGACCGCTAACTTTAGAATATTGTCTTCTCGCATACAACAGTCTATTGCATGCAACGTTCTAATAGTTTAACACAAGTAGTCAGGGAGCCATATTTGCTTACATTTACTTTAACATGTAAATAAAACGAGGACAGCTAGCAATGTAATGAATAACCTCTATATATAATTTTGCTATCCAGTTCAAAATAAATACATCAAAATGTCTGTAATGCTTAGGGCATTTCCTAACAGCTTTCGTGTAAGAAAAGTATATTAAAAATAAAAAAAATATATGGGTGAATTTTGGGGCTCTAAAATATGAAAGTTGAAAGAAAAAGAGTTTTAAATGATGACTCAGATTTGGTGCACAGGCTGTCTCGGTCGACTACAGAGTCGGACCACGATGGTTTGCACGTTGCCGGATTCGGGGGCGCCACAGGTTGGTATCAGAGAAGTTGATCATATCCCTGTTGGCACGGAACGCGATCTGCTTATCAATCTAAGTAAGTTATCTTTCTTTAAGTTAGTTAACTTTTCGTTTATATAAGGTTATATATTTTTGTAGAACATACGATGACTAGGCCACTGTATATGCAACCTCATCCATATAGACTGAGAGGACTGATCTGAGTGTGGACTAGGTTCATGGTCAGATCGTCTATAATCTAGAGAGAAGTGCCTTGACCTGTACACCGACCACTGACACCTGAGCCGCCAATGCCACAGATTAAAGCACCGGCACCGGTACAAACACCACCTCCTCGACCGGTTGTTAATCCACCAGTCACTATAGATATTCCAGTGGCTAGAAGACGAGCCCATGTAGGATCCAGAGTATCGGTACGAGTTGTACACGCCTTCAGAGGTAGTCATCCACCCATCTTTGAGGGAGGTCAAAAGGGGATCTCCACTCGAGATTGGCTACATGATGTGGAGATGATCATGCACCAGTATGATATAGATGAGGACTACTGGGTGTTGTTAGTAGTCGGTAAGTTTTACGACGACGCTCTGATGTACTGGGAGTGTTGTGATCAGGAGATGTTGTTGGGACTAGACTGGGCTGAGCTCTGACACTTTATGATACTGCAGTTCTTGCCAAAGAGTCCAGCGTCATCGGTTCCAGACCCTCCGAAGAGCAGGGTAGTAACACCGCGACCAGCGATGCCTAGATATACAGATGTGAGGGAGTTTGTTCTCTGAGCTGAGAAACTCCAGATGTTGCTGAGTGATACAATTTTCACATATGTAGTACAGTTTGAGGAGAATGTCGTGAGGCGATGTCCTATGTCTAACCTCACTGAGGAGGATTTTTGCGACATTTTTTGGAAGGGGCTCATTATAAATCTACGACAGAGGGTAACCCCTTTATATCTTCCTACACTACATGAGTTTATAGTTACCGTAGCTAAAGTAGAGGAAGAGATGATGATGGAACACATGGTGCATAAGAGACGTGAGCAGTTATTGTAGGATGTAATGTTGGACTGTCTGTATAGGGCACAGCCTATGGCAAATGATCATGAGGCTGGCACATCAAGACGATGAGAGTCCCACTAGAGGATTGACACCATCCGAGGCCAGAAATGGTATAGATGAGGACGAAAAAGATCCAAAGGAGTTTCCGCTTGTTCTAGATCTACCTCAACCAAGGGACTAGATATAAACCATATAAGTTGTATAAATGTATATATATCTGAATATGTGTATTTATGACTGTATCAAAAGGCCGTTTTGAGAAGGGAGTCTTTGAGTTGGTGTGTATATGAAAATTTTGAAATGAAATAAAATGACATGAAATTTTGATATGTTCAAAATGATGAGATGTCTGACATTATATGATGATTGAAAACTATTTTTATTGATATTGTAAAAATATATTGGTTGAAAATCTAATGATCAATTTTCAAGCGATTATAGGAAGTAGGAAAAGATGGTGAATCCACAAAACTTGAGAAATATAAGAGGGCGTCTAGTCCTATCTGAAAGAGTAGATGAACTGCAAGCTATGTTAGAGGCTCAGATGAAAGCAAATGCTGAGCTAAGACAAAGAATAGAGTAGATGGAGCAAAGGCAAGGCTAAGAAGAAGGCCAAAACCCACAAATGGCTGCACAGGAACAGGAAGTGTAGCCAATCGTACTGGAAGAAGTAGTAGAACCCCAACTGCAACCTCGGGTCAACAAGGAGTCACTGCATGAATGATTCCGATGAATGAAGCCGTCGGAGTTCGAGGGTTCCACAAATCCATTAGAAGCAGAATAATGGTTATCTTCACTCCATATGATACTGGAATTTATGGAGTTGAACAATCAAGAAAGGATTATGTGTGCGTCCTTTGTTATGAAGAAGGATGCAAGATTTTGGTGGGATACGGTCAAGCTAAGAAGGAACGTGGCTACAATGTCTTGGGTAGACTTCTTAGAGGAATTTAATCAGAAGTATTATAATCCTACAATGCTGTGACCCCAACAGAAGGAGTTTGCAGAGTTAAAGCAGGGGGACATGATAGTGATAGGAGTCTATAATAAGTTTGACTAATTGTCCCGATTGTGTCCGTACGTTGTCTCCACTGAGAGGGAGAAGATTCAAAAGATGTTGGGAATGTTCTACCTTGAAATCTCAGCATTAGTGGACAGTGGGTTAACACCGCCCACTACTGTGTTTGACTGTGTGAGTCAAGCTTTGAGGGCAGAGTATTACCTAGTTCGACAGAAGGAAGAAAATGAGAAGATTTGGGATGCCAAAAAGAAGGAGAAAGTTTTGGTAAACGCTGCATAAGTTGGATCCCAAGTCGGACAAAGCAGCAAGCCGAATCAGAATGCTAAGGTCAGACAAGCAAGCACTTCTGGCTAGCAATCACAAGGCAAGAGAAAAGGGAATAATTCTGGAAATAGGAACTAAGAGTAGAGGTTGAACAATAATGCTGGGCCTATCATTCGTGACTGCATTATCTGTGAAAAAAGACATCCAGGCAGATGCAAACTAGCACCAAATGCATGTTTCTAGTGTGGGAAGGATGGCCATTTTGCCAGGAACTGTCTTGAGAATAGGTAAAATGCACAGGGGACGTTCCAACCACAGCAACAACGTCCCCAAACACATGCGATCCAGGTAAAGGTTGAAGGTTTTTCAGTTTCAAAGAGACAGGAAAGACCACAATGCTTACCTTGTGCAGATGCTCGAGTTATGGTGTATACGAAGGAGGATGCAGAAGCAGGGATGTCTAATGTAGTGATAGGTCAGTTTTCTGTCGCTAATCATTTGGCGTCTATTTTATTCGATTCTGGTGCTACGTATTCATTTATTTCGTATCGATTTACGAACAAGATAGGATATCCTAAAGACAATATGGGTATGACGTTTAGAACGGCTTTACCCTCAGGAGAAGTATTGATGTCCAATTATTAGTTGCCCCATGTACCAATAATTGTGGCAAATAGGGAGTTGTATGCAGAATTGATCGTGATGGAGCTTGCTGATTATGATATAATACTAGGAATGGATTTTATAGGAAAGTATCAAGTCACGATCGATTGTCGGAAGCGTAAGATAATGTTCCAACCCGACCAGGAAGATGGATTTGAATATGTTGGTTCATCACGTAAACCGAGGAAGATAATGATCAACTCGATGAAAGCAAGGAGGCTAATGTCTAGCAGTTGTACCGGATGTTTAGCATATACAGTGGATGTAAAAGAGGAATGGAAGCTTCAACCTGAAGATGTTCCTATAGTAAACAAATTTATCGATGTCTTCCCAGAAGAATTACCTGGATTGCCGCCAGAATGAGAAATTTCCTTTGAGATCGAACTGATGCCAGGGACTGCACTTATCTCAAAGGCACCGTACCGGATGGCACCGATGGAATTGAAAGAGTTACAAGAGCAGCTGGAAGAGCTTCTTGACAAGGGATTCATACGTCTGAACTATTCCCCATGGGGTGCTCCGGCATTGTTTGTCAAGAAGAAGGATGGAACATTTCGTATGTGCATCGACTACCGGGAGTTGAACAAGGTCACTGTCAAGAATAGGTATCCGTTACCTAGAATTGATGACTTGTTTGACCAACTTAAAGGTGCAACGGTATTCTTCAAGATCGATCTGCGATCGGGATATCATCAACTACGGATCAAGGAGAGCGATATTCTGAAAACTACGTTTCAGACCTGTTACGGTCATTACGAATTCCTTATGATGCCGTTTAGGCTAACAAATGCACCAGCTGCATTTATGGACTTAATGAATTGAGTCTTTAAGGAATATTTAGATAAGTTTGTCATTGTGTTTATCGATGACATACTTATATATTCAAAGAATCATGAGGAGCATGAAGAACACCTAAGGATTGTCCTGTAGATGACAAGGAAGCATCAATTCTATGCCAAATTCTCTAAGTACGAATTTTGGTTAGATAAAGTACATTTTCTTGGACATGTGGTTTCCAAGGAAGGAATCGTTGTGGACCTTGCAAAAGTAAAGGCGATCAATGAGTGGCCTGCACCTAAGAATGTAACTGAAATACGAAGTTTCTTAGGTTTAGCCGGCTATTACAGAAGATTTGTCGAGGGATTCGCACGAATCACTACACCTCTCACGGCTTTGACACGCAATGAGAGGAAGTATGAATGGACTAAGGTGTGCAAAAGGAGCTTTCGAGAGCTGAAAAGGTGATTAATAAGTGCGCCAATCCTTACACTTCCTATAGAAGGGGAGATGTTCATGATTTACAGTGATGCGTCAAAGATGGGATTAGGAGCTGTCCTGATGCAAGGCGATAAGGTGATTGCCTATGCCTCACGTCTATTAAAGGACCATGAGAGAAATTATTCCACACATGATCTGTAACTTGCTGCAGTAGTATTCGTATTGAAGATCTGGTGACACTATCTGTATGGAGTTCAATGTCGGATTTATACTGACCATCAGAGTTTAAAGTATTTCTTCATGCAAAAGGAGCTGAATATGCAGCAAAGGAGATGGTTAGAGTTAGTAAAGGATTATGATTGTGAAATCCTCTACCATCCCGATAAAGCCAATCGTGTTGCTGATGTGTTAAGTAGGAAATCTACTGTTTCGCAGCAACTGCCGATTGGAAAATTTCCAAGGCCATTACAGTAGGAAATCAACACATTGAAGATGGAGCTGATAGCAGGAAGATTGGCTGCACTACAATTGGAATCATCGTTGTATGAGGACATTAGAGAAGCTTAGAAATAAGACCCAAATCTAGCAAGTCCTTAGGAAGGAGTGTCTGAAGATGGATTAATCCTACATCAGGGAAGAATTTATATTCCTGATGATGAAGGATTAAGATGACAAATTATGGCAAAAGCCCATGAAACGTCATATTCAGTGCATCTTGGAGCCAGTAAGATGTACTAGGATTTGAAACTACAATTCTGGTGGAAAGGGATAAAGAAGGACATTGCTGAATTCATGAGTAAATGCATAACATGCCAAAAAGTTAAGGCTGAGCACTGACATCCAAGCGGAAAGCTAGAGCAGTTGGAGATTCCTGAATGGAAGTGGGAACATATTACGATGGACTTTGTGGTAGGACTGTCGAAAACCCGAGAAGGCTATGATGCCATTTGGGTTATTGTCGACAGATTGACAAAGACGGTAAGGTTTATAGCAATAAAAATGACTTTTTCACTGGAAAAGTTAGCGAATTTATATGTTACCTACATCGTCAGGTTACATGGAGTTCCTAAGTCCATTGTATCGAATCGTGATGCACGATTCACTTTGAATTTCTGGAAGTGCGTGCAAGAAGCTATGGGAACGAAAGTGCACCTGAGTACAGCATTTCATCCGTAGACGGACTGGCAATCTGAGTAGACAATTCAAACACTAGAAGACATGCTTCGGCGTGTATAATAGATTTCTCAGGAAGTTGGAATGAGAAACTTCTATTGGTAGAATTTTCGTACAACAACAGCTACCAAGCTTCTATAGAAATGGCACCCTATGAAGCTTTATATGGAGGGAAGTGTAGATCACCTATCCATTGGTATGATTTACAAGAAAAATGACTGCATAAGACAGATTTTGTATAAGAAACAGTGGATGCAGGTGCGAAAATACAACAACGGATGAAAATAGCGCAGAGCCGACAGAAGAGCTATGTGGATAGACTACAAAGATCTCTGGAGTTTAACGAAGGGGATTTCGTATTCTTAAAAGTCTTACTGATGAAAGGAATAATGCGTTTCGGTAAGAAAGGGAAATTAAGTCCAAGGTATATTAGACCATATGAGATTATCAAGCACATAGGAAAGGTTACCTATAGATTGGCATCAGCAGTACACAATGTGTTCCATGTGTCTATGTTATGGAAGTACATACCGGATCCATCCCATGTACTGAAACATGAACTGATCCAAATCCAAGAAGGTCTGACGTATGAGGAGAGGCCGATATAAATATTGGCAAGCAAGGAAAGAGTCTTAAGGAATAAGACAATCTCATTAGTCAAAATATTGTGGAGAAATCATAATGTTGAAGAGGCTACATGGGAATGAGAAGATGAAATTAGAAATTTGTACCCTCATTTATTCTAAATTTTTCAAGGATGAAAATTTTACAAGGAGGAGTGAATGTGAAAACCGGGAATTTTTAGATTCTCGGAGTAAATTAAAATTGTATATATGTATCAATTTTAATAAATAAAATGTGAAAAAGTTGTGTTTTAATACTGTTGAGAATACTATGAAAATGTTCCAGCTGCGTTAAAGTGAGTGAGTTTAGAGATGGAAAATCTTACCGAACAGAAACGGGAGAGACGGCCCGAAAATAAAGCCAAAAACCCTGAAGAGTGCACCGAAGTGCACTAAAAGACAAAAATTTACTGCAGTGAATTCTCGCCAAACGGAAGCAAAATAAGACAGTCGATAGCACCAGAGGCGCCTAGAACCTACCTACGTGATCTCGGTAAAGTTTCGTTTGGTTTAACTTTCGATCAAAATTTGACCACGAATTAATTCATATATTAATTAGATGATGTCAAGATGACATCATAAATACAACTTAATTAATTAGGTTATTAAGGCTTAATTTATGGTGGTAGGTAGCATTAATAGCCAAGATTTAATGCTTTATGGATCAATGGCCATGATCAAGCCAAAATGGCTTTGAAAAAAATTAGGAAAATGGGCAAAACTGGAGGATCAGCCATATGGAAGAAATCAGCCCAAAAGTTTTAAATTGGACCCCCAAAAGTTTGCAATTAAGCCCTTGGATAATTAGTAAATTGTTGGAAAAAATTGCAAAAAGGTCCCCATCCATTTGCCTATAAATAGGCAACAAAAATTCACTTGGAAAAATTACAAAACCAAGCTAAACTCTTGCCATTTTTATGACGTCCAGCCCTACATAAGGTAAAACAGTACTATTACAGTTAGCTACTGTTACTAACTGCGATAGACTGTAACCACTTGGGTCATTGGTAACTTACTTTTAACTTGCTTTTAACTTATACTGATACCACCTGTGATGGCAGGTATCTTACTTTTAACCTACTTCCTTTAACATACTTATTTTAACTTCCCATTTGAACGTGAAAATTGGAAATAATTTTTTTTTTTAACTTTAAACTTTAAACTTCAAACTTGAAAACTGTATCATTGTCAAACATTTACTGTAGTAAACATTTTACTTTATCATAACTTGATATACATCATAAAACATCATTTCAATACTCTTTTAAACAGCTCAGCGGAAGACCATAACCCTCGCCCAGTCTCTTGGCACATGTAAATCGCATTCGTCATCCATCACTTGTCTTATCTTCGTGCAGGATGCTTCTCTGCAACATAAATAAACTTGTGAGCGACAGGCTCAATAAGTTCAAACATACATTCATGACAGATTTATACTCTTACCTTTTTGAACAGAGTATATTTGATACCAACTGTGGCATCAGAATATTAACATAACATATATCATACATTGCTTCACATTTATACTTATCGTACATAACATGGTCAACAAACTTGTACATTCCTGAACATACTTTACATCATAATCCTACTTTGATACTTATCATCGTAAACATGTTTAATGTACTTTAAACATACATAACATCATGAACTTACTTTCGTACTTAACATACCTTAACGTCTTGACCATACTTTCATACTTAACATACTTTACATTGTAAACATATCATATTTTACACGTAGCATACTTAACATGTGGAAACATAACATACTTAGTGTATGTTTACACATCGTAAACATAACATACTTGAAACATAACATACTTAATGTATGTTTACACATAATAAACATGACATATTTAACATACTTATTATCATGAAAATACTTTCACATTTAACATCATGAATATACTTGTCATACTGAAATACGTAAAACATCATAAATGTACTTAAGCATCGTAATTATACTTACGTATGCTTAAACATCCTTAACATCAAACATAGTATGGATCATTAACATAATAAATAACATGCATTGCTTTTGCATTACTATTCACTATGAATAGTAACTCTGATCATGAACAGTATTGTTGTGAATGATACCGTTGACTGTGAACTGTAACTTGGACTGCATCGGTGTTCGTAGTGTTAGTATATCTTTTGCTCGTTTATGGGTTGCATTTTTAGTCTTGAGTCTTTATCTTTCATTACTTCTGGTTTTAGGCCCCATAATTGGTCGTACCGTAATGCGCACATAATTGAGAGGGACTCTAGGGAGTGACCCACTGGCCAATTCTCTACAGTCTACTTAAACATCAGACTTCCGCACCTGAGATGTACAACCGTCGGTTTGGAAGCCATATCATAACTTAACATGAGAAACCTCCACTTGTGTGGGAGGCCAGTACGCCAAAGTGGTTTCATTACCATCTTTCATGCGGTTCCTAACCTGTTGCATTGTCATTGCCTCCTTGGTCTAGAACACTTATTACATTTCTTTTCTTATTTGTGTATATTTTATTTATACATTAGTATGCATATAGCACCTTGGTACATACTTTACATGTCATACATATCATATAAACATATTACGTAAATTCATGTTATAGACATTTAAAATGTCTAAACTTACAAGATATAACACATAAACATAAACATGTCAAGTCAATTTATATTTGACTTAGACATAATACATAGTTCATAACAGGCCTTTCGTGACATTCGTGTCATTGTATCTTGACACTAAAACTGCACATAGAACACATAGACATGACCAGTCCATTTATGTTGCAGACATGGAAATATTTAAACTTACATACTGCATATAGAACACATAACACATATCAAGTAAGTTCATGTTGTAGATAATTAAATGTCCAAACTTACTGCATATAACACTTAAACATAGAAGTCAATTCATGTTTGACTTAGACCTAACACATAAACATCCAATGTTTAAAGCTTTAGTCTTATTATCTTGCTGATTCTTGTCTTTTCTTATTGTCTTTCATATGGTTCAGACCAGGTGGCATTATCATTGCCTCCATGGTTTGGAACACTTCTCATGTCTTTCTTTCATTGTGTGTATTTTATTAAATACACCTTTGTGCATAAAACACCTTACATATATACTTTACATTTCATACATAACATTTAAACATATTACATAAATTTATGTAGTAGACAATAAAATGTCTGGACGTACTACATACAACATGTAGACATAAACATGTCAAGTCAATTTACATTTGACTTAGACATAACACATAGACATAGACAAAGCAATCATTTCATGTTGCAAACAAGAATATGTCTGAACTTACATCATATAACACTTAGACATAAACATGTCCGTTCATGTTGCAGTCAATTAAATATTCGAACTTACAACACATATCACAAATAGACATGAACATATCACGTAAATTCATATTGCAGCCAATGAAATGTTTGAACTTACAATATATAATACTTAGACCTCTCAGTCAATTCATGTTGCAGTCAGTTAAATGATCAAACTTACAGATACTTCTGCTCGTATCTCCTTTCTTGCTTTCTTGGTCCGTAGACGTCCCTTCATCGCTTTTGTATTAGATTCCTATAACTGAAATAATCACGGTTATTTTCGATAATTAAATCATACATAAAGCTTAATAAAACGTAAAAGTTCTAAGTTTCATTTCCCAATCATGAATTAGGGGTCTAAAATCCCATTTATAATTTTTTCGTCATCTTCTGTCAAAAATTATGATGAATAGTAACTTTGACCAATGGTCATACTTTCATTTCAGTACTTTCCTTCTTTTAAAATCTTGAACTTGACCTTAAAATCTTAATTAAACTTATTTGTCACTTTTCCACTAACTTTTGGAAAAATGACCTTTGTATCTCAAACTTTTGGCAAAATTATCATTTTACCCCTAGTGGGATTTTTCTCACTTAAACTTTACTTTTGGCCTTTAAAATCCTCATTAGAGTCTTTGAATCATGTTTGAAGCTCTAACAGTTCATTTTGACTATTTCCCAAATTTTTGGTTAAAATTACTGTTTTGCCCTTAATGGGGTTTTCTTACTTTTCTTCGACTTAAACTTAATTTTGGCTTCAAGAGTTCCATTTAAGCTATTTTAAGGCTCTAACGGTCATTTTTGAGCATTTCAGAAATTTTGGTCAAAATAACTATGAATAGTAACTTTGACCGTGAATAGTACTATTTACCATGAATAGTCTATTTACGTGAATAGTACCTTTACCCTGATCATGAATCTTGTCATTTTAATACCTAAACTGGATTTTCTAAGCCCAAAAATCATAAAACGATGAACTTAAAAGCTTAACGACCCTTTTTGGACCTTTTTGAAATTTTTGGTCAAAATGACTATTTTACCCCTGACAGGCCTTTAGGCAGTAAAATCTTTACTTTAACATTTTAATGGGATTTTTTAAACCCAAAAGTCATAAATTCATCTTCCTTAGGCCTTAATAAATTTTTATAACATTAATCGCTGTAATTTCTATAATTATTTCACACTCGACCCTCGGGTGGTACTATTCTGATCTTCGGTCATTAATCTTCTTTTTCGGGCCTAGGTCATTGAAGGGGCTTAGGTTTCCATCCCGACCACATTTTTACCCCTCGTTTCCTAAAATACCCATTCGTGCCGTTTCTGAAATTTCTGGAGTATTTCCGCTTAATTTTTGGGTTTCCGGCGTTTAGGAAACGCCTCGAAATCATCTAACCTATTTTTATTCTATCACGTAATATACTAGAGGCCTATATTTTTACGTAAAAATTCAACTTTTACGTAAAAATCTTTACACTTTACCCATTTTCTTATTTGACTATTTTTCATACACATAGTCCATTTTTCTTACAATTTCACATGCTAAAATACATAATTAACACATAATCATTCCAAAATATAATTTAAGGAATGAAAGGACAGAAATCACTACTAAAATCGTCCCACCGGCGGTCGAACGAACCGTTCGATCTTGCGCGGACAAACTTTATTTAACCATTCTTCACTTTTGAAATTCCGTCTTGCAATTTTGATGCCGCGGATGTGTCCGGAACGTCAAAAATAGGCCAATGGACCATTCTTCAAATTTTGGGGTCCGGGTTACCATTAACTGGCATTGACCGATGTTGCCCGAATGTTGACTGGCATTGATCGATGGAGGCGGGGAAAAAGGAGGCCACCATCT
The DNA here is from genome assembly GCA_035233585.1 of Antiaris toxicaria. Taxonomy (NCBI): domain Eukaryota; kingdom Viridiplantae; phylum Streptophyta; class Magnoliopsida; order Rosales; family Moraceae; genus Antiaris; species Antiaris toxicaria. The sequence continues at coordinate 74,036,280 of CP141156.1, forward strand.
CGTAGAACTCAACGTGAGGAACCCATTGGTGGTGTCAATTTCACCAATCGAGCCTCCTATCGCTGGAATCGAACCCTCGAAAACCGGCGGCGGCGGCAGTGGTTGGTTCTCCTCCGTGCCATGGTTGTTTTCCAAAATTGGTTTAGGGCTTTTGTTCCTCGTGTTTCTCTAAGCATTTTGATACCCACCATGTCACTCAACTTCATCAGAATCGTCGGAATCCACGGCGATGACGACGAGAGGACTTGGGCGGTGTGATCCGGTGGCTGTTGAGGTGAAACAAGGTCTGGGTTTCGTTCTACTCTTCACCCCGAGTCTTTTGGGACCAGAATCGTGTCGATCGAAGATCGAACGGCGGAGATATGGCCGTTCAAAAATTCCAGCCACCGATAGCTTCAGGCGGTGCGTGCGGCTTCCTTCGGTGGCTACTCCTTCGACTCGACCCACCATTGGACTCAGCTCGGCGAGAGCTTTCCAACGAGACCGATGGTGTCGAAAATGGACACCGTTTCTAGTGGTCGGTTACTGTTCATTTTCGTGTAGGGGGAGGAAAGAGAAAGTGAAAGAAAATTATGGGCTCATCTCTAAAATTTCTGATTTTTCACCCTTATATATACTTTTTTCATCCAAAATTTCAACATGAGCTATCCTGACTAATTTGGGCGCGCTGAACCCAAATATATCGGTTTTATTTTCATCTGAGGTCATCTCGTCCAATTTCCAATACTGCGAATTCTCGGTCAAAAATTACCTTTGTGCTCAATTAACTAATTTGAGCATGCTGATAGGTTATACTGACTAATTTGGGCATGCTGAACTCAAATTTATCAGTTTCAACTTCATTCAAGGTCATCTTGACCAGTTTTTTGGTACTGCATATTTCCCGGACAAAATTTACATTTTGTGTCTAATTGACTAATTTGAGCATGTTGATTCTAAATATATCAGTTTTACTTCAAGAAAATGTCATCTTGACCAATTTCTCGATACTATATGTTTCCTGGTCAAAATTTACATTTTATGCTCAATTGACTAATTTGAGTATATTGAATCTTAATATATCAGTTCTACATCAAGAAAAGGTATCTTGACTAATTTCTTGATACTGTGCATGAGCACAAATGCATATACACATAAAATCACTACATTTCACATTTTAAACACGAAATTCATTATGTACATTCCATGTACTGATTTTTCGAGAGTGATGAAAATTCCCTGTTATCACAATTTTTCTGCCCATATAATCCGTGTATCTCCCTTCCATTTCTAAGCAAAATTTTGTCAAAAACTTACATAAAAATTAGCTTCCAAGCCTTTATTAAGTTGCAAGGATCAACTTGATAAGGTGAGCTTCTAAATTGAAGCAATTTTTAGTGTTGTTTTCTTCAAAATCCATGGCACTATTGGTGTCGAAAATTGTTGAAAAATTTATGATTGGTTAGATGTTTATGTCGATTTAGTAATAAGTTGATTAAAGCATGAATTGGAATAATGAAACAAGCAAATTGATGCATGTTTCACACTAAAAAACTCGTGGCCTATGTGGGATATGAGAAAGTTTTGTGATGGAAAAATGATGAGAAATGTTGATAAGAACCCTAGGAATGAGAACAAAATTTTCTATGGTGGTCTAGCATGAAAATCAGTGGCTTAATGCTAGGGTTGGAATGAAAATTTTCTTAGGTTTTTAATGTTAATATGTACATTGGATGACCTAAGAGTGATATGTGATAAATGAACAGTGTGATGAAAATTTCTTGGTGTGATTACCATGAAAATCCGTGGGTTAATTGGAAGAAAAATTGATGAATTTTGTGTGTGTTTTGAATGTTGGTTAATGTGGAAATTTTTATACAAAGTTTGATAACTTTGTATAAAATAGGTTTCTGGTATAGTACGTGGCAAGTACAAAGGTTCTGAGGCATACCTAACGCCGGGGAAACCTAAAAATACAAGTGGAAATGCAACCGAAAATTTTTAAATGGCGTAAGGGCATTTCAGGAAACGAGGGGTAAAAATATTAGACTCGAAAAGGAAAACAAGACCCTTCGGTGGGTTAGGGTTAATAATGAAAAATCAAACCCAAAAGGAATAGTAAACCGACCCTTTATTGACTAAAATGCTTAGAACGGGAAAAATTCACATTAGGGGTATTTTAGGAAATGAGGAAAAAAAAATTAGATTGGGATAGGAAACCTGAGCCTCTCCGAACCAAGGCTTGGGGACGGGATGAAAAACGTTTCAGGAGTAGTGAAATAACCATTTGAGGCTTCGAAACGCTAGAAAAACGAGAAACGACCCTAGGTGTCAGATGAATAGTAATCGAGGGTCAGAAAATGAATAATTGTGATTTTATAGCAAATAAAGCTGTCAAAAGATACAAAAGCCAAGGGAATATTATTTTATGATATTTGGGCTTAGAAAATTCGGGAAAAATGATAGAACGAAATAGTTATGGTCTCGAGACCTGTTAGGGGCAAAATGGTCATTTTGACCAAAAATTTCTGAAAGGCTCGGAAAGGACCATAAAGGATATAGAATGTCTTAAATAAAATTCTAGAACCCAAAATAAAGATTTTAAAGTTAAAATCTAGAATTTAAATAGTACACGGGCGTGTACTTTGAAACACAGCTGTGTAGAGTGAACCCGAGAGGTACACGGGAAGGGACACGGGCGTGTTACAGACGGTGTACCACCTAAAAAGTTGAAATGTGTTGTAAAATTTATCACAAAATGAATATATTTAAAGTGATAATTAGTGAGGGGTATTAACAGATAATATTATATCTGTAGGGACCCAAACTAGAGATAAAACTGTGGAGGAGTTCTGGAAGTGGACATTATCACAGTGGTGGTAAGTTCAAGCATTTTCATTTCTGCAATATAAAATACTGTAATATTTCATTATATACTAGTTGTACATTAGATGTTAAGTCCTACGGGCACTGGGGGATTTGTTAGTATAACACATCCCACATAATAAGAAAAAGGGAATATGTAAGACCTATGGGCAACAGAGGTTATTAACCTTGAGGTGGCAATTAAGGTCCTTTGGTCAGGACTATAATTGAAAGATGGTAATAAAACTACTTGAGGCGTAGCACCCCTCCAACTTTATGGTGGAGGTTTTTCAGGTCCTATGGGGGTATAATAATCGCTACGGGCGATAAAGGGCTGGAGAGGAAGAAGCCTTAGGGTCGCTCTCAAGGCCCTCCCAGTCAGCACGCAATAAATTATCGGTACTGCCACAATGTGCTCAAAACGAAAATATAAACAAAGATAATAGCAATAACGTGACGAAAGCCATAATTGAGCATAACCGACACTAACACTAAGTGTAGTGGACTTAGTTAGGGTAATATAAATAGTAACTGGTTAGGTTAATAGTTACTATTCATCGATCAAAGGTCAAATGTCAAAGTTACTATTTATGGTGAATAGTATTATTCATGGATGAATAGTACTATTCATAGAAAATTGTATTTTTGGTGTTTTTGAATCTATGTGATTCTTACTAAGTATGTTTGAACTTACTGAGCCTGTTAGCTCACCAGTGTGTTCATGTTGCAGGTAAGAAACCTGTCCAATAGACTTCTTGGATAGCGGCAGGATATGCGTGTGCCGATGGGATAGGGAACCCACTATGGATTTGGTCCTGCCATAAGTTTTCCACTGAGCATCGAGAGAAAGAGAATTAGAGAGAATGTATTTTTGAAAACCAAAGTACCTATATTGTAATTATGTAAAGTATGTCGTATTTCAAAAAGACAACTAAAAGTTAGTTTTATATTATCTATGGCTTTCATACTGGGCTCTCGGGTAAGAAAAGTATATTAAAAAGAAAAAAATATATATGGGTGAATTTTTGGGCCCTGAAATATGAAAGTTGAAAGAAAAAGAGTTTTAAATGGCGACTCGGATTCGGTGCACAGGCTGTCTCGGTCGACTATAGAGTCGGACCGCAGCGGTTTACACGTGGCCAGATTCGGGGGTGCCACAGCTAACTTTTGATAAAAATGACTATTGTGTCCCGAACTTTTGGCAAAATTACCATTTTACCCCTAACGGGATTTTTCATCATAACCTTATTTTTCCCTGATTTATAACTTGATTTTGGCCCTTAAAATCTTAATTAAGTCATTCTAAGTCCATTAGAGCCCTTTTCTATCATTCATGAAATTTTCAGTTAAAATGACCGTTTTACCCCTGATGGGTCTTTGAGTAGTATCATTTTCATTTTAATGCTTAGACTGGATTTTCTAAGCTCAAAAATCATAAAATCATTTTTCTTAAGCTTTACTAAACTTTTACAGCATTATTTGCCAAATTTTCTTGGTTTACTATTTACCGATCCTAGGGCAGCATTATTCCGATCCTAGGTCGTTTCTCCCTTTTTTCTCGGGCCTAGGCCATTGAGTGGGCTTGAGTTTCCATCCCAACCATATTTTTATCTCTCGTCTCCCAAAATACCCCTTTGTGCTGTTTTTGAAATTTCGACAGCATTTCCGCTTAATTTTTGGGTTCCCGGCGTTTAGGAAACACCTCAAAACCATCTAACGTATTGTAATTTACCACGTACTATACCAGAGACTTATATTTTTACGTAAACTCAACCTTAATGTAAAAATGTTTACATTTTCATGCATTTTTTTCTGTTATTTTCATCCATTTTTCTTACAATTTCGCATGCCAAAATATATAATTAATACATAATCATTCCAAAACATAAATTAAGGAATGAAGGGATCGAAATCATCCTACCAGTGATCGAACGAACCGTTCGGTCTTGAGTGCACAAAATTTATTCCACCGTTCTTCACTTTTCAAGTTCTAGTGTGCAAGTCTGATGCCGTAGATGTGTCTGGAACGTCAAAAATTGGCCAACGGGCCATTCTTCAAATTTTGGTCATCAGGTCGGCATTAACCGTCATTGACCAGCGTTGACCGACTGTTGACCAGCATTGACTGCGGTGGCAAGGAAAAAGGTGGCCATCATCTTGAAGAGCTCGATGAGAGGAACCAATTGGTGCTATCAATTTCACCAATCGAAGCTCCTATCGCCGGAAACGAACCCTCGAAAATTAGACGATGACGATAAGCTTCAATCTCTACTGTGTCATGGTTATTTCTTACAATTAGCTTAGGGCTTTTGCTCCCTGTGCCACTCTGATCATTTTGGGACTGGTGGTGTGGCTCAACTCCGTCGAAATCGACAGTTTTAACGATGGCGACACTATAGCGACGACGAGATATTGGGCAGCGTGATCCAGTGACCGTTAAGCTGAAATGAGGCTTGAGTTTTGTTCTTCTCTTCACCACGAATCCATTGGGACTGAAATCGTGGCATTTAGACATCAGACAGTGGAGATACAACAGCTTGAAAATTTTCGTCTCCGACGACATTGGGTGGCGCGTGTGGCTTCCTCCGGCGACCGTTCCGTCGCGTCAACCCACCGTTTGACTCATCTCGTTAGAGCTTTCCAATGGTGCTGATGGTGTCTAAGTGGTCGATTACTGTTCACATTTGGTGTGTGGGAGGAAAGAGAAGAGAAGAAAAATTATGAGGGCCTTTTTATAAATTTCTGAAATTTTCGCCCTTATATATACTTTTTTTGTTCAAAATTTCAACATGAGCTATCTTGACTAATTTGGGGGTGCTGAACTTAAATATTTTAGTTTTATTTTCATCCTACGTCATCTTGACCAATTTTCTAGTACTATAATTTCCCCGGTCAAAAATTTCTTTTCGTGCTCAAATGACTAATTTAAGCATTCTGATTCCAAATATATCAGTTTTATGTCAAGAAAAGGTTACCTTGACTAATTTATTGATACTGTGTATGACACACATGCGTACACACATATAATCACTACATTTTACATTTTAAACATGAAATTCATCGTGTATATTCCATGTACCGATTTTCCGAGAATGATGAAATTTCCCGGTTGTCACATTCACCCCTCGTTATAAAATTTTCATCCTCAAAAATTAGGACAAGTAGGATTACAAAGATTTCATTTTATCTTTGTTCATTATATATACATGTCATTTCATAACACTTACATGTCATTTTAGACATATCTACATAACATGAAGGCTATATATATCATAGCCTTATATATCGAAATTTTCTTTATAACCACAACTCGAGGAGATGACACCTCGCTTGACCATGAGGAAATTAGGGCTGATGCTGGACTCCTCCAAGAGAATCACTCAATCGTGGTATGGCGAAACTCGATCCAGTTAAGCGCTAATCTTGGTCACAAGAATCCCAGTATACATGAGAGCATTTCCCTAAAAGTGTTAACAGCCAAGAAGACCCAGTTATCCTAATCAATGGCGCACAGCCAGAGAATCATCACGATGGCATGAAACTAATCCTGCATTCTGGTGGACTGCTATTGGCTGGATTTTGTTAGCTGGAGTACATGATGTCAGGTGTCAGGACAAAAATAGCCTAACGACTGATCTTGTTCATACTTGAAACTCGTACAGGGAATAAACGCCTATACCGTGATCTCGTCATCTTATCCTTATAAAATGTTTATGTTAAGTAAATAAACATTTATTAATTCAAAATAAAACTAACTTACTTGGATGGCAAATAGGATGTGCATCATGCCAGGAGGGATATGGTCGAACTGCTCTAATACCAAATGTGACGACCGGAACTTAGCGCGCCATCGCGGTCGAGCTCTGAAGCTGACTGCGATAGACCGTTACCTTATGGGTCATCGACAACTTACTTTTAACTTGTTCTGATACCAAATGTAATGGCTGGTATCTTGCTTTTAACATACTTATTTTAAATTTTCATTTTAATGTGAAAATGGGAAATAAATTTTTTTTCTTATACTTTAAACTTGAAAACTGTATCATCGTAAAACATTTACTAAAGTAAATATTTTACATAATTTAAACTTTATTACATAAAACATCATTTAATACTATTTTAAACAGCTCAGCAGAAGTCTCATAGCAGTACCATAACCTTCGCACAGTCCCTTGGCACTTACAGATCTCATTCGTCATCCATCACTTGTCTTATCGTTGTATAGGTTGCTTACCTGCAATATGAACAAACTTGTTAGCGACAGGCTTAGTAAGTTCAAACATACATGCATAACATATAAATATTCTTCCCATATAGGGCAGAGAATTAATATAACATAAAACCTAACTTGCTTAAAATTCATACTTAAACGTACTTAACATCACTCATACCATATCAGACTGAGCATATCTGATACCAACTATGGCATCAGAACATTTACTTAATATATATCATATATTACTTAACATTCATACTTAATATACATAACCTTGTAAATATACTTGTACATACTTGAACATACCTAAACATACTTTACATCATAATCATACTTATTGCATACTTCAACATACTTAATGTACTTTAAACATACATAACATCATGAACATACTTACATACTTAACCTACTTTATGTCGTAACATATCATATTTTAAACGTAACATACTTAACATACTTAACCTTGACATCGTAAACATATCGTAATTTAAATATAGCATACTTAACGTATACTTAAACATCGTAAACATAACATACTTAACATACTTATCATCTTGAAAATACTTTTACCTTTAACATCATAAATATACTTATCATACTTAAATACAGAAAACTTCATAAATATACTTAAGCATCGTAAATACACTTACGTCTGCTTAAACATCCTTAACATCAAACATAGCATGGATCATTAACATAATAAATAACATGCATTACTTATGGATTACAATTCATTGTGAATAGTGACTCTGACCATGAACAGTATTGTTGACTGTGAACAGTACCGTTGATCATGTACAGTAACTTTGACTGCAATGGTACTTGTAGTGTTAGTATATCTTATGCTCGTTTATGGGCTATATTTTTAGTCATGGGTCTTTATCTTTCATTACGTTCTGGTTTTGGGCCTCATGATTGGTCGTACCTTAAACTTGAACATTAGACTTTCGCACCCAGGACGCAACACCATCGGTTTGGAAGCCATATCATATCTTAACATGAGGAACCTCCACCTGTGTGGGAAGCTAGTATGCCAAAGTGGTTTCGTTATCGACTTTCATGTGGTTCCTAACCGGTGGCATTATCAGTCCCTCCTTGGTCTGGAACACTTTATTACATTTCTTTTCTTATTTGTGTGTATTTTATTTACACATTAGTCTGCATATAGCACCTTGGTACATACTTTACATATCATACATAAGTACACACATAAAATCACTACGTTTTCACATTTTAAACATGAAATTCATTGTGTATATTCCATGTACCGATTTTCTGAGAATGATGAAATTTCCTGGTTGTCACAGTCCGTCTGCGGATGAAAAGCCGTATTCAGACATAATTCCGTTCCGATAGCTTCTTACATGTACTTCTAGAAATTCGAAGTAAATCATGCATCACGATCTGATACAATGGACTTAGGAATACTATGTAACTTAACGATATGGGTTACATAAAGATTTGCCAGCTTTTCCAGTGACAAAGTCATTTTCACTGCTATGAACCTTGCCGTTTTTGTTAATCTATCGACGATAACCCAAATGGTATCATAGCTTTATCTAGTTTTGAGTAATCCTACTGCAAAGTCCATCATAATATGCTCTCATTTCCATTTGGGAATTTCTAACGGCTCTAATTTTTCGCTTGGATTTCGGAGTTCGGCCTTAACTCTTTGACATGTCATGCATTAGCTCACAAATTTAGCGATATCATTCTTCATCCCCTTCCACTAGAATTGAAACTTTAAATCCTAGTACATCTTACTGGCTCCGAGATGCACTGAATATGGCGGCTCGTGAGCTTCTGTCATAATCCACCTTCTTAACCTTTCATCATCGGGAACATGAATTCTTCCCTAGTGTAGGATTAATCCATCCTTGGACACTCCTTCTTGAGGACTTGCTAGATTTGGATTTCATTTTTTAGCCTTTCTAATATCCTCGAATAACGATGATTCTAATTGAAGTACAGCCAATTTTCTAGATATCAGATCCATCTTCAATGAGTTGATTTCTTACTGCAATGACCTTGGTAGTTTCTCTATTGGCAGTTGCTGTGAAACAGCAGATTTTCTATTTAACACATCCGCAATGCGATTGGCTTTTCTGGGATGGTAGAGGATCTCATAATCGTAATCCTTTACCAGCTCCAACCATCTCCTCTGCCGCATATTTAACTCCTTCTGTGTGAAGAAGTACTTTAAGCTCTGATGGTCAGTATATATCTGACACTAAGCTCTATATAAATAGTATCGCTAGATCTTAAGTACGAACACTACGACAGTAAGTTCTAGATCGTGTGTGGGATAATCTTTCTTATGATCCTTTAATTGACGTGAAGCATATGCTATCACCTTGTCGCCTTGCATTAGGACAACTCCTAATCCCAATTTTGAAGTGTCACTGTATATCACAAACGTCTCCCCTTCAGTAGCAAGCGTAAGGATTGGTGCACTTGTTAGTCGCTTCTTCAGCTCTCGAAAGCTCCTTTCACACTCATCAGTCCACTCATACTTCCTCTTTTTACGTGTAAGAGCTGTGAGAGGTGCAGTGAGTCGTGTAAATCTCCCTAAAAATCTCCTATAATAGCCAGCTAAACCTAAGAAACTCCATATTTCGATCACATTTCTAGGTGCAGGCCATTCATTGATCAACTCCACTTTAGTAGGATCCGTGGTGATTCCTTCCTTAGAGACTACATGTCCTAGGAAATGTACTTTATCTAGCCAAAATTCGCACTTAGAGAATTTTGCATAGAGTTGGTGCTTCCTTTTCATTTAAAGAACGCTCCTCAGGTGTTCCTCATGCTCCTCACAAGTCTTTGAATATGTAAATATACCATCGATAAACACAATGAGAAACTTATTTAGAAATTCCTTGAAAACTCGATTCATTAGGTCCATGAACGCAGCTGGCACATTTATCAACCCAAAGGGCATCACAAGAAATTCATAATGGCTGTAATGGATCCTAAACATGATCTTCAGAATATCGCTCTCCTTGATCCACAGCTGATGATATCTCGATCGTAGATCGATCTTGGAGAATACTGTTGTGCTTTTGAGTTGATCGAACAAGTCAACAATTCTAGGTGACGGATACCTATTCTTGACAGTGACCTTGTTTAATTCTCGATAATCGATACACATGCAAAATGTTCCATCCTTCTTCTTGATGAACAGTATTGGAGCACCCCATGGGGAATAGCTCGAACGGATGAATCCCTTGTTAAGAAGCTCTTTTAATTGCTCTAGCTATTCCTTTAGCTCTGCCAGTGCCTTTCGATATGGCATCTCTAAGATAGGTGCAATTCCTGGCATTAATTCAATCTCAAAAGAGATTTCTCGTTCTAGCAATAACCCGGGTAATTCTTCTAGGAAAACATCAAGAAACTCGTTCATAATAGGAACGTCTTCAGGTTAAAGCTTCTACTCCTTTATCACATCCATTATGTATGCTAAGTATCCAGCATAGCCGCTAGATATTAGCCTTCTTACTTTCATCAGATTGATAATTATCTTCCTCATTTTACGTGATGAGCTGACATATTTGAACCTGTCTTTCTGGTCAGGTTGAAACACTATTTTTCGCTTCCTACAATCAATCGTGGCTCGATATTTTCCTAGAAAATCCATTCCTTGTATTACGTCGTAATCAGCTAACTCCATCATGATCAATTCCATATATAACTCCCTATTTGCCATAATTATTGGTACTTGAGGTAACCAGTAATTGGACATCAACACTTCACCCAAGGGTAGAGCTGTTCTAAATGTCATACCCATACTATCCTTAGGATATCCTAGTTTGTTCACAAATTCCTATGAAATAAATGAATGCATAGCTCCAGAATCAAATAAAATAGATGCCAAATGATTAGTGACAGAAAGCTGACCTGTCACTACATTGGACGTCACAGCTTTCGCATCCTCCTTTGTATATACCATGACCCGAGCATCTGCACGAGGCAAGCGTTCCAGTCTTTCTTGCGTCTCCGAAGGCCCTTCAATCTTAGCCTATAGTGTATGAGCTTGGGGACGTTGCTACTGTGGCTGAAATATGCCCTGCACATTTTGTCGATTCTCAAGGCAGTTCTTGGCAAAATGGCCTTCTTTTCTACATTGGAAATAGGCATTTGGAGCATATCTGCATTAGCCTGGGTGCCTCCTTCCACACGTAACACAATTACGAACAGTAGATAAGGCATTATTGTTCAACTTCCACTGCTGATTCCTATTTCCAGAATTATTTCCTTTCCTTTTGCCTTGCGATTGTTGGCCAGAACTGGTTGACTGTCCAGCCTTAATGTTCAGATTTAGCTTGCAGTTGTCTAACTTGGGGTCCAGCTTGACCAGCTTTTGCCAAGACTTTTTCCTTAGTGGGTAGCGTTAACCCACTATCTACCAAAGTTGAGATGGTTGAAACATCTCGAGCATTTTTTGTATTTTCTCCCTCTCAGTAGGGATGACATATGGACATAGTCGGGACAGTTGGTCAAACTTTTGACAGACTTCACTTACTATCATGTTTCCCTGCTTTAATTTTGTAAACTGCCTCTATTGGGATCGCAGCAGCGTGGGGTCATAGTACTTCTGATTAAATTCTTCTAAGAAGTTTATCCATATCATCATGGCCACGTTTCTTCTCAATTTGATGGTGTCCCACCAAAATCTTGCATCCTTCCTCAACACAAAGGATGCACATATGACCTTCTTTTATTCAGTTAGATCCATAAATTATAGGATCATTTGGAGTGAAGAAAGCCACTCCTCTGCTTCTAGTGGGTTTGTGAAGCCCTCAAATTCTGACGGCTTCATCTGTCAAAATCATTCGTATAACGGTTCCTGATTTACTCGGGGTTGAGGTTGGGTTTCTAGTACTACTTCAGGCATAACTAGCAGCACTGCTTGTTCAGTTACAGCCATTTGTGAGGTTTGGCATTCTTCTTGGCCTTGCCTCTATTCCATTTGCTCTAACCTTTGTCTTAGCTGAGTATTTTCCTTCATCTGAGCTTCTAAAGGCCTTGTAGTTCATCAGCCCTTTCTGAAAGGATAGGATGCCCTCTCATATTTCTTTGGTTTCATGTGTTCACCATCTATTCTACTTCCTATGGTCACATGAAAATCAATCATTAGATTTTCAACAACATAATTTTACATTATAAGTAAAAATAGTTTTTGATCATCATATAATCTCAAACATCTCATCATTTTAACATATCAAAATTTCATATCATTTTGTTTCATAATTTTCACATACATATCAACTTTGAGGCCTTTTTCTCAAAATAGCCTTTCAATACAGTCATACATGTACATATACAGATATATACATTTATACATCTTATATGTTTTTTTTACTTCTAGTCCCCTACTTGGTCTGGAACTATCAAAAATTCTTCCGAATCCTCTTCTTCCTCATCCGAACCATTCCCGGCCCCAGACGATGTTGTTCTTTTATTAGGACTCATCCTTTCATGTTGTCTAGATGGGCCAGCCTCATGGTCATTAGCCATAGGTCGTGCTCCATAAAGACGATCTAATATTGCCTCTTGCAATAATTGTTCACGCCGATTGCGCATGTGGTGGCTCGCCCTTCATGGAGGCTAACAGTACTAGTACAGTAGAGCTCTGAAGTCTACTATGATAAACTGTCACCTCATTGGGCCGCCGGAAACTTACTTATAACTTTTCTTTGTTGTTTACTGATCGTAATTGTAAACTTAAATTTATCGTGAAAAACTGAAATATTTAAAAAAAAAAACTGAACTTTAAACTGTAAGGTCGTAAAACCTCATAAAATACATACTATAATACATATCATATTCTGTCATACTTAATTTACATCATGTTACAAACATTCAAAATAACTTTCAAAATCTGCTCAGGGGAAAACATAAGCAGGACCATTCTCCTCGCCCAGCCCTGTGACAGATGCAGATCCCGCCCCTCGTCCATCCACTAGATACTGATGTATAGGCTTCTTACCTGCAACATGAATAAACTTGTAACCGACAGGCTCAGTAAGTTCAAACATAAACTGGAACATAAAACATAAAATCATAAAAAATACTATTTATATAAATAGTAACTTTGACTTTTGACTGTGAATACTAAAGTTGACTTTGACTGGTACTATTCATGTTAACTTTGACTTAAGTTGCTACACATACAGTTAGTACATATTATGCTCAATTATGGTAAATCTTACGTCTTAGGTCTTTATCTTACATTAAGTTCTGGTGTTGGGCCCCTGAATTGGTCGTACCGTAGTGCGCACATGACTGAGAGGGACTCTGGTGAGCGACCCACTGGCCAATCCTCTACAGTTTACATAATAATAGACTTCTATACCTGGGACATACCACCATCGGTTTGGAAGCCATATCATATCTGTACATGGAAAACCTCCACCTGTGTGAGAGGTCGGTACGCCAATACTGGTTTCATTACCGACTTTCTTATGGTTCCTGACCGGTGGCATTATGATTGCTTTCTGGGTTTGGAACTCTTTACATCATGTTCTTTATTTGTGGTTAATTACTTTTCCACGTTAGTGTGCATATAGCACCTGAATATATATTTACATATCATACATAACATATAGACATATCAAGTAAATTCATGCTGCAGATAAGTAAATGTCTGAACTTACCGCTGTTTTGCTAGCAATTCCTTTCCTGGGTAAATCGACTTCCTTATATCACCTTTTTGTTGATTCCCTATAACCGAAATAAATCACGGTTATTAGTACTACTCATTTTACATTCACAATATTATGAAATGTAAATATCTAATTTTTTTATCCCTTATTATTCATTTAGGGTTTAATTTTAAAGTTTGTGCTTATTACACAGCCTGGTACATGGTCATGTCCATGGCCGTGTACTTCTCAGGTTTGGGAATCCTTTTCTACACGCCCGTGTGTACCAAAGAGTCCTTTACTACGCGCCCGTGTTTCTCTGTTACACGCCCGTGTACTGTCTAAAAATTAAAATTTAATTGTTAAAACCTTAATTAAGGCCTTAAAAATTTTTATTAAATCATTCGGAGGCTTTTGCGGTCTTTTTCTAGCCTTCTAGGAAATTTTGGTCAAAATGACCATTTTGCCCCTGACGGGACTGTAGACCGTGAAATTCCTATTTTAGCATTTTAGCTAGGTTTTCTAACCCCAAAAAATCATAAAATAATCTTTCTTAGGTCTTACCAATCTTTTACGATGTTTCTCACTAAAATGCTCAGGTTACTATTCATCCAACCCTCGGGTGATACTATTCCGACCCTCGAGGTCGTTTCTCATTTTTCTAACCTTTCGGGACATCAAATGGATAATTCACTAGTTATAAAATCGTCCATTCTCCTTTTCTTAAGCCTAGGTTCCCGAGGGGGCTCGGGTTTTCGGTTCTCGACCCTATTTTTACCCCTCGTTTACCAAATTGTCCTTCGGGCACGCTGAAAATTTCGGCAACATTTCTGCTGAAATTTTAGTCCCTGGCGTTTAGGAAATGCCTTGAAACCATCTATCCTATTTTACCCTACCAAGTACTATACCACAAACCTAATTTTACACAAAAGTTACAAACTTTTTACGTAAAATTTTTCATTAAAATCTCATCATTTTTAGCGGGATTTCAACCCGTTCTTTCTCATTTTTAGGCCCAGTCTTATACACAATTTACACATTCACATAACTCTATCAAAACTTCTCATACTCACTAAACCTATACACGGTTCTTGGTTACCAACAAGGACCAAAATTTAATTTTTTTTTCTTGTCCCTAACTCTATCTAAATTTTCATGTCACACACATATTTGATGAATTCCAAATATTACCCTAAACAAGTAAAAAGTTTCATTCAACCCCTTACTTGTCTCATGGATTTTCCTTGGAAAATCAACCCAAAATTTTGTTTTCATTTCCATGTCTTTCTCTTGCTTTCTTCACATAATTAAAACCATATTCCTTATACACTTTCATCAACAAAAGGTTTCACATTACACATTAGGGTTTCACACGGTTTTTGGTAAGAAATGAAACACAAAAATCTATATTTTTCAAACTCATTCCATTCTTTTTATTCATTTCATTTCCACATGATTTTCAACATTAAAAACCACACAAATTAACACCAAAATTTTCACCATTCCAAATCCTAACAAACCCACGGTTTTAGTGAGAAAAACACATACTCAACTTGATTTTTCATGTCCTTATTTCTTGCTTAACTTAATCTCACGCCACCTACACACATCCAAGCAAAAATCCATTAAACAAACACTAATTTTTATCACTTCAAAACAGCCCATAACCATACGGATTTTTCCATGAAAAATAAGAAGAAACTATGCCAAAATGGAAGTTTACCTTGCTTCCTTGATTCCTTGCACTTAGAGGCCAATTTTCTCACTCTTTCTTGAAGAATTTTTGAAGAAAATTTTCTGGTTTCAATGGGGGAGGTGCACGGCTGCTATGAAGGCTGAAAACCTTTTTTTTTTTTTATGGTTTCTAAGGGCCCAAAACTGTGTATATATGCAGCCAAAAAGAAAGGACTAAATTGTAATTGTTTTAAGGGCATTTTTGCAAGCTTTTTGTGTAATTTTTTATACTCTTTAGGGGCTGATTTGTAATTTAACAAATAAGGACAGATTTTTTTTTTTTGATTTTACCCCCTAAATATCCGCCACTTCATGCCCTAGAAACCTCTTGAATTTTTGTTTAATCTTCCTTTGACTTTTCTTGTTGACTTTGAATCTGAACCATTGAATTTTCTTAACTTTAAACCCTAGCCCTTGGATTTGTATGTAATATTACATGCTTTCAAAGATTCACATTCAATCTTTGACTCCCCTCATAAATTCTAGGTCAAACTTTTGACCAAAAGTCAAACCGAACGACTTTACGCCAAAATCGCGTAGACGAGTTTCTGAGCCTGTCCGTGCGATTGGTTTTCCTTATTTCACTCCGGTTTGCCTGAATATCAATCCCGTAAGTATTTTGTCTTTTAGTGTCATACAATATATTTCTAGAATTTTCGAAACCGAAAAGGCATATTTTGTCTGATTTCGGTTCGGTAAAATTTTCCGTCTCTGAACACACTCTTGTCGGGTCCGTCAGAACTTTTCATCCCATTTTAAATAGTATTAAAACATCTATTTTACAATTTTACGTATAAAAAGTCATTGAGTACTCAGGTTATACAAAATTTCTAAGAATAGTAAAATTTCTCGATCATGACATTCACCCCTCCTTATAAAATTTTCATCCTCGAAAATTAGAATAAGTGAGGGTATAAAGCTTTCATCTCATCTTCACATTCCCATGTAGCCTCTTCAACACTGTGGTTTCTCCATAGAACCTTGACTAGTGGAATGGTCCTGTTTCTTAACACCTTTTCTTCACGCGCCAAAATCTGTACTAGTTGTTTTTGGTCGGTCAAATCTTCTTGAACTTGCATCGGTTCATACTTCAACACATGTGATGGATCCGATATATATTTCCTCAACATTGACACATGAAAAACATTGTGTACTGCCGACAGATTTGGGGGTAATGCTAACCTGTAGGCTACCTCCCCAATACGTTCGATTATTTCAAATGGCCCAATATATCTTGGACTCAATTTTCCCTTTTTACCGAATCGCATTATGCCTGTCATTGGTGATACCTTGAGGAATACGTAATCCCCTTTTTCGAACTCTAAGAATCTTCGCCGTTTGTCTGCGTAACTCTTCTGTCGGCTTTGAGCGATTTTCATTCTTCTTTGAATTTTTGTAACTGCCTCTATAGTTTCCCATATAAAATTAGTCTTGTGCAGCTGCTTTTCTCGTAGATCATACCAATGAATAGGTGACCTACACTTTTGTCTATATAAAGCCTCATATGGTGCCATTCCTATGGAAGCTTGGCAACTATTGTTATATGAAAATTCTATCAACGGTAGTGTCTCATTCCAGCTTCTAGGAAAATCTATAATGCAGGCTTTGAGCATGTCTTCCAACGTCTATATAGTTCGCTCTAACTATCCATCTGTCTGGGGATGGAAAGCTGTACTAAGACGTAATTCTATCCCCATAGCTTTTTGTATACACTCCCAAAATGTTGAAGTAAACCATGCATCTCGATCTGAAATAATAGACTTTGGGACTCCATATAGTCGAATGATATTAGTCTATTAGGAAATTGCCTAAGCATTAGAGACATTTTGATGTATTTATTTTGAACTGGATAATAAAATTATATATAGAGGTTATTCATTACACTGCTATCTGTCCTCATTTTATTTACATGTTAAAGTAAATGTAAGCAAATATGGCTCCATGACTGCTTGTGTTAAAACTGTTAGAACGTTGCATGCAATGAACTTTTGTATGCGAGAAGACAATTTTCTAAAGTAAGCAGTCTAAACTAAGGTCTGTAGTCTATGGGGTTAGACCAAGCATGTAACTTATGTTAAGACTATTATGTTGTCTAAAGCCTTGGAGGGGACAATTTGTCTTGACTGTCTGGAGCTAGACTCCCAAGTAGAGACATAGATATGTTGCTTAGTGGTGACATATTAGACTGGGACTAAAGCGTGATTGATCTACGAAGTCCGCTTTAAGTGGATCGATCTGCTTTTGATGTTCATTGTGCAGTAACCTTAATACTGAGTAGATAAACAGCTTCATGTATATGACTTGTGTACTTTGATGTTCCAATTGCTAAAGCGTCTCAGAGGTAGTAAGCTTATAGACCGGTTCGTTGGGTGCATGACTTGTATACGATGAAGGGTTTTTTTTACAGATATTGGAATCATAGTTCTAATAAGGAGTTAAGGGTATCCTCTTAAAGGCATTATACTGGATGTGAAAATGGACAAGGCCTTGGGTCGTCTGCTGGGTCGATGACTTCTTATTCATATATGGTGAATAATCATTTTCTTTATTCGGTAATATAATGGAACTTTAAGATAGCCTGATCAGTAGGATTAAATGGACTTTGACCTAAGGCTAATCATGGATATCATATGAGGGTTCTGCATACATGACAAGCCTCAGAGGTAGTAAGCTTATAGTGGTGTGACTCAGAAATTAGTGATCAAATGATTGAGTTGTTCGGTAAAGAATGATGATCATATGGATTTGCGGGAGCCCGATTATATATGTCCAATTGGTCCCTCTACTAGCTCCACATAATTCCTTAACGTTTGGCAAATTGATTTGTGTATGCTATTGGCTGGTTTATTATGCATGGATGGTGATCACATAGGATTAGGATGGTAGACAAGATTCTCTCCATTTGGATTCAGATTTTGTTTTGGATAATAGAGTACACAATTATTCGAACTCCAAATAAAGTTGCCATGATTTTATTTGAGATTAGATTGGAGTTGTAGAAAATTATCCATGAGAACAAGAATTTGAAATACAATTGTTTTGTGGATTTTGAAATTTGAAATTTGAAATTTGAATTTGAAATTTGAATTTGAAATTTAAATTTGAAATTTGAACTTGAAATTTCAATTTGAAATTTAAATTTGAAATTTGAAATTTGAATTTGAAATTTGAAATTCAAATTTTGAATCACAGTCCAAGTAGGATTTGAATTTCTTGTGATAAATCCATAAAGAATGAAATTCGAATTTGAGTTGGATATGGAGAGGAAAATCTTGTTAGAATCCTACTTGAATTTTAAATCCAAATCTTAACAATAATGGACGAAAATTTTGAGGATAATCCTCATGGAATTTTTGGATTTTTGTGGATAAGGTTCAGGGAAAAATTCAAGTTTCAATCCCAGTTGAATTTAGATTCTCTTCTCCCTAGATTATGGCTGAAATTTTGAGGGAAGATCTCTTGTATATTTTCGGTTATTTTGGATAAGGATGAGATAAGATTCAAGCTTGAAAATCCTTGTGAAATTTTGATTCTTCCCTTATCCTAAAGTGGTCGAAAATATTTGGTGAAAATCCTTAAGGATTTTCGGAATTTGTGGTTGAAAAAAGGGAGATAAAATTCAAGTTAAAATCTTGTTTAGATTTGAATTGGATAATCCTAAAGAGGCCAAAATTTTGTTGGGATTTTCTCCTTCGAAAATTTAGATTTTTTGATTGTGGATAAGGGAGAATATCTTCTCCTAATCCAATTCAAATTCAGAGGATCACCTCATGCAAGTCTATAAATAGAGGTCCTGCCACTCCAGTTCTCTCAGACCATAGACTCTCAGGTGAGCAGGCTTATTGTTGCATAACTCACTTTGACAATAAGTTCTTTAGAGATCTGGGTGGTCGGCAGAAGACTAGTAGTGCTAGCATACTGATCGAGGTTCAGAGTACCCACACACTCAGCCATTCAGGAATTGGAGAATAGTAGAGAAGGCTAGTTGGTTGAAGCCCTCCGGTCATTCTCCTCCTGCAGATTGGCATCCTTGAGGTATGGGTTTAAATTGTTGTTGGTTTATTGTATATGGCATCATGAGATATTTAACGATCTTGAAAAATTTTTATTGTTCCACTGCACCACTCTGATACATTTTATCGATTTAATTTCCTACAATTGGTATCAGAGCCATCTCATGACTATGCCATGTACATAAATTAGACAATTAATTAGTCTTTTTATTTATGTATGGATTTGATATTTAGAGAATGGCATTCTAGGATTCCTTTATGTTGTTATCATAGATTATATTTGTAGTATGTGGTTATTCTAATTTTTTGAATTATTATAAGCATGTTTGTTTTTGCCGGTTATGGTTCCTTAGAATTTAGAAAAATTGTATCTAGGAATTTTTATGTAACCATGGGAGCAGTTTATTAACACTATAATTTTCCCATGGATTTTAATTTTTGTCTCTTAAAATTATTACGATTAGAATTTTGTGCACCGGAAACGGTTTCGGATTTTTTATGTAATTATTCTTGGAGGAGATTGAAGATTTAAGACCGTAATTTATTTTTTTCCCAAAAGTTAAATTTAATTTAAAGGTTGAAATTTTGATTGTGTGGAAAATTTCAATTTAATTGGGATTCAAATTAATTTTTGGAGATCCTAATGGGTAAATAGAATATGGCACGAAAATCTAGACACGACCCCTTGGGATAGGCCATCGGCCTTGGTGGGGCTACAGTCCCTGCCCTCGGGTAGAATGGGGCTGCGGTAGCCCCTATACAGGCCATAACCACCCACGACCGCAAGCTTGGCTTGCAGTCGAGGGCGGCCGTGACCCCCCCAAGGCTAACCGCAGCCTGCCGGCTGCTGCGCCCAGCCTAGGCATGCAGCCTGGCGCTGCAAGCTTAGCCTGCAGCCCGGCAAGGCTGCACATGGGGGGACCGTGGGATGCATGCCCCCCGGAGTTGGGCCTGCCCACGGCGGCTGTCGGCCTACGGGCCGGTGGGGGTGACAGTTAAAAAAAAAATCAAAATTTTTTATTTTTAAATTTGAGATTTAATTTTTAAATCATATTTAAAAATATGTAATTGAAAATTTGAAATTTTTGAAATTACATATTATTACATATGATGTTTAAAATTGTTTAAAAATTTGAATTTGAAATTTAAATTTGAAATTCGAATTTGGAATTTGAATTTGAAATTTAAATTTTGGGATTTAAATTTTAAATGATTCATGGGATGAGAAATAAATGAAGAGGCTACATAAAGATGGATACAAGAGGACAGAACAAAATTCAAGACCCAAAGAATGCTTTGGATGGAATTTTGTAATCTTTAATTTTTTTTGTTCTAGGATGGAACCATGGCTTGGTTATTCTATCAATTATTTTTTCTGTGATATGTCATGGATGTATAAATATGTATTGATGGATGTTTTATATGCATATTTGATAACATGTCGTATAGGATAGGTGAGTGCTGCTTATACTATATTAATCATACATATTTGTCAAAACTTGCATGTTTATCAAAATATTGAGTGGGAGAGGGTTTCAAACAAAACTCACGACCTCTATTGTTGAACCATATGTGAAAGCGTGGTAATGCCTCGCGTCAGTTCTGCCCTGACCACACCTCTCGGTAGGTGTTTACCACCGCTGGTATACTAGATTGGATCTCCTATGTGGAAAACATGTTTGGGTACGATCCTATTCATGACCACCCCTCGGTGGCTTGGTAAGATGTGGATCGGGCTACGTAAACAAGGATTATACACTCAAGACTCATTTAGTTATTAACCTTCACTAAAAGCTCTGTAAACTAAACTAGTTGCCAAATAAGCGGTTATTAATATATGTCTTAACCTTGGAGGATTTAAGGCAACATATATTAATTGGACGGGGTCAATGTTCCGGCTATTGTTTCATGACCACCCCTCGATGGCTTGGAGCAATAGGTGCTGAGAATTGCCACTGCAATGCTACATGTTTTTCAAGTTTCATGTAGGAACATACTTGTATGTTTTATTTGCTAAATTATCTGTATATTTGCTTGGGCTTTGTAATGATGTCTAGTATAATTTTATTTCTATTCAATACTTACTGAGAATAAACTGAATGGCGATAATTATAAAGATTGAAAAAGAAATCTGTTGATAGTTCTCAGCTGCGAGAGACACAAGTTCATACTGGATGAACCATACCTACTAGGGCCCAAACCTGACACACCGCTTGAGGAGGTTCCGGTTGCCTATACTCGTTGGAAAGAATCCAATGAGATAGCTCAATGCTACAGTCTGGCTAGCATGACGAGTGCTTTACAAAAGTAGCATGAGACCTATCAAGTTGCTGTGGAGATCATGGAAAATCTGGAGGACATGTTCGGAGGCCAAGAAAAATTAGCTCGACAGTCTGCTATAACTAACATTATGAACTCTAAGCAAAAGGCAGGTACTCTGGTGAAGGACCATATGATCACTCTAATGGGATCCTTCGCTGAGGCCACTGAGAACGGTGCTAAGTTGGACTACAACACCCAGATCGAGATGGTATTCAAAACTCTGTCTAAAGATTTTGTAGGGGTTTAAGGCCGCATACAATCTGGCGATAAGGGAGTTAGGACTAATCGAGCTTATGAAGGAACTCCAAGCTTATGAGTGGATGATCAGGTATGGGGATGCGGTCCAACCCAAAGGAGAGGCCAATTTGGCGGAATCTTCCAAACCCTCACGGAAGAGGAAGAGGCCAAATCAGAAGCAAGCGGCTTCCAATTCTTCTAATCCTCCTATCTTGGTTGGGAAGAAGAAGAAGAAGAACAAGAAGCTCAGGGACCTTAAAAAGTCCAAGTGCTTCTGCTGTGGGAAGGTAGGTCACTTCAAGAAGGCTTGCCAGGAAATCCTAGCTACCAAGGGCAAGGAAGGTAAGGAACTTTATTACTTGGAAGCGTGTTTGGTGGAAGAATCGAAAGAAACTTGGGTCATTGATTTGGGCGTCACTAATTATGTTTGTGCTTCTATGTAGAGGTTCGTGGAAACGAGAAGTCTACAGATAGGAGCCTCTCGTTGCGGACTGGAGACACTAGCTTGGTGGTGGCTGAGGTAGTGGGAGATATTTATCTTTACTTTGATGAATTTAGGTTTATTTTATTGAAAGACTGTTTTTATGTTCCTAATTTTAGGAGGAACCTTATATCGGTAGCTTGTTTAATAAAGGATTCTTATTCAGTTTCTTTTCGTAAAAGAGTTGATATTCATATAAATAAGTCTTCTATCTATTCTGGATGGATGGATGGAAACCTATATTTGATCAAACCAAAGATGTACTCACTATTGACACTGAATTAATAGATAACTTTAAAAGGTTGAAAGTTTCTCACTCTAACAAGGTGTATCTATGGCATTTAAGACTTGGTCATATTAATCAGGATAGGATTCAAAGATTGGTGAAAGATGGTCCACTAGAATCTCTGGAGGAGGTACGTCTTCCTCAATGTGAGTCTTGTCTAGAGGGAAAGATGACTAAGAGGTCTTTTGGAGCTAAGGGTACAAGGGCTTAGGAGCTCTTAGAAATTGTGCACACTGACGTATGTGGCCCTATGAACGTCACAGCACAAGGAGGGTTTGAGTATTATGTCTCCTTTATAGACGATTACTCGAGGTATGGATATGTGTATCTGATGCAACGCAAGAGCGAAACCTTTGACAAGTTCAAAGAGTATCGTGCAGAAGTGGAAAAGTAATTGGATAAATCCATAAAGACATTTCGATCTGCTTGAGGTGGTGAATACCTCTCCGACGAATTTCTAGGACATTTTGTAGAGAACGGGATATTATCCCAATTGACTGCACCTGGTACTCCACAACAAAATGGTGTAGCCGAAAAGAGAAATAAGACCTTGTTGGATATGGTACGGTCCATAATGAGTTATTCAATGCTGCTGCTATCATTTTGGGGATATCCTTTACAAATGGCGTGCTATATTCTAAACCAGATTCTAAGCAAATCAATTCCCAAAACTCCATTTGAATCGTGGCATGGCAGGAAGCCCTCCCTTGGACACATGAGAATATGGGGCTGCCCGGCGCATGTACTGGATGGGGATGCGAAGAAGTTGGAACCAAGATCAGAATTGTGCATGTTTGCAGGGTATCCAAAGGGAGCTAAAGGAGGTCTGTTCTATAACCTGAAGGATCATAAAGTCATTGTTTCAACCCATGCGACATTCTTGGAGGAAAGTCACATGAATGACTTTAAGCCTCGAAGCAAAATGGTGCTAGCAGAGTTATCAGGTGAAAGAACTACTCCACAGATTTCGGTCTTGGACGCAAGTCTGAGTTTCGGTGAAAGACGTGCAGACAATCAACAATTTAGGGTACTTCATCGTACTAGGAGGGTTTCGAAGAAACTTAATTTCTTCATGTATGATGCTGAGGTATACCAGGCTGAGGCTCATGAGCATGAGGATGATCCGGTCACCTATGATGAAACTATAAATGATGTTGATTCTAAATCTTGGAAATAGGATATGAATAATGAGATGGATTCTATGAAATCCAACTCTGTTTGGGAACTTGTAGATTTTCCAGATGGGTTAAAACCCACTGGATGCAAATGGGACTACAAAAGAAAGAAGTATGTAGAAGGGAGAGTGAAAACTTTCAAAGCTAGACTGGTTGCAAAGGGATACACACAAAATGCTGTAATTGATTACGATGAAACCTTTTCACCTGTTGCTATGCTGAAGTCTATCCGTATTCTTCTGTCTGTTGCTGCGGCTCTCGATTACGAGATCTGGCAAATGGATGTCAAGACAGCATTCTTGAATAGCCATCTTGAGGAGTGCATCTACATGATACTGCCCGAAAGGTTCGTAGTGAAAGGCCAAGAAAGGAAAGTCTGTAAGTTGCTTAGATCTATTTATAGATAAAAGCAATCATCCCGCTCATGGAACCAAAGATTTGATCAAGCAATCAAGACTTTCGATTTTGAGCAGAACGTTGATGAACCCTATGTTTATAAACGTATTAAGGATGGAAAAGTAGTCTTTCTGATACTCTATGTCGATGATATACTACTCATTGGGAATGATGTAGGGAACTTATCATCGGCCAAGCTTTGGTTACACCAACAGTTTGACATAAAGGACTTGGGAGAAGCTAATTATGTTCTAGGCATTCGTCTCTTTAGAGATCGAAAGAACAAAATGATAGCGTTATCCCAAGCTTCATACATAGATAAAATAATTGACAAATATGCAATGCAAGAGGCAAAGAAAGGTACATAACCTTCTGTTACCGGTCTAACTCTTTCATTAGATGACTGTCCTAAGACATCGGAAGAAACAGAGCGTATGAGTAAGGTCCCTTATGCATCCACTGTGGGTAGCCTTATGTATGCTATGCTTTGCACTCACCTGGACATATGTTTTGCAGTAGGTATGGTGAGTCGAAATCAAGCGAATCCTGGAACCAAGCACTGGCAAGCAGTAAAGCATATACTCAAGTATCTTAAGAGAACGAGGGATTATATGCTGGCGTATTCTGGAGGGGACCTAACACCCATAGGATACACGGACTCAGACTTCCAGACTTGCAAGGATTCAAGGAAATCGACATCTAGATCTGTGTTCTTGCTTGGAGGAGGTGCCATTATATGGAGGAGCGTGAAGCAGGGCTGCACAGCTGACTCTACTATGAAGGCTGAGTATGTGGCTGCGGCTGAGGCATCTAAAGAAGCGGTTTGGCTCTGCAAGTTCTTTAGAGACCTTGAGGTCATTCCGGGTGTTGACAAGCCTATCACACTTTAGTGTGATAACACTGGAGTTATTGCCAACACAAGGGAGTCTCGACACCACAAGAGGACCAAGCACATAGATCGGAGATATCATATTATTAGAGGGCACGTGGAGACAGAACAAGTAGATGTATGTATGATTGCATCCAAGGAAAACATTGCCGATCCCTTTACTAAGACTTTGGTGGCTAAAAAGCTATTAGAGGCATGTAGAGGCGATGGGGATACGTAACCTGGCACATCTACTGGCTTAAGGCAAGTGGGAGATTGTTAAGAAATGCCCTAACTATTAGTGACATTTTGATGTATTTATTTTGAACTGGATAATAAAATTATATATAGAGGTTATTCATTACATTGCTATCTGTCCTCATTTTATTTACATGTTAAGTAAACGTAAGCAAATATGGCTCCACGACTGCTTGTGTTAAAACTGTTAGAACGTTGCATGCAATGGACTTTTGTATGCGAGAAGACAATGTTCTAAAATAAGTAGTCTAAACTAAGGTCTATAGTTTATGGGGTTAGACCGAGCATCTAACTCATGTTAAGACTATTATGTTGTCTAAAGCCTTGGAGGGAACGGTTTGTCTTAACTGTCTGGAGCTGGACTCCCAAGTAAAGGCATAGATATGTTGCTTGGTGGTTACATATTAGACCGGGACTAAAGCGTGATTGATCTACGAAGTCCGCTTTGAGTGGATTGATCTGCTTTTGACGTTCATTATGTAGTAACCTTAATCCTGAGTAGATAAACAGCTTCATGTATATGACTTGTGTACTTTGATGTTTCAATGGCTAAAGCGTCTCAGAGGTAGTAAGCTTATAGACCGGTTCATTGGGTGCATGACTTGTATACGATGAAGGGTTTGTTTACGGATATCAGAATCATAGCTCTAATAAGGAGTTAAGGGTATCCTCTTAAAGGCATTATACTGAATGTGAAAATGGATAAGGCCTTGGGTCGTCTGCTAAGCGGATAACTTCTTATTCACATACGGTGAATAATCATTTTCTTTATTCGGTAGTATAATGGAACTTTAAGATAGCCTGATCAGTAGGATTAAACGGACTTTGACCTAAGGCTGATCATGGATATCATATGAGGGTTCTGCATACATGACAAGGTCATTGGACGATAGCTTGTCACAGGCTTACGTAATATGGTATATAATTGGGAGTTCAGTTTCAGGTTTATAGTGGTGTGACTCTGAAATTAGTGATCATATGATTGAGTTGTTCGGTAAAGAACGATGATCATATGGATTTGTGAGAGCTCGATTATATATGTCCAATTAGTCCCTCTACTTGCTCCATATAATTCCTTAATGTTTGGCAAATTGATTTGTGTATGCTATTGGCTAGTTGATTATGCATGGATGGTGTTGACATAGGATTAGGATGGTTGAGAAGATTCTCTCCAATTGAATTCAGATTTTATTTTGGATAATAGAGTACACAATTATTCGGACTCCAAATAAAGTTTCCATGATTTTATTTGAGATTGGATTGGAGTTGTAGAAAATTATCCATGAGAACAAGAATTTGAAATACAACTATTTTGTGGATTTTGAAATTTGAAATTTGAAATTTGAAATTTGAAATTTGAAATTTGAAATTGAAATTTGAAATTCAAATTTTGAATCACAGTCTAAGTAGGATTCGAATTTCTTGTGGTAAATCCACAAGGAATGAAATTCAAATTTGAGTTGGATATGGAGAAGAAAATCTTATTAGAATCCTACTTGAATTTTGAATCCAAACCCTAACAATAATGGATAAAAATTTTGAGGATTATCCTCATGGAATTTTCAGATTTTTTGTGGATAAGGTTCAGGAAAAAATTCAAGTTTCAATCTCAGTTGAATTTGGATTCATTCCTCCCTGATTATGGCCTAATTTTTTGAGGATAAATCCTAGGAGATTTTCGGTTATTTTGGATAAGGATGAGATAAGATTCAAGGTTGAAAATCCTAGTGGAAATTTGATTCTTCCCTTATCTTTTGTGGCCGAAAATATTTGGTGAAAATCCTTAAGGATTTTCGGAATTTTTGGTTGAAAAAAAGGAGATAAAATTCAAGTTAAAATCTTATTTAGATTTGAATTGGATAATCCTAAAGAGGCTGAAATTTTGTTGGGATTTTCTCCTTCGAAAATTCAGATTTTTTGGTTGTGGATAAGGGAGAATATCTTCTCCTAATCCAATTCAAATTCAGAGGATCACCTCATGAAAGTCTATAAATAGAGGTCCTGCCACTCCAGTTCTCTCAGACCACAGACTCTCTGGTGAGCAGGCTTATTGTTGCATAACTCACCATGACAATAAGTTCTTTAGAGATCTGGGTAGTCAGAAGAAGACTAGTAGTGCTAGCATACCGATCGAGGTTCAGAGTGCCCACACACTTAGCCATTCGGGAATTAGAGAATAGTAGAGAAGGCTAGTTGGTTAAAGCTCTCCGGTCATTCTCCTCCTACAGATTGGCATCCTTGAGGTATGAGTTTAAATTGTTGTTGGTTTATTGTATACGGCATCATGAGATATTTAACGATCTTGAAAAATTTTTATTATTCTGTTGCGCCACTCTGATACGTTTTATTGATTTAATTTCCTACATAGTCACATACAATTGTGCCAATTTCTCCAATGCAAAAGTTGTCTTCATGGCTATGAATTGTGCCATCTTGGTCAGCCTATCAACAATTACCCAGATAGCATCATACCCTTCTCCAGTCTTGGGAAGCCCTACCACGAAGTCCATAGTAATATGCTCCCATTTCCACTCTGGAATTTCTAAAGGTTCTAATTTCCCTCATGGATGTCTATGTTCGGCCTTGATTCTTTGACAAGTCAGGCATTTACTCATAAATTCCGTAATATCCTTCTTCATCCATTTCCTCCAAAACTGTATTTTGAGATCTTGATATATTTTACTGGCTCTAAGATGAACGAAATACGGTGTTTCATGAGCTTCTACCATGATTCGTCTTCTCAGTCCTTCATTAGCCGGGACATAGATTATCCCTCAATACAAGAGCATTCTATCATTGGACATGCTTATATCTGACTTCTTGCCATCGGAAACCTCTTCTCGGAGCTTTACTACACTTGGATCGAGCTTTTGGGCTTCTTTAATATCTTCAACCAAAGAGGATTCTAATCGTAAGGCTGATAATTTTCCAATTATTAACTCTAACCTAAGGGAGTTAATTTCTTGCTGCAAGGCTCTTAGTAGCTCCTCTATTGGCAATCGTTGTGGAGTAGTTGATTTTCTGCTTAAGGCATTCGCTACTCGATTTGCCTTTCCTGGATGGTATAGAATTTCACAGTCATAGTCTTTTACTAACTCCAACCATCTTCTCTGTCGCATGTTTAACTCCTTCTGCGTGAAGAAGTATTTCAGACTCTGATGATCAATGAAGATTTGACACTGAGCTCCATATAAGTAGTGTCGCCAAATTTTAAGTGTGAACACTATAGCAGCAAGTTCCAGGTCATGAGTGGGATAATTCCTTTCATGGTCCTTTAACTGGCGCTATGCATACGCAATCACCTTGTCAGTCTGCATGAGTACAGCTCCCAAGCCTATCTTTGAAGCGTCACTGTAGATTGTGAATTTTTCTCCTTCGGTGGGTAAAGTAAGAATAGCTGCACTTGTCAATCGCCTCTTTAATTCTTGAAAACTTCTTTCACACTCTTGTGTCCACTCGTATTTCTTTTCTTTACGAGTGAGAGTAGTAAGGGGTGTGGCTAGCCATGCAAATCCTTCTACAGACCTTCTATAGTAGCCGGCTAGACCTAAGAAGCTTCGTATCTCAGTCACGCTCTTAGGAGCAGGCCACTCATTAATTGCTTCCACCTTGACTGGATCTACAGCAATCCCTTCTTTTGTCACCGCATGCCTAAGAAAATGCACTTTATTCAACCAGAATTCACACTTAGAGAATTTCACATACAACTGATGACTTCTCACAGTGTGAAGAACTATTCTTAGATGCTCTTCGTGCTCTTTATGAGTCTTTGAATATATATGTTATCGATAAACACGATAACAAACTTATCAAGAAGCTCCTTAAAGACTCTATTCATCAAATCCATAAACGCGGCTGGAGCATTGGTCAGTTTGAACGGCATCACCAAAAATTCATAGTCATAGTATCGGTTCTGAACGCTGTCTTGGGAATGTCACTCTCTCGATTCTCAGTTGATAGTATCCCGAACATAAATCAATCTTCGAGAATAATGCTACTCCCTTTAGCTGGTCGAACCGGTCATCAATCCCAAGTAATGGGTATCTATTCTTGATGGTAACCTTATTCAACTCTCTATAATCGATGCACATCCGGAGAGTTCCATCTTTCTTTTTAACGAATAGAATTGGAGTGCCCCATGGGGAGTAGCTTGGCTGGATGAACCACTTGTCTAATAGTTCCTTTAACTGCACTTGCAGTTCTGCTGGAGTCATATGATATGGTGCCTTAGAAATTGGAGCAGTCCCTGGCATAATCTCAATTTCAAACGAAATTTCCCTTTCTGGTGGCAACCTTGGCAATTCCTCTGGAAATACATCAAAGAATTCATTAACAACTGGAACATCTTCTAGTTGTAAATTCTTTTCCTCGGTTATGTCTGTCACGTATGCTAGGTATCCCACACAGCCACTAGCTATTAGCTTCTTTGCCCTCATAGCACTAATCAACATCTTCTTCGATTAACAAAAGGTATCAACATACTCAAAACTTTCTTTCTCATCCGGTCGAAAGACTATATTTCGCTTCCGACAGTCGATAATAGCTTGGTACTTTCCCAGGAAATCCATTCCTAAAATCACATCATAGTCGACGATCTTCATTATGATCAAATCGACATATATCTCCCTATTTGCCACAATTACTAGCACATGATGTAACCAGTAATTTGATAGCATTACTTTCCCTGAAGGTAAAGTTGTCCTAAAAGTCATTCCTATAGGATCCGTAGCATATCCTAACTTGTCAGCGAATTCGTGGGACACAAAGGAATGTGTAGTTTCGGAATCAAAAAGGAAACATGCCACATGGTTAAATACAGAAAGTTGACCTGTAACCACATTGGATGTTCCCACTTCAGCATCTTCCTTGGTAAAGATTTTGACGCGAGCATCTGGTCTGGGAGTCTGTCCTGGGCATTCAGACCATGTTGGTGGCACTCTTGAAGGCCCTTCAATCCTTCCTTGTAAAGCATGAGTTTGAGGCGGTTGTTGATGTGGAGGATATTGCTCGCGCTGCTGCATCAGCCCCGAAGTATTTTGGCAGTTCATGGTGTAAGAAATAAATCAATAAAAATGTATCAGAGTGGCACAGTGGAACAATAAAAATTTTTCAAGATCGTTAAATGTCTCATGATTCCATATACAATAAACCAACAATAATTTAAACTCATACCTTAAGAACGCCAATCTGCAGGAGGAGAATGACCGGAGGGCTTCAACCAACTAGTCTTCTCTACTATTCTCCAATTCCCGATTGGCTGAGTATGTGGGCACTCTGAACCTCGATCGATATGCTAGCACTGCTAGTCTTCTTTCAACCACCCAGATCTCTAAAGAACTTATTGTCACGGTGAGTTGTACAACAATAAGCCTGCTTACCTGAGAGTCTGTGGTCTGAGAGAACTGGAGTGGCAGGACCTCTATTTATAGATCTGCATGAGATGATCCTCTGAATTTGAATTGGATTAGGAGAAGATTTTCTCCCTTATCCACACACAAAATCCGAAATTATTCAAGCCAAATCCAACTAAAAAAAATGGCCACATTCTCTAGATTTTGTGTTCAAAATTCAAACAGGATTTTAACTTTAATTTTATCTCCCCTTAACCAACCAAAAAATCCAAAAATCTCTTTAGGATTTCCTCAATTATTTTCAGCTACAAAAAGTAAGGGAAGAATCAAAATTCAACTAGGATTTTCAAGCTTGAATTTTATCTCATCCTTATCCAAAATAACCAAAAATCTCCTTGAGATATGCCTTTAAAATTTCGGCCACAGTTAGGGAGGAGAGAATCCAAATTCGACTGGGATTGAAACTTAAAATTTTCCCTGAATCTTATCCACAAAATTTTCGAAAATTCCATGAGGACATTCCTCAAAATTTTTGACCAAAATTAGTTAGGATTGGGATTCAAAATTCAAGTAGGATTCAAACAAGATTTTCCTCTTCATAATCCAACTCAAATTCGAATTCTAGCTTTGTGGAATTATCCACAAAGAATTTGAATTCCACTTGGACTGTGATTCAAAATTTGAATTTCAAATTTCAAAATTAAAAATTCAAATTCAAATTTCAAATTTCAAATTTAAATTTCAAATTCAAATTCAAATTTCAAATTCGAATTTCAAATTTAAATTTCAAATTCAAATTTCAAATTTTTAAATTTCAAAATCCACAAACAGTTGTATTTCAAATTCTTGTTCTCATGGATAATTTTCTACAACTCCAATCCAATCTCAAATAAAATTTATGGCAACTTTATTTGGAGTTCGAATAATTGTGTACTCTATTATCCAAAAAAAAAATCTGAATTCAACCGGAGAGAATCTTGTCCACCATCGTAATCCTATGTCAACACTATTCATGCATAATCAACTAGCCAATAGCATACACAAATCAATTTGCCAAACGTTAAGGAATTATGTGGAGCTAGTAGAGGGACTAACTGGACATATATAATCGGGCTCCCGCGAATCCATATGATCATCATTCTTTACCGAACAACTCAATCATATGATCACTAATTTCAGAGTCACACCCCTATAAACCTGAAACTGAACTCCTAATTATATACAGCTATCATCCAATGACCTTGTTATGTATGCAGAACCCTCATATGATATCCATGATTAGTTTTAGATCTAAGTCCGTTAAATCCTACTGATCAGGCTATCTTAAAGTTCCATTATACTTCCAAATAAGAAAATGATTATTCACCATATGTGACTAAGAAGTCATCCGCCCAGCAGACGACCCAAGGCCTTGTCCATTTTCACATCCAATATAATGCCTTTAAGAGGATACCCTTAACTCCTTATTAGAGCTATGATTCCGATATCTGTAAACAAACCCTTCATTATATACAAGTCATGCACCCAACGAACCGGTCTATAAGCTTACTACCTCTGAGACACTCTAGCCATTAGGACATCAAAGTACATAAGTCATATACATGAAGCTATTCATCTACTCAGGATTAAGGTTATTACATAATGAACGTCAAAAGCATATTGATCCACTCATAACGGAATACGTAGATCTATCACGCTTTAGTCCCGGTCTAATATGTCACCACCAAGCAATATGCCTATGTCTCTACTTGGGAGTCAATGCTCCAGACAGTCAAGACAAACCGTCCCCACCATGGCTTTAGACAACATAATAGTCTTAACATGAGTTAGATGCTCGGTCTAACCCTATAGATTACAGACCTTAGTTTAGACCGCTTACTTTGGAACATTGTCTTCTCGCATACAAAAGTCCATTGCATGCAACGTTCTATTAGTTTTAACACAAGCAGTCAGGAAGCCATATTTGCTTACACTTACTTTAACATGTAAATAGAATGAGAAAAAACAACAATGTAATGAATAACCTCTATATATAATTTTATTATCCAGTTCAAAATAAATACATCAAAATGTCTCTAATGCTTACGGCATTTCCTAACAATCTTCCACTTGCCCTAAGCCAGTAGATGTGCCATGTTATGCATCCCAATCGCCTCTACATGCCTTTCAAAGCTTCTAGCCACCAAAGTCTTAGTAAAGGGATCGACAATGTTGTCCTCGGACGCGATCTTACATACATCTACTTGTCCTTGTTAGGAAATGCCCTAAGTATTAGAGACATTTTGATGTATTCATTTTGAACTGGATAATAAAATTATACATAGAGGTTATTCATTACATTGCTATCTGTCCTCGTCTTATTTACATGTTAAAGTAAATGTAAGCAAATATGGCTCACTGACTGCTTGTGTTAAAACTGTTAGAACGTTGCATGCAATGGACTTTTGTATGCGAGAAGACAATGTTCTAAAGTTAGCAGTCTAAACTATGGTCTGTAGTCTATGGGGTTAGACCGAGCATCTAACTCATGTTAAGACTATTATGTTGTCTAAAGCCTTAGAGGGGACGGTCTGTCTTGACTGTCTGGAGCTGGACTCCCAAGTAGAGACATGGATATGTTGCTCGGTGGTGACATATTAGACCGGGACTAAAGTGTGATTGATCTACGTAGTCCGCTATGAGTGGATCAATCTGCTTTTGACGTTCATTGTGCAATAACCTTAATCCTGAGTAAATGAACTACTTCATGTATATGACTTGTGTACTTTGATGTTCCAATGGCTAAAGCGTCTTAGAGGTAGTAAGCTTAGAGACCGGTTCGTTGGGTGCATGACTTGTATACGATGAAGGGTTTGTTTGCAGATATCGGAATCATAGCTCTGAGGAGTTAAAGGTGTCCTCTTAAAGGCATTATACTGAATGTGAAAAATGGACAAGGCCTTGGGTCGTCTACTGGGCGGATGACTTCTTATTCACATATGGTGAATAATCATTTTCTTAATTCGTTAGTATAATGGAACTTTAAGATAGCCTGATCAGTAGGATTAAACGGACTTTGACCTAAGGCTGATCATGGATATCATATGAGGGTTTTGCATATATGACAAGGTCATTGGATGGTAGCTCGTCACAGGCTTACATAATACGGTATATAATTGGGAGTTCAGTTTCAAGTTTATAGTGGTGTGACTCTGAAACTAGTGAGCATATGATTGAGTTGTTCGGTAAAGAATGATGATCATATGGAATCATGGGAGCCCGATTATATATGTCCAATCAGTCCCTCTACTAGCTCCACATAATTCCTTAACGTTTGGCAAATTGATTTGTGTATACTATTGACTGGTTTATTATGCATGGATGGTGATGACACAGGATTAAGATGGTAGACAAGATTCTCTCCGGTTGGATTCAGATTTTGTTTTGGATAATAGAGTACACAATTATTCGAACTCCAAATAAAGTTGCCATGATTTTATTTGAGATTGGATTGGAGTTGTAGAAAATTATCCATGAGAACAAGAATATGAAACACAACCGTTTTGTGGAATTTGAAATTTGAATTTTGAAATTTGAAATTTGAATTTTGAAATTTGAAATTTGAATTTTGAATTTGAATTTTGAATTTGAAATTTGAATTTGAAATTCGAATTTGAAATTCGAATTTGAAATTTGAATTTGAAATTTAAATTTGAAATTTAAATTTGAAATTTCAAATTTGAAATTTCAAATTTGAATTTGAAATTTGAATTTGAAATTTGAAATTCAAATTTTGAATCACAGTCCAAGTAGGATTCGAATTTGTTGTGAAAAATCTACAAGGTTTGAAATTTGAATTTGAGTTGGATTTGGAGAGGATAATCTTGTTAGAATCCTACTTGGATTTTGAATCCAAATCCCAACAAAAGTGGACAAAATTTTTGAGGATAATCCTCATGGAAAAATTCGGATTTTTGTGGATAAGATTCAAGGGAATAATTCAAGTTTCAATCCCAATTGAATTTGGATTCTCTCCTCCCTGAAAAGTGGCCGAAAATTTGGAGAATCTCGCCTAGGAAATTCAGTTATTTTTGGATAAGGTTGAGATAAGATTCAAGCTTGAAAATCCTAGTGGAATTTTAGATTCTCCCTTATCCATAATGGCCGAAATTTATGAGGAGATTTTCTCCAAGAAAAATTCAGATTTTTTGGTTGAAAAAGGGAGATAAGATTCTAGTTAAAATCTTGTTTAGATTTGGATTGGATTTATCCTACGAAAACCGAATTTTATTGTTGGATTTATCCATGGAAAAATTCGGATTTTTTGGTTAAGGATAAGGGAAAATATCTTTTCCTAATCCAATTCAAATTCAGAGAATCACCTCATGTAGGTCTATAAATAGAGGTCCTGCCACTCCAGTTCTCTCAGACCACAGACTCTCAGGTAAGCAGGCTTATTGTTGCACAGCTCATCGTGACAATAAAGTTCTTTAGAGATCTGGGTGGTCGGAAGAAGACTAGCAGTGCTAGCATACCGATCGAGGTTCAGAGTGCCCACACACTCAGCCATTCAGGAATTGGAGAATAGTAGAGAAGGCTAGTTGGTTGAAGCCTCCGGTCATTCTCCTCCTACAAGATTGGCGTCCTTGAGGTATGAGTTTTAATTGTTGTTGGTTTATTGTATATGGCATCATGAGATATTTAACGATCTTAAAATTTTTATTGTTCCGCTGCGCCACTCTGATACGTTTTTACCGGTTTATTTTCCTACAGTCCTGTCTCCACGTGCCCTCTAATAATGTGATATCTCCGATCTATGTGCTTGGTCCTCTTATGGTCTCAAGATTCCCTAGCCAATAGTGTTATCACAGTAAAGTGTGATAGGCTTGTCAACACCCGGAATGGCCTCAAGGTCTCTAAAGAACTTGCGGAGCCAAACCGCTTCTTTAGATGCCTTAGCCGCAGCCACATACTCAGCCTCCATAGTATAGTTAGCTGTGCAACCCTGCTTCACGCTCCTACACACAATGGTGCCTCCTCCGAGCAAGAACACTGATCTAGATGTCGATTTCCTTGAATCCTTGTAAGTCTGGAAATCTGAGTTCGTGTATACTACGGGTGTTAGGTCCCCTCCAGAATACACCAGCATATAATCCCTCGTTCTCTTAAGATACTTGAGTATATGCTTTACTGCTTGCCAGTGCTTGGTTCCAGGATTCGCTTGATATCGACTCACCATATCTACTACAAAACATATGTCCGAGCGAGTGCAAAGCATAATGTACATAAGGCTACCCACAGCGAATGCATAAGGGACCTTACTCATACACTCACTTTCTTCCGATGTCTTGGGACAGTCATCCAATGAAAGAGTTAGACCAGTAATCGAAGGTTGTCAACCTTTCTTTGCCTCTTGCATTGCATATTTGTCAATTATTTTATCTAAGTATGAAGCTTGGGATAACGCTATCATTTTGTTCTTTCGATTTCTAAAGAGACGAATGCCTAGAACATAATTAGCTTCTCCCAAGTCCTTCATGTCAAACTGTTGGTGTAGCCAAAGCTTGATAGATGATAAGTTCCCTACATCATTCCCAATGAGTAGTATATCATCGACATAGAGTATTAGAAAGACCATTTTTCTATCCTTAATACGTTTATAAACACAGGGTTCATCAACGTTCTGCTTAAAACCAAATGTTTTGATTGCTTGATCAAATCTTTGGTTCCATGAGCGGGATGCTTGCTTTAATCCATAAATGGATCTAAGCAACTTGCAGACTTTCCTTTCTTGGCCTTTTGCCATGAACCCTTTGGGCTGTATCATGTAGATACATTCCTCAAGATGGCCATTCAAGAATGTCATCTTGACATCTATTTGCCAGATCTCGTAATCGAGAGCCATAGCAACGGACAGAAGAATACGGATAGACTTCAACATAGCAACAGGCGAAAAGGTTTCATTATAATCGATTCTAGTCTTTTGCATGTACCCCTTTGCAACCAGTCTAGCTTTGAAAGTTTCCACTCTCCCTTCTGTATCCTTCTTTCTTTTATAGACCCATTTGCATCCAATGGGTTTTATCCCATCTGGCAAATCTACAAGTTCCCAAACAGAGTTGGATTTCATAGAATTCATCTCATTGTTCATAGCCTGTTTCCAAGATTTAGAATTAGCATCATTTATAGCTTCATCATAGGTGACCGGATCATCCTCATGCTCATGAGCCTCGGCCTGGTATACCTCAGCATCATACATGAAGAAATTAGGTTTCTTTGAAACCCTCCCACTACTATGAGGCATCCTAAATTGTTAATCATCTGCAGGTCTTTCACCGAAACTCAGACTCACGTCCAAGACCAAAACCTGTGGAGCAGATCTTTCACCCGATAACTCCTCTAGCACCACTTTGCTTTGAGGCTTAAAGTCATTCATGTGAGTTTCCTCCAAGAATGTTGCATGGGTTGAAACAATGACTTTTTGTTCCTTCAGATTATAGAACAGACCTCCCCTAGTTCCCTTTGGATACCCTACAAATATGCACAATTCTGATCTTGGTTCCAACTTCTTCGCATTCCCATCCAGTACATGCGCTGGGCAGACCCATATTCTGATATGTCCAAGGGAGGGCTTCCTGCCACGCCACAATTCATACGGAGTACTGGGAATTGATTTGCTTGGAATCTGGTTCAGAATATAGCACGTCATTTGTAAAGCATATTCCCAGAATGATAATGGTAGCGTTGAATAACTCATCATGGACTGTACCATATCCAACAAGATCCTGTTTCTCCTTTTAGCTACACCATTCTGTTGTGGAGTACCAGGTGTAGTCAATTGGGATAATATCCCATTCTCTACAAGATGTCCTAGAAATTCATCGGAGAGGTATTCACCACCTCGATCAGATCGAAGTGTCTTTATGGATTTATCCAATTACTTTTCCACTTCTGCACGATACTCTTTGAACTTGTCAAAGGTTTCGCTCTTGCGGTGCATCAGATACACATATCCATACCTCGAAAAATCGTCTATAAAGGAGACATAATACTCGAACCCTCCTTATGCTATGACGTTCATGGGGCCACATATGTTAGTATGCACAATTTCTAAGAGTTCCTGAGTGTTAGGAAATGGCCTAAGCATTAGAGACACTTTGATGTATTTATTTTAAACTGGATAATAAAATTATATATAGAGGTTATTCATTACATTGCTGTTTATCCTCATTCTATTTACATGTTAAAGTAAATGTAAGCAAATATGGCTCCCTGACTGCTTGTGTTAAAATTGTTAGAACGTTGCATGCAACAGACTTTTTGTATGCGAGAAGACAATGTTCTAAAGTAAGTAGTCTAAACTAAGGTCTATAGTCTATGGAGTTAGACCGAGCATGTAACTCATGTTAAGACTATTATGTTGTTTAAAGCCATGGTGAGGACGGTTTGTCTTGATTGTCTGGAGCATAGACTCACAAGTAGAGACATAGATATGTTGCTTGGTGGTGACATATTAGACTGGGACCAAAGCATGATTGATCTACATAGTTCGCTATGAGTGGATCGATCTGCTTTTGACATTCATTGTGCAGGAACCTTAATCCTGAGTAGATGAACAGCTTCGTATATATGACTTGTGGGCTTTGGTGTTTCAATGGCTATAGCGTCTCAGAGGTAGTAAGCTTATAAACCGGTTCGTTGGATACATGACTTGTATAAACGATGAACGGTTTGTTTATAGATATCAAAATCATTACTCTAATAAGGAGTTAAGGGTATCTTCTTAAAGGCATTATACTGGATGTGAAAATGGACAAGGCCTTGGGTCGCCTGCTGGGCGGATGACTTCTTAGTCACATATGGTGAATAATCATTTTCTTATTTGGAAGTATAATGGAACTTTAAGATAGCCTGATCAGTAGGATTTAACGGACTTCGACCTAAAGCTAATCATGGATATCATATGAGGGTTCGGCATACATGACAAGGTCATTGGACGATAGCTTGTCACAGACTTACATAATATGGTATATAATTGGGAGTTCAGTTTCAGGTTTATAGGGGTGTGACTCTGAAATTAGTGATCATATGATTGAGTTGTTCGGTAATGAATGATGATCATATGGATTCACGGAAGCCTAATTATATATGTCCAATCGGTCCCTTTACTAGCTCCACATAATTCCTTAACGTCTGGCAAATTGATTTGAGTATGCTATTGGCTAGTTGATTATGCATGGATGGTGTTGACAAAGGATTAGGATGGTGGACAAGATTCTCTTCGGTTGAATTCAGATTTTGTTTTGGATAATAGAGTACACAATTATTCGAACTCCAAATAAAGTTGCCATGATTTTATTTGAGATTGGATTGGAGTTGTAGAAAATTATCCATGAGAACAAGAATTTGAAATACAACTGTTTTATGGATTTTGAAATTTGAAATTTGAAATTTGAAATTGGAAATTTGAATTTAAAATTTGAATTTGAAATTTAAATTTGAAATTCGAATTTGAAATTTGAATTTGAATTTGAAATTTGAATTTTGAAATTTGAATTTGAAATTTAAATTTGAAATTTAAATTTGAATTTTGAATTTTGAATTTGAAATTTAAATTAGAAATTTGAATTTCGAATTTTGAATTTTGAATTTGAAATTTAAATTTGAAATTTGAAATTCAAATTTTGAATCATAGTCCAAGTAGGATTCGAATTTCTTGTGGTAAATCCACAAGGAATGAAATTCGAATTTGAGTTGGATATGGAGAGGAAAATCTTGTTTGAATCCTACTTGAATTTTGAATCCAAATCCTAACAAACTTGGTCGAAAATTTTAAAGATTATCCTCATGGAATTTTCGGATTTTTGTGGATAAGGTTCAGGGAAAAATTCAAGTTTCAATCCCAGTTGAATTTGGATTTTCTCCTCCCTAATTATGGCTGAAATTTTGAGGGCATATCTCATGTAGATTTTCGGTTATTTATGGATAAGGATGAAATAAAATTCAAGCTAGAAAATCCTATTTGAATTTTAATTCCCCTTACAGTTTATTGACCAAATCTAGTCATGTTTTTGGCACAAACAGGAAAAAATCAGTTTTTTGTGGGAATGAGGAGATAAAATTCTAGTTAAAATCCTAGTTGAATTTTGAATGAAAAATCCAAGAAGTGGCTGAATTCTTTTGGTGAATATTGGCCCTTGATAATTTCAGATTTTGTGAGTGGATAAGGGAGAAAATCTTCCCCTAGTCCAATTCAAATTCAGAGGATCACCTTATGCAAGCCTATAAATAGAGGTCCTACCACTCCAGTTCTCTTAGACCACAGACTCTCAGGTGAGTAGGCTTATTTTTGGATAACTCACCATGACAATAAGTTCTCTAGAGATCTGGGTGGTCAGAAGAAGACTAGCAGTACTAGCATACCGATCAAGGTTCAGAGTGCCCACACACTCAGCCATTCGGGAATTGGAGAATAATAGACAAGGCTTGTTGGTTGAAGCCCTGCGGTCATTCTCCTCTTACAGATTGGCGTCCTTGAGGTATGAGTTTAAATTGTTGTTGGTTTATTATATATGGCATCATGAGATATTTAACGATCTTAAAAAATTTTTTGTTTCGCTGTGCCACTCTGATATGTTTTTCTCGATTTTATTCCTACACTGAGCCCTAGTACCCTTAGCTCCAAAAGACCTCTTAGTCATCTTACCCTCAAAACAAGACTTACATTGAGGAAGACGTACCTCCTCCAGAGATTCTAGACGACCGTCTTTCACCAACCTTTGAATCCTATCCTGATTAATATGAGCAATTCTTAAATGCCAAAGATACGCCTTGTTAGAGTGAGAAACTTTCAACCTTTTAGAGTTATCTATTAATTCGGTGTCAAGCAGTGAGTATATATTTGGTTTGATCAAATATAGGTTTCCATCCATCTATCCAGAACAGATAAAAGACTTATTTCTATGAATATTAACTTTTTTACTAAAAGAAACTGAATAAGAATCCTTTATTAAACAAGCTACCGATATAAGGTTCCTCCTAAAATTAGGAACATAAAAATAGTCTTTCAATAAAATAAACCTAAATTCATCAAAGTAAAGGTAAATGTCTCCCACTACCTCAGCCACCCCCAAACTGTCGTCTCCAGTCTGTAATGAGAGGCTCCTATCATGTAGACTTCTCGTTTCCACGAACCCCTGCATAGAAACACAAACATGATTAGTGGCGCTCGAATCAGTGACCCAAGTGTCTTTCGATTCTTCCATCAAACATGCTTCTAATGTTAGGAAATGCCCTAAGTATTAGAGACATTTTGATGTATTCATTTTGAACTGGATAATAAAATTATACTTAGAGGTTATTCATTACATTGCTATCTGTCCTCGTCTTATTTACATGTTAAAGTAAATGTAAGCAAATATGGCTCACTGACTGCTTATGTTAAAACTGTTAGAACGTTGCATGCAATGGATTTTTGTATGCAAGAAGACAATGTTCTAAAGTTAGCAGTCTAAACTATGGTCTGTAGTCTATGGGGTTAGACCGAGCATCTAACTCATGTTAAGACTATTATGTTGTCTAAAGCCTTGGAGGGGACGGTCTGTCTTGACTGTCTGGAGCTGGACTCCCAAGTAGAGACATGGATATGTTGCTTGGTGGTGACATATTAGACCGGGACTAAAGTGTGATTGATCTACGTAGTCCGCTATGAGTGGATCAATCTGCTTTTGATGTTCATTATGCAATAACCTTAATCCTGAGTAAATGAACTTCTTCATGTATATGACTTGTGTACTTTGATGTTCCAATGGCTAAAGCGTCTCAGAGGGTAGTAAGCTTATAGACCGGTTCGTTGGGTGCATGACTTGTATACGATGAAGGGTTTGTTTGCAGATATCGGAATCATAGCTCTGAGGAGTTAAAGGTATCCTCTTAAAGGCATTATACTGAATGTGAAAATGGACAAGGCCTTGGGTCGTCTGCTGGGTGGATGACTTCTTATTCACATATGGTGAATAATCATTTTCTTGATTCGGTAGTATAATGGAACTTTAAGATAGCCTGATCAGTAGGATTAAACGGACTTTGACCTAAGGCTGATCATGGATATTATATGAGGGTTTTGCATATATGACAAGGTCATTGGATGGTAGCTCGTCACAGGCTTACGTAATACGGTATATAATTGGGAGTTCAGTTTCAGGTTTATAGTGGTGTGACTCTGAAATTAGTGATCATATGATTGAGTTGTTCGGTACAGAATGATGATCATATGGAATCACGGGAGCCCGATTATATATGTCCAATCAGTCCCTCTACTAGCTCCACATAATTCCTTAACGTTTGGCAAATTGATTTGTGTATGCTATTGGCTAGTTTATTATGCATGGATGGTGATGACACAGGATTAGGATGGTAGACAAGATTCTCTCCGGTTGGATTCAGACTTTGTTTTGGATAATAGAGTACACAATTATTCGAACTCCAAATAAAGTTGCCATGATTTTATTTGAGATTGGATTGGAGTTGTAGAAAATTATCCATGAGAACAAGAATATGAAACACAACCGTTTTGTGGAATTTGAAATTTGAATTTTGAAATTTGAAATTTGAATTTTGAAATTTGAAATTTGAATTTTGAATTTGAAATTTGAATTTGAAATTTGAATTTGAAAATTCGAATTTGAAATTTGAATTTGAAAATTCGAATTTCAAATTTGAATTTGAAATTTAAATTTGAAATTTGAAATTTGAAATTTGAAATTTGAAATTTGAAATTTGAAATTTGAATTTGAAATTTGAAATTCAAATTTTGAATCACAGTCCAAGTAGGATTCGAATTTGTTGTGGAAAATCCACAAGGTTTGAAATTCGAATTTGAGTTGGATTTGGAGAGGATAATCTTGTTAGAATCCTACTTGAATTTTGGATCCAAATCCCAACAAATAAGGGACGAAATTTTTGAGGATAATGCTCATGAAAATTTCGGATTTTGTGGATAAGATTCAAGGGTGAATTCAAGCTTGAATCCTAGTTGAATTTGGATTCTCTCCCTCCCTAAAAGTGGCCGAAATTTTGGAGGCTTTATCCTAGGAAATTCGGTTATTTTTGGATAAGGTTGAGATGAGATTTAGCTTGAAAAATCCTAGTGGAATTTTGATTCTTCCTTATCCTAAAAGTGGCCGAAAATTTGGAGAAGATTTTCTCCTAAAGATTTCGGATTTTTTGGTTGAAAAAGGGAGATAAAATTCTAGTTAAAATCTTGTTTAGATTTGGATTGGATTTATCCTAGAAAACCGAATTTAATTGTGGAGATTCTCCCTTGGAAAATTCGGATTTTTTGGTTTGGATAAGGGAGAAAATCTTTTCCTAGTCCAATTCGAATTCAGAGAATCACCTCATGCAGGTCTATAAATAGAGGTCCTGCCACTCCAGTTCTCTCAGACCACAGACTCTCAGGTGAGCAGGCTTATT
The DNA here is from genome assembly GCA_035233585.1 of Antiaris toxicaria. Lineage (NCBI taxonomy): Eukaryota > Viridiplantae > Streptophyta > Magnoliopsida > Rosales > Moraceae > Antiaris > Antiaris toxicaria. Next base: position 74,079,555 of record CP141156.1, read on the forward strand.
GTTGCACAGCTCATCGTGACAATAAAGTTCTTTAGAGATCTGGGTGGTCGGAAGAAGACTAGCAGTGCTAGCATACCGATCGAGGTTCAGAGTGCCCACACACTCAGCCATTCGGGAATTGGAGAATAGTAGAGAAGGCTAGTTGGTTGAAGCCTCCAGTCACTCTCCTCCTGTTCATTGGTGTCCTTGAGGTATGAGTTTTAATTGTTGTTGATTTATTGTATATGGCATCATGAGATATTTAACGACCTAAAAATTTTTTATTGTTCCGCTGCGCCACTCTGATACGTTTTTACCGATTTATTATCCTACAATTGGTATCAGAGCCATCTCATGACTATGCCATGTACATAAATTAGACAATTACTTAGTCTTTTTATTTATGTATGGATTTGATATTTAGAGAGTGGCATTCTAGGGTTCCTTTATGTTGTTATCATGTATTATGTATAAAGTATGTGGTTATTTTAATTTTTTGAATTATTATAAGCATGCTTGTTTATACCGGTTATGGTTCCTTAGAATTTAGAAAAATTGTATCTAGGAATTTTTTATGTAACCATGGGAGCAGTTTATTAACACTGTGTTTTTCCCATGGATTTTAATTTTTGTCTCTTAGAATTTTTATGGATAGAATTTTGTACACCGGAAACGGTATAGGAATTTTTTATGTAATTATTCTTGGAGGAGATTGAAGATTGAAGACCGTAATTTATTTTTCCCAAAAGTTAAATTTAATTTAAAGGTTGAAATTTTGATTGTGTGGAAAATTTCAATTTAATTGGGATTCAAATTAATTTTTGGAGATCCTAAAAGATAAATTGGAATATGACACGAAAATCGAGACACGACCCCTCGGGATAGGCCGACGGGCCTTGGTGGGGCTGCAGCCCCTGCCCTCGGGCAGGATGGGGCTGCGGCAGCCCCTATGCAGGCAAGCATCACCCACGGCCGCAGGCTTGGCCTGCAGCCGAGGGTGGCGCAGCCTGCCCAAGGCTGGCCGCAGCTTGGGCGTGCAGCCACTGGCTGCAGGCGCTGCCTGCAGCCTGCCGGCTGCTGCGCCCAGCCTAGGCATGGAGCCTGGTGCTGCAGGCTTGGCCTGCAGCCCGGCAGGCTGCACATGGGGCAGCCGTGGGCTGCCAGCCCCTCCGGGGTTGGTGGCTGCCCACGGCGGCTGCCGCCTACGGGGGCGGCGGTCCGACGGTCCAAAAAATCAGAAAAATTTTGATTTTTAAATTTGAGTTTTAATTTTAAATCATGTTTAAAAATATGTAATTAAAAAAAAATTTTTGAAATTACATATTATTACACATGATGTTTAAAATTGTTTAAAAATTTAAATTTGAAGTTTAAATTTGAAATTCGAATTTGGAATTTGAATTTGAAATTTAAATTTTTGGAGATTTAAATTTTAAATAATTCTTGGGATGAGAAATAAATGGAGAGGCTACATAAAGATGGATACAAGAAGACGGAACAAAATTCAAGACCCAAAGAATGCTTTGGATGGAATTTTGTAATCTTTATTTTCTTTGTTCTAGGATGGAACCATGGCTTGGTTAGTCTGTCAATTATTTTCTGTGATATGTCATGGATGTATAAATATGTATTGATGGATGTTTTGTATGCATATTTGATAACATGTCATATAGGATAGGTGAGTGCCGCTCATACTATATTGATCATACATAATTTGTCAAAACTTGCATGTTTTTCAAAATATTGAGTGGGAGAGGGTTTCAAACAAAACCCACGGCCTCCATTGTTGATCCATATGTGAAAGCATGGTAACGCCTCGCGTCAGTTCTGACCTGACCACACCCCTTGGTAGGTGTTTACCGCCGCCGGTATACTAGATTGGATCTCCTATGTGGAAAACGTGTTCGGGTGCGATCCTATTCATGACCACCCCTCGGTGGCTTGGTAGGGCGTGGATCGGGCTACGTAAACAATGGTTATACACTCAAGACTCGTTTAGTTATTAACCTTCCCTAGAAGCTCTGTTAACTAAACTGGTGGCCAAATAAGCGGTTATTAATATATGTCTTAACCTTGGAGGATTTAAGGTAACATATATTAATTGGACGGGGTCCATGTTCCGGCTATTTGTTCTCATGACCACCCCTCGGTGGCTTGGGGCAATAGGTGCTGAGAATTACCGTTGCAATGCTACATTTTTTTCAAGTTTCATGTAGGAACATACTTGTATGTTTTATTTGCTAAATTATCTGTATATTTGCTTGGGCTTTGTAATGATGTCTAGTATAATTTTATTTCAGTTCAAAATGTCACCGACACCCCTCATTTCGATACTTACTGAAAATAAGTTGAATGGCGATAATTATAAAGACTGGAAAAGAAATCTATTAATAGTTCTCAGCTGCGAGAGACACAAGTTCGTACTGGACGAACCATGCCCACCTGGGCCCAAACCTGACACACCACTTGAGGAGGTCCCGGTTGCCTATAATCGTTGGAGAGAATCCAATGAGATAGCTCGATGCTACATCCTTGCTAGCATGACGAGTGCTTTACAAAAGCAGCATGAGACTTATCAAGTTGCTGGGGAGATCATGGAAAATCTGGAGGACATGTTCGGAGGCCAAGAAAAATTGGCTCGACAGTCTGCAATCACCAGCATTATGAACTCTAAGCAAAAGGCGGGTGCTCCGGTGAAGGACCATATGATCACTCTAATGGGATTCTTCGCTGAGGCTGCCGAGAATGGTGCTGAGTTAGACTATAACACCCAGATCGAGATGGTGTTCAAGACTCTGTCTAAAGATTTTGTGGGGTTTAAGGCCGCATACAATCTGGCGACAAAGGAGTTAGGACTTACCGAGCTCATGAAGCAACTACAGGCTTATGAGCGGATGATCAGGGATGAGGATACGGTCCGACCTAAAGGAGAGGCCAATTTGGCGGAATCTTCCAATCCCTCACGGAAGAGGAAGAGGCCAAATAAGAAGTAAGTGGCTTCCAGTTCTTCTAATCCTCCTGTCTCGGACGGGAAGAAGAAGAAGAAGAACAAGAAGCCGAAGGACCCTAAAAAGTCCAAATGCTTCCACTGTGGGAAGGTAGGTCACTTCAAGAAGGCTTGCCGGGAATTCCTAGCCTCCAAGGGCAAGGAAGGTAAGGAACTTCATTACTTAGAAGCGTGTTTGGTGGAAGAATCGAAAGACACATGGGTCATTGATTCGGGTGCCACTAATCATGTTTGTGTTTCTATGCAGGGGTTCGTGGAAACGAGAAGTCTACATGATAGGAGCCTCTCGTTGCGGACTGGAGATGGTAGCTTTGTGGTGGCTGAGGCAGTGGGAGACGTTCATCTTTATTTTGATCAATTTAGGTTTATTTTATTGAAAGACTGTTTTTATGTTCCTAATTTTAGGAGGAACCTTATATCGGTAGCTTGTTTAATAAAGGATTCTTATTCAGTTTCTTTTAGTAAAAGAGTTGATATTCGTAGAAATAAGTCTTTTATCTGTTCTGGATGGATGGATGGAAACCTATATTTGATCAGACCAAAGATGTACTCACTGCTTGACACTGAATTAATTGATAACTCTAAAAGGTTGAAAGTTTCTCACTCTAACAAGGCATATCTTTGGCATTTAAGACTTGGTCATATTAATCAGGATAGGATTCAAAGATTGGTGAAAGACGGTCCTCTGGAATCTCTGGAGGAGGTACGACTTCCCCAATGTGAGTCTTGTCTAGAGGGTAAGATGACTAAAAGGTCTTTTGGAGCTAAGGGTACAAGGGCACAGGAGCTCTTAGAAATTGTGCACACTGACGTATGTGGCCCCATGAACGTCACAGCACGAGGAGGGTTCGAGTACTATGTCTCTTTCATAGATGATTACTCGAGGTATGGATATGTGTATCTGATGCACCGCAAGAGCGAAACCTTTGACAAGTTCAAAGAGTATCGTGCGGAAGTGGAAAAGCAATTGGATAAATCCATAAAGACACTTCGATCTGATCGAGGTGGCGAATACCTCTCCGATGAATTTCTAGGACATCTTGTAGAGAATGGGATATTATCTCAATTGACTGCACCTGGTACTCCACAACAGAATGGTGTAACCGAAAGGAGAAACAGGACCTTATTAGATATGGTACGGTCCATGATGAGTTACTCAACGCTGCCATTATCATTTTGGGGACATGCTTTACAAACGCCGTGCTATATTCTGAACCAGGTTCCGAGCAAATCAATTCCTAGAACTCCGTATGAATTGTGGCGTGGCAGGAAGCCCTCCCTTGGACATATGAGAATATGGGGCTGCCCGGCACATGTACTGGATGGGGATGCGAAGAAGTTGGAACCAAGATCAGAATTGTGCATGTTTGTAGGGTATCCAAAGGGAACTAAAGGAGGTCTGTTCTATAACCCGAAGGAACAAAAGGTCATTGTCTCAACCCATGCGACATTCTTGGAGGAAAGTCACATGAATGACTTTAAACCTCGAAGCAAAGTGGTGCTAGAGGAGTTATCGGGTGAAAGAACTGCTCCACAGATTTCGGTCTTGGACGCAAGTCCGATTTCCAGTGAAAGACCTGCAGACGATCAACAATTTAGGGTGCCTCGTCGTAGTGCGAGGGTTTCTAAGAAACCTAATTTCTTTATGTATGATGCTGAGGTATACCAGGCCGAGGCTCATGAGCATGAGGAAGATCCGGTCACATATGATGAAGCTATAAAGGATGTTGATTCTAGATCTTGGAAACAGGCTATGAACAATGAGATGGATTCTATGAAATCCAACTCTGTTTGGGAACTTGTAGATTTGCCGGATGGGATAAAACCCATTGGATGCAAATGGGTCTACAAAAGAAAGAAGGATGCGGAAGGGAGAGTGGAAACATTCAAAGCTAGACTGGTTGCAAAGGGATACACGCAAAAGGCTGGAATCGATTACGAGGAAACCTTTTCGCCTGTTGCTATGCTGAAGTCTATCCGTATTCTTCTGTCCATTGCTGCGGCTCTCGATTACGAGATCTGGCAAATGGATGTCAAGACGGCATTCTTGAATGGCCATCTTGAAGAGTGTATCTATATGATACAGCCCGAAGGGTTCGTAGCAAAAGGCCAAGATAAGAAAGTCTGCAAGTTGCTTAGATCCATTTATGGATTAAAGCAGGCATCCCGCTCATGGAACCAGAGGTTTGATCAAGCGATTAAGACATTTGGTTTTGAGCAGAACGTTGATGAACCTTGTGTTTATAAACGTATTAAGGATGGAAAAGTGGTCTTTCTGATACTCTATGTCGATGATATACTACTCATTGGGAATGATATAGGGAACTTATCATCGGTCAAGCTTTGGTTACACCAACAGTTTGACATGAAGGACTTGGGAGAAGCTAATTATGTTCTAGGCATTCGTCTCTTTAGAGATCGAAAGAACAAAATGATAGCGTTATCCCAAGCTTCATACATAGATAAAATAATTGACAAATATGCAATGCTAGAGGCAAAGAAAGGCTCACAACCTTCTATTGCCGGTTTAACTCTTTCATTGGATGACTGTCCCAAGACATCGGAAGAAAGAGAGCGTATGAGTAAGGTCCCTTATGCATCCGCTGTGGGTAGCCTTATGTACGCTATACTTTGCACTCGCCCGGACATATGTTTTGCAGTAGGTATGGTGAGTCGATATCAAGCGAATCCTGGAACCAAGCACTGGCAAGCAGTAAAGCATATACTCAAGTATCTTAAGAGAACGAGGGATTATATGCTAGTGTATTCTGGAGGGGACCTAACACCCGTAGGATACACGGACTCAGACTTCCAGACTTGTAAGGATTCGAGGAAATCGACATCTGGATCAGTGTTTTTACTCGGAGGAGGCGCCATTGTGTGGAGGAGCGTGAAGCAGGGCTGCACAGCTGACTCTACTATGGAGGCTGAGTATGTGGCTGCGGCTGAGGCATCTAAAGAAGCGGTTTGGCTCCGCAAGTTCTTTAGAGACCTTGAGGTCATTCCGGGTGTTGACAAGCCTATCACACTTTACTGTGATAATACAGGGGCTATTGCCAACACAAGGGAATCTCGGCACCACAAGAGGACCAAGCACATAGATCGGAGGTATCACATTATTAGAGGGCATGTGGAGACAGGACAAGTGGATGTTTGTAAGATCGCGTCCGAGGACAACATCGCTGATCCCTTTACTAAGACTTTGGTAGCTAGAAGCTTTGAGAGGCATGTAGAGGCGATGGGGATGCGTAACATGGCACATCTACTGGCTTAGGGCAAGTGGGAGATTGTTAGGAAATGCCCTAAGTATTAGAGACATTTTGATGCATTCATTTTGAACTGGATAATAAAATTATACTTAGAGGTTATTCATTACATTGCTATCTGTCCTCGTCTTATTTACATGTTAAAGTAAATGTAAGCAAATATGGCTCACTGACTGCTTATGTTAAAACTGTTAGAACGTTGCATGCAATGGATTTTTGTATGCAAGAAGACAATGTTCTAAAGTTAGCAGTCTAAACTATGGTCTGTAGTCTATGGGGTTAGACCGAGCATCTAACTCATGTTAAGACTATTATGTTGTCTAAAGCCTTGGAGGGGACGGTCTGTCTTGACTGTCTGGAGCTGGACTCCCAAGTAGAGACATGGATATGTTGCTTGGTGGTGACATATTAGACCGGGACTAAAGTGTGATTGATCTACGTAGTCCGCTATGAGTGGATCAATCTGCTTTTGATGTTCATTATGCAATAACCTTAATCCTGAGTAAATGAACTTCTTCATGTATATGACTTGTGTACTTTGATGTTCCAATGGCTAAAGCGTCTCAGAGGGTAGTAAGCTTATAGACCGGTTCGTTGGGTGCATGACTTGTATACGATGAAGGGTTTGTTTGCAGATATCGGAATCATAGCTCTGAGGAGTTAAAGGTATCCTCTTAAAGGCATTATACTGAATGTGAAAATGGACAAGGCCTTGGGTCGTCTGCTGGGCGGATGACTTCTTATTCACATATGGTGAATAATCATTTTCTTGATTCGGTAGTATAATGGAACTTTAAGATAGCCTGATCAGTAGGATTAAACGGACTTTGACCTAAGGCTGATCATGGATATTATATGAGGGTTTTGCATATATGACAAGGTCATTGGATGGTAGCTCGTCACAGGCTTACGTAATACGGTATATAATTGGGAGTTCAGTTTCAGGTTTATAGTGGTGTGACTCTGAAATTAGTGATCATATGATTGAGTTGTTCGGTACAGAATGATGATCATATGGAATCACGGGAGCCCGATTATATATGTCCAATCAGTCCCTCTACTAGCTCCACATAATTCCTTAATGTTTGGCAAATTGATTTGTGTATGCTATTGGCTAGTTTATTATGCATGGATGGTGATGACACAGGATTAGGATGGTAGACAAGATTCTCTCCGGTTGGATTCAGACTTTGTTTTGGATAATAGAGTACACAATTATTCGAACTCCAAATAAAGTTGCCATGATTTTATTTGAGATTGGATTGGAGTTGTAGAAAATTATCCATGAGAACAAGAATATGAAACACAACCGTTTTGTGGAATTTGAAATTTGAATTTTGAAATTTGAAATTTGAATTTTGAAATTTGAAATTTGAATTTTGAATTTGAAATTTGAATTTGAAATTTGAATTTGAAAATTCGAATTTGAAATTTGAATTTGAAATTTAAATTTGAAATTTGAAATTTGAAATTTGAAATTTGAAATTTGAAATTTGAAATTTGAATTTGAAATTTGAAATTCAAATTTTGAATCACAGTCCAAGTACGATTCGAATTTATTGTGGAAAATCCACAAGGTTTGAAATTCGAATTTGAGTTGGATTTGGAGAGGATAATCTTGTTAGAATCCTACTTGAATTTTGAATCCAAATCCCAACAAATAAGGGACGAAATTTTTGAGGATAATGCTCATGAAAATTTCGGATTTTGTGGATAAGATTCAAGGGTAAATTCAAGCTTGAATCCTATTTGAATTTGGATTCTCTCCCTCCCTAAAAGTGGCCGAAATTTTGGAGGCTTTATCCTAGGAAATTCGGTTATTTTTGGATAAGGTTGAGATGAGATTTAGCTTGAAAAATCCTAGTGGAATTTTGATTCTTCCTTATCCTAAAAGTGGCCGAAAATTTGGAGAAGATTTTCTCCTAAAGATTTCGGATTTTTTGGTTGAAAAAGGGAGATAAAATTCTAGTTAAAATCTTGTTTAGATTTGGATTGGATTTATCCTAGAAAACCGAATTTAATTGTGGAGATTCTCCCTTGGAAAATTCGGATTTTTTGGTTTGGATAAGGGAGAAAATCTTTTCCTAGTCCAATTCGAATTCAGAGAATCACCTCATGCAGGTCTATAAATAGAGGTCCTACCACTCCAGTTCTCTCAGACCACAGACTCTCAGGTGAGCAGGCTTATTGTTGCACAGCTCATCGTGACAATAAAGTTCTTTAGAGATCTGGGTGGTCGGAAGAAGACTAGCAGTGCTAGCATACCGATCGAGGTTCAGAGTGCCCACACACTCAGCCATTCGGGAATTGGAGAATAGTAGAGAAGGCTAGTTGGTTGAAGCCTCCAGTCACTCTCCTCCTGTTCATTGGCGTCCTTGAGGTATGAGTTTTAATTGTTGTTGATTTATTGTATATGGCATCATGAGATATTTAACGATCTAAAAATTTTTTATTGTTCCGCTGCGCCACTCTGATACGTTTTTACCGATTTATTATCCTACATCTAAGTAGTGAAGTTCCTTACTTTCCTTGCCCTTGGCGGCTAAGAATTCTCGGCAAGCCTTCTTGAAGTGACCTACCTTCCCACAGTGGAAGCATTTGGACTTTTTAGGGTCCTTAGGCTTCTTGTTCTTCTTCTTCTTCTTCCCATCTGAGACAAGAGGATTAGAAGAACTGGAAGCCACTTGCTTCTTATTTGGCCTCTTCCTCTTCTGTGAGGGTTTGGAAGATACCGCCAAATTAGCCTCTCCTTTGGGTTGGACCGCATCCCCATCCCCGATCATCTGCTCATAAGCTTGGAGTTGCTTCATGAGCTCGGTTAGTCCTAACTCCCTTGTCGCCAGATTGTATGCGGCCTTAAACCACACAAAATCTTTAGACAGAGTTTTGAACACCATCTCGATCTGGGTGTTGTAGTCCAACTCAGCACCGTTTTCGATAGCCTCAGCAAAGAATCCCATTAGAGTGATCATATGGTCCTTTACCAGAGTACCCGCCTTCTGCTTAGAGTTCATAATGCTGGTTATAGCGGACTGTCGAGCCAATTTTTCTTGGCCTCTAAACATGTCTTCCAGATTGTCCATGATCTCCCTAGCATCTTGATAAGTCTCATGCTACTTTTGTAAAGCACTCGTCATGCTGGCAAGAATGTAGCACCGAGCTATATCATTGGATTCTCTCCAATGAGTATAGGCAACCGGGACCTCCTCAAGCGGTGTGTTAGGTTTGGGCCCAGGTGGGCATGGTTCATCCAGTACGAACTTGTGTCTCTCATAGCTGAGAACTATCAACAGATTTTTTCCAATCTTTATAATTATCGCCATTCAGTTTATTCTCACCAAGTATTGAAATGAGGGGTGTCGGTGACATTTTGAACTGAAATAAAATTATACTAGACATCATTACAAAACCCAAGCAAATATACAGATAATTTAGCAAATAAAACATACATGTATGTTCCTACATAAAATGAAAAACATGTAGCATTGCAATAGTAATTCTCAGCACCTATCATCCCAAGCCACCAAGGGGTGGTCATGAAACAAATAGCCGAAACATGGACCCCGTCCAATTAATATATGTTGCCTTAAATCCTCTAAGGTTAAGACATATATTAATAACCGCTTATTTTGGCCACCAGTTTAGTTAACAGAGCTTCTAGGGAAGGTTAATAACTAAACGAGTCTTGAGTATATAACCATTGTTTACGTAGCCCGATCCATGTCCTACCAAGCCACCGAGGGGTGGTCATGAATAGGATCGTACCCGAACACGTTTTCCACATAGGAGATCCAACCTAGTATACTGGTGGCGGTAAACACCTACCGAGGGGTGTGGTCAGGGCAGAACTGACGCGAGGCGTTACCATGCTTTCACATATGGATCAACAATAGAGGCTGTGGGTTTTGTTTGAAACCCTCTCCCACTCAATATTTTGAAAAACATGCAAGTTTTGACAAATATGTATGATCAATATAGCATGAGCGGCACTCACCTATCCTCTATAACATGTTATCAAATATGCATATAAAACATCCATCAATACATATTTATACATCCATGACATATCACAGAAAAAATAATTGACAGAATAACCAAGCCATGGTTCCATTCTAGAACAAAGAAAATAAATATTATAAAATTTCATCTAAAGCATTCTTTGGGTCTTGAATTTTGTTCCATCTTTTTGTATCTATCTTTATGTAGCCTCTACATTTATTTCTCATCCCAAGAATCATTTAAAATTTAAATTCTAAAAATTTAAATTTCAAATTCAAATTCCAAATTAGAATTTCAAATTTAAATTTCAAATTCAAATTTTTAAATAATTTTAAAAATCATGTGCAATAATATGTAATTTCAAAAATTTCAAATTTTCAGTTACATATTTTTAAACATGATTTAAAATTAAATCTCAAATTTAAAAATCAAAATTTTTCGATTTTTGAACCATCAACCCCACGACCTTGGAGGCCGGCAACCGCCGTAGGCAGCCCCCAGCCACCGGGGGGGGTTGGTAGCCCACGGCCACAGTCGGGTGTAGTCCAGCCTACTGCACGCCCGGGTGGGCGCAGCAGCCCGCCAGGCTGCAGGCAACGCTTGCAGCCATGGGCTGCACGCCTAAGGGCTGGCCAGCCTTTGGGTGGGCCATGGCCACCCTTGGCTGCAGGCAAAGCCTGCGGTCGTGGAGTGCAGCTGTGGGTAGGTGCTGCCGCAGCCCCTTCCTGCCCGAGGGCAGGGGCTGTAGCCCCATCACAGCTGGTGGTCCTTGCTGAGGGGTCGGTCCTCGATTTTCGTGTCATATTTCAATTTATCCATTACGATCTCTAAAAATTAATTTGAATCCTAATTAAATTGAAATTTTCCACACAATCAAAATTTCAACCTTTAAATTAAATTTAACTTTTGGGAAAAATAAATTACGGTCTTCAAACTTCAATCTCCTCCAAGAATAATTACATAAAATTTCCTAAACCGTTTCCGTTGTATAAAAATTCTAACCATAATAATTCTAAGAGACAAAAATTAAAATCCATGAGAAAATTATAGTATTAATAAACTGCTCCCATGGTTACATAAAAATTCCTAGATACAATTTTCCAAATTCTAAGGAACCATAGCCGGCAAAAACAAGCATGCTTATAATAATTAAAAAAGTTAAAATAACCACATACTACATACATAATCCATGATAACAACATAAAGGAATCCTAGAATGCCACTCTCTAAATATCAAATCCATACATAAATAAAAGACTAAGTAATTGTCTAATTTATGTACATGGCATAGTCATGAGATGTCTCTGATACCAATTGTAGGAAATAAATAAGTAAAAACGTATCAGAGTGGCACAGCAGAACAATAAAAATTTTTCAAGATCGTTAAATATCTCATGATGCCATATATAATAAACCAATAATAATTTAAACTCATACCTCAAGGATGCCAATCTGCAGGAGGAGAATGACCGGAGGGCTTCGACCAACTAGCCTTCTCTACTATTCTCCAATTCCTGAATGATTGAGTGTGTGGGCACTCTGAACCTCGATGGGTATGCTAACACTGCTAGTCTTCTTCCTGTTAGGAAATGCCCTAAGCATTAGAGACATTTTGATGTATTTATTTTGAACTGGATAATAAAATTATATATAGAGATTATTCATTACATTGCTGTTTGTCCTCATTCTATTTACATGTTAAAGTAAATGTAAGCAAACATAGCTCCTTGATTGCTTGTGTTAAAACTGTTAGAACGTTGCATGCAATGGACCTTTTGTGTGCGAGAAGACTATGTTCCAAAGTAAGCAGTCTAAACTAAAGTCTATAGTCTATGGGGTTAGACCAAGCATCTGACTCATGTTAAGACTATTATGTTATCTAAAGCCATGGTGGGGGCGATTTGTCTTGACTGTTTAGAGCATAGACTCCCAAGTAGAGACATAGATATGTTGCTTGGTGGTGACATATTAGACCGGGACTAAAGCATGATTGATCTACGAAGTCCGCTATGAGTCGATCAATCTGCTTTTGACGTTCATTGTGTAGTAATCTTAATCCTGGGTGGATGAACAGCTTCGTGAGTATGACTTGTGCACTTTGATGTTCCAATGGCTAAAGCGTCTCAGAGGTAGTAAGCTTATAGACCAGTTCTTTGGGTGCATGGCTTGTATACGATAAAGGGTTCATTTACAGATATCGGAATCATAGCTCTAATAAGGAGTTAAGGGTATCCTCTTAAAGGAATTATACTGGATGTGAAAATGGACAAGGTCTTGGGTCGTCTGCTGGGCGGATGACTTCTTATTCACATATGGTGAATAATCATTTTCTTATTCGGAAGTATAATGGAACTTTAAGATAGCCTGATCAGTACGATTAAACGAACTTTGACCTAAGACTGATCATGGATATCATATGAGGGTTCTGCATACATGACAAGGTAATTGGATGATAGCTTGTCACAGGCTTACTTAATACGGTATATAATTGGGAGTTCAGTTTCAGGTTTACAGTGGTGTGACTCTGAAATTAGTGATCGTATGATTGAGTTGTTCGGTAAAGACTGATGATCAGATGGATTTACAGGAGCCCGATTATATATGTCTAATTGGTCCCTCTACTAGCTCCACATAATTCCTTAACGTTTGGCAAATTGATTTGTGAATGCTATTGGCTAATTGATTATGCATGGATGATGTGAACATAGGATTAGGATGGCGGACAAGATTCTCTCTGGTTGGATTCAGATTTTGTTTTGGATAATAGTGTACACAATTATTCGAACTCTAAATAAAGTTGTCATGATTTTATTTGAGATTGGATTGGAGTTGTAGAAAATTATCCATGAGAACAAGAATTTGAAATACAACTGTTTTGTGGATTTTGAAATTTGAAATTTGAAATTTGAATTTTGAATTTGAATTTTGAATTTTGAAATTTGAAATTTGAATTTGAAATTTAAATTTGAAATTCAAATTTTGAATCACAGTCCAAGTAGGATTCGAATTTCTTGTGGTAAATCCACAAGGAATGAAATTTGAATTTGAGTTGGATATGGAGTGGAAAATCTTGTTTGAATCCTACTTGAATTTCGAATCTAAATCCTAACAAACTTGGTCAAAAATTTTAAGGATTATCCTCATGGAATTTTTGGATTTTTTGTGGATAAGGTTCAGGTAAAAATTCGAGTTTCAATCCCAGTTAAATTTGGATTCTCTCCTCCCTAGATTGTGGCTGAAATTTTGAGGGCATATCTCATGTAGATTTTCGATTATTTTAGATAATGATGAGGTAAAATTCAAGCTTGAAAATCCTAGTGGAATTTTGATTCTCTCCCTATTATTTGTGGCTGAAAATTTGGAGGAAATCTCAAGATAGATTTTTAGATTTTTTGGTTGGATAATGATGAGATAAAATTCTAGTTAAAATCTTGTTTGAATTTTGAACACAAAATCTTGAATGTGGCCTATTCTTTTAGTGGATTTTGGCTTAGTTAATTTCAGATTTTATATTGTGGATATGGGAGAAAATCTTCTCCTAATCCAATTCGAATTCAGAGGATCACCTCATGTATGTCTATAAATAGAGGTCCTGCCACTCCAGTTCTCTCAGACAACAGACTCTCAGGTGAGCAGGCTTATTACTGCACAACTCACCATGACAATAAGTTTTTTAGAGATCTGGGTGGTCGGAAGAAGACTAGCAGTGCTAGCATACCAATCGAGGTTCAGAGTACCCACACACTCAGCCATTCGGGAATTGGAGAATAGTAGAGAAGGCTAGTTGGTTGAAGCCCTCCGGTCATTCTCCTCCTGCAGATTGGCGTCCTTGAGGTATGAGTTTAAATTATTGTTGGTTTATTGTATATGGCATCATGAGATATTTAATGATCTTGAAAAATTTTTATTGTTCCGCTGCGCCACTCTGATACATTTTTCTCAATTTTATTCCTACAATTGGTATCAGAGCCATCTCATGACTATGCCATATACATAAATTAGATAATTAATTTGTCTTTTTATTTATGTATGGATTTGATATCTAGAGAGTGGCATTCTAGGATTCCTTTATGTTGTTATCATGGATTATGTATGTAGTATGTGGTTATTTTAATTTTCTAAACTATTATAAGCATGCTTGTTTATGCCAGTTATGGTTTCTTAGAATTTAGAAAATTGTATCTAGGAATTTTTTATGTAACCATGGGAGCAGTTTATTAATACTATAATTTTCTCACGGATTTTAATTTTTTGTCTCTTAGAATTATTATGGTTAGAATTTTTGTACACCGGAAACGGTTTAGGAAATTTTATGTAATTATTCTTGGAGGAGATTGAAGTTTGAAGACCGTAATTTATTTTTTCCCAAAAGTTAAATTTAATTTAAAGGTTGAAATTTTGATTGTGTGGAAAATTTCAATTTAATTAGGATTCAAATTAATTTTTGGAGATCCTAATGGGTAAATTGGAATATGGCATGAAAATCAAGAACCGACCCCTTGGGACGGACCACAAGCCGTAGTGGGACTGCAGCCTTTGCCCTCGAGTAGGATGGGGCTGCGGTAGCCCCTGCCCACAGCTGCATCACCCACGGTCGCAGGCTCTGCCTGCTGCTGCGCCCAGCCTAGGCTTGCAGCCTAGGGCTGCACATGGTGCGGCCGTGCGCTGCCAGCCCCCCTGGGGGCTAGGGGCTACCCACGGCAGCTACTGGCCTTCGGAGCCATGGGGCGACGGTTCAAAAATATAAAAATTTTGATTTTTAAAATTTGAGATTTAATTTTTTAATCATATTTAAAAATATGTAATTGAAAATTTAAAATTTTTGAAATTACATATTATTGCACATGATATTTAATATTGTTTAAAGTTTGAATTTGAAATTTAAATTTGAAATTCGAATTTGGAATTTGAATTTGAAATTTAAATTTTTAGAATTTAAATTTTAAATGATTTATGGGATGAGAAATAAATGGAGAGGCTACATAAAGATGGATACAAGAAGACGGAACAAAATTCAAGACCCAAAGAATGCTTTGGATGGAATTTTGTAATCTTTATTTTCTTTGTTCTAGGATGGAACCATGGCTTGATTATTTTATCTGTCAATTATTTTTTCTATGATATGTCATGGATGTATAAATATGTATTGATGGATGTTTTATATGCATATTTCATAACATGTCATATAGGATAGGTGAGTGCTGCTCATACTATATTGATCATACATATTTGTCAAAACGTGCATGTTTTTCAAAATATTGAGTGGGAGAGGGTTTCAAACAAAACCCACGGCCTTCATTGTCGATCCATATGTGAAAGCATGGTAACGCCTCGCGTCAGTTCTGCCCTGACCACACCGCTCGGTAGTTGTTTACCGCCGCTGGTATATTAGATTGGATCTCCTATGTGGAAAACGTGTTCGGGTATGATCCTATTCATGACCACCCCTCGGTGGCTTGGTAGGAGGTGGATTGGGCTACGTAAATAATGGTTATACACTCAAGACTCGTTTAGTTATTAACCTTCCCTAGAAGCTCTGTTAACTAAACTGGTGGCCAAAATAAGCGGTTATTAATATATGTCTTAACCTTAGAGGATTTAAGGCAACATACATTAATTGGATGGGATCCATGTTCTGGCTATTTGTCTCATGACCACCCCTTGGTGGCTTGGGGTAATAGGTGCTGAGAATTACCGTTGCAATGCTACATGCTTTTTCCAAGTTTCATATAGGAACATACTTGTATGTTTTATTTGCTAAATTATCTGTATATTTGCTTGGGCTTTGTAATGATGTCTAGTACAATTTTATTTCAGTTCAAAATGTCACCGACATCCTTCATTTCAATACTTACTGAGAATAAGCTGAATGGCAATAATTATAAAGATTGGAAAAGAAATCTGTTGATAGTTCTCAGCTGCGAGAGACACAAGTTCATATTAGACGAACCACGCCCACCTGGGCCCAAACCTGACACACTGCTTGAGGAAATCTCAGTTGCCTATACTCGTTAGAGAGAATCCAATGAGATAGCTCGGTGCTACATACTTGCTAGCATGACGAGTGCGTTACAAAAGTAGCATGAGACTTATCAAGTTGCTGGGGAGATCATGGAAAATCTGAAGGACATGTTCGAAGGCTAAGAAAAATTGGTTCGACAGTCTGTTATCACCGGAATTATGAACTCTAAGCAGAAGGCGGGTACTCTAGTAAAGGACCATATGATCATTCTAATGGGATTCTTTGTTGAGGCTACCGAGAACGGTGTTGAGCTGGACTACAACACCCAAATTGAGATGGTGTTCAAAACTCTGTCAAAAGATTTTGTGGGGTTTAAGGCCGTATACCTTCTGGCAAAAAGGGAGTTAGGATTAGCCGAGCTCATGAAACAACTCCATGCTTATGAGCAGATGATCAAGGATAGGGATGCGGTACAACCCAAAGGAGAGGCCAATTTGGCAGAATCTTCCAAACCTTTACGGAAGAGGAAGAGGCCAAATTAGAAGCAAGCGGCTTCCAGTTCTTCTAATCCTCCTGTCTTAGATGGGAAGAAGAAGAAGAAGAACAAGAAGCCCAGGGACCCTAAAAAGTCCAAGTGCTTCCATTGTGGGAAGGTAGGCCACTTCAAGAAGGCTTGTCAGGAATTCCTAGTCGCCAAGGGCAAGGAAGGTAAGGAACTTCACTATTTAGAAGCGTGTTTAGTGGAAGAATCGAAAGACACTTGGGTCATTGATTCGGGTGCCACTAGTCATCTTTGTGTTTCTATGTAGGGGTTTATGGAAACGAGAAGTCTACATGATAGGAGCCTCTCGTTCCGGACTGGAGACGGCAGCTTGGTGGTGGCTGAGGCTGTGGGAGATATTTATCTTTACTTTGATGAATTTAGGTTTATTTTATTGAAAGACTGTTTTTATGTTCCTAATTTTAGGAGGAACCTTATATCGGTAGCTTGCTTAATATAGGATTCTTATTCAGTTTCTTTTAGTAAAAGAGTTGATATTCATAGAAATAAGTCTTTTATCTATTCTAGATGGATGGATGGAAACCTATATTTGATTAAACCAAAGATGTACTCACTACTTGACACCGAATTAATAGATAACTCTAAAAGGTTGAAAGTTTCTCACTCTAATAATCCGTATCTTTGGCATTTAAGACTTGGTCATATTAATCAGGATAGGATTCAAAGATTGGTGAAAGACGGTCCTCTGGAATCTCCGGAGGAGGTACGACTTCCCCAATGTGAGTCTTGTCTAGAGGGTAAGATGACTAAGAGGTCTTTTGGAGCTAAGGGTACTAGGGCACAGGAGCTCTTAGAAATTATGCACACTGACGTATGTGGCCCCATGAACGTCACAGCACGAGGAGGGTTCGAGTATTATGTCTTTTTTATAGACGATTACTCGATGTATGGATACGTGTATCTGATGCACCACAAGAGCGAAACCTTTGACAAGTTCAAAGAGTATCTGTGGAAGTGGAAAAGCAATTGGATAAATCTATAAAGACACTTTGATCTGATCGAGGTGGTGAATACCTCTCCGACGAATTTCTAGGACATCTTGTAGAGAATGAGATATTATCCCAATTAACTACACCTAGTACTCCACAACAGAATGGTGTAGTCGAAAGCAGAAACAAGACCTTATTGGATATTGTACGGTCCATGATGAGTTATTCAATGCTGTTGTTATCATTTTGGGGATATGCTTTACAAACGGCATGCTATATTCTGAACCAGGTTCCAAGCATGTCAATTCCCAGGACTCCGTATGAATTGTGGCATGACAGGAAGCCCTCCCTTGGACATATGAGAATATGGGGTTGCCCGACACATGTATTGGATGGGGATGCGAAGAAGTTGGAACCAAGATCAGAATTATGCATGTTTGTAGGGTATCTAAAGGGAACTAAGAGAGGTCTGTTCTATAACCGAAGGAACAAAAAGTCATTGTTTTAACCCATGCGACATTCTTGGAGGAAAGTCACATGAATGACTTTAAGCCTCGAAGCAAAGTGGTGCTAGAGGAGTTATCGGGTGAAAGAACTGCTCCACAGGTTTCGGTCTTGGATGCAAGTCTGAGTTCCGGTGAAAGACCTGCAGACGATCAACAGTTTAGGGTGCCTCATCATAGTGGGAGGGTTTCGAAGAAACCTAATTTCTTCATGTATGATGTTGAGGTATACCAGGCTGAGGCTCATAAGCATAAGGATGATCCGGTCACCTATGATGATGAAGCTATAAATAATATTAATTCTAAATCTTGGAAACAGGCTATGAACAATGAGATGGATTCTATGAAATCCAACTCTATTTAGGAATTTGTAGATTTGCCGGATGGGATAAAACCCATTGGATGCAAATGGGTCTACAAAAGAAAGAAGGATGTGGAAGGGAGAGTGGAAACTTTCAAAGCTAGACTGGTTGCAAAAGGGTACATGCAAAAGACTGGAATCGATTATGATGAAATCTTTTCACCTGTTGCTATGCTGAAGTCTATCCATTGCTGCGGCTCTCAATTTCGAGATCTGGCAAATGGATGTCAAGACGACATTCTTGAATGGCCATCTTGAGGAGTGTAACTACATGATACAGCCCGAAGGGTTTGTAGTGAAAGGCAAAGAAAGGAAAGTCTGCAAGTTGCTTAGATCCATTTATGGATTAAAGCAAGCATCCCGCTCATGGAACCAAAGATTTGATCAAGCAATCAAGACATTCGGTTTTGAGCAGAACATTGATGAACCCTATGTTTATAAACATATTAAGGATGGAAAAGTGGTCGTTCTGGTACTCTATGTCAATGATATACTACTCATTGGGAATGATGTAGGGAACTTATCATCGGTCAAGCTTTGGCTACACCAACAGTTTGACATGAAGGACTTAGGAGAAGCTAATTATGTTCTAGGCAATTGTCTCTTTAGAGATCAAAAGAACAAAATGATAGCGTTATCCCAAGCTTCATACATAGATAAAATAATTGACAAATATGGAATGCAAGAGGCAAAGAAAGGTTCACAACCTTCTATTGCCGGTCTAACTCTTTCATTAGATGACTATCCAAAGACATCAGAAGAAAGAGAGCGTATGAGTAAGGTCCCTTATGCATCCGCTGTGGGTAGCATTATGTACGCTATGCTTTGCACTTGCCTAGACATATGTTTTGCAGTAGGTATGGTGAGTCAATATCAAGCGAATCCTGGAACCAAGCATTGGCAAGCAGTAAAGCATATACTCAAGTATCTTAAGAGAACGAGGGAAAATATGCTAGTGTATTCTAGAGGGGACCTAACACCTGTAGGATACACAGACTGAGTCTTCCAAACTTGCATGGATTCGAGGAAGTCGACATTAGAGGGCAAGTAGAGGCAGGATTAGTGGATGTATGTCAGATCGCGTCCGAGGACAACATTGCCAATCCCTTTACTAAGACTTTGGTAGCTAGAAGCTTTGAGAGGCCTGTTGTGACGACCAGAGAATTCTAGCAGTGTAACTTAGTTTAATCTAGGGTTTTCTATGAGTTCTGTAAGCAAGAATGTAAAGAAACACTATGTTTGTAATTAGACAAATTATAGTGTTGATAGTAATAAATAGATGTTTTGGAGGAATTAAAATCTCCAAAAATAAGTAGAGAATAAAGTATATGAGTAAAAAAGTGATTTCAGGCCAAAACGCTCAAAAAGGAGTAGTTTCGATATCCGAACAGTGTAAAGATAAGAATATGGCAAGTCAAAGTAAGAGCATAGTAAGACAAGTAATTTCAGGTTTTTAAGAGTTTTAAGACAGTATTAGAATAATTTGACAGTATGGATGGCTAGACAAGTCCTCCGGTATGTCACCCCAGAAATTTCGTCATTTTCGGTAAAATGATGAAGCATTTTGGGGCCAAAGAAACCAAGAGATTACCCTAGGTAAAACCTAAGGTTATAAAGGATGAAAAACTTCGTCATTGATTTTTAGCCCAACGACAGTAGAATAAGGTAAACCGATTGCACAGGAGGCGTCAGAAACCCGCCTACGCGATTTCAGTAAAGTTTGGTTTGGTTTGACTTTTAGTCAAACTTTGACCTATGGATTAATTAGATGACATCACAGATGATGTCATAATTAGGAATAAGAAATTAGAAGAAAAAGGGTGGTAGGTAGGATGAATGGCTAAGATTAAAGGTAGGTAAGATTAAGGGCTAAGATTAAGCCAAAAATGCAAAGTTGATTTTTTAAAAAATTCTATGGATAAGGGCTGAATTAGGCCGGTTTTACAGCTGGAAAAATAGCCAAAATAATTCTATTTTGACCCCAAAAAGTTTGCAAATAAACCCTTAAAAAGTTGCTAAAAAGTCCCTAAAGAAAATTGCTAAAAAGCCCTCCTTTTTGGCCTCCCTTTATAAATACATTTTTGGCTTCATGAAATCAGAATTTTTTTCTGAAATTACAGCCCCTTTGCTGCCCTTTGAAGCCGTGACTCTTCTCCTCCATTGAGCTTGAGTTTCTTCCAATTTTGGTGTCAAAATCTTAAGCGAAGTTCTTCCTAAGCAAGTGTTGAGTAACATAGCAAGGTAAGCTTGAAACTTCAAGCTTTTCTTTGGTATTTTAAAGCAAAAATCCGTGGCTATGTTGTGTAGAAAGGAAAGAGAAAAGTTTAGTTCAAACCTTGTTGTTTAAGGTTAATTAGTTTGCATAATAGTTCAAGAGTAATTTAGAAGCTTGAAACAAGAATTTTTCATGTTAGTTTTATGAGGAACCCGTGGCTAAGTGTATGGGTTCAAAGAATTTCAAGTTTGATTTAATTAAATTGTTGTTTTAAGGTGTGCTTTGATATGTAAAACAACTAGAAAGAAAATTTGAAAGCTTAAAACCAAAGTGGGATTCAGTTTGTTTCAAGAAAAACCGTGTATGTTACTAGGGTTTGGAAAGAATTTTGAGTTGGTTTTGGTTGATTTAAACATGTGTTTTGATGTGTAAAATGTTTAGAAAGAAAAGTTAAAAAGTTTGAAACAAAATTTTGTAAAAGTTTTCTAAAAAGGAACCATGTATACCTAGTGTGAAGAACATGTAAAAAAATCATGTGATTTAGTGTTGTGGTAAGTTAGAATGATGTAGAATATAAGCTTATGTAAGTGGTTGTATTGAAAACCAAAGTTTGGTTAGGGTATAGCATAAAACCCGTGGCTTTATAAAGAGATTTCAATAAGAATTTTATTTGGTTTTGGTATTGAATATGCCTTAAAAACCAAAAAGAAAAGTAAGAGAAAGAATGTTTGAAAGAAAGGAAGTTTTGGTGTTGGAAACCTAAACTAAAACCGTGGCCTAAGTGATTGAAAAATAAAGACTTTGTGTGTGAATTGTACAATGAAAGTGTGGAAAGTTTTTACGTAAAAGTTTAGAAACTTTTGCGTAAAATAGGCCTCTGGTATAGTACGTGGCAGGTTTAGATTAGGATAGATGGTTTTGAGGTGTTTCCTAAATGCCGAAAACCTAAAATTTAAGTGGAAATGCTGCCGAAATTTTTAAACCGGCATTAAGGGCATTTCAAGAAATGAGCGATAAAAATATGATCGGAAATGAAAACTGAGATCCCTCGGTACCTTAGAGTTTGCAGTAAGAAAGCAAGTCTAGCAGAATAGTAAACCGACCCCTAAAAATCTAAAATGCCGAGAGGACAGAAAAAAATAACGTCAAGGGCGTTTTGGGTAACAAGGGTAAAGTTTAGGGTCGGGATGGAAAAACCCGAGCCCCTCGGAGACCTAGGTCGGGAAGAGAATAAGAAACATTTTTAAGATTAGTGAAAAGCTCGTTTGAAGCTCCGAAATGCTAGAAAAACGAGCCTCGACCTCAAGGGTCGGAATAGTATCACCCGAGGGACGGGTGATAAGTAAATAGTGTAAACGCAACAATTAAGTTGTAAAAATTTACCGAGACCTAGAAAAGATTGTTTTAAGATTTTAGGGACTCAGAAAATCCCGTTTAAGCACCAAAATGAGAATGTTACGACCTCAAGACCCGTTAGGGGCAAAATGGTCATTTTGACCAAAAAGTATAGAAAAGTCAAGAAAAGGGGCGTTAAACCCTCTAGCTAGCTATTTTATGTTTCTCAGACTTAGGGAACCCGGTCTAAGCAGAAAAATAGAAACGTCCCCTGGTCAGTTACTATTCACGTGCGTGGCACTATTTACATGAATAGTACTATTCGCCATTGGAAGTTACTATTCACCAAGTTTACCAAAATTTTCGAAATGCTCGGAAATGGTTGCTAGAGTCCTAGAGAAGTCTAAACAGAGTCGTTAGGACTTTAAATGTCGCTATAAGACTTTAATTAAGATTTTAAAAGCTAAAGTTCAGATTTTAGTATAGTAAAGTCAGTTAATGAAAATGTATTAACTGATGACATTATGTCTTTAGGAAACTCAACTAGAGACGGGCAAAGGAGCTCGACAGACCATAGAAGTTTACACGAGCACAAGTGCTGTAAGTACAGACATTTAATTGTCTACTCACGAATTGACTTGCCATAGAGTTGTATTATATATATACATATTTAAGTTATTCAGTTTGTGACATGATATTAACATGTTCACGAGAATAGTTAAGCAAGATCAGATAAAGAAAAGAGGAGTAAGATAAGGCAAATAATAAGACTTAAAAGTTAATGTTGGCGTACTGGCCTCTCCAGTTTTGAGGTTCAAAGATAGCCTCCACCCCAGTTGTGTAGTGCTGCCTCGTTAATAATGAGGTAGTTGATGGCTTGACTTGCTACCTATAGGTAGTAGTCCAAAAATGACCTTAGGGTTGATTGGTGGGTCGCTCCCCTGATCCTCTATTGGTTTGCACACATTAGGTGTGTCCAACCACGGGCCCACAAGTGAAAGATTAAGCAAGATAAAGTAAAGCAAAGAAAAGAAAGAAATAGAATAGAAAGAATAAGTAAAGCATAGGAGTAAGAAAATAATTGGTCATAAGTTGACTAACCCTAAATGTGGTGTATTCAGCTTATTTACTTGTATGTTTGTACTTACTGAGCTTTAGCTCATTAGTCTATTCGTGATGTAGGTAATAAAGGTAAGCAACCAGTAATATGAAACAAGAGTAGCGGACTAGCAGACAGATCCCAGCGATGTCATGGATGGGTTATGGTTCCGTTTCACAGAGTTCCGCTGTAATCAAAGTGTAAAAGAAAGAAAGTGTAATAGTGATGTATATATATAAAGATAAGACAAGAGTGTAGCATGTAAAGTAGTGAAACAAGCTTAAAAGTATGTTTTTATTTTTACGTACTTTAAAGTAATAAGATCGCAAAATATATTTTGGGAAAAAAAAAAATTAAGTAGTACGTATATATTTATGTATACACGATTTCAAAGAACTAATAGTTTCATTCAGTCAAGTTTAAAAAAAAAATATTCCTAGTTTTTCAAGTACAAATCTTTTAAACCCCTAAAGAAGAAAAAAGTTATAAAGACAAGCAAGCTAAGTAAGAATAAGCAAAGAATAAAGAAAGCAAGCAAGATAATGTGGACGACCCAAGCTAGAAGGGTCGCGCCCACACATGTAGAGGCGATGGGGATGCGTAACATGGCACATCTGTTGGCTTAGGGCAAGTGGGAGATTGTTAGAAAATGCCCTAAGCATTAGAGATATTTTGATGCATTTATTTTGAACTAGATAACAAAATTATATATAGATATTATTCATTACATTGTTGTTTGTCCTCATTCTATTTACACGTTAAAGTAAATGTAAGCAAACATGGCTCCCTGACTGCTTGTGTTAAAACTGTTAGAACGTTGCGTGCAATGGACCTTTTGTATGTGAGAAGACAATGTTTTAAAGTAAGCGGTCTAAACTAAGGTCTGTAGTCTATGGGGTTAGACCGAGCATCTGACTCATGTTAAGACTATTATGTTGTCTAAAGCCATAGTGGGGACGGTTTGTCTTGACTGTCTGGAGCATAGACTCCCTAGTAGAGACATAGATATCTTACTTGGTGGTGACATATTAGACCGGGACTAAAGCATGATTGATCTACGAAGTCCACTTTTAGTGGATCAATCTGCTTTTGACGTTCATTGTGCAGTAACCTTAATCCTAAGTGGATGAACAGCTTCATGTATATCACTTGTATACTTTGATGTTCCAATGGCTAAAGCGTCTCAGAGGTAGTAAGCTTATAGACTGGCTCGTTGGGTGCATGACTTGTATACGACGAAGCGCTTGTTTACAGATATCGAAATCATAGCTCTAATAAGGAGTTAAGGGTATCCTATTAAAGGCATTATACTGGATGTGAAAATGGATAAGGCCTTGGGTCGTCTGCTGGGTGGATGACTTCTTATTCACATACGGTGAATAATCATTTTCTTATTCAGAAGTATAATGGAACTTTAAGATAGCCTGATCAGTAGGATTAAATGGACTTTAACCTAAGGCTGATCATGGATATCATATGAGGGTTCTGCATACATGACAAGGTCATTGGATGATAGCTTGTCACAGGCTTACGTAATACGGTATATAATTGGGAGTTTAGTTTCAGGTTTATAGTAGTGTGACTCTGAAATTAGTGATCATATGATTAAGTTGTTCGGTAAAGAATGATGATC
Source organism: Antiaris toxicaria (assembly GCA_035233585.1). Taxonomy (NCBI): domain Eukaryota; kingdom Viridiplantae; phylum Streptophyta; class Magnoliopsida; order Rosales; family Moraceae; genus Antiaris; species Antiaris toxicaria. The sequence goes on from CP141156.1 coordinate 74,104,405, forward strand.
ATATGGATTTATGGGAGCCCAATTATATATGTCCAATTAGTCCCTCTACTAGCTCCACATAATTCCTTAACGTTTAGAAAATTGATTTTTGTATGCTATTGGCTAGTTGATTATGCATGGATGGTGTTAACATAGGATTAGGATGGTGGACATGATTCTCTTCGGCTGGATTCAGATTCTATTTTGGATAATAGAGTACACAATTATTTGAACTCCAAATAAAGTTGCCATGATTTTATTTAAGATTAGATTAGAGTTGTAAAAAATTATCCATGAGAACAAGAATTTGAAATACAACTGTTTTGTGGATTTTGAAATTTAAATTTTGAAATTTGAATTTTAAATTTGAAATTTATATTTGAAATTCGAATTTGAAATTTAAATTTGAAATTTGAAATTTAAATTTTGAATCACAGTCCAAGTAGGATTCGAATTTCTTGTGGTAAATCCACTAGGAATGAAATTCGAATTTGAGTTGGATATGGAGAGGAAAATCTTTTTTGAATCCTACTTGAATTTTGAATCCAAATCCTAACAAACTTGATCAAAAATTTTGAGGATTATCCTCATGGAATTTTCAGATTTTTTGTGGATAAGGTTCAGGGAAAAATTCAAGTTTCAATCCCAGTTGAATTTGGATTCTCTCCTCCCTAGATTGTGGTCGAAATTTTGAAGGCATATTTATGTAGATTTTTGGTTATTTTGGATAAGGATGAGATAAAATTCAAGCTTGAAAATCCTGGTGAAATTTTGATTCTCTCCTTCTTATTTGTGGTCGAAAATTTGGAGGAAATCTCAAGATAGATTTTGGGATTTTTTGGTTGAATAATGATGAGATAAAATTCTAGTTAAAATACTGTTTGAATTTTGAACACAAAATCTTGAATGTGGCCGATTCTTTTAGTGGATTTTGGCTTGGTTAATTTTGGATTTTATGTTGTGGATAAGGGAGAAAATCTCCTCCTAATCCAATTTGAATTCAGAGGATCACCTCATGCAAGTCTATAAATAGAGGTCCTACCACTCCAGTTCTTTCAGACCATAGACTCTCAGGTGAGCATGCTTATTGTTACCCAACTCACCGTGACAATAAGTTCTTTAGAGATCTGGGTGGTCGGAAGAAGACTAGCAGTGCTAGCATACCGATCGAGGTTCAGAGTGCCCACACACTCAGCCATTCAAGAATTGGAGAATAGTAGAGAAGGATAGTTGGTTGAAGCCCTCCGGTCATTCTCCTCTTGTAGATTGCCGTCCTTGAGGTATGAGTTTAAGTTGTTGTTGGTTTATTGTATATGGCATCATGAGATATTTAACGATCTTCAAAAATTTTTATTGTTCTGCTGTGCCACTCTGATACATTTTTCTCGATTTTATTCCTACACTTCCAACCACCCAGATCTCTAAAGAACTTATTGTCACGATGAGTTGTGCAACAATAAGCCTACTCACTTGAGAGTCTGTGGTCCGAGAGAACTGGAGTGGCAGGACCTCTATTTATATACCTGCATGAGGTGATCCCCTGAATTTGAATTGGATTAGGAGAAGATTTTCTCCCTTATCCACACACAAAATCTGAAATTATTCAAGCCAAATCCAACTAAAAAAAATGGCCACATTCTCTAGATTTTGTGTTCAAAATTCAAACAGGATTTTAACTTGAATTTTATCTTCCTTTAACCAACCAAAAATCCGAAAATCTCCTTAGGATTTCCTCAATTATTTTTGGCCCCAAAAAGTAAGGGAAGAATCAAAATTCAACTAGGATTTTCAAGCTTGAGTTTTATTTCATCCTTATCCAAAATAACCAAAAATCTCCCTGAGATATGCCCTCAAAATTTCGGCCACAATTAGGGAGGAGAGAATCCAAATTCAACTGGGATTAAAACTTGAATTTTTCCCTGAATCTTTTCCACAAAATTTTTAAAAATTTCATGAGGACAATCCTCAAAATTTTCAACCAAAATTAGTTAGGATTGGGATTCAAAATTCAAGTAGGATTCAAACAAGATTTTCCTCTTCATAATCCAACTCAAATTCGAATTCTAACCTTGTGGAATTATCCACAAAGAATTCGAATTTACACTTAGACTGTGATTCAAAATTTGAAATTCAAATTTCAAAATTCAAAATTCAAATTCAAATTTTAAATTTCAAATTTCAAATTTCAAATTTCAAATTCAAAATTCAAAATTCAAAATTCAAAATTCAAAATTCAAATTTTAAAATTCAAATTTCAAAATCCACAAACAGTTGTATTTCAAATTCTTGTTCTCATGGATAATTTTCTACAACTCCAATCCAATCTCAAATAAAATCATGGAAACTTTATTTGGAGTTCGAATAATTGTGTACTCTATTATCCAAAAAAAAAATCTGAATTCAACCGGAGATAATCTTATCCACCATCCTAATCCTATGTCAATACCATCCATGCATAATCAACTAGCCAATAGCATACACAAATCAATTTACCAAACATTAAGGAATTATGTGGAGCTAGTAGAGGGACTAATTGGACATATATAATCGGGCTCACGCAAATCCATATGATCATCATTCTTTACCGAATAACTCAATCATATGATCATTAATTTCAGAGTCACACCACTATAAACCTGAAACTGAACTCCCAATTATATACCGTATTACATAAGCCTGTGATAAGCTATTGTCCAATGACCTTGTCATGTATGCAGAACCCTCATATGATATCCATGATCAGCCTTAGGTTAAAGTCCGTTTAATCCTACTGATCAGGCTATCTTAAAGTTCCATTATACTTCCGAATAAGAAAATGATTATTCACCATATGTGAATAAGAAGTCATCCGCCCAGCAGACGACCCAAGGCCTTGTCCATTTTCATATCCAGTATAATGCCTTTAAGAGGATACCTTTAACTCCTTATTAGAGCTATGATTCCAATATCTGTAAACAAACCCTTCATCGTATACAAGTCATGCACCCAACGAACCGGTCTATAAGCTTACTACCTCTAAGATGCTTTAGCAATTGGAACATCAAAGTACACAAGTCATATACATGAAGCTGGTCATCTACTCAGGATTAAGGTTACTGCACAATTAACATCAAAAGCATATTGATCCACTCATAGCGGACTACGTAGATCTATCACGCTTTAGTCCCAGTCTAATATGTCACCACCAAGCAACATATCTATGTCTCTACTTGGGAGTCAATGCTCTAGACAGTCTAGACAAACCGTCTCCACCATGGCTTTAGACAACATAATAGTCTTAACATGAGTTAGATGCTTGGTCTAACCCCATAGACTACAGACCTTAGTTTAGATCGCTTACTTTAGAACATTGTCTTCTCGCATACAAAAGTCCATTGCATGCAACGTTCTAACAGTTTTAACACAATCAGTTAGGGAGCTATATTTGCTTACATTTACTTTAACATGTAAATAGAATGAGGATAAACAAAAATGTAATGAATAACCTCTATATATAATTTTATTATCCAGTTCAAAATAAATACATCAAAATATCTCCAATGCTTAGGGAATTTCCTAACACATGGGGCAATTCTTTGCAAAATGCCCTTATCGTCCACACTGATAACATGTGTTTATGCCAAACTTGCACTGGCTTGGATGCCTCCTTCCACACGTAGCACATGTGCGAAAAGTTGGTCTTGAACCCTGGCTGGTCTTCCACTGTTGGTTGTGGTTGTCTTGGCTTTTATTCCTAAAAAATTTCCTTTTCTTTTACCCTGCTGTTGTTGGGGGCCTTGAATATTAGACTGATTTGGTCTATTCTGGCTAGACATACTACCTTGTCTAGTCTGCATCCCTGCTTATGCTGATTTGGTAAGGAGCTTCTCCTTTTTCTTTGCTTCCCAGACTTTTCCTGTTCCTCTTTTTGTCTGAGCAGATGGTATTCAGCCCTGAAGGCCCTGCTTACACAGTCTGTCACTAAGGTGGGTGGTACTAGGTCACTGCCGACTAGCACTGATATTTATGGCCTAAACATACCAATCATTTTCTGAATCTTCTCTCTTTCTATTGGCACCATATAAGGACACAATTAAGATAGCTGATCAAACCTGTGACATACTTCGCTTACTAATTGGTTCCCCTATTTTAGTTCAACAAATTCTTTTTGTTAGGGGCTTAGAGCAGCTGGATCATAATATTTCTGGTTAAATTCCTCTAGAAATTCATCATTGGTCATCGTGGTCACGTCTCTCCTCATACGGATTGTGTTCCACCAGAACCGAGCATCCTTCTTGAGTACAAAGGATGCGCATAGAATCTTCTCTTGGTCAGTTAAATTCATGAAGTCAAGAATCATCTACAGAGAAGAAAGCCACTCCTCTACCTCAAGTGGATCAATCGAACCCTCGTACTCCAGTGGCTTCATCTGATGGAATCGTTCATATAAAGGTTCCTGGTTCACCCTAGGTTGAGGTTGCTGGACCTTAGGAACAACTGGCGGCACTGCTGGAACTGTTTCCACTGCCTGGGAAGCATGGCCTTCTTCTTGGCCTTGCCATTGTTCCATAGCTAATAACCGCTATCGTAATTCAGCATTCTCTTTCATCTGATTCTCTAGGAGGGCTTGTATTTCCTCCAGTCTATCTGTTAATGTAGGGCATCGTCCTCTTCTTGCACTCATTATGATCTTTTTCTTCTAGCCTTGCGCAAAAACCAAAAGTTAGATTTCCCATAAATAATCTTGGAAATATGGCAGAAATTTTAAACATGTCATTTACTACAAAGCATAAACACCTCAAAACATCTCATATCATTTCATAACATTTTCTTACATCATACATAGCATACACAACATTTACATATACCGTAACATCTAACTGTATCCGTCTTAGTATACATACATATTTACACATGGGGCGTATTTACACACTTTTTAGGATTCATTATCCTATTCATTTTGACCCGACGGGAATTCCTTTGGGTCTTCATCATCTTCCTCGGAGTCATCGCCCGTAGACGTCCCCTGATCACGAGTCACCATCGTCCTTCGTCATGATGGACCGGCCTCGTGGTCATTTGCCCTCGGTGGGGGTCCATACAAACATGTCAATACCCCTTCTTCATGATCTTGCTCCCATTGATGCTTTTCCATACATTCCCTTAACTGCGCCCTCTCTACTCTAATGGCACTGGCGACAAACTCTCACCTAGGAATGGAATGAAGGAGAATCACTCTTCATTTCAGCTCTGGGGTAAGTCCTCTCCAGAACAATTCACGAAAATCTTCATCTGAAAAGTTTGGGAGCAAGCACCTTTTAACAACGTTTTCATCAAACTGCACCGCATATGTCAGCACTGTATCCCCAGGCATCATCTGAAATCTCTCAACCCTCTAAAGGTAATCCCTAACATCCGTTATTCAGGGTAATACCAGTGGTGGTGTACTTCCCTCTCTAGCAGGAGGAACTGGAGAGTGCTCTGGGCTCCTTTGAGAAAATTGCTGTCTCATGACCAAGCAGAAGTTAGCCTAGTTAAGCCTCAGCAATGCCTCTTGATCACAAAACTCCCAATATATTTGAGCATCTCCTTGAAAAGTGCTCACTATGAGGATGACCCAGTCATCTCGATCTATCTCATAGGATCGGCATATGATCTCTACAGTGTACAGCCAGTCCTGTACTACTACTGACTGGCGTCCTCCATCAAATATAGGTGGCTGACAAGCCTTAAAAGCTTGGGTAGCCCTAGCAAAAACCCTAGAGCCAATGTGATCTCATCCACCAACTACTAGGATATCAACTACTACTAGTGGTAGATTAAGTACTGGTGGAGGGGTTGGTGCCCTAATGGTCGCCGGTGCCTCTGCTCATGAAGTGGCCGGGTTGGCCGGTGTGAGAGAGCATACAGTCAGTTGTCGGGGTGGGGATGACCTAATTATGGGTCTGGTCCATACCCTAGGAGGATCCCTAACTCTGTATAGAGGCTGTCTACTATAAGGTGGTCTCATCCTTTAATTCCTACATAAGATTCACTTAACGTAAATAAACATGTTACTATTCATAAAAATAAACTTAACTTACATGGATCGACGAACGGGATGCACATCAGACCTTGAGGGACATGGTCAACTACTCTGATACCAACTGTGGTGGCCTGCCCTTCATTGAGGCTAACAGTACTAGCATAGTAGAGCTCTGAACTCCACTATGATAGACTGTCACCTCATTGGGTGTGACACCCCATGCCCTTAGTGGCCCGGACCATCACTAAAAACTTGCTTACTTGCTTTCTTTTCTTATGCTTTCTTGCACTTGATACTTAACTAGATATCATAAATTTAATGATTTTTTTTTTGAACATGTACATATTTACTGTGTACGTATATATACCGATTACTATTTAAAATACTATTTAACAGTTACTATTCAAAAATACTATTTAACAGTTACTATTCAAAAATACTATGTAATGGTTACTATTCAAAAGTGCGGTTTTCGGTTACTATTCAAAAATACTATTTAATGGTTACTATTCAAAATTACTATTTAGTGATTACTATTCACAAATACTGTTTGACAATTACTATTCAAAATACTATTTAACCATTACTATTCAAAATACTGATACTCAAATTTGTGAAAGATAAAATCACGGTGTCTCCATACGCTTGCACTCACATCCACCTCCGCTGCCACCATCGCCCATTAAGGTTTAAGTTGTAGGACCCTGATTTATAGCATGAACACACTATGTGAGTTTTATGCCTACTAAGTACAACATGTTTATCGCAAAACATGTTTAAATATAGTACATACTTAAAAACATATAAGCAGTCATATTTCACATATACCACTTTAACATATCACATAGCACATATCATATTAATGATTATTAAACATTATATAACATATGTATCATAGAAACATTGTGTACTGAGTGCATCTAGAAGCACGGTGAACTATAACTAATGCATGATCCGGTTATGTTCATTTATGCTTCATGATTTTCCTTTCTTTTTCTTGTCTATTTAGGGCCCGTGTGTTAATACCGTATGTACACAGACCATCGGTAACGCCCATGGTTAAAAGCCGCAGAGCCATCACCATATGCTCAACTTTCTGCTTTAACTTACTTTAAAACCCTTTTGACTGAAAGAGCCGGTACGGCACGCCTATAATTTCTATCTTGTTTATCTTTTTTAGCCACATGCTTCTCTAAGCTGTCTCTAATCCTACGTGGTAGGGATGTATGACATCTATCTTGTTTTTTCATCAATCTACTTGATTGTGAAACTATATGCTCTTAATTGTGCGGTGCTACATCGTGTGCATGACATACATATTTTAACATACTGTAAAACACCATTTTAACATCATTTTATTCATGCTGTAGGCGGAGTTATACTTACCTAAATTTGCCAGCAAAATGCGTACTCGCGCCTTTAACAATTTCCAGGTGACCACTTGTCATCAATAATGTTCCTTAGCAGCATCTCCATAGAGTCACTACTACTGTGATTGACTATTAATTGTGTTTCTATGTGGTACCGAGGCCCATCGATACCCTATTGGCCTACTATAGGGATTTGGTGTCTAACTCGTACCGTGTCTGATTAATCGTCTACTTGACAGATTAATCATCGTCCCTCATAATGTTGTTCAAAACACAGTCCTTGACTGGTTTACCAATCAGTCAACTGACCGGTTACCTCACTTATTGGTAACTAAGTAGTCTACCAGGTTACTATGCGTAAACAACTATAGTAACCGACCAGGTTACTATGCTTGTTGGGGTATGGTAGCCTACCAGGCTACTATTCCTTGTTTGGTGTAATGGCCCACCGGGCCACTATGGCTCGTTTGGGGTGGTAGCCTACCAGGCTACTAAGGATTGTTTGGTGTAGTAGCCTACCAGGCTACACACACCGTTTCTCTTTAAAAAAAAAAAAAAAGTGTAGGTTGACTTAAAAGTTCTTGGAAAAATTCTTTATTTTTGGAACTGTCCCCTTATCACCCCGTTGGAAGTTGGGGGACATTTTTATAAAAGCCATGTTTGTATTTTTAAAGTGTTAAAACACATTTTATTTTGAAGAGTATAAATTAGATTTTAAAGGTGATTTTTGAACCATTTTTGAAAACCATTTTGAAACTTAATCGAAACGACTTTGTTTGTCATTTTGGCGAACATAAAAGTTTTCATCCTCGACAAGATGAAGAAATCTCATGTTCACCTTGGAGCCTAAATCCAATTCTAACAGCTCCTAATTCCATTAAACTCGTGGGCTTGTGCCTAGTTTTTTGAAAAATTTCCAGTTTTATGTCTCTGTATATACGACTCTGTTTGAGGTCCAAAATGGCCAAATTTTTAAAACATGCATGGGTCATCTCAAAGGTTTTGACAAGATCTACAACTTTCATGTTGAGCCCGAAGTCCGGTTCTGACTTTAAGGGGTCCGTTTTCACTAAAACCTGTGCCAATTTCTGGGTTTGGATTTTATTCCTAGTTTGTTCCCAGTTTCAGACACCAAGTGAAAAACACTCTAAAAACCTATCTTCGGTTCGTTTTTAGCCAATACCTATACAAAAATGACCATATCAAAATTTTCTTAAAACACTGTATTTTACCAAATCCTAAATTTGGAACCTAAGTGGGTCAAAATGGCCAAAATCCATGGCCTTTCCTAGGGACAGATTTATGCCCAACCATGTTCCTACTCGTTCGTAACATCACACATACCATAGCCATTTGTAAAAATTTGTAAACACAACCATAACCACATAAACTTAAACATGGAAACTTAAGGGCTCAAAATAAATTATTACAAACCATTTGCATAAATAAATAGATATAAATGGCCTTGATCAAAACTTAAATCTAACTAACACAAAATAGGGTTTTTGGTTTACCTTTGTGCCTTGAACCAAGCACGGTTTCAACTAGGGCTTAAGAAGCCAAAAATGGTCATCGTAATCCAAGAGAGTGGCCTATTTTTACTAGAAACAATACCAAAAATTTCTCTTAAAAACCAAATCAAAACAAAAATTAAAAACTACAAGGATCGGTTTTGAAGACTTACCCTTGGTGCCTTAGAATGTCTTGGATTCGACTTCTCCTAAAACAAGCTTGTGAGGTTTAATTTTTGGTAGGCTTTTGGGTGTGATTTAAGCTTGAAAATATGGGGGTTTGGGGACCTTAGAGTGGTTGGCTGCAATAAGGAGTGAAGGGAGAAAGTGAAGCGAGTTTTGGGTGCAAAAGTGAGAAAGTGATCTCCTTTGGTCATACTTGCCTTTTATAGGAAAAATTGATCAAGCTTACTTAGACTTAATCCTAATTAATTGTCCACCAAATTAGCCAAATCATGGGACAAATTTCTGCCCATTTTTAGACCAAAGTGGGCGTGGGCTGCTCATGGGAGGGAGAGAAGAATAAACAAAAATTGTTGACCAAGCTTTTAAAAACCCTTGAATATTTTATTCAAGTGTGTCATGGCTAGGGTAATTTTTTAATGGCTACCTTTTGGGCTGTATATGCAACTAATTACAGCTGCTTTTATAGCTAAGGGGCATGAAATTTTAAGGCCAAAATTTATCTGTATTGGCTTCTCATCGCAGTCTAATTTAATACTGCAGTGTTCCGTCCTTTCTTAGCAGTGTTCCAATTTTCACCCGAAAATTGAATTTCTAAATCCAATTTTTGTACTATAAATTTTTGGTTGTTTTATACTGTCTAAGAGTCCATTATCAGTCTAAATTACTGTTCACATCCTATACTGTGATTGTGTTTACACTGTATTGTCATTTCACACGCAAACCGAGGTATTCCTGATACAATTTTTAGACACAGTCTCTTTTGACTAATTTGGACATGCTGATTCCATTTTTATCAGTTTTACGTCCATCGAAGGTCATCTGGACCAATTTTCAGGATTTGTGTGACCCCAACTTGAAAAACGTGTCAGGTGCCCAATTGACTAATTTGAACTTTCTAAGTTCAAATATATCAATTTCGGAGCGAGTAAAGGTCGTTTTGACCCTCATCCTGATATTGTATATCTCTCAAACTAAAATTCCCATTTTATGCTTAATCAACTGGATTGAGTCTACTAACCGTTCATATATCAATCATAGGTCAATTTAAGGCCGTCTCGGCCAATGACTTGACATTGTGATTCTCACTATTCATTATTCATTGTCTTTAACTTAACTGACCAGTTTGAGTGCTCTGACTCCGATTTTGTTAGTCTCTAGGTGAGAGGAGGTCATCTAGACCATTTTCTCGATACTATACCCTTGCTAGGATTTTTTCTTGCTATCATGCTCAAATGTTCAGTCCGAGCGTCCTTGTGATCTGTTCACCAGTCTTGTGTCAAGAAATGATCATCTGGACAAGTTTCCTGACACTGCGTGTCTCACACATACCTACACATAATAGGGTAGACTGGGTTCACTATCGATCACCTCTTTCATTGCATAAATAGTACTTAAATAGTACTGTATCTATTTAATCTATTCAACTGGAAGATATACTGTATTTTTCCAACTTAATTTCTCATTACATAGTAATTAGGTTTCATGCATTTCGAGGGTCTGTGTAACGGCTTTCTGCCTATTACACGGCCTTCAACACCGCCTCTAACACGGGCCTGTATAAGGCAACACGGGCATGTATACACCAGACACGGGCGCTTACCAGTTGAAATTCTTTAACATGGCCTTGTTTCGAAACACGACCCTTTACACGTTCATTTACCCAGGTAGTACACGGCCTCTTACACGGCCGTGTTCTTGACTGTGTCTCTGTACACGGCCATGTTTAGTTACACGGCTTCTCACGTGTTCACAACCCGAGTGGTACATAGCCTCTTACATGGCTGTGTACCTGACCGTGTTCTACTACACGGCCATGTATACTCATACAGCTACACACACGTGCACAGCCCGATTGATACACGGCCACTTAGACGACCGTGTACAGGACCGTGTACTTTAAAAATTGTACTAAAATGCATCAAATCATCCCTCAATTTGTCATTAAATGAAAATCAAGTTACAGGAATGGGGCGGTCCTTACATTGGGTCGTTGGCAACTTACTTATAACTTTTCTTTGTTGTTTATTGATTGTAATTATAAACTTAAATTTATCGTGAAAAACTGGAATTTTTTTTTTAAACTAAACTTTAAACTGTAAGGTCGTAAAACCTCATAAAATTCATACTGTAATACATTTCATATTCTATCATACTTAATTTACATCATGTTACAAACATTCAAAATAAATTTCAAAATCTGCTCAGCGGAAAACATAAGCAGGACCATTCCCCTTGCCCAACCTTGTTGGTAGATGCAGATCACGCCCCTCGTCCATCCACTAACTACTGATGTACAAGATTCTTGCCTGCAACATGAATAAACTTGTGAGTGACAGGCTCAATAAGTTCAAACATACAAACTGGAACATAAAACATAAAATCATAAAAGTACTATTTATATGAATAGTAACTTTGACTTTTGATCATGAATAGTAAGGTTGACTTTGATCGATACTATTCACTCTAACTTTGACCTAAGCTGCTACACATACAGTTAGTACATATTATGCTCAATTATGGTAAATCTTAAGTCTTAGGTCTTTATCTTGCATTAAGTTCTGGTGTTGGGCCCTTGAATTGGTCATACCGTAGTACGCGCATGACTGAAAAGGACTCTGAGGAGCGACCCACTGGCCAATCCTCTACAGTCTACATAATAATGGACTTCCATACCCGGGACGTACCACCATTGGTTTGGAAGCCATATCATATCTGTACATGGAAAACCTCCACCTGTGTGGGAGGCCGGTACGCCAATACTGGTTTCATTACCGACTTTCTTATGGTTCCTGACCGGTGGCATTATGATTGCCTCCTGGGTCTGGAACTCTTTGCATCATATTCTTTATTTGTGGTTATTTATTTTTCCAAGTTAGTGTGCATATAACACCTGAATATATATTTACATATCATACATAGCATATAGACATATCAAGTAAATTCATGTTATAGACAAGTAAATGTTTGAACTTACCACTATTTTGCTAGCAATTCCTTTTCTGGGTAAATCAACTTCCTTATATCACCTTTTCATTGATTCCCTATAACCGAAATAAATCACGGTTATTAGTACTACTTGTTTTACATTCACAATATTATGAAATGTAAATTTCTAATTTTTTTATCCCTAATTATTCATTTAGGATTTATTTTTCAATTTTGTACTTATTACACGGCCGTGTCTATGGCCGTGTACCTCTCGTGTTTGGGAATCCTTTTCTACACGCCTGTGTATACCAAAGAATCCTTTACTACACGCCCGTGTACTATCCAAAAATTCAAATTTAATTGTTAAAACCTTAATTAAGGCTTTAAAAATTTTTATTAAATCATTCGGAGGCTTATACGGTCTTTTTCTAGCATTCTAGGAAATTTTGGTCAAAATGACCATTTTACCCCTGACAAGACTATAGACCGTGAAATTCCCGTTTTAGCATTTTAGCTAGGTTTTCTAACCCCAGAAAATATAAAATAATCTTTCTTAGGTCTTACCGAGCTTTTATGACGTTTCCCACCAAAATGCTCTGGTTACTATTCACCCAGCCCTCGGGTGGTACTATTCCGACCCTCGGGGTCGTTTCTCATTTTTCTAATCTTTTAGGATCTCAAATGGACAATTCACTAGTTATGAGATCGTCCATTGTCCTTTTCTCGAGCATAGGTTCCCGAGGGGGCTCGAGTTTCTGGTTCACGATCCTATTTTTACCCCTCGTTTACCAAATTGCCTTTAGGGGGTCCTGAAAATTTTGGCAGCATTTCTGCTGAATTCTAGGTTCTCGATGTTTAGGAAACGTCTCGAAATCATCTATCCTATTCTATCCTACCAAGTACTATACCACAAACCTAATTTTATGCAAAAGTTACAAACTTTTTTTGTAAAATTTTTCATTAAAATCTCATCGTTTTTAACGAGATTTCAACCAGTTCTTTCCCATTTTTAGGCTCGGTTTTTTTACACAATTTACACACTCACATAACTCTATCAAAACTTCTCATACTCACTAAACCTATACACAGTTCTTGGTTACCAACAAGCACCAAAATTTAATTTTTTTTTTCTTGTCCCTAACTCTATCAAAATTTTCATATCACACACATATTTGATGAATTCCAAAGATTACCCTAAATAGGTCAAAAGTTTCATTCAACCTCTTACTTGTCTCACGGATTTTTCTTGGAAAATCAACCCAAAATTTTGTTTTCATTTCCATGTCTTTCTCTTGCTTTCTTCACATAATTAAAACCATATTCCTTATACACTTTCATCAACAAAAGGTTTCACATTGCACATTAGGGTTTCACACGGGTTTTTGGTAAGAAATGAAACACAAAAATCTATGTTTTTCAAACTCATTCCATTCTTTTTATTCATTTCATTTCCACATGATTTTCAACATCAAAAACCACACAAATTAACACCAAAATTTTCATCATTCCAAACCCTAACAAACCCACGGTTTTAGTGAGAAAAACACTTACTCAATTTGATTTTTCATGTCCTTATTTCTTGTTAACTTAATCTCACACCACCTATACACTTTCAAGCAAAAATCCATTAAACAAAAACTGATTTTTCTCACTTCAAAACAGCCCAAAACCACACGGATTTTTCCATGAAAAACAAGAAGAAACCATGCCAAAATGGAAGTTTACCTTGCTTCCTTGATTCTTTGCACTTGAAGGGTAATTTTCTCACACTTTCTTGAAGAATTTTTGAAGAAATTTTTTTGGTTTCAATGGGGAAGGTGCACGGCTGCTATGAAGGCTGAAAACCATATTTTTTTTTTTCTGGTTTCTAAGTGCCCAAAACTGTGTATATATGCAGCCAAAAAGAAAGGACTAAATTGCAATTGTTTTAAGGGCATTTTTACAAGCTTTTTGTGTAATTTTTTTATACACTTTAGGGGCTACTTTGTAATTGGGCAAATTAGGGCAGATTTTTTTTTTCTAATTATACCCCCTAAATATCTGCCACTTCATGCCCTAGAAACCTCTTGAATTTTTGGTTAACCTTCCTTTGACTTTTCTTGTTGACTTTGAATCCTAATCACTGAATTTTCTTGACTTTAAACCCTAGCCCTTGGATTTGTATGTAATCTTACATGCTTTCAAAGATTCACATCCAATCTTTGACTCCCCTCATAAATTCTAGGTCAAACTTTTGACCAAAAGTCAAACCGAACGACTTTGCACCAAAATCACGTAGACGAGTTTCTGAGGCTGTCTATACGATCAGTTTTCCTTATTTCACTCCGATTTGCCTAAATATTAATCCCGTAATTATTTTGTCTTTTAGTACCGTAGAGTATATTTCTAGAATTTTCGAAATCGAAAAGGCATATTTTGTCCGATTTCGATTCGGTAAAATTTTTCGTCCCTGAACACACTTTTGTCGGGTCCCTCAAAACATTTCATCGAGTTCTAAATAGTATTAAAACATCTGTTTTACAATTTTACACATAAAAAAATCATTAAGTACTCAGGTTATACAAAATTTCTAAGAACAGTAAAATGTCTCGATTATGATAGCGTATCATGCGCTCCAGCAGTAGCTATTCTTCTACTTTAGCTACTGTAACTATAAACTCTTGTAAAGTATGAGGATATAGTGGGGTTACCTTCTGTCGTAAATCTATCATTTTTCCCCTTCCAGAATATATCGCAAAAATCCTCATCAGCGAGGTTGGATAGGGGACATCTCTTCATAATGTTCTCCTAGAATCGTACTGCATAAGTGAATATTGTATCATTAAGCAGCATCTATATTCTCTCTGTCCAGAGAACAAACTCTCTAATATCCATGTATCTGGGCAAGGCAGGTGCTGGTGTCACTACCCTGTTCTCTGGAGGATCTGGAACCGGTGCTGGGCTCTTAGGTGGAAACTGTTATATCATAGTATGCCTAAACTCAGCCTAATCCAGCCCTAACAGCATGTCCTGGTCATAATATTCCCAAAACATTTGTGCGTCTCCATGAAAAGTACCTACTGCCAACGTAACTAAGTAGTCCTCGTCAATGTCACATTGGCACATGATCATCTCCACATCATGTAGCCAATCTCTAGTAGCAATCCCTTATTGACCTCCCTTGAAAGTAGGTGGATGACAACTTCAAAAAGCGTGCACAGAGTGAGCTGATATTCTAGCTCCTATGTGTGGACGTCCTCTGACAACTGGGATGTCTATGTCAACTAGGGGATAAAGTATCGACCGAGGAGGCGGCGCTCGAATCGGTGACGGTGCTCTAGCCCGTGGCGCTGGTGGCTCAGGCATCAGTGGTCTATGTACTGGTTGCTGGGAGATGGACATGTTAGGAAATGCCTTAAGCATTAGAGACATTTTGATGTATTTATTTTGAACTGGATAATAAAATTATATATAGAGGTTATTCATTACATTGCTATTTGTCCTCATTTTATTTACATGTTAAAGTAAATGTAAGCAAATATGGCTCCCTGACTACTTGTGTTAAACTGTTAGAACATTGCATGCAATGGACTTTTGTGTGTGAGAAGACAATGTTCTAAAGTTAGCGGTCTAAACTATGGTTTGTAGTCTATGGGGTTAGACCGAGCATCTAACTCATGTTAAGACTATTATGTTGTCTAAAGCCTTGGAGGGGACGGTTTGTCTTGACTGTCTGGAGCTGAACTCCCAAGTAGAGACATAGATATGTTGCTTGGTGGTGACATATTAGACCGGGACTAAAGCGTGATTGATCTACGAAGTTCGCTTTAAGTGGATCGATCTGCTTTTGACGTTCATCATGCAGTAACCTTAATCCTGAGTAAAAGGACAGCTTCATGTATATGACTTGTGTACTTTGATGTTCTAATGGCTAAAGTGTCTCAGAGGTAGTAAGCTTATAGACTGGTTCGTTGGGTGCATGACTTGTATATGATGAAGGGTTCGCTTATAGATATCGGAATCATAGCTCTAATAAGGAGTTAAGGGTATCCTCTTAAAGGCATTATACTGAATGTGAAAGTGGACAAGGCTTTGGGTCGTCTGCTGGGCGGATGACTTCTTATTCACATATGGTGAATAATCATTTTCTTAATTCGATAGTATAATGGAACTTTAAGATAGCCTGATCAATAGGATTAAACGGACTTTGGCCTAAGGCTGATCATGGATATCATATGAGGGTTCTGCATACATGACAAGGTCATTGGATGATAGATTGTCACAGGCTTACGTAATACGGTATATAATTGGGAGTTCAGTTTCAGGTTTATAGTGGTGTGACTCTTAAATTAGTGATCATATGATTGAGTTGTTCGATAAAGAATGATGATCATATGGATTTGCGGGAGCCTGATTATATATGTCCAATCAGTCCCTCTACTAGCTCCACATAATTCCTTAACGTTTGGCAAATTGATTTGTATATGCTATTGGCTAGTTTATTATGCATGGATGGTGATGACATAGGATTAGGATGGTAGACAAGATTCTCTCCAGTTGGATTCAGATTTTGTTTTGGATAATAGAGTACACAATTATTCGAACTCCAAATACAGTTGCCATGATTTTATTTGAGATTGGATTGGAGTTGTAAAAAATTATCCATGAGAACAAGAATTTGAAATACAACTGTTTTGTGGGTTTTGAATTTGAAATTTGAATTTGAAATTCGAATTTGAGATTTAAATTTGAAATTTGAAATTTGAAATTTGAAATTTGAATTTGAAATTCGAATTTGAAATTTGAAATTCAAATTTTGAATCACAGTCCAAGTGGGATTCGAATTTGTTGTGGTAAATCCACAAGGAATGAAATTCGAATTTGAGTTGGATCTAGAGAGGATAATCTTGTTAGAATCCTACTTGAATTTTGAATCCAAATCCTAACTAAAGATGGATGAAAATTTTGAGGATTATCCTCAATGGATTTTCGGATTTTTGTGGATAAGGTTCAAGGAAAAATTCAAGTTTCAATCCCAGTTGAATTTGGATTCTCTCTTCCCAGATAATGGCCGAATTTTTCGAGTGAATCTCCTAGGAGATTTTCGGTAATTTTGGATAAGGATGAGATAAGATTCAAGCTTGAAAATCCTAGTTGAATTTTGATTCTCCCTGATCTAAAAGTGGTCTAATTTTTGAGGAGATTATCTCCTTTGAATTTTCAGATTTTTGGTTGAAAAAGGGAGATAAAATTCTAGTTAAAATCTTGTCTAGATTTGGATTGGAATTATCCTAAAATGGCTGAATTTATTGTTCGGATTTCCCCTTGGAAAATTCAGATTTTGTGCTTATGGATAAGGGAGAATATCTTCTCCTAATCCAATTTGAATTCAGAGAATCACCTCGTGTAGGTCTATAAATAGAGGTCCTACCACTCCAGTTCTCTTAGACCACAGACTCTCAGGTGAGCAGGCTTATTGTTGCATAACTTACCGTGACAATAAGTTCTTTAGAGATCTGGGTGGTCGGAAGAAGAGTAGTAGTTCTAGCATACCGATCGAGGTTCAGAGTGCCCACATACTCAGCCATTCGGAAATTGGAGAATAGTAGAGAAGGCTAGTTGGTTTAAGCCCTCCGGTCATTCTCCTCCTGCAGATTGGCGTCCTTGAGGTATGAGTTTTAATTGTTGTTGGTTTATTATGTATGGCATCATGAGATATTTAACGATCTAAAAATTTTTAATTGTTCCGCTGCGCCACTCTGATACGTTTTTACCGATTTATTTTCCTACAATTGGTATCAGAGCCATCTCATGACTATGCCATGTACATAAATTAGATAATTACTAAGTCTTTTTATTTATGTATGGATTTGATATTTAGAGAATGACATTCTGGGACTCCTTTATGTTGTTATCATGGATTATGTATGTAGTATGTGGTTATTTTAATTTTTTGAATTATTATAAGCATGTTTGTTCATGCCGGTTATGGTTCCTTAGAATTTAGAAAAAATTGTATCTAGGAATTTTTATGTAACCACGGGAGCAGTTTATTAGCACTGTAATTTTCCCATGGATTTTGATTTTTGTCTCTTAGAATTATTATGATTAGAATTTTGTACACCAGAAATGGTTTAGGAAATTTTTATGTAATTAATCTAGGAGGAGATTGAAGATTGAAGGCCGTAATTTATTTTTTCCCAAAAGTTAAATTTAATTTAAAGGTTGAAATTTTGATTGTGTGGAAAGTTTCAATTTAATTGGGATTCAAATTAATTTTTGGAGATCCTAATAGGTAAATTGGAATATGGCATGAAAATCGAGAACGACCCCTCGGGATAGGCCGTCTGGCCTTGGTGGGGCTGCAGCCTCTACCCTCAGGCAGGATGGGCTGCGGCAGCCCCTGTGCAGGCCATAATCACCCACGGCCGCAGGCTTGGCCTGCAGCCGAGGGTGGCCATGGCCTACCCAGGGCTGGCCGCAGCCTGGGCGTGCAGCTTGTGGCTGCAGGCGCTGCCTGCAGCCTGGCGCTACATGCTTGGCCTGCAGCCCGGCAAGGCTGCTCATGGGCGGCCGTGGGCTGCCAGCCCCCCCGGGGCTAGGGGCTGCCCACGGCGGCTGCCGCCTCCGGGGACGGTGGTGCGACGATTCAAAAATCGAAAAATTTTGATTCTTAAATTTGAGATTTAATTTAAATCATGTTTAAAAATATGTAATTGAAAATTTGAAATTTTTGAAATTACATATTATTACACATGATGTTTAAAATTGTTTAAAATTTGAATTTGAAATTTAAATTTGAAATTCGAATTTAGAATTTGAATTTGAAATTTAAATTTTTGGAGATTTAAATTTTAAATAATTCTTGGGATGAGAAATAAATGGAGAGGCTACATAAAGATGGATACAAGAAGACGGAACAAAATCCAAGACCCAAAGAATGCTTTGGATGAAATTTTGTAATCTTTATTTTCTTTGTTCTGGGATGGAACCATGGCTTGGTTATTCTGTCAATTATTTTTTCTGTGATATGTCATGGATGTATAAATATGTATTGATGGATGTTTTATATGCATATTTGATAACATGTCATATAGGATAGCTGAGTGCCGCTCATACTATATTGATCATACATAATTTGTCAAAACTTGCATGTTTTTCAAAATATTGAGTGGGAGAGGTTTTCAAACAAAACCCACGGCCTCCATTGTTGATCCATATGTGAAAGCATGGTAACACCTCGCGTTAGTTCTGCCCTGACCATACCCCTCGTTAGGTGTTTACTACCGCCGGTATACTAGATTGGATCTCCTACGTGGAAAACATATTCGGGTACGATCCTATTCATGACCACCCCTCGTTTAGTTATTAACCTTCCCCATAAGCTCTGTTAACTAAACTGGTGGCCAAATAAGCGGTTATTAATATATGTCTTAACCTTGGAGGATTTAAGGCAACATATATTAATTGGACGGGGTCCATGTTTTGGCTATTTGTTTTCATGACCACCCCTCGGTGGCTTGGGGAATAGGTGCTGAGAATTACTGTTGCAATGCTACATGTTTTTCAAGTTTCATATAGGAACATATTTATACGTTTTATTTGCTAAATTATCTGTATATTTGCTTGGGCTTTCTAATGATGTCTAGTATAATTTTATTTCAGTTCAAAATGTCACCGACACCCCTCATTTCAATACTTACTGAGAATAAACTGAATGGCGATAATTATAAAGATTGGAAAAGAAATCTGTTGATAGTTCTCAGCTGCGAGAGACACAAGTTCGTACTGGACAAACCTTGCCTACCAGGGCCAAAACCTGACACACCGCTTAAGGAGGTCCCGGTTGCCTATACTCGTTGGAGAGAATCCAATGATATAGCTCGATGCTACATGCTTGCTAGCATGACGAGTGCTTTACAAAAGCAGCATGAGACTTATCAGGTTGCTAGGGAGATCATGGACAATCTGGAGGACATGTTCGGAGGCCAAGAAAAGTTGGCTCGACAATCCGCTATAACCAGCATTATAAACTCTAAGCAAAAGGCAGGTACTCTGGTGAAGGACCATATGATCACTATAATGGGATTCTTCACTGAGGCTACCGAAAATGGTGCTGAGTTGGACTATAATATCTAGATCGAGATGGTGTTCAAAACTCTGTCTAAAGATTTTGTGGGGTTTAAGGCCGCATACAATCTGTCGACAAGGGAGTTAGGACTAACCGAGCTCATGAAGCAACTCCAAGCTTATGAGCGGATGATCAGGGATGGGGATGTAGTGCAACCCAAAGGAGAGGCCAATTTAGCAGAATCTTCCAAACCCTCACTGAAGAGGAAGAGGCCAAAGCAAAAGCAAGCGGCTTCCAGTTCTTCTAATCCTCCTATCTCGGATGGGAAGAAGAAGAAGAGGAACAAGAAGCCCAGGGACCCTAAAAAGTCCAAGTGCTTCCGCTGTGGGAAGGTAGGTCACTTTAAGAAGGCTTGCCGGGAATTCCTAGCCGCCAAGGGCAAGGAAGGTAAGGAACTTCACTACTTAGAAGCATGTTTGGTGGAAGAATCGAAAGACACTTGGGTCATTGATTCGGGCGCCACTAATCATGTTTGTGTTTCTATGCAGGGGTTCATGGAAACGAGAAGTCTACATGATAGGAGCCTCTCGTTGTGAACTGGAGACGGCAGCTTGGTGGTGGCTGAGGCAGTGGGAGATATTTACCTTTACTTCGATCAATTTAGGTTTATTTTATTGAAAGACTGTTTTTATGTTCCTAATTTTAGGAGGAACCTTATATCGGTAGCTTGTTTAATAAAGGATTCTTATTCAATTTCTTTTAGTAAAAGAGTTGATTCGTAGAAATAAGTCTTTTATCTGTTCTGGATGGATGGATGGAAACCTATATTTGATCAAACCAAAGATGTACTTACTGCTTGACACCAAATTAATAGATAATTCTAAAAGGTCGAAAGTTTCTCACTCTAACACGGCGTATCTTTGGCATTTAAGACTTGGTCATATTAATCAGGATAGGATTCAAAGATTGGTGAAAGACGGTCCTCTAGAATCTCTGGAGGAGGTACGTCTTCCTCAATGTGAGTCTTGTCTAGAGGGTAAGATGACCAAGAGGTCTTTCGAAGCTAAGGGTACAAGGGCTCAGGAGCTCTTAGAAATTGTGCACACTGACGTATGTGGCCCCATGAACATCACAGCACGAGGAGGGTTCGAGTATTATGTCTCTTTTATAGATGATTACTCGAGGTATGGACTTGTGTATCTGATGCACCGCAAGAGCGAAACCTTTGATAAGTTCAAAGAGTATCGTGCGGAAGTGGAAAAGCAATTGGATAAATCCATTAAGACACTTTGATCTGATCGAGGTGGCGAATACCTCTCCGATGAATACCTCGATCTGATCGAGGTGGCGATTACCTCTCCGATCGGAAGTGGAAAAATGTTTGATGGTAAGTGATGGAAATGAATTATTGTTTAATGGGTTTTGTGTCATAACTTACTCAATTTTTTATTGCTACTTTTTGGGGATTTTGTGTAGCTAAAATAGCTGGTTTCCAGCCAAGGCACATGGTTTTCAAGGCCAAAATTCATCTGTATTTTGGTTCTCTTTGCAGTCCAGTTTTCTACTGTGGTGTTCACTCCTTTCTCGGTAGTGTTCTAATTTTCATCCAAAAATTAGCTTTCTGATTCTGATTTTTATACTAATGATTTGTAGTTCATTTATACTATCGAAGAGCCCATTCTGTGCCAATTTTCTATTCATTTCCTATACTGTGGTTGTGTCTACACTATGTTGTCCTTTTGCATACAAAACGAGGCATTCCTGTGCAAAATTTCAAACACAGTCTCTCTTGACTAATTTAAATGTGCTGATTTCAATTTTATTAGTTTTACGTCCGTCCAGGGTCATCTGGACTAGTTTTCAGGATCTGTGTGACCTCGTCTCAAAAAACGTGCCAATGCCTGATTGACTAATTTAGGCATCCTAAGTCTAAATATATCAATTTCATGGCAAGATAAGGTCGTCTTGACCCTCTTCTTGACACTGCATATCTCTCAGACAAAAATTCACGTCTTGTGCCCAATTGACCAAATTGGGCTTGCTGACTGTGAATATATCAGTTTTGAGTCAAATTAAGGCCGTCTTGGCCATTAACTTGACACTGCGTTTTTCAATATTCACAGTTTTTTGTCTAACTGACTAGTCTGAGTGTTCTGACTCCGATTTTATCAGTTTCTAGGTTAGGAGAGGTCATCTGGACCTTCGTTCTCGATAATGTACCTCTACTAGGGTATCTCTCGCTGTAGTGCTCAGATGTTCAGTCTGAGTGTTCTAGTGATCCGTTCACCAGTCTTGTGTCAAAAAATGGTCATCTGGACCAGTTTCCTGATACTGCGCATCTCATACACTTATACACATAATAGGATGGACTGGGTTCACTATCGGTTACCCTATTTCACTGCATAAATAGTAATTAACAGTACTGTACTTGTTTTGTCTATTGGAATTCATACAGTATTTTCAACTTAATTACTCATCATGTAGTAATTAGGTTTCATGAATTTTGGAGAGTCATTGTAACAGCTCTCTACTCATTACACAGCCTTTTACACGGGTTCTAACATGGGTGTGTATTATCTGAACACGGGTGTGTACTAGTTGAGCTTGCTTAACACGGGCATGTCCTGAAAACATATTCATTTATCCGAGCGGTACATGGCCATGTATCTGGTTGTGTTACACCACACGGCCATGTTCACTCACGCAGCCTTTTCACATATATAGTCCGATCGGTACACGGCTTCTTACACGGTCGTGTACCTGACTGTGTTATGTGAATTTGCACCAAATCGTATCAAATTATTCCTCAATTTCTCATTATATGAAAATCAGGTTACAGGAATGAGGCGGTCCTTACAACCTACCCCCTTTATAAAATTTTTGTCCTCGAAAATTAGATTAAATCTGGGAAGTCTCTTTTCGTATCTTCTTCCTGTTCCCATGTAGCTTCTTCGAGGTTATGGTTCCACCACAATACTTTTACAAGCTGTATAACCTTATTCCTAAGTACTTTATCTTCTCTGGCTAAAAATCGCATGAGTTTCTCTTCATATGTTAAATCGGCATGGACTTTAATCGGCTCTTGGCTTAGGATGTGGGAACTATCTGGCATGTACTTCTTTAACATCGAGACGTGGAAAACATTATGCACGAAAGCTAGTTTGGAAGGGAGCGCTAATCTATAGGCTACCAAAAATTCTCTTTCAGGTCTTTGTACATTTTGTTTGCCCCTAGATGTACCGAGTATGGCATGTCGTGGGCTTCCGAAAGGATCTTCTTCTTGAGTTCTTCATCTTTCAAAACACACACTCTATCTCTAAAATAGGGTATACCATCCTTAAAGACTCAAAATTCTGAACTTTGGTCCTCCGTTGCCTCCTTTCTGAGCTTGATTAAGGTTGAATCAAGGTCCTGGCCGGCCTTAATCTCTTTTAGGAGCATTGACTAGAGGGTTATCTCAAACAACCTCCCTGTTAAAATCTCAATCTCGATGCTGTGTAGCTCTTTCTGTAGTGTTTTTGACAAGGCATGGATAGCCATAAGCGACGACGTATGTTTTCTACTCAGTGCATCGGCCACCTTATTAGCTTTACCTGGATAGTATAGGATCTCACAGTTGTAATAATCCTTTACCAATTCCAACCATCTTCATTGTCTCGTGTTGAGCTCCTTTTATGTGAAGATATAATTGAGGCTCTGGTGGTCCATGTAGATCTCGCATTTGAAGCCATATAAGTAGTGCCTCCAAATTTTAAGTGCAAAAACGACCGCTATCAGCTCCAGGTCATGTGTCGGGTAATTCCTTTCATGGTTCTTGAGTTGTCGCGAAGCATACACGACCACTCTACCATTTTACATCAACACAACACCTTGTCTGGTCTTGGAGGTGTCACTCTAGATCACAAAATTTCATTGACTAGCCTCTAGAATAGTTAGAATTGGAGCATTCTTGAGTCTCCTTTTTAGCTCCTGGAAGCTCCTTTCGCACTTATCAGTCGACTCATACTTCTTCTCTTTCTTGGTGAGTGCTGTGAGTGGTGCAGCTAACTTTGAAAAGCCTTCAACAAAGTGCCGATAATAACCCGCTAGTCTTAGGAAGCTATAGATTTTTATTACATTTTTTGGAGTCGGCCATTCACTAACTGCTTCAACTTTTGTTGGATCTACTGAGACTCCCTCTTTAGAGACTACATGGCCAAGAAAGTGGACCTTCTCCAGCCAAAATTCACACTTGGAAAGTTTGGCATACAGTTGATGCTCTTTTAGCCTGAGTAGGATGGCCTCAGATGCTCCTCATGCTCTTCCTTTGTCTTGGAATATACAAGTATGTCATCGATAAACACAATGACAAACTTGTCTAAGAATTCCTTGAAGACACGGTTCATTAAGTCCATGAAGGCTGCTGGGGCATTCGTCAGTCCAAATGGCATAACAGCGAACTCGTAATGTCCATATCGTGTTCGGAATGCCGTCTTGGGTACATCTTCATCCCTAATTTATAGCTAATAGTACCCAAAATGTAAGTCAATCTTGAAGAATATGGCAGCACCTCGGAGCTGGTTGAACAGATCGTCGATCCGTGGCAACGGATACTTGTCCCTGATCGTGATCTTGTTTAGCTCCCTATAGTCTATACACATCCTTAGGGTTCTATCCTTCTTCTTTATGAACAAAACCAGTGCTCCCCACGGTGAGCAGCTTTGTCGGATGAAGCCTTTATTCATCAGATCCTTTAACTAAGTTTGAAGTTCCTTTAACTCTACTAGGGCCATTCTATAGGGGGCCTTGGAGATGGGGGCTGATCGTGGTAGGAGCTCGATCTCAAATGCTATCTCGCACTCTGGCGGAAGTCCTGGAAGATCCTCTGGGAATACTTCCATGAAATCCTTGACTACTAGCACACTGTACGGCCCTGCTTTTGCTTCCTGGGTCTTGTCTACT
Organism: Antiaris toxicaria; assembly: GCA_035233585.1. Classification (NCBI taxonomy): domain Eukaryota; kingdom Viridiplantae; phylum Streptophyta; class Magnoliopsida; order Rosales; family Moraceae; genus Antiaris; species Antiaris toxicaria. The sequence goes on from CP141156.1 coordinate 74,129,374, forward strand.
ATATGCATGAGGAAGCTGGAGCATCCACTGGATAGTAATGTATGTAGCCCTTATTGCTGATATCATCATCTTCAACCACTTCAGCGATAAGTCCTCATAGACAAACTTCTCGTGTTTGATCGAGTCGAAGGCAACTTTCTGTCTTTGACAGTCTATGACGGCGTTATATTTGGCAAGGAAGTCCATTCCCATGATTATGTCATAGTCATGCATGTCGAGGATTATCAGATTAGTGCTTAACTCCCATCTGTAGATAATTACTAGTACATGGCGTAGCCAGTAATTAGACAACAAAACTTCCCAATTTGAAAAGTTTGATCCATCTTATCTAGATTCTTGTCTAACTTCTTAGCAAATTCTGAGGATGCAAATGAATGTATGGCTCCGGAATCAAACAAAACCATAGTAGTGGAGTTGGCGATAAAAAGCTGACCTGTTACCACTGTCGAGGTTCTGGCCTCTGGATCCTCTCTGGTGAAGGCGTAGATCCTCCCCTGCGTCTCTGGAGCTTCCAACCTACCCTGAGCGATTGATGGACCCTCAATCCTGGTCTGAATGACATGCAGCTGTCTGCTAGCGATGCGGGCTTGGACTTGTTGATTCTGTGGGTTGGAGCAGCAATTCTTGGCATAGTGGCCTTCTTTGCCACTGAAGTAGCAGCCACTAGTTCCTAGGCAGTATTCTCCGGGATGGTTCTTTCCACACTTTGGACAAGGCAGGTATGGGTTGCCATTTCCTCCTCGGTTACTCTTCTTCTAAGGGAAGTTCCTCTGTTGCCCTTGATTGCTTGAATTTCCTTCTTGTTGTTGTTAGGGTGGGATTGTCTGTGATTCTGGCTGTTCCCCGCGTTTTGATCATTACGTTGCGAGTCGGGATGCTGTCTGCCTTTGGTTGGCTTGGCTTGTGTCTTCTCTTCTCTTCTGGCCTTGAAGAGTTGAGCCTTTCGCTTTTTGTCCTGGGCCAACCAATATTCTGCTTGGATGGCTCGGCTGACATACTTGGCTACTATTGTGGGCCCATAGCTACCGCTACAGACTTAGATGGTGATATTCGTCCTGAACATTTTCAACATCTTTTTGACCTTTTCCTTCTCGGTCGGCACTAAGTCTGGGCAGAGGCGAGCTAGCTGCTCGAACTTTCTTACTACCTCCATTATAGTCATGCTGCCCTGGCGCAGATTATTAAACTTGTCCTGTTGAGCTGCTAGGGCTTCATCATTGAAATACATCTCCTTGAACTCGACGATGAAATCTACCCAGTTCATCTCGTTATTCAGATGGCCATGGTCTTCCACCATTGGCGTGCTCCCTTACGTAGGGCAAGGGATGTACACAATACCTTCTCCCTTTCTGTCAAGCCAATGAGGTCTGAGATGACCTAGACATCAGTCAGCTAGTCGTTGGCTTCGATGGGATTCGTAGTGCCTTCAAATTCTAGCACCTTTATGCGCCTGAATCGTTCATATATGTTGCCTTTTCTCTGGGCTGGCATAAGAATGTTGACTGCTGCGAGAGCATCCACAACCGATGGTGCTGGCATTGTCCGGACTGGTAGGGCCGCTTGTTCTCTGGGGGTGTCGGGGGCTACTGGAGCCTCTTGGATTGGCACTCTTGCCATTTGGGGTGCCTGAGGTTGTTGGTTTAATCACTCCCTGATTTGAACAAGTTCTTGTTGTTGATTTAGCATCATCTCTTACATGGTTGCAAGCCATACCATTAGCTCGTCTTCTCGGGTTGCTTGATTAGTCTAAACTCTTGTTCTTGCCATTACTTCCTATGTAACCCTATCACACAGCGGGAAAGAAACTATGAGTCTTTTAAATTCTGTACTTGGGACTCATATCATATATTATCTTCTTACTTAACAATCTTACTTAAACATCTTAGATATAAATATACGTATTATATCTTTCTTTTCTTTTCTTATTCTGTGATGCTCAATACAATTGTCTCATCATATTGGGATATCGTCTAAGTGCCAGGAACTATCCTACACTTTTTGTCTCATTACTGACATGTGTGGAAACTTATCAATTTTAGGCCCTTTGGGCAAAACTATACTGCTTTTCATAATATATTTCACAAAATATATATACATATATTCAAAATTCTAGTTCAGCGGGAGTGATACACACTTCCTAATATACAATCACATAAGTACGTTTAGTTAAGTCTGGTAGTGAAAGCTACTGTTCCCCTCTATATATTTACATAACAAAATTTCTCGTCGAAAAGGGTTACTACTACTACTCGGAGGATATTCCTGACTCGGCATTAGAAATCATCTCGTCCTCACTATCACTAAGTGGGAACTCCTCTGCGTCCTCCTCCTCATCTCCCCAGATAATACTGCTTTCATTGTCATTTGCAATGATAACTTGGGGCTCATATATTTCTATCCACTTATCGTCACTAATGTGATCGGGAATTTCCTCCCCCTCATCGTCAGGTTGAGCATCGGGAGAGCCTCATCATCCTCTTCATCCACATGATGTCTGCGAGACAGAGGGGCTGGTTCGGGGTCCTCTATGGGTTCCTCATTGCCCTTAGATACTACTGGCTGGTGTACGGCCACGAACTCTTCGTCGGCCGGCTGGGGTACTACATCCGTCGGGTTACCCTCCATGTTAGCTCTTGCTGTTGCAAAGCCTTCACCAGGTGCAGGATTGAGTGCCACTTTCTTGGCTTCTACTATATCCCGGGCAAGGCACCTCAGGTCTTCGTGTTGAGAAGGGTAGGGAATGTGGTCCTCATGTACCATGGTGTCCCTCTCCATAGCAAGTCAGCTATCTCTGCAAAGGATCGATCCGAAGGGACGTGGGGAAGCATCTCATCCATGAACCTCTGACAGTAATGTGCCATGGTCTCTCCCTCATAGATATCCAAAATGCTAGAGAGGACTTGGTATTTCCTATCGCACATGTCATCCCAAATATCTCTGTCTCGGGCTGGTTCAACACTGCGGCAGAGGTCGGAGCAGAATTTGACCCACTGCACTAGATGCATGATCCTGCATCGTTCATTCTACTAGGTCAACACTAGTCCTTCTAGTCTGTTGCTAGCCAAAACCACCTGTAGATGTGGTGGAATATGACATGCTTCAAAAATGACTTCCAGATTGTGGATCCAGTATAGAAGCTCGCTTGAGTGACGAACATCGTATATGTCCCGTCGCATGGCGTCAAAAGCCAGGCTCACCTATCGATCCTCCTGTACTTGGCAAGGGTCTTGTGGTGCGGCCATTATCTCCTATTATAAATTAATCATCAACTTATATTCTAAATATTGAAAAATAAAGCTAACTTACTTGGACAGATGAGGCAGGCGTACGGCGATGTGAGGTAGGGTGGCAGGATACCGCTCTAATACCAACCGTGATGTCTCGTGCCCTTAGTGGCCCAGGCCGTCACTTAAAAACTACTACTTGCATTGTTACTTATACTTTATTGCAAACTTACTTAAAATATATTTACTTAGATACCATAATTTTTGGGATTTTTTTGTATGTGTTTACTACTCACGTACGTATACTTTAAATATACATCATCTAAATATTTGGGAGTTCAATTACCTATACACACTTGTAATACTGTTTAACTATTTACTATTCAAAAATACTGCTTAACGGTTACTATTCAAAAATATTATTTAACTGTTGCTATTCATAGATACTGTTTAACCGTTACTATTCAAAAATATCAATTAACTGTTATTGTGCAAAAGTACTGTTTAACTATTACTATTCAAAAATACCAGTTAACTGTTACGATGCAAAAATACTATTTAACTGTTACTATTCAAAAATATCGATTAACTGTTACTATGCAAAAATACTGTTTTCTCAAGCTGTGCAGAAGATTAACTTGCGGTGTCTCCATAACCTTGCCTCACATCCGCCTCGGTTGCCGTCATCGCCCATTGATTTCTTAAGTCGTAGGACGCTTACCTACAGCATGAACACACTCTATTAGCTTTATGCCCAGTAAGTACAACATGTTAATAGCAAAACATGTTTAAACATAGTACATCCTTAAAATTATATAAGCATGCCAGGTATCAACATATATCACTTAAACATGTCACATGCCAGATAATCACATATCATATCACTGAATCAACTTCACATACTATATGCATGGCAGATAGCACCATATACGGAAATGCATTTTACTATAAATGGAAGCATCGTGAACTATTGCATACCGTGTACAATGCATGGTCCAGTTATGCTCATTTATACTTCGTTATTCTCTTTTCTTTCTTGTGTCTACTTAGGGCCCATGTGTCTGTCCCGAGTATATGCAAACCATCGGTAACGTCTATGGTCACTAAAATGAAGAACCATCAATGGATGCTCAACTTAACTTTAACTTGAAAAACCTCTACAGCTGGAGAGGCTAGTACAACATGCTTCTTAATTTCTATCTTGTTTATCTGTTCTGATCATATGCTTTCTTAGCTATCCTTAATCCTATGCGACAGGGATATATGGCATCTAACTTTGTTCTTTCATCAATCTATGTGATTGTGAACTATATGCTTCTTCTACATGTTGTGCACAACTGTGTTTAATGCATACTTAAAATACTGTAATACTGTAAAAACCATCTTTAAATTCATTTTATTCATGCTATAGGCTGAGTTGTACTTACCTAGTTTGCACGCAACCTCGTACTCTCACCTTTATCAAATTTACAAGTGACTACCTATCATCATAACGTTTCTCATCGATACTTTTGCTGAGTCACTAATACTGTTAGTGAAAAAAGTAGATAAAATCATTTGGTACCGATTGTTATCGGTACGACTCGCTCTCTTTTTCAACATTTGAATCTCTAGACGTGTTTAATTAACTTATTGCCCCATAAATTAATTACAACGTTCTCTGGTCACTATTATCATTAGTGACTGTATCTTGTATTGTGGTATAGTACCGAGGTCTATCGGTACCCTATTACTCTGTTTGGGCATTTGGTGTCTAACTTCTATCATTTTTTATTAATTATCTTCTTGACAAATTAATCACCGTTCCTCGCAGTATCATTCAAAACATGGTCCTTGACTGGTTGCTAGCCTATCAACTGACCGGTTACCTCGCGCGTCGTTAACTAGGTAGTCTACTAGTTTACTATGTGTAAACTTGGTGTAGTAACTGACCGGGTTACTGTGCTTGTTTGGGTATGGTAGCCTACCGGGCTACCCACACTATTTTAGTTATTTTTGAAAATTGTCTTGGTTGCCTTATAAAATTCTTGGAAAATTGTGTGCTTTGAAACCGTCCCCTTATCACACCATTGGAAGGTGAGGGACGTTTTTATGAAAACCGTTTTTATTTTTAAAGAGTTAAAATATATTTTTGGTGTTGCATTTTAAAGGTGGTTTTTGAACCACTTATCAAAACTGTTTTGAAACTTGATCGAAACGACTTAGTTTATAAATATGGCGAACATAAAATTTTTCATCCTTGATGAGATGAACAATTCTTGTGTTCACCTCGGAGCTCAAATCTAACTCAAACCAGTCCTAATCTTACTAAACCCATGGCCATTGTGCCCAGTTTTTTGTAAAAATTCTAGTTTTACGTTGCTTTAAAAATGGCTCTGTTTGAGACCTGAAACGGCTAAATTTTTAAAAAAACATGTAGGTTTCTTAAAGGTTTCGATGACATATACAACTTTTGTGTTGAGCTCGAGATCCGGTTCAGATTTTAAGTGGTCCATTTTTAACAAAACCCGAGACTGTGTGTGGGTTCAGATTTTTGGTCCCGGTTTTGGGCACCAAATGAAAACAACTCAAAAAAAACCTATCATAGTGTCATTTTTGGCCAAACCCTATTTGATGCAAAAACGACTGTAACAAAATTTTCTTAAAATTCCATGTTTCACAAATCCCAAATTTGGACTCTAACTTGGTCAAAATGACCAAAACCTGTGGCCTTTCTTGGGGACAGATTGTGTGCAGCCATCCTTAAAACGAAACGTTCATGCTCACACGTGTGCACATCCATTAATAAAAATGTAAACACAACCACAAACTTAAAAATAGAAGGCTAAGGGCTTGAAATAAACTTATTACAACCCATTTGCATAAACAAATACACATAAATCTCTTGATTAAAATCTTAAAAACAATTGACCACAAAAGGGAGGGTTTTCGGTTTTTACCTCTTATGCTATGAACCGAGCATAAACTTGAGTCAAGGCTTAAGTGACCAAATGGCCGTGTGATTCTTGGTGAAAAAGGGGTCGGTTTATGCTAGCAAGACACCAAAAATTATCTCTTTAATATCAACTAAAAACAATAACCAAAAACCACAAAGATTGGTTTCAAAAACTCACCCTTGGATGGACTTAAAATGGCTTAGAATGAATCCTCCTAGCTCAAGCTTAAAGGGGGTTAAATTTTGGTAACTTTTGGCTGTGTTCTTGGCTTGAAAAATGGTGGTTTTGGCTGAAAAGGGTGGTCGACTGCAGCAAGAGAAATGAGAGAGAGAATGAGTTGTGTTTTGGGTGTGAAAAAGAAAGGAACACAACTAAAGTTAGGCTTACCCTTTTATGGACAACTCTAAGCAAACATTAACCAACCTTAAGCTTGATTAATCAAGCCAACCTTAAGCTAATTTGGGGACAAATTTCTGCTCATTTCAGCCCTCAAAACTGAGGAGGCCAGCGGCCATTTAAGGTGGGGGGGGGGGGGGTATAAAAAAATGTTTGATGGTAAGTGATGGAAATGAATTATTGTTTAATGGATTTTGTGTCATAACTAGCCCAATTTTTTATTGCTACTTTTTGGGGTTTTGTGCAGCTAAAACAGATCTGCATTTTGGTTCTCTTCGCAGTCCAGTTTTCTACTACGGTGTTCAATCATTTCTCGACAGTGTTCTAATTTCCATCCGGAATCGGATTTCTGAATTTGATTTTTATACTGATGATTTCTAGTTGGCTTATACTGTCTAAGAGCCCATTCTATGCCAATCTACTATTTATTTCCTGTATTATGGTTGTGTCTACACTGTATTGTCCTTTTGCATGCAAAAGTTCCTGTGCAAAATTTCACACACAATCTCTCTTGACTAACTTAGACGTGTTGATTTTAATTTTATCAATTTTACATCCATCCTGGGTCTTCTAGACCAATTTTCGGGATCTGTGTGACCCCACCTTGGAATACGTGTCAGGTGCCCGATTGACTAATTTAGGCGTCCTGAGTCTAAATATATCAGTTTTGGGGCGATTGTAATGATTAGGAAATATGCAGTATCAAGAAATTGGTTAAAATGACATTTTCTTGATATGAAACTGATATATTTAGAATCAGAATGCTCAAAATTAGTCATTTAAGCACAAAATGTAGATTTTGTTGAGAGGTATGCAGTATTGGGATAAGGGTCAAGATGACATTTTCTTGGCCCGAAACTGATATATTTAGACTCAGGATGCCCAAATTAGTCAATCAGGCACCTAACACGTTTTTCGAGATGTGGTCACACAAATCCTGAAAACTGGTCGAGATGACCTTGAATGAAGTTAAAACTGATAAATTTGGATTCAACACGTCCAAATTAGTCAGTATAGCCTATTTGTATGCTCAAATTAGCTAATTGAGCACAAAGGTAATTTTTGACCGAAAATTCACAGTATCAGAAACTGGTCAAGATGACCTCAGATGAAAATAAAACTGATATATTTGGATTTAAGACGCCCAAATTAGTCAGGATAGCCCATGTTGAAATTTTGGGCGAAAAAGTATATAAAGGGCAAAAAATCAGAAATTTCAAAAACAAGCCCATAACTTTCTTTCATTTTCTCTTTCCTCCCCTTACACGAAAATGAACAGTAACCGACCACCGAAAATGGTGTCCATTTTTGACACCGCCAGTGCCATCGGAAAGCTCTCACCGAGCTGAGCCCAACAGTGGGTCGACTCGACGGAACGGCCGTCGCACGCCGCCACACACGCCGCTCGAATGCCGCTGGAGCGGAGAATTTTGATCGTCGATATCTCCGCCGTCTGGCCACCGTTTGCCGTGAAACCGGTCCCAAAATTTTCGTGGTGAAGAAAGGAGCGAAACCCATGCCACCGACCGCCTCAACACCGACGGAATTACGCCGCCCAAGCTTCAACAAATTCGGTGAAACGCCACCGTGGAGCTGCCGTCGAAACCACCAACTCCGGCCGAGCTCAAGTACGCCGTTAGTGCAGAAATGACTGCATGGTTGAGGGGAGCAAAAGCCCTCAACCAATTTCGGGAAAAAGTCCGGCACGGCGGAGTTCCACCGTCACCGCTGTGGCCGTGGCTTTTGAGGGGATTTTCTGATGATTGGGGCCTCCAAACATGAAATTTAGGCTATCAATGGATTCCTCTCGTCGAGCTCTTCAAGATGGGCTACTCATTTGCCACCGTCGCCACCATCAACTGCCGGTCAACGGCGATTCAATGCCGATCAACAGCGGTCAAAGTCGGTCAACGGCGACCGTTGACCGAAAATTGAAGAATGGCCCATTGGCCTATTTTCGACGTTCCGGACACATATGCGGCGTCAGAATTGCAAGACGGGGTCTCAAAAGCAAAGAACAGATAATTAAAGTTTGTCCGCGTGAAACCGAACAGTTTGTTCGATCGCCAGTGGGACGATTCCGGTAGTGACTTCGGTCCCTCCATTCCTGAAATTTATGTTTTAGAATGAGTATACATGAATTATGTATTCTGGAATGTGAAATTGTAAGAAAAATGGACTATGTGTATGAAAAATAGTCAAATGAGAAAAAGTGAAAAATGTAAAGATTTTTACGTAAAAAGTTAAGTTTTTACGTAAAAATATAGGCTCTGGTATAGTACGTGGTAGAATAGAACTAGGTTAGATGGTTTCGAGCCGTTTCCTAAACACCGGGAACCCAAAAATTAAGCGGAAATGCTGTCGAAATTTTGAAAACGGCACAGAATATTATAATAAGAACCAAAGGGTAAAATGTGATCGGGATGGAAACCCGAGCCCTTTCAGTGACCTAGACCTGAAAAAGAGTATTAATGCTCAAGAGTCAGAATAGTACCACCCGAGGGTCGGTAAATAGTAAACCAAGAAATTGTGGCAAATAAGGCTGTAAAAAAATTTAGTAAAGCCTAAGAAAATTTATTTGATGATTTTTGAGCTTAGAAGATCCAGTCTAAGCAATAAAATGAAAATGATATGACTCAAAGACCCATTAGGGGCAAAACGGTAATTTTGACCCGAAAATTTCAAGAATGATATAAAAGGATCCTAATGGACTTAGAATGGCTTAATTAAGATTTTAAGGGCCAAAATTAAGTTATGAATCAAAGAAAAGTAAGGTTATAATAAGAAAAATCCCATTAGGGGTAAAATAGTAATTTTGTCAAAAGTTCAGGGTAAAATAGTAATTTTACCAAAAGTTAGTAGAAAAGTTACAAATGGGATATTAGACCCCTAAGTTATGATTGAGAAATGAAACGTATAATTTTTTTTAAGTTTTATTAAGTTTTATATATGAAAGAAGCATGGAAAATAACCGTTATTATTATTTCGATTATAGGAATCTGCGCCAGACAATATGAAGAAACGTCTGCGGACCAAGGAAGCAAGAAAAGAGATGCTAGCAAGTATTAGTAAGTTTAAACATTTAATTGACTGCGACATAATTGAACTGGTCATGTTATGTGCTATGTGTTCTATGTAGTAAGTTCGAATATTTAATTGATTGCAATATGAATAGACTATTATGTCTAAGTATGATATGTGGTAAGTTCAAATATGTGATTTGTCTGCAACATGAACTAACATGTTATTTTATGCCTATATGATATGTGTAGTAAGTTCAAGTATTTATTTGTCAGCAACATGAACTGACATGTTATGTTAGGTTTATGTTTAAGTGTTATATGGAATTCATGTATGTGAGTGCTATATGCACTAAAGTGTGACTAACATAATTCACACTATAGAAAAGTTACGTTAAGAAAGAAATGATTTATGAAATACAAAGAAAGAAAAGAAACAAAAGATAGAAAGAAAGAAAAGAAAAGAAACGAAAGAAAGAAAGGAAAAGAAAATGAAAGAAAGAGAGAAAGAATGAATGAATGAACGAACGAACGAACGAAAAGATGAAGTAAAGAATGAGAAAGATAAGCAAGATAATAAGACTGAAAAGTTAAGGTTGGCGTACTAGCCTCCCCAGCTATGAGGTTTAAGAGTTAAGAATAGCCTCCACCCCAGATGTGTAGTGCTACTGCAAGCTTAAGGTAGTTGATGGCTAACGCACTACCCCAAGTTTTGTAGTGCGAGATCGACCTTAGGGTTGATTGGTGGGTCGCTCCCCCATTCCCCCATTGGTCTATGCGCATTAGGTACGTCCAACCATGGGCCCACAAGAGAAAGTGAAAGATAAGAAAAGTAAAGAAAAGAAAAGACAAATAAAGAAAGAAAAGAAAAGAAAAGAAAGTAAAGCTAAGAAAAGCCAAGAAAAGAAAAGAAAAGAAAGAAAAGCTAAGAAAAGCAAAGAAAAGAAAAGAAAAGAAAGTAAAGCTAAGAAAAGCTAAGAAAAGAGAAGAAAAAAAAGTAAAGCTAAGAAAAGCCAAGAAAGGAGAAGAAAAGAAAGTAAAGCTAAGAAAAACTGAGAAAATCAAAGAAAAGAAAAGAAAAGAAAGTAAAGCTAAGAAAAGCTAAGAAAAGAAAGTAAAGCTAAGAAAAGCCAAGAAAAGAAAAGAAAAGAAAAGAAAGTAAAGCTAAGAAAAGCTGAGAAAAGCTAAGAAAAGGAAAAGAAAAGAAAGTAAAGCAAAGAAAAGCCTAGAAAAGCTAGGAGAAGAAAAGAAAAGAGACAGATAAAGAAAGAAAAAAAAAAGAAGGAGATAGAATGATAGATCAGGATACGATCCATCAGTCAAAGAAAAGAAACAGATTAGGATATGATCCACCAAAGAAACAGATTAGGATATGATCCATCAGTGAAAGAAAAGAAACAGATTAGGATATGATCCACTAGTAAAAGAAAAGAACAGAAAAGAGAGATAAATAAAGAAAGAGAAGAAAGGAAGGAGATAGATCGACAGATTAGGATATGATCCACCAGTAAAAGAAAAGGAAAAAAAAGAAAAGAGACAAATACAGAAAGAAGAGAAAAGAAGGAGATAGAACAACAGATTAGGATATGATCCACCAGTGAAAGTAAAAAGAAAGAAAAGAAAAAAGGAAGCAAGTAAGAAAAGAAAAGAAAGGAGAGAAATAGAATGAAGGAACAGGATATGATCTATAGAACAAGAAGAATGACATAATATGAAAGAAAGAACGAACAACGAAAATAAAAGTTGAGCAAGAAAAGAAAAGAAGGTCATGAAGAAAAGAAAAGAATGTCTTGAAAGAAAGAAAGAAAGAACAAAAGAATACAACGAAGAAGAAAGAACGAAAAGTAAGCAAACATATTATGACTAACATGTATGCTTATGCTATGTTATGCATAGATTGATATGCATAAGTCCGTTTTACAAAAGAACATCACGAAGAAGAAAGAATGAAAATAAATAAGCATAATGCGACTAACATGTGTGCATATGCTATGTTATGCATAATTTGAAATGCATAAGTCAGTCATACAAGTTTAAGTATATTTGTGATGTGTAAGCATACATTAAGTATGTTATGTTTAAATTGATATGTGTATACATTGTTTTGTATAATGTTGAGTATATTATGCTTAAGATGTTAAGCATACATTCTGTATGCTATGTTTAAATTATGTTATGCTAAAAAAAATGTTGAGATTGTTCTCTAAATGTTAGAATATGTTATATATGAAGTTGAAAGTAAAGTATAATGTATGTTCATGTTCTGATGCCACAGTTGGTATCAGACATGTTCTGTCCAAAAGGTATGAGTTAGTATTTTGTCATGAATATATGTTTGAACTTACCGAGCCTGTCGCTCACAAGTTTGTTTATATTGCAGGTAAGCATCTTGCACGAAGATAAGACAAGTGATGGATGACGGATGGGATCTGCATGTGCCAACGGACTGGGTGAGGGTTATGGTACTGCTATGAGTCTTCCGCTGAGCTGTTTAAAAGAGTATTAAAATGATGTTTTATAATGTAAATGAAGTTAAGGTAATGTAAAATGTTTATTATAGTAAATGTTTTACGACGGTACAGTTTCCAAGTAAAGTTTAAGAAAAGAAGAAAACAAATATTTATTCCATATTTTCACATTCAAATGGGAAGTTAGAGTAAGCATGTTAAAGAAAGTATGTTAAAAGTAAGATACCAGCTGTTATAGATGGTATCAGAATAAGTTAGAAGCAAGTTAAAAAGTAAGTTGCCGACGACCCAAGTGGTTACAGTCTATCGCATTTGGCAATAGTAGCTGACTGTAATAGTACTTTTTAACCCTACATAGGGTAGGCCGTCACAGCGAGATGCGGTTGTCTTAACCCTCTTCCCGATACTGCGTATCTCTTAGACAAAAATTCACGTTTTGTGCCCAATTGACCAAATTGGGCCTATTGACTGAGAATATATTAGTTTTAAGTTAAATTAAGGCTGTCTTGGCCATTAACTTGATGCTACGTTTTTCACTATTTACTATTCATAGTTTTCTGTCTAACTGACTAGTCTGAGTGTTCTGACTCTGATTCTGTCGGTTTCTAGGTGAGGAGAGGTCATCTGGACCTTCGTTCTCGATAATGTACCTTTGCTAAGGTATCTCTCGCTGTAGTGCTCAGATGTTCGGTCTGAGCGTTCTAGTGATCTGTTCACTAGTCTTGTGTCAGGAAATGGTCATCTGGACCAGTTTACTAATACTGCACATCTCATGCACTTATACACATAATAAGGTGGACCGGGTTTACTATCAGTTACCCCATTTCACTGTATAAATAGTAATTAACAGTACTATACCTGTTTAGTCTATTCAATTGGAATTCATACTGTATTTTCAACTAAATTACTCATATGTAGTATTTTGGTTTCATGAATCTTGGAGTGTCATTGTAATGGCTCTCTGCTCATTACACGGCCTTCTACACGGGTTCTAACATGGGCATGTATAAGGCAACATGGGCGTGTATTGTCTAGACATGGGCGTGTACTAGTTGAGCTTACTGAACATGGCCATGTCTTGAAAACATGTTCATTTACCCGAGTGGTACATGGCCACTTACACGGCCGTGTACCTGACTGTGTTACACTACATGGCCATGTTCACTCACACGACCTTTTTCACGTATGCAGTCCGATCGGTACATAGCTTTTTACATGACCGTGTACCTGACCGTGTTCTGCGAATTTGCACCAAATGGCATCAAATTATTCCTCAATTTCTCATTATACAAAAATCAAGTTACAGGAATTGGGCGGTCCTTACAATACGGTTGAGGTCGCATGGTGGCCTAATCATTGTATATCCTACAAAATACATAACCTTGTATTAACAAAAGATACTAACTTACTTGGATTGATGAGCAGGCTATGCTTTGTACCAGTAGGGATAAGGTCAATTGTTCTGATACCAACCTGTGACACCCCCAATTTCAGCCACGTGAAACTGTTACAATCCAACTCTATAGCTGATTGTGACAGCCCGTGAACCTCATTGAGTTGTCAAAAACTCTCTCATTTTTAAATCTTTGTATTTTGGAGCTCTTTTTTTTTTTTTTTCCAAAATACTTTTCTTGCATGAAAGCCTTGTATGAAAGCCATATAAAATTTAAAACTATACTTTAGTCGTCTTTTGTAATACAACATAATTTATATAAATACGATTTTCTCAACTTGTATCTCAAATACATTTTTTTCTAAATTTCCTCTTTCAATGCTCAGCAAAAAACTAGTAGCAGGACCATAATCCACAGTGAAATTCCCTATCCCAATGGCATCGTATATCCTACAGCCATCCAGAGTTTCTACTGGACAGGTTTCTTACTTACAACATGAACAAACTGGTGAGCTAACAGGCTCATCAAATTCAAACATACAGACTATGAATCACATAGATTCAAAAATATCAATAATAAAATTTTCTATGAATAGTACTATTCATCCATGAACAGTACTTTACCTTTTGATCAGTGAATAGTAATTTTGACTCTGACCGAGTACTATTCATGTTACTTTGACCGAGTACACTACACATAATGTTAGTGTCGGTTATGCTCAATTATACTTATTTATGGCTTTCATTAAATTTTCGGTCATTATCTTCATTAGTTTCTGGTTTTAAGCTCATATTGGCCGTACTGATATGATATGCATGCTAAATGTGAGGGGCCTGGGGAGCAATCCTCTGGCTAATCCTCCACAGTCCGTCATCACCCGAAGCGGTTCTTGTATCCTCGAAGGACTTGTAAACCCCCACCGTACTGGAGGTCGGTACGCCAAAAGTGGTTTAGTTACCATCTTTCAATTATAGTTCCAACCGGGTGGCATTAATCATCATCTCAAAGTCAAGAATCTTTAATGCCGTAGGTCTCTACACATTCTTTCATTTATGGGTGTGTCCTAAATTTAGTCACACTCTTTCCATAGTGCACCCATAGTACACATCTCACTTTATCAATTTGTCGGGTGTGTTAGTCTAACTACACCCTAGTGCCCGTAGGACTTTGCATCTAATGCACAATTAGTACATAATTAAATATCACAGTATTTCATGTTGCAGACATGAAAATGCTTGAACTTACCACAACGACGATAACATCCACTTTCGGAAGTCCTCTGCAGTTTTGTTATCGTCTTTAGTTTTGGTCTCTACAGATAATATATTGTATGTTAATTCCCATCCTCATTTATTATTTTGCATATGTTTATTTTGTTATTATCATTTGAACACATTTTATCTCTCTATATGATACACGGCCTGATACATGCCCATGTCCAAGCCTGTGTACCTCTCAGGTTTTTTTCTTACATGCCTGTGCTCTAAAGTACACGTTCGCGTACTTCATAAACTTTGGATTTTAACTTTAAAATCTTAGTTATGGTCTCTAGAATCTTATTTAAGGTATTCTAGGTCCTTAACAATCCTTTCCGAGCCTTTCAGAATTTTTGGTGTGGACGCCGACCAGGCTTATCCAGGCCGTCGACCACTTTCTTTCCTTATTACTCTTACGTATCATAGTCTCATTTTCCTAAGGTCCTAAGGTTAGTTTCATTTTGCTTCTTAATTTTCCTAGAGTCGCCTTCGTTGTTTCGTAGATCATATCTTATTCTATTATTCTACTTCCTTCCTTTCTTAACATACCCTTATTTGCTTCTTTTCTTTTTACTTTCACTAATGGGCCCTATGTTGCACGTACCTAATGTGCACAGACCTATGGGAGGAAGGGGGAGTGACCCACCAACCTACCTCACGGTCAATCTTTAACTTTTAGCCATTAACCTCACCTACAGGAGGTAGCATTTCGTTGTAGTGGAAATCATAACATAAAACCTCACCTACGGGAGGCCGGTACGCCAACACTTAACTTTTCAGTTTTATTATGTTTCTTTCTTGTATTTCTTACTTCATTAACTCACCTCATATACATCTCTTCTTCCTTAAGTGACCATCTAAGAACTTAACACAACATTAACTCAAATAAGTTAGTCAATCAAATAAGTTAGTTTTTGGGTAGACAATTAAATGTCTGTACTTAAACTCAACTTCTTTGGTTCCTCCGGTGTTCCTTTATTTCTTCTCAATCGGCTTCCTACAAACCAAATATTGTTCGTTAATTAATTTATGAACATTTTATTATTATTATTTTATTTATTTTCATCTATTCATTATTTCTACATTATTTTGGAACATTTTTGTTATTTATGAATAGTACACGGTCTGGTACACGGCCGTGTCTAAGACCGCATACCTCTCTGTCTTTTAAAGTCCTTCCCTACATGGCCATGTAACATGGCCGTATGGCCTACTATTCCAATACACGGGCTGGTACACAGCCGTGTCTATGACCGTGTGTGGGCACCTGACTAGCTCGAGTCGTTCACTCTCTTTCTTTCTTTCTTTGCTCTTTAGTTCCTCTTACATAACTTGCTTTTCTCTTTGTGGTTTTAAAAGATTGGTGTTAGAAAAACCATGAAATTTTTTTATTGAAAATATGAGTTCTTGAAATTGCATATATACATATATTATTCTATTTCATTTTTCGTAAAATACTAGCGATATTGTTTTCTTTAAAATACTTAGTAATATAAACATACTTTATTACTTAAGTATACTTTTAAACTCGCTTCACTTCTATACATAGTACACTGGTCTTGTCTTTATACATTTATCCATACATTCTTGTACTATTCTCTTTTCACAGCGGATAACTTGCGAAGCGAATGCACAACCCATCCATGACACTATGGGAATCTACCTGCCAGCCCTTTAGCTCTCTTTTCATAATGCAAGTTGCTTACCCTTGTTACCTACATCACGAACAGACTCATGAGCTAAAGGTCAGTAAGTACAAACATACATATAAAACATGATTTATGCATATCACCTAAGGTTAGTCTCTTATGTGTGTCTATTTTCGACTCTCATGATTTCTTTGTCCTTTATATTCTGTCTTCTACTTTTCTTTTCTTTTCTTTTTTTTCTTTCTTTATCTGTCACTTGTGGGCCCGTGATTGAACGTACCTAATGCACGCAGAACAATGGAGGAAAGGGGAGCGACCCACCAATCGACCCCAAGGTCAATCTTTGCACTACCATACTTGGGGTAGCACATTAAGCCATTAAATACCTTATTTTTATGGTAGCACCACACTTCTAGGGTGGAGGCTATTCTTAGACCTCACATACACCAACCTTACATTTTCAGTCTTATTATCTTATTTATATTTATCTTCTATACTTTAATTTTTTTCATGCTTTTCTAACTTCATGCACATGTTAGATTATCATACCATAACATATGTAACTTATATATATACATAATTCTATAGCAAGTCAGTTCATGCGTAGACATTTAAATGTCTGTACTTATAGTGTTTATGCTAAAGTAAGTTTTCTTGTGTCCTTTGAATTCCTATGCCCGTCTTCGATCGGGTTTCCTATAGAAAATAAGATCGTCGGTTAATTACATTTTATTAAACAGCTTTTGTTTTACTAAAGTCTGAACTTTGGCTTTTAATAACTTAATTAAAGCTTTCTGATAACATTTAAATCCTGAACAATCCTATTTAGACCTTTCTAGAACCTTTTTGCAAAATGACCATTTTGTCCCTAACTTTTGGTAAAATGACTGTTCTACCCTTAGTGGGATTTTTCTCCATTTATTAGGCTTAAATTTTGATTTTGACCTTTAAAATCCTATTTAGGCTCTACTCGGGCTCTAACGATCTTTTCCGAGCATTTCAAAAATTTTGGTCAAAATGATAAATAGTAACTTTGACCACGAATGGTACTATTCATCATAAATAATAACTTTGACCTAGATTGTGAATATTTTATTTTATTGCTTAAACTGGCTTTTCTAAGCCCAAAAGTCATAAAATGACCTTCTAGGAGGTTCAACACTCCTTTTTTTACCTTTCTAAAATTTTATGTCGAAATGACCATTTTGCCCTTAACGGGATTTTAGACCGTAAAATTTTCATTTTAACGTTTTAACTTGGTTTTCTAGTCCCAAAAATCATAAAATAGTTTTTCTTAAGTCTTACCGAGCTTTTACGACATTTCTTGCCGAAATGCTCGGGTTACTATTCACCAACCCTTGGGTGGTACTATTCCAACCCTCGGGGTCGTTTTTTGTTTTTCTAACCTTTCGGGATCTTAAATGGACATTTCACTACTTGGAAATCGTCCATTGCCCTTCCTCGAGCCTAGGTCCCCGAGGGGCTCGGGTTTTCCAATCACGACCCTTATTTTACCCCTCGTTTCCTAAAATACCCTTCGTATCGTTATAAAATTTTCGGCAGAATTTTCGCTAAAATTATAGGTTCCCGGCATTTAGGAAACACCTCAAAACTATCTATTCTATTCTAACTTGCCATGAACTATACCACAATCTTAATTTTACGTAAAAGTTACAAACTTTTTACGTAAAATTTTCCATTAAAACCTAATCGTTTGTAATGGGATTTCAACCCGTTCTTTCTCATTTTTAAGCCTGGTTTAGTTCACAATTCACACGTTGTTTCATTCCATAAGATATCACACCAATAAAATCTTTTTACCCCTTAACCTATACACAGTTTCCTTAAGAAAATCCTAAACAAAATTTTTTGTTTGAAAACTTCATTTTTCATTATTCAATTTTTCACATCAATACATGTTCATTACAACACGAAAACTAACCTAATCCATCAAACTTTCATGCATTTTATCCTTGGAATGCCACAACTTTCTCTTAGGAAATCAAGTACAAAATTTTGTTTTCATATTTCCTTCTTTTTCTCATTACTTTCACACATCAAACTTCATTATGAAACCACTAGGAATCAAAGCTTAACATGAAATTTTCATTCACCAACACACATATACACGTACACGATTTCACATTACCACCATGATCAAACTTTTTATTCTTGTTTCCAAAACTAACCAAACTTCATTACCAAGCTTTTCTATCTCAAAAACATATTAACACACAAGCACAACAATTTTGATGCAACCATTTTCACTTTCCATGCATTATGTACCACGGATTTTACTAAAACAAACAAGCACCAAAGTTGGTGTTTTTCAATTCTATTTCATCCTTTCCTTTATCACTTCTTTTCACATGATTTACAACACCAAAACCAACTAAACAAAATCTGAAATTTCTCTTCAAAACAGCCCCATGTCCCATGGTTTTTCACCCAAGAAAATGAGAAGAAAACTTGGAAAAATAGAAGCTCACCTTTCTATGTTGATCTCTTGAGCTTAGGAATGAATTTTGCACACTTTCTTGAAGAAAACTTGAAGAATTTTTTTCTGTTTTTGGGGGAAGGATTCACGGCTGCTTGGAGGCTGAAGAAACAAAATTTTTCTGGTTTTGTTTCATGCCAAAACCGTGTATAAATGGAGCTAAAAAGGAGGGACCAATTTGCAATACTTTTAGGGACCTTTTTGTAAGCTTTTTGTGCAATTTTCTAAACTTTTAAGGGCTATTTTGTAATTAAATAAAATTGGGCAGATTTTTTTTTTTCTGATTTTCCTTAAAAAATCCGCCACATATGAGCCCTAGAATCATCTTGAAATTGCTTGGTTTGATTTTTGACTTTTTGGTGTTGACTTTGAATATGACCATTGGATCAAATTGACTTTAAACCTTAGTCCTTGGATCTTGATGTATCCTTACAACCATTCAAAGTTTCACATTCAATCTTTGACTCCTCTCATTAATTTCGGTCAAACTTTTTGACCAAAAGTCAAACTGAACGATTTTGCACTGAAATCGCGTAGGCGAGTTTCTGAGGCTGTCCATGTGATCAGTTTGCCTTATTTAATCATGGTTTGTCTAAAAAATAAAACCGTAATTTTTTGTCTTTTAGTGAACTTAGTTTACCTAAGGTAATCTATTGGGGTTTTCGGTTTATAAATGACATCCGCATTTTTCTGAAAATGATGACATTTCT
Organism: Antiaris toxicaria; assembly: GCA_035233585.1. NCBI lineage: Eukaryota > Viridiplantae > Streptophyta > Magnoliopsida > Rosales > Moraceae > Antiaris > Antiaris toxicaria. The sequence continues at coordinate 74,148,924 of CP141156.1, forward strand.
CGAGGAGTGCACCGGAGGACTTTTCTAACCATCCGTGCTATCAGTTTAATCTAACTCAATTTAGAAACTCTGAAAAACCCTACAACACTTATTTTATCTTACTTTTTCTTTGACTTGCCATTTCTTTATATCTATACTTTTCAGATACCGAAACCACTCCATTCTGAGCGTTTTAGTTTGAAATCACTTTCTTAATCATGAACTTTATTCTTTAATTATTTTTAGAGATTTTAAATCCCCTAAAACATTTATTTATTTCTATTAACACTACTATTTATTTATTTACAAATGCAGTGCTCTTATACATCCTTATTCACAAATGCAATGCTCCTAGTTTAACGTAGGTCACTCTATTGAGATTCATTGATCCGTCACACCGTGTACCTCTCTGACCCCTAAATTTATCCTTACATGGCCGTGTAATATGGCTGTGTGACCTATACAAGCCTGTGCATGTACACGGCCTTGTACACGGCCATGTTCCTAGCCGTGTAACTCTCGGGTGGTTGGTATTTTCACTACATGGCCATGTCCATAGCCGTGTAGCTTGCCCGTGTAGACTACATTTGTATACAGCCTAATACACGGCCGTGTTCTTGGCCATGCAACTCTCAGGTGGTTTATTTTCTTAATACATAGCCGTGTAACCTGGGTGTGTTCAAAAATTTTTCCTTACTACACGCCCGTGTACTCTGATACATGCCCGTGTACTGTACAAACTTTAATTTCTAGCTTTAAAAACCTTAGTTTTAGCTCTTGAAAATCTTATTTAAATTTCTCTAAGACACTCTTGGTCCTTTTCATGCATTTTCGAGAAATTTCTTGACTTAATCTACCTTGTTACTCGAGTGATACTTTTTAACAATCACTCGGTCTTTATTCCTCTTTTTCTCACATTTCTAAATCCCAAAGGGACGTTTTGCTAATTCGTAAAATGTCCGTATTCATTTTCTCTAACTCAAGTTACTAAGGGTTCGGGTTTTAAATCTCGACCTTAGTTTACTCCTCATTTTCCAAAATACCTATTGGCATTATTCTTAAAATTTTCGGCAGTATTTTAGCTAATTTTCTAGGTTTTTGGTGTTTAGGAAACGCCTCAAAACCATCTATCCTAATTCATCTACCACGTACTATACCAGAGGCTTAATTTTATGTAAAATGTTCTAAACATTTTACATAAAATGCTCATATAAACAACATTGTCCATACCAACATTTCGATCATAAAACTTATGTCATCACATTTTATTCATATACTTGTTCCCAAACTTCTCTTACATAAATCTTTCTAATAATTTCAAATGCCAAATCCCTCTTCTTAAACCATAAACCAACTACAATCAATTTATCATACTATACATGCAGCCCCTTATTTTGCTTAAACAAAACATGCCTTAAAGTTTTTGTTTTTAAGATATTAAATACCCTAATTTTCACAATCAATCCTTTTTAACTACTTTATCAACCAAAAATCCATCAAGTTTCAAATCAAGATTTCATCATCAATCTTACACTTAGGAGCCATAAATTTCAACTAAAAAACTCACAAGAAAATAAGAGATTTATGGTTACCTTGTCACCAAAGAGATCCTCTTACTCCAAGAAGATGGTGGTTGAAGTTTGGTGTGAAATTTTTGAAGAAATATCTTGGTTAGGGAGAGGAACACACACACTTTTTCTTTGCTACACAGGGGATGAAGGAGTGCAAAAATGGCTAAGTCTCTCTCCATTTTTTTTTCTTCTGGTTTTTTCCTTGCCAAATTCGATGTACCCTTTTTAGCTAAGTGAAACCAAGTTAATTCACCTTCCCTCCACTAAGATTTTGACACCTAACACCCCCCAATTCTTTTCAATTTTCCAAAAATACTAATAAGGAAAAATTGGCTTAATCCTAGCCATTTAACCTAGATAAGATTGAATCTTGACATTAGGATTCACTAATACTTTCCTATGCTTTTTGAGAAATACTATTTATGATGTCATATTTGTGATATTATTTACTTTGATCACATGTTTATTTATGTGATTAATATTCACATTAATTCAATCCTCATTTTGACCAAAAAAGTTAAACCAAAGAAACTTCACTAGAATCTCCTTGGCAGGTTCCTGAGGCCTTCGGTGCAGTCGGTTCGCCTTATTTTTCTTCTATTTGGCCAAAAATTCTGGTCAAACGTTTTCGTCTTTTAGTACGATTTTTGCACTTCCTAGGGTTTTTGATGCCAATTTGGCACCGTTCCTTACAATTTGGTTTGGTAAAAGTTTCTATCCCCAAATTCCTAACTTTTAACACTGTTAGAACATCTTATTGCATTCTAAATAGTATTAAATCATTCATTTTACATTTGTAAACATAATAACTATTGTATTGCACACAATATACATATCTCCGAGAATGAGAAATTTTCTCGATTATTACATTCACCCCTCCTTAAAGAATTTTCGTCTTTGAAAATTTAGAATAGATGGGGGTACTTAGCCTTCATTTCTTCCTCGCATTCCCACGTGGCTTCTTCTACATTATGGTTTCTCTACAAAACCTTGACCAGTGGGATACTTCTATTTCTTAATATCTTCTCTTTTTGAGCAAGTATTTAAACTGGTTGCTCTTCATAGGATAAATTTTCCTGAACTTAGATTGACTTATACTCAAGGATGTGTGAAGGATCCGATATATATTTTCTCAGCATCGATACGTGAAAAACATTATGCATTGAGGACAATTCAGGGGGTAGCACTAGCTTGTAGGCCACTTTCCCTACTCATCTAATGATCGGAAAGGGTCCAATATATTGTTGGCTCAATTTTCCTTTCTTTCCGAAGCACATAGCGCCTTTCATCGATGCAACCTTTAGGAATACAAAATCTCCCTCTGTAAATTCTAAGGGTCTTTGTCGCTTTTCTACATAACTCTTTTGCCGACTTTTTGCCGTTTTCATCCTTTGCTGTATCTTCTTAACTATATCTATTGTCTCTTGGATGAACTCAGTCTTATGTAGCTATTTTTCCCTTAGATCATACCAATGAATGAGAGATCTACACTTTTGTCCATACAGCGCTACATATGGAGCCATTCCAATAGAAGTTTGAAAACTATTATTATAGGAGAACTTTATTAGTGGTAGCTTTTAATTCCATGCTCCCTTAAAATCCAATGCATATGCATAGAGCATATCTTCCAAGGTTTGAATGGTATGCTCTGATTGTCCATCAGTCTGAGAATGAAATGCTGCGCTAAACCTCAGTTCTAAGCCTATAGCTTCTTGTACACTAATCCAAAAATTTGATGTGAATCGACTATCATGATCTGACACTATCATTGTCAGCACTCCATGCAACCTCACGATGTTGGAGATGTATAGTTTTGCTATCTTTTCCAGCGTGTATGTCATCATTACAGGTATAAAATGGGCTAATTTCATCAATCTATCCACCACTACCCATATTGCATCAAATCCTTCACTTGTCTTCGGTAGTCCAACTACAAAATCCATAGTCACTTTTTACCATTTTCATTTTGGGATCTCCAGTGGCTGCAGCTCACTTGCTGGTCTTTGATGTTCTGCCTTGACCTTTTGACATGTCAAGCAATGACTGACATATTTAACTATGTCATTTTTCATGTTTTTCCACCAGAATTGTTGCTTTAGATCTTGATAGATCTTGGTGCTACCCGGATGTACTGAATAAGGGGTATCGTGAGCCTCTGTTAGGATTCTTCTTCATAATTCCTCATTGTCAGGCAGACAGATCCTTCCTTGGAATAGTAATACCCCATCTTCAACGAGATGGAATTTAGACTTTTTATTTTGAGAAGCTTCATCCTTAAATTTCCCAAGAATTACATCTCGCTCCTGGGCCTCCTTAACTTCCTCAAAAAGCGTTTGCTTAATTTTGTATAGCAGCCAATTTTCCCAAAATTAGTTCCATTCCTAGTGAGGAAATCTCGTGTTGAAGGGGTTTGGGTAGTTCATCGATGGCTACCCACTTTGACATTGAAGATTTACAACTTAGCGCGTCAGCCACTCTATTTGCTTTGCCAGGATGATACAAGATTTCGCAGTCATAATCTTTAACTAACTCAAGCCATCTTCTTTGTCTTATGTTAAGTTCCTTCTGAGTGAAGAAATACTTTAAACTCTAGTGGTCTGTGAAAATTATGCACCGAACTCCATATAAATAATGCCGCCATATTTTTAGAGCAAATACAACGGTTGCTAAATCCAAATCATGAGTCGGGTAGGTTTTCTCATGTTCCTTGAGCTGCCTAGAAGAATACGCTATTAGCTTTCCATTTTACATCAAAATAGCTTCCAATCCCATTTTAGAAGCATCATTGTAAATGTCGAACTCTCCCTTATCTCTGGGGATGGTCAGAACTGGGGCACTTGTTAACCGTATCTTTAATTCTTGAAAACTTTCCTTACATTTGCTTGTCAATTCAAACTTCTTCTCCTTGCACGTGAGGGCAGTGAGAGGGGCAGCTAACCTTGTGAATCCTTCTACATATCTACAGTAGTATCTTGCTAATCCCAGGAAACTCCGTATTTTAGTGGTGTTTTTTGGAGCAGACCATTTACTAACTACCTTTACCTTCACAAGGTCTACCGAAATTCCATCTTTGGAGATAACATGTCCTAGAAAATAGACTTTGTCCAACCAAAATTCACATTTTGAAAATTTGGCAAACAACTAATGTTCCTTCAGAGCATGTAATGCAATCCAAAGATGCTCCTTGTGGTCCTTTTGATCTTTCGAGTAAATAAGGATGTCATCAATAAACACAGTGACAAATTTATCTAAATATTCCTTAAATACTCGACTCATGAGATCCATAAAAGCAGCTTGTGTGTTTGTCAATCCGAAGGGCATGACCAAGAACGGATAATGTCCATATTATGTCCGAAATGCAGTCTTCGAGATGTCCCTTTCTTTAATCTTTAACTAATAATAATCGGATTGAAGGTCTATCTCAGAAAAGATTGCAACTCCCTTGAGTTGGTCAAATAAATCATCGATCCTCGATTGCGGATATTTGTCCTTAACCGTAACTTTATTGAGCTCCCGATAGTCAATACACATCCGGAGCGTTCCATCTTTCTTTTTCACAAAGAGAACTAGAGCTCCCCATGGTGAATAGCTAGGCTGAATAAACCCTTTCTTGAGTAATTCTTTCAATTGGACTTGCAACTCTTTAAGCTCTGCAGGGGCCATCCTATACAGAGCTTTCGATATCGGAGATGTACCAGGCAGTAGGTCGATCTCAAAAGTGATCTTTCGATCAGGAGGAAGTCCTGGTAATTCTTCCAGGAACACCTCTAAAAATTCATTAACCACAAGTACATCATTTGGTTACAACTCCAGCTCTAAATTCGGTTTGGTGATATAAGCTAAATATCCAGTGCATCCACTAGATATTAGCTTCCTTGCCCTCATAGAACTTGTCATCATATCAAACAGCCTTGAAGTATGGTCCACATACTCATATTGATCCTCACCTTCAAACTAGAACACTACTTTTCGCTGTTGGCAATCAATTGTTGCACGATATTTTCCAAGGAAGTCCATCCCGAGAATAACATCGTAATCAACGAGCTCTAATATGATCAAATCGACATACAGCTCTTGGTCGGTAACACTGACTGATACATTACGTAGCCAGTAATCGGACAACAGTACTTTACCAGATGGTAAAGTGGTTTTAAACACTTGACTGATTTTATCTTTAGCATGGTTAATTCTCTTAGCAAAAGTATGTCAGGCAAACGAATGTGATGCACCTGAATCAAATAGCACATATGCAAAACTTTTGGCAATAGGAGGGTGACCTATCACCATATTTGAGGTGCCTACCTCGACATCTTCCTTAGTGTAAGCCAAGAGGTGAGCGTTGGCCCTAGGTGCATCCTCTAGTTGACCTATCTGAATCTGGGGCCCTTCTAACTTAGACTGCATAATATGGACTTGACCGGTCACTTGTCTGGGTTGAAAGGATCCAGGTTGATACTGGTCACTAGATGGGCAGTTATGGGCAAAGTGGCCTTCGTTACCACATGTGTAGCAAACACTCGTGCCAACCCTACACTCCCCCCAATACATTCTCCCATATTTGGGACATGGCGGTCATCTCTGGCTGGTATTCTGATCCTATCTTTGTTGGACATTTTGGACGTTCTAGTTCTGATTTTCGTTGGGACTTCCCTTTTGCTTGTTTGGGTTGGATTGATTTTGGTTGCCACCCTGACCAGGTTTAGGGCCTTGGTTAGACTTATTGCTTTAACTTACCTGACTATTTTTCTGAGTTTGCTTAGCCAGTTCTCTTTCTTTTTTCCTATCTTCCCAAGCCTTGGTTCACTCCTCTTTTGCACAGGCCAATCGATGCTTAGCTTGCATGGCTCGACTCACACAATCTGCTACGGTAGTAGGTGAGTTCTCACCACTTTCAACTACTATGGCAATATCAGGTCGAAACATATCAATAATTCTCCGCACCTATTCTTTCTCTGTTGGCACAAGGTGTGGGCATAATCGAGCCAATCGATCAAATTTGCGACAAGCTTCAACTACCATAATTTCCCCTTGCCTCAACTCATCAAACTCTCTCTGTTGTGCTTGAAGGGTGTCCAGGTTGAAGAACTTCTGCTTGAATTCGTCCAGAAAGTCATTCCATTTCATCCTCCTAATCTCTTTCCGTATGCGTACTGTTTCCCACCAATACCATGCATCATTCTTTAGCATATAGGAAGCATAAAGAACCATTTCTTGGTCCAAGAGGTTCATAAATTCAAAGATCATCTGAATTAAAGCCAACCATTCTTCGGCTTCCAGTGGGTCTAGTGAACCCTCGAACTCCTATGGTTTCATCCTTTTGAACTGCCTATATAATGGCTCATGATTAACCATCAGCTGGACTTGGGTATCTATAGACATTTCGAGTGTAGCTGGCACCGATGGAATAATTGGTTCTACAGACGGTTAGAGCTTAGATGTTGGTGTTTGGGGTGGAGGCACCTGAGGTGGAGGAGTTCCGCCTCTCGAAGCCTGTCCTATATTTCTTTGTTCTAATAGTTCTCGTAACCTCTGATTCTCTTGTTCTTAGGCGTCCAATCGAGCTTGTATACTAGCTAGCTGAGCAGTAAGCTCGATTTCCTAAACTGATCTAACGTTTGCACCTCGTGTTCTAACCATGTCGATGTATATGACCTATTACAACAATAGCAACATGGTTTAGTGCTCATAAAGAGGGATAATAATTAATTTAAATACTATCTTACTTGGACTGTGCAGAAGCAAATACTTGAAATGTCATGGAAGGTCGATGGAGAACTGCCTTATGCTCTGATGCCAACTCTTGTGGATGTTGACCTAGCTCGCCTAGGCCATTGATCACTTTCTTTCCTTATTATTCTTATGTATCATAGTCGCATTTTCCAAAATGTGGAAACATGTTTAAAAGATCACATTTTAATTTTAATAATTTTTCTAGAAAAACTACAGACATTTTTTATATATATATAATTTCAAAATAGTACATTTGTTCTTTTCTCTTGTAATACTTTGTACATATACTTTACATTCACACTATTCTGTCTCTTTACATTTCATAAAAATCTTCTAACAGTCAGAAAACATAGCGGGTCCACTCCCTTATCCATGGCATCTCAGGAATCTTCCCGCCAGCCCATCATGTATCTTCTCTTCATCTTGACTGCTATTTACCTTTATCACCTACACCACAAACAAACTAATGAGCTAGAGCTCAGTAAGTACAAACATACATGCTATTTCACTAAGGCGTAAAGCAACTAAGGTTATTCTCATTTTGCTTCTTAATTTTCCTAGAGTCGTCTTTGTTGTTCCATAGATCATATCTTATTCTATTGCTCTACTTCCTTCCTTTCTTTTCATACACTTATTTGCTTCTTTTCTTTTACTTTCACTGGTGGGCCCTGTGTTGGATGTACCTAATGCACGTAGACCTGTGGGAGGAAGGGGGAGCGACCCACCAACCTACCTCATGGTCAATCTTTAACTTTTAGCCATTAACCTCACCTACGGGAGGTAGCTATTAGGAACTACCCTAATTGCCTTAACTTTAAACTTTAAACTTACTTTTAAACTTTAAACATACATGATTATACTTCTCTGAACTTTACTCTTCTTAAACTTGCTTTTCTTAATTTACATTTAAACTTGCTCTGGTACCAATGTAGGTACCTTAACTTGGGCTCTGATGCCACATCTTATGGGTGACCCGACTTACTCGAGCCATCCACTTAAAACTTTAACTCTTCTCAACTTTACTCTTCTTTATCTTACTTTAGGAAAAACTTACTTTAACTTACTTACTCCTTATATCTTTAAACTTACTAGTTTTAAGTTTGTCATTTTAACTTACTTGTGGAAGTGGTGTTTGAAAAATTACTGATAATAATTTTTTTTTTCTTTTAAAACTTAAACTTAATTTAAACCTATGAGTTTTCAAAAAGCATATTGAAATACTTCATATACTTAACTTGCATTAAACCTTGTCTCTTTTTCATTACATTACATATACCTTTTCTTTAAATTGCAGCGAAAATCATAGTGAAAACCATAACCCACCCCATAACACTCTGGGAATCTATCTGCGAGCCCATCTGTTTCTTCTTTCATAATGTAGGCAGCTTACTCTTGTTACCTACATTACAAACAGACTAATGAGCTAGAGCTCAGTAAGTACAAACACACATATAAATATATCATAAACATAAACTTGTATTTCATAACACATCTCATACATAACATTTCATAAATCACATCAACTAACAACAAAGGTTAGTCAGATTATGCTTATTTAATTTTTCTTCTTGCTTCTCATTGTTCTTACTTTCTTGCTTGTTCTTCTGTTCTTTTCTTTTCTTTTCTTTCTTAGCTTTTCTTAACTTTTCTTTTCTTAGCTTTTCTTAACTTTTCTTGACTTTACTTTCTTTTCTTTTCTTTTCTTCTTTTTCTTTTCTTTCTTTTCTTTCTTTATCTTTTACTTGTGGGTCCGTGGTTGAACATACCTAATTCACGTGGACCAATGGGGGAATGGGGGAACAACCCACTAATCAACCCCAAGGTCAATCTTTGAACTACCTATCTTGCGGTAAGCACATTGAGCCATTAACTACCATATTCTTGCGGTAGCACCACACTTCTGGGGTGGAGGCTATTCTTATTCTTAAACCTTATTTCTGGGGAGGCCGGTACGTCAATCTTAAATTTTCAGTCTTATTATCTTGCTTATTTTCATCTTTCTTATCTTTCTTTTGTTTAACTTTTTGTTCTTTTCTAACCTCGTGAACATGTTAGATTAACATATCACATGTCACAAAGCACAACTTTTGTACAGAGCTTAATCAGAAACTCTTTATCACTCATAAACATTTCTTTTAATAAAACAAGTTGTAACTTAATTCCATAACAACACATCATAATACAATCCTATGGCAAGTCAGTTCGTGAGTAGACAATTAAATGTCTGTACTTACAAATACATTACTCGTATCTCCTTCTTCGCTTCTAGATCCGTAGACGTTCCTTTGTTGCGTCTGGATCGGGTTCCTATAACCGAAACAATAATGGTTATTTTCCATACTTATTCAATATATAAAACTTAATAAAATGTAAAAATTCTACGTTTCATTTCTCGATCATAAACTTAGGGGTCTAATATCCCATTTTCCACTTTTCTGCTAACTTTCGACAAAATTACCATTTTGACCCTAACAGGATTTTTCATCATAACCTTGCTTTTTCTTGATTTACAGCTTAGTTCTAGCCCTTAGAATCTTGATTAAGCAATTTTAAATCCATTAGGGCCTTTTTCTATCATTCTTGGAATTCTCGGTCAAAATGTCCGTTTTGCCCCCTAATGGGTCTTTGGGTCATATCATTCTTATTTTAATGTTTAGACTAGATTTTCTAAGCCCAACAATCATAAAATAATTTTTCTTAAGCCTTTTCGAGCTTTTTCAGCATTAATCGCCGAAATGCTCGGATCACTATTCACCGACCCTCGGGTGGCACTATTTCGACCCTAGATCGTTAATCCTTTTTTTAGGCCTAAATCACCGAGGTGGCTTGGGTTTCCATCCCGACCATATTTTTACCCTTCGGTTCCTAAAGTACCCCTTTGTGCCGTTTTTGAAATTTCGGTAGCATTTCTGCTTAATTTTTCGGTTCCCAGCGTTTAGGAAATGCCTCGAAACCATCTAACCTATTTCTATTCTACCACGTACTATACCAAAGACCTATATTTTTACGTAAAATTCAACTTTTACGTAAAAATCTTTATATTTTTCACATTTTCTTATTTGACTATTTTTCATATACATAGTCCATTTTTCTTACAATTTCACATGTAAAAGTACATAATTAATACATAGTTATTTCAAAACATAAATTTAGGAATGAAGGACTAAAATCACTATCGAAATCGTCCCATCGGCGATCGAACAAACTGTTCGGTCTCGCGTGCACAAACTTTTTTTCTTCGTTCTTCACTTTTGAAATTTCGTCTTGCAATTCCAACACCACTGACGTGTCTGGAACGTCGAAAATAGGCCAACGGCCCATTCTTTAATTTTTGGGGCCGGGTCGCCGTTGACCGGCGTTAATCGGCCGTTGATCGGCATTGACCGGCAGCGGCGTGGAGAAAGGCGACCACCATCTCGTAGATCTCAACGTGAGGAACTCATTGGTAGTGTCAATTTCACCAATTGAAGCTCCTATTGCCAGAAATTAACCCCCGAAAAATGGACAACAGCGGCGAGCTTGAATCTCTATTTTCCTGAATTTTTTTCTCAAAATTGATTTGGGGCTTTTGTTCCCCATGAAATTTTGAACATTTTGGTCCCGATAGTGTGGCTCAACTCTGTCGGAAGCGGCGAGTTTCACGGCGGTGACGACAAAGCTTTAGATGGAGCGATCCAGTGGCTATTGAGGTGAAATGAGTTATGGGTTTTGTTCTCCTCTTCACCAGAAAACTTTTGGGACTGGAATCACCTTGATCGGAGGTCAGACGGCGGAGAAACGGCCGTTTGAATTTGCCGGTGGCCGACGGCTTCGGGTGGAGCGTGCGGGCTCCTCCGGTGGCCGTTCCGTCGCGTCGACCTATCGTTGGACTCAGCTCGGCAAGAGCTTTCCAATGGACACCGTTTTCGATGGTTGGTTACTGTTTATTTTCATGTAGGGGGAGGAAAGAGAAAGTGTGAGGAAATTATGGGCCCCTTTTTGAAATTTCTGATTTTTCGCCCCTATTTATACTTTTTTTTGTCCAAAATTTCAACATGAGCTATCCTGACTAATTTGGACGTGCTGAACCCGAATATATCAGTTTTATTCTCATCCGAGGTCATCTCGACCAGTTTCGGGTATTGCGAATTCCTGGTAAAAAATTACCTTTTTGTGCTCAATTAACTAATTTGAGCATACTGATAGGCTATACTGACTAATTTGGGCATGCTGAACCCAAATATATTAGTTTTATTTTCATCCGAGGTCATCTTGACCAGTTTTCCGGTATTGCATATTTCCCAGTCAAGATTTACTTAGTGTGCTCAAATGGCTAATTTGAGCATTCCAGAATCCAAATATATCAGTTTTATATCAAGAAAAGGTCATCTTGACCAATTTCTCGATACTGCATGCTCCTGATCAAAAATTACTTTTTATGCTCAAATAGCTAATTTGAGCATTCTGATTCCAAATATATAGTTTTATTTCAAGAAAAGGTTATCTTGACCAATTTCTTGATACTGCATATTTCCTAATAAAAATTTATTTTAAACCATAATCATTGAATCCAACTACCACATTTCTTTAAAAGAAATAAATCAATTGTGATATCATCTACTTTGTCCTTATTATATTAATCCAGATCAAAGTTTGACCAAAAGTCAAACTGATCGGAACTTTACCGAAATCACATAGGCAGGTTTCTAGTGCCTATTGTGCGATCGATTCAATCTAATTCAATCTCAAAACTCTTAAAAACCCTAAAACACTTATCTTATCTTATCTTTACTTTGACTTGTCATTTCTTATATCTTATCTTTTTCGGATATCGAAACCACTCTATTTTGAGCGTTTTGGTCCGAAATCACTTTCTCAATCATGAACTTTATTCTTTAACTATTTTTGGAGATTTCAATTCCTCCAAAACATTTATTTATTATCATTAATACTTTTATCTTTTTATTTATAAACATAGTGTTCTTTTACGTTATATTCATAAAAATTCTTAGAAAAACCTAGCTTAATCCTAAGTAACACTGTAGGAATTTTCCGGTCTGTCACAGTAGCGTTCCACTATAAGCCATTAACCTCACCTACGGGAGGTAGTATTTCGTTGTACTGGAAATCATAACATAAAACGTCACCTGTGGGAGGCCGGAATGCCAATACTTAACTTTTCAGTCATATTATCTTTCTTTCTTTTATTTCTCACTTCATTAACTCACCTCATACATATCTCCTCTTCCTTAAGTGACCATCTAAGAACTTAACACAACATTAACTCAATGATGTTAGTCAATCAAATAAGTTAGTTTGTGGGTAGACAATTAAATGTCTGTACTTACAATACTTGGGCTAAACTCAACTTCTTTGGTGCCTCCGTTATTCCTTTATTGCTTCCCAATCGGCTTATTACAAACCAAATATTGTTTGTTAATTAATTTATGAACATTTTATTATTATTAGTTTATCTATTTTCATCTATTCACTATTTCTACATTATTTTGGAACATTTTTGTTATTTATGAATAGTACACAGTCTGGTACACGGCCGTGTCCAAGACCGTGTACCTCTCTGTCTTTTAAAGTCCTTCCCTACATGGCCGTGTAACATGGCTGTGTGACCTACTATTCCAATACATGGGCTGGTATATAGTCGTGTTTGTGACCGTGTACCTCTCTAAACCCTAAATTTATCGTTACATGGCCGCGTAACCTATGCATGCCTGTACATGTACACGGCCGGATACACGGCTTTGTTCCTAGTTGTGTAACTCTTGGGTGGTTGGTATTTTCACTACATGGCCGTGTCCCTAGCCGTGTAGCTTGCCCGTGTAGCCTACATTTGTACACGGCCTAATACATAGCCGTGTAACTATCGGGTGGTTGATTTTCTTATTACATGGCCGTGTAATCTGGGTGTGTTCAAAAATTTTTCCTTACTACACGCCTATGTACTCCAATACACGCCCGTGTACTATACAAAATTTAATTTCTAGTTTTAAAAACCTTAGTTTTAGCTCTTGAAAATCTTATTTAAATTTCTCTAAGATATTCTTAGTCTTTTTCATGCATTTTCGAGAAAAGTGATACTTTTTAGCAATCACTAGGTCTTTATTCCTCTTTTTCTCATGTTTCTAAATCCCAAAGGGACGTTTCACTAATTCGTAAAATGTCCGTATTCCTTTTCTCTAATTTAAGTTACTAAGGGCTCGGGTTTTAAATCTCGACCTTAGTTTACTTCTCATTTTCCAAAATACCTATTGGCATTATTCTTAAAATTTTCGGCAGCATTTCAGCTAATTTTCTAGGTTTCCGGTGTATAGGAAACACCTCAAAACCATCTATCCTAATTCATCTACCATGTACTATACCAGAGGCTTAATTTGATGTAAAACGTTCTAAATATTTTATGTCACATGCTCATATAAACAACATTGTCCACACCAACATTTCCATCATAAAACTTATGTCATCACATTTTATTCACATACTTGTTCCCAAACTTCTCTTACATGAATCTTTGTAATAATTTCACATGCCAAATACCTCTTCTTAAACCATAAACCAACTACAATTAATTTATCATACTATACATGCAGCCCCTTATTTTGCTTAAACAAAACATGCCTCAAAGTTTTTATTTTAGGATACTAAATACCCTAATTTTCACAATCAATCCTTTTTAACTACTTTATCAACCAAAAATCCATCAAGTTTCAAATCAAGATTTCATCATCAATCTTACACTTAGGAGCCATAAATTTTAACTCAAAAACTCACAAGAAAATGAGAGATTTATGGTTACCTTGTCACAAAAGAGATCCTCTTACTCCAAGAAGATGGTGGTTGAAGTTTGATGTGAAATTTTTGAAGGAAAATCTTGGTTAGAGGGAGGAACACACTTTTTCTTGGCTGCACAGGGGATGAAGGACTGCAAAAATGGCTAAATCTCTCTCTCTCTTTTTTTTTTTCTTCCAGTTCTTTCCTTGCCAAATCCGATGTACCCTTTTTAGCTAAGTGAAACTAAGTTAATTCACCTTCCCTCCACTAAGATTTTGACACCTAACACCCCCCAATTCTTTCCAATTTTCCAAAAATACTAATAAGGAAAAATTGGCTTAATCCTAGCCATTTAATCTAGATAAGATTGAATCTTGGCCTTAGGATTCACTAATACTTTCCCATGCTTTTTGAGAAATACTATTTATAATGTCATATTTGTGATATTATTTACTTTGATCACATGTTTATTTATGTGATTACTATTCACATTAATTCAATCCTCATTTTGACCAAAAAAGTCAAACCGAAGAAACTTCACCAGAATCTCCCCAACAGGTTCCTGAGGCTTTCGGTGCAGTCGATTCGCCTTATTTTTCTTCTGTTTAGCCAAAAATTCTGATCAAACGTTTTTGTCTTTTAGTACGATTTTGCATGTCCTAGGGTTTTTGATGCCAATTTGGCACCGTTCCTTACAATTTGGTTCAGTAAAAGTTTCTATCCCCGAATTCCTAACTTTTAACACTGTTAGAACATTTTATTACATTATAAACAGTATTACATCATTCATTTTACATTTTTAAACATAATAATTATTGTATTGCATATAATATACATATCTCCGAGAATGAGGAATTTTCTCGGTTATTACATTTGGTCATAATGACCATTTTGCCCCTGGCGGGTCTCGGGACCGTAATGTTTCCAATCTACCATTTTTCTGAGATTTTCTAAGCTCAAAATCATAAAATAATATTTCTTAAACTTCGATATATTTTTATAGCATTATTTACTGCAAAATCGATAACTATTCCTCACCGACCCTCGGAGATACTATTTCGACACCTAGGATCGTTTCTCGTTTTTTTAGCGTTTTGGAGCCTCAAATGGGTATTTCACTACTCCTGAAACATTTATCATCTCGTTCCCGAGTCTTGGTTCCTGAGGGGCTCGGGTTTTCCATCCTGTCCATAAATTTTTCCCCTCATTTCATAAAATACCCCTAACGTAATTTTTTTTCTATTCTCAGCATTTTAGACATTAAAGGGTCATTTTACTAATCCTCTTGAGTTTAATCTTCCATTACCAACTCTAACCTACCGAGGGGTCTTGGTTTTTATTTTCAAGCACATTTTGCCCCCTCATTTCCTAAAATGCCATTTTTGCCGTTAAAAATTTCGACAGTATTTCTGCTTAAATTTTAGGTTTTCCCAGCATTACTTACGCCTCAGAACCTTAGTACCTGCCACATACTATACCAAAGGCCTATTTTATGCAAAGTTACCAAACTTTATGTAAAAATTTTCACATTATCAATCATTCAAACCAATCACAAATTTCACCATTTTTCCTTAATCATAGGCTACAGTTTTCTTATGGAATTCAACACCACAAATTTTTTTTCACAAAACTCATTTATCACATTTAAATCTTAGGTTTTCTAATGCACATTTTAACATCAAAAAACCTAAGAAAATTTCATTCCAACCTTGCCTTTATGCCACGTTTTCCATGTCCAAAACCATAGGAAAAATTTTCTTATTCCTAGGTTCTGTTATCAACCATTTCCTCACCAAATTTCATTACCAAATTTTCCATATCATCTTGTACATAGGCCACTGGGTTGGGTATGAAACATGCATAAATTTTGCTTGTTTCAAGTTTTTAAAACATACTTCATCACCATATCATTCAACTCACATTAACACCAAAATAAATAATCAAATTTCTACTATTCTAACACACCTACATGACTTGGATTTTTGAAGAGAAAAATGGCAAGAAAGCTACAAAATGGTGGCTCACCTTAAAAACTTGATTCCTTGATGATTGGAGGGTATTTTGATGCAAGTTTTGTGAAGAAATTTTTGCTAAAATTTGGCTTAAGGGGGGAGGAAGTGCACGGCTTCAAAATGGCATCATTTAGCCAAGTTTTCAGATTTTTATCTTGGCCTTTCTCACTTCTATTTATAGGCAAATGGGTGGTGGACCAAGTTGCTATTTTTTCCAACAAATTGAAAATTGTTTAGGGACTTTTTAGCAAACTTTCTAGGGACTAAATGGTAAATTTTGGCTGATTTTATTTTCTGCCTTAGCCGACCCTAATTACAGCCTATTTTATCAAATTTTTTCCAAAAATTCTCATGAAATTTTGGCCTAATCCTAGCCCTTGATTCAAGATTACTATTAATCTCTACCATTAATGCTACCAACCACCCTTTTTAGCCTTAAATCCACCATTTATTACATCTTTATTTGATGTCACACATGACATCATCCAATTAATTCATATATTAATTTGTGGTCAAATTTTGAACAAAAGTCAAACCGAATGAAAATCTACCAAAATTGCATAGGCGGGTTTCTGACGCCTCCAGTGCGATCGGTTTGCCTTATTTTGCTTTCATTTGACCAAAATTCATTACCGTAAATTTTTGTCTTTCATGTACTTTAATTTTCATTTAATGAGAAATTGAGGAACAATTTAATGCCATTTGGTGCAAATTTGAGTGACACGATCAGATACACAGCCTGTGTAAGAGCTTGTGTAGGAGAGCGTGTAATGAGTAGAGAGCCAGTATACATAGACTCTCAAAAATTTATGAAACCTAATTGTTATATAATGAGTATTTAAGCTGGAAAATATAGTATATTTTCTAGTTGAATAGACTAAATAGATATGGTGCTGTTTAAGTACTATTCATGTAATGAAAGGGGCGACCGAAAGTGAACCCGGTCCACCCTATTATATGTATGAGTGTAGGAGACATGTAGTGCCAGGAAACTGGTCAAGACGACCATTTCTTGACATAAGACTGGTGAGCTGATCACCAGAATGCTCGGATCGAACGTCTGAGCGCAACAACGATGAGAAACCCTAGCAAGGGTACGATATCGAGAAAATGGTCTGGATGACCTCTTCTCACCTAGAGACTGACAAAATCGGAGTTAGAGCACTCAGACTAGTCAGTTAAGTAAAAGATAATGAATAGTAAATAGTGGGAAATGCGGTGTCAAGTTACTGGTCAGGACGACCTTAATTTGACCTAAAACTGATATATGAATGGTTAGTAGGCTCAATCTGGTCAATTGAGCACAAAATGAGAATTTTAGTTAGATAGATACACAGTATCAGGATGAGAGTCAAGACGACCTTTACTCACCCCGAAACTGATATATTTGGGCTCAGAATGCCCAAATTAGTCAAACGGGCACCTGACACGTTTTTCAAGATGGGGTCACACAGATCTCAAAAACTAGTCTAGATGACCTCTGATGGATGTAAAACTGATAAAAATTGAATCAGCACGTCCAAATTAATCAAGAGAGACTGTGTCTGAAATTTCACCCAACAACGCCTCGGTTTGCATGTGAAAGGACAACACAGTGTAGACACAACCACAATATAGGTAATGAATAGTGAAATAGACTAATAATGGGCTCTCAGATAGTATAAACCAACTACGAATGATCAGCACAAAAATCAGATTCAGAAAATCTAATTTTGGGTGAAAATTAGAACACTGCCGAGAAAGGACCGAACACTGCAGTGTAAAATTAGACTGTAATGAGAAGCCAACACATATAAAATTTGGCCATTAGAAACTGTGCCCCCTAGCTGAAAAAGCAGCTGATTTTGGCTGCTCATATATCCCTAAAGTGAGATTGAAAAATTGCAAAAATTATGACAACTTTTGTATAAAATATTCAAGGGGTTTTAAAGCTTGGTCAACAAGTTTTGCTTTATCTCTTCTCCTTTCCATGCAACAGCCCACGTCCATTTATGGACTGAAAAAGGGCAGAAATTTGTCCCATAATTAGGCTAAAATGGTGGACAATTAATTTGGTTTAGGCTTAAGCAAGTTTGATTAAGTTTGCCCATAAAAGGCACACATGACCAAGAGATATCACTTTCTTTCTTTTGGCTCCCAAAACACCACAACCATTTCTCCCTTTCTTCTAGCTATAGCTGACCCCTTTTAGGCCCCCAAACCCTCACATTTTCAAGCCACAAATCACACTAAAAACTTACCAAAAATAAAACCTCACAAGATTGTGATAGGAGGATCCAAATCTAAGCCATTCTAGGTTCTTCAAGGGTAAGGTTTCTAATCAATTTTTGTGGTTTTAGTTTTTGTTTTTAGTTTGATCTTAAGAGAAATTATTTTGGTGTCTTGCAAGCACAAATAGACCCCTTTTCCTCTAAGAAACACACGGCCATTTTGGTCATCAAGCCTTGATTCAAAATCGTGCTTGGTTCAAAGCACAAAATTAATAACCAAAAACCCTACCTTTGGTGATTTAGCAATTTTAAGTTTTTGATCAAGGCCATTTATGTGTATTTGTTTATACATATGGTTTGTAATAATTTTATTTTGAGCCCTTAGCTTTCCTTTTTTAAGTTTATGTGGTTGTGGTTGTGTTTACAATTTTTACAAATGGTTATAAGTATGTGTGATGTGATGAACGTATAGGGATGTGGCTGGACACAAATCTATCCTCAAGAAAGGCCATGGATTTTGGCTATTTTGACCCTTAGGTTCTGAATTGGGATTTGGTAAAACATGGTGTTTTGAGTGACACTACGATAGGTTTTTTGAGTGATTTTCACTCGGTGCCCAAAACTGGGAACAAAACTGGGAACAAATCCAAACCTAGAAATTAGTCTCGGGTTTTAGTAAAAACAGATCCCTTAGAGTCCGAACTGGACCTTGGGCTCAACATGAAAGTTGTAGATCTCGTTGAAAACTTTGAGACGACCTATGCCTGTTTTAAAATTTTGGCTATTTCGGGCCTCAAACAGAGCTGTTTTTAAAGAGATGTGAAACTGGGAATTTTTGTAAAAACTGGGCACATAGGCCACGGGTTTAGTAAGATTAGGGCTAGTTAGAGTTAGAGTTGAGCTCTCAGGTGAACACGAGATTTGTTCATCTCGTCGAGAATGAAACTTTCATGTTCGCCAAAATCGAAACAAAGTCGTTTCGACCAAGTTTCAAAATAGTTTTCAAAAAGTGGTTCAAAACCACCTTTTAATACAAGCATCAAATATGAGTTTTACATACTTCAAAATAAAAATGTGTTTTAACATTTTAAAATATAAAAAAAAAAAATCATCCCCCTTCTAATGGGGTGGTAAGGGGATGGTTTCAAAACGCACAATTTTCTAAGGGTTTTATAAGACAACCAAACTATGACGGCCCGCCCTACGTAGGGTTAAACAGTACTATTACAGTCAATTACTGTTGCCAACTGCGATAGACCGTAACCATTTGGGTCGTCGGCAATTTACTTTTAACTTGTTTTTAACTTATACTGATACCACTTGTGATGGCCGGTATTTTACTTTTAACATGCTTCCTTTAATATGCTTACTTTAACTTCCCCTTTGAACGTGAAAATTGGGGAAAATTTTTTTTTCTTAAACTTTAAACTTTAAAAACTATATCATCATAAAACATTTATTATAGTAAACATTTTACTTTATCATAACTGGATATACATCATAAAACATCATTTCAATACTCTTTTAAACAGCTCAGCGGAAGACTCATAGCAATACCATAACCCTCGCCCAGTCCCTTGGCACATGCAGATCTCGTTCGTCATCCATCACTAGTCTTATCGTCATGCAGGGTGCTTACCTGCAACATAAACAAACTTGTAAGCGACAGGCTCAGTAAGTTCAAACATACATTCATGACATATAATAATTCACACCCTATAGGACAGAGTAATTCTGATGCCTACTGTAGTATCAAAACATTGCATAGCATATATCGTACATTGCTTAGCATTCATACTTATTATACATAACCTGGTCAACATACTTATACATATCTGAACATACTTTACATCATAACTATATTTTCATACTTAACATCATGAACATTGTGATAGCCAGAAATTTTATATTTTCGGAGTAGATTAAAATTATATGTAAGTATGAATTTTAATGAATAAATTATGAAAAAGTTGTGTTTTAATACTGTTGAGAATACTGTAAAAATGTTCTGGCAGTGTTAAAGTGAGTGAGTTCGGGGATGGAAAATCTTATCGAATAAAATCAAGTGAGGCGGTTTGAAAACAGAGCCGAAAACCCTAGGGAGTACACTGAAATACACTAAAAAGATAGAAATCTACGGTAGAGAATTTTGACCAAACAGAAGCAAAATAAAACAAACCGATCACACCGGAGGCGCCCGGAACCCGCCTACGCGATTTCGATAAAGTTCCGTTCGGTTTGACTTTCAGTCAAAATTTGACCACAAATTAATTAGTAAATTAATTCATATATAATAGGATGACATCACTATGTTGATGTCATAAATGTAATTTTTTTATTTAGGATGGAAAGTAATATGGAAAGGTGTATGGCTAGGATTTGATGTCCTTGAGATGAAGGGTTAAGATCATGCCAAAATAACCTTGAAAAAATTTTTAGAAATATAAAAAAAAGGCCATTCGACCATGTGGAAAGGAGACAACAAAAAATTTTGATTTTTGGCCCAAAATTATTACACTTTAGTCCTTGAACAATTAGCAAATTGTTGAAAAAAAATTTGCTAAGTGGTCCTTGGTTTTTGCCTATAAATAGGCTTGAAAATTCATTAGAAAAAGTGGAAAAATTGGCCAAACTCTTGCCAAAAATCTACAGCCATAGGTATGAAGGTAAGCTTACCTTATAGGCAATATTTAGAAGGTAAGCTTATAAGATAAGCTTACCCTATAGACAAAGATTCTGAGGCGTACCTAATGCCGAGAAAACGTTAAAATACAAACGAAAATGCTATCGAAATTTCCAAAACGGCATAAGGGTATTTTGGGAAACGAGGGGTAAAATATTGGACTCGGGAAGGAAACCGGGACCCCTCGGTGGATTAGGATTTAAAATGGAAAACCAACCCAAGAGGAATAGTAAACCAACCCTTAATGACTAAAATGCCTAAAACAGGAAAAAAAAATTCATGTTAGGGGTATTTTGGGAAACGAGGAAAAATTAGGTCGGGATAGGAAACCCAAACCTCTCGGGGACCGAGAGACGGGGACAGGATGAAAAACATTTCAAGAGTAGTGAAATGGCCATTTGAGGCTCCGAAATGCTCGAAAAATGAGAAACGAGAAACGACCCTATGTGATGGATGAATAGTAACCGAGGGTCGGGAAAATGGATAATTGGGATTTTGCAGCAAATTAAGCTGTAAAAAGATACATAAGCTTAGGAAATATTATTCTAAGATATTTGGGCTTAGAAAATTTGAGAAAAATGATAAAACGGAATAGTTACAGTCCCGACATCCGTTATGGGCAAAATGGTCATTTTGACCAAAAATTTCCGAAAGGCTCAGAAAGGACCCTAAAGGACCTAGAACGACTTAAACAAAATACTAGGACCCAAAATAAAGATTTCAGAGTTGAAAATATAGAGTTTAATTAGTACATGGGTGTGTACAGTGGAACACGGCCGTGTAAAATAAAACCGAGAAGTACACGGTCAGGGACACAGGCGTGTTGCAAATCGTGTACCATATAAAGAATTGAAATATTTTGTAAAATTTATCACAAAATAAATATATTTAAAGTGATAATTAATATAGGGTATTAACAGATAATATTATGTCTATAGGAACCCAAATTAGAGATAGAATTGCTGAGGAGTTCCGGAAGTGGACATTATTGCAGTATTGGTAAGTTCAAACATTTTCATGTCTGCAACATGAAATACTGTATTACTCTGTTATGTACTAGTTGTATACTAAGTATCAAGTCCTATGGACATTTGGGGATTAGTTAGTATAACAGATCCCACATAATAAAAGGAAAAGAATAGCTAAGGCCTACGGGCGATGGAGGTTAGTGACCTTGAGGTGACGATTAATGTCACTTGGGCAAAACTATAATTGAAAGATAGTGATAAAACCATTTAAGGTATACCGTCCCTCCAACGTTGTGATGGAGGTTTTTCAGGTCCTACAGGGATATAATAAGGGTTATGGAGGCCGAAACTCTACGGTCGCTCCCCAGGCCCTCCCAATCAGCACGCAAGATAAATTATTGGTACTGCCATAAAAGAGCTCAATACTAGAGTATAAATAGAGAAGGAATAATCAATAATATGATAAAAGTCATAATTGAGCATAACTGAAGCTTACATTAAGTATAGCAAACTCGGTTAAAAAAATGTAAATAGTAATCAATTAGGCTAATGTGAATAGTAACCGGTTAGGCGAACGTGAATAGTATCTGATAAAGTAATGTGAATAGTAACCTGTTAGGGTAACAGTTACTATTTATCAGTCAAAGGTCAAAGTCACTATTAAGTATAGCGAACTCAGTTACTATTCATGATAAATAGTACTATTCATAGGAAATTGAGTTTTTAATGTTGTTGAATCCATGCGATTCTTACTAAGTATGTTTGAACTTACTGAGCCTGTTAGCTCACTAGTTTGTTCAT
Source organism: Antiaris toxicaria (assembly GCA_035233585.1). Taxonomy (NCBI): domain Eukaryota; kingdom Viridiplantae; phylum Streptophyta; class Magnoliopsida; order Rosales; family Moraceae; genus Antiaris; species Antiaris toxicaria. The sequence goes on from CP141156.1 coordinate 74,171,643, forward strand.
GTTGCCAGTAAGAAACTTGTCCAGTAGACTATATGGATGGCGGCAGGATGTGCACGTGTCAAGGTATAGGGAATTCATCGTGAACTTGGTCCTGCCATAAGTCTTCCGCTGAGCTTTGAGAGTTAGTGAATTGAAGAGAATGTGTAAAAAAAATACAGTATGAATATTTTGTATGTTATACATTATATTGTACTCAAAAAGACAACTAAAAGTTAGTGTTGTATTTTACATGGCTTTTATACTTAGCTTTCTTTTCGAGAAAGTATGTATTAAAAAGAAAAAAAAATTATGGGTGAAATTTTCGGGCCCTGAAAAATGAGAGTTTAAGAAAAAGAGTTTTAAAATGGCGATTCGGATTCGACACAAGGGCTGTATTGATCAGTAACAGAGTTGGTTCATGACGGTTTCGAGTGGTTGGATTCGGGGGTGCCACAAACATACTCTCATACTTAACATACTTTAATCTCTTCAACATGCTTTCATACTTGAACCTCATGAACATACTTTAACGTCGTGAACATACTTAACATACTTAGCAGATGAACATGCTTTTATACTTAACATACTTGAAACATCGAAATCATACTTATGTATACTTGAACATCGTAAACATAGTATACTTAACGTTTGCTAAACATCGTAAACATAATATACTTGAAACATGACATACTTAATGTATGTTTACACATCATAAACGTAACATATTTTTCATACTTATTATTGTGAAAATACTTTCATATTTAACATAATAAATATACTTGTCATGCTGAAATACGTAAAACATCGTAAATGTACTTAAGCATCGTAAATTATACTTATGGATGCTTAAATATCCTTAACGTCATAAACATACTTTCATATATACAAACATTGCATACACATATCATTCATGATTTAAACATTCATATTTAAACATAACGTACATGTTTAACATCATATAGAGCATATTTAGCATAGTATGATTGACTTATGCATATCAACTTATGCGTAATAGTTATAACATATCATATACATAACACGAACGTTAGTCACGTTATACTTACTTACTACCATAAATAATACTATTCATTATAAATAGTAACTTTATAACGTTATGCTTACTTAACCTTCATACTTAAACGTATTTAACACCATTCATACTATATCTGACAGAACATATATGATACCAAGTATGGCATCAGAACATTAATGCAACATATATCATATATTACTTTAAATATCTCATGATGCCAAAAACATATCAGAGTGGCGCAGCAGAACAATAAAAATTTTTAAAGATCGTTAAATATCTCATGATGCCACATACAATAAACCAACAACAATTTAAACTCATACCTCAAGGATGCCAATCTTGCAGGAGGAGAATGACCAAAGGGTTTCAACCAACTAGCCTTCTCTACTATTCTCCAATTCCCGAATGGCTGAGTGTGTGGGCACTCTGAACCTCGATCGGTATGCTAACACTACTAGTCTTCTTTCAACTACCTAGATCTCTAAAGAACTTATTGTCATGATGAGTTATGCAATAATAAGCCTGCTCACCTGAGAGTCTATGGCCTTAGAGAACTGGAGTGGTAGGACCTCTATTTATAGACTTGCATGAGGTAATTCTCTGAATTCGAATTGGATTAGGAGAAGATATTCTCCCTTGTCCACAACCAAAAAATCTGAATTTTCCAAGGGGAAAATCCCAACAAAATTTCGGCCACTTTAGGATTATCCAATTCAAATCTAAACAAGATTTTAACTAGAATTTTATCTCCCTTTTTTTCAACCAAAAAATCTGAAAATCCTAGAGGGTTTTCACAAATATTTTCGACCACAAAAAGTAAGGGAAGAATCAAAATTCCATTAAGATTTTCAAGCTTGAATTTACCTCATCCTTATCTAAAATAACCCAAAATCTTCTTGGAGATTCACTCAAGAATTAGGCCATTATCAGGGAGGAGAGAATCCAAATTTAACTGGGATTGAAAATTTGAATTTTTCCTTGAACCTTATCCACAAAAAATCTGAAAATTCCATGGGATAATCCTCAAAATGTTCGTCCATTATTGTTAGGATTTGGATTCAAAATTCAAGTAGGATTCTAATAAGATTTTCCTCTCCATATCCAACTCAAATTCGAATTTCATTCCTTGTGGATTTACCACAAGAAATTCGAATCCCACTTGGACTGTGATTCAAAATTTGAATTTCGAATTTCAAATTCAAATTTTAAATTTCAAATTTCAAATTTCAAATTTCAAATTCAAATTTCAAATTCGAATTTCAAATTCAAATTTCAAATTCAAATTTCAAATTCAAAATTCAAATTCAAAATTCAAAATTCAAATTTTAAAATTCAAATTTCAAATTTCAAATTTCAAATTTGAAAATCCACAAAATAGTTGTATTTCAAATTCATGTTTTTATGGAAAATTTTCTACAACTCCAATCCAATCTCAAATAAAATCATGGCAACTTTATTTGGAGTTCGAATAATTGTGTACTCTATTATCCAAAACAAAATCTGAATCCAACCGGAGAGAATCTTGTCCACCATCCTAATCCTATGTCAACACCATCCATGCATAATAAACTAGCCAATAGTATACACAAATCAATTTTGCTAAACGTTAAGGAATTATGTGGAGCTAGTAGAGGGACCAATTGAACATATATAATCGGGCTCCCGCAAATCCATATGATCATCATTCTTTACCGAACAACTCAATCATATGATCACTAATTTTAGAGTCACACCACTGTAAACCTGAAACTAAACTCCCAATTATATACCGTATTATGTAAGCCTGTGACAAGCTATCGTCCAATGACCTTGTCATGTATGCAGAACCCTCATATGATATCCATGATTAGCCTTAGGTCAAAGTCCGTTCAATCCTACTGATCAGGCTATCTTAAAGTTCTATTATACTACCGAATAAAGAAAATGATTATTCACCATATGTGAATAAGAAGTCATCTGCCCAGCAGAGGACCCAAGGTCTTATCCATTTTCACATTCAGTATAATGCCTTTAAGAGGATACCCTTAACTCCTCACTAGAGCTATGATTCCGATATCTGTAAATGAACCCTTCATCATATACAAGTCATGCACTCAATGAACCGGTCTATAAGCTTACTACCTCTGAAACACTTTAGCCATTAGAACATCAAAGTACACAAGTCATATACATGAAGCTATCCATCTACTAAGGATTAAGGTTACTGCACAATGAACGTCAAAAGCTGATCGATCCACTCAAAGCGGACTTTGTAGATCAATCACGCTTTAGTCCCGGTCTAATATGTCACCACCAAGCAACATATCTATGTCTCTACTTGGGAGTCTGTGCTCCAGACAATCAAGACAAACCGCCCCCTCCAAGGCTTTAGACAACATAATAGTCTTAACATGAGTTAGATGCTCGGTCTAACCCCATAGACTGCAGACCATAGTTTAGACCGCTTACTTTAGAACATTGTTTTCTCGCATACAAAAGTCCATTGCATGCAACGTTCTAACAGTTTTAACACAAGCAGTCAGGGAGCCATATTTGATTACATTTACTTTAACATGTAAATAAAATGAGGACAGATAGCAATGTAATGAATAACCTCTATATATAATTTTATTATCCAGTTCAAAATAAATACATCAAAATGTCTCTAATGCTTAGGGCATTTCCTAACAATCTCCTACTTGCCCTAAGCTAGCAGATGTGCCATGTTATGTATCTCCATCGCCTCTACGTGCCTCTCAAAGCTTCTAGCCACCAAAGTCTTTGTAAAGGGATCGGCAATGTTGTCCTCAGATGCGATCTTACATACATCTACTTGTCCTGTCTCCACGTGCCCTCTAATAATATGATATCTCCGATCTATGTGTTTGGTCCTCTTGTGGTGCCGAGATTCCCTTGTGTTGGCAATAGCCCCAATGTTATCACAGTAAAGTGTGATAGGCTTGTCAACACCCGAAATAACCTCAAGGTCTCTAAAGAACTTGCGGAGCTAAACCGCTCTTTTAGATGCCTCAGCTGCAGCCACATACTCAGCCTCCATAGTAGAGTCAGCTGTGCAGCCCTGCTTCATGCTCCTCCATACAATGGCACCTCCTCCGAGCAAACACACTGATCCAGATGTCGATTTCCTCGACTCCTTGCAAGTTTGGAAGTCTGAGTCCGTGTATCCTACGGGTGTTAGGTCCCCTCCAGAATACACCAGCATATAATCACTCGTTCTCTTAAGATACTTGAGTATATGCTTTACCGCTTGCCAGTGATTGGTTCCAGGATTCACTTGATATCGACTCACCAAACCTACTGCAAAACATATGTCCGGGCGAGTGCAAAACATAGCGTACATAAGGCTACCCACAGTGGATGCATAAGGGACCTTACTCATACGCTCTCTTTCTTCCGATGTCTTTGGACAGTCATCCAATGAAAGAGTTAGACTAGCAATAGAAGGTTATGTACCTTTCTTTGCCTCTTGCATTGCATATTTGTCAATTATTTTATCTATGTATGAAGCCTGGGATAACGCTATCATTTTGTTCTTTCGATCTCTGAAGAGATGAATGCCTAGAACATAATTAGCTTCTCCGAAGTCCTTCATGTCAAACTGTTGGTGTAACCAAAGCTTGACTGATGATAAGTTCCTGACATCATTCCCAAAAAGTAGTATATCATCGACATAGAGTATCAGAAAGACCACTTTTCCATCCTTAATACGTTTATAAACACAGGGTTCATCGACGTTCTGCTCAAAACTGAAAGTCTTGATCGCTTGATCAAATCACTGGTTCCATGAGTGGGATGCTTGCTTTAATCCATAAATGGATCTAAGCAACTTACAGACTTTCCTTTCTTGGCCTTTCGCTACGAACCCTTCGGGCTGTATCATATAGATACACTCTTCAAGATGGCCATTCAAGAATGCTGTCTTGACATCCATTTGCCAGATCTCGTAATCGAGAGCCACAGCAACGGACAGAAGAATACGGATAGACTTCAGCATAGCAACAGGCGAAAAGGTTTCATCGTAATCGATTCTAGCCTTTTGCGTGTACCCCTTTGCAACCAGTCTAGCTTTGAAAGTTTCCACTCTCCCTTCCGCATCCTTCTTTCTTTTGTAGACCCATTTGCATCCAATGGGTTTTATCCCATCCGGCAAATCTACAAGTTCCCAAACAGAGTTGGATTTCATAGAATCCATCTCATTATTCATAGCCTGTTTCCAAGATTTAGAATCAATATCATTTATAGCTTCATCATAGGTGATCGGATCATCCTTATGCTCATGAACCTCAGCCTGGTATACCTCAGCATCATACAGGAAGAAATTAGGTTTCTTCGAAACCTTCCCACTATGACGAGGCACCCTAAATTGTTGATCGTCTGCAGGTCTTTCACTGGAACTCGGACTTGCGTCCAAGACAGAAACCTGTGGAGTAGTTCTTTCACCTGATAACTCCTCTAGCACCACTTTGCTTTGAGGCTTAAAGTCATTCATGTGACTTTCCTCCAAGAATGTCGCATGGGTTGAAACAATGACTTTTTGTTCCTTCGGGTTATAGAACAGACCTCCTCTAGTTCCCTTTGGATACCCTACAAACATGCACAATTCTGATCTTAGTTCCAACTTCTTCGCATCCCTATCCAGTACATGTGCCGGGTAGCCCCATATTCTCATATGTCCAAGGGAGGGCTTCCTGCCACGCCATAATTCATATGGAATTCTGGGAATTAATTTGCTTGGAACCTAGTTCAGAATATAGCACGCCGTTTGTAAAGCATATCCCCAAAATGATAATGGCAGCGTTGAATAACTCATCATGGACCGTACCATATCCAACAAGGTCCTGTTTCTCCTTTCGGCTACACCATTCTGTTGTGGAGTACCAGGTACAGTCAATTTGGATAATATCCCGTTCTCTACAAGTTGTCCTAGAAATTCATTAGAGAGGTATTCGCCACCTCGATCAGATCGAAGTGTCTTTATGGATTTATCCAATTGCTTTTCCACTTCTGCACGATACTCTTTGAATTTGTCAAAGGTTTTTCTTTTGCGGTGCATCAGATACACATATCCATACCTCGAGTAATCATCTATAAAAGAGACATAATACTAAAACCCTCTTCATGCTGTGACGTTCATGGGGCCACATACATCAGTCTGCATAATTTCTAAGAGCTCCTGAGCCCTAGTTCCCTTAGCTCCAAAAGACCTCTTAGTCATCTTTCGCTCTAAACAAGACTCGCATTGAGGAAGACGTACCTCCTCCAGAGATTCTAGAGGACCGTCTTTCACCAATCTTTGAATCCTATCCTGATTAATATGACCAAGTCTTAAATGCCAAAGATACGCCTTGTTAGAGTAAGAAACTTTCAACCTTTTAGAGTTATCTATTAATTCAGTGTCAAGCAGTGAGTACATCTTTGGTTTGATCAAATATAGGTTTCCATCCATCCATCCAGAGTGGATAAAAGACTTATTTTTAAGAATATCAACTCTTTTACTAAAAGAAACTGAATAAGAATCCTTTATTAAACAAGCTACCGATATAAGGTTTTTCCTAAAATTAGGAACATAAAAACAGTCTTTCAATAAAATAAACCTAAATTCATCAGAGTAAAGGTAAATATCTCCCACTGCCTCAGCCACCACCAAGCTATCGTCTCCAGTCCACAATGAGAGGCTCCTATCATGTAGACTTCTCGTTTCCACGAACCCCTGCATAGAAACACAAACATGATTAGTGGTGCCCGAATCAATGACCCAAGTGTCTTTCGATTCTTCCACCAAACACGCTTCCAAATAGTGAAGTTTCTTACCTTCCTTGTCCTTGGTGGCTAGGATTTCCCGGCAAGCCTTCTTAAAGTGACAGCGGAAGCATTTAGACTTTTTAGGGTCCCTAGACTTCTTGTTCTTCTTCTTCTTATTCCCATCCGAGATAGGAGGATTAGAAGAACTGGAAGCTGCTTGCTTCAGATTTGGCATCTTCCTTTTCCATGAGGGTTTGGAAGATTCCGCCAAATTGGCCTCTCTTTTAGGTTGGACCGCATCCCCATCCCTGATCATCTGTTCATAAGCTTGGAGTTACTTCATGAGCTCAGTTAGTCCTAACTCCCTTGTCGCCAGATTGTATGCGGCCTTAAATCCCACAAATCTTTAGACAGAGTTTTGAATACCATCTCAATCTGGGTGTTGTAGTCCAACTCAGCACCGTTCAAGGTAGCCTCAGCGAAGAATCCCATTAGAGAGATCATATGGTCTTTCGCTGGAGTACCCGCCTTTTGCTTAGAGTTCATAATGCTAGTTATAGCGGACTGTCGAGCCAATTTTTCTTGACCTCCGAACATGTCCTCCAGATTTTCCATGATCTCCATAGCAACTTGATAAGTCTCATGCTGCTTTTGTAAAGCACTCGTCATGCTAGCTAGAATGTAACATCGAGCTATCTCATTGGATTCTCTCCAACGAGTATAGGCAATCGGGGCCTCCTCAAGCGGTGTGTCAGGTTTGGGCCCTGGTGGGCATGGTTCGTCCAGTACGAACTTGTGTCTCTCACAACTGAGAACTATCAACAGATTTCTTTTTCAATCTTTATAATTATCACCATTCAGTTTATTCTCAGTAAGTATTGAAATGAGGGGTATCGGTGACATTTTGAACTGAAATAAAATTATACTAGACATCATTTCAAAGCCCAAGCAAATATACAGATAATTTAGCAAATAAAATATACAAGTATGTTCCTATATGAAACTTGAAAAACATGTAGCATTGCAACGGTAATTCTCAGCACCTATTGCCCCAAGCCACTGAGGGGTGGTCATGAAAGAAATACCCAGAACATGGACCCCGTCCAATTAATATATGTTGCCTTAAATCCTCCAAGGTTAAGACATATATTAATAACCGCTTATTTGGCCACCGGTTTAGTTAACAGAGCTTCTAGGGAAAGTTAATAACTAAACAAGTCTTGAGTGTATAACCATTGTTTACGTAGCCCGATCCATGTCCTACTAAGCCACCGAGGGGTGGTCATGAATAGGATCGTACCTAAACACGTTTTCCATATAGGAGATCCAATCTAGTATACCGGCGGCGGTAAACACCTACTGAGGAGTATGGTCAGGGCAGAACTGACGTGAGGCGTTACCATGCTTTCACATATGGATCAACAATGGAGACCGTGGGTTTTGTTTGAAACCCTCTCCCACTCAATATTTTGAAAAACATGCAAGTTTTGAAAAATTATGTATGATGAATATAGTATGAGCGGCACTCACTTATCCTATATAACATATTATCAAATATGCATATAAAACATCCATCATACCTATTTATACATTCATGACATATCACAAAAAAAATAATTGACAGAATAACCAAGTCATGATTCCATCCTAGAACGAAGAAAATAAAGATTACAAAATTCTATCCAAAGCATTCTTTGGTTCTTGAATTTTGTTCCGTCTTCTTGTATCCATCTTTATGTAGTCTCTCCATTTGTTTCTCATCCCAAGAATCATTTAAAATTTAAATTCCAAAAATTTAAATTTCAAATTCAAATTCCAAATTCGAATTTCAAATTCAAATTTTTAAACAATTTTAAACATCATGTGTAATAATATGTAATTTTAAAATTTCAAAATTTCAATTACATATTTTTAAACATGATTTAAAATTAAATCTCAAATTTAAAAATCAAAATTTTTGATTTTTGAACTGTCACCCCGACCGCCCTTGAAAGCCGACAGCTGCCATGGGCAGCCCCCAGCCCCCGGGGGGCTGGCAGCCCACGGCTACCCCTTGTGTAGCCCTACCGGGCTACAGGCCAATCCTGTAACGCCAGGCTGCACGCCTAGGCTGGGTGCAGCAGCCGGCAGGCTGCAGGCAACGCTTGCAGCCACAGGCTGCATGCCAAGCCTGTGGGCAGCCTTGGGAGGGCCACGGCCACCCTCGACTGCAGGCCAAGCCTACGGCAATGGGTGGTCATGGCCTGTACAGGGGCTGCAGCGGCCCCATCCTGGCCGAGGGCAGGCAGTCCCACAAAGGCCCAATGGCCTATCCTGAGGGATCGTGTCTCGATTTTCATGCCATATTCCAATTTACCCATTAGGATCTTCAAAAATTAATTTGAATCCCAATTAAATTGAAATTTTCCACGCAATCAAAATTTCAACCTTTAAATTAAATTTAACTTTTGGGAAAAATAAATTACGGTCTTCAATCTTCAATCTCCTCTAAGAATAATTACATAAAATTTCCTAAACCGTTTCCAGTGTACAAAAATTCTAAACATAATAATTCTAAGAGACAAAATTAAAATCCAAGGGAAAAATTACAGTGTTAATAAACTGCTCCCATGTTTACATAAAAAAATTCTTAGATACAATTTTTCAAAATTCTAAGGAACCATAACCGGCAAAAACAAGCATGCTTATAATAATTCAGAAAATTAAAATAACCACATACTTTATACATAATACATGATAACAACATAAAGGAATCCTAAAATGCCACTCTCTAAATATCAAATCCATATATAAATAAAAAGACTAAGTAATTGTCTAATTTATGTACATGGCATAATCATAACCTGGCTCTGATACCAATTGTAGTCAATAAATCGATAAAAACGTATCAGAATGGCGTAGCAGAGCAATAAAAAATTTTCAAGATCGTTAAATATCTCATGATGCCATATACAATAAACCAACAACAATTTAAACTCATACCTCAAGGACGCCAATCTTGTAGGAGGAGAATGACCGGAGGCCTTCAACCAATTAGTCTTCTCTACAATTCTTCAATTCCCGAATGGCTGAGTGTGTGGGCACTCTGAACCTCGATCGGTATGCTAGCACTGCTAGTCTTCTTCTGACCACCCAGATCTCTAAAGAACTTATTGTCACGGTGAGTTGTGCAACAATAAGCTTGCTTACCTAAGAGTCTGTGGTCTTAGAGAACGAGAGTGGCAGGAACTCTATTTATAGACTTGCATGAGGTGATTCTCCGAATTGGATTAGGAGAAGATATTCTCCCTTATCTACAACCAAAAATATCTGAATTTTCCAAGGGGAAAATCCCAACAAAATTTTGGCCACTTTAGGATTATATAATTCAAATCTAAACAAGATTTTAACTAGAATTTATCTCCCTTTTTTTCAACCAAAAAATCTGAAAATCCTAGAGGATTTTCACAAATATTTTCGGCCAGAAAAAGTAAGGGAAGAATCAAAATTTCACTAGGATTTTCAAGCTTGAATCTTATCTCATCTTAATCCAAAATAACCAAAAATCTTCTAGGAGATTTACTCAAAAATTCGGCCATTATCAGGGAGGAGATAATCCAAATTCAACTGGGATTGAAAATTTGAATTTTTCCTTAAACCTTATCGACAAAAAATCTGAAAATTACATGAGGATAATCCTTAAAATTTTTGTCCATTATTGTTAGGATTTGGATTCAAAATTCAAGTAGGATTCTAACAAGATTTTCCTCTCCATATCCAACTCAAATTCGAATTTCATTCATTGTGGATTTACCACAACAAATTCGAATCCCACTTGGACTGTGATTCAAAATTTGAATTTCAAATTTAAATTTCAAATTTCAAATTTCAAATTTCGAATTTCAAATTTCAAATTTCAAGTTTAAATTTGAAATTCAAATTTCAAATTCGAATTTCAAATTCAAATTTCAAATTTAAATTTCAAATTTAAATTTCAAATTTCAAATTTCAAAATTCAAAATTCAAAATTCAAATTTCAGAATCCACAAAACAGTTGTATTTCAAATTCTTGTTCTCATGGATAATTTTGTACAACTCCAATCTAATATCAAATAAAATCATGGCAACTTTATTTGCAGTTCGAATAATTGTGTACTCTATTATCCAAAACAAAATCTGAATCTGACCGAAGAGAATCTTGTCCACCATCCTAATCCTATGTCAACACTAGCCATACATAATAAACTAGCAAATAGCATACACAAATCAATTTTGCCAAACGTTAAGGAATTATGTGGAGCTAGTAGAGGGACCAATTGGACATATATAATCGGGCTCCCGCAAATCTGTATGATCATCATTCTTTACCGAATAACTCAATCATATAGTCACTAATTTCAGAGTCACACCACTATAAACCTGAAACTGAACTCCCAATTATATGCTGTATTACGTAAGCTTGTGACAAGCTATCGTCCAATGACCTTGTCATGTATGCAGAACTCTCATATGATATCCACGATCAGCCTTAGGTCAAAGTCTATTCAATCCTACTGATCAGGCTATCTTAAAGTTCCATTATACTACCGAATAAAGAAAATGATTATTCACCATATGTGAATAAGAAGTCATCCGCCCAGCAGACGACCTAAGACCTTGTCTATTTTCACATTCAGTATAATGCCTTTAAGAGGATACCCTTAACTCCTCATTAGAGCTATGATTCCGACATCTGTAAACGAACCCTTCATCGTATACAAGTCATGTACCCAACGAACCAGTCTATAAGCTTACTACCTCTGAGACGCTTTTGCCATTGGAATCAAAGTACACAAGTCAAATACATGAAGCTGTCCATCTACTAAGGATTAATGTTACTGCACAATGAATGTCAAATGCAGATCGATCCACTCAAAGCGGACTTCGTAGATCAATCACGCTTTAGTCCCGATCTAATATGTCACCACCAAGCAACATATCTATGTCTCTACTTGGGAGTCTGTGCTCGGGACAGTCCAGACAAACTGTCCCCTCTAAGGCTTTAGACAACATAATAGTCTTAACATGAATTAGATGCTCGGTCTAACCCCATAGACTACAGACCATAGTTTAGACTGCTTACTTTAGAACATTGTCTTCTCGCATACAAAAGTCCATTACATGCAACATTCTAATAGTTTTAACATAAGCAGTCAGGGAGCCATATTTGCTTACATTTACTTTAACATGTAAATAAAACGAGTACAGATAGTAATGTAATGAATAACTTCTATATATAATTTTATTATCCAGTTCAAAATAAATACATCAAAATGTCTCTAATGCTTAGGGCATTTCCTAACATAAACGTGTTTAACATCATTCATACTATATCTGATAGAACATATATGATACCAACTATGGCATCAGAACATTAATGCAACATATATCATATATTACTTTAAATTTCATAATTAACGTACATAACATTAAAACATACTTGTACATACTTTATATCATAACCATACATGAAATATTTCACATCGTGAACTTACTTGCATTCTTAACATGCTTTAAATATACTTAATATCCTGAACATACTTGCATTCTTGACATGCTTTAAACATACTTAATATCCTGAACATACTTTTAACATATTTTAACATCTTGAACAGAATTTCATGCTTATCATCGTGAACATATCATATTTTTAACATAGCATAATTAACATATGCTTAACATCATAAACATAACATACTTGACACACTTGTTATTCTGAAAATACTTTCACATTTAACATCATGAATATACTTATCATATTTAAATACATAAGACTTTGTAAATATACTTAAGCATCGTAAATACACTTATGTATGCTTAAACATCCTTAACATCAAACATAACATGGATTATTAACATAATAAATAATATGCATTGCTTTTGTATCACTATTCACTATGAATAATAACTCTGATCATGAACAGTATTTACATCATGACCATATCATATTTTAAACTTCCGCACTCGGGACGTACCACCGTCAGATTGGAGGCCATAAATATGAACAATACTGTTGACTATGAACAGTACCATTTACCATAACAGTAACTTTGACCGCGACGGTACTCGTAGTGTTAGTATATCTTATGCTCGTTATGGGCTGCATTTGTAGTCTTAGGTCTTTATCTTTCATTACGTTCTGGTTTTGGGTCCCATGATTGATTGTATCATAATGTGTGCATAACTAAGAGGGACTCTAGGGAGTGACCCACTGGCCAATCCTCTACAGTCTACATAACATTAGACTTCCAAACCCGGGACATACCACCATCGGTTTGGGAGCCGTATCACAATTGATCATGAGAAACTTCCACACCTGGGATGTACCACCATCAGTGTGAAAGCCGTATCATAACTGAACATGGAAAACTTGCACCTGTGTGGGAGGCCAGTACGCCAAAGTGGTTTCATTACCATCTTTCATGCGGTTCCTAACCGGTGGCATTATCATTGCCTCCTTGGTCTAGAACATTTATTACATTTCTTTATTTACTTGTGTGTATTGTATTTCACATGTTGTGTGCATATAGTACCTTGGTACATACTTTACGTGTCATACATATCGTATAAACATATTACACAATTTCATGTTACAGACATTTAAAATGTCTAAACTTACAAAATATAACACATATACAAAAACATATCAAGTCAATTTATATTTGACTTAGACATAATACATAGTTCATAACATGACTTTCATAACATTCATATCCTAGTATCTTGATACTAAAACTACACATAGAACCCATAAACATGACCAGTCCATTTATGTTGCAGACATAGAAATATTTAAACTTAAATGCTGCATATAGAACACATAACACATAAACATGTCGAGTAAGTTCATGTTGTAGACAATTAAATGTCCGAACTTATTGCATATAACACTTAAACATAGAAGTCAATTCATGTTTAACTTAGACCTAACAAATAAACATTCAATGTTTAAAGTTGTAGTCCTATTATCTTGCTGATTCTTGTCTTTTCTTACTGTTTTTCATATGGTTTCGACCAGGTGGCATTATCATTGCCTCCTTAGTCTAGAACACTTCTTATGTCTTTCTTTCATTGTGTGTATTTTATTAAATACACCTTTATGCATATAATACCTTACATATTTACGTTACATTTCACACATAACATATAAACATATAACATAAATTCATGTAGCAGACAATAAAATGTCTGAACTTACTACATATAACACATAGACATAAACATGTCAAGTAAATTTACATTTGACTTAGACATGACACATAATCATAAGCATATCAATCATTTCATGTTGCAGACAAGAATATGTCTGAACATACATCATATAACATATAGGCATAACATAACATGTCAGCTCATGTTGCAGACAAATCACATATTTGAACTTACCACATATGACACTTAGATATAATGGTCTATTCATATTGCAGTCAATTAAATGTTCGAACTTACTGATACTTCTGCTCGTATCTCCTTTCTTGCTTTCTTGGTCTACAGACGTCCCTTCATCGCGTCTGTATCGGATTCCTATAACCGAAATAATCACGGTTATTTTCGTTACTTAAATCGTACATAAAGCTTAATAAAACGTAAAAATTATACATTTCATTTTCCAATCATGAATTAGGGGTCTAATATCCCAGCTATAATTTTTTCGTCAACTTCTGTCAAAATTTACGATGAATAGTAACTTTGACTAATGGTCATACTTTCATTTAAGTACTTTTCTTCTTTTAAGATCTTGAACTTGACCTTAAAATCTTAATTAAACTTATTTGTCACTTTTCTGCTAACTTTTGGAAAAATGACCCTTGTATCCCGAATTTTTGATAAAATTACCATTTTACCCATAATGTGATTTTTCTCAGTTAAACTTTACTTTCGACCTTTAAAATCCTTATTAGAGTCTTTGAATCATGTTTGAAGCTCTAACAGTTCATTTTGACTATTTTCCAAATCTTTGGTAAAAATTATCGTTTTGCCCTTAACGGGGTTTTCTTACTTTCCTTCGACTTAAAACTTGATTTTGGCTTTAAGCATTCTATTTAAACTATTCTAAGACTCTAACGGTTCTCTCTGAGCATTTCAGAAATGTTCGTCAAAATGATCATGAATAGTAACTTTGACCGTAAATAGTACTATTTACCATGAATAATACTATTTATGTGAATAGTATATTTACCCAGATCGTGAATCTTGTCATTTTAATACTTAGACTGGATTTTCTAGGTCTAAAAATCATAAACCGATGAACTTAAAGGCTTAACGACCCATGTTAGACCTTTCTAAAATTTTTGATCAAAATGACCATTTTGCCCTTGACAGGCCTTTAGGCCGTAAAATCTTTACTTTAACATTTTAATTGGATTTTCTAAACCCAAAAATCATAAATTCATCTTTCTTAGGCCTTAATAAATTTTTACAATATTAATCGCTGTAATTTCTACAATTATTTCATAACCGACCCTCGGGTGGTACTATTCCAACTCTTGGTCGTTAATTCTCTTTTTCAGGCCTAGGCCACCGAAGTGGCTCGGGTTTCCATCCCGACTACATTTTACCCCTTGTTTCCTAAAATACCCCTTTGTCCTGTTTTTAAAATTTCGACAGCATTTCCGCTTAATTTTTAGGTTCCCGACGTTTAGGAAACACCTCGAAACCATCTAACATACTTCTATTCTACCACGTACTATACCAGAGGTAGATATTTTTACGTAAAATTCAACTTTTACATAAAAATATTTACATTTTACACATTTTCTTATTTAACTATTTTTCATACACATAGTCTATTTTTCTTACAATCTCACATGCTAAAATACATAATTAATATATAATCATTCCAAACATAAATTTCAGGAATGGAGGGATCGAAATCACTACCGAAATCATCCCACTGGCGATTGAACGAACAATTCGGTCTCACGCGGACAAACTTTGAATCACTGTTCTTCACTTTTGAAATTCCATCTTGCAATTCTGACGTCACAGTTGTGTCCGAAACGTCAAAAATAGGCCAACGGGCCATTCTTCAAATTTTTGGTCACTGGTCGCCGTTGACCAGCGTTGACCGGCGGCGGCGTGGAGAATGGCGACCACCATCTCGTAGATCTCGACATGAGGAACCCATTGGTGCTGTCAATTTCACCAATTAAGCTTCCTATCACCAAAATCAAACCCCCAAATTTTGGCCAAAATTGGCTTGGGGCTTTGATCTATGTGAAATTTTGAACATTTTGGTACCAATAGTGTGGCTCAACTCTGCCGGAAACGGTGAGTTTCACGACGGTGACACGACGGCGACAGTGAAGCTACGGGTGGCATGATCTGATGGCTATTCAGGTGAAATGAGCTATGGGTTTTGTTCTCCTCTTCACCACAAAACTTTTGTGACCGGAATCAGCTCGATTGGACATCAGATGGTGGAGAAACGATCGATTAAAATTTTCATCCATCGGTGACTTCGGGCGGCGCGTGTGGCTTGCTCCGGTAGCTACTCCGTTAACTCGACCCACCGTTGGACTCAGCTCGACGAGAGCTTTCCAACGAGACCGGCGGTGTCAAAAACAGACACTGTTTCTGGTGGTTGGTTACTGTTCATCGACGGTGTGTGAGAGGAAAGAGAAGAAGAGGAAAAAATGTAGGTTGATTTTGAAATTTCTAACTTTTTCGCCCTTATACATACTTTTTTTGTCCAAAATTTCAACATGAGCTATCCTGACTAATTTGGGCATGCTGAACCCAAATATATCAGTTTAATTTTCGTCCGAGATCATCTTGTCCAGTTTCTGGTACTGTGAATTCCCGGTCAAAAATTACCTTTGTGCTCAATTAACTAATTTGAGCATGCTGATAGGCTATACTGACTAATTTGGGTGTGCTGAACCCAAATTTATTAGTTTCAACTTCATTCAAAGTCATCTTAACCAGTTTTCCGGTATTGCATGTTTCCCGGTCAAAATTTACATTTTATGCTCAATTGACTATTTTGAGCATACTGATTCTAAATATATCAGTTTTATATCAAGAAAAAGTCATCTTGACCAATTTCTTGATACTGTGTGTGACACACATGCATACACATATAAAATAACTACATTTCACATTTTAAACATGAAATTCATTGTGTACATTCAATATACCTATTTTCTGAGAATGATGAAAATTCCAGGTGGTCATATTCACCCCTCCTTATAAAATTTTCATCTTCGAAAATTGAGATAAGTAGGGGTACAAAGATTTCATTTCATCTTTGTTCATCATATATACATGTCATTTCATAACATTTAGGTGGCGCCCCCGACCTCGGTCCACCGAAACTATTACAATCAAGCTCCTTAGCTGACTGAAATAGCTCGTGAACTTCGTCAAGTCGCCTAAATTTTTTTCTTTCCTTTAAACCCTTTGTGAAATTTGGAATCATTTTTTTTTTCTTAATTACTTTTCTTGATTGTAACATAACGTAATTAAACTGAACTATGTTTGTCATTTTTAAAAGTACAAACATACTTTATACTTAATACATAATTCAAATCTTTTTGCAGTACATGTCTTTTCTTTCTTCAAATCTCCTCTTTCAATGCTTAGCAAAAAACTTGTAGCAGGACCATATCCACAGTGGATACCCTATCCTTTTAGCACACGCAACTCCCGCCGTCATCCATAGCCAATATTTTGACTTACAGGTTCCATACCTGCAACATGAACAAACTCGTGAGTTAAAGCTCAATAAGTTCAAACATAAATACATGATATATAACAACTCTTACCGTATATTAAAGAGCATATTTGATACCAGCTGTGGCATCAGAGCAATCATAACATACTTCAAAATTACTTACACTTGGTAAGTATATTCACAATACTTCGTTTACTAGTAACATATACTAGTAACAGTAATATTTATACATATCGAATACTCGTACCATATAGTATCGAGCATTCATCGGTGATACCAAACTGTGGTATCAAAAACCATAAATAGTACTATTCATCAGGAATAGCACCTCGACTTTGATCGGACACTAGTCACGTCAACTTTTACTAAGACCACTAAACTTACAGTTAGTGGCCATTATTCTCAATTATGGTTCCCAATTCAGTTTTGGGTCATTATCTTTCATTTAGTTCTGGTTTTGGATCCATATTGGCTGTACCGATAATTTGCGCGCTACTGAGAGGGACTCGTCTGTCACGTTGCGAAATTTTTGAATTTAAATTTCACGCGTGAATGTATAAACTCAATTTGTTAGTGTGCCAATAAATTTTTTTTTATTTTTATGAGAATTCAATTTTAAATTTTTGGGGTATTAAATATTAATTTGAGGATATTTAAAACATTTATTTTTCAAATTTTAAAGTTTTAACAAATTTTTATCCAATAAAATTTTAACAAATATCATTTCTTTTATTTTTCTTTTTTTTCTCTTTCCTCTTTCCGAAATGATCCGGATGTTTTTTTTTTCTTCTTCCCCTTTCTCTTCTTAATATCTTCTCTCTCATTGTTCTTTTTTCTTTCTTCTTCACCGACTTACTCACGCCCTTACTCACACTCTCTCACCGCCTCTCTCTCTCTCTGCTCTCTCCCTCTGTTTTTTTCTGCTCCTCGCCGACCTCCCTCTTTCAATTCTTCCAAAAAAATTTTCAAAAACCTTCCCTCTCACTCTCTCTCACGCCCTTTCTCTCTGTCTTCCTTTTGTTTTTCATCTTCTCACTGGTCTCTCACTCACTCTCTCCCGCCCTTTGTTTTTTTCTTTTCATTCCTCTTCTTCTTCTCGCGCTCACCCCTTCTCTCTCTTTGTTTTTCTTTTCCCTCGCCGGGCTCTCTCTCTCTCCTTCCCTGCTCTCTCTTTTTTTTAACGCCCCTTACCGATTCTCTCTCCCTTCCTCACCATTTCTCTTTCCTTCTCTTCTTCTTTCTCTTCCTTTTGTTTCAGTCGGACGCCACCGGAGCCAAGCCACCGCCAACCGCCTGACTCTGACCGGGACCGAAGCTCCGCGACCATCGCCCGAACGCTGCTTCGCTTGGCCAAAGCCATCCCGTCCGAACCAGTCGCGCCGAACAGCTGCCGTTTCCATCCAAGCGCCACCGGGTCTTTGCCGCACCGCCGCCAAGCCAGCCGACCGAAGACCGCCCAACCGCGCCTCGCCTTCCTCGTGACCCACAAAGCCGTGCCTCCCCGTGCCTCACAGCCCGTCCCCACCTCGCCGGTTGCCCCTCGTCGCGCTGCCGATCGTCGTGCCCAAGCACTACCGCCCCCTACTGCCGTGAGTCTCCTTTCCGGCCGGCCGATCTCCATCAGCAAAAGGAAAAAAAAAATTAGAGATATATTTATATATGTACATCTGTGTGTGTGTGTATATATATATAATATATAACAAATAATAATAATGATAAAAATGATAATAGAATTTAAATAAATGTTTTAAATTTATTTGGAATTGAGATTTGAATTTGGTATTTGAACTGTTCTGGGAATTGGAAAATTTTCTGCAGGTTGAGCATTTTGGAGCTTTTAGGGAAGCCTATATTTAGGGCAGGTCATGCCGAAATTTTTAAAATATATATATTTTGGATATTTGTGTTAAAATTGCTATTTTAAAATTACAGTGTTAAAATAAAGTATCATTTTAAATTTTAAAATTCAATATCATACTAATTAGTTGAGTTTACCGTAATTCGATTACGGAATTCCTGGACAGATAATTAAATTATCTGTATTTCTTATTTTAGGTACTCGTTGATCGAATTCAAGGAAAAAGACTATCTTGGAATTCCTGCGAGAAGTTGATTGTAGGTCAAATTGCTAACGAGGTAGGATATCTTACCCTTTCTTTGTAGCCAGTTTTGTTTTTAATGATTTGGCCAAAAATCAGTTAAAGAAAATGTGTTTATAAAGTTTTGAGAATTATGTGATTTAGAAAATATCACGATTTTGGAAATTAAAGGAAAAATATCCGGTCCCGGATTTTTTTTTTGAAAAACAATACGACATATTTTTATTATGTGAATCATATGTTCATATGAAATGTTGAAAGTTGGATTTGGTTTTAAAGTATACCGGGAGCCAGCACACACGTGCGAAGGTGCACATCTCGATCGAGGATCACTCATCATGCTTCAGCATGGTGAGGGAGGC
The DNA here is from genome assembly GCA_035233585.1 of Antiaris toxicaria. Lineage (NCBI taxonomy): Eukaryota > Viridiplantae > Streptophyta > Magnoliopsida > Rosales > Moraceae > Antiaris > Antiaris toxicaria. Next base: position 74,191,551 of record CP141156.1, read on the forward strand.
TCATACGGACCGTACACAAACTAGATGTATATAGGGACACAATTTGCATAGTCACGATTCCACGTTTATAATTCGGTACTGCATTGACATACTTAGTATGATGGTTAAATTAAAATGTTGAAATATTTTTTTTAAAAAAAAATCCTACTGGGCCTTTCGCTCACTGTTTTAAAACTGGTAAACCCCTAGGAGATAAAGGTGATTAGAAGATACAGGTGACGTGGAACCGTCCGTGGACGACAAGGACTAAAGACTTGAAGTAATGTTCTGTACTTTAGGACAAAGTATGTATATGAGCATTCTAGGACTGTAAATTCTAAACTTTACTTTTGTAATCTTACTTATTTTATTTTATCCAAGTATGCATCTGTGGGATATGGGTACCTCACCACCTGATATTGTGATAAAAATATAAATAGAAATAGTAATTAATTTAAAATATACAAGCATAATTTATAAACAAGTTTAACGAGTCGGTAAAGGGTAAGATGTAAAAACTGACAGACTTAGGAATCTAAGCTTTCTTTTCATTTATTCATTTAAATTCTTACATCTGTCACTATCCCGGATTTTTGGGATGTTACACCTGTCGCTGTTCCGGATTTTGGGACGTGACACCGTCAGTCAATCCTCCAGTCTAATGAGCCCCAGGCTCTATCCTCGTAGGATCTGAAAAAGAACCCCTAGGTGATCATTACTGGGAGTCGGTATGCCATCAGTGGTTTCATTATCATCTTTCTTATAGTTCCCCACCGGTGACATTCATATGAATCGTCCCATGATGGAACCCTTATTACCCATATGTCTTTACATTTATTTCTTTATGTGTGTTTTTAATTAACCACACAATAGTGCCCTAGCACTTTTCCATAGTGTATTATTTATATACTTTTTAATTTCTCATTTCATTAGGTGAGTTAGTTTAACTACACCCCTATTGCCTGTAGGACTTTACACATTTGTATGAAAAGTATATAATTAAACATTACCATAGTAATATCAAGTTGCAGACAATCAACTGTCTGAACTTACATATCAGTCATCACAGCAAACAATATACAGTTGTTCATACATCGATATTTAAACATTTAACTTACAAGGCATTCATTCTATCAAACAATATAATTTGTTCATGTGCAGACAATTATATGCTTGAACTTACAGATACTTTCGCTAGCATTTCCTTCCCCAGCTCTGCAGACGTTCTTTTGCTGCGTCTGGATCGGGTTCTTATAACCGGAATAACCACGGTTATTTTAAATCTTCATTTCATATTCAAAATTTAGTAAAACGTAAAAATTCTACGTTTTATTTCCCGTAAATGGTCTTAGGTATCTAAAATCCCATTTTCCATTTTTACACTAACTCTTGGCAAAATTACCATTTTACCCCTGATTTGATTTCTCATCGTAAACTTACTTTTTGTTAGTTTAAGACCCAAATTTAACTTTTATAATTTCATTTTAACTATCCTTAGTCATTCACGGTCCTTTCCAAGCCTTTCAGAAATTTTTGGTCAAAATGACCATTTTGCCCTTGACAGGTCTCAGAATTGTCATATGCTCACTGTGACTTTTAACAGGATTTTCTAAGCCCAAATATCATAAAATAATATTTCTTAAGCTTTTACATACTTTTACAGTATCCATTGCTGTTCCACAGACGACTATTGGTCATCCGACCCTCGGGTGGTACTATTCTGACACCTAGGGTCGTTTCTCGTTTTTCTCATGTTTCAGAGCCTTAAATGGGTATTTCACTACTCCTGAAACATTTGTTATGCTAATCCCGAGCCTTAGACATCGAGTGGGCTCGGGTTTTCATCCTGACCTCAAATTTACCTTTCGTTTCCTAAAATACCCTTGACATTGGTTTTCCCGTTCTCTTACATTTTCACAACCTCGGAGGGATAATTTACTATTCCTCAAAGGTTCATTTTCCCATCATCCGAGCTTAACTCATCGAGGGGTCTCGGTTTCCATTACCAACACAATTTGCCTCTCGTTTTTCACCGAAATGCCCTTAATGCTGTTTTCAAAATTTTGGGAGCATTTTCGCTAAATTTCTAGGTCTCCGGCGTTTAGGAAACACCTCAAAACCATCTAACCTATTTTATTCTACCACGTACTATACCAGAGGCCTAATTTTTACGTAAAACTCAACTTTTTACATAAAAATTTTCACATGTCCCATACATTTTCTTTTTCTAACATTTCATTCATTTTACTCTTGTTTTTTCTTTTCTTTTTACAATTTGAATACAAATTACATATAAATCATTCCAATACATAAATAAGGAATGAAGGGAAACGAAATCGCTACCAAAATCATCCTATCGACGATCGGACGAACCATTCAGTCTCGACTGTGCAAACTTTTTATCTCTGTTCTTCATGTTTGAAATCCCAATCGGCAATTCTGATGCCGCGGATGTGTCTAGAACGTCAAAAATAGACCAACGGGCCATTCTTCATTTTTTTACCACAAGGTCACCGTTGATCGCGTTGATCGGCGTTGACCGGTGGCGAACGGTGGCAGCGTGAACAATGGAGGTTTCTACCTTGAAGATCTTGACAGGAGGAGTCCATTGGTGGTGTCAATTTCACCATTGGAGGCTCCGATCGTCGACAATCAGCCTCGAAAACTCGACCCACGGCGACGGCATTGAATCTTCGCCGTACCGGGGTTATTGCCCGAAATTGTTTGAGGGCTTTTGCTCGCCATTGAACTCTGATCATTTTGGAACCCCCAGCGTCCCTCAACTCACTCAGAAACAACGACTTTCATGGTGGCTTCACGACGGCGATGTCACAGTTTCGGATGTTGTAATCCGACGGTCGTTGAGATGAACCACTAATTGGGTTTTGTAGTGCTCTTCAAGACGAAACTAACGGGACCAGTTTCGTCTTGATTGGAGGTCGGACGATGGAGAATCGACATCGGGAAGTTTCCGCCACGATCGACTTTCAAGTGGCATGTGCGGGTTGCTTTGGCATCGGTTCCGTCGCGCCGACCCACCATCAGACTCAGCTCATCGAGAGCTTTCAGATGACTATTGTAACTTTTATGCTCAATTGACTATTTTGAGCATACTGATTCTAAATATATCAGTTTTGTATCAAGAAAAGGTCATCTTGACCAATTTCTTGATACTGTGTGTGACACACACACATACACATATAAAATAACTACATTTCACATTTTAAACATGAAATTCATTGTGTACATTCAATGTACCTATTTTCCGAGAATGATGAAAATTCCCATTGGTCACACAAATGATTTTTCAAAAATGACCAAAATAGTGTTGGTAGCCCGGTAGGCTACCACATCAAACAAGCGATAGTAATCCGGTAGATTACCAAGCCAACAAAATGCAAGGTAACCGGTCAGTTGACTGGTCGGCAACCAATCAAGGACCCTGTTTTAAAAGAATTGGTAAGAAATGATGATTAATCTGTCAAGTAGATAGTAAATCAGACACAGTATGAAGATAGACGCCAAATCCCCGTGATAGGCCAATAGGGTACTGATAGGCCTCGATACCATACAGAAACATAAGTTACGGTCACTAACGGTAATAAATTTATGGGACAATAAATTAATTAAACACATTTGGAGTATCAAACTCTGTATAGAGAGAGAGCTAGTACCGACAGGCAATCGGTACCATGCGTTAGTCATTAACTGTATTAGTGACTCAACAAAATTATTAATGAGATACGTTCTTGATGACAGGTAGTAACCTGTAAGTTGACTGAGGCAAGAGTACGAGTTTGATTTGCAAACTAGGTAAGTAGAACTCTGCCTACAGTATGAATAAAATGAGTTGAAATGACAGTTTTCACGATATGTTAAATATACATAGCATGCACACGTTGATGCGCAGCATGTATAAGAGCATATAGTTCACAATCACGTAGATTGATCCCAGGTTAGATACCATATGTCCCTATCACGTAAGATTAGGGATAGCTTAGCAAAGCTTTCAGCCAGATCAAATAAAGAATCGGGTAATTAAATTAAGGAGACGGTAAAACGGGCGCAAGGTCCACATTATGTTTTTAGAGAAAACAAGCACAAGGTCCACATTATGTTTTTTAAAGAAGACGGGCACAAGGTCCACATTATGTTTTTTTAAAGAAAATGGGCGTAAGGTCCACATTATGTTTTTAAAGAAAACGAGTGCAAGGTCTGTTAGGAAATGCCCTAAGTATTAAAGACATTTTGATGTATTTATTTTGAACTAGATAATAAAATTATATATAGAGGTTATTCATTACATTGCTATCTGTCCTCGTTTTATTTACATGTTAAAGTAAATGTAAGCAAATATGGCTCCCTGACTGCTTGTGTTAAACTGTTAGAATGTTGCATGCAATGGACTTTTGTATGCGAGAAGACAATGTTCTAAAGTTAGCGGTCTAAACTATAGTCTGTAGTCTATGGGGTTAGACCGAGCATCTAACTCATGTTAAGACTATTATGTTGTCTAAAGCCTTGGAGGGGACGGTTTGTCTTGACTGTCTAGAGCATAGACTCCTAAGTAGAGACATAGATATGTTGCTTGATGGTGACATATTAGATCGGAACTAAAGCGTGATTGATCTACGAAGTCCGCTTTGAGTGGATCGATCTGCTTTTGACGTTCATTGTGTAGTAACCTTAATCCTGAGTAAAAGGACAGCTTCATGTATATGACTTGTGTACTTTGATGTTCCAATGGCTAAAGCGTCTCAGAGGTAGTAAGCTTATAGACCAGTTCGTTGGGTGCATGACTTGTATACAATGAAGGGTTCGTTTACAGATATCGGAATCATAGCTCTAATGAGGAGTTAAGGATATCTTCTTAAAGGCATTATACTGAACGTAAAAATGGACAAGGCCTTGGGTCGTCTACAGGGTGGATGACTTATTATTCACATATAGTGAATAATCATTTTCTTAATTCGGTAGTATAATGGAACTTTAAGATAGCCTGATCAGTAGGATTAAACGGACTTTGGCCTAAGGCTGATCATGGATATCATATGAGGGTTCTGCATACATGACAAGGTCATTGGACGATAGCTTGTTACAGGCTTACGTAATACGGTATATAATTGGGAGTTCAGTTTCAGGTTTATAGTGGTGTGACTCTAAAATTGGTGATCATATGATTGAGTTGTTCGGTAAAGAATGATGATCATATGGATTTGTGGAAGCCCGATTATATATGTCCAATTAGTCCCTCTACTAGCTCCACATAATTCCTTAACGTTTGGCAAATTGATTTGTGTATGCTATTAGCTAGTTTATTATGCATGGATGGTGTTGACATAGGATTAGGTGTTAGGAAATGCCCTAAGCATTAGAGACATTTTGATGTATTTATTTTGAACTGGATAATAAAATTATATATAGAGGTTATTCATTACATTGCTATCTGTCCTCGTGTTATTTACACGTTAAAGTAAATGTAAGCAAATATGGCTCCCTGACTGCTTGTGTTAAACTGTTAGAACGTTGCATGCAATAGACTTTTGTATGCGAGAAGACAACGTTCTAAAGTTAGCGGTCTAAACTATGGTCTATAGTCTATGGGGTTAGACCGAGCATATAACTCACGTTAAGACTATTATGTTGTCTAAAGCCTTGGAGGGAACGGTTTGTCTTGACTGTCTGGAGCTGGACTCCTAAGTAGAGACATAGATATGTTGCTTGGTGGTGACATATTAGACCAGGACTAAAGCGTGATTGATCTATGAAGTCCGCTTTGAGTGGATCGATCTGCTTTTGACATTCATTGTGCAGTAACCTTAATCCTGAGTAAAAGTACAGCTTCATGTATATGACTTATGTACTTTGATATTCCAATGGCTAAAGCATCTCAGAGGTAGTAAGCTTATAGACCGGTTCGTTGGGTGCATGACTTATATAAGATGAAGGGTTCGTTTACAGATATCGGAATCATAGCTCTAATGAGGAGTTAAGGGTATCCTCTTAAAGGCATTATACTGAATGGGAAAATAGACAAGGCCTTGGGTCATCTGCTGGGCGGATGACTTCTTATTCACATATGGTGAATAATCATTTTCTTAATTTGGTAGTATAATGGAACTTTAAGACAGCCTGATTAGTAGGATTAAACGGACTTTGGCCTAAGGCTGATCATGGATATCATATGAGGGTTCTGCATACATGACAAGGTCATTGGACGATAGCTTGTTACAGGCTTACGTAATACGGTATATAATTGGGAGTTCAGTTTCAGGTTTATAGTGGTGTGACTCTGAAATTAGTGATCATATGATTGAGTTGTTCGGTAAAGAATGATGATCATATGGATTTACGGGAGCCCGATTATATATGTCCAATCAGTCCCTCTACTAGCTCCACATAATTCTTTAACGTTTGGCAAATTGATTTGAGTATGCTATTGGCTAGTTTATTATGCATGGATGGTGTTGACATAGGATTAGGATGGTAGACAAGATTCTCTCTGGTTGGATTCAGATTTTGTTTTGGATAATAGAGTACACAATTATTCGAACTACAATAAAGTTGCTATGATTTTATTTGAGATTGGATTGGAGTTGTAGAAAATTATCCATGAGAACAAGAATTTGAAATACATCTGTTTCATGGATTTTGAAATTTGAAATTTGAAATTTGAAATTTGAATTTTGGATTTTGAAATTGAAATTTGAATTTGAAATTTGAATTTGAAATTCGAATTTGAATTTTGAATTTGAAATTTAAATTTGAAATTTGAAATTTGAAATTTGAAATTCGAATTTGAAATTCGAATTTGAAATTTGAAATTCAAATTTTGAATCACAGTCCAGGTGGGATTCGAATTTGTTGTGGTAAATCCACAGGGAATGAAATTCAAATTTGAGTTAGATATGAAGAGGAAAATCTTGTTAGAATCCTATTTGAATTTTGAATCTATAACCCAACTAAAGTTGGACGAAAATTTTGAGGATTATCCTCAATCGATTTTCAGATTTTTTGTGGATAAGGTTCGAGGAAAAATTCAAGTTTCAATCCCAGTTGAATTTGGATTCTGTGGCGCCCCCAACCTTGGTCCACCGAAACTATTACAATCAAGCTCCTTTGGCAACTGAAATAGCTCGTGAACTTCGTCGGGTCGCCTAAATTCTTTTATTTCCTTTAAACCTTTTGTGAAATTTGGAATCATTTTTTTTAAATACTTTTTCTTATTTGTAAACATAACGTAATTAAACTGAATTATGTTTGTCACTTTTTAAAAGTACAAACATACTTTATATATTAATACCTAAATCAAATCTTTTTACGATACATGTCTTTTCTTTCAACACTCAGCGGAAAACTTGTAGCAGGACCATATCCACAGTGGATTCCCTATCCCTTTGACACGCTCGCATCCTGTCGCCATTCAGAAATCTACTGGACAGGTTTTTTACCGGCAACATCAACAAACCGATGAGCTAACAGGGGTCAGTAAGTTCAAACATGCATAGTAAGAATCATATTGATTCAAAAACACTAAAACTCAATTTCCTATGAATAGTAATTTTGACCTTTGATCGATGAATAGTAACAGTTACCCTAACTAGTTACTATTCACTTTACTCTATCGGGATACTATTCACATACCCTAACCGAATTTACATTACTCTAGCGTAAGCTTCAGTTATGCTCAATTATGATTTTTATCATTTTATTGATTGTTTATTCTCTATTTGATTTCTAGTTTAGAGCTCTGTTTATTGCAGTACCGATGATTATTAACGCGCTGACTGGGAGGGTCTAAGGGGTGACCTTAGAACATCGGCCTTCACAGCCCTGATATCCTCGTAGGATCTGAGAAAAACCTCCACCACTATGTTGGAGGGGCGGTACACCTTAGTGGTTTCATTACCATCTTTCTTATAGTTCCCCACCAGCGACATTCATATGAATCATCCCATGGTGGAACCCTTATTGCCCATAGGTCTTTACATTTATTTCTTTATGTATGTTTTTAATTAACCACACTATAGTGTCCTAGCACTTCTCCATGGCGTATTATTTATACACCTTTTAATTTCTCATTTCATTAGGTGAGTTAGTTTAACTACACCCCTATTGCCCGTAGGACTTTACAAGTTTGTGCGAAAAGTACTTAAATCAATCAAATAATAATTCATGCTGTAGACATGTAAATATCTGAGCTTACCAAACATTTATCATAGCATCGCGCTATGAAACATTCATATAGCACATAAACCTAGACATAACAGATCAATTCATTCATACAATGAACAACATCGGAATGTTCATGAGCAAACAAATAAATACTGGAACTTATACATATCACACTTAGACATAATAGTCTATTCATGTTGCAGTCAATTAAATATTCGAACTTACAGATACTTTCGCTAGCATTTCCTTCCCCGGCTCCGCAGATGTTCCTTTGTCGCGTCTGGATCGGGTTCCTATAACCGGAATAACCACGGTTATTCTAAATCTTCATTTCATATTCAAAATTTTGTAAAACGCAAAAATTCTACATTTTATTTCCCGTAAATGGTCTTAGGAATCTAAAATCTCATTTTCCATTTTTACACTAACTCTTGGCAAAATTACCATTTTGCCTCTGATTTGATTTCTCATCATAAACCTACTTTTTGTTGGTTTAAGACCCAATTTAACTTTTCTAATTTCATTTTAACTATCCTTAGGCATTCACGGTCCTTTCCGAGCCTTTCAGAAATTTTTGGTCAAAATGACCATTTTGCCCCTGATGGGTTTCGGGACCGTTATATGTTCACTGTGACTTTTAATAGGATTTTCTAAGCCCAAATATCATAAAATAATATTTCTTAGGTTTTTACACACTTTTACAGCATCCATTGCTATTCCATAGACAACTATTAGTCATCCGACCCGTGGGTGATACTATTCTAACACCTAGGGCCGTTTCTCATTTTTTTCACGTTTCAGAGCCTTAAATGGGTATTTCACTACTCCTGAAACGTTTGTTATGCTAATCCCGAGCCTTAACACCAAGTGGGCTCGGGTTTTCATCCCGACTTCAAATTTACCTTTCGTTTCCTAAAATACCCTCGACATTGGTTTTCCCGTTCTTTTACATTTTCACAACCTCGGAGGGATGGTTTACTATTCCTCTAAGGTTCATTTTCCCATTTTCTATGCCTAACTCATCGAGGGGTCTCGATTTCCATTACCGAACATAATTTGCCTCTCGTTTTTCACCGAAATGCCCTTAGTGCCGTTTTCAAAATTTCGGCAGCATTTCCGCTAAATTTCTAGGTCTCCGGTGTTTAGGAAACGCCTCAAAACCATCTACCTTAGTCTAATCTACCACGTACTAGACCAGAGGCCTAATTTTTACGTAAAACTCAACTTTTTACGTAAAAATATTCACATTTCCCATACATTTTCTTTTTCTGACATTTCATTCATTTTACTCTTTCCTTTTTCATTTCTTTTTACAATTTGAATAAAAATTACATAAAAATCATTCCAATACATAAATAAGGAATGAAGGGAAACAAAATCGCTATCGAAATAGTCCCGTCGGCGATCGGATGAACCGTTCGGTCTCGACCGCACAAACTTTTTGTCTCCGTTCTTCACGTTCGGAATTCCAGTTGGCAATTCTGATGCCACGGATGTGTCCAGAACATCAAAAATAGGCCAACGGGCCATTCTTCATTTTTCCGCCCCTGGTCGCCGTTGACCGGCGTTGATCGCGTTGACCGGCGTTGACCGGTGGCGGCGCGAACAACGGAGGTGTCCACCTTGAAGATCTCGACGAGAGGAGTCCATTGGTGGTATCAATTTCACCATTGGAGGCTCCGATCGTCGACAATCAGCCTCGAAAAGTCGACCCACGGCGGTGACGTTGAATCTCCGCCGTGCCAGGGTTGTTGCCCAAAATTGTTTGAGGGCTTTTGTTCCCCATCATCTTCTGAGTATTTTGACACCCACGGTGTCCCTCGACTCAGCCGAAAATGACGGATTCCACGGTGGCTTCACGATGGCGACGGCGCGGCTTCGGACAGCGCGATCCGATGGTCGTTGAGATGAACCACTGGCTGGGTTTTGTAGTGCTCTTCAAGACGAAGCTTTTGGGACCGGAATCGTGTCGATCGGAGGTCGGACGGCGGAGATACGACTGTTTGAAATTTCCAGACACCGGCGGCTTCGGGCGGCGCGTGCGGCGTTCTCCGGCGTCGGTTCCATCGATTCAGCACACCGTTGGACTCAGCTCGTCAAGAGCTTTCCAATGAGACTGGTGGTGTCGAAAATGGACACTGTTTCCGGTTGTCGGTTACTGTTCACCGACGGTGTAGGTGTGGGGGAGAAAATCTAGAAACGGGAAATTATGGGGCCTTTTCTGCAATTTCGACCTTTTATACCCTTTTTATCCAAATTTTCAACATGAGCTATCCTGACTAATTTAGACGTCCTGAATCCAAATATATCAGTTTCGTCGTCATCCGAGGTCATGTCGGCCAGTTTCCGATATTGTACATTTCCCGGTCAAAATTTCTGTTTTGTGCTTAATTGATTAATTAGAGCATTCTGATTACAAATATATCAGTTTTATATTAAGAAAATGTCATCTTGACTAATTTCTTGATACTACGTATCTCCGGATCAAATATTACTTTTCATGCTCAATTGACTAATTTGAGCTTGCTGAATCTGAATATATCAATTTTAGGTCAAGAAGAGGTCATCTAGACCAACTTCTCAATACTATGTGCAACACACACACATGCACTCACGTCTAAAATCACTACTATCAATATTTTATCTTTTTGTGCACTTAGCTTACCCTGAGTCACGTACTAGGGTTTATAGTTCATTGTTTTTCCCTAGCTCAATTCGGCATGCTTTTACATCACCGAATTCTTAATCTGTAATATCGTTAGAACATTTTATCTCGTTCTACACAATATTAATCATTCATTTCACATTTTAAATATGAAATTCATCATGTACAAGCATTTTACAATATTCCGAGAACAATAAAATTTCCCGATTATTACAGATTCTCTCCTCCCAGATAATGGCCGAATTTTTAGAATGAATCTCCTAGGAGATTTCCGGTTATTTTGGATAAGGATGAGATAAGATTCAAGCTTGAAAATCCTAGTGGAATTTTGATTCTCCCTTATCCAAAAGTGGCCGAAATTTTGGTGAAGATTTTCCCCTTGGATTTTCAGATTTTTTGGTTGAAAAAAAGGGAGATAAAATTCTAGTTAAAATCTTGTTTAGATTTGGATTGGAATTATCCTAAAGTGGCCGAATTTATTGTTGGGATTTTCCCTTGGAAAATTTGGATTTTGTGCTTGTGGATAAGGGAGAATATCTTCTCCTAATCCTATTCAAATTCAGAGAATCACCTCATGCAGGTCTATAAATAGAGGTCCTGCCACTCCAGTTCTCTTAGACCACAGACTCTCAGGTGAGCAGGCTTATTGTTGCACAACTCACCGTGACAATAAGTTCTTTAGAGATCTGGGTGGTCGGAAGAAGACTAGCAGTGCTAGCATACCGATCGAGGTTTAGAGTGCCCACACACTTAGCCATTCGGGAATTAGAGAATAGTAGAGAAGGCTAGTTGGTTGAAGGCCTCCGATCTTTCTCCTTCTGCAGATTGGCGTCCTTGAGGTATGAGTTTTAATTGTTGTTGGTTTATTATATATGGCATCATGAGATATTTAACGATCTGAAAATTTTTATTGTTCCACTGCGCCACTCTGATTCGTTTTTACCGATTTATTTTCCTACAAGGTCCACGTTATGTTTTTAAAGAATACGGGTGTAAGGTCCACATTATGTTTTTTTTTTTTTAAAGAAAACGGGTGCAAGGTCCATGTTATGTCTTTAAATAAAATGCGCGCAAGGTCCACGTTTTGTTCATAAATAAAACGGGTGCATAGTTCTCGAGTGCAAGGTTCACTATGCCTTTTTTTTTTTCAATATGAACGATAATGAATAATGAGGCATAATCTGAGCATAAATGGTTCCCGTAGTGTACACGTTATGTCCTAGATATAGTTGGAGTCAGCTTCCTAGTTGCATGATAGGACATGCCCACATGATATGCATTCTGAGATGCTAGATGATATGTTTCCATGTCTTGTGTGAAAATGTGATATGTTATATATGTTGATACCTTGTATGCTTATAAGATTTTAAGCATGTACTATGTTTTAAACATGTTTTGTGGTTAACATGTTGTACTGACTAGGCATAAAGCTCATAGTGTATGTTCATGTTGTAGGTAAGCGTCCTATGACTTAAACCCCAATGGGTGATGACGGCGGCAGAGGCGGATGTGAGGGTGAGGTTATGCATACACCACGAGTATTCTTCCGCAAAGTTTGAGTATATTGTATTTTTGAATAGTATATTTTAAATAGTAATCGTTAAATAGTATTTTTGAATAGTAAACGTTATACGATATTTTTGAATAGTAATTGTTATACAGTATTTATCAATAGTAATCGTTATACGGTATTTATGAATAGTAACTGTTAAATAGTATATTTTGAATAGTAACCATTAAGCAGTATTTTTGGAATAGTAAATAGTTAAAGTATACGTACGTGAATAGTGAATACATACGATGTAAGTATTAAAAAAAATCCCTAAAATTAGGGTATCAAATTAAGTAAATTTAAGTATCAGTTTTCAAGCCAGATAAGTTAAGCAACTGTTCTTTAAGTAAATAAGAATAGTTTTTCAAGTAAGTTAGGTATCAGTAGTAGTTTTAAATGACGGTCCGGGCCACTGAGGGCACGGGGCGTCACACGTCTTTTAGTGCATTCGGTGCACTCTCTAGGGCTTTTGGCTCTGATTTTGGGCCGTTTCACCTGTTTTGGTTTGGGAAGATTTTCCATCTCCGAACTTACACTCTTTAACACTATTAGAACATTTTGCTACATTTTCAACAGTATTAAAACATAACTTTTTCATATTTTATGCATTAAAATTGTCATATACATACAATTTTAAATTCTTCCGAGAATCTTAAAATTCTCAGTTATCACAGTCACAATTACCCCTCTTTAAAAATTTTCGTCAAATTTTAACCTGAGGATCAGTGAATAGTAACCTGAGCATTTCAGTAATTAATACTGAAAAGCTTAGTAAAGCCTAAAAAAAATTACTTTATGATTTTTGGACTCAGAAAATCCCGTTAAAATGCTAACGTAAAAATTTTACGACCTAAAGACCTGTCAGTGACAAAATGGTCATTTTGACCAAAAATTTTCAAAATGCTAGAAAAAGACCGTTAAAGCCTTAGAATGACTTAATTAAAATTCTAAAGGTAAAAATTAAGCTTTAAGTCAAAGAAAAGTAAACAAATCCCGTTAGAGATAAAATGGTCATTTTGTCAAAAGTTAGGGGTAAAATGGTCATTTTGTCAAAAGTTAGAAAAAGAGACGTTAAGGCCTGGAACGATATTCTAAGGCCTTAATTAAGGTTTAAATGATCAAAATCAAGGCTTAAGCATAAGAAAAGTGAGAAAAGTCCATTAGGGACAAAATGGTCATTTTTCCAAAAGTTTATAGAAAGGTCAAAAACGAAATGTTGGACCCCTAAATGCATTATTAGGGACCTAAACTTAGAAATTTTACATTTTTACCACATTTTAAATATGAAATGAATAGTAAAAATAACCGTGAATTATTTCGATTATAGGAACCCAATTAAAATGCGACGAAAGAATGTCAACAGATCATAGGAAGCAGACTTTAGCAAGATACCTGTAAGTTCAGACATTTTACTATCTGCAACATGAATTTTACTTAACATGTCTATATGCTACAAACAATATGCATAGTATGCATAAATGTGCTATATGCACAATAATGTGTGAAATAAAATACACACAAATAAAGAAAGAAATGTAAAGTATTCCTAACCAAGGAGGCAATGATAATGCCATCGGGTCAGAACTGTGACAACCGAGAAATTTCACCATTCTCGAAAAATAGGTACATTGAATGTACATTATGATTTTTAGGTTTAAAATGTGAAATAAATGATTTAGTATTGTTTAGAACGTGATAAAATGTTCTGACAATGTTAAAGGTTAGAAATTTGGTTGTGGAGAAATTTCACCGAATCGAAACAGGAAAAACAGCGCCATTTTGGTATCGAGAGCTCTAAAAGGTGACTTGTGCTAAGACAAGTCCATCAAAAGATAAAAGAGTTACGGTAGTGATGTTATATGTGTGCGTGTGTGTGTTACATGTAGTATCAAGAAATTGGTCAAGATGACCTTTTCTTGAAATAAAACTGATATATTTAGAATCAGTATGCTCAAAATAGTCAATTGAGCATAAAATGTAATTTTTGACCGACAGATACGCAGTATCAAGAAATTGGTCGAGATGACCTTTTCTTGATATAAAACTGATATATTTGGAATCAGAATGCTCAAATTAGTCATTTGAGCACAAAAAGTAAATTTTGACCGGGAAACATGCAATAATCGGAAACTGGTCAAGATGACCTCAGATGAAAGTAAAACTGATAAATTTGGGTTCAACATGCCCAAATTAGTCAGTATAGCCTATCAGAATGCCCAAATTAGTTTAATTAAGCACAAAAGGTAATTTTTGACTGGGAATTTGCAATACTAGAAAACTGGTCAAGGTGATCTCGAATGAAAACGAAATTGAAATATTTGGGTTCAGCACGTCCAAATTAGTCAGGATAGCTCATGTTGAAATTTTGGACAAAAAGTATATATAAGGGCGAAAATTTGATATTTGCAAATAGGGGCCTATAACTTTCCCTTATCTAATTTTCTCCCCACACCACCCCAAAAGTGAACAGTAACTGACCATCAGAAACGGTGTCCGTTTTTGACACTGTCAGTCTCGTTGGAAAGCTCTTACCGAGCTGAGTCCAATGGTGGGTTGGGTCGATGAAACAGCCGCTAGAGGAAGCTGCACGTGCCGCCTGAAGCTACCGATGGCTGAAATGTTTGAACGGCCATATCTCCGCCGTCTGACGTCCAAATGCATGATTCTGGTCCCAATGGATTCATGGTGAAGAGTAGAACAAAACCTAGGCCTCATTTCAGCTCAACAGTCGCCAAATCGTGCCGCCCAAGTTTGCCCGTCGCCATGGAAACCATCGATTCTGGCGGAGTTGAGTGACGTGGTGGGTATGAAAATGCTCAGAATCATGCTTAGAGCAAAAGCCCTAAGTCAATTTTGGGAAATAAGGCAGGCACGGCAGAGATTGAACAACGTTGCCGCTGACAACCTTTCGAGGGTCGATTTCCGGTGCAAGGAGCTTCAAATCGAGAAATTGACACCACTAACAGGTTCCTCCCATCAAGATCTATGAGATGGTGGTCGCCTTTTCCATCACCGTCACAGTCAATAGGTTAATAGCTAGTCAACATCGATCAACGATGGTCAACACCAGTCAATGGCGACCCAATGACCACAAATTAAAGAATGGCCTGTTGGCCTATTTTTGATGTTTCGGACACATCCGTGGCATCAGATTTGTAAATCAGAATTTGAAAAGTGAAGAACAATGAAATAAAGTTCGTACACTCGAGACTGAACGGTTCATTCGATCATCGGTGGGACGATTTCAGTAGTGATTTCAGTCCCTTCATTCCTTAAATTATGTTTTGGAATGATTATGTATTAATTATGTATTTTGTCATGTGAAATTGTAAGAAAAATGGATGAAAATGATGGAAAAACAAGTATGGGAATGTGAAGATTTTTACGTAAAAATTGAGTTTTACGTAAAAATATGGGCCTTTGGTATAGTATATGGTAGAATAGAATTTGGTTAGATGGTTTCGAGGCATTTCCTAAACGCTGGAAACCCAAAATTTAGCGAAAATGCTGCTAAAATTTCTAAAACAATACAAAGGGTATTTTAGGAAATGAGGGGTAAAAATGTGGTCGGGATAAAAACCCGAGCCCCTCGATGACCTAGGGTTGGAATAATGCCACCCGAGGATCGATGAATAGTAACCTGAGCATTTCGGTAATTAATATTGAAAAAGATCGATAAGGCCTAAAAATAATTATTTTATGATTTTTAGGCATAGAATAGCCAGATAGAATGTTAAAATGAAAATGATACGGTCCCAAGACCTGTTAGGGGTAAAATGATTATTTTGACCAAAAATTTCTGAAATGTTTGGAAAAGACCGTGAGTGCCTTAGAATAGTTAAAATAATATTCTACTGGCTAAATTTAGGTTTTAAACCAACTGAAAGTGGTTTACAGTGAGAAAAGTGAACTAGGGATAAAATGGTCATTTTATCAAAAGTTAGAGGCAAAATGGTCATTTTGTCAAAAGTTGGAAAAAGGGCCGTTAAGGCTAGCAATAGTGTCCTAAGGCCATAATTGAGAGTTTTAAGGCCCGGTTCAAAAATTAAGAAGGGAAAAAGTGAGAAATTCTACTAGGGGTAAAATGGTAATTTTGCCAAAATTTAGCGGAAAAGTGGAAAATGAGATTTGAGATCCCTAAGTTCATGATTGTGAAATGAAACGTAGAATTTTTACATTTTATTTAGTTTTATGTATGAAATAAGATTGAAAATAACCATTGATTTTCCGGTTATAAGAACTTGATCCAGACGCAATGAAGGAACATCTGCAGACCCGGGAAAGGAGATACGAGCTGAAGTATCTGTAAGTTCTTACATTGAACTGTCTGCAACATGAATAGACTATTATGTCTAAGTGTCATATGTGGTAAGTTCAAATATTGCATTATCTGCAACACGAACTGACTACTATATGTCTGTTTTCATGTTAAGATGCGATGATATAAATGCTATGAAAGCCATGTTATGAACTATGTGTTATGTCTAAGTCATATATAAATTGACTTGACATGTTTATGTCCATGTGTTATATACAGTAAGTTCAGACATTTAAATTTGTCTATAACATGAAATGCTGTGATATTTAATTATGTACTAATTGTACATTAGATGTTAAGTCCTACGGGCATTATTGGGGTAGTTAGACTAACACACCCAATAAGTTGATAAATAGTGAGAAGTGTACTTTAGGTGCACTACAAAAAGAGTGTGACTAAAATTAAGACACACCCTTAAAGGAAAGAATGCGTAAGACCTAAGGGTAGTAAGGGTTCCTGACTTTGAGGTGAGAAATAATGCCACCCAGTAGGAACTATAATTGAAAGATGGTAATGAAACCACCTTTGGCGTACCGCCCCTCCAACACTGTGGTGGAGGTTTTTAGGTCCTTTGGGAATATAAAGATCACTTCAAGTGATAAAGGACTGTAGAGAAAGAAGCCTTAGGGTCACTCCCGAGCGCATAAAATTATTGGTACGGCTACTATGAGCTCAAAACCAAAATATAAATAAAATAAATGCTAAAAATGTTATGAAAACCATAACTGAGCATAATTGAATAAAACCGACACTAACATTAAGTGTAGTGGACTCGGTTAGGATGACATGAATAGTAACCAGTTAGAGTCAAAGTTACTATTCACCGATCAAAGGTCAAAGTTACTGTTTATGATGAATAGTACTATTTATGAATGAATAGTACTATTCATAGGAAATTGTATTGTTGATGTTTTGAATCTATGTGATTCATGGTATGAGTATTTTATATGTATAAATGTTACTGTTACTAGTATATGATACTAGTATGCTATGTGTTGTGAAATAAGCTTACGAAAGGTAAGTAAATTGATGTATGATATGACATCAAGTATGTTTTTGATGTTCAAGAAAGCGTTAAGTATGCTTACTATGTTATGTATGAAAGTTTTAATGTAATGTATGGTGTATTCCATATGTTATGTTAATACTCTGATGCCCTAGTTGGTGACACAGTTATGTTATATGTTATGATTACTCTAATGCCACAACTGGTATCAGATATGCTCGTTACTATATGGTAAGAGCTTTTATATGTCATATATTTATGTTTGAACTTACTAAGCTTTAGCTCACAAGTTTGTTCATGTTACAGGTAAGAAATCTGTATCTCAGCAGTAGAGAGTAATAGATGACGGCAGGATTTGCGTGTGCCAATGGGTATAGGGAATCCACTATGGATATAGTCCTACTACTAGTCTTCTACTGAGCGATTTGAAAGAGAAGAATTGAAAAAAGGGAATTGATGTATTTGATGTGCAAAGCTAAAATAATATATTTATGTAAGTTATGCTTTACAGAAATATTTTGTGAAAAAAAAATTTTTTTTCCCCTAAAATATCGAAAGTTTAAAAATAAGGGAAGGTTTTAGGTGACCCAACGAGGTTAACAACATGTTGTGATCAGCTACAGAGCACAATCATAATGGTTTCGCATGACCGGCGTCGTGGCCATCACAAGAACCACATGAAAGATGGTAATAAAACCACTTTTGGCATACCGGCCTCCCACTAGGTGGAGGTTACTCATGTTATGTTATATTATGTTATGTTATATTATGTTATGTTCATGTTAAGTAGACTGTAGAGGATTGGCCAGTGGGTCACTCCCCAGAGTCCCTCTCAGTCATGCGTGCACTACGGTATGATTAACATAGGGCGCAAAACCAAAATGTAATGTAAGATAAAGACCTAAGACTTAAACTTTTCCCATAACTGAGCATAATTAAGTCTAACATGTACTAACAGTATACTTAATGTTTTAAGTTATGGTTTATGGTTTATGTTACCTATCTTTATGTTTGAACTTACTGAGCCTGTAGCTCACAAGTTTATTCATGTTACAGGTAAGCAACCTATACGACAGTAAATTTTGGATGGACGAAGGGTGGGATCTGCATCTACCATAGGGACTAGCTGAGGGAAATGGTCCTACTACCAGTTTTCCACTGAGCTGATTTAAAGGAATTTAAAACAATGTTTTATGATGTAAATTAAGTATGGCAATGTAATATGTTTACTTTAGTAATGTTTTACAATGATATGATTTGCAAGTTTAGTTAAAAAAAAATTTATTTCACAATTTTCATGTTAAAATGGATATTAAAAATAAGTTTGTAAAATAAAGAAAACAAGTTAAAAGTAAGTTACTGGTGACCTAGTGAGGTGACAGTCTATCATAGTTGGCTTCAGAGCTCGATTGTGATAGCACTATTAGCCTCTACGTAGGGTGGGCCGCCACACAATGTAACCCTAACACTCTTCGAATCTTGAATGTCTTTTGCAATCTTAGTGTTGTAGAATCTGAACTATTAAAGGAGTTTCCTCTTAGTCTAAATGATCTTCAAGCTGTCTATTCCATGGTTTGCATGAAAAGAGATAAGTGACACTTCCATCTTCAATCTTGGAAGTACTCCGTCTTCACCAATTTTTTCTCCAATCTAATTAAGACTGAAAAATATTGGTCTGAGAATCTTTTCATTCTCAAAGGGAGCTGGGGTTGGAACATCAAAATATAGTATTGTCCTCCAATTTCCCTCGAAGAACATCCTCGAGGTATCTAACTTGAATAACAATCACTCTACATAACATTTTGCCGTATAGTTTTAATAAATAATATCTGCTTTATTTGTTTTCTAATGTTTTTCATGTATATTTTTTTCAAGAATTTGTCAACTCCCCTTCTTCCCCCGTCCCAAATGCCAGGGATAAAGTTATAAAGCAAGCAATGGCATCAAGTTATTGTAATATTTGTTCATTTGTGCGTCTTGAAGATTTCACCATGCTCCATCACATTAGATTGGCCACTTGCTCAAATCTTTTCATAGCTTTAAAGTTTATCACCAAGTTTAAAGTAGTGGTTGTCCACTAGCTTCTCTCTAACTTCCTAATGCTTCTAAAACTTTTTCTCCAACCATCCTCTCCTTGAATTCTTGACCTTCTCCCCAAGAGAATGTTGAATCTGTTACCATTAATCGACCACGTTCGCACATGAAATCTCGTGCTAATAGAAGTGAGTTCTCCCTTTTCCTTTTTCTTTTTTAATTTGTTCATTAAATTCATTTTATAGAATATTGAATTTCTTAATTTTGTTTCATTAATCTGAACAGAGACTCATGGTAAAGATCCAAAGTTTGTTAAAGATGCTACTCTTTCTACCAAAACTTCAGCTTTCGAGACATTTGCCTTTGTTAAGGCTAAAAAAGAGCAAGGGAAGTTGACCGATTTATAGTTTACTTATGATGTGCTTGATGATGATGACTCTGACATGTCCAATGTTCGACCAACCGAGAAACCACATTATGACAATTCTTGAAAGCCTGAAGTTGACATAACTTCAATTTTTAAGGCCCAACGTTAGCTAGTTGAAGTCTTTGAATGTCAGGTTATTGCTTCCTCTACTATCATCTCTTCGTCCTTAACCGTGATTAAACCATCCATTTCTAATCCTTCCTCTAGTCAACTCACTACCTCCCAGATTCAAGCTTTAGGCTTTGTACCTTTAATTGTTGATAGCCTTTTAACTCCAACTGATCATCCTTCTAATCCAGGATCTTCCATCGTTGGGTCTGAGTCACAACCTTAGTATTCCCTTCTTCCCCTTTTTTGGAAACCCTAACTACTTCACTCGTAGTTCCTTGTTTTAGGTTAACTCCTTCAATCACAACTCTGGGAGAATTTACTCCTTCTACAAAGTGGATTGAGTTAGCCTTTGGAAGTCAATTTGATCCTCCTTCCTTATTTATTGTCCCAAAAACTTTTTTGCACCCTGTCTTGGCTAGCCTTTTGGCATCAACTTGAGTGTGGATCAAGGTGGTGCAGTAAAATCAATCATGACCTTCTCAGATCAAACTAGGACTTTTCAGACTTGATTATCTGCATCCCAACCATCTGTCCAGGCCCAAAAGACTCTGGCTTTTGTCTGTCTATTGGCTTTATCTTCTAACTCTGAATTTAATGCTCCCAATGTTCCTGTGTTCGTAATCTAATGCACTTGCTTATTTTTGTTGTGATAATATTTATTGGTTTTAAAAATGATATTTTAAAAATTTTAGTAGGAGTGATAGATTGAAATAAAAAAAATTTTATAAATTTTCATCATTATTCTATAACTATATTAGTTTAATATATGAAAAGGAAAGAAATAAAATTTTACCATTGTTCGATTAGGTCGATAATTTCGAATACACTTTTATAAAAAATCATACAAATCTGTAAATAACACTTTTCCTTCGATATCATATTCTTCCATACCTAACCTTCATCACTTGATTGAACAAAATAAGTAGGTGTTTTCTAGGCATTTTCTATATATGCAAGGATTCACACACTCACAATTTTAATGTTTTTGTTTTGACCTTAATACATAAGAAAACAAAGAGTGTAAACAGAAAAACTCTCTCTAAACTTTTTCATGAATACAAAAAAGTATTTTATTACCTTGATATAAAATCCTATTTATAGAGCAAGATAAGCTACCTTTATATCCCATCTTGAATTTAAAATATTCTAAATATTCAAAATCAAGATTAATTTAAAATTAGAAATTATATTATATTATATTATATATATATCAAATACATATATATAGCATGGTTTCCTGTTTATAATTTAAAAAACAAGAAATTAATATATGAATCTGTATACTAGTAGGTTCCACCCACTAGTAGTAGATGCAGACATAGTGGGTTACACCAATAATGTCATCCAATTTTAATATTTAAATAATCTCTATTATTTAAATTACACAATGAATTCATAATTAATAGTTTGGTTAACAAATAAATATTTTGTGATAATATAAGTAGATATTCTCCTATATTTTATATCACATAATTTGTGAGCATAAATACAATTTATTAAATGCACTTGTTCAATTGCTAACGCAGGCGGTGTGGAGAACTATGAACCTATAATTTTAAGCTCCAATAAATTTAATAATTAATCAAATTCTTTGATTAATCTATTAATTTTATTAATTCCAATGTTACTCTACTAAAAGCTTAAAGCTGCACTCTTAAAATTTTAAATATAAAATTACTCAAAGAATATAGTTGTCCATTTGATTTAGTCATTACATATAAATCAATCCTCCATAAATAATTCATAATTAGAGTTAGGTAAAATTTGTTAACCTTTCTAATTATTTATTTATTCTTAAGTACCGTTGATTCTATAATGAATGATAAATTTATGAAATTAATCACGAATTAAGCACTTATAACATTCAAGCCCTAAATCAACACACAAGGAAATTATTTATCTTTTTCTTAAATAAGAAGGAATAGATTCTATCTTGTAATATTAATGTTCTTGGCTACTTACTTCTTCATATCTCCAAAGTATAAGGAATAAGATTAAATACTCAAATCCATACCGAGTAAGACATGATTTTATAAATAGGAGTCTGATAATAACTTAGGATTAAGATCATTCCATAATTGACCATCACTTGACATGATTAGAATCTACTATACTTAACAGAAATTATTAGCGATTCATATTTCGTCATATTTCCATCCTACATATTCACTTTATGTATAGTGTACTCATTAAATGTCTCACCACATTAATTATTAGGATAAGACCATTCCATTCTTAATGGTAATGACATACACTAATGATATCAATTAAAAATTCCATACTTTGATCTGTGGATCAATTAAATAATTGATTAATTATCACGGACTCTTTTAGTTTATCATCCATAAATATTATCTTCTAGTATATAAAATTATATACAATATTTAAGGTCACATAGATAATTATGAAATTTTAATTATGCATAATGTATTTAAAATATATGCATATAATTATAATAAAAAATCAAATTTATTTATTCTAAAATAAATAATATCTAGCACATCATATACTTTTGGGCATCAAACCCAATAATATCACTATATTTATTTTTGTATACTTTTTTTTTATTATTATTCAATATTATTATTTCCTTGAATTTTTCAACATATATGCTTTTGGGCATCAAACCCAACAATGCTATGAACTTGAATTTTTTAAGTTTTAAGTTTTTCTCTTTTCTGAACATTAATTAGGTTTTACTCAATTTTATTCCTTGATTATGTCTCACTCAATTCTGACATGATTTGTATTGATATAAACCTTCTCTATGAAGTTTGTATAAATTTTTGTTATGGGTTTTACTCAGTGTTAACTCATGATGTGATAACCGAGAAATTTCATCGTTATCGGGAAATATGTACATTGTAGGTATACAATGATTTTTTATGTTTAAAATGTAAAATGTATGATTTAATGTTGTTTAGAATGCAATAAAATGTTCTAACAATGTTAAAGGAAAGGAATTCGGTGAAGGGAAATTTTACGGAACCGAAACTGTGACAACCGAGGAATTTTACTGTTCTCAGGAAATATGGACCATGTATGCATATAATAATTTTTATGTTCAAATCATAAAATGTATGATTTAATAGTATTTAGAATGCAATGAAACATTTTGACAATGCCAAAGAAAGTTCATTCGGGAATGAAAAATTTTAACGAGCAGAAATTGGACAAATGATGCCCTTTTCGGTATCAAGAACCCTAGAAATATATTGTAAGTCACTAAAAGGCGAAATACTTACAGTATAGATTTTTGGTCAAATCAGAGTGAAATAAGGTAAACCGACACGAACAGCCTTAGAAACGCGTCTCCGCAATTTTGGTGCAATACCGTTCGGTTTGACTTTTTAGTCAAAGTTGACCAATATATATATGAAGTCAAAGATTAGGTATGTAACACTCAAAGGGATGTAAGAATACATCCTAATCCAAAAGCAAGGACTTAAAGTTACTTTGATCTAATGGCTAGGATTCAAAGCCAAACAAAAAGGTCAAAGATTAACATTAGATTAATTCAAGACATGTTAAGCATGCTTATGTGTCGAATTATTGTAGTGGAATCAGAAAAAAAAAAAATCAGCCAAGGATAATAATCATTTTAAATTAACCCTAAAATTTTATTGAAATTACCTAAAAATATTGCCAAAAAGTTCTTGAAAATTAGCAAGTCAGCCCTCTCTTTTGGCTGCCTTTATATACGGTTTGGCTTGTTAAAAAATCAAAAAACACTTAGTAAAAATCAGTCATTTTTGGTCCCTTGCAGCCATGAGCTTCTCCCACAAAACTTGCTAAAATTTTTCAAGTTTTCTTCAACAAAAGTTGTTCAAAACTTCAAGTATCACTTCAAGTGAGCATCCAACTGAGGTAAATAACCATTTCCAAGTTTCCCTCTTGATTATCTGTTCAAGAAAACAGTTGCTGCATATAAGATTTTGTTGTGATATTAAGTTTTGATTTTTGGCTGGTTTTGGAGTTTAAAAGGTGAGGTGTTTTGTGGTAGAAACAAGTGGTGAAGCATAAATGAAAAACAAGAGGTTTTGAACATGTTTTTTTTTTTTTTTGGAAGTCATGTAACAGGGGACTGAAATTTCAGTTTTGTTTTGACTGGTTTTATGTTAGAAAGTTATGTGTAATATGAGAAAAAGTAAGAAAAAGATTTGCATGGAGAGAAATACAAAGTTGTGCATGGTTTCTTAATGAAAATCGTATGTTAAGGGGAATGAAATTCAAGTTGAGTTATTGGTTTCTTGCCTCCAATGGTGATGTTGGCATAAAATAAATCCAAGGGATACGATAGAAGCAAGAAAAATGTAATTTTTGGGTGCTTGGTTTTTTTATTTAAAACCGTGGTTTGAGATTGTGTTGAAATGGAAAATTTTGTGAGGGTAAGAATAGGTAAAAACAAACCAAAACGTCGTTAAAAACGACTAAGATTATAAATGAATTTTTAGGTAAAAAGTTTGTGAATTTATATAAAAATTAGGCCTTGGTTTAGTACTTGGCAGGTACTAAGGTTTTGAGGCGTTACTTAAATGCCGGGAACCTATAAAAAAATTAAAAAATTAAGCAAAGACACTATTGAAAATCTTATAACGACCAAAAGGGTGTTTTAGGAAATGAGGAGTAAAACAAGTTCAGGGTTTGAAAACCCGAGGCCCTCGATAATCTAGTTCGGGGAAAGAATGACGAACGTTTTCAACATTAGTGAAACATTCATTTGGAACCCAAAATGTAAGAAAAATTATTTTGTAATTATTAGGCTTAGAAAATCCCATTAAAACTCTAAAATGATAATTTTATGGCACAAGGTTTCATTTAAGGCAAAATGGTCATTTTTGACCAAAAATTTCCAAAAAAACGTAAGAAAAAGACTATTAAAGCCTTAGAATGACTCAATTATGATTTTAAAGGTCCTAATTAAGGTTTTAATGATCAAATTCAAATTTTTTATAGTACACAAGCATGTACTTATAGAACACGGGCATGTAATTGGATCACACGGCGTGTAGTAAGAAATTCACTAACCTGGGTGTTACACGGCCTTGGACGCGGCCGTGCATTACGGCGTGTACTCCAGTACATGGGCATGTAAAGAGAGAACATGGGCATGTAAAATGAAAGGGTTCTGAAAATGCCCAGGGCACATGGCCGTGTAGAGAGACGTTTAAAAACCTAAGAGGTAAATGGCCATGGACATAGCTGTATACCAGGTCGTGTACTATGCATGAATGACCATGTTCCACGGCCATGTACTGTAGCAAAGCAGTAACCAAAGTAGCTACACCGCCACGAACATGGTCATGTATAACGTCGTGTAATGAGACACAGTAATGAAATATCTTATAAAAATGAAGAAAAATTTGGATATAGAAAGTAACAAATAATAGTGAAGATTAATAGACAATATTTTGTCTGTAGGAACCCAACTAAAACATGACGAGGGGACATCAATGGATCCCAAGAAACAAATATGAGCAGAGTACCTATAAGTTTGAAACATTGCAATGTCTGTAACATGAGCTTACTTAACATGTTTATGTCTACATGCTATATGTTGTAAGTCTAGACATTTATCTGTCTGTAACATGAATTTATGTAATACATTTATATGTTATGTATGACATGTAAATAAGTATCAAGGTGCTATATGCAACAACACAGACCCTGAGTGGCCCAGATTGTTACTTAAACTACTACTGATATTAGCTTTACTTTAAAACTGAACTTACATGAGAACTATTCTTGCTTACTTAAAGAACAGTTGCTTAACTTATCTGGCTTGAAAACTGATACTCAAACTTACTTATTTTGATACCATAATTTTAAGGATATTTTTTTGATATATATTTGTATGTTCTACTATTTACGTGCATATATATACTTTACAAATACCAAAGGTCTAAAACAACTAAGTTCAATCTTACATACATACTTATGAAAATCCTTAACTGGTTACTACTCAAAATATAATGTTTGTTTAATACTGTGCAGAAGTCAAAACTTGCGGTGGTATCCATAACCTCACCCTCACATCCGCCTCTGTTGCTGTCACCGTCCAACGTGGTCTAAGCCATGGGTCGCTTATCTACAGCATGAACGCACACTGTGAGCTTTATGCCTAGTAAGTACAACATGTCGTTCGCAAAATATGTTTAAATCATAATACATACTTAAAACATATAAGCATGTCATGTACCAACTTGTACCACACACTGAATCATACCACATATTGGATGCAAAAACCAGAGCATCACACAGAACTGAATACATAACTAAAATATCACATACTGAATGCATAACAGAAAACATCATGTAACTGAATGCATATCTACTATAGCTGGAAGCATGCTGTAACTATAACTAAGGCATATCGTGAACAATGCATGAATCGATTATGCTCATATTATGCTTCAATATTCATTATCTTTCCTATGTCTAGCTGAGGGCCTGTGTGTTAGTACCGAATGCGTGCGAATCATCGGAAACGTTTGTGATCACAAACTTAAGAGCCGTCAACGGAGGCCCATCATTCTTAAATTGAAAAACCTCTTCAAGTGGGAGAGGCTGGTATGACACGCTTAATGATTACCTAATTGTTGAATTGTTTCTAATATCTTTATGCCACAAGCTCTATTAGGCTATTGCCTAATCATATGTGATAGTGATGTATGGCATCTAACTCATGCTTTCATAAATCTACGCGATTATGAAGCTATATGCTCTTATAACATGCTTTGTAACAACTGTGCATGATTTGCATACTTAACATAGTGTAAAAACATTATTTTAAACTCAAATCTGCTCATGTTATAGGCAGAGTTGTACTTACCTGATTTGCAGGCAAAACATGTATTCTCACCCTTGTCAAATTATAGGTATCTACCTGTCATCATAACGTATTCCATCAATACTCATTGCTGAGTCACTAATATCGTTAGTGACTAAAGTGGCTATTAACGTATGTTACCGATTGCCGTCGGTACTAACTTGCTATCTTTTTTTGGTGAATTTTGATTCTGTAATCGTGGTTAATTAATTTATTTACCCAATAAATTAATTAACGTCGCTCTTAGGTCACTACTATCATTAGTGACCATAGGCTTTATTGTTGTATGGTACCGATGCCCATCAGCACCCAACTGCTCTACTTTGGGAATTTGGTATCTAATTCTAATCGTGCTTGATTAATTTGTCTACTTAACAAACCAATCACTGTTCCTCACCATATCATTCAAACTTGGTTTTTGACTGGTTAACCAAGTAGTCAATTGATCAGTTACCTCGCGCATCGTTGACTATGTAGCCTACTGGGTTACTTTGCTTATTAGGGGTGGTAACCAATCAAGCTACCTTTACTGTTTTATTTATTTTGAAAATTATTTTAGAAGTCCTATAAAAATTTTAGGGAAGATATATGTTCTTTGAAACCGTCCCCATATCACCCCGTTGGAAGGTGGGGGCGTTTTATCAAAACCATTTTTCCATTTTAAAAGGGAAGAACACATTTTGGTGTTCGTTTTTAAAAGTGGTTCTTAAACCATTTTACCGAAACTGTTTTAAAACTTATTTAAAATGATTAAATTTGTAAAATTAGTGAACATGAAACTTTTAGTCCACGACGAGATGAACAACTTTTGCATTCATCTTGGAGCACGAGTCAAACTCTAATAGGTCTTAAACTCATCAAACCCGTGGCTAAACTTGTGCTCAGTTTTGGAAAAATATTCAAGTTTTATGCTTGTTCAAAAATGGCACTATTTGGGGCCCCGAAACAGTCAAATTTTTAAAACTCGCGTAGGTCATCTTAAAGGTTTCGACGAGATCTAAAACATTCATGTTGAGTTTGAGATCCACTTCAGACTCTAAGTTGGTCATTTTTTATAAAAATCTGAGACTATTCCTGTGGCTCAGGATTTTGGTCCCAGTTTTGAACTCTGGTTGAAAACTGCTCAGACCTATCTCAATGTCATTTTTGGCCAAATGCTATTTGATGCAAAAATGATCATAACAAATTTTCTCAAAACTTTAGGTTTCACCAAATCCCAAAATTGGACCATAACACGGTCAAAAATGGCCAAAACTGTGGCCTAAAAACTGAGGACAGGTTGGTTCCCAGCCAACCCTAAAAGCGTCCATTCACACATCCATCATAAAAACTTAAACCACAATTACACAACCACATAACTTAAAAATAAAATGCTAAGGGCTCAAAATAAACTTATTACAACCCATTACACAAATAAATACATATAAATTTTCTCGAACAAAACTTAAAAATAGCTAAACCACAAAAAGGGGGGTTTCGGTTTTACCTTGTGTGCTATGAACCAAGCACAATCCAGACCAAGAATGGTTGACCAAAAATTTCCATGTGAACTGAGGGGAAATAGGGTCGGCTTGTGCTAGAAGGGAACATCAAAAATTTTCTCTTATTATCAAGCCAAAATAACAACTAAAACCACAAAGAAAAAGCCCTAGCAATTTACCTTGAGATGACCTTGAAATGAGCTTGGGTGAAAGCCTCGAACACAACTAGGATGTGGCTGATTTTTGGTAAACTTTGGTTAGGTTTCTTGGCTGGGAAATGGTCAGTTTTACGGGTAAGAAGAGTTTGGATTTTTCTGAAGAGAAAGGAAGAGAAAAGGCTTGGTTTTTTGGGAGCAAAAAGAAGAAAGTAAAACCTAATGCCAAGCACCTCTTTTTATAGGCAAAACTAACCTAATTTAATCAACCTAAGCAACCTTGATTAAGCTCACTTAACTAAGCTCAAGGGGGACAAATTTTTGGCCATTGGCAACCCTAAAATTCGAGGGTGGCTGCTGCAACATGGGGCCAAAAGTTTCATCAATGCATGGCCAAAAAGGTGCATGTGCCTTGGTACACCTTTTGCATTTTTTAATCCAATGTGTCATAAGCCTATATAATATTTTAATGGCCACTTTTGGGCTATTTTGTAGCTGGTTTTTGGCTCTTTTTGAGCTACCATACATGGTTTCCTATGGGAAAATTCATCTGCAATGCTTCTCTTTGCAGTCTAATTTCCTCCGACGGTGTTCGGTCCTTTTTCAGTAGTGTTCTAGATTTTTGCTGAAATTGAATTTTCTTGATCCAATTCTTATACTGATAATTCTTGGTTAGGTTTCAATGCTTATGAGCCCATTTTGTGTCTATTTTACTATTCATTTCTTATATTGTGATTGTGTCTACACTTGTTAACCTTGAGCACGCATAACGTGTCGTTTTCGCACGAAATTTCAAACACAGTCTCTCTTGACTAATTTGGATGTGTTGATTTCAAATTTATGAGTTTTACATCCATCTGAGGTCGTCTGGACCAGTTTTTGAGATCTATATGACTCTACCTCGAAAAACGTGTTTTGCACTCAATTGACTAATTTGAGCATTCTGAGTCTAAATATATCAGTTTCGGGCTGAGAAAAGGTCGTCTTGACCCCTTCCCAATACTACATATCTCTTAAACAAAAATTCACATTTTGTGTTCAATTGACTAAATTGAGCCTACTGAATGTTAATATATCAATTTTATGTCAAATTAAGGCTGTCTTGGCCATCGACCTGACACTATGTATCTACTATTTACTATTCACTACTTTTTGTTTAACTAACTAGTCTAAGTTTTCTAATTCTGATTTTGTCAGTTTCTGAGTGAGAAGAGGTCATCTGGACCACTTTTCTCGACATTGTACATCTATTAGGATAATTATCGCTACTGTGCTCAGATAACCGGTCTGAGCGTACTGATGACTAGCTCATCAGTTCTGTGTCAAGAAATGGTCGTCTGGACTGGTTTCTTGATACTATGTGTCTTATAAGTTGATACACATAATAGGGTGGACCGATTTCACTGTCGGTTACCCCTTTCACTACATGAATAGTAATTAAACATACTACATTTGTTTAATTCATTCAACTAGAAAATATACTGTATTTATCAACTTAATTACTCATTACATAGTAATTAGGTTTCATGAATCATGAGAGTCATTACGACAGCTCTTTACTTAATACACGGCCTTCAACACAGGCTCATACATGGGCGTGTGTACCCCAAACCAGGGCATGTACTAGTTGAGATTGCTCAACATACCTAGTTCCTGAAACATGACCTCTTACACGTTCAATGGCCCGAGTGGTACACGACTACTTACATGGTCGTTTACATGACTGTGTTGTACTTACACAGCCATTTACACTTACATGGCCTCTCACACATACACAGTCCGAACGGCACACGGCCACTTACACAGCTGTGTACCTGATCGTGTTCTACAAATGTGCACCAAAAAGGCATCCAATTATTCCAAATTCATTCCTTAATGACTTATTACATGGTAAGTAGGTTCCATGAATATAGGGGTCATTACAACCTACCCCCCTTACGAAATTTTCATCCTCGAAAATTAGAATAATTCCAGAAAGTCTCTTCTCATATCTTCTTCCTGTCCCTATGTGGCTTCCTCTATACTATAGTTCCGCCACAACACTTTTACTAGGGGTATGACTTTATTTCTAAGCACTTTCTCTTCCCTGGCTAAGATCTGCATAGGTTTCTCCTCATACGTCAAACTGGCATGGACTTCTACGGATTCTTGGCTCAAAACATGGGAGCTGTCTGGCATGTACTTTTTCAGCATCGAGACATGGAAGACATTATGCACTGAAGCTAACTCGGGAAGAAGCGCTAATCTGTAAGCCATTTTTAACTCTCTCGATTATCTCGAAGGGTCTTATATACTTAGGACTGAGCTTTCCCTTCTTTACAAAGTGCATTACCCCTTTCATGGGTGCCACTTTGAGAAAGACTGAGTCTCCTTCTCGAAACTCGAGGGTCTATGACACTTATCTGCATAACTCTTTTGGTAACTATGCACTGTATCTAATCTCTCTCATATCAGCTTCACGTTTGCTGTTGTATTCCTAATAAAGTCTATGCTGGTAAGTTTTTTCGCTCTGGTCTCATGATAATGAACTGGAGATCTGCATTTTCTCCCATATAGCGCCTCATACGGTGCCATCCCGATCGAGGAATGGTAGCTGTTATTGTACGAGAACTCAATCAAAGGTAGCTTCTGGTCTCAGTTTCCATTGAAGTTTAGGACTCAAGCTCTCAGTATATCCTCTAATGTCTGTATGGTCCTCTCGGACTGACCATTAGTCTGAGGATGGAATGCTGTGCTAAACTTCAATCTAATCCCTAATGCGGGCTGGACGCTTTGTCAAAATCGGGAAGTGAAGTGTCCATTGCGATCTAAGATGATAGACTTGGCACTCCGTGTAGTCTCACTATTTAAGCTACATAAATTTCTGTGAGTCATTCTACCGAGTAGCTGACTTTCATGGCTAGAAATCGAGCTGATTTCATCAATCTGTGTACAATTTCCCAGATTGCATCATTACCGCTTGACATCCTTGGTAATCTGACTACAAAATCCATTATAATCTAGTCCCATTTCCATTCGGGTACCTTGATCTTCTGTAATTCTCTTGTCGGCCGTTGATGTTCTACCTTAACTTTCTTACATGTAAGGCATTTGGCAACGAACTCGGCGACGTCATTTTTCATTCCAGGCCACCAAAAACTCTCCTTTAGGTCCTTGTACATCTTATTCGCTCCTGGATGTATAGAATATGGCGTCTCGTGAGCCTCTGAAAGGATTCACTTCTTGAGTTCTTTATCTTTCAGAACACATATTCTACCTTCGTAGTAGAGTATGTCGTCCTTAAAGACTCTAAACTCTGAACTCTTATCCTCCATAGCTTCCTTTCTGAGCTTATTCAGGGACGAATCGAGGTCCTGACCGATTTTGATTTCTTCTAAGAGTGTCGATTAGAGGGTGATTTTAGACAACCTCCCTGTCAAAATCTCGATCTCGCTACTGAATAGCTCTCTTTGTAGCGCTTTTGACAAGGCATTGATAGCCATAAGCGATGAAGAATGCTTTTGACTCAGTGCATCAGCCACCTTGTTGGCTTTTCTTGGATGGTATAGGATCTCGCATTCGTAATCCTTTACCAACTCTAGCCATCTTCACTGCCTCATGTTAAGTTCTTTCTCTGTGAAGATGTACTTGAAGCTCTGGTGGTCTGTGTATATTTCACACTTGACATTATATAGGTAGTGCCTCCATATCTTGATTGCAAAAACTACTGCTACTAGCTCTAGATCATGCATAGGGTAGTTCTTCTCGTGGTCCTCGAGTTTTCGTGAAGCATACGTGACTACTCTACCATTTTACATTAATACAGCTCCTAATCCAGTCTTAGATGTGTCACTTTAAATCACAAAGTTTCCCTAACCAGCATCTGGAATTGTCAGTATTGGAGCGCTTGTGAGTCTTCGTTTCAACTCCTAGAAGCTCTCCTCACACTTGTCGGTCCGTTCATATTTCCTTCCTTTCTTTGTAAGTGCTGTAAGTAGAGCGGCTAGCTTCGAAAAGCCTTCAATGAAGTGCCGGTAATACCCCACTAGGCCTAGGAAACTACAGATCTTTGTCACATTCCTCGGTGTTGGCCATGCTCTAGCTGCCTCAACCTTTGTTGGTTCTACAAACACTCCCTCCTTGGAGACTATGTGGCCTAGGAAATGGAATTTCTCCAGCCAAAACTCATACTTGAAGAACTTGGCATATAGTTGATGGTCCCGTAGCTTGCGTAGGATAGCTCTTAAATGCTCCTTGTGCTCCTCTTTTGTCTTAGAGTATACAAGTATGTCATCGATGAACATAACGACAAACTTGTCTAAAAAGTCTTTGAACATGTGATTCATCAAGTCCATGAAGGTTCCGGGGGTGCTTGTCAGTCGGAAAGACATGACAAGGAACTCGTAATGTCCGTACCGCATTCAGAAAGCTGTTTTGGTTACATCCTCATCCCTGATTAACAATTGATGGTACCCTGAACATATGTCAATTTTCGAGAATACTGCAGCGTCTCAGAGCTAATCAAATAGATCGTCGATCCATGGCAACGGATACTTTTTTTATAGTGATTTTGTTCAGCTCTTTGTAGCCGATGCATATTCTCAGCGTTCCATCCTTTTTCTTCACGTATAGTACGGGTGCTCTCTAAGGGGAACAGCTTGTCGGGTGAATCCCTTGTCCATTAAGTCCTTTAGCTGGGCTTGGATCTCCTTTAGCTCCGTAGGGGCCATTCGGTATGGGGCCTTGGAAATGGGAGTTGATTCCCATAGAAGTTCGATTGAAAATCTAGCTGCTGCAGTACATGGTTTTTAGGATGAAAATTTCATCTGTGTTGTCTTTTCTTCACAGTCTAATTTCCTCCAACGGTGTTCAGACCTTTTTCTACGGTGTTCTAGATTTCGATTGAAAATGGATCTCCTTGATCTATTTCTATTCTAATCATTCCTGGTTAGGTTCTAACACCTATGAGCCCATTCTGTGCCTATTTTACTGTTTATTTATAGTACTATGGTTGTGTCTATACTGTGTTGACACTGCGCACGTAAAACAAGACTTTTTCATGCAAAATTTCAAACACAGTCTCTCTTGACTAATTTGGACGTGCTAATTCTAAATTTATTAGTTTTACATCCATCTGAGATTGTCTGGACTAGTTTTCGGGATCTATGTGATCCTGCCTCGAAAAACGTGTTTTGCACTCAATTGACTAATATGAGTATACTGAGTCTAAATATATCAGTTTCGGGCAAAGAAAAATTCGTCTTGACCCCTTTCTCGATACTGCGTATCTCTCAAACATAATTTCACATTTTGCACTCAATCGACTAAATTGAGCTTGCTGACTGTAAATATATCAGTTTTATGTCAAATTAAGGCCGTCTTGGCCATTAACCTAACACTGCGTATCTACTATTCATAATTACTGTTCTATGTTTAACTGACTAGTCTGAGTATTCTGACTCTGATTTTGTCAGTTTCTTGGCAAAAAGAGGTCATCTTGACCACTTTTCATGATACTATATATCGATCAAGCCAAATATCACTATTGTGCTCAGATATCCAGTTTGAGCATACTGATGACTAGCTCATCAGTTCTGTGTCAAGAAATGGTCGTCTGGACTGGTTTCTTAACACTGCGTGTCTCACACGCACACTTACATGTACTAAAGTGAATCGATCTCACTCTTGGTTGCCCCTTTTACTGCATGAATAGAAATTAAACATTTCTATACCCATTTAATTCATTCAAATTGGAAAAATGTACTGTATTCATAAACTTAATTACTTATCACGTAGTAATTAGGTTCCATGAACATAGGGCTCATTACAACAAATGTACCTCAGCTGGTCTTTAGGGAAGGTGACTCATACGAGAGATTCCAATGCATTAAAGCATCAGAGTTCGAAGGAACCACCAACCCATGGAGGCCGATGACTGGCTGACAGATATCCAAGTACTCTTGGATTTCATGGGATTGACCGATAGAGAGAAGGTGATGTACGCATCCTTTGCCCTGAAGAATGAGGTGCGTTAGTGGTGGAAGACAGTAGCGATCAGAAAAAACGTCAGAGTGATGAGCTGGACTAAATTCATGGAGGAATTCAAGGAGATGTACTTCAACGACAAGGCACTAGTGGTGCAACAAGACGAATTCACCAACCTGCGCCAAAGGAATAGGACTATGATGGAGCCACCTATTTGTTTGCATCATTAGACTTTGCTAGAAAGCTAGATAGGGGCTTAGATAGGATGAAAGAGACTTTTAGAATAGCACTTCCCTCAGGGGAAGTTTTATTATCTAATTACTGGATACGTTACGTACTAGTAATTATCTGCAGTAGAGAGCTAAGTGTCAACCTAATCATAATCAAAATGATCGATTATGACATAATCTTAAGAATGGACTTTCTCGTAAAATACAATGCCATCATAGACTGTCGGAGACAAAAAGTCGCTTTTAGATCAATTGGATGCTAAAAATTCATTTACATAGGTTTGTCATTGAAGCAACCAAAGATGATGATCTCAGCAATAAAGGCTTGCAAGATGCTATCCAATGGATGTACAGGCTTCCTGGCACACGTGGTAGATAAAACGTGAGAAGCAAAGATAAGACCTGAGAACGTGCTGATAGTCAAATAGTTCATGGAAGTACTTCCAGAGGACCTTTCAACACTCTCGCTAGAGTGTGAAATCTCATTTGAACTACTACCAGGATCAGCTCCCATCTCTAAGGCCCCATACAGAATGGCCTCTATAGAGCTAAAGGAGCTCCAATCCCAGTTGAAGAACTTAATAGACAAGGGATTCATTCGACAAATCTATTTACCTTGGGAAGCACCCATACTATTCATGAAGAAGAAAGACAGAGCACTGAGAATGTGCATCAACTATAGAGAGTTGAACAGGATTACGATTAAGAATAAGTATCCGTTGCCACGGATTGACGATCTATTTGATCAGCTCCGAGATGCTGTAGTATTCTCGAAGGTCGATCTGCATTCAGGGTACCATTAATTGCAAATCAGGAATGAGGATGTGCCCAAGATAGCCTTTCTGTTAAGAAATGCCCAAAGTATGGAAGACATTCTGATGTATTTCATTTATTTTGAATTACATAACAAAATTATGTATAGAGGTTATTCATTACATTGCTGATTGTCCTTATGTTATTTACATGTTAAAGTAAATGTAAGCGAATATGGCTCGTTGACTGCTTGTGTTAAAATTGTTAGAAAGTCGCATGCAATAGACTTTTGTATGCGAGAAGACAATGTTCTAAAGTAAGTGATTTAAATTAAGGTTCGTAGTATATGGGGTTAGACTGAGCATCTAACTCATGTTAAGACTATTATGTTGTCTAAAGTCATGGTGGGGACGGTTTATCTTGACTGTTCAGAGCATGGACTCTCGAGTAGAGACATAGATATATTGCTTGGTGGTGACATATTGGACCGGGACTAAAGCGCGATTGATCTACGTAGTCCAACATGAGTAGATCAATATGCTTTTGACGTTCATTATGCAATAACCTTAATCTTGAGTAAATGAACTACTTCATGTATATGACTTGTGTACTTTGATGTTCCAAAGGCTAAAGCATCTCAGAAGTAGCAAGCTTGTAGACCAGTTTGTTGGGTACATGACTTGTATACGATGAAGGGTTTGTTTGCAGATATTGGAATCATAGCTCTAATTCGGTAGTATAATGGAACTTTAAGATAGCCTGGTCAGTAGGTTAAACGGACTTTGAACTAAGCTGATCATGAATATCATATAAAGGTTTTACATATATGACAAGGTCATTGGACATTAGCTTGTCACAGGCTTTCATAATATGGTATATAATTGGGAGTTCAGTTTTAGGTTTATAATGGCGTGACACTGAAATTAGTGATCATATAATTGAGTTGTTTGGTACAGAATGATGATCATATGAAATCACAGGAGCTTGACTATTTATGTCCAATTCGTTTTTCTACTAACTCCACATAATTCCTTAATGAATAGCAAATTGATCTGTGTATACTTATTGGCTAGTTGATTATGCATAGATGGTGTGGATGTAGGATCAGAATGGAAGACAAGATTTTATCCAGTTAGATTCAGATTTTATTTTGGATAATAGTGTACACAATTATTCGAACTCAAAATAAATTTGCCATGATTTTATTTGAGATTAAATCGAAGTTATAGAAAATTATCCATGATAACAAAATTTGAAATTTGAACTTTGAAATTCAAATTCAAATTTTGAATCACAATCCATGTGAGATTTGAATTTTTGTGGATAATCCCATATGACAGAATTCGATTTTGATATGGATAATGGAGAGGAAAATCTTGTTTGAATCCTACTTGAATTTCAAATCCTAAACCTAACCAAAAGTGGCTAAATTTGTTAAGGCATAACAACCCTAGGAGATTTCAGTTTTTATGGATAATGATGAAGGGGAATTCAAGATAGAAAATCCTAATTGGATTTTGATTCCTCTCCTTCACAATGGTGGCCAAAATTCTATGGACAGGGCCTAATGAAATTTTGGTTTTTGGTGGATAAGGTTCAAGGGAAATTCAAGCTAGAAAATCCTATTTGAATTTTGATTCTCTCCCTCACAAAAGTGGCCGAAAATTGCTTGGATAAACCTAAGGGAATTTCAGTTTTTATGTGGATAACGGTGAGATAAAATTCAAGACAGAAAATCCTATTTAAATTTTGATTTTCCTCACACTAGGGTGGCCGAATCTAGCCTTGTTCTTGGGCTAGGGAAAATTCGGTTATAGTGGATAATGATGAAGTAAAATTCTAGTTAAAATCTTATTCAATTTGGAATACAAAATCTACCCTAAGGTGGCCGAATCTTCCTATGATTGTGGCTTACAAGGAATTTGGATTTTGTGAGGAAAGGAAGAGAGAAAATCTTCTCCTAGTCCAATTTGAATTCAAGGGATCACCTCATGCCAGTCTATAAATAGTGGTCCTGCCACTCCAATTCTCTTAGACCACAGACTCTCAAGTAAGCAGGCTTATTATTGTATAACTCACCGTGACAATAAGTTCATTAGAAATCTGGATGGTCGGAAGAAGACTAGCAGTGCTAGCATACCAGTCGAGGAACCGAGTGCCCACACACTCTGCCATCCGGGAATTGGAGAATAGTAGAGAAGGCTAGTTGGTTAAAGCCCTCCAGTCATTATCCTCCTACAGTTTGGCATCCTCTGAGGTATGAGTTTATATTGTTGTTAGTTTATTGTATATGGCATCACGAGGTATTTAATGATCTTAAAAAAATTTTGTAATTCCGTTGCACTGCAGTAATGCGTTTTTATCGATTTTTTCCTACAATTGGTATTAGAGCCATCTCGTGACTATGCCATGTACATAAATT
Source organism: Antiaris toxicaria (assembly GCA_035233585.1). Classification (NCBI taxonomy): domain Eukaryota; kingdom Viridiplantae; phylum Streptophyta; class Magnoliopsida; order Rosales; family Moraceae; genus Antiaris; species Antiaris toxicaria. The sequence continues at coordinate 74,229,652 of CP141156.1, forward strand.
AGACAATTAGTTTAGTCTTTTTATTTATGTATGGATTTGATATTTAAAGAGTGCCATTCTAGGATTCCTTTATGTTGTTATCATGAATTATATATGTAGTATGTGGTTATTTTAATTTTTAAAATTATTATAAGCATGCTTGTTTATGCCGGTTATGGTTCCTCAGTATTTAGAAAATTATATCTAGGAATTTTTATATAACCATGGGAGTGGTTTATCAACACCGTAATTTACCCATGGATTTTTAATTTTTTGTCTCTGAGAATTATTATAATTAGAATTTTGTACATCGAAAACAGTTTAGGAAATTTTATGTAATTATTCATGGAGGAGATTGAAGTCTGAAGACCGTAATTTATTTTTCCCAAAAGTTAAATTTAATTTAAAGATTGAAATTTTGTTTATGTGGAAAATTTCAATTTAATTAGGATTTAAATTAATTTTTGAAGATCCTAATGGGTAAATTGGAATATGGCATAGAAATTGAGGACCGACCCCTTGGGACGGGCCATCACCCTTTGTGGGGCTATAGCCCCTGCCCTCGGGCAGGATGGGGCTGCGGCGGCCCCTGTCCAGGGCTGGACCACCCACGGCCGTAAGCTCTGCTTGCAGACAGGGGTGGCCATGGCCCCCCCAAGGGCTGGCCAAAGCCCTGGGCTACAGCCCATGGCTGCAGGCAAGGCTGTTGTGCTCACCTGAGTGTGCAGCTTGGTGACTGTTACACCTACTCGAGAGTGCAGCCTGAGGCTACAAGCCTTGCCTGCAGCCCTGCAGGGTTGCACCCGGCTTGGCGTGTGCTGCCAGCCCCCCTGAGGGCTGGGGGCTTGTTAGGAAATACCCTAAGCATGAAAGACATTTTGATGTACTTCATTTATTTTAAACTGGATAATAGAATTACATATAGAGGTTATGTAGGAAAATAAATCGATAAAAACGTATCAGAGTGGCGCAGCGGAACAATAAACATTTTTAGATCGTTAAATATCTCATGATGCCATATACAATAAACCAACAATAATTAAAACTCATACCTCAAGGACACCAATCTGCAGGAGGAGAATGACTAGAGGGCTTCAACCAACTAGCCTTCTCTACTATTCTCCAATTCTCGAATGGCTGAGTGTGTGGGCACTCTGAACCTCGATCGGTATGCTAGCACTGCTAGTCTTCTTTCGACCACCTAGATCTCTAAAGAACTTATTATCATGGTGGGTTGTGCAATAATAAACCTGCTCACCTGAGAGTCTGTGGTCTAAGAGAACTGGAGTGGCAGGACCTCTATTTATAGACCTGAATGAGGTAATTCTCTGAATTCGAATTGGATTAGGAGAAGATATTCTCCCTTATCCACAAGCACAAAATCTAAATTTTCCAAGGGGAAAATCCCAACAATAAATTCGGCCACTTTAGGATAATTCCAATCTAAATCTAAATAAGATTTTAACTAGAATTTTATGTCCCTTTTTCAACCAAAAAATCCAAAAATCCAAGGGGAAAATCCTTACCAAAATTTCGGTCACTTTTGGATAAGGAAGAATCAAAGTTCCACTAGGATTTTCAAGCTTGAATCTTATCTCATCCTTATCCAAAATAACCGAAAACCTCCTTGGAGATTTACTCCAAAAATTCAGCCATTATCAGGGAGGAGAGAATCCAAATTCAACTGGGATTAAAACTTGAATTTTTCCTTGAACCGTATCCACAAAAATCTAAAAACTCATTGAGAATAATCCTCAAAATTTTCGTCCATATTTGGTTAGGATTTGGATTCAAAATTTATGTAGGATTCTAACAAGATTTTCCTCTCCATATACAACTCAAATTTGAATTTCATTCCTTGTGGATTTACCACAACAAATTCGAATCCCACTCGGACTGTGATTCAAAATTTGAATTTCAAATTCAAATTTCAAATTTCAAATTTAAATTTCAAATTCGAATTTCAAATTTCAAATTTAAATTTCAAATTCGAATTTCAAATTCAAAATTCAAATTTCAAATTTCAAATTTCAAAATCCACAAAATAGTTATATTTCAAATTCTTGTTCTCATGGATAATTTTCTACAACTCCAATCCAATCTCAAATAAAATCATGGCAACTTATTTGGAGTTCGAATAATTGTGTACTCTATTATCCAAAACAAAATCTGAATCCAAACGGAGAGAATCTTGTCTACCATCCTAATCTTATGTCAACACCATCCATGCATAATAAACTAGCCAATAGCATACACAAATCAATTTGCCAAACGTTAAGGAATTATGTAGAGCTAGTAGAGGGACTAATTGGACATATATAATCAGGCTCCTGTAAATCCATATGATCATCATTCTTTACCGAACAACTCAATCATATGATCACTAATTTCAGAGTCACACCACTATAAACCTGAAACTGAACTCCCATGAGAACAATAATTTGAAATACAACTGTTTTATGGATTTTGAAATTTGAAATTTGAAATTTGAAATTTGAAATTTGAATTTTGAATTTTGAATTTTGAATTTGAAATTTGAATTTGAAATTTGAATTTGAAATTTGAATTTGAAATTCGAATTCGAAATTTAAATTTGAAATTTGAAATTTGAAATTTGAATTTGAAATTTGAATTTGAAATTTGAAATTCAAATTTTGAATCACAGTCTAAGTGGGATTCGAATTTGTTGTGGTAAATTCATAAGGAATGAAATTCGAATTTGAGTTGGATATGGAGAGGAAAATCTTGTTAGAATCCTACTTGAATTTTGAATCCAAATCCTAACGAAATATGGACGGAAATTTTAAGGATTATCCTCAATGAATTTTCAGATTTTTGTGGATAAGGCTCAAGGAAAAATTCAAGTTTCAATCCCAGTTGAATTTGGATTCTCTCCTCCCCGATAATGGCTGAATTTTTGGAGTAAATCTCCTAGGAGATTTTTGGTTATTTTGAATAAGGATGAGATAAGATTCAAGCTTGAATATCCTAGTGGAATTTTGATTCTTCCTTATCCAAAAGTGGCTGAAATTTTGGTGGGGATTTTCCCCTTGGATTTTTGGATTTTTTGGTTGAAAAGGGGAGATAAAATTCTAGTTAAAATCTTGTTTAGATTTGGATTGGAATTATCCTAAAGTGGCCGAATTTATTGTTGGGAATTTCCCCTTGGAAAATTCAGATTTTGTGCTTGTGGATAAGGGAGAATATCTTCTCCTAATCCAATTCGAATTCGGAGAATCACCTCATGCAGGTCTATAAATAGAGGTCCTACCACTTCAGTTCTCTTAGACCACAGACAATCAGGTGAGCAGGCTTATTGTTGCATAGCCCACCGTGACAATAAGTTCTTTAGATATCTGGGTGGTCAGAAGAAGACTAGCAGTGCTAGCATACTGATCGAGGTTTAGAGTGCCCACACACTCAGCCATTCGGGAATTGGAGAATACTAGAGAAGGCTAGTTGGTTGAAGCCCTCCGGTCATTCTCCTCTTGCATATTGGCGTCCTTCAGGTATGAGTTTTAATTGTTGTTGGTTTATTGTATATGGCATCATGGGATATTTAACGATGTAAAAATTTTTATTTTTCTGCTGCGCCACTCTGATACGTTTTTTCCGATTTATTTTCCTACAATTGGTATCAGAGCTATCTCATGACTATGCCATGTACATAAATTAGACAATTACTTAGTCTTTTTATTTATGTATGGATTTGATATTTAGAGAGTGGCATTCTAGGTTTCCTTTATGTTGTTATCATGTATTATGTATAAAGTATGTGGTTATTTTAATTTTTTGAATTATTATAAGCATGCTTGTTTATGCTGGTTATGGTTCCTTAGAATTTAGAAAAATTATATCTAGGATTTTTTATGTAACCATGGGAGCAGTTTTTTAATATTGTAATTTTCCCATGGATTTTAATTTTGTCTCATAGAATTATTATGGTTAGAATTTTTGTACACCGGAAACGGTTTAGGAAATTTTACGTAATTATTCTTGGAGGAGATTGAAGATTGAAGACCGTAATTTATTTTTCCCAAAAGTTAAATTTGATTTAAAGGTTGAAATTTTGATTATGTGAAAATTTTCAATTTAATTGGGATTCAAATTAATTTTTAGAGATCCTAATAGGTTAACTGGAATATGACACAAAAATCGAGACACGACCCCTCGGGATAGGCCGTCGGGCCTTGGTGGGGCTGTAGCCTTTGCCTTCGGGCAGGATGGGCTAAGGCAGCCCCTGTACAGGCCATAACCACCCACGGCCATAGGCTTGGCCTGCAGCCGAGGGTGGCCATGGCCTCCCCAAGGCTGGCCGTAGCCTGGGTGTGCAGCCTGTGACCTGCAGCCTGCCGGCTACTACACCTAGCCTGGGCGTGCAGCCTGGCATTGCAGGCTTGGCCTGCAGCCCGGCAGGGCTGCACACGGGCGGCCGTGGGCTGCTAGCCCCCCAGGGGCTTGGGGCTGCCCACAGCGGCTGCCGCATCCGGGGCGGTTGTGCGACGGTTCAAAAATCACAAAAAAGTTTTTTGATTTTTAAATTTGAGATTTAATTTTAAATCATGTTTAAAAATATGTAATTGAAAATTTGAAATTTTTGAAATTACATATTATTATACATGATGTTTAAAATTGTTTAAAATTTGAATTTGAAATTTAAATTTAAAATTTGAATTTGGAATTTGAATTTGAAATTTAAATTTTTGGAATTTAAATTTTAAATGATTCATGGGACGAGAAATAAATGGAGAGGCTACATAAAGATGGATACATGAAGACGGAACAAAATTCAAGACCCAAAGAATGCTTTGGATGAAATTTTGTAATCTTTATATTCTTTGTTCTAGGATGGAACCATGGCTTGGTTATACTGTCAATTATTTTTTCTGTGATATGTCATGGATGTATAAATATGTATTGATGGATGTTTTATATGCATATTTGATAACATGTCATATAGGATAGGTGAGTGCCACTCATACTATATTAATCATATATAATTTGTCAAAACTTGCATGTTTTTCAAAATATTGAGTGGGAGAGGGTTTCAAACAAAACCCACGGCCTCCATTGTTGATCCATATGTGAAAGCATGGTAACGCCTCGTGTCAGTTCTGCCCTGACCATACCCCTTGGTAGGTGTTTACTGCCGTTGATATACTAGATTGGATCTCCTATGTGGAAAACGTGTTCGGGTATGATCCTATTCATGACTACCCATCGGTGGCTTGGTAGGACGTGGATCGAGCTACGTAAACAATGCTTATACACTCAAGACTTGCTTAGTTATTAACCTTCCCTAGAAGCTCTATTAACTAAACTGGTGGCCAAATAAGTGGTTATTAATATATGTCTTAACCTTGGAGGATTTAAGGCAACATATATTAATTGGATGGGATCCATGTTCCGGCTATTTCTTTTCATGACCACCCCTCGGTGGCTTGGGGCAATAGGTGCTGAGAATTACTGTTGCAATGCTACATGTTTTTCAAGTTTCATATAGGAACATACTTGTATGTTTTATTTGCTAAATTATCTGTATATTTGCTTGGGCCTTGTAATGATGTCTAGTATAATTTTATTTCAAATCAAAATGTCACCGACACTCTTCATTTCAATACTTACTGAGAATAAACTAAATGATGATAATTATAAAGATTAGAAAGAAATCTGTTAATAGTTCTCAGCTACGAGAGACACAAGTTCGTACTGGATGAACCATGCCTACCAGGGCCAAAACCTAACACACCGCTTGAGGTCCTGGTTGCCTATACTCGTTGGAGAGAATCCAATGATATAGCTCAATGCTACATGCTTGCTAGCATGACGAGTGCTTTACAAAAGCAGCATGAGATTTATCAAGTTGCTAGGGAGATCATGGACAATCTGGAGGACATGTTCGGAGGCCAAGAAAAGTTGGCTCGATAGTCCACTATAACCAGCATTATGAACTCTAAGCAAAGGCGGGTACTCTGGTGAAGGACCATATGATCACTCTAATGGGATTCTTCGCTGAGGCTGCCGAGAACGGTGCTGAGTTGGACTACAACACCCAGGTCGAGATGGTGTTCAAAACTCTGTTTAAAGATTTTGGGGGGTTTAAGGTCGCATATAATCTGGCGACAAGGGAGTTAGGACTAACCGAGCTCATGAAGTAACTTCAAGCTTATGAGTGGATGATCCGGGATGGGGATGTGGTCCAACCCAAAGGAGAGGCCAATTTGGCAGAATCTTCCAAACCCTCACGGAAGAGGAAGAGGCCAAACCAGAAGCAAGCGGCTTCCAGTTCTTCTAATCCTCCTGTCTCGGATGGGAAGAAGAAGAAGAAGAACAAGAAGCCCAAGGACCCTAAAAAGTCCAAATGCTTTCGTTGTGGGAAGGTAGGTCACTTTAAGAAGGCTTGCCCGGAAATCCTAGCCGCCAAGGGTAAGGAAGGTAAGGAACTTCACTACTTAGAAGCATGTTTAGTGGAAGAATCGAAAGCCACTTGGGTCATTGATTCAGGCGCCACTAATCATGTTTGTGTTTCTATGCAGGGGTTCGTGAAAACGAGAAGTCTACATGATAGGAGCTTCTCGTTGCGGACTGGAGATGGTAGCTTAGTGGTGGCTGAGGCAGTGAGAGATATTTATCTGTACTTTGATGAATTTAGGTTTATTTTATTGAAAGACTGTTTTTATGTTTCTAATTTTAGGAGAAACCTTATATCGTTAGCTTGTTTAATAAAAGATTCTTATTCAGTTTCTTTTAGTAAAAGAGTTGATATTCGTAGAAATAAGTCTTTTATCTGTTCTGGATGGATGGATGGAAGCCTATATTTGATCAAAGCAAAGTTGTACTCACTGCTTGACACCGAATTAATAGATAACTCTAAAAGGTTGAAAGTTTCTCACTATAACAAGGCGTATCTTTGGCATTTAAGACTTGGTCATATTAATCAGGATAGGATTCAAAGATTAGTGAAAGACGGTCCTCTGGAATCTCTGGATGAGGTGCGTCTTCCTCAATGTGAGTCTTGTCTAGAGGGTAAAATGACTAAGAGGTCTTTTAGAGCTAAAGGTACAAGGGCTCTGGAGCTCTTAGAAATTGTGCACACTAACGTATGTGGCCCCATGAACGTCACAGCATGAGGAAAGTTCGAGTATTATGTCTCCTTCATAGATGATTACTCGAGGTATGGATATGTGTATCTGATGCAACGCAAGAGCGAAACCTTTGACAAGTTCAAAGATTATCGTGCGGAAGTGGAAAAGCAATTGGATAAATCCATAAAAACACTTCGATCTGATCGAGGTGGCGAATACCTCTCCGATGAATTTCTAGGACATCTTGTAGAGAATGGGATATTATCCTAATTAACTGCACCTGGTACTCCACAACAGAATGGTGTAGCCGAAAGGAGAAACAGGACCTTGTTGGATATGGTACGATCCAGGATGAGTTATTCAACACTGCCATTATCATTTTGGGGATATGCTTTACAAACGGCATACTATATTCTGAACCAGGTTCCAAGCAAATCAATTCCCAGAACTCCGTATGAATTGTGGCGTGGCAGGAAGCCCTCTCTTGGACATATAAGAATATGGGGCTGCCCAGCGCATGTGCTGGATGGGGATGCGAAGAAGTTGGAACCAAGATCAGAATTATGCATGTTTGTAGGATATCCAAAGGGAACTAAAGGAGGTCTGTTCTATAACCCAAAGGAACAAAAAGTCGTTGTCTCAACCCATGCGACATTCTTGGAGGAAAGTCACATGAATTACTTTAAGTCTCGAAGCAAAGTGGTGCTAGGGGAGTTATCGGGTGAAAGAACTGCTCCATAAATTTCGGTCTTGGACGCAACTCTGAGTTCCGATGAAAGTCCTACAGACGATTAACAATTTAGGGTACCTCGTCGTAGTGGGAGGGTTTCAAAGAAACCTAATTTCTTCATGTATGATGCTGAGGTATACCAGGCTGAAGCTCATGAGCATGAGGGTGATCCGGTCACCTATGATGAAGCTATAAATGATGTTGATTCTAAATCTTGGAAACAGGCTATGAACAATGAGATGGATTCTATGAAATCCAACTCTGTTTAGGAACTTGTAGATTTGCTGGATGGGATAAAACCCATTGGATGCAAATGGGTCTACAAAAGAAAGAAGGATGCGGGAGGGAGAGTGGAAACTTTCAAAGCTAGACTGGTTGTAAAGGGGTACACGTAAAAGGTTGGAATCGATTACGATGAAACCTTTTTGCTTATTGCTAAGCTGAAGTCTATCCGTATTCTTCTATCCATTGCGGCGGCTCTCGATTACGAGATCTGGCAAACGGATGTCAGGACGGCATTCTTGAATAGCCATCTTGAGGAGTGTATCTATATGATACAGCCCGAAGGGTTCATAGCGAAAGGCCAAGAAAGAAAAATCTACAAGTTGCTTAGATCCATTTATGGGTTAAAGCAAGCATCCCACTTATGGAACCAGAGGTTTGATCAAGCGATTAAGACATTTGGTTTTAAGCAGAACGTTGATGAACCCTGTGTTTATAAATGTATTAAGGATGGAAAAGTGGTCTTTCTGATACTCTATGTCGATGATATACTACTCATTGGGAATGATATAGGGAACTTATCATCGGTCAAGCTTTAGTTACACCAACAGTTTGACATGAAGGACTTGGGATAAGCTAATTATGTTCTGGGCATTCGTCTCTTCAGAGATCGAAAGAACAACATGATAGCATTATCCCAAGCTTTATACATAGATAAAATAATTGACAAATATGCAATGCAAGAAGCAAAGAAAGGTACACAACCTTCTATTACCGGTCTAACTCTTTCATTGGATGACTGTCCTAAGAAATCGGAAGAAAGAGAGCGTATGAGTAAGGTCCCTTATGCATCCGCTGTGGGTAGCCTTATGTATGCTATACTTTGCACTCGCCCGGACATATGTTTTGCAGTAGGTATGGTGAGTCGATATCAAGCGAATCCTGGAACCAAGCACGAGCAAGTAGTAAAGCATATACTCAAGTATCTTAAGAGAACAAGAGATTATATGCTGGTGTATTCTGGAGGGGACTTAACACCTGTAGGATACACGGACTCAGACTTCCAGACTTATAAGGATTCAAGGAAATCGATATCTGGATCAGTATTTTCGCTCGGAGGAGGCGCCATTGTGTGGAGGAGCGTGAAGCAAGGCTGCACAACTGACTCTACTATAGAGGCTGAATATGTGGCTGCGGCTGAGGCATCTAAAGAAGTGGTTAGGCTCCGTAAGTTCTTTAGAGACCTTGAGGTAATTCTGGGTGTTGACAAACCTATCACACTTTACTGTGATAACACTAGGGCTATTGCCAACACAAGGGAATCTCGGCACCACAAGAGAACTAAGCACATAGATCGGAGATATTATATTATTAGAGGGCACGTAGAGATAGGATAAGTAGATGTATGTAAGGTCGCGTCTGAGGACAACATTGCTGATCCCTTTACTAAGACTTTGGTGGCTAGAATCTTTGAGAGGCACGTAGTGGCTTAGGGCAAGTGGGAGATTGTTAAGAAATGCCCTAAGTATTAGAGACATTTTGATGTATTTATTTTGAACTGGATAATAAAATTATATATAGAGGTTATTCATTACATTGCTATCTGTCCTCATTTTATTTACATATTAAAGTAAATGTAAGCCAATATGGCTCCCTGACTGCTTATGTTAAACTGTTAGAACGTTGCATGTAATGGACTTTTGTATGCGAGAAGACAATGTTCTAAAGTTAGCGGTCTAAACTATGGTCTGTAGTCTGTGGTGTTAGACTGAGCATCTAACTCATGTAAAGACTATTATGTTATCTAAAGCCTTGGAGGGGACGGTTTGTCTTAACTGTCTGGAGCTGGACTCCTAAGTAGAGACATAGATATATTGCTTGGTAGTGACATGTTACACCGGGACTAAAGCGTGATTGATCTACGAAGTCCGCTTTGAGTGGATCGATCTGCTTTTGACGTTCATTATGCAGTAACCTTAATCTTGAGTAAAAGGATAGCTTCATGTATATGACTTGTGTATTTTGATGTTACAATGGCTAAAGCGTCTCAGAGGTAGTAAGCTTATAGACCAGTTCGTTAGGTGCATGACTTGTATATGGTGAAGGGTTCATTTACAGATATCAGAATCATAGCTCTAATGAGGAGTTAAGGGTATCCTCTTAAAGGCATTATACTGAATGTGAAAATGGACAAGGCCTTGGGTCGTCTACTGGGCAGATGACTTCTTATTCAAATATGGTGAATAATCATTTTCTTTATTCGGTAGTATAATGGAACTTTAAGATAGCCTGATCAGTAGGATTAAACGGACTTTGCCCTAAGGCTGATCATGGATATCATATGAGGGTTCTGCATACATGACAAGGTCATTGGACGATAGCTTGTCACAGGCTTACGTAATACGGTATATAATTGGGAGTTCAGTTTCAGGTTTGTAGTGGTATGACTCTGAAATTAGTGATCATATGATTGAGTTGTTCGGTAAAGAATGATGATCATATGGATTTGCGGGAGCCCGATTATATTTGTCCAATTAGTCCTTCTACTAGCTCCACATAATTCCTTAAAGTTTAGCAAATTGATTTGTGTATGCTATTGGCTAGTTTATTATGCATGGATGGTGTTGACATAGGATTAGGATGGTAGACAAGATTCTCTCCGGTTGGATTCAAATTTTTTTTTGGATAATAGAGTACACAATTATTCGAACTCCAAATAAAGTTACCATGATTTTATTTGAGATTGGATTGGAGTTGTAGAAAGTCCATTGCATGCAACGTTCTAACAGTTTAACACAAGCAGTCAGGGAGCCATATTTGCTTACATTTACTTTAACATGTAAATAAAATGAGAACAGATAACAATGTAATGAATAACTATATATAATTTTATTATCCAGTTCAAAATAAATACATCAAAATGTCTCTAAAACTTAGGGCATTTCCTAACAGGTTATTCATTAAATTGCTATTTGTCCTCATTCTATTTACATGTTAAAGTAAATGTAAGTAAACATGGCTCACTAACTGCTTGTGTTAAAACTGTTAGAACGTTGCATGCAATGGACTTTTTTATGCGAGAAGACAATGTTCTAAAGTAAGCATTCTAAATTAAGGTCTATAGTTTATGGGGTTAGACCGAGCGTCTAACTTATGTTAAGACTATTATGTTGTCTAAAGCTATAGTAGGAGTAGTTTGTCTTGACTATCCGGAGCATAGACTCCCAAGTAGAGACATAGATATGTTGCTTGGTGGTGACATATTGGAATGGCACCAAAGCGTGATTGATCTACGTAGTCTGCTATGAGTAGATTAATCTGCTTTTGATGTTCATTATGTAATAACCTTAATCCTGAGTAAATGAACTACTTCATGTTTATGAGTTGTGTACTTTGATGTTCGAATGGCTAAAGCATCTCAGAGGTAGTAAGCTTATAGACAGGTTCGTTGGATGCATGACTTGTATACGATGAAGGGTTTGTTTATAGATATTAGAATCATAGCTCTAATAAGGAGTTAAGGGTATCCTCTTAAAGGCATTATACTGGATGTGAAAATAGGCAAGGCCTTGGGTCATTTTCTTGGTAGATGACTTCTTATTCACACATGGTGAATAATCATTTTCTTATTCGGTAGTATAATAGAACTTTAAGATAGCTTGATCAGTAGGTTGAATGGACTTTGACCTAAGGCTGATCATGGATATTATATGAGGCTTTTGCATACATGACAAGGTCATTAGACATTAGCTTGTCACAGGCTTTTGTAATACGGATAGACTTGAAAACTACTACTTGTACTGATACTTATACTTTCTTGCAAACTATTAATACTTACTTAAAACTTATTAACTTAAGCACCTTAATTTTAAGGGATTTTTTTTATATGCATACGTATTTACTATTCATATACGTGTATTATTAAAATATGGAGGTTACATCATAGGGAGTTCAATTATCCATACACACTTATAACACTATTTAACTATTTATTATTTAAAAATACTGTTTAACTATTTACTATTCAACATACTGTTAAACTATTACTATTTAAAAACACTGTTTAACTGTTACTATTTAAAAATACTGTTTACTCAAGCTGTGCAAAAGATTAACTTGCGGTGTATCCATAACTTTGCCCTTACATCTGCCTCCGCCGCCATCATTGCCCATTACTGTTTACACCATAGGACGCTTACCTACAGTATGAACACACTCCGTGAGCTTTACGCCCGGTAAGTACAGCATGTTGTCCATAAAACATGTTTAAAACATAGTTCATACTTAAAACCTCATAAGCATGCCAGGTATCAACATATATCACTTAAACATATCACATACCATATCATCACATATCATGTCATTGAATACAAAACTTCACATACTATATGCATAGCAGAAACATCGTGTACTGAATGCATCTTACAGTAGATAGAAGCATAGTGAACTATAACTAATGTTTACTGTGAACCATGCATGATCCGGTTATGTTCATTTATGCTTCAATATCTTTTTCTTCCTCTTATCTACTTAGGGCCTGTGTGTCAGTACTTAGTGCACACAGACCATCGGTAATGCCCATGGTCACTAAAACGAAGAGCCATTAATGGATGCTCAACTTACTTTAACTTGAAAAATCTCTTCAATTGAAAAGGTCGATATGACACGCCTATTAAATTTTGACTTATTTATCTATTCTGGCCATATGCTCTTCTAAGCTATCGCTAATCTCACGTGATTGGGATGTATGGCATCTAACTTGTTCTTTCATCAATCTACGCGATTGTGAAACTATATGCTCTTATGTACGCTGTGCAACAATGTGTGCATGGTATGCATATTTAACATACTGTAAAATCATCATTTCAAATTCATTTTATTCATACTATGGGCAGAGTCGTACTTACCTAGTTGTAAGCAACTCGTACTCTCGCCTTTATTAGATTACAAGTAACCACCTGTCAACATAATGTACTCCGTTAACACCTTTGCTGAGTCACTAATACTATTAGTGACTAAAATAGATAAAATTAGTTTGGTATCAATTGCCGTGGGTACTAACTCACTCTCTATTCAGAGTTTAATTCTCTAGGCGTGTTTAATTAATTTATTGCCCCATAAATTAATTACAACATTCTTAGGTCACTTTTGTCGTTAAGGACTGTAGCTTGTGTTTCCATACAATACCGAGGCCCATCGGTACCCTATTAGTCTACTTTGGGAAATTTTTATCTATTTTCTATCACGTTGATTAATTATCTACTTGACAGATTAATCATCGTTCCTCACCATTTCATTCAAAACACGATTCTTGACTGGTTGTCGACTAGTCAACTGATCGGTTACCTCGCGCGTCATCAACTAGGTAGTCTACCGGGTTACTATTGCTTGTTTGGTGTGGTAGCCTACCGGGCTATCAACATTGTTTTTGTTATATTTGAAAAATCATTTTGGTTACCTTATAAAATTCTTTGGGAAAATTATGTGCTTTGAAACTATCCCCTTATCACCCCATTGGAAGGTAGGGTTGTTTTATTAAAAACCATGTTTTTATTTTAAACAATGTAAAATACATTTTGGTGTTGCATTAAAAGGTAGTTTTTGAACCACTCACCGAAACTGTTTTAAAAACATGTACGAAACGATTTAGTTTGTAAATTTAGCGAACATGAAATTTTTCATCCTCGACGAGATGAACAATTCTCGTGTCCATCTCAGAGCTCAAATCTAACTTGAACAGGTACTAATCTTACTAAACCCATGGCTACTTGTGCCCAATTTTTTGTAAAAATCCCAGTTTTACGTTACTTTAAATACCGCTCTATTTGAGGCCTGAAACGGCCAAATTTTTAAAATACGCATGGGTTGTCTTAAAGGCCTCGACGAGATCTACAACTTTCATGTCGAGCCCGAGACCCAGTTTGGAATCTAAGTGGTTCGTTTATAACAAAACCTGAGATGGTTTCTAGTGCTCGGATTCTTGGTTCGGGTTTTGGACATCAAATGAAAACTACTCGAAAAACCTATCTTAGTGTCATTTTTGGCCAAAACCCATTTGAAACAAAAATGACCATAACGAAATTTCCTTAAAACTCCATGTTTTACCAAATCCCAAATTCAGACCCCAAGGGGGTCAAAATGACCAAAGCCCGTGGCCTTTTTCTGGGGACAGATTGTGTCCAACAACCAAAAAAAAACATCCATGCTCACACATACACATATCCATTCGTAAAAATGTAAACTACAACCCCACAACCACATAACTTAAAAATGAAATGCTAAGGACTCAAAATAAACTTATTAAAACCCATTTGCATAAACAAATACACATAAATTTCTTGATCAAATCTTGAAAATAACTTAACTTTCAAAAAGGTTTCAGTATTACCTCTTGTGCTATGAACCAAGTACAAATCTGAGTCAAGCCTTGAGTGATCAAATGGCCATGTAAACCAAGGAGATTGGGGTCAGTTTATGCTAGCAAAACACCAAAAAAAATTTTCTTAATATCAACCCAAAACAATAATTAAAAATCACAAGTGCTTGGTCTAGAACCTTACCTTTAGGTGTACTTGCAATGGCTTGGAAATAAAATTTCCTAACACAAGCTTGAAAGGGCTGATTTTTGGTGAGTTTTTGGTTTGGTTTTTGGCTTGAAAATGGTGGGTTTTAGGGGATTGGAGCAATCGGCTATAGCAAGAAAAGAGAAAAAAGAGAGTTGTATTTTTGGGGTGTGAAAAAGAAAGAACAACACCTAAAGCCTTGGTCACCCTTTTATAGACAAACCTAAGTAAAATTAACCAAGCTTAAGCTCAATTAATCAAGCCAATCTTGTGCTAATTTAGGGACAAAAATCTACCCATTTCAGCCCCTTGGGAGTCGTGGGCTGCTCGCATTAAAGGAGGGAGGGATTAAAAAATTTGGTTGATGGAATATGATGGAAAATGTAACATTGTTTATTCAAATATGTCATAACTTGTCCAATATTTTAATGCTACTTTTTAGGGCTATTTGTGCAGCTAAATGCAGCTGGTTTTCAGCTAGGGGGACACGGATTTTGTGTGACAACCGGGAATTTTCATCATTCTCAAAAAATCAGTCCATGGAATTTCATGTTTAAAATGTGAAATTTAGTGACTTTATGTGTGTACGCGTGTGTGTAACACACAATATCAAGAAATTAGTCAAGATGACCTTTTCTTGATATAAAATTGATATATTTAAAATCATTATGCTCAATTTAGTCAATTGAGCACAAAATGTAAATTTTGACCGGGAAACATGCAGTACTGGAAAACTGGTCGAGATGATCTTGAATGAAGTTAAAACTGATAAATTTGGGTTCAGCATGCCCAAATTAGTCAGTATAGCCTATCAGCATGCTCAAATTAGTTAATTAAGCACAAAGGTAATTTTTGACTGGGAATTTGAAGTACCGGAAACTAGACGAGATGACCTCGGATGAAAATAAAACTAATATATTTGGGTTCAGCATGCCCAAATTAGTCAAGATTGCTCATGTTGAAATTTTTGACAAAAAAAGTATATATAAGGGCGAAAAATCATAAATTTCAAAATAAACCCACATTTTTTCCTCTTCTTCTCTTTCCTTCCACACACCTTCGGTGAACAGTAACTGACCCCCAGAAACGGTGTCTATTTTCGACACTATCGGTACCGTTGGAAAGCTCTCGCCGAGCTGAGTCCAACGGTGGGTCGAGTTGACATAGCAGCTGCCGGAGCACGCTGCACGTGCCGCCTGAAGCTGTTGGTGGCCAAAATTTTCAAGCAACCATATCTCCGCCGTCCGACCTCCGATCAAGGTGATTCCGATCCCAAAAGTTTTGTTATGAAGAGGAGAACAAAACCCAGGTCTTGTTTTACCTCAACAGCCACCGGATCGCGCTGCCCAACACCTCGCCATTGCCATCGTGTCACCGCCGTGAAACTCACTGTTCCCGGTGGAGGTGAGCAATACCACCCAACCAGAAACGTTCAGAATGGGCTGAAATATCAAAGGTCCAAGTCAATTTCATGAATTGACGCCGTGGTGGTGGAGATCGGAGCTTGCCGCCATCAACCATCGTGGGAGGGGTTGTTTTCGGTGATTCGAGCCTCGAATTGAGAAATTGACACCACCAATGGGTTCCTCACGTCAAGATCTACGAAATGGTGTCCACCGTTGTCCATGCTGCTGCAGTTGATGCAGGTCAATGGTTGGTCAACACTGTCAATGATGGTCAATGTCGATCAATAGCGATCGGTGACCAAAAATTGAAGAATGGCCTGTTGGCCTATTTTCGACGTTTTGGACACATCCGTTGCGTCGGAATTGGAAGACGGAATTTCAAAAGTGAAGAATGGTGAAATAAAGTTTCTCCGTGCAAGACCAAACGGTTCGTTCGACCACCGATTGGACGATTTCGGTAGTAATTTTGGTCCTTTCATTCCTTAATTTATGTTTTGGAATGATTATGTATTAATTATGTATTTTTACATGTGAAATTGTAAGAAAAATGAATGAAAATGATGGATAAAAAAAGTATGGGAATGTGAAGATTTTTACGTAAAAGTTGAGTTTTACATAAAAATATAAGCCTCTGGTATAGTACGTGGTAGAATAGAAATAGGTTAGATGGTTTCGAGGCGTTTCCTAAACGTCGGGAACCCAAAAATTAAGCGAAAATGCTGTCAAATTTTCAAAAACGGCACAAAGGGGTATTTTAGGAAACAAGGGGTAAAAATATGATCAAGACAGAAACCCGAGCCCCTTCGGTGACCTAGGCCCGAAAGTCAGAATAGTACCACCCAAGGGTCGAGTGTGAAATAATTGTAGAAATTACAGTGATTAATGCTGTAAAAATTTATTAAGGCCTAAGATAGATGAATTTATGACTTTTGGGTTTAGAAAATCCCATTAAAACGTTAAAGTAAAGATTTTACTGCCCAAATGCCTATTAGGGGCAAAATGGTCATTTTGACCAAAAATTTTAATAAGGTCCAGAAAGGGTCATTAAGCCTTTAAGTTCACCGTTTTATGATTTTTGAGCCTAGAAAATCCAGTTTAAGTATTAAAATGACAAGGTTCACGATTAGGATAAATTCACGTAAATAGTACTATTCACGTAAATAGTACTATTTATGGTAAATAGTACTATTTAATGTCAAAGTTACTATTCATAATCATTTTGAACAAAATTTCCTAAATGATTAGAAAGGACTATTAGAGCCTTAAAATAGCTTAAATAGAACTCTTAAAGCCAAAATCAAGTTTTAAGTTGGAGAAAAGTAAGAAAACCCCGTTAAGGGAAAAACAGTAATTTTTGCCAAAGATTTAGGAAATAGTCAAAAGGAACTGTTAGAGCTTCAAACATGATTCAAAGACTCTAATGAGGATTTTAAAGGTCAAAAGTAAAGTTAAGTGAGAAAAATCCAGCTAGGGGTAAAACAGTAATTTTACCAAAAATTCGGGATACAAAGGTCGTTTTTCCAAAAGTTAGCGGAAAAATGACAGACGAGTTTAATTAAGATTTTAAGGTCAAGTTCAAGATTTTAAAAGAAGGAAAGTACTTAAATGAAAGTATGACCATTAGTCAAAGTTATAATTCATCGTAATTTTTGACAGAACTTGACGAAAAAATTATAAATCGGATATTAGACCCCTAATTCATGATTGGGAAATGAAACATAGAACTTTTTATGTTTTATTAAGCTTTATATATGATTTAAGTAACAAAAATAATCGTGATTATTTCGGTTGTAGGAATCCGATACAGACGCGATGAAGGGACATCTACGGACTAAGAAAGCAAGAAAGGAGATGCGAGCAGAAGTATCAGTAAGTTTGAACATTTAACTGACTGCAACATGAATTGGCTTATATGTCTATGTGACCTATGTGCAACATGTAAGTTCAAATATTTCCATGTCTGCAACATGAATAGAATATTATGTCTAAGAGTCATATGTGGTAAGTTCTAAATATTTCCATGCCTGCAATATGTATGGAATTTTATGTGTTACATATTGTAAGTTCAACCATTTAGTTGACTGTAACATGAATGGACTGGTAATGTTATGCGCTATGTGTTATATGTAGTAAGTTCAAACATTGCACTGTCTACAATATGAATTTACTTGGCATGTTTATGCCTATATGTTATGCAATGTAAGTTCAAACATTTTCCTGACTGCAATATGAATTGACTTCTATGTTTAAGTGTTATATGCAATAAGTTTGGACATTTAATTGTCTACAACATGAATAGACTGTTATGTCTAAGTGTGATATGTTGTAAGTTTCAAGCATTTTCATGTTTGCAACATGAATAGACTATTATTTCTAAGTATCATATGTAGTAAGTTCAAACATGTGAACTGTCTGCAACATGAACTAACATGCTATGTTATGTCTATATGCTATGTACGGTAAGATTAAACATTTTCATGTCTGCAATACGAACAGAATATTATGTCTAAGTGTTAGATACTGTGAGTTCAAACATGTTATTTATCTACAATATGAATCGACATATTATGTTATGTCTATATGTTATGCGTGATAAATTTAAACACTTCCATAGCTGCAGCATGAAATGATTGCTATGCCTATGTCTATGTGTTATGTCTAAGTCAAATATAAATTGACTTAACATGTTTTGTGACGTCCCGCCCTATGTAGGGTTAAATAGTACTATTACAGTCAGCTGTTGTTACCAACTACGATAAACTGTAACCACTTGGGTCGTCAACAACTTACTTTTAAATTGCTTTCAACTTATACTAATACCACATGTGACAGCTGGTATCTTACTTTTAACCTATTTCCTTTAACATGCTTATTTTAACTTCCCATTTGAACGTGAAAATTGGGGATAATTTTTTTTTTAACTTTAAACTTTAAATTTGAAAACTGTATCATTGTCAAACATTTACTATACTAAACATTTTACTTTCTCATAACTTGATATACATCATAAAACATCATTTCAATACTCTTTTAAATAGCTCAACGGAAGACTCATAGCAGTGCCATAACTCTCGCCCAGTCCCTTGGCACATGCAGATCTCGTTTGTCATCCATCACTTGTCTTATTGTCATGCAGGATGCTTACCTGCAACATAAACAAACTTGTGAGTGACAGGCTCAGTAAGTTCAAACATACATTCATGACATATAATAATTCACACCCTATAGGACAGAGTAATTCTGATGCCTATTGTAGCATCGGAACATTGCATAACATATATTGTACATTGCTTAGTATTAATACTTATCGTATATAACCTGGTTAACATACTTATACATATCTGAATATACTTTACATCATAACTATATTTTCATATTTAATATCATGAACATATTCTCAGACTTAACATACTTTAATCTCTTGAACATGCTTTTATACTTGAACCTCGTGAACATACTTTAATGTCGTGAACATACTTAACATACTTAGCATCATGAACATGCTTTTATACTTAACATACTTGAAATATCGTAATCATACTTATGTATACTTGAACATAGTAAACATAGCTTACTTAACATTTGCTAAACATCGTAAACATAACATACTTAATGTATGATTAAACATCGTAAACATAACATATTTGAAACATAACATACTTAATGTATGTTTACATATCGTAAACATAACATATTTAAAACATAACATACTTAATGTATGTTTACACATCGTAAACATAATATTTATCATACTTATTATTGTGAAAATACTTTCATATTTAACATAATAAGTATTCTTGTCATGCTGAAATACGTAAAACATCGTAAATGTACTCAAGCATCATAAATTATACTTACATATGCTTAAATATCCTTAACGTCATAAACATACTTTCATACATACAAACGTTGTATACACATATCATTCATTACTTAGACATTCATATTTAAACATAACATACTTATTTAATATCATATAGAGCATACTTAATATAGTATGATTGACTTATGCATATCAACTTATGCGTAATAAATATAACATATCATGTGCATAACATGAACGTTAGTCACGTTATACTTGCTTATCATCATGAATAGTACTATTCATTATGAATAGTAACTTTTTAACGTCATGCTTGCTTAACGTTTATACTTAAACGTATTAAACATCATTTGTACCATATCAATCGGAACATATCTGACGCTAACTATGGCATCAGAACATTAGCACAACATATATTATACAATACTTTAAATTTCATAATTAACGTAGATAGCATTAAAACATACTTGTACATACTTTATATCATAACCATACTTGACATATTTCACATCGTGAACATACTTGCATTCTTGACATGCTTTAAACATACTTAATATCCTGAACATACTTGCATTCTTGACATGCTTTAAACATACTTAATATCCTGAACATACTTTCGTGCTTAACATAATTTTAACATATTTTAACATCTTGAACCAAATTTCATGCTTATCATCATGAACATATCATATTTTTAACATAGCATAATTAACATATGCTTAACATCGTAAACATAACATACTTGACACACTTGTTATTGTGAAAATACTTTCACATTTAACATCATGAATATACTTATCATACTTAAATACATAAAACTTTGTAAATATACTTAGGCATCGTAAATACACTTACGTATGCTTAAACATCCTTAACATCAAACATAACATGGATTATTAACATAATAAATAATACGCATTACTTTTGCATTACTATTCACTATGAATAGTAACTCTGATCATGAACAGTATTTACATCGTGAACATATCACATTTTAAACTTCCGCACCCGGGACGTACCACCATCGGATTGGAGGCCGTAAACATAAACAATACTGTTGACTATGAACAATATCATTGACCATAACAGTAACTTTGACCACGACAGTACTCATAGTGTTAGTATGTCTTATGCTCATTATGGACTGCATTTTTAGTCTTAGGTCTTTATCTTTCATTACGTTCTGGTTTTGGACCTCATGATTGGTCGTACCGTAATGCACGCATAACTGAGAGGGACTCTGGGGAGTGACCCACTGGTCAATCCTATACAGTCTACATAACATTAGACTTCCAAATCCGGGATGTACCACCATCAGTTTGGGAGCCATGTCATAACTGATCATGAAAAACTTGCACACCCGGGACGTACCACCATCGGTATGAAAGTCGTATCATAACTGAACATGGAAAACCTCCACCTGTGTAGGAAGTCGGTATGCCAAAGTGGTTTCATTACCATCTTTTATGTCATTCCTAACCGGTGGCATTTTTATTGCCTCCTTGTTCTGGAACATTTATTACATTTCTTTATTTACTTATGTGTATTGTATTTCACATATTAGTGTGCATATAGCACCTTGGTACATACTTTACATGTCATACATATTGTATAAACATATTACATAATTTCATGTTACAGACATTTAAAATGTCTAAACTTACAAAATATAACACATACACATAAACATATCAAGTCAATTTATATTTGACTTAGACGTAACACATAGTTCATAACATGACTTTCATAACATTCATATCATAGTATCTTGATACTAAAACTGCACATAGAACACATAAACATGACCAGTCCATTTATGTTGCAGATATAGAAATATTTAAACTTACATGCTGCATATAGAACACATAACACATAAACATGTCGAGTAAATTCATGTTGTAGACAATTAAATGTCTGAACTCACTGCATATAACACTTAAACATAGAATTCAATTCATGTTTAACTTAGACCCAACACATAAACATTCAATGTTTAAAGCTGCAGTCTTATTATCTTGCTTATTCTTGTCTTTCCTTACTGTCTTTCATATGGTTCCGATCAGGTGGCATTATCATTACCTCCATGGTCTAGAACACTTCTCATGTCTTTCTTTCATTGTGTGTATTTTATTAAATATACCTTTGTGCATATAACATCTTACATATATACTTTACATTTCATACATAACATATAAACACATTACGTAAATTCATGTAGCAGACAATAAAATGTCTGAACTTACTACATATAACACATAGACATAAACATGTCAAGTCAATTTACATTTGACTTAGACATAACACATAATCATAAGCATAGCAATCATTTCATGTTGCAGACAAATCACATGTTTGAACTTACCATATATGACACTTAGACATAATAGTCTATTCATGTTGCATTCAATTAAATGTTCGAACTTACAGATACTTGTGCTCGTATCTTCTTTCTTGCTTTCTTGGTCTGCAGACGTCCCTTCATCGCGTCTGTATCGGATTCCTATAACCGAAATAATCACGGTTATTATCGTTACTTAAATCATACATAAAGCTTAACGAAACGTAAAAATTCTATGTTTCATTTCCCAATTATGAATTAGGGGTCTAATATCCCATTTATAATTTTTCTACTAACTTTTAACAAAAATGACCATTGTGGCCTGAGCTTTTGGCAAAATTACCACTTTACCCCTAATTTGATTTTTCTCATTTAAACTTTACTTTTGACCTTTAAAATCCTCATTAGAGTCTTTGGATCATGTTTGGAGCTCTAATGGTTCATTTTGACTATTTCTTAATTCTTTGGCGAAAATTACCGTTTTACCCTTAACGGGGTTTTCTTACTTTTCTTCGACTTAAAACTTGATTTTGGCTTTAAGAGTTCCATTTAAGTTATTTTAAGGCTCTAACAGTCCTTTCTGAGCATTTTAGAAATTTTGGTCAAAACGACCGTGAATAGTAATTTTGATAGTGAATAGTACTATTTATGTGAATAGTCCTTTACCCTGATCGTGAATCTTGTCATTTTAATACTTAAACTGGATTTTCTAAGCCCAAAAATCATAAAACGGTGAACTTAAAGGCTTAACGACCCCTTTAAGACCTTTCTAAAATTTTTGGTCAAAATGATCATTTTGCCCCTGACGGGCCTTTCGGCCGTAAAATCTTTACGTTAGCGTTTTAATGGGATTTTCTAAACCCAAAAGTCATAAATTCATCTTTCTTAGGCCTTAATAAATTTTTATAGGATTAATAATTGTAACTTCTACAATTATTTCACAATCGACCCTCAAGTGATACTATTCCGATTCTTAGTCGTTAATCCTCTTTTTTGGGCCCAGGCCACCGAAGGGGCTCGGGTTTCCATCCCAACCACATTTTTACCCCTCATTTCCTAAAATACCCCTTTGTGCCATTTTTGAAATTTTGGCAGCATTTCCGCTTAATTTTTAAGTTCCCGACGTTTAGGAAACACCTCGAAACCATCTAACTTATTTCTATTCTACCACGTACTATACCAGAGGCATATATTTTTACGTAAAATTCAACTTTTACGTACAAATCTTTACATTTTACACATTTTCTTATTTAACTATTTTTCATACACATAGTCCATTTTTCTTACAATCTCACATGCTAAAATACATAATTAATATATAATCATTCTAAACATAAATTTCAAGAATAGAGGGACTGAAATCACTACCGAAATCGTCCCACTGGCGATCGAATGAACTGTTCAGTCTCGTGTGGACAAACTTGATTTCACCGTTCTTCACTTTTCAAATTCCGTCTTGAAATTCTGACGCCGCGGATGTGTCTGGAATTTCAAAAATAGGCCAACGGGCCAATCTTCAAATTTTGGGATCCAGGTCGCTGTTGACCGCCATTGACCGATCGTTGACCGGCGGCGGCGTGGAGAAAGGCGGCCACCATCTCATAGATCTCGACTTGAGAACCCATTGGTGGTGTCAATTTCACCAATCGAGGCCCCTATCACCTGAATCGAACCCCCGAAAGGTGGACGACGGTGGCGAGCTTGAATCTCTGTTTTCCCGATGTTTTTGCCCAAAATTGATTTGGGGCTTTTGATCCTCGTGAAATTCTTAACATTTTAGTGCCGGTGGTGTGGCTCAACTCTGTCGAAAACAGTGAGTTTCATGGCAGCGACGATGAGGGCTTGGGCGGCTCGATCAGGCGGTTGTTGAGGTGAAACAAGGCCTAGGTTTTGTTCTCCTCTTCACCACGAAACTTTTGGGATCAAAATCAGCTCAATTGGACGTCGGACGACGGAGAAACGACGTCGCAAAATTCTCTGCTTCTGGTAACTTCAGGCGGCGTGTATGCCTTCCTCCGACGTCGGTTCCGTCGACTCGGCACACCGTTGGACTCAGGTCGGTGAGAGCTTTCCAACGAGATCGGCAGTGTCAAAAACGGACACCGTTTCTGGTGGTCGGTTACTGTTCATCGACGGTGTGTGGGAGGAAAGAGAAGAAGAGGAAAAAATGTGGGTTGATTTTGAAATTTCTGATTTTTTCGTCCTTATATATACTTTTTGTCCAGAATTTTAATATGAGCTATCCTGACTAATTTGGGCATGCTGAATCCAAATATATCCGTTTTATTTTCATCCAAGGTCATCTTGACTAGTTTCCGGTACTGCGAATTCCCGATCAAAAATTACCTTCGTGCTCAATTAACTAATTTGAGAATGCTAATAAGCTATACTGACTAATTTGGGCATGCTGAACCCAAATTTATCAGTTTCAACTTCATTCAAGGTCATCTCAACCAGTTTTCTGGTACTGCATGTTTCCTGGTGAAAATTTACATTTTGTGTCCAATTGGTTAATTTGAGCATTCTAATTCCAAATATATCAGTTTTATATCAAGAAAAGGTCATCTTGACTAATTTCTTGATACTGTATGTTACACGCACATGTACACTATGAAAGACCGGAAAATTCCCACAGTGTTACCTATGATTAAACCAGGTTTTTCTAAGAATTTTTGTAAATAGAAAGTAGAATAACACTATGTTTGTAAATAAACAAAAAAAAGTAATAATAATAATAAATAAATGTTTTGGAGGAATTGAAATCTCCAAAAATAGTTAAAGAATAAAGTTCATGATTGAGAATGTGATTTCGGACCAAAATGCTCAAAATGGAGTGGTTGCGGTATCTGAAAATGATAAGATATACGAAATGGCAAGTCAAAGTAAAGATAAGATAAGATAAGTGTTTTAGGGTTTTTAAGAGTTTCGAGATTGAATTAGATCGAATTAATCGCATAGGAGGCATTAGAAACCTGCCTACGCGATTTCGGTGAAAGTTCCGATCAATTTGACTTTTGGTCAAACTTTGACTCTGAATAAATATAATAAGGATAAAATATATGATGTCACAATTGATTTATTTCTTTTAAAGAAATGTGGTAGTTGGATCCAATGATTATGGTTTAAAGTAATTTTTATCAGGAAACATGCAGTATTGAGAAATTGGTCAAGATGACCTTTTCTTGAAATAAAACTGATATATTTGGAATCAGAATACTCAAATTAGCCAATTGGGCACAAAAAGTAATTTTTGACCAGGAAATATGCAGTATTGAAAAACTGGTCAAGATGACCTCGGATGAAAATAAAATTGATATATTTGGGTTCAGCATGCCCAAATTAGTCAGTATAGTCTATCAACGTGCTCAAATTAGTTAATTGAGCACAGAAGGTAATTTTTGATCGAAAATTTGCGAAAATCGGAAACTAGTCAAGATGATCTTGGATGAAAATAAAACTGATATATTTGGGTTTAGCACCCCCAAATTAGTCAGGATAGCTCATGTTGAAATTTTGGACAAAAAAAGTATATATAAGGGCGAAAAATCAGAAAATTTCAAAACAGACCCATAATTTTCTCTCACTTTCTTTTTCCTCCCCCTACACGAAAATGAACAGTAACTAACTACCAGAAACGGTGTCCGTTTTTTACACTGCCGATCTCATTGGAAAGCTCTCATCGAGCTGAGTCCAACGGTGGGTCTAGTCGACGGAACCGACGCTGGAGCACGCCGCACGCGCCGCCGGCTATCGAAAAAATCAAACCGCCGTATCTCCCCCGTTCGACGTCTGATCGACACGATTCCAATCCCAAAAGTTTTGTGGTGAAGAGGAGAACAAAACCCAGGTCTTGTTTCACCTCAACAGCCGCCGGATTGCGCCGCCCAAGCTCTCGTCGTCACCGTCGTATCACCGCCATGAAACTCACCGTTTTCGGCAAAGTTGAGCCCCACCACCTGTACCAAAATGCTTAGAATTTCACGTAGATCAAAATCCCCAGGCCAATTTTGGGCAACAATGTCGGGAAAACGGAGATTTAAGCTCGTCGTCATGTTAGGAAATGCCCTAAGCATTAGAGACATTTTGATGTATTTATTTTGAACTGGATAATAAAATTATATATAGAGGTTATTCATTACATTGCTATCTGTCCTCGTCTTATTTACATGTTAAAGTAAATGTAAGCAAATATGGCTCCTTGACTGCTTGTGTTAAACTGTTAGAATGTTGCATGCAATGGACTTTTGTATGCGAGAAGACAATATTCTAAAGTTAGCGGTCTAAACTATGGTCTGTAGTCTATCGGGTTAGACCAAGCATCTAACTTATGTAAAGACTATTATGTTATCTAAAGCCTTGGAGGGGACGGTTTGTCTTGACTGTCTGGAGCTAGACTCCCAAGTAGAGACATAGTGTGATGCCTTAAATTTTATTTAAGGGTCAATATATAATTTAAATAAAATTAGTGTGTCAAAAAGTAATTAAAAATCTTTTGGAAACCCTAAGTTGGTTTCCTAGTCAAATTCCGCTCAAAAAGTCAACAATTTTAACTTCAAAAAAAAAACTCTAAAATATTCGGCCATCACTTGGGATTTTTAATTAAATTTAAATCCCACAAATCCAAGGAGGATTCAAATTTAAATTTCATCCCTTAAATATAACGAAGAATTTCGGCCATAAAGTGTAGGAAATAAAGGAGATTTTATTTGAATTAAAAGCTAGGTCAAAACTCATTCAAAATTCAAATTATTTTTTTTCCTACAAACTAATGGATAATTTTCGACCACTTAAGGGGAAATAAGAGAGAAAACCCTAGCCTCAAAACAGCACAAAAACTTTCCCTTTTGCCCCTTAAAATTTTCGGCCAAACAAGGAAGAGAAAGGGAAAGAAAAACCTAGTATAAAAACCCTCTTTTAACTCTCATTCACCCTTCCTTTCACTCTCAAAAATTTGGCCAGCCTCCCCTTGTTTCATCTCTGAATTTTCTCTCCCAAAACAACCCCAAAACAACAAACAAAAACCTACCTAAAGGCAGCTCAAGGATTTAACAAATTTTGAGACAAAAACAAGGTGAGAAATCAACTTTTTCCTTCCTTCTCCCTTTGATTTTAAATCCGAAATTTATATGGTTTCCTCCACTGTTTTCCCTACTGTTTTGAAGACCCCAACACTCACACAAATTCAGCCAAAAAGGAGACCAAGCATCAAAAATAGTGCAGCACAAACAAGGTGTGAATCTCTCTCTCAAACCCTAAAAATTTTGCCTCTTTGTTTCCCTTTTAAAAACCCTATTATCACATATGTAAAATTTTATGATTTTGTCAATTTGATTCTTGAGTTGTGTTAATGACATACAAATAAGGTTCTCCACAAAATTTCGTGATCATTGGATGAAAATTGAGTCGATTTGAGGCTAATTGAAATTCAGACACAGAAAAACGGAAATCTGGAAAATTATCATATGAACAGTATTTTTGTGTCAGCCATAACTTGAGTTTTTAAAATGATTTTTGAGTGATTCTTGAACCTAAAATTAAATTCAAGATGTCCCCTAAATTCCTACAAAATTTCAGAACCAAACTCATCCGTTTACCTAGTCAAAAAATTTTTATAAAATAGGCGGACAGAACTGCCAATTTTTGAACTGAAACTGAAACCCAGATTTTATGCCTGAAAACAACCCCTCAGTTTTTGGCCTAATTGAATAACCAAACAATGTCCAAAAATTATAAAAATTATATGGAATTAAAGCTACGGATGTCTAGGTTAACATATTAAAAATTTAGAATTTTTGGGATTAAAAATGAATTAATATTGATTTTACAATCAGCCTAGGTCAGTCTGTCCATAACCAGTAATATCCTAACTTAGAGTTTTTCACAAATTTTAAATCCCAAATGTTTATTAAACGTTTTGAAATCTTTTGTGGCACACTAAAATGATTGGATGATTATGTCTAGACCTAGACTGATCATATGTTATGATTATAGGATTTATTTGACGTTCTTACTAGATTTGTGGATTACGTTATCGTAACGCTTGTGCGATAATCGAGGTAGGACGTTCTAGCCTTTTCTGGGAGTAGTCAAGTGTTTTAAATTTCCCTGTTTTATCGATGGCATGCTATTTTTTTTTTCAGTTTATGAAATTATTGTACTATTTTTTTATGAAATAAACGCATGCAACGTGTTTTGTAATAAATGTGTATTTTAAAGTGTGTTTTGATTAATGGCATAATATAACTTGGTAAATACCATCTTTTGAATAATCCGGTGAACATAATTGAGCTCTAGTTCACGATCATTGTAAATTATGCGTGCGTCCCAAAGTTGACGCCATGGGGGAAGGTCCCTAAACCTGCGCAGGGCCGTTCGGCCTATTTAGACCGTAATGAGATGATCTAGGATAATTCAAATTCGAGGCACGTATATTATAGCTACGACAAGTCCTCACTCAAAATATGATGGTTTATTTTAATGATTTATTATTTTAATATTGGGGCACGTATATTGCAGCTACGCTAAGTCCTCAGTAGAATAAAACTTATATTAAAAATGTTTTCACGAAATTGTTGATTATTTGTTTTAAATGATTATTATGCCATGTATTCTTAAATTGTTGATTTTATTTTTGGAAACGAATATTATGCCATACATTTAAATGCTGCCTATTTAATCCACCTTTGTTTCTGTCCTACTGAGCCAGTGCTCACGTCCCTTTTCTTTGTGATTTCGAAATGACTACTTCCAGGTGCGTGAGGTAGCAGTTCCAAAAATCGTTGAGATATCCGTTACTACCGAAGATAATGCTATCCGTTTTCTCCATCTTCTTCTTTATGTTTCTCATTCTGATGTAATGAGACTTTAAGTTTGTACTTTATTTCACGTTATTTAAATTTTATGCTTGGGAATATTTTATGGTTGGTAATTTCATTTGAAAACCGATTTTGTGTTTGATTTTTGCATTAAAAAGCATTTATTTTCTCCTTTATTTTATTATGTGGTTATGATGCTACTTTATAAATAATTAGGCTTAGCTAAATTATAATGTTGACCCGCTCTTCGTAATAAATGTTTTTCCTTAAATCTCGGGTTGATATTATGATTTGGTTGCTATGTCACGTGTCTAAATTTTGGGCTGTGACACATAGATATGTTGCTTGGTGGTGACATATTAGAGCGGGACTAAAGCGTGATTGATCTACGAAGTCCGCTTTGAGTGGATCGATCTGCTTTTGACGTTCATTATGCAGTAACCTTAATCCTGAGTTAAAGGACAGCTTCATGTATATGACTTGTGTACTTTGATGTTCCAATGGCTAAAGCGTCTCAGAGGTAGTAAGCTTATAGACCGGTTCGTTGGGTGTATGACTTGTATACGATGAAGGGTTCATTTATAGATATCGGAATCATAGCTCTAATGAGGAGTTAAGGGTATCCTCTTAAAGGCATTATACTAAATGTGAAAATGGATAAGGCCTTGGGTCGTCTGCTGGGCAGATGACTTCTTATTCACGAATGGTGAATAATCATTTTCTTTATTCGGTAGTATAATGGAACTTTAAGATAGCCTGATCAGTAGGATTAAACGGACTTTGGCCTAAGACTGATCATGGATATCATATGAGGGTTCTGTATACATGACAAGGTCATTGGACGATAGCTTATCACAAGCTTACGTAATACGGTATATAATTAGGAGTTCAGTTTCAGGTTTATACTGGTGTGACTCTGAAACTAGTGATCATATGATTGAATTGTTCGGTAAAAGAATGATGATCATATGGATTTGCGGGAGCCCGATTATATATGTCCAATTAGTCCCTCTATTAGCTCCACATAATTCCTTAACGTTTGGCAAATTGATTTGTGTATGCTCTTGGCTGGTTTATTATGCATGGATGATGATGACATAGGATTAGGATGGTAGACAAGATTCTCTCCGGTTGGATTCAGATTTTGTTTTGGATAATAGAGTACACAAATATTCGAACTCCAAATAAAGTTGCCATGATTTTATTTGAGATTGGATTGGAGTTGTAGAAAATTATCCATGAGAACAAGAATTTGAAACACAACCGTTTTGTGGATTTTGAATTTTGAAATTTGAATTTTGAATTTTGAATTTGAAATTTGAATTTGAAATTTAAATTTGAAATTTGAAATTTGAAATTTGAAATTTGAAATTTGAAATTTGAATTTGAAATTCGAATTTGAAATTTGAAATTCAAATTTTGAATCACAGTCCAAGTGGGATTCGAATTTGTTGTGGAAAATCCACAAGGTTTGAAATTCGAATTTGAGTTGGATATGGACAGGATAATCTTGTTAGAATCCTACTTGAATTTTGAGTCCAAATCCTAACTAAAGTTGGACGAAATTTTGAGGATTATCCTCAATGGATTTTCAGTTTTTATAGATAAGGTTCAAGCGAAAAATTCAAGTTTCAATACCAGTTGAATTTGGATTCTCTCCTCCCCAGAAAGTGGCCGAAATTTTGGAGAATATCTCCTAGGAAAATTCGGTTATTTTGGATAAGGATGAGATAAGATTCAAGCTTGAAAATCCTAGTGGAATTTTGATTCTCCCTTATCCTAAATATGGCCGAATTTTTTGAGGAAATTTTCTCCTAAGAAATTTCGGATTTTTTGGTTGAAAAAGGGAGATAAAATTCTAGTTAAAATCTTGTTTAGATTTGGATTGGATTTATCCTAAATGGTCGAATTTTATTGTTGGGATTTTCCCCATGGAAAATTCAGATTTTATGTTTATGGATAAGGGAGAATATCTTTTCCTAATCCAATTCAAATTCAGAGAATCACCTCATGCAGGTCTATAAATAGAGGTCCTGCCACTCCAGTTCTCTTAGACCACAGACTCTCAGGTGAGCAGGCTTATTGTTGCACAGCCTACCGTGACAATAAGTTCTTTAGAGATCTAGGTGGTCGGAAGAAGGCTAGCAGTGCTAGCATACCGATCGAGGTTCAGAGTACCCACACACTCAGCCATTCGGGAATTGGAGAATAGTAGAGAAGGCTAGTTGGTTGAAGCCCTCCGGTCGTTCTCCTCTTGCAGATTGGCATCCTTGAGGTATGAGTTTTAATTGTTGTTGGTTTATTGTATATGGCATCATGAGATATTTAACGATCTGAAAAAATTTTATTGTTCCACTGTGCCAGTCTGATACGTTTTTACCGATTTATTTTCCTACAATTGGTATCAGAGCCATCTCATGACTATGCCATGTACATAAATTAGACAATTACTTAGTTTTTTTTATTTATGTATGGATTTGATATTTAGAGAGTGGCATTCTGGGGTTCCTTTACGTTGTTATCATAGATTATGTATAAAGTATGTGGTTATTTTAATTTTATGAATTATTATAAGCATGCTTGTTTATGCCGGTTATGGTTCCTTAGAATTTACAAAAATTGTATCTAGGAATTTTTTTTATGTAACCATGGGAGCATTTTATTAAAACTATAATTTTTCCATGGATTTTAATTTTTGTCTCTTAGAATTATTATGGTTAGAATTTTGTACACCGGAAACGGTTTAGGATTTTTTATGTAATTGTTCTTGGAGGAGATTGAAGATTGAAGACTGTAATTTATTTGATTTAAAGGTTGAAATTTTGATTGTGTGGAAAAATTTCAATTTAATTGGGATTCAAATTAATTTTTGGAGATCCTAATAGGTAAATTGGAATATGGCATGAAAATCGAGACACGACCCCTCGAGATAGACCGATGGGCCTTGGTGGGGCTGCAGCCCCTGCCCTCGGGCAGGATGGGGCTGCGACAGCCCCTGTGCAGGTTATAACCATCCACGGCTGCAGGCTTGGCCTGCAGCCGAGGGTGGCCGTGGCCTACCCAAGGCTTGTTAGGAAATGCCCTAAGTATTAGAGACATTTTGATGTATTCATTTTGAACTGGATAATAAAATTATACATAGAGGTTATTCATTACATTGCTATCTGTCCTCGTCTTATTTACATGTTAAAGTAAATGTAAGCAAATATGGCACACTGACTGCTTGTGTTAAAACTGTTAGAACGTTGCATGCAATGGACTTTTGTATGCGAGAAGACAATGTTCTAAAGTTAGAGTCTAAACTATGGTCTGTAGTCTATGGGGTTAGACCGAGTATCTAACTCATGTTAAGAATATTATGTTGTCTAAAGCCTTAGAGGGGACGGTTTGTCTTGACTGTCTGGAGCTGGACTCCCAAGTAGAGACATGGATATGTTGCTTGGTGGTGACATATTAGACCGAGACTAAAGCGTGATTGATCTACGTAGTTCGCTATGCGTGGATCAATCTGCTTTTGACGTTCATTATGTAATAACCTTAATCCTGAGTAAATGAACTTCTTCATGTATATGACTTGTGTACTTTGATGTTCCAATGGCTAAAGCGTCTTAGAGGTAGTAAGCTTATAGACCGGTTCGTTGGGTGCATGACTTGTATACGATGAAGGGTTTTTTTACAGATATCGGAATCATAGCTCTGAGGAGTTAAAGGTATCCTCTTAAAGGCATTATACTGAATGTGAAAATGGACAAGGCCTTGGGTCGTCTGCTGGGCTGATGACTTCTTATTCACATATGATGAATAATCATTTTCTTGATTCGGTAGTATAATGGAACTTTAAGATAGCCTGATCAGTAGGATTAAACAGACTTTGACCTAAGGCTGATCATGGATATCATATGAGGGTTTTGCATATATGACAAGGTCATTGGATAGTAGCTCGTCACAGGCTTACGTAATACGGTATATAATTGGGAGTTCAGTTTCAGGTTTATAGTGGTGTGACTCTGAAATTAGTGATCATATGATTGAGTTGTTCGGTAAAGAATGATGATCATATGGAATCACGGGAGCTCGATTATATATGTCCAATCGGTCTCTCTACTAGCTCCACATAATTCCTTAACGTTTGGCAAATTGATTTGTGTATGCTATTGGCTAGTTTATTATGCATGGATGGTGATGACACAGGATTAGGATGGTAGACAAGATTCTCTCCGGTTGGATTCAGATTTTGTTTTGGATAATAGAGTACATAATTATTCGAACTCCAAATAAAGTTGCCATGATTTTATTTGAGATTGGATTGGAGTTGTAGAAAATTATCCATGAGAACAAGAATATTAAACACAACCGTTTTGTGGAATTTGAAATTTGAAATTTGGAATTTGAAATTTGAATTTGAAATTTTGAATCACAGTCCAAGTAGGATTCGAATTTGTTGTGGAAATCCACAAGGCTTGAAATTCGAATTTGAGTTGGATTTGGAGAGGATAATCTTGTTAGAATCCTACTTGAATTTTGAATCCAAATCCCAACAAAAGTGGACGAAAATTTTGAGGATAATCCTCAAGGAAATTTCGGATTTTTGTGGATAAGATTCAAGGGAAAAATTCAAGTTTCAATCCCAGTTGAATTTGGATTCTCTCCTCCATAAAAGTGGCCGAAAATTTGGAGAATCTCTCCTAGGAAATTCGGTTATTTTTGGATAAGGTTGAGATAAGATTCAAGCTTGAAAATCCTAGTGGAATTTTTGATTCTCCCTTATCCATAATGGCCGAAATCTTTAGGAGAGATTTTCCTTAAAATTTTCAGATTTTTTGGGTTGAAAAAGGGAGATAAAATTCTAGTTAAAATCTTGTTTTGATTTGGATTGGATTTATCCTAAGAAAACCGAATTTTTTGTTGAGATTCTCCCTTGGAAAAATTCAGATTTTATGGATATGGATAAGGGAAAATATCTTTTCCTAATCCAATTCAAATTCAGAGAATCATCTCATGCAGGTCTATAAATAGAGGTCCTGCCACTCCAGTTCTCTCAGACCACAGACTCTCATGTGAGCAGGCTTATTGTTGCACAGCTCATCGTGACAATAAAGTTCTTTAGAGATCTGGGTGGTTAGAAGAAGACTAGCAGTGCTAGCATACCGATCGAGGTTCAGAGTGTCCACACACTCAGCCATTCGGGAATTGGAGAATAGTAGAGAAGGCTAGTTGGTTGAAGCCTTCGGTCATTCTCCTCCTGCAAGATTGGCGTCCTGGAGGTATGAGTTTTAATTGTTGTTGGTTTATTGTATATGGCATCATGAGATATTTAACGATCTAAAAATTTTTATTGTTCCGCTGCGCCACTCTGATACGTTTTTACCGATTTATTTTCCTACAAGGCTGGCCACAGCCTGGGTATGCAGCCTGGTGCTGCAGGCTTGGCCTGCAGTCCGGCAAGGCTGTACATGGGCGGCTGTGGGCTGCCAGCCCCTCTGGGGCTGGCGGCTGCCCACGGCGGCTTGCGCCTTCGGGGGTGGTGGTGCGACGATTTAAAAATCGATAAATTTTGATTTTTAAATTTAAGATTTAATTTTAAATCATGTTTAAAAATATGTAATTGAAAATTTTGAAATTTTTGAAATTACATATTATTACACGTGATGTTTAAAATTGTTTAAAATTTGAATTTGAAATTTAAATTTGAAATTCGAATTTGGAATTTTAATTTGAAATTTAAATTTTTGGAGATTTAAATTTTAAATGATTCTTGGGATGAGAAATAAATGGAGAGGCTACATAAAGATGGATACAAGAAGACGGAACAAAATTCAAGATCCAAAGAATGCTTTGGATGAAATTTTGTAATCTTTATTTTCTTTATTCTAGGATGGAACCATGGCTTGGTTATTCTGTCAATTATTTTTTCTGTGATATGTCATGAATGTATAAATATGTATTGATGGATGTTTTATATGCATATTTAATAACATGTCATATAAGATAAGTAAATGCCGCTCATACTATATTGATCATACATAATTTGTCAAAACTTGCATGTTTTTCAAAATATTGAGTGGGAGAGGGTTTCAAACAAAACCCACGGCCACCATTGTTGATCCATATGTGAAAGCATGGTAACGCCTCGCGTCCGTTCTACCTTGACCACGCCCCTCAGTAGGTGTTTACTGCCGCCGGTATACTAGATTGGATCTCCTATGCGGAAAACGTGTTTGGGTACGATCCTATTCATGACCACCCCTCGGTGGCTTGGTAGGACGTGGATCGGGCTACGTAAACAATGGTTATACACTCAAGACTCGTTTAGTTATTAACCTCCCTAGAAGTTCTGTTAACTAAACTGGTGGCCAAATAAGCGGTTATTAATATATGTCTTAACCTTGGAGGATTTAAGGCAACATATATTAATTGGACGGGGTCCATGTTCCGGCTATTTGTTTTCATGATCACCCCTCGGTGGCTTGGGGCAATAGGTACTGAGAATTACCATTGCAATGCTACATGTTTTTCAAGTTTCATGTAGAAACATACTTGTATAATTTTATTTGCTAAATTATCTGTATATTTGCTTGGGCTTTGTAATGATGTCTAGTATAATTTTATTTCAGTTCAAAATGTCATCGACACCCCTCATTTCAATACTTACTGAGAATAAACTGAATGGCGATAATTATAAAGATTGGAAAAGAAATCTGTTAATAGTTCTCAACTGCTCGAGAAACAAGTTCGTACTGGACGAACCATGCCCACCAGGGCCAAAACCTGACAGACCGCTTGAGGAGGTCCCGGTTGCCTATACTCATTAGAGAGAATCCAATGATATAGCTCGATGCTACATGCTTACTAGCATGACGAGTGCTTTACAAAAGCAGCATGAGACTTATCAGGTTGCTAGGGAGATCATGGATAATCTGAAGGACATGTTCGGAGGCCAAGAAAAATTGGCTCGATAGTCCGCTATCACTAGTATTATGAACTCTAAGCAGAAGGCGGGTACTCCGGTGAAGGACCATATGATCACTCTAATGGGATTCTTCACTGAGGCTGCCGAAAACGGTGCTGAGTTGGACTACAACACCCAGATCGAGATGGTGTTCAAAACTCTGTTTAAAGTTTTTGTGGGGTTTAAGGCCGCATACAATCTGGCAACAAGGGAGTTAGGACTGACCGAGCTCATGAAGCAACTCCAGGCTTATGAGCAGATGATCAAGGATGGGGATGCTATCCAACCCAACGGTGAGGCCAATTTGGCAGAATCTTCCAAACCCTCACGGAAGAGGAAGAGGCCAAATCAGAAGCAAGCGGCTTCCAGTTCTTCTAATCCTCCTGTCTTGGATGGGAAGAAGAAGAAGAAGAACAAGAAGCCTAGGGACCCTAAAAAGTCCAAGTGCTTCCACTGTGGGAAGGTAGGTCACTTTAAGAAGGCTTGTCGGGAAATCCTAGCTGCCAAGGGCAAGGAAGGTAAGGAACTTCATTACTTGGAAGCGTGTTTGGTGGAAGAATCGAAAGACAATTAGGTCATTGATTCGGGCGCCACTAATCATGTTTGTGTTTCTATGCAGGGGTTTGTGGAAACGAGAAGTCTACATGATAGGAGCCTCTCGTTGCGAACTGGAGACGGCAGCTTGGTGGTAGCTGAGGCAGTGGGAGATATTTACCTATATTTTGATCAATTTAGGTTTATTTTATTAAAAGACTGTTTTTATGTCCCTAATTTTAGGAGGAACCTTATATCGGTAGCTTGTTTAATAAAGGATTCTTATTTAGTTTCTTTTAGTAAAAGAGTTGATATTCGTAGCAATAAGTCTTCTATCTGTTCTGGATGGATGGATGGAAACCTATATTTGATTAAACCAAAGATGTACTCACTGCTTGATACTGAATTAATTGATAACTCTAAAAGGTTAAAAGTTTCTCACTCTAACAAGGCATATCTTTGGCATTCAAGATTGGTGAAAGACAGTCCTTTGGAATCTCTGGAGGAGGTACGTCTTCCCCAATGTGAGTCTTGTCTAGAGGGTAAGATGACCAAGAGGTCTTTTGGAGCTAAGGGTACAAGGGCTCAGGAGCTCTTAGAAATTGTGCATACTGACATATGTGGCCCCATGAATGTCACAGCACGAGGAGGGTTCGAGTGTTATGTCTCTTTTATAGATAATTACTCGAGGTATAGATATGTGTATCTAATGCACCGCTAGAGCGAAACCTTTGACAAGTTCAAAGAGTATCGTGCGGAAGTGGAAAAGCAATTGGATAAATCCATAAAGACACTTCGATCTGGTCGAGGTGGCGAATACCTCTCCGATGAATTTCTAGGACATCTTGTAGAGAATGAGATATTATCCCAATTGACTGCACCTGGTACTCCACAACAGAATGGTGTAGCCGAAAGGAGAAACAGGACCTTATTGGATATGGTACGGTCCATGATGAGTTATTCAATGCTGCCATTATCATTTTGGGGATATGCTTTACAAATGGCATGCTATATTCTGAACCAGGTTCCAAGCAAATCAATTCCCAGAACTCCGTACGAATTGTGGCATGGCAGGAAGCCCTCCCTTGGATATATGAGAATATGGGGTTGCCCCGTGCATGTACTGGATGGGGATGCGAAGAAGTTGGAACCAAGATCAGAATTGTGCATATTTGTAAGGTATCCAAAAGGAACTAAAGGAGGTCTATTCTATAACCCGAAGGAACAAAAAGTCATTGTCTCAACCCACGCGACATTCTTGGAGGAAAGTCACATGAATGACTTTAAGCCTCGAAGCAAAGTGGTGCTAGAGGAGTTATCAGGTGAAAGAACTTCTCCACAGATTTCGGTCTTTGATGCAAGTCCGAATTCCAGTGAAAGACCTGTAGACGATCAACAACTTAGGGTGCCTCGTCATAGTGGGAGGGTTTCGAAGAAACCTAATTTCTTCATGTATGATGCTAAGGTATACCAGGCCGAGGCTCATGAGCATGAGGATGATCCGGTCACCTATGATGAAGCTGTAAATGATGTTGATTCTAAATCTTGGAAACAGGCTATGAACAATGAGATGGATTCTATGAAATCCAACTCTGTTTGGGAACTTGTAGATTTACCGGATGGGATAAAACCCATTGGATGCAAATGGGTCTACAAAAGAAAGAAGGATGCGGAAGGGAGAGTGGAAACTTTCAAAGCTAGACTGGTTGCAAAGGGATACACGTAAAAGGCTGGAATCGATTACGATGAAACCTTTTCGCTTGTTGCTATGCTGAAGTCTATCCGTATTCTTCTGTCCATTGCTGCGGCTCTTGATTACGAGATCTGGCAAATGGATGTCAAGACGGCATTCTTGAATGGCCATCTTGAAAAGTGTATCTATATGATACAGCCCCATAGCGAAAGGCCAAGAAAGGAAAGCCTGCAAGTTGCTTAGATCCATTCATGGATTAAAGCAAGCATCTCGCTCATGGAACCAGAGGTTTGATCAAGCGATTAAGACATTTGGTTTTGAGCAGAACGTTGATGAACCTTGTGTTTATAAATGTATTAAGGATGGAAAAGTGGTCTTTCTGATACTCTATGTCAATGATATACTACTCATTGGGAATGATGTAGGGAACTTATCATCGGTCAAGCTTTGGTTACACCAACAGTTTGACATGAAGGACTTGGGAGAAGCTAATTATGCTCTACGCATTCGTCTCTTCAGAGATCGAAAGAACAAAATAATTGCGTTATCGCAAGCTTCATACATAGATAAAATAATTGACAAATATGCAATGCAGGAGGCAAAGAAAAGTTCACAACCTTCTATTGCCAGTCTAACTCTTTCGTTGGATGACTGTCCCAAGACATCGGAAGAAAGAAAGCGTATGAGTAAGGTCCCCTATGCATCCGCTGTGAGATGCCTTATGTATGCTATTCTTTGCACTCGCCCGGATATATGTTTTGCAATACGTATGGTGAGTCGATATCAAGCAAATCCTGGAACCAAGCACTGGCAAGTAGTAAAGCATATACTCAAGTATCTTAAGAGAACGAGGGATTATATGTTGGTGTATTCTGGAGGGGACCTAACACCCGTAGGATACACGGACTCAGACTTCCAGACTTCTAAGGATTCGAGGAAATCGATATCTGGATTAGTGATTTTGCTCGGAGGATGCGCCATTGTGTGGAGGAGCGTGAAGCAGGGCTACACAGCTGACTCTACTATGGAGGCTGAGTATGTGGCTGCGGCTGAGGCATCTAAAGAAGCAGTTTGGCTCCGCTAGTTCTTTAGAGACCTTGAGGTCATTCCAGGTGTTGACAAGCCTATCACACTTTACTGTGATAACACAGGGGCTATTGCCAACACAAGGGAATCTCGGCACCACAAGAGGACCAAGCACATAGATCGGAGATATCATATTATTAGAGGGCATGTGGAGATAGGACAAGTAGATGTATGTAAGATCGCATCCGAGGACAACATTGTCGATCCATTTACTAAGACTTTGGTGGCTAGAAGCTTTGAGAGGCACGTAGAGGCGATGGGGATGCGTAACCTGGTTATTCATTACATTGCTATCTGTTCTCGTCTTATTTACATGTTAAAGTAAATGTAAGCAAATATGGCTCCTTGGCTGCTTGTGTTAAACTGTTAGAACGTTGCATGCAATGGACTTTTGTATGCGAGAAGACAATGTTCTAAAGTTAGTGGTCTAAACTATGGTCTGTAGTCTATGGGGTTAGACCGAGCATCTAACTCATGTTAAGACTATTATGTTGTTTAAAGCCTTGGAGGGGACGCTTTGTCTTGACTGTTTGGAGCTGGACTCCTAAGTAGAGACATAGATATGTTGCTTGGTGGTGACATATTAGACCGGGACTAAAGCGTGATTGACCTACGAAGTCCGCTTTGAGTGAATCGATCTGCTTTTGACGTTCATTATGCAGTAACCTTAATCCTGAGTAAAAGGACAGCTTCATGTATATGACTTATGTATTTTGATGTTCCAATGGCTAAAGCGTCTCAGAGGTAGTAAGCTTATAGACCGGTTCGTTAGGTGCATGACTTGTATACGATGAAGGGTTCGTTTACAGATATCGGAATCATAGCTCTAATGAGGAGTTAAAGGTATCCTCTTAAAGGCATTATACTGAATGTGAAAATGGACAAGGCCTTGGGTCGTCTACTGGGCGGATGACTTCTTATTCACGTATGGTGAATAATCATTTTCTTTATTCGGTAGTATAATGGAACTTTAAGATAGCCTGATTAGTAGGATTAAACGGACTTTGGCCTAAGGCTGATCATGGATATCATATGAGGGTTCTGCATACATGACAAGGTCATTGGACGATAGCTTATCACAGGCTTACGTAATACGGTATATAATTGGGAGTTCAGTTTCAGGTTTATAGTGGTGTGACTCTGAAACTAGTGATCATATGATTGAGTTGTTCGGTAAAAGAATGATGATCATATGGATTTGCGGGAGCCCGATTATATATGTCCATGCAGTCCCTCTACTAGCTCCACATAATTCCTTAACGTTTAGCAAATTGATTTATGTATGCTCTTGGCTGGTTTATTATGCATGGATGATGATGACATAGGATTAGGATGGTAGACAAGATTCTCTCCGGTTGGATTCAGATTTTGTTTTGGATAATAGAGTACACAATTATTCGAACTCCAAATGAAGTTGCCATGATTTTATTGGAGATTGGATTGGAGTTGTAGAAAATAATCCATGAGAACAAGAATTTGAAACACAACCGTTTTGTGGATTTTGAAATTTGAATTTTGAAATTTGAATTTTGAATTTTGAATTTGAAATTTGAATTTGAAATTTGAATTTGAAATTCGAATTTGAAATTCGAATTTGAAATTTAAATTTGAAAATTTTAAATTTGAAATTTAAAATTTGAATTTGTAATTCAAATTTGAAATTTGAAATTCAAATTTTGAATCACAGTCCAAGTGGGATTCGAATTTGTTGTGGAAAATCCACAAGGTTTGAAATTTGAATTTGAGTTGGATATGGAGAGGATAATTTTGTTAGAATCCTACTTGAATTTTGAATCCAAATCCTAACTAAAGTTGGACGAAATTTTGAGGATTATCCTCAATGGATTTTCGGTTTTTGTGGATAAGGTTCAAGGGAAAAATTCAAGTTTCAATCCCAGTTGAATTTGGATTCTCTCCTCCCCAGAAAGTGGCCGAAATTTTGGAGAATATCTCCTAGGAAAATTCGGTTATTTTGGATAAGGATGAGATAAGATTCAAGCTTGAAAATCCTAGTGGAATTTTGATTCTCCCTTATCCTAAATGTGGCCGAATTTTTTGAGGAGATTTTCTCCTAGGAAATTTCAAATTTTTTGGTTGAAAAAGGGAGATAAAATTCTAGTTAAAATCTTGTTTAGATTTGGATTGGATTTATCCTAAATGGCCAAATTTTATTGTTGGGATTTTCCCCATGGAAAATTTGGATTTTATGGTTATGGATAAGGGAGAATATCTTTTCCTAATCCAATTCGAATTCAGAGAATCACCTCATGCAGGTCTATAAATAGAGGTCCTGCCACTCCAGTTCTCTTAGACTACAGACTCTCAGGTGAGCAGGCTTATTGTTGCACAGCCTACCGTGACAATAAGTTCTTTAGAGATCTGGGTGGTCAGAAGAAGACTAGCAGTGCTAGCATACCGATCGAGGTTCAGAGTGCCCACACACTCAGTCATTCAGGAATTGGAGAATAGTAGAGAAGGCTCATTGGTTGAAGCCCTCCGGTCATTCTCCTCCTGCAGATTGGCATCCTTGAGGTATGAGTTTTAATTGTTGTTGGTTTATTCTATATGGTATCATGAGATATTTAACGATCTAAAAAATTTTATTGTTCCGCTGCGCGACTCTGATACGTTTTTACCGATTTATTTTTCTACACGTCGCAATTTCGAGGGTCGATTTCCAGCAATAGGAGCTTCAATTGGTGAAATTGACACCACCAATGAGTTCCTCACATCGAGATCTATGAGATGGTGACCTCTTTTTTCATTACCACCGCGGGTCAACAGTGGTCAACGCTAGTCAATGGCGATCGGTGACCAAAAATTAAAGAATGGCCCGTTGGCCTATTTTCGATGTTCCGGACACATCCGCGGCGTCGAAATTTCAAGATGGAATTTCAAACGTAAAGAATGGAGGATCAAAGTTTGCGCACGCGAGACTGAGCGGTCCGTTTGATCGTCGGTGAGATGATTTCGGTAGTGATTTCGGTCCCTTCATTCCTTAAATTATGTTTTGGAATGATTATGTATTAATTATATATTTTGGAATGTGAAATTGTAAGAAAAATAGACTATGTATATGAAAAATAGTCCAATAAGAAAATGTGTAAAATGTAAAGAGTTTTACGTAAAAAGTTGATTTTTTACATAAAAATATTGGCTCTGGTATAGTACGTGATAGAACAGAATTAGGTTAGATAGTTTCGAGGCGTTTCCTCAACGTCGGGAACCTAAAAATTAAGCAGAAATACTGTCGAAATTTCTAAAATGGCACAAAAGGGTATTTTAGGAACCGAAGGGTAAAAATGTGGTCGGG
The DNA here is from genome assembly GCA_035233585.1 of Antiaris toxicaria. Lineage (NCBI taxonomy): Eukaryota > Viridiplantae > Streptophyta > Magnoliopsida > Rosales > Moraceae > Antiaris > Antiaris toxicaria. Next base: position 74,272,188 of record CP141156.1, read on the forward strand.
ATGGAAACTCGAACCCCATCGATGACCTAGGCCTGAGAAAAGGAGGATTAAATCCGAGGGTCGGTATAGTGCCATCCGAGGGTCGGTAAATGGTAAACCGAGAATTTCAGTAATTTATGCTGTAAAAATTCAGTAAGGCCTACGAAAGATTATTTTATTATTTTTGGGTTTAGAAAATTCAGTTTAAGCATAAAAATGAAAATGATATGACCCAAAGACCCATTAGGGGCAAAATGGTCATTTTGATCGAAAATTTTAAAAATGATAGAAAAGGATCCTAATGGACTTAGAATGACTTAATTAAGATCCTAAGGGCTAAAACTAAGTTGTAAACCAAATAAAGGTAAAGTTTAAGTGAGAAAATCCCGTTAGGGGTAAAATGGTAATTTTGTCAAAAGTTCGGGATATAGCGGTCATTTTTCCAAAAGTTAGCGGAAAAGTGACAAATGAGGTTAATTAAGATTTTTAAGGCCAAGTTCAAGATTTTAAAAGAAGAAAAGTACTTAAATGAAAATATGACCATTAGTCAAAGTTACTATTCACATCAAAGTTACTATTCATGTAATTTTGACAAAAGTTAACAAAAAGGCTAAAAATGGGAGATTAAACCCCTAAGTTCAGGATTGGGAAATTAAACATAGAATGATTACATTTTAATAAGTTTTATGTATAAAGTAAAGACTTAAATAACCGTTATTATTGTTTCGGTTATAGGAACCTGATCCAGAGCAACAAAGAAACGTCTGTGGGTCCAGAAGCGAAGAAAGAGATAAAGGCAAAAGCATTTGTAAGTACAGACATTTAATTGTCTACTCACGAACTGACTTGTCATAGGATTGTGTTATGATGTGATGTTGTGAAATGAAGTTACAACATGTTCTTTTTAAAGAAATGTTTATAAGTGATAAAAAGTTTCTGATTAAGCTTTATATAAAAGTTGTACTTTGTGACATGTGATATGATAATCTAACATGCTCACGAGGTTAGAAAAGAACAAAAAGTTAAAGACAAGAAAGATGAAGATAAACAAGATAATAAAACTGAAAATTTAAGGTTAACGTACCGGCCTCCCCAGAAGTGAGGTTTAAGAATAAGAATAGCCTCCTCCCCAGAAGTGTGGTGCTACCACAAGAATATGGTAGTTAATGGCTCAATGTGCTACCCCCAAGATAGGTAGTTCAAAGATTGACCTTGGGATTGATTGGTGGGTTGCTCCCCCATTCCCCCATTGGTCCGCATGCATTAGGTACGTTCAACCATCGGCCCACAAGTGAAAGATAAAGATAGAAAAGAAAGTAAAGTAAAGAAAAGTTAAGAAAAGAAAGCTAAAAAAAGAAAAGACAAGTAAAGCAAAGAAAAGTTAAGATAAGCTACGAAAAGAAAAAAAAAAGAGAAAGTAAAGTAAAGAAAAGTTAAGAAAAGCTAAGAAAAGAAAAGAAAAAAAAACAGAAGAATAAAAAAGAAAGTAAGAACAGTGAGAAGCAAGAAGAAAAATTAAGTAAGCATAATCTCACTAACCTTTGTTGTTAGTTGATGTGATTTATGAAATGTTATGTATGAGATGTGTTATGAAATATAAGCTTATGTGTATGATATATTATATGTGTGTTTGTACTTACTGAGCTCTAGCTCACTAGTATGTTCGTAATGTAGGTAACAAGAGTAAGCTACCTACATTGTGAAAGAAGAAACAGATTCGTTGGCAAACAGATTCTCGGAGTATTATGGGGTGGGTTATGGTTTTCATCATGATTTCCACTGCAATTTAAAGTAAATGTAATGTTATGTAAAGAAAAGATACAAAATTTAACGTAAGTTAAGTTTATGAAATATTTCAATATGTTTTTTGAAAACTCATATGTTTAAATTAAGTTTAAGTTTTAAAAGAAAAAAATTATTATCAGTAATTTTTCAAATGCCGCTTCCGTAAGTAAGTTAAAATGACAAAGTTAAAACTAGTAAGTTTAAAGATATAAGAAGTAAGTAAGTTAAAGTAATTTTTTCCTAAAGTAAGATAAAGAAGAGCAAAGTTAAGAAGAGTTAAAGTTTAAGTTAATGGCTAGAGTGAGTCAGGTCACTCACAAGATGTGGCATCAGAGCCCAAGTTAAGGTACCTACATTGGTACCAGAGCAAGTTTAAAAGTAAATTAAGAAAAGCAAGTTTAAGAAGAGTAAAGTTCAGAGAAGTATAATTAAGTATGGTTAAGTGTAAAAGTAAGTTTAAAATTTAAGATTAAGTTTTAAGTCAAGGTGGTAGGGACGTGCTCTCTACATACACACATAAAATCACTACATTTCACATTTTAAATATGGAATTCATTATGTACATTCCATGTACCGATTTTTTGAGAATGATAAAATTTCCCGATTATCACATGTTTATGTTTATGTGTTAAATTTTGTAAGTTCAGACATTTTAAATGTCTGTAACATGAAATTATGTAATATGTTTATATGATATGTATGACATGTAAAGTATGTACCGAGGTGCTATATGCACACTAATATGTAAATAAAATATACACAAATAAGAAAAGAAATGTAATAAGTGTTCCAGACTAAGGAGGCAATGATAATGCCACTGGTTAGGAACCGCATGAAAGATGTTAAAGAAACCACTTTGGTGTACCGGCCTCCCACACAAGTGGAGGTTTCTCATGTTAAGTTATGATATGGCTTCCAAACCGACGGTGGTACATCCCGGATGCGGACGTCTGATGTTCAAGTAGACTGTAGAGGATTGGCTAGTGGGTCGCTCCCCAGAGTCTCTCTCAGTTATGCGCGCATTATGATATGACCAATCATGGGGCCCAAAACCAGAACGTAATGAAAGAAAAAGACTCAAGACTAAAAATGTAGCCCATAAACGAGCATAAGATATACTAACCTACGAATATCAATGCAGTCAAAGTTATGGTGCACAGTCAACGGTACCATTCACAACAGTACTATTCATGGTCAGAGTTACTATTCATTAGGAATAGTAATGTAAAAGCAATGCATGTTATTTGTAATGTTAATGATCCATGCTATGTTTATGTTAAGGATGTTTAAGCATACGTAAGTATAATTTACGATGCTTAAGTACATTTATGATGTTTTATGTATTTAAGTATGACAATTATATTCATGATGTTAAATGTGGAAGTATGTTCACGATATCAAGGATGTTAACTATGTTATGTTATGATGTTCAAGCATAGTTTAAATATGCTATGTTTAAAATATGATATGTTCACGATGTTAAAGATGTTAAGTATGTTTACGATGATAAGCATGAAATTATGTTCAAGATGTTAAAATATGTTAAAAGTATGTTAAGCATGAAAGTATGTTAAGGATATTAAGTATGTTTATAGCATGTTAAGTATGAAAGTATGTTCACGATGTGAAATATGTCAAGTATAGTTATGATGTAAAGTATATATAAGTATGTTTTAATGTTATGTACGTTAAGTATGAAATTTAAAGTAATATATGATATATGTTGTGTTAATGTTCAGATGCCATAGTTGGTATCAGATATGTTCTGTCAGATATAGTATGAATGATGATAAATACGATAAGTATGAATGCTAAGCAAGCATAATGTTATAAAGTTACTATTTATAATAAATAGTACTATTCATAGTAATAAGTAAGGATAACGTGACTAACGTTTGTGTTATGCATATGATATGTTATAACTATTACGCATAAGTTGATATGCATAAGTCAATCATACTATGTTAAGTATGCTTTATATGATATTAAATAAGTATGTTATGTTTAAATATAAATGTTTAAGTAATGAATGTGGGTATGCAATGTTTTGTATGTGTGAAAATATGTTTATGACGTTAAGGACATTTAAGTATATGTAAGTATGTTTACGATGCTAAAGTATATGTACAAAGTTTTATGTATTTAGGTATAATTAATATATTTATTATTTTAAAAATGAAAGTATTTTCATGATAATAAATATGTTAAATATGTTATGTTTACAATGTGTAAACATACATTAAGTATGTTATGTATCAAGTATGTTATGTTTACAATGTGTAAACATACATTAAGTATGTTATGCATCAAGTATGTTATGTTTACGATGTGTAAACATACGTTAAGCATGTTATGTTTCATATGCTAAGTATGCTACGTGTAAAGTATGATATGTTTGTTAGGAAATGCCCTAAGTATTAGAGACATGTTGATGTATTTATTTCGAACTGGATAATAAAATTATATATAGAGGTTATTCATTACATTGCTATCTGTCCTCGTTTTATTTACATGTTAAAGTAAATGTAGGCAAATATGGCTCCCTGGCTGCTTGTGTTAAACAGTTAGAACGTTGCATGCAATGAACTTTTGCATGCAAGAAGACAATGTTCTAAAGTTAGAGGTCTAAACTATGGTCTGTAGTCTATGGGGTTAGACCGAGCATCTAACTTATGTTAAGACTATTATGTTGTCTAAAGTCTTGGAGGGGACGGTTTGTCTTGACTGTCTGGAGCATTGACTCCCAAGTAGAGACATAGATATGTTGCTTAGTGGTGACATATTAGACCGAGACTAAAGCATGATTGATCTACGAAGTCCTCTTTGAGTGGATCGATCTGCTTTTGACGTTCATTGTGCAGTAACCTTAATCCTAAGTAGATGGACAGCTTCATGTATATGACTTGTGTGCTTTGATGTTCCACTGGCTAAAGCATCTCACAGGTAGTAAGCTTATAGACCGGTTCATTGGGTGCATGACTTGTATACGATGAAGGGTTCGTTTAAAGATATCGGAATCATAGCTCTAATGAGGAGTTAAGGGTATCCTCTTAAAGGCATTATACAGAATGTGACAATAGACAAGGCCTTGGGTCATCTGATGGGCGGATGACTTCTTATTCACATATGGTGAATAATCATTTTCTTTATTTGGTAGTATAATGGAACTTTAAGATAGCCTGATCAGTAGGATTGAACGAACTTTGACCTAAGGCTGATCGTGGATATCATATGAGAGTTTTGCATACATGACAAGGTCATTGGACGATAGCTTGTCACAGGCTTACGTAATACGATATATAATTGGGAGTTCAGTTTCAGGTTTATAGTGGTGTGACTCTGAAATTAGTGATCATATGATTGAGTTATTCGGTAAAGAATGATGATCATATCGATTTACGGGAGCCCGATTATATATGTCCAATTAGTCCCTCTACTAGCTCCACATAATTCCTTAACATTTGGCAAAATTGATCTGTGTATGCTATTGGCTAGTTTATTATGCATGGATGGTGTTGACATAGGATTAAGATGGTAGACAAGATTCTCTTCGGTTGGATTCAGATTTTGTTTTGGATAGTAGAGTACATAATTATTCGAACTCCAAATAAAGTTGGTATGATTTTATTTGAGATTGGATTGGAGTTGTAGAAAATTATCCATGAGAATAAGAATTTGAAATACAACTATTTTATGGATTTTGAAATTTGAAATTTGAAATTTGAAATTTGAAATTTGAATTTGAAATTTGAATTTGAAATTCGAATTTAAAATTTGAATTTGAAATTTAAATTTGAAATTTGAAATTCAAATTTTGAATCACAGTCCAAGTAGGATTCGAATTTGTTGTGGTAAATCCACAAGGAATGAAATTCGAATTTGAGTTGGATATGAAGAGGAAAATCTTGTTTGAATCCTACTTGAATTTTGAATCCAAATCCTAACCAAATATGGACGAAAATTTTGAGGATTATCCTCAATGAATTTTTGGATTTTTGTGGATAAGGTTCAAGGAAAAATTCAAGTTTCAATCCCAGTTGAATTTGGATTCTCTCCTCCTTGATTGTGGCCAAAAATTTGAGGAAGATCTCCTAAGAGATTTTCAGTTATTTTGGATAAGGGTGAGATAAGATTCAAGCTTGAAAATCCTAGTGAATTTTTTATTCTTCCTTATCCAAAAGTGGCTGAAATTTTTGTGGGGATTTTCCCCTTAGATTTCCGGATTTTTTAGTTGAAAAAGGGAGATAAGATTCATGTTAAAATCTTGTTTGAATTTGGATTGGATAATCTTCAATAATGGCCGAAATATTTTGGGATTTTCCCTTGGATAATTTCAGATTTTATGGTTGTGGATAAGGGAGAATATCTTCTCCTGATCCAATTTGAATTCAGAGAATCACCTCATGCAAGTCTATAAATAGAGGTCCTGCCACTCCAGTTCTCTCAGACCACAGACTCTCATATGAGCAGGCTTATTGTTGCATAGCCTACCGTGACAATAAGTTCTTTAGAGATCTGGGTGGTCGGAAGAAGACTAGTAGTGCTAGCATACCGATCGAGGTCCAGAGTGCCCACACACTCAGCCATTTGGGTATTGGAGAATAGTAAAGAAGGCTAGTTGGTTGAAGCCCTCCGGTCATTCTCCTCCTACAGATTGGCGTCCTTGAGGTATGATTTTTAATTGTTGTTGGTTTATTGTATATGGCATCATGAGATATTTAACGATCTTGAAAAATTTTTATTGTTCCGCTGTGCCACTCTGATACATTTTTACCAATTATTTTCCTACAATTTTTACGATGTAAAGTATGTTAAGTATGAAAGTTTCGTCAAGACGTTAAGGTATGTTAAATACAAAAGTATGTTTACGATGTTAAGTATGTTTAAAGTACATTAAGCATATTTATGATGATAAGTATGAAAGTAGGATTATGATGTAAAGTATGTTCAGGTATGTACAAGTATGTTGACCATGTTATGTACGATAAGTATAAATGTGAAACAATGTATGATATATGTTATGTTAATATTCCGATGCCACAGTTGGTATCAAATATGCTCTGTTTAAGAAGGTAAGAGTATAAATATGTCATGAATGTATGTCTGAACTTACTGAGCCTATTGCTCACAAGTTTGCTTATGTTGTAGGTAAGCATCCTGCACGAAGATAAGAAAAGTGATGGATGACGAATGCGATCTACATGTGCCAAAGGGACTGGGCGATGGTTATAATACTGCTACGAGGCTTCCTGTGACGCCTTAAATTTTATTTAAGGGTCAATATATATTTTAAATAAAATTAGTGTGCCAAAAATTAATTAAAAATCCTTTTGGAAACCCTAGGTTGGTTTCCTAGTCAAATTCCGCTCAAAAAGTCAACAATTTGAACTTCAAAAAGAAACCCTAAAATATTCGGCCATCACTTGGGATTTTAATTAAAATTTAAATTCCACGAATTCAAGGAGGATTCAAATTCAAATTTCATTCCTTAGATATAAAGAAGAAATTTGGCCATAAAGTGTAGGAAATAAAGGAGATTTTATTGAATTAAAAACTAAGTCAAAACTCAATCAAAATTCAAATTATTTTTCCTTAAAAACTAAGGGATAATTTTGGCCACTTAAGGGGAAATAAGAGAGAAAACCCTAGCCTCAAAACAGCACAAAAACTTTCCCTTTTGCTGTTAGGAAATGCACTAAGTATTAGAGACATTTTGATGTATTCATTTTGAACTGGATAATAAAATTATACTTAGAGGTTATTCATTACATTGCTATCTGTCCTCGTCTTATTTACATGTTAAAGTAAATGTAAGCAAATATGGCTCACTGACTGCTTGTGTTAAAACTGTTAGAACGTTGCATGCAATGGACTTTTGTATGCGAGAAGACAATGTTCTAAAGTTAGCAGTCTAAATTATGGTCTGTAGTCTATGGGGTTAGACCGAGCATCTAACTCATGTTAAGACTATTATGTTGTCTAAAGCCTTAGAGGGGACGGTTTGTCTTGACTGTCTGGAGCTGGACTCCCAAGTAGAGACATGGATATGTTGCTTGGTGGTGACATATTAGACCGGGACTAAAGCGTGATTGATCTACGTAGTCCGCTATGAGTGGATCAATCTGCTTTTGACGTTCATTGTGCAATAACCTTAATCCTGAGTAAATGAACTACTTCATGTATATGACTTGTGTACTTTGATGTTCCAATGGCTAAAGCGTCTCAGAGGTAGTAAGCTTATAGACCGGTTCGTTGGGTGCATGACTTGTATACGATGAAGGGTTTGTTTGCAGATATCGGAATCATAGCTCTGAGGAGTTAAAGGTATCCTCTTAAAGGCATTATACTGAATGTGAAAAATGGACAAGGCCTTGGGTCGTCTGCTGGGCGGATGACTTCTTATTCACATATGGTGAATAATCATTTTCTTGATTCGGTAGTATAATGGAACTTTAAGATAGCCTGATCAGTAGGATTAAACGGACTTTGACCTAAGGCTGATCATGGATATCATATGAGGGTTTTGCATATATGACAAGGTCATTGGATGGCAGCTCGTCACAGCTTACGTAATACGGTATATAATTGGGAGTTCAGTTTCAGGTTTATAGTGGTGTGACTCTGAAATTAGTGATCATATGATTGAGTTGTTCGGTACAGAATGATGATCATATGGAATCACGGGAGCCCGATTATATATGTCCAATCAGTCCCTCTACTAGCTCCACATAATTCCTTAACGTTTGGCAAATTGATTTGTGTATGCTATTGGCTAGTTTATTATGCATGGATGGTGATGACACAGGATTAGGATGGTAGACAAGATTCTCTCCGGTTGGATTCAGATTTTGTTTTGGATAATCTAGTACACAATTATTCGAACTCCAAATAAAGTTGCCATGATTTTATTTGAGATTGGATTGGAGTTGTAGAAAATTATCCATGAGAACAAGAATATGAAACACAACCGTTTTGTGGAATTTGAAATTTGAATTTTGAAATTTGAAATTTGAATTTTGAATTTGAAATTTGAATTTGAAATTTGAATTTGCAATTCGAATTTGAAATTTGAATTTGAAATTCGAATTTGAAATTTGAATTTGAAATTTAAATTTGAAATTTGAAATTTGAAATTTGAAATTTGAATTTGAAATTTGAATCACAGTCTAAGTAGGATTCGAATTTGTTGTGGAAAATCCACAAGGTTTGAAATTCGAATTTGTGTTGGATTTGGAGTGGATAATCTTGTTAGAATCCTACTTGAATTTTGAATCCAAATCCCAACAAAAGTGGGCGAATTTTTTGTGGATAATCCTCAATGGAAAATTCGGTTTTTGTGGATAAGATTCAAGGGAAAATTCAAGTTTCAATCCTAGTTGGATTTGGATTCTCTCCTTCCCTAAAAGTGGCCGAAATTTTGGAGCCTTAATCCAAGGAAAATTCGGTTATTTTTGGATAAGGTTGAGATGAGATTTAGCTTGAAAAATCCTAGTGGAATTTTGATTCTTCCTTATCCTAAAAGTGGCCGAAAATTTGGAGAAGATTTTCTCCTAAAGATTTCAGATTTTTTGGTTGAAAAAGGGAGATAAAATTCTAGTTAAAATCTTGTTGAGATTTGGATTGGATCTATCCTAAGAAAACCGAATTTTTAGTGGAGATTCTCCCTTGGAAAAATTCGGATTTTATGGGTTTGGATAAGGGAAAATATCTTTTCCTAATCCAATTCAAATTCAGAGATTCACCTCATGCAGGTCTATAAATAGAGGACCTACCACTCCAGTTCTCTTAGACCACAGACTCTCAGGTGAGCAGGCTTATTGTTGCACAGCTCATCGTGACAATAAAGTTCTTTAGAGATCTGGGTGGTCGGAAGAAGACTAGCAGTGCTAGCATACCGATCGAGGTTCAGAGTGCCCACACACTCAGCCATTCGGGAATTGGAGAAAAGTAGAGAAGGCTAGTTGGTTGAAGCCTCCGGTCACTCTCCTCCTGTTCATTGGCATCCTTGAGGTATGAGTTTTAATTGTTGTTGATTTATTGTATATGGCATCATGAGATATTTAACGATCTAAAAATTTTTATTGTTCCGCTGCGCCACTCTGATACGTTTTTACCGATTTATTTTCCTACAATTGGTATCAGAGCCATCTCATGACTATGCCATGTACACAAATTAGACAATTACTTAGTCTTTTTTTTTATGTATGGATTTGATATTTAGAGAGTGGCATTCTGGGGTTCCTTTATGTTGTTATCATGTATTATGTATAAAGTATGTGGTTATTTTAATTTTTTTGAATTATTATAAGCATGCTTGTTTATGCCGGTTATGGTTCCTTAGAATTTAGAAAAATTGTATCTAGGAATTTTTTTTATGTAACCATGGGAGCAGTTTATTAACACTGTAATTTTCCCATGGATTTTAATTTTTGTCTCTTAGAATTTTTATGGTTAGAATTTTTGTACACCGGAAACGGTTTAGAATTTTTTATGTAATTATTCTTGGAGGAGATTGAAGATTGAAGACCGTAATTTATTTTTCCCAAAAGTTAAATTTGATTTAAAGGTTGAAATTTTGATTGTGTGGAAAATTTCAATTTAATTGGGATTCAAATTAATTTTTGGAGATCCTAAAAGATAAATTGGAATATGGCACGAAAATCGAGACACGACCCCTCGGGATAGGCCGACGGGCCTTGGTGGGGCTGCAGCCCCTGCCCTCGGGCAGGATGGGGCTGCGGCAGCCCCTGTGCAGGCCCATACCACCCACGGCCGCAGGCTCTGCCTACAGCCAGGGGTGGCCGTGGCCTGCCCAAGGCTGGCCCCAGCCTGGGCGTGCAGCCACTGGCTGCAGGCGCTGCTTACAGCCAGCCGGCTGCTGCGCCCAGCCTGGGCGTGCAGCCTGGCGCTGCAGGCTTGGCCTGCAGCCCGGCAGGGCTGCACAAGGGGCAGCAGTGGGCTGCCAGCCCCTCCGGGGTTGGTGGCTGCCCATGGCGGCTGCCGCCTTCACGGGCGGCTGTTCGACGGTCCAAAAATCAGAAAATTTTGATTTTTAAATTTGAGATTTAATTTTAAATCATGTTTTAAAATATGTAATTAAAAATTTGAAATTTTGAAATTACATATTGTTACACATGATGTTTAAAATTGTTTAAAATTTGAATTAGAAATTTAAATTTGAAATTCGAATTTGGAATTTGAATTTGAAATTTAAATTTTTTGGAGATTTAAATTTTAAATAATTCATGGGATGAGAAATAAATGGAGAGGCTACATAAAGATGGATACAAGAAGACGGAACAGAATTCAAGACCCAAAGAATGCTTTGGATAGAATTTTGTAATCTTTATTTTCTTTGTTCTAGGATGGAACCATGGCTTGGTTATTCTGTCAATTATTTTTCTGTGATATGTCATGGATGTATAAATATGTATTGATGGATGTTTTGTATGCATATTTGATAACATGTCATATAGGATAGGTGAGTGCCGCTCATACTATATTGATCATACATAATTTGTCAAAACTTGCATGTTTTTCAAAATATTGAGTGGGAGAGGGTTTCAAACAAAACCCACAGCCTCCATTGTTGATCCATATGTGAAAGCATGGTAACGCCTCGCGTCAGTTCTGACCTGACCACACCCCTCGGTAGGTGTTTACCGCCGCCGGTATACTAGATTGGATCTCCTATGTGGAAAACGTGTTCGGGTGCGATCCTATTCATGACCACCCCTCGGTGGCTTGGTAGGACGTGGATCGGGCTACGTAAACAATGGTTATACACTCAAGACTCGTTTAGTTATTAACCTTCCCTAGAAGCTCTGTTAACTAAACTGGTGGCCAAATAAGCAGTTATTAATATATGTCTTAACCTTGGAGGATTTAAGGTAACATATATTAATTGGACGGGGTCCATGTTCCGGCTATTTGTTCTCATGACCACCCCTCGGTGGCTTGGGGCAATAGGTGCTGAGAATTACCGTTGCAATGCTACATGTTTTTCAAGTTTCATGTAGGAACATACTTGTATGTTTTATTTACTAAATTATCTGCATATTTGCTTGGGCTTTGTAATGATGTCTAGTATAATTTTATTTCAGTTCAAAATGTCACCGACACCCCTCATTTCAATACTTACTGAAAATAAGTTGAATGGCGACAATTATAAAGACTGGAAAAGAAATCTATTAATAGTTCTCAGCTGCGAGAGACACAAGTTCGTACTGGACGAACCATGCCCACCTGGGCCCAAACCTGACACACCACTTGAGGAGGTCCCGATTGCCTATAATCGTTGGAGAGAATCCAATGAAATAGCTCGATGCTACATCCTTGCTAGCATGACGAGTGCTTTACAAAAGCAGCATGAGACTTATCAAGTTGCTGGGGAGATCATGGAAAATCTGGAGGACATGTTCGGAGGCCAAGAAAAATTGGCTCGACAGTCCGCTATAACCAGCATTAAAGGCGGGTGCTCCGGTGAAGGACTATATGATTACTCTAATGGGATTCTTCGCTGAGGCTGCCGAGAATGGTGCTGAGTTAGACTACAACACCCAGATCGAGATGGTGTTCAAGACTCTGTCTAAAGATTTTGTGGGGTTTAAGGCCGCATACAATCTGGCGACAAAGGAGTTAGGACTTACCGAGCTCATGAAGTAACTACAAGATTATGAGCGGATGATCAGGGATGAGGATGTGGTCCGACCTAAAGGAGAGGCCAATTTGGCGGAATCTTCCAATCCCTCACAGAAGAGGAAGAGGCCAAATAAGAAGCAAGTGGCTTCCAGTTCTTCTAATCCTCCTGTCTCAGACGGGAAGAAGAAGAAGAAGAACAAGAAGCCAAAGGACCCTAAAAAGTCCAAATGCTTCCACTGTGGGAAGGTAGGTCACTTCAAGAAGGCTTGCCGGGAATTCCTAGCCTCCAAGGGCAAGGAAGGTAAGGAACTTCATTACTTAGAAGCGTGTTTGGTGGAAGAATCGAAAGACACATGGGTCATTGATTCGGGCGCCACTAATCATGTTTGTGTTTCTATGCAGGGGTTCGTGGAAACGAGAAGTCTACATGATAGGAGCCTCTCGTTGCGGACTGGAGATGGTAGCTTTGTGGTGGCTGATGCAGTGGGAGACGTTCATCTTTATTTTGATCAATTTAGGTTTATTTTATTGAAAGACTGCTTTTATGTTCCTAATTTTAGGAGGAACCTTATATCGGTAGCTTGTTTAATAAAGGATTCTTATTCAGTTTCTTTTAGTAAAAGAGTTGATATTCGTAGAAATAAGTCTTTTATCTATTCTGGATGGATGGATGGAAACCTATATTTGATCAGACCAAAGATGTACTCACTGCTTGACACTGAATTAATTGATAACTCTAAAAGGTTGAAAGTTTCTCACTCTAACAAGGCGTATCTTTGGCATTTAAGACTTGGTCATATTAATCAGGATAGGATTCAAAGATTGGTGAAAGACGGTCCTCTGGAATCTCTGGAGGAGGTACGACTTCCCCAATGTGAGTCTTGTCTAGAGGGTAAGATGACTAAGAGGTCTTTTGGAGCTAAGGGTACAAGGGCACAGGAGCTCTTAGAAATTGTGCACACTGACGTATGTGGCCCCATGAACGTCACAGCACGAGGAGGGTTCGAGTACTATGTCTCTTTCATAGATGATTACTCGAGGTATGGATATGTGTATCTGATGCACCGCAAGAGTGAAACCTTTGACAAGTTCAAAGAGTATCGTGCGGAAGTGGAAAAGCAATTGGATAAATCCATAAAGACACTTCGATCTGATCGAGGTGGCGAATACCTCTCTGATGAATTTCTAGGATATCTTGTAGAGAACGGGATTTTATCCCAATTGACTGCACCTGGTACTCCACAACAGAATGGTGTAGCCAAAAGGAGAAACAGGACCTTATTGGATATGGTACGGTCCATGATGAGTTACTCAACGCTGCCATTATCATTTTGGGGACATGCTTTACAAACGGCGTGCTATATTCTGAACCAGGTTCCGAGCAAATCAATTCCTAGAACTCCGTATGAATTGTGACATGGCAGGAAGCCCTCCCTTGGACATATGAGAATATGGGGCTGCCCGGCACATGTACTGGATGGGGATGCGAAGAAGTTGGAACCAAGATCAGAATTGTGCATGTTTGTAGGGTATCCAAAGGGAACTAAAGGAGGTCTGTTCTATAACCCGAAGGAACAAAAAGGTCATTGTCTCAACCCATGCGACATTCTTGGAGGAAAGTCACATGAATGACTTTAAGCCTCGAAGCAAAGTGGTGCTAGAGGAGTTATCGGGTGAAAGAACTGCTCCACAGATTTCGGTCTTGGACGCAAGTCCGAGTTCCAGTGAAAGACCTGCAGATGATCAACAATTTAGGGTGCCTCGTCGTAGTGGGAGGGTTTCTAAGAAACCTAATTTCTTTATGTATGATGCTGAGGTATACCAGGCCGAGGCTCATGAGCATGAGGAAGATCCGGTCACATATGATGAAGCTATAAAGGATGTTGATTCTAGATCTTGGAAACAGGCTATGAACAATGAGATGGATTCTATGAAATCCAACTCTGTTTGGGAACTTGTAGATTTGCCGGATGGGATAAAACCCATTGGATGCAAATGGGTCTACAAAAGAAAGAAGGATGCGGAAGGGAGAGTGGAAACTTTCAAAGCTAGACTGGTTGCAAAGGGATACACGCAAAAGGCTGGAATCGATTACGAGGAAACCTTTTCGCCTGTTGCTATGCTGAAGTCTATCCGTATTCTTCTGTCCATTGTTGCGGCTCTCGATTACGAGATCTGGCAAATGGATGTCAAGACGGCATTCTTGAATGGCCATCTTGAAGAGTGTATCTATATGATACAGCCCGAAGGGTTCGTAGCAAAAGGCCAAGATAAGAAAGTCTGCAAGTTGCTTAGATCCATTTATGGATTAAAGCAGGCATCCCGCTCATGGAACCAGAGGTTTGATCAAGCGATTAAGACATTTGGTTTTGAGCAGAACGTTGATGAACCTTGTGTTTATAAACGTATTAAGGATGGAAAAGTGGTCTTTCTGATACTCTATGTCGATGATATACTACTCATTGGGAATGATGTAGGGAACTTATCATCGGTCAAGCTTTGGTTACACTAACAGTTTGACATGAAGGACTTGGGAGAAGCTAATTATGTTCTAGGCATTCGTCTCTTCAGAGATCGAAAGAACAAAATGATAGCGTTATCCCAAGCTTTATACATAGATAAAATAATTGACAAATATGCAATGCTAGAGGCAAAGAAAGGCTCACAACCTTCTATTGCCGGTTTAACTCTTTCATTGGATGACTGTCCCAAGACATCGGAAGAAAGAGAGCGTATGAGTAAGGTCCCTTATGCATCCGCTGTGAGTAGCCTATGTACGCTATGCTTTGCACTCGCCCGGACATATGTTTTGTAGTAGGTATGATGAGTCGATATCAAGCGAATCCTGGAACCAAGCACTGGCAAGCAGTAAAGCATATACTCAAGTATCTTAAGAGAACGAGGGATTATATGCTAGTGTATTCTGGAGGGGACCTAACACCCGTAGGATACACGGACTCAGACTTCCAGACTTGTAAGGATTCGAGGAAATCGACATCTGGATCAGTGTTTTTACTCGGAGGAGGCGCCATTGTGTGGAGGAGCGTGAAGCAGGGCTGCACAACTGACTCTACTATGGAGGCTGAGTATGTGGCTGCGGCTGAGGCATCTAAAGAAGCGGTTTGGCTCCGCAAGTTCTTTAGAGACCTTGAGGTCATTCCGGGTGTTGACAAGCCTATCACACTTTACTGTGATAATACAGGGGCTATTGCCAACACAAGGGAATCTCGGCACCACAAGAGGACCAAGCACATCGATCGGAGGTATCACATTATTAGAGGGCATGTGGAGACAGGACAAGTGGATGTATGTAAGATCACGTCCGAGGACAACATCGCTGATCCCTTTACTAAGACTTTGGTAGCTAGAAGCTTTGAGAGGCATGTAGAGGCGATGGGGATGCGTAACATGGCACATCTGCTGGCTTAGGGCAAGTGGGAGATTGTTAGGAAATGCCCTAAGTATTAGAGACATTTTGATGTATTCATTTTGAACTGGATAATAAAATTATACTTAGAGGTTATTCATTACATTGCTATCTGTCCTCGTCTTATTTATATGTTAAAGTAAATGTAAGCAAATATGGCTCACTGACTGCTTGTGTTAAAACTGTTAGAACGTTGCATGCAATGGACTTTTGTATGCGAGAAGACAATGTTCTAAAGTTAGCAGTCTAAATTATGGTCTGTAGTCTATGGGGTTAGACCGAGCATCTAACTCATGTTAAGACTATTATGTTGTCTAAAGCCTTAGAGGGGACGGTTTGTCTTGACTGTCTGGAGCTGGACTCCCAAGTAGAGACATGGATATGTTGCTTGGTGGTGACATATTAGACCGGGACTAAAGCGTGATTGATCTACGTAGTCCGCTATGAGTGGATCAATCTGCTTTTGACGTTCATTGTGCAATAACCTTAATCCTGAGTAAATGAACTACTTCATGTATATGACTTGTGTACTTTGATGTTCCAATGGCTAAAGCGTCTCAGAGGTAGTAAGCTTATAGACCGGTTCGTTGGGTGCATGACTTGTATACGATGAAGGGTTTGTTTGCAGATATCGGAATCATAGCTTTGAGGAGTTAAAGGTATCCTCTTAAAGGCATTATACTGAATGTGAAAAATGGACAAGGCCTTGGGTCGTCTGCTGGGCGGATGACTTCTTATTCACATATGGTGAATAATCATTTTCTTGATTCGGTAGTATAATGGAACTTTAAGATAGCCTGATCAGTAGGATTAAACGGACTTTGACCTAAGGCTGATCATGGATATCATATGAGGGTTTTGCATATATGACAAGGTCATTGGATGGTAACTCGTCACAGGCTTACGTAATACGGTATATAATTGGGAGTTCAGTTTCAGGTTTATAGTGGTGTGACTCTGAAATTAGTGATCATATGATTGAGTTGTTCGGTACAGAATGATGATCATATGGAATCACGGGAGCCTGATTATATATGTCCAATCAGTCCCTCTACTAGCTCCACATAATTCCTTAACGTTTGGCAAATTGATTTGTGTATGCTATTGGCTAGTTTATTATGCATGGATGGTGATGACACAGGATTAGGATGGTAGACAAGATTCTCTCCGGTTGGATTCAGATTTTGTTTTGGATAATCGAGTACACAATTATTCGAACTCCAAATAAAGTTGCCATGATTTTATTTGAGATTGGATTGGAGTTGTAGAAAATTATCCATGAGAACAAGAATATGAAACACAACCGTTTTGTGGAATTTGAAATTTGAATTTTGAAATTTGAAATTTGAAATTTGAATTTGAAATTTGAATTTGAAATTTGAATTTGAAATTCGAATTTGAAATTTGAATTTGAAATTCGAATTTGAAATTTAAATTTGAAATTTGAAATTTGAAATTTGAAATTTGAATTTGAAATTTGAATTTGAAATTTGAAATTCAAATTTTGAATCACAGTCCAAGTAGGATTCGAATTTGTTGTGGAAAATCCACAAGGTTTGAAATTCGAATTTGAGTTGGATTTGGAGAGGATAATCTTGTTAGAATCCTACTTGAATTTTGAATCCAAATCCCAACAAAAGTGGGCGAATTTTTTGAGGATAATCCTCAATGGAAAATTCGGTTTTTGTGGATAAGATTCAAGGGAAAATTCAAGTTTCAATCCTAGTTGAATTTGGATTCTCTCCTTCCCTAAAAGTGGCCGAAATTTTGGAGCCTTAATCCAAGGAAAATTCGGTTATTTTTGGATAAGGTTGAGATGAGATTTAGCTTGAAAAATCCTAGTGGAATTTTGATTCTTCCTTATCCTAAAAGTGGCCGAAAATTTGGAGAAGATTTTCTCCTAAAGATTTCGGATTTTTTGGTTGAAAAAGGGAGATAAAATTCTAGTTAAAATCTTGTTGAGATTTGGATTGGATCTATCCTAAGAAAACCGAATTTTTAGTGGAGATTCTCCCTTGGAAAAATTCAGATTTTATGGGTTTGGATAACGGAAAATATCTTTTCCTAATCCAATTCAAATTCAGAGATTCACCTCATGCAGGTCTATAAATAGAGGACCTACCACTCCAGTTCTCTTAGACCACAGACTCTCAGGTGAGCAGGCTTATTGTTGCACAGCTCATCGTGACAATAAAGTTCTTTAGAGATCTGGGTGGTCGGAAGAAGACTAGCAGTGCTAGCATACCGATCGAGGTTCAGAGTGCCCACACACTCAGCCATTCGGGAATTGGAGAATAGTAGAGAAGGCTAGTTGGTGGAAGCCTCCGGTCACTCTCCTCCTGTTCATTGGCATCCTTGAGGTATGAGTTTTAATTGTTGTTGATTTATTGTATATGGCATCATGAGATATTTAACGATCTAAAAATTTTTATTGTTCCGCTGCGCCACTCTGATACGTTTTTACCGATTTATTTTCCTACATTTGCCCCTTACAATTTTCGGCCAAACAAGGAAGAGAAAGGGAAAGAAAAACCTAGTATAAAAACCTCCTTTTAACTCTCATTCACCCTTCCTTTCACCCTCAAAAATTCGGCCAGCTTTCCCCTCTCTCCTCTCTGAATTTTCTCTCCCAAAACACACCCAAAACAGCAAACAAAACTTACCAAAAGGCAGCTCAAAAATTCAACAACCTTTGAGACAAAAACAAGGTGAGAAATCAAAATTTTTTTCCTTCCTTTTCCTTTTGATTTCAAATCCAAAATTTTATATGGTTTTCTCCACTGTTTCCCTACTGTTTTGAAGACTCCAACACTCTCACAAATTCAGCCAAAAGGGAGACCAAACATCAAAAATAGTGCAGCACAAACAAGGTGTGATTTCTCTCTCAAACCCTAAAATTTTGCCTCATTGATCCCCTTTTCCAAAACCCTATTATTATATGTGTAAGATTTTATGATTTTGTCAATTTGATTCTTGGGTTGTGTTAATGACATATAAATAAGGTTTTCCACAAAATTTCATGATCATTGAATGAAAATTGAATTGGTTTGAGGCTAATCGAAATTCGGACACAGAAAAACGGAAATCTGGAAAATTACCATAGGAACAGTAAATTTGTGTCAGCCATAATTTGAGTTTTAAAAACGATTTTTGAGTGATTCTTGAGCCTAGAATTAAATTCAAGATGTCCCATAAATGCCTACAAAATTTCAGAACCAAACTCATCTGTTTGCCTAGTGAAAATATTTTTCTAAGATAGGCGGACAGAACTGTCAGGTTTTGAACCGAAACTGAAACCCAGATTTTTATGCCTGAAAACAACCCTCGGTTTTTGGCCTAGTTGAATGACCAAATGATGTCTAAAAATTATAAAAATTATATGGAATTAAAGCTACAGATGTCTAGTTTAACATATTAAAAATTTAGAATTTTTGGGATTAAAAATGAATTGATATTGATTTTACAATTAGCCTAGGTCAGTCTGCCTATGACCAGAAATATCCTAACTTAGAGTTTTTCACAAATTTTAAATCCCAAATGTTTATTAAATGTTTTAAAATCTTTTGTGGCACACTAAAATGATTGGATGATTATGTCTAGACCTAGACTAATCATATGTTGTGATTATAGGACTTATTTGACGTTCTTGCTGGATTTGTGGATCACGTTATCGTAACGCTTGTGCGATAATCGAGGTAGGACGTTCTAACCTTTTCTGAGAGTAGTCAAGTGTTTTAAATTCCCCTGTTTTATCGATGGCATGCTGTTTTCAGTTTATGAAATTATTATACTGTTTTTGGATGAAATAAACGCATGCAAAGTGTTTTGTATTAAATGTGTATTTTAAAGCGTGTTTTGATTAATGACATAATATAACTTGGTAAATACCATCTTTTGAATAATCCGGTGAACATAATTGAGCTCTAGTTCACGATCATTGTAAATGATGCGTGCGTCCCAAAGTTGACGCCATGGGGGAAGGTCCCTAAACCTGCGCAGGGCCGTTCGGCCTATTTAGACCGTAACGAGATGATCTAGGATAATTCAATTCGAGGCACGTATATTATAGCTACGACAAGTCCTCACTCATAATATGATGGTTTGTTTTAATGATTTATTATTTTAATATTGGGGCACGTATATTGCAGCTACGCTAAGTCCTCAGCAGAATAAAACTTGTATTAAAAATGTTTTCCCGAAATTGTTCATTATTTTTTTTATGATTATTATGCCATGTATTTTTTTTTTAAATTGTTGATTATTTTTGGAAACGAATATTATGTCATGTTTTTAAATGTTACCTGTTTAACCCACCTTTGTTTCTGTCCTACTGAGCCAGCGCTCACGTCCCTTTTTCTTTGTGATTTCGAAATGACTACTTCCAGGTACGGGAGGTAGCAGTTCCGAAATTCGTTGAGATATCCATTACTACCAAAGATGAGGCTATCCGTTTTCTCCATCTTTTTCTTTCTGTTTCTCGTTCTGATGTAATGAGACTTTAAGTTTGTACTTTATTTCATGTTATTCAAATTTCATGCTTGGGAATATTTTATGGTTGGTAATTTCTTTTGAAAACCGATTTTGTGTTTGACTTCCGCGTTAAAAAGCATTTATTTTCTCCTTTATTTTATTTTATGGTTATGATGCTACTTTATAATTAGGCTTAGCTAAATTATAATGTTGACCCGTTGTTTTTGTAATAAATGTTTTCCTTAAATGTCGGGTTGATATTATGATTTGGCTGCCGTGTCACGTGTCTAAATTTTGGACCGTGACAAATAATGGTATCAGAGCCCAGGTTTTCAAAAGGGTTTTTCATCAAAACGTTTTCAAAAGGGTTTTTCATCAAAACGTTTTCAAAAAGGTTTTTATCAAAACGTTTTCAAAATACCCAAGCATAGTTTTCTTTACTCTTAGAAGCTTATAAGATTTCCTCTTCCTTCAATCGTATGTAGCAAAATGGCTCGTCCCGGCACGCGTAGTCAGAGGTAGCAGAGAGGCAACGATGAATAGAACCCCGGGAACACGCAACCTTAAGGGAGTTAGAATACAGCGGTCCCTACACCGAACGATCAGCTAACGGCGATGCAGAATCTCACGGCAGCGATACAGGCTCTCCTCACTGTCCTACCTTTTGGAACACCTAACCCAGCTCCTGTAGCCAATGTTGTTCCTAATGAGACCCAGAGAGCGGGGAGTTCTTCTCAGACTCCTCAGCAAACGCCTACCACCGAAAACCTTACCTCTGGAGCAGTACCTACCCAGCCTATGATACATCCTAAACAGGCAGCCCTAACTCTTTTCTTTAAGCCTCACGTACCCAATTTCGACGGCACGGGCATAGAGATGGATGCCGACTACTGGTTTGATGCCATTCGCAAGCAGCTAAAGTTGACTGCTACACCCGCAGAGTTCTGGGTTGAGTTTGCTTCCAACAAGCTGGTGGGTCTAGCCTCTACCTGGTGGGCTAGTATCGAGGATGGTTTGACAGAGGAGCAGAGGTCTTCTTGGACAGTTTTCGAGGAGCGTTTTCACGAGCGTTTCTTTTCAGCTCAGTTTCGCGACAGAAAAGCTAGGGAGTTCGTCCGTTTAAAGCAAAGGTCTATGTCAGTGCGGGAATATGAAGCCAAGTTCACTGAGTTGGCCCGGTATGCGAAGAATCAGGTTTTGGATGAAGCTACTAAGTGTCTCCGCTTTGAGGAAGGGCTTAGCCTCTATGTGAAGAGGGGTGTACAACCGTTCCAGATCAGGGATAGCTACCAGCAGATAGTTGCTAAGGTGTTGACAGTGGAAGAGGGCGACAAGGAGTTCCTTGAAGCTCGTAACAAAAACAAGTCTGGACCAATCCGCAACAAGCCTCAACACAAGCCGCAGACTCCTTACCAGAAGAACCAGCAGTCTCAGGGGTCAGGTTTTCATCAGTTGTCTAGACAGCGACAGGGTCGGGTGAATATGATTACCTGCTTCGAGTGTGGTGATGAAGGTCATAAAAGAAATGTCTGCCCGAAGAGACAGTCGAGAGACAATGCTCATAGACATCATCATCAGCGGAATCAGAATGGTCTTCCACAGAGACAACAGTTTACTTCCTAGTCTTTGCAGTCACAACGCCCTCAGCTTCCGGCTCCCTATCAGCCTCAGCGCACGAGCCAGTACACTGCGCCTTATGCTCCACATGCTACACCGCTACAGTAGTTTCCAATGCCGAGTTATCAGAGACCGCCACTACAGGGTCAGAGTACGGGCTATTAGCGAGGGAATACAGCTCAAAATCGTGGTAAGGCACCACAGGTACACGCTCTTGGAGCTGACAGCATGGAGATAGATCATGCACCGACTGCATTAGATGGTATAATTCCTATCTTTGGTACATATGCATATGTTTTGTTTGACACCGGGGCTACACACTCTTTTATAGCCCAACATTATGCTCGTTCACTTGGTTTAAAACTACAAAATCTTGACTTTCCCTTATGTGTGAAATCCCCGTTGGGCATGACTACCTTAGTGATGGATGTCAAGCCTATGTTTATGTTGGGGATGTTTGTTTGGAGGCATCACTTGTAGTAATGCCTATGTTTGCTTATGATGTTATTCTGGGATATGACTGGCTTTCCCGATATGGGATTATGCTTGATTGTCGTAATCGTCGCGTTATCTTTACAACTGATTTCGGACATGTAGTGTCCTATCAGTTAAGATTAGTTTCAGATGTTGATAGATCTGCTCTGAGGTTAGTGTCGAAGAGTAGACAGGGTATTCTTTGTTTCTTATCCTTGTGTGCGGTGGAAAGATCCAGTTCTGAAAAGAGTACCCAACCTATACCTGTTGTCGATAGTTTTCCAGATGTTTTTCCAAAAGCTCTTCCAGGTTTACCACCTCATCGAGAAATAGAGTTTCGTATCGACTTAGTTCCTGGAACAACTCCTTTTGCTTCTGCTCCGTATTGTATGGCACCTCTAGAGATGAAAGAGTTGCGCAAGCAGTTGGACGAGTTGAAATCGTTGGGCTTTATCCGAGACAGCAACTCACCTTGGGGTTCATCAGTCCTTTTTGTGAAGAAAGTCGATGGTTCGCTTCGTCTCTGTGTGGACTACAGAAAGCTCAACAGTGTGACCATCAAAAATAAGTATCCGTTACCACGTATAGATGACTTGTTCGACCAGTTGGGTGGAGTTTGTTTCTTCTCCAAGATTGATTTGAGATCCGGTTATCATCAGCTTCGGGTTAGAGAGGAGGATATCCCGAAGACGGCATTCTGAACGAGGTATGGCAGTTACGAGTTCTTAGTAATGCCTTTCGGTTTGACAAACGCGCCAGCAACCTTCATGGATATGATGAATAGAGTCTTCCGACCTTTTCTTGATAAGTTCGTCATCGTATTCATCGACGACATCCTCATCTATTCCCGAACTCGTGAAGATCATGCACAGCATCTCAGCATAGTTTTACAGACTCTTCGTGAACATCAGTTGTACGCCAAGAAAGAAAAATGTGAGTTTTTGATGACAGAGGTTAAGTTTCTCAGACATATCATCTCAGGAGATGGTATATCAGTTGATCCATCCAAGGTTGAAGCGATTCTTAAGTGGGAACGACCGAAGAATGTTCCAGATATCTGAAGCTTCTTGGGCTTGGCGGGATATTATCGACGTTTTGTACAGGACTTCAGCAAGCTCGCCGCTCCTCTCACCAATCTGACAAAGAAGGACGTACCTTTCGTTTGGGATAACAGCTGTGAGTCAGTTTTCCAGGAGTTAAAGAGTCGTTTGACGTCTGCACCTATCCTTATTATTCCGGATCAGGATCAAGTATATGACGTCTACACCGATGCTTCTCATCAAGGTCTTGGAGCAGTCTTGATGCAACAGAACCGAGTTGTCGCTTATGCCTCACGATAGCTGAAACAACACGAATGAAACTACCCTACACACGATCTAGAGTTAGCTGCAGTAGTGTTTGCGCTTAAGATTTGGTGTTGTTATCTGTACGGTGCCAGTTTTAGACTGTTTTCAGATCACAAGAGTTTGAAATACCTAACTACACAGAAAGATCTCAACCTGCGTCAGAGAAGGTAGGTAGAATACATGCAAGACTACGACTTCCAAGTCGAGTACCATCCGGGTAAAGCAAACGTGGTTGCAGATGCACTAAGCAGGAAAAGAGAGGCAGTTCCCAATCTTGATCATGACGCTTCTATAATGGCGATGCAGATAGATGAGTGGGAAAAGGACAGAGTTCTCACAGCTTATCAAGTTCGTTTTGGCGAAGTTCAGGGTCATCCGATGTTATACAACTTAGTGATGGAACCAGACTACGTGCAGAGGATCAAGGAGAATCAGTTGGCAGATACACGTTTCGTTGACATCTGAGATAGATTATTAAAGGGCAAGTGTGTTGTAGAGTGGTCGATGGACGCCAGTGGAATTCTTTACAACGAAGGTCGCTTAGCAGTGCCACACATCCCAGAGCTTATACAGGAGATCTTGTCAGAGTTTCATCAGTCGAGGTTCGCCATGCACCCAGGTGGGAACAAGATGTATCAAAACTTAAGACAGCAGCTTTGGTAGAGAGGTATGAAGTTAGATGTGAAGAACTTCGTGGCCAACTGTTTGACGTGTCAGAAAGTAAAGGCAGTACGGGAGAGACCCGCAGGTCTACTCCAACCACTTCCAATACCTCGGTGGAAGTGGGATAGTATAGGAATGGACTTCTTAACCGGCTTACTGATAGCACAGGATGGATCTGATGGAGTCTGGATAGTTGTAGATCATCTCACGAAGACTGCGCACTTCATCCCGTTCAAGACGACTTGCACCAGGAACCAGCTAGCCGAGCTTTATATGAGGAATGTAGTCAGATTGCATGGAGTCCCTTCGGTGATCGTTTCTGATACGCGCTTCAACGCTTGCTTTTGGCAAAGTCTACAGGAAGCTCTAGGCACAGAACTGAACTTCAGCACCGCTTTTTATCTGCAGACAGATGGTCAGTCGGAGCGTCTTATACAGATCCTTGAGGATATGCTACGTGCCTGCGTTCTTGATCTTGGAGATGGATGGAGCAAACACCTCTACATGGCAGAGTTCGCATACAACAATAGTTATCAAGCGAGTATCGGAATGGCACCCTTTGAAGCATTGTACGGAAAGCCTTGTCGATCACCCATCTATTGGGTTGACAACCAAGAAGCACCAGTGGGTGGACCCGAGATGATACTACACTAGTACGAGAAGATTGCCATCATTAAACAACGACTTCTAACAGCACAGAGTCGACAGAAGAGCTATACAGATCAACGCAGAAAGCCGTTAGAGTTCGAGGTCGAAGAATTTGTGTTGCTAAAGGTTTCACCGAAGAAAGGTATCTCTTGTTTCAGAGTTAAAGGGAAGCTAGCACCGCGTTACATTGGACATTTCGAGATCGTACGCAGAGTTGGTAAGGTTGCATATGAGCTGAAGTTACCCGACACCTTGGGAGTGCACAACGTTTTCCATGTATCAATGCTGAGGAAGAGTGCACGAACAGAGTCCGAAGTCATTTCAACAGATGGTGTAGAAATCTAACCAGATGTCTCTTAAGTCGAGGTTCCGGTGAAGATTTTGGATCGTAAGGTCAAGCAGCTGAGAACGAAAACAATACCCATGGTAAAGGTTCTTTAGAGTAACCATGGTGAAGAGGAAGCCACATGGGAAACCGAGAAAGATATGTGTGAGAACCATGCTGAATGGTTCGCTAAGCAGTAGAGTACATATAATGTAGTCGACCTAAGTTTGTTTTGTAACCCTACTCTGTTCATAGTGGTAGATATACCACTATATGTTTTGAAAGGTGCATTTAGACTACTTAATGAAATGAGAAGTTATTCATATTCTTATTCTCTTCTTTAGTGTGGAGTAATTCTTAAAGTTTCGAGGACGAAACTATTTTTAGTGGTAGATATTTGTGACGCCTTAAATTTTATTTAAGGGTCAATATATATTTTAAATAAAATTAGTGTGCCAAAAATTAATTAAAAATCCTTTTGGAAACTCTAGGTTGGTTTCCTAATCAAATTCCGCTCAAAAAGTCAACAATTTGAACTTCAAAAAGAAACTCTAAAATATTCGGCCATCACTTGGGATTTTAATTAAAATTTAAATTCCACAAATCCAAGGAGGATTCAAATTCAAATTTCATTCCTTAGATATAAAGAAGAAATTTGGCCATAAAGTGTAGGAAATAAAGGAGATTTTATTGAATTAAAAGCTAAGTCAAAACTCAATCAAAATTCAAATTATTTTTTCCTTAAAAACTAAGGGATAATTTTGGCCACTTAAGGGGAAATAAGAGAGAAAACCCTAGCCTCAAAACAGCATAAAAACTTTCCCTTTTGCTCCTTACAATTTTCGGCCAAACAAGGAAGAGAAAGGGAAAGAAAAACCTAGTATAAAAACCCCCTTTTAACTCTCATTCACCCTTCCTTTCACCCTCAAAAATTCGGCCAGCTTTCCCCTCTCTCCTCTCTGAATTTTCTCTCCCAAAACACACCCAAAACAGCAAATAAAACTTACCAAAAGGCAGCTCAAAAATTCAACAACCTTTGAGACAAAAACAAGGTGAGAAATCAAAATTTTTTTCCTTCCTTTTCCTTTTGATTTCAAATTCGAAATTTTATATGGTTTTCTCCACTGTTTCCCTACTATTTTGAAGACTCCAACACTCACACAAATTCAGCCAAAAGGGAGACCAAACATCAAAAATAGTGCAGCATAAACAAGGTGTGATTTCTCTCTCAAACCCTAAAATTTTACCTCATTGATCCCCTATTCAAAAACCCTATTATTATATGTGAAAGATTTTATGATTTTGTCAATTTGATTCTTGGGTTGTGTTAATGACATATAAATAAGGTTTTCCACAAAATTTCGTGATCATGGAATGAAAATTGAATTGGTTTGAGGCTAATCGAAATTCGGACACAGAAAAACGGAAATCTGGAAAATTACCATAGGAACAGTAAATTTGTGTCAGCCATAACTTGAGTTTTAAAAATTATTTTTGAGTGATTCTCGAGCCTAGAATTAAATTCAAGATGTCCCCTAAATGGCTGCAAAATTTCAGAACCAAACTCATCCGTTTTCCTAGTAAAAATATTTTTCTAAGATAGGCGGATAGAACTGCCAGGTTTTGAACCGAAACTGAAACCCAGATTTTTATGCCTGAAAACAACCCTCGGTTTTTGGCCTAGTTGAATGAACAAATGATGTCTAAAAATTATATGGAATTAAAGCTATGGATGTCTAGTTTAACATATTAAAAATTTAGAATTTTTGGGATTAAAAATGAATTGATATTGATTTTACAATCAGCCTAGGTTAGTCTACCTATGACAAGAAATATCCTAACTTAGAGTTTTTCAAAAATTTTAAATCCCAAATGTTTATTAAATATTTTAAAATCTTTTGTGGCACACTAAAATGATTGGATGATTATGTCTAGACCTAGACTAATCATATATTGTGATTATAGGACTTATTTGACGTTCTTGCTGGATTTGTGGATCACGTTATCGTAAGGCTTGTGCGATAATCGAGGTAGGATGTTCTAGCCTTTTCTGGGAGTAGTCAAGTATTTTAAATTCCCCTGTTTTATCGATGGCATGCTGTTTTCAGTTTATGAAATTATTATACTGTTTTTGGATGAAATAAACGCATGCAAAGTGTTTTGTATTAAATGTGTATTTTAAAGCGTGTTTTGATTAATGGTATAATATAACTTGGTAAATACCATCTTTTGAATAATCCGGTGAATATAATTGAGCTCTAGTTCACGATCATTGTAAATGATGCGTGCGTCCCAAAGTTGACGCCATGGTGGAAGGTCCCTAAACCTGCGCAGGGCCGTTCGGCCTATTTAGACCGTAACGAGATGATCTAGGATAATTCAATTCAAGGCACGTATATTATAGCTACGACAAGTCCTCACTCATAATATGATGGTTTGTTTTAATGATTTATTATTTTAATATTGGGGCACGTATATTGCAACTACGCTAAGTCCTCAGCAGAATAAAACTTGTATTAAAAATGTTTTCCCGAAATTGTTGATTTTTTTTTTATGATTATTATGCCACGTATTTTTTTTTAAATTGTTGATTATTTTTAGAAACGAATATTATGTCATGTTTTTAAATGTTACCTGTTTAACCCACCTTTGTTCCTGTCCTACTGAGCCAGCGCTCACGTCCCTTTTTCTTTGTGATTTTGAAATGACTACTTCCAGGTACGGGAGGTAGCAGTTCCGAAATTCGTTGAGATATCCGTTACTACCAAAGATGAGGCTATCCGTTTTCTCCATCTTCTTCTTTCTGTTTCTCGTTCTGATGTAATGAGACTTTAAGTTTGTACTTTATTTCACGTTATTCAAATTTCATGCTTGGGAATATTTTATGGTTGGTAATTTCTTTTGAAAACCGATTTTGTGTTTGACTTCCGCATTAAAAAGCATTTATTTTCTCCTTTATTTTATTTTGTGGTTATGATGCTACTTTATAATTAGGCTTAGCTAAATTATAATGTTGACCCGTTGTTTTTGTAATAAATGTTTTCCTTAAATCTCGGTTTGATATTATGATTTGGCTACCGTGTCACGTGTCTAAATTTTGGGCTGTGACACTTCCGCTGAGTTGTTTTAAAAGAGTATTCAAATGATATTTTATGATGTATATCAAGTTATGATAAGGTAAAATATTTACTATAGTAAATGTTTTACGATAATACAATTTGCAAGTTTAAAGAAAAAAAATTTATTCCCTATTTTCACATTCAAATGGGAAGTTAAAATAAGCATGTTAAAGGAAGTAGGTTAAAAGTAAGATACCAGCCGTCACAGGTGGTGTCAGAATAAGTTAAAAGCAAGTTAAAAATAAGTTGTCGATGACCTAAGTGGTTATAGTCTATCGCAGTTGACAACAGTAGCTAACTATAATAGTACTTTTTCACCCTACATAGGGCGGGACGTCACATTTTGAGGCCAAAAATTCATCTTCATTTGCTTATCTTTGCAGTCTAATTTTCTACTATGATGTTTGGTCCTTTCTCGGCAGTGTTCTAGTTTTCACCTAGAATTGGATTTTCTGAATCCGTTTTTGATACTAATGATTTCTAGTTGGGTTGTACTATCTAAGAGCCCATTCTGTACTAGTTTACTATTTATTTTCTATATTATGGTTGTATCTACACTATGTTGTCCTTGCGCACGCATTACAAGGCATTCCGGTGTGAAATTTTCAACATAGTCTCTCTTGACTAATTTGGACGTGCTGATTTCAATTTTATTAGTCTTACATCCATCTAAGGTCGTCTGGACTAGTTTTCAGGATCTATGATACCCGTATCGAAAAACATGTCAGGTGCCCGATTGACTATTTTGGGCATTCTGAGTCTAAATATATCAGTTTTGGGGCGAGAAAAGGTCGTGTTGAGCCTCTTCCCGATACTGCATATCTCTCGAATAAAAATTCTTGTTTTATGCTCAATTGACCAGATTAAGCCTACTGACTGTTAATATATTAATTTTATGTCAAATTAAGGTCGTCTTGGCCATTAATCTGACACTACGTTTTCCACTATTTACTATTCATTGTTTTCTATTTGACTGACTAATCTCAGTATTCTGACTCTGATTTTGTCAGTTTCTAGGTGAGAAGAGGTCATCTGGACCTTCGTTCTTGGTACTATATCTCTGCTAGGGTATTTCTCGCCGTTGTGCTCAGATGTTCGATCCAAGCATTTTGATGATCTATTCACTAGTCTTGTGTCAAGAAATGGTCGTCTGGACTAGTTTCCTGATACTGCATATCTCATAGACTTATACACATAATAAGGTGGATCGAGTTCACTATCGGACGTCCCTTTCACTGTATGAATAGTAATTAAACATTGCTGTTCCTGTTTAATCTATTCAACTGAAAATTATGCCGTATTTTTCAACTTAATAACTCATTAAATAGTAATTAGGTTTTACGCATCATGAGAGTCTTTATAGCATCTCTGTGCTCAATACACGGCCTCCTACACGGGCTCTTATACTGGCGTGTACTTGACTGTGCTACATCACACGACCATGTTCGCTTATATGGCCTATTACACTTCAACAGTCTGAACGGTACATGGCTATTTACAGGGCTGTGTACCTAAACATGTTACTCAAGTGTGCACTAAAAGACACCAAATTATTCCTCAATTTCTAATTACATAGAAATTAAGTTACATGAACGGCGCGGTCCTTACAACTTAACCCCCTTACAAAATTTTCATCCTTGAAAATTAGAATAATTCCGGGAAGTTTCTTTTCATATCCTTTTCCCGTTCCTATGTGGCTTCTTCTATATTGTGGTTTCAGTATAACACTTTTACAAGCAGAATCACTTTATTCCTAAGGACTTTATTTTCCATGGCTTAAATCTACACGGGTTTTTCTTGATATGTTAGATCAGCATGGACTTCGATAGGTTCTTGACTCAGAACGTGGGAGCTGTCTGGCACATACTTCTTCAACATCGAGATGTGAAAGACGTTATGCACTGAAGCCAATTCGGGAGGGAGTGCTAATCTATAAGCCACCTTCCCAACTCACTCGATGATCTCGAAGGGTCCTATGTATGTAGGACTAAGCTTCCCTTTCTTCCCAAAGCGCATCACCCCTTTCATGGGTGCCACTTTGAGAAAGACAGAGTCTCTTTCTTTACACTCGAGGGGTCTACGGCGTTTGTCTGCATAGTTCTTCTGGCGACTATGTGCCATATCTAGCCTCTCTCGTATCAGCTTCATGTCTGTTATTGTATTCTTAATGAAATCTGTGCTGGTAAGCTGTTTCTCTCTAGTTTCGTACCAATGAACTGGAGATCAGCATTTTCTTCCATAGAGTGCCTCGTATGATGCCATTCCGATCGAGGAATGGTAACTGTTATTGTACAAGAACTCGATTAATGGTAGCTTTTGGTCCCAATTTCCCTTGAAGTTTAGGACATAAGCTCTCAGCATATCCTCTAACATCTGAATGGTTATCTCAGACTGACCGTCGGTCTGAGGATGAAAAGCTATGCTGAACTTTAACTTGGTTCCCAATGAGGCTTGAATGCTTTGCTAAAATCTGGAAGTGAAGCGTCCATCACGATCTGAAATGATTGATTTCGGTACTCTGTGCAACCTTACTATCTGAGCCACATATATTTTGGCTAGTCTATCCACCGAGTAGCTTAGCTTTATAGCAAAAAATCAAGCTAATTTCGTCAATCGGTCCATAATTACCCAGATTGCATCGTTGTCGCTTGATGTTCAGGGCAATCTAATCACGAAATCCATTATAATTTGCTCCCATTTCCACTCAGGTAGCTTAATTTTCTGTAATTCTCCTACCAGCCGTTGAGGTTCTTCCTTAATTCTCTGGCATGTGAGGCATCTTGCAACGAACTCCATGACGTCGTTCTTCATCTTAGGCCACCAAAAACTCTCTTTCAGGTCTTTGTACATTTTATTTACCCCTGGATGACTGAGTATGGCATTTTGTGGGCTTTCGAAAGGATCATTCTCCTAAGTTCTTCATTTTTCAGAACACACACTATATCTCTTAAATAGAGTATGCCATCCTTAGAGACTCGAAATTCTAAACTCTGACCCTCCATTACCTCCTTCTTGAGGTTATTTAGGGACAAATCAAGGTCCTGACTGGCCTTAATCTCTTATAGGAATGTTGATTGGAGGGTTATTTTAGACAACCTCCCTGTTAAAATTTCGATCTCGATACCGTATAGCTCCTTTTACTGTAGGAAAATAAACCGGTAAAAACATATCAGAGTGGCGCAGCGGAACAATAAAAATTTTTAGATCGTTAAATATCTCATGATGCCATATACAATAAATCAACAACAATTAAAACTCATACCTCAAGGACGCCAATGAACAGGAGGAGAGTGACCGGAGGCTTCAACCAACTAGCCTTCTCAACTATTCTCCAATTCCTGAATGGCTGAGTGTGTGGGCACTCTGAACCTCGATCAGTATGCTAGCACTGCTAGTCTTCTTCCGACCACCCAGATCTCTAAAGAACTTTATTGTCACGATGAGCTGTGCAACAATAAGCCTGCTCACCTGAGAGTCTGTGGTCTGAGAGAACTGGAGTGGTAGGACCTCTATTTATAGACCTGCATGAGGTGAATCTCTGAATTTGAATTGGACTAGGAAAAGATATTTTCCCTTATCCAAACCCAAAAAATCCGAATTTTCCAAGGGAGAATCTCCACAATTAAATTCGGTTTTTCTAGATAAATCCAATCCAAATCTTAACAAGATTTTAGCTAGAATTTTATCTCCCTTTTCCAACCAAAAAATCCGAAATTCACAAGGAGAAAATCCTCCAAATTTTCGGCCACTTTTAGGATAAGGGAGAATCAAAATTCCACTAGGATTTCTCAAGCAAAATCTCATCTTAACCTTATCCAAAAATAACCGAATTTCCTAGGATTAGGGATCCAAAATTTCGGCCACTTTTGGGAGGAGAGAGAAATCAAATTCAACTAGGATTGAAGCTTGAATATTCCCTTGAATCTTATCCACAAAATCCGAAATCTTTCATGAGGATTATCCTCAAAATTTCGTCCCTTATTTATTGGGATTTGGATTCAAAATTCAAGTAGGATTCTAACAAGATTATCCTCTCCAAATCCAACTCAAATTCGAATTTCAAACCTTGTGGATTTTCCACAACAAATTCGAATCCTACTTGGACTGTGATTCAAAATTTGAATTTCAAATTTCAAATTTCAAATTCAAATTTCAAATTCAAAATTCAAATTTCAAATTTCAAATTTCAAATTTAAATTTCAAATTCAAATTTCAAATTCGAATTTCAAATTCAAATTTCAAATTCAAATTTCAAATTCAAAATTCAAATTTCAAATTTCAAAATTCAAATTTCAAATTTCAAAATTCAAATTTCAAATTCCACAAAACGGTTGTATTTCATATTCTTGTTCTCATGGATAATTTTCTACAACTCTAATCCAATCTCAAATAAAATCATGGCAACTTTATTTGGAGTTCGAATAATTGTGTACTCTATTATCCAAAACAAAATCTGAATCCAACCGGAGAGAATCTTGTCTACCATCCTAATCCTGTGTCATCACCATCCATGCATAATAAACTAGCCAATAGCATACACAAATCAATTTGCCAAACATTAAGGAATTATGTGGAGCTAGTAGAGGGACTGATTGGACATATATAATCGGGCTCCCGTGATTCCATATGATCATCATTCTGTACCGAACAACTCAATCATATGATCACTAATTTCAGAGTCACACCACTATAAACCTGAAACTGAACTCCCAATTATATACCGTATTACGTAAGCCTGTGACGAGCTACCATCCAATGACCTTGTCATATATGCAAAACCCTCATATGATATCCATGATCAGCCTTAGGTCAAAGTCCGTTTAATCCTACTGATCAGGCTATCTTAAAGTTCCATTATACTACCGAATCTAGAAAATGATTATTCACCATATGTGAATAAGAAGTCATCCGCCCAGCAGACGACCCAAGGCCTTGTCCATTTTCACATTCAGTATAATGCCTTTAAGAGGATACCTTTAACTCCTCAGAGCTATGATTCTGATATCTGCAAACAAACCCTTCATCGTATACAAGTCATGCACCCAACGAACCGGTCTATAAGCTTACTACCTCTGAGACGCTTTAGCCATTGGAACATCAAAGTACACAAGTCATATACATGAAGTAGTTCATTTACTCAGGATTAAGGTTATTGCATAATGAACGTCAAAAGCAGATTGATCCACTCATAGCGGACTACGTAGATCAATCACGCTTTAGTCCCGGTCTAATATGTCACCACCAAGCAACATATCCATGTCTCTACTTGAGAGTCCAGCTCCAGACAGTCAAGACAGACCGTCCCCTCTAAGGCTTTAGACAACATAATAGTCTTAACATGAGTTAGATGCTCGGTCTAACCCCATAGACTACAGACCATAGTTTAGACTGCTAACTTTAGAACATTGTCTTCTCGCATACAAAAGTCCATTGCATGCAACGTTCTAACAGTTTTAACACAAGCAGTCAGTGAGCCATATTTGCTTACATTTACTTTAACATGTAAATAAGACGAGGACAGATAGCAATGTAATGAATAACCTCTAAGTATAATTTTATTATCCAGTTCAAAATGAATACATCAAAATGTCTCTAATACTTAGGGCATTTCCTAACATTTACAGTGTTCCGGCAAGGCATGGATAGCCATAAGCATTGAAGAGTGCTTTCTACTTAGTGCGTCACCCACCTTATTGGCTTTCCCTGGATGGTACAGGATCTCACAATCGTAATCCTTTACCAGTTCCAGCCATCTTTGTTGCCTCATGTTGAGCTCTTTCTGCATAAACATGTACTTGAGTCTCTGGCGGTCTGTATAGATCTCACACTTAACACCATATAAGTAATACCACCAAATCTTAAGCGCAAAAATTACCGCTGCTAGCTCTAGGTCATGCATCGGGTAGTTTCATTCATGGTTCTTAAGTTGTCATGAAGCGTACTAGACCACTCTACCGTTTTACATTAGCACGACTCCTAGCTCTGTCTTGGACGCGTCACTGTAGATCACAAAATTTCCTTGATTAGCTTCTAGAATGGTCAATATTGGAGCACTCGTAAGTCTTTGTTTCAGCTCCTGGAAACTCTTTTTGCACTCATCTATCCACTTATACGTTTTCTCTTTCTTGGTGAGTGCTGTGAATAATGCGACTAACTTTGAGAAGCCTTCGATGAAGTGTCGGTAATATCCTGCTAGTTTAAGGAAACTGCAGATTTCTGTCATATTTCTTGGTGTTGGCCACACGTTAACTACTTCCACCTTCATTGGGTTCACCAATACTCCCTCCCAGGAGACTACGTGGCCAAGAAAATGAACTTTCTCTAGCCAAAATTCACACTTGGAGAATTTGGCGTATAGCTGATGTTCTTGTAGCTTGAGTAGGATGGCCCTTAAATGCTCCTCATGCTCTTCCTTCATCTTGGAGTATACAAGTATATCATCGATGAACACAATGACAAACTTGTCTAAAAAGTCCTTGAAGACACGGTTCATTAGGTCTATGAAGGTTGCTAGGGTGTTAGTCTGTCTGAACGACATGACCAGGAACTCATAATGCCCATATGACATTCAGAATGCCATCTTGGGTACATCTTCATCCCGGATTCGTAGCTGATGGTACCTAGAACGTAGGTCAATCTTTGAGAACACTGCAGCGTCTCAGAGCTGGTTGAACAGATCGTCAATCCATGATAATGGATACTTGTTCTTTATCGTGATCTTGTTCAGCTCTCGGTAGTCTATACATATTCTCAATGTTCCGTCCTTTTTCTTCACGAATAACACAGGTGCTCCCCATGGTGAACAGCTCTGTCAGATGAAGCCCTTGTCTATTAGATCCTTCAACTGAGCCTGAAGTTCCTTTAACTCTGTCAAGGCCATTCTGTAGGGGTTCTTAGAGATGGGGGCTGATCCTGGTAAGAGCTCGATCTCAAATAATATTTCTCTCTCTAGCAAAAGCCCTAAGAGATCCTTTGGAAACACTTTTACGAATTCCTTAACTACTGGCCCACTATCTGGCCCTGCTTCTGCTTCTTGGGTCTTGTCTACTATGTGCATGAGGAAGCCGGTGCATATGCTAGATAGTAGCTTGTGAGCCTTTATTGCGGAAATCATCATCTTCAGCTGCTTTAGTGATAAGCCCTTGTAGACAAACTTCTTGTGTCCGATCGGGTCGAAGGTAACTTCCCGTCTTCGACAGTCTATGATGGCATTATATTTAGTGTGGAAG
Source organism: Antiaris toxicaria (assembly GCA_035233585.1). Classification (NCBI taxonomy): domain Eukaryota; kingdom Viridiplantae; phylum Streptophyta; class Magnoliopsida; order Rosales; family Moraceae; genus Antiaris; species Antiaris toxicaria. The sequence continues at coordinate 74,307,911 of CP141156.1, forward strand.
TCGATTCCCATGATTACATCATAGTCGCATGCATCGATGACGATTAGGTCCACTCTCAGCTCATGCCCACTGATAACTACTGGCACGTGACGTATCCAATAGCTAGACAACAAAACTTCCCCGAAGGGAAAGGTAGTTCGGAAGGTTTGATTCATTCTATCTATGTTCTGGTCTATCTCCCTAGCAAACTTTGAGGATGTAAATGAATGCATAGCACCAGAATCAAATAGAATCAAAGTAATGGAGTTGGCAACAGAAAGCTGACCTGTCACCACGGTCGAGGTTCCAACCTCTACATCCTCTCGAGTGAAGGCATAGATCCTTCCCTGCGTCTCTGGAGCCTCCAATCTACCTTGAGTAATTGATGGACCCTCAATCCTGGTCTGGATGGCATGTAGTTGTCCGTCCGTGGGGCGGGCTTGGCTTTGCTGATTTTATGGGTTAGAGTGGCAATGCTTGGCATATGGCCTTCTTTGCCACAGATGTAGCAGCCACTGGTTCCTTGGCACTCTCCTGGATGGTTCTTCCCACATTTTGGACAAGGTGCGTATGGATTGCCATTTCCTCCTCGGTTATTCTTCTTCTGAGAGAAGTTCCTCTACGGCCCTTGGTTATTCTAGTTTACCTTTTTCTTATTATTGTGGGACTGCATGTTGTTCTGGCTGTTCCCCATATTCTATCCCTTGTGTTGAGATTCGGGATGTTGTCTGCCCTTGGCCAGCTTCACCTGGTTCTTCTTTTCTCTCTTGTACTTGAAGATTTGGGCCCTTTTCTCTTTGTCTTGTGCTAACCAATATTATACTCGTATGGCCCAGCTAACACACTCAGCCACTATTGCTGGTTCGTGGCTTCCACTACAGACTTGGATGGTGATATCCGTCCTGAACATTTTCAACATCCTTCTAACCTTCTCCTTCTCGATTGGCACTGAGTTTGGGTAAAGTCGAACCAGCTGCTCAAACTTCCTTACTGCCTCCATGATAGTCGTGCTTCCCTGGCATAGATTATTAAACTTGTCCTACTGGGCTGCTAGGGCTTCATCATTAAAATACATCTCTTTAAATTTGTCCATAAAGTCTATCCAACTCATCTCATTAACATTCCTCTGGATGGCCACAGTCTTCCACCATTGGCGTGCCCCTTTGCCTAGGGCAAGGGATGCACATAGCACTTTCTCCCTCTCTGTTAATCCTACGAGGTCTAAGATGACTTGGATGTTGGTCAGCCAGTCATCGGCTTCAATGGGGTTCATAGTTCCTTCAAATTTTGGCACCTTCATGTGCCTGAATCACTCATATTGGTCGCCCTCTTTAGGGGTTGGCACAAGAACATTGACTACTGTAGGGGCAGCCACAGTCAAAGTTGCTGATGTTGTCTGGACTGGTGGGGCCGCTTGCTCCCTGAAAGTGTCGAAGGCTACCAGAGCCGCTTGAACTACCACCTCGACTGGTTATGGTGCCTGAGGTTGTCAGTCTAGCCATTCCCTCAGTTGGATAAGTTCTTACTATTGAGTCTCCATCATGGCTTGCATGGCAGCGAGCTGTGCCATCAGCTCATCTCCACGGTGGCTTGATTTGTCTGGGATCTCGTTCTGGCCATAGTTCCTATGTAACCCTATCATATAGTGGGAAAAGAGAACATAAGTCTTTCAAATCTTATACTTGGGACTCGTATCACATATTATTTTCTTTACTTAACAATCATAGATATAAATATACGTATTATCTCTTTCTTTTCTTCTCTTATACTGTGATGTTCAATACAATTATCGCATCATATTGGAACATCACCTGAGTGCTAGGATTCGTCCTGCACTTTCTATCATACAATAATCACACTGTGGAAAAATTATGTCTGGCCCCTTGGGCAAATCTTTACTGCTTTGCATAATATATTTCACAAAATATATATATATTCAAAACTCTAGTTCAGCGGGAGTGACACGCACTTCCAATATACAATCCTAATAAGTACAGTAAGCTATGTCTGACAGGGAAAGCTACTGCTCTACTCTACATATTCACATAATCAAATTCCTGTGACAAGGATTACTACTATACGAATGACACTCCTGACTCGGCATCGGACATTTCCTCATCCTCGCTGTCATTGATTGGGAACTCCTCGGGGTCCTCCTCTTCGTCTCCCCAGGCAAAATCAACTTCATCGTCACTGGCGATGATGACTTGCGGCTTGTACATCCCCATCCACTCATTGTCACTAAAGTGATCGGGGATCTCCTCCTCCTCATCGGGTTGGGCATCGGGGAGAGCCTCGTCATTGCCTTCTTCCTCGTGGTATTCGAGAGACAAACGAGCTGGTTTGGGGTCCTCTATTGGGTCCCCATTCCCTTTAGCAACTGCTAGCTGGTGTGTGGCCATGAACTCTTCATCAACTGGTTTAGGTGCTGCATCCACCGGGTCACCCGCCATGTTAGCTGCTACTTCAAAGCCTTCGCCAGGTGCAGGGTTGAGTGCCACTCTCTCGGCTTCTACTATGTCCTGGGTAAGGCACCTCAAGTCTTCATGTTGCAGAGGGTAGGGAACGAGGTCCCTCACATACCATGGTGTCCCTTTCCATAGCAAGTCAGCCATCTCTATAATTGGCCTGTCTATAGGGATATGAGGTAGCATGGCATCCAGAAACCTTTGATAGTAGTGTGCCATGGCCTCCCCTCATGAACATCCTAGATGTCAGAGAGGACCTGATATCGCCTCTCTTCTATATCGTCCCAAATGTCTCTGTCTCTAGCCGATCCATTGGAGTTGCGGAGGTCTTAGCAGAACTCAGCCCATTGCATCGCCGGATCCCTTATCCTACATCGTCCATTCCACGATTGCATCGCTGGTCCCTCTAGCCAACTACTGGCCAATACCACCTGTAGGTAAGGTGGGATATGGCAGGCTTTGAAAATCACCTCCATGTAGTGAATCTAATATGCGAGTTCATGTGGGTGGCGACCATCATATATGTCCGGTCGCATGGCAGCAAAAGCTACCCTCGCTTGACGATCCTCTTGCACTTGACGGGGGTCAATCGGTACAGCCATTATCTCCTATTATAATTTAAGTGTCAACTTATATACTAACACTCAAGGAAAAAAAACAAAACTAACTTACTTGGATAGATGAGGTAGGCGTATGGTGATGTGAGGTAGGGTGGTAGATTAACTGTTACTATTCAAAAATACTGTTTAACTGTTACTATTCAAAAATATTGTTTACTCAAGCTGTATGAAAGATTAACTCGCAGTGTATCTATAACCTCGCCCTCACATCCGCCTCCGTCACTGTCATCGCCTATTGCTATTTACACCATAGGATGCTTGCCTACAGTATAAATACACTCCGTGAGCTTTATGCCAGTAAGTACAACATGTCCTTTGCAAAATATGTTTAAAACATAGTTCATACTTAAAACCTTATAAGCATGCCAGGTATCAACTTATACTACTTAAACATATCACATACTATATCATCACATATCATGTCATTGAATACAAAACTTCACATACTATATGCATAGCAGAAACATCGTGTACTGAATGCATCTTACTGTAGCTAGAAGCATAGTGAACTATAACTAATGCGTACTGTGAACTATGCATATCTGGTTATATTCATTTATGCTTCAATGCACTTTTTTTTTCTCTTGTTTACTTAGGGCCCGTGTGTCAGTATCGAGTACACGCAGACCATCGGTAACACCCGTGGTCACTAAAACGAAGAGCCATCAACGGATGCTCAACTTACTTTAACTTGAAAAACCTCTTCAACTGAAAGGCCGATATGACACGCCTATTAAATTCTGACTTGTTTATCTGTTCTGGCCATATGCTCTTCTAAGCTGTCCATAATCTCACTCGATTGGGATGTATGGCATCTAACTTATTCTTTCATCGATCTACGTGATTGTGAAACTATATGCTCTTATGTATGCTATGCAATAACGTGTGCATGGTATGCATACTTAACATACTGTAAAATCATCATTTCAAATTCATTTTATTAATACTGTAGGCAGAGTTATACTTACCTAGTTGCAAGTAACTCATACTCTCAACTTTATTAGATTACAGGTAACCACCTGTCAACATAACGTACTCCGTCAACACCTTTGTTAAGTCACTAATACTATTAGTAACTAAAGCAGATAAAACCGTTTGGTATCGATTGCCATTGGTACTAACTCGCTCTCTATTCTGAGTTTCATTCTCTAGGTGTGTTTAATTAATTTATTGCCCTATAAATTAATTACAAGTTCTTAGGTCACTTTTGTTGTTAGTGACTGTAACTTGTGTTTCTATATGGTACCGAGACCCATCGGTATCTTATTAGTCTACTTTGGGAATTTGGTGTCTATTTTTTATCGCGTTTGATTAATTGTCTACTTGACAGATTAATCATCATTCCTCACCATTTCATTCAAAACACGATTCTTGACTGGTTGCTGACCAGTTAATTGACCGGTTACCTCATGCATCATCAACTAGGTAGTCTACCGGGTTACGATTGCTTGTTTGGTGTGGTAGCATACCGAGCTACCAACACTATTTTTGTTATATTTGAAAAATCGTTTTGGTTGCCTTATAAAATTTTTTGAGAAAATTATGTGCTTTGAAACCGTCCCCTTATCACCCCGTTGGACGATGGGGGCATTTTTTAAAAACCATGTTTTTATTTTAAACAATGTAAAATACATTTTAGTGTTGCATTAAAAGGTGGTTTTTGAACCACTTACCGAAACTGTTTTGAAAACATGTTTGAAACAATTTAGTTTGTAAATTTGGTGAACATGAAATTTTTTGTCCTCGATAAGATGAACAATTCTCATGTTCATCTTAAAGCTCAAATCTAACTCGAACGGGTCTAATCCTACTAAACCCGTGGCTACTTGTGCCCAATTTTTTGTAAAAATCCCAGTTTTATGTTACTTTAAAAATAGCTCTGTTTGAGCCCTGAAACGGCCAAATTTTTAAAACATGCATGGGTCTTCTTAAAGGTCTCGACGAGATCTACAATTTTCATGTCGAGCCTGAGACCTGATTTTAACTCTAAGTTGTTCATTTTTAACAAAACCCAAGATTGCTTCCAGTGCTTGGATTCTTGGTCCTAGTTTTGGATACCGAATGAAAACCACACGAAAAAACCTATCTTAGTGTCTTTTTTAGCCAAAACCTATTTGACACAAAAACGATTGTAACGAAATTTCCTAAAAATTCTGTGTTTTACCAAATCCCAACCTAAGGGGGTCAAAATGACCAAAACACGTGGCCTTTTTCTGGGGATAGATTATGTCCAGCCACCTAAAAAAAAGGTCCATGCTCACACATACACATATCCATTCGTAAAAATGTAAACCACAACCACACAATCATAAACTTAAAAATGAAAAGCTAAGGTCTCAAAATAAACTTATTACACCCATTTGCATAAACAAATACACATAAATTTCTTGATCAAAACTTAAAAATAACTAAACTTCCAAAAGGGTTTCGGTTTTACCTCTTGTGAATGAACCAAGCATAAATCCGAGTCAAGGCTTGAGTGACCAAATGGCTATGTTAACCAAGGAGATTGGGCTTGGTTTATGCTAGCAAAACACAAAAAAAAATATTTCTTAATATCAACCCAAAACAATAATTAAAAATCACAAGTGCTTGGTCTAGAACCTTACCCTTAGGTGCACTTGTAATGGCTTGGAAATGAAATCTCCTAACACAAGCTTGAAGGGGTTGATTTTTGGTGAGTTTTTGGTTTGGTTTTTGGCTTGAAAATGGTGGGTTTGGGGCTTGGAACAGTCAGCTGTAGCAAGAAAAGAGAAGAAAGAGAGTTGTGTTTTTGGGGTGTGAAAAAGAAAGAACAACACCTAAAGCCTTGGTCACCCTTTTATGGACAAACCTAAGTAAAATTAACCAAGCTTAAGCTCGATTAATCAAGCCAATCTTGTGCTAATTTAGGGACAAAAATCTGCCTATTTCAGCCCCTTGGGAGCCATGGGCTGTGCGCATTGAAGGAGGGAGGGATTAAAAAATTTGGTTGATGGAATGTGAAGGAAAATGTAACATTATTTATTCAAATGTGTCATAACTTGTCCAATATTTTAATGCTATTTTTTAGGGCTATTTGTGCAGCTAAATGCAGCTGGTTTTTAGCTAGGAGGACAAGGATTTTGGGGACAAAAATTCATTTGCATTTGCTTCTCTTTGTAGTCTAATTTTCTAGTGTGATGTTCGATCCTTTCTCGATAGTGTTCTAGTTTGCACCTAGAATTAGATTTTTTGAATTCGATTTTTATACTGATGATTTCTAGTTGGGTTGTACTATCTAAGAGCTCATTCTGTACTAGTTTACTATTCATTTTCTATATTGTGGTTGTGTCTACACTATGTTGTCCTTACGCATGCATTACGAGGCATTCTGGTGTGAAATTTTCAGCACAGTCTCTCTTGACTAATTTGGATGTGCTGATTTCAATTTTATTAGTCTTACATCCATCTGAGATCATCTGGACCAGTTTTCGAGGTCTATGTGATCCCGTCTCGAAAAATGTGTCAGGTGCCCGATTGACTCTTTTGGGCGTTCTGAGTCTAAATATATCAATTTCAGGGCGAGAAAAGGTCGTCTTGATCCTCTTCTCAATACTGCATATCTCTCGAACAAAAATTCTCGTTTTATGCTCAATTGACCAGATTAAGCCTACTGATTGTTTATATGTCAGTTTTATGTCAAATTAAGGCCGTCTTGGCCATTAACCTGACACTGCATTTTTCACCATTCACTATTCACTGTTTTATGTCTGACTGACTAGTCTGAGTGTTCTGACTCTGATTTTGTCAGTTTCTAGGTGAGAAGAGGTCATTTGGACCTTCGTTCTCGGTACTATACCTCTGCCAAGGTATTTCTCGCCGTAGTGCTTGGATGTTTGATCCGAGCGTTCTGGTGATTTGTTCACCAGTCTTGTGTCAGGAAATGGTCGTCTGGACTAGTTTCCTAATACTACGTATCTCATACACTTATACACATAATAGGGTAGACCGAGTTCACTATCGGTCGCCCTTTCACTGCATGAATAATAATTAAACATTACTGTTCCTGTTTAATCTATTCAACTGAAAATTATACCGTATTTTTTAACTTAGTTACTCATCACATAGTAATTAGGTTTTACGCATCATGAGAGTCTTTATAGCGGCTCTCTGCTCAATACACAGCCTCCTACACTGGCTCTTATACTGGCGTGTACCTGACCGTGCTACACTATATGACCATGTTCGCTCACATGGCCTATTACACTTCAACAGTCCGAACGATACACAGCTATTTACAGGGCCGTGTACCGGAACATGTTACTCAAGTTTGCACTAAAAGACACCAAATTATTCCTCAATTTCTCATTACATAGAAATTAGGTTACACGAACGGGGCGGTCCTTACAGACTGCTTGTGTTAAAACTGTTAGAACATTGCATGCAATGGATTTTTGTATACAAGAAGACAATGTTCTAAAGTAAGCGGTCTAAATTAAGGTCCGTAGTCTATGGGGTTAAACCAAGCATCTAACTCATGTTAAGACTATTATATTGTCTAAAGCCATGGTGGGGACGGTTTGCCTAGATTGTCCGAAGCATAGACTCCTGAGTAGAGACATAGATATGTTGCTTGGTGGTGGCATATTGGACTGGGACCAAAGCATGATTTATCTACGTAGTCCATTATTAGCAGATCAATCTGCTTTTGACGTTCATTATGCAATAACCTTAATCCTGAGTAAATGAACTACTTCATATATATGACTTGTGTACTTTGATGTTTCAATGGCTAAAGCGTCTCAGAGGTAGTATGTGATAACCGGGAATTTTAGATTCTTGGAGTACATTAAAATCGTACTTGTATATCAATTTTAATAAATAAAATATAAAAAAGTTATGTTTTAATATTGTTGAGGATACTGTGAAAATGTTCCGGCAGTGTTAAAGTAAGTGAGTTCAGAGATGGAAAATCTTACCAAATAGAAATGGGTAAGACAGCTCAAAAACGAAACCAAAATCCTGAAGAGTGCACCGGAGTACACTAAAAGACAAAAAATTACGGTAGTGAATTCTGGCCAAACGGAAGCAAAATAAAACAAACCATTCGCACCGGAGGCACCTGGAACCTACCTATGCGATTTCGGTAAAGTTCTGTTTGGTTTGACTTTCGGTCAAAATTTGACCACGAATTAATTCATATATTAATTAGATGATGTCATGATGACATCATAAATACCATTTAGTTAATTAGGTTATTTAAGCTTAATTAATGAGTTAGGTAGCATTAAAGGCTAGGATTTAATGCTTTTAGAATCAAGGGCCATGATCAAGCCAAAATGGCTTCGAAAAAAATTTGGAAAAATTGGAAAATAGGAGGATCGGCCACATGGAAAGAGGCAGCCTAAAATTTTTAAATTTGACCCCAAAAAGTTTGCATTTAAGTTCCTAAACAATTAGGAAATTATTGGAAAAATTGCTAAAAGGTCCCCATTCATTTGCCTATAAATAGGCATGAGAAATTCATTTGAAAAATTGGAAAAATTGGCCAAACTCTTGCCATTTTTTTTCTGCCAAAAATCCATCCACCTTGCCCCATTTCAAACTAAATTTTAGCAAAAATTTTACACCCAAATTAGCTTCCAATCCAAGCTTAGGTTGTAAGGAAACTAATCGATAAGGTGAGCTTTCAAATTGAAACATTTTCATTGGTTTTTCTTTGAAAAATCCATGGCTTATAAGGTGTAGAAAACATTGAAAAATTTGATGTTTTGTTGATGTATTGGTTGGTTTGATATTAAGATGAATGAAGCATGATTTAGAAATAAGAATCAAGCAAAAATTTTGCATGATTCTTCATAAAATCCATGGACTTGTAGTGAGGAAATGATGTTGAGAAATTTGGTGATTTGCGTTAATAGTTATGTTAGTTTGATACTATGTTTATAAAAGCATGAATTGGAATAATGAAACAAGCAATTTTGATGCATGTTTCATGCTAGAACCCATGGCCAATAAACACTAGAAAATGGAAAATTTTTAGTGTTGAACAATGATGAGAAATATTGATAAAACCCTAGTAATAAGAACAAAATTTTCTGTGGTGGTTTAGCTTGAAAATCCGTAGCTTAATGCTAGGGTTGGAATGAAATTTTGTTTGGTTTTTAATATTTATATGTACATTTGAAAACCTAAGAGTGATATGTGATGATGGTTTAATGTGATGAAAAATATTTGGTGTTGTTTACCATGAGAAACTGAGTTGATAATTGGAAAAAAAAGTTAATGACTTTGTGTTGAAAATGGAATGATGATAATGTGGAAAATTTTTATACAAAGTTTGGTAACTTTGTATAAAATAGGTCTCTGGTATAGTACGTGACAGCTATAAAGGTTCTGAGGCATACCTAACGCCGGGAAAACCTAAAAATATAAGCGGAAATGCTATCGAAATTTCTAAAATGGCATAAGGGCATTTCAGAAAACGATTGGTAAAATATTAGACTCAGAAAGGAAACCAGGACCCCTCGGTTGATTAGGTTAGTAATGGAAAACCAATCTAAGAGGAATATTAAACCAACCCTTCAATGACTAAAATGCCGAGAACGGGAAAAATTCACTTTAGGGGTATTTTAGGAAACGAAAGGGAAAAATTAGATCGTGATAGGAAACCTGAGCCCCTCGGGAACCGAGGCTCAGGGGCGGAATGAAAAATGTTTCAAGAATAGTGAAATACCCATTTGAGGCTCTGAAACGCTAGGTGTTAGATGAATAGTAATCGAGGATCAATAAATGAATAATTGTGATTTTGCAGCAAATGAAGCTGTAAAACGATACAAAAGTCTAGGGAATATTATTTTATGATATTTGGGCTTAGAAAATTCAGGAAAAATAATAGAACGGAATAGTTACGATCCCGAGACCTATTAGGGGCAAAATGGTCATTTTGACCAAAAGTTTCTGAAAGACTCGGAAAAGACCGTAAAGGATCTAGAATGTCTTAAATAAAATTGTAGAACCCAAAATAAAGATTTTATAGTCAAAAATCTAGAGTTTAAATAGTACACGGGCGTGTACTTTGAAACACGGCCATGTAGAATGAACCAAGAGGTACATGGGCTGGGACACGGGCGTGTTGCAGGCCATGTACCACAAATAAAGTTGAAATATGTTGAATTGTTAAGTGAAATGAATATATATCCAAAGTGATAATTAATGATGGGTATTAACAGACAATACTATGTCTGTAGGGACCCAAACTAAAGATAAAACTACAGAGGAGTTCCGGAGGTGGACATTATCACAGTGGTGGTAAGTTCAAGCATTTTCATGTCTGCAACATGAAATACTATATTATTTCATTATGTACTAGTTGTACATTAGATATTAAGTCCTATGGACATTGGGGGATTAGTTAGTATAACACATCTCACATAATAAAAGGAAAGATAATATGTAAGGCCTACAAGCAATGGAGGTTAATGACCTTGAGGTGACGATTAATGTCACTTGGTCAGAATTACAATTGAAAGATGGTAATAAAACCATTTAAGGTGTACCGCCCTTCTAACGTTATGGTGGAGGTTTTAGGGGTCCTTCGGGGATATAATAATCGCTACGAGAGATGAAGGCTGGAGAGGAAGAAGCTCTAGGGTCGCTTCCTAGGCCCTAATAGTAAGCACGCAAATAACTATCGGTACTACCACAATGAGCTGAAAACCAAGATACAAGTAGAGAGAATAGTCAATAAGGTAATAAAAGCCATAATAGAGCATAATTAAACATAACCGACACTAGCACTAAGTGTAGTGGATTCGGTTAGGGTAATATGAATAGTAATCAATTAGGGTAATAGTTACTATTCATCGATCAAAGGTCAAAGTTACTATATATGGTGAATAGTCTATTCACAGATGAATAGTACTATTCATAGGAAAGTGTGTTTTTTGATATTTTTGAATCTATGTGATTCTTACTAAGTATGTTTGAATTTATTGAGCCTGTTAGCTCATTAGTTTGTTCATGTTGCAGGTAAGAAACCTGTCCAATAGACTCCTCGATGGCGACAGGATGCGCATGTGTCGATGGGATAGGGAACCTACTATGGACTTGGTCCTACCATAAGTTTTCCACTGAGCATCGTGAGAAAGTGAATTGAAGAGAATGTATTTTTGAAAAACAAAGTACATATTTTGTATATTTGTAAATTATGTTGTACTTCAAAAAGACAACTAAAAATTAGTATTATATTTTATATGGCTTTCATACTTGGCTTTCGTTAGAGAAAAGTATTTTGAAAGAAAAAAAAATATGGGCGAAATTTTTAAGGCCCTGAAATATGAGAGTTGAATGAAAAAGTGTTTAAATGGTGACCCTGATTCGATGCACGGGCTGTCTTGGTTGACTAAGAAGTCAAACCTCGACGGTTTCGTGTGGCTGGATTCAGGGGCGCCACAAGTTGGCATCAGAGCAGTTGACCAAATCCCTATTGGCACAGAATGGGATCTGCTCGTTAATCCAAGTAAGTTAGCTTTCTTTAAGTTAGTTAACTTTTCGTTTATACGAGGTTATATATTTTTGTAAGACACACGATGACTAGACCACCCTACCCATATCGACTGAGAGGACTGATCCGGGTATGGACTAGGCCCGTGGTCAGACTGTCCATGATCCATTGAGCAGTACCTCAACCACCGGTACTTGAGCCGCCAGCACCAAGGATAGTAGCACCGGCACCAGTACAAGCACCACTTTCTCGACCAGTTGTTAATCCACCAGTAGCTGTAGATATTCCAGTGGTAGGAGGACGAGCACATGTAGGATCCCAAGTATCGGTACGAGCGGTACATGCCTTCAGAGGTAGTCATCCACCCACTTATAAGGGAGGCCAAAAGAGGATCTCTACTCGTGATTGGTTACATGATATAGAGGTGATTATGCGTCAGTGTGATATAGACGAGGATTGCTGGGTGTTAATGGTAGTTGGCACATTCCGTGAGGACGCACGGATGTACTGGGAGTACTGTGATCAAGAGATGTTGTTGGGACTAGACTGGGCTGAGTTCTAACACATTATAATACTGCAATTCCTGCCAAAGAGTCCAGCGTCACCAGTTCCAAACCTTCCGGAGAGTAGGGTAGTGACTCTGTCATCAGTGATGCCTAGATATACAGATGTGAGGGAGTTTGTTCTCCGAGCCGAGAGACTACAGATGCTGCTAAGTGATACGGTTTTCACTTATGCAGTACGGTTTGAGGAGAACGTAGTGAGGAGATGCCAATGTCTAACCTCACTGAGGAGGATTTTTGCGACATTTTCTGGAAGGGGCTCACTATAGATCTACGATAGAGCATAACCCCTTTATACCCTACTACTTCATGCGAGTTTATAGTTACTATAGCTAAAGTAGACGAAGATTTGATGATGGAGCGCAAGGTACGTAAGAGATGTGAGCAATTATTACAGGATGCTATGTTAGACCACCTGTATACAGCACGGCCTATGGCAAATGATCATGAGGCCGGCACATCAAGACGACGAGAGGGTACAAGTCCCACTAGGGGATCGACACCATCCGAGGCCTGAAATGGCTCAGATGAGGATGAAAAAGATCCAAAGGAGTTTCTGCTAGTTTCGGATCTACCTTAAATAGGGGATTAGATATAAACAATATAAGATGTATAAATGTATATATATCTGTACATGTGTATATATGACTGTATTGAAAGGCCATTTTGAAAAAGGAGACTTCAAACTGACGTGTATATGGAAAATTTTGAAAAGAAAAAAAAATGGACAAAATTTTTAAGGCCTTGAAATATGAGAGTTGAATGAAAAAGTGTTTAAATGGAAACCCGGATTCGGTGCACAGGCTGTCTTGGTTGACTACGGAGTCAGACCTCAGCAGTTTCACGTGGCTGGATTGGGGGCACCACATAGTAAGCTTATAGACCTGTTCGTTGGGTGCATGACTTGTATATGATGAAGGGTTTATTTACAAATATCAAAATCATAGCTCTAATAAGAAGTTAAAGATATCCTCTTAAAGGCATTGTACTAGATGTAAAAATGGACAAGGCTTTGGGTCGTCTACTAGGTGGATGACTTCTTATTCACATATGGTGGATAATCATTTTCTTATTCGGTAGTATAATGGAACTTTAAGATAGCCTGATCAATAAGTTGAATGGACTTTGACCTAAGGCTGATCATGGATCTCATATGAGGGTTTTACATACATGACAAGGTCATTGGACATTAGTATGTCATAGGCTTTTGCAATACGGTATATAATTGGGAGTTTAGTTTCAGGTTTATAGTGGTGTGACTTTGAAATTAGTGATCATATGATTGAGTTGTTTGGTACAGAATAATGATCATATGGAATCAAGGGAGCCCGATTGTATATGTCCAACTAGTCTTTCTACTAGCTCCACATAATTCCTTAACGAATGACAAATTGACCTGTGTATGCTTGTTGGCTAGTTGATTATGCATGGATAGTGTGGATTTAGGATTAGGATGGACGGCAAGATTCTCTCCGGTTGGATTCAAATTTTGTTTTTGATAATAGAGTACACAACTATTCGAACTCCAAATAAAGTTGCCATGATTTTATTTGAGATTGAATTGGAGTTGAAGCAAATTATCCATGAGAACAAAATTTGAGATATAACTTTTTGTGGAATTTAAAATTTGAATTTTGAAATTTGAAATTCGAAATTTAAATTTTGAATTTGAAATTCAGATTTGACATTTGAATTTGAAATTTGAATTCGAAATTTAAATTTAAAATTTGAATTTGAAGTTTGAATTTTGAAATTTGAACTATGAAATTCAAGTTCAAATTTTGTTTCACAATCCATGTAAAATTTGAATTAGTTGTGGATAAATCCAAATGGTGAATTTTGGATTTGATATGGATAATATAGAGGAAAATGATGTTTAAATCGTACTTGAATTTTGAATCCTAAATCTAACTAAATGGCTGAATTTGTTAGGATAATTTTGACCTAGGAGGATATGGATTTTTAGTGGATAAGGATGCAGGAAAAATTCAAGTTTCAATCTTAATTGAATTTTGATTCTCTCCCTCATAAAGTCATCGCAAATTTATGGATAATTCCAAGGGAGATTTTCGGTTTTGTGTGGATAAGGGTGAGATAAAGTTCAAGCTAGAAAATCCCATTTGAATTTTGATTCTCCTCACACTAGGGTGGCTGAATCTAGCCTTGTTTTTGGGCTAGGGAAAATTTGGTTATAGTGGATAATGATGAGATAAAATTCTAGTAAAAATCCTGTTTGAATTTGGATTGCAAAATCCCTAGGTTTGGTGGAATCTTCCCTTGCATTTGGCCTATGGAATTTCAGATTTTATGTAGTGGATAAGGTAAAAAATCTTCTCCTAATCCAATTCAAATTCAAGGGATAAGCTCATGCCAATTTATAAATAGGAGTCCTGCCACTCCAGTTCTTTCAGACCATGGACTCTCAGGTGAGCAGGCTTATTGTTGTATAACTCACCGTGACAATAAGTTCATTAGAGATATAGGTGGTCAGAAGAAGACTAGCAGTGCTAGCATACCAGTTGAGGAACTAAGTGCCCACATACTCTGCCATCCAGGAATTGGAGAATAGTAGAGAAGGCTACTTGGTTGAAGCCCTCCAGTCATTCTCCTCCTGTAGTTTGGCATCCTCTGAGGTATGAGTTTATATTGTTGTTAGTTTATTGTATATGGCATCATGAGATATTTAATGATCTTAAAAAATTTTTGTAATTCCGCTATACCGCTCTGATGCATTATTACCGATTTTTTTCCTACAGGGCTGCCCACGGCGACTGTGGGCTTCCGGGGCCCGTGGGTCGATAGGCCAAAAAACAAAAAATTTCAATTTTTAAATTTAAAATTTAATTTTAAATCATATTTAAAAAATATGTAATTGAAAATTTGAAATTTTTGAAATTACATATTATTACACATGAAATTTAAATTGTTTAAAATTTGAATTTGAAATTTAAATTGTTTAAAATTTGAATTTGAAATTTAAATTTGAAATTCGAATTTGAAATTTGAATTTGAAATTTAAATTTTGGAATTTAAATTCTAAATGATTCTTAGGATGAGAAATAAATGGTGAGACTACATAAAGATGGATACAAAAGGACGAAACAAAATTCAAGACCCAACGAATGCTTTGGATGGAATTTTGTAATCTTTATTTTCATTGTTCTAGGATGGAACCATGGTTTGGTCATTTTTCCGTCAATTATTTTTTCTGTGATATGTCATGGATGGATGAATATGTATTGATGGATGAAATGTATGCATATTTGATAACATGTCATATAGGATAGGTGAATGCCACTCAGACTATATTGATCATACATATTTGTCAAAACTTGCATATTTTTCAAAATATTGAGTGGGAGAGGTTTTCAAACAAAACCCACGGCCTCCATTGTTGATCCATATGTCAAAGCATAGTAATGCCTTGCATCAGTTCTGCCCTAATCACACCCCTCAGTAGGTGTTTACCGCTGCCAGTATACTAGGTTGGATCTCCTATGTGAAAAACGTGTTTGGGTATGATTCTATTCATGACCACCTCTCGGTGGCTTGGTAGGACATGGATTGGACTACATAAATAATGGTTATACACTTAAGACTCATTTAGTTATTAACCTTCCCTAGAAGCTCTGTTAACTAAACTGGTGGCCAAAATAAGCAGTTATTAATATATGTCTTAACCTTGGAGGATTTAAGGTAACATATATTAATTAAACGGGGTCCATGTTCTGGCTATTTATCTCATGACCACCCCTCAGTAGCTTGGGGTAATAGGTGCTAAGAATTATCGTTACAATGCTACATATTTTTAGGTTTCATGTAGGAACATACTTGTATGTTTTATTTACTAAATTCTCTCTATATTTGCTTGGGCTCTGTAATGATGTCTAGTATAATTTTATTTCAGTTCAAAATATCACTGACACCCCTCATTTCAATACTTACTGAGAATAAACTAAATGGTGATAATTATAAAGACTGGAAGATAAATCTACTAAGAGTTCTCAACTGTGAGAGACATAAGTTCGTACTGGACGAACCATGCCCACCTGGGCCTAAGCCTGACACACTGCTTGAAAAGATCCCAGTTGCCTATACTCATTGGAGAGAATCCAATGAGATAACTTGGTGCTACATTCTTGCTATCATGATGAGTGCTTTACAAAAGCAGCATGAGACTTATCAAGTTGCTAGGGAGATCATGGAAAACTTGGAGAATATGTTCGGAGGCCAAGAAAAATTCGCTCGACAGTTTGCCATCACAAGTATCATAAACTCTAAGCAGAAGGTGGCTACTCCAGTGAAGGACCATATGATCACTCTTATGGGATTTTTTACTGAGGCTACCGAAAACGGTGCTGAGCTGGACTATAACACCCAGATCGAAATGGTGTGTAAAACTCTGTCTAAGGATTTTGTGAAGTTTAAGGCTGCATATAACCTGGCGATAAGGGAGTTAGGACTCACCAAGCTCATGAAGTAACTCCAAGCTTATGACTGGATGATCAGGGACGGGGATGCGGTCCAAGCTAAAGGAGAGGCTAATTTGACAAAATCTTCCAAACCCTCACGGAAGAGGAAGAGGCCAAATAAGAAGCAAGCGGCTTCTATTCTTCTAATCCTCCTGTCTTAGATGGGAAGAAGATGAAGAAGAATAAAAAGCCTAAGGAACCTAAAAAGTCCAAGTGCTTCTACTATAGGAAGGTAGGTCACTTCAAGAAGCCTTGTCGATAATTCCTAGCAGCCAAGGGCAAGGAAGGTAAGGAACTTCTATATCTAGAAGCATGTTTGGTGGAAGAATTGAAAGACATTTAGGTCATTTATTTGGGAGCCACTAATCATGTTTGTGTTTCTATGCAGAGGTTCGTGGAAACGAGAAGTCTACATGATAGAAGCCTCTCATTGCATATCGGAGATAATAGCTTGGTGGTGGCTGAAGCAGTCGGAGACGTTTATCTTTATTTTGATAAATTTAGGTTTATATTATTGAAAGACTGTTTTTATATTCCTAATTTTCGGAGGAACCTTATATCAGTAGCTTATTTAATAAAAGATTCTTGTTTAGTTTCTTTTATTGAAAAAGTTGATATTCATAAAAATAAGCCTTTTATCTATTCTATATGGATGGATGGAAACCTGTATTTAATCAAACCAAAGCTGTACTCACTGCTTGACACTGAATTAATGGATAACTCTAAAAGGTTGAAAATTTCTCACTCTAACAAGGCGTACCTTTGGCATTTAAAACTTGGTTATATTAATCAATATAGGATTCAAAGGTTAGTGAAGGACGACCCTCTAGAATCTCTGGAGGAGGTACGTCTTCCTCAATGTAAGTCTTGTTTTGAGGGTAAGATGACTAAGAGGTCTTTTGGAGCTAAGAGTACTAGTACTCAGGAACTCTTAGAAATTGTGCACACCGACATATGTGGCCCCATGAACGTTAAAGCACGAGGAGGATATGAGTATTATGTCTACTTTAAAGACGATTACTTGAGGTATGGATATGTGTACCTGATGCATCAAAAGAGCGAAACCTTTAACAGATTCAAAGAGTATCGTGTATAAGTGGAAAAGCAATTAAGTAAATCCATAAAGACGCTTCGATCCGATCGAGGTGGCGAATACCTTTCCGATGAATTTCTAGGATATCTTGTAGAGAATGGGACATTATCCCAATTGACTGCACCTATTACTCCACAACAGAATGGTGTAGCCGAAAGAAGAAACAGGACCTTAATAAATATGGTACGGTCTATGATGAGTTATTCAACACTGCCATTATCATTTTGGGGATATGCATTATAAACAACATGCTATATTCTGAACTAGGTTCCAAGTAAGTCAATTCCCAAGACTCCGTATGAATTGTGGCGTGACAGGAAGCTCTCCCTTGGACATATGAGAATATGGGGCTGCAAGGCACATATACTGAATAGGGATGCAAAGAAGTTAGAACCAAGATCAGAATTATGCATATTTGTAAGGTATCCTAAGGGAATTAAGGGAGGTCTGTTCTATAACCTGAAGGAACAAAAAGTCATTATATTAACCCATGCGACATTCTTGAAGGAAAGTCACATGAATGACTTTAAGCCTCGAAGCAAAGTAGTGCTAGATGAGTTGTCAGGTGAAAGAACTACTCCACAGGTTTTAGTCTTAGACGCAAGTCTGAGTTCCAGTGAAAGACCTGCAGATGATCAACAATTTAGGGTGCTTCGTCGTAGTAGGAGGGTTTCAAAGAAGCCTAATTTCTTCATGTATGATGCTGAGGTATACCAGGCCGAGGCTCATGAGCATGAGGATGATCCGATCACTTATGATGAAGCTATAAATGATGTTGATTCTAAATCTTGGAAACAAGCCATGAACAATGAGATGGATTCTATGAAATCCAACTCTATTTGGGAACTTGTAGATCTGCCGGATGGGATGAAACCCATTGGATGCAAGTGGGTCTACAAAAGAAAGAAGGATGCAGAAGGGAGAGTAAAAACTTTCAAAGCTAGACTGGTTGCAAAGGGTTACACACAAAAGGCTGGAATCGATTACGATGAAACATTTTCACCTGTTGCTATGCTGAAGTCTATCCGTATTCTTTTATCCATTACTGCGGCTCTCGATTACGGGATCTGGCAAATGGACATCAAGACGACATTCTTGAATGGCCATCTTGAGGAATGTATCTATACGATACAGTCGAAGGGTTCGTGGCAAAAGGCCAAGAAAGAAAAGTCTGCAAGTTGCTTAGATCCATTTATGGGTTAAAGCAAGCATCCCACTCATGGAACCAGAGATTTGATCAAGTGATCAAGACATTTGGTTTTGAGCAGAACGTTGATAAACCCTATGTTTATAAACATATTAAGGATGGTAAAGTGGCCTTTCTAGTACTCTATGTTAATGATATACTGCTCATTGGGAATGATGTAGGGAATTTATCATCGGTCAAGCTTTGGTTGCACCAACAGTTTGACATGAAAGACTTGGAAGAAGCTAATTATGTTCTAGGCATTCATCTTTTTAGAGATCGAAAGAACAAAATGATAGCATTATCCTAACTTCATACATAAATAAAATAATTAATAAGTATGCGATGGAAGAAGCAAAGAAAGGTTCATAACCTTCCATTACTGGACTAACTCTTTCATTGGATGACTATCCTAAGACATCAGAAGAAAGAGACCATATGAGTAAGGTCCCTTCTGCATCCGCTGTGGGTAGCCTTATGTACGCTATGCTTTGTACTTGCCCAGATATATGTTTTGTAGTAGGTATGGTGAGTCGATATCCAACGAATCCTGGAATTTGGCACTAGTAAGCAGTAAAGCATATACTCAAGTATCTTAAGAGAACGAGGGATTATATGCTAGTGTATTTTAGAGGGGACCTAACACCTGTAGGATACACAAACTCAGACTTCTAGACTCGTAAGGGTTTGAGGAAATCAACATCACGATCAGTGTTCTTGCTCGAAGGAGGTGCCATTGTGTGGAGGATTGTGAAATAGGGTTGCATGACTTACTCTATGATGGAGGCTCAGTATATGGCTGCGGTTGAGGCATCTAAAGGAGCGGTTTGGCTCCACAAGTTCTTTAGAGACCTTGAAGTCATTCCGGGTGTTAACAAGCCTATCACATTATACTGTGATAATAGTGGAGCTATTGCCAATAAAAATGAATCTTAACACCACAAGATGACCAAGCACGTAGATCAGAGGTACCACATTATTAGAGGGCACATGGAGACAGGACAAGTAGATACATGTAAAATCGCGTCCTAGGACAATATTGCCAATCTCTTTAGTAAGACTTTGGTGGCTAGAAGCTTTGAAAGGCATGTTGAGGCGATGGGGATGCGTAACATGGCACATCTACTAGCTTAGGGCAAGTGGGAGATTGTTAGGAAATGCCCTAAGCATGAAAGACATTTTGATGTATTTGATTTATTTTTAACTAGATAACAAAATTATATATAGAGGTTATTTATTACATTGCTGATTGTTCTTATTTTATTTACATGTTAAAGTAGATATAAGCAAATATGGCTCACTGACTGCTTGTGTTAAAACTATTAGAACGTTACATGCAATGGACTTTTGTATGCAAGAAGACAATGTTCTAAAGTAAGCGGTCTAAATTAAGATCTGTAGTCTATGGGGTTAGACCAAGTATCTAACTCATATTAAGACTATTATGTTGTCTAAAGCCATAGTGGGGACGGTTTGTCTTGACTATCCAGAGCATAGACTCTCAAGTAGAGACATAGATATGTTGCTTAGAGGTGACATATTGGACCGGGACCAAAGTGTGATTGATCTACATAGTCCACTATGAGTAAATCAATCTGCTTTTGATGTTCATTATGCAATAACCTTAATCCTAAGTAATGAACTACTTCATGTATATGACTTGTGTACTTTGATGTTCTAACGGCTAAAGCGTCTCAGAGGTAGTAAGCTTATAGATCGGTTTGTTGGATGCATGGCTTGTATACAATGAAGGATTTGTTTGCAGATATTGGAATCATAGCTCTAATAAGGAGTTAAGGGTATCCTCTTAAAGGCATTATACTAGATATGAAAATGGATAAGGCCTCGGGTTATCTGTTGGGCTGATGACTTCTTATTCACATATGGTGAATAATCATTTTCTTATTCGATAGTATAATGGAACTTTAAGATAGCCTGATCAATAGGTTGAATGGACTTTGACCTAAGGTTGATCATGGAAATCATATGAGGGTTTTGCATACATTACAAGGTCATTGAGCATTAGCTTGTCACAGGCTTTCGTAATACGATATATAATTAGGAGTTCAATTTCAGGCTTATAGTGGTATAACTCTGAAATTAGTGATCATATGATTAAGTTGTTCGGTACAAAATTATGATCATATGGAATCACGAGAGCCTGATTATATATGTCTAATTGGTCCTTTTACTAGCTCCACATAATTCCTAAACGAATGGCAAATTGATCTATGTATGCTTATTGGCTCTTTAGCTATGCATGGATGGTGTTGACATAGGATCAGAAAGGAAGACAAGATTCTCTCTGGTTGGATTTAGATTTTGTTTTAGATAATATAGTACACAATTATTCAAACTCCAGATAAACCTGCCATGATTTTATTTGAGATTGAATTGGAGTTGTAGATAATTATCCATGAGGACAAAATTTGAAATACAACTTTTGTTGGAGTTTGAAATTTGAATTTTGAAATTTGATATTCGAAATTTTAATTTTGAATTTGAAATTTAAATTTGAAATTCGAATTTGACATTTAAATTTGAAATTTTAAATTTGAATTCGAAATTTAAATTTGAATTTTTGAATTTGAAGTTTGATTTTTGAAATTAGAATTCAAATTTTGAATCACAATCCATGTGAGATTCAAATTTTTGTGGATAATCCCACACAATGGAATTTAGTTTTGATTTGGATAATGGAGAGGAAAATCTTGTTTGAATCCTACTTGAATTTTGAATCCTAAACCTAACTAAAAGTGATCGAATTTGTTAAGGCATAACAACCCTAGGTGTGACAACCGGGAAATTCAGGCATTTTCCGAAGAAAATGTACAAATGTATGTATATAACAATTTGCACTATTTAAAGAGTGAAATAAATAAATTTATATTGTTTAGAATGTATTAAAATGTTCTAACAATACTGACGAGTAAGAATTCAGTGTTGATAAAATTCACTGAATTGAAACGGGTGGAACGGTGCTAAAAATGGCATTGAAAACCCTAACCGGTGTATTATGGTGCACTAAAAGATGAAAAACTTCCTGGATTGATTTTGATCAAACGAAAGCAGTATAAATTGATCCGACTGCACAGGAGACCTCAGGAACTCGTCGGGACGATTTCAGGAAAATTTCGGCTCGAACCGACATCGGTCAAAAAGTAGTCGAATTAATGTGAATAGTAAAGTCAAAGTCAACATTTTACTTTGCATTTATGACATCATAAAGCCAAATTAATAAATGTGAGAAATTTGGTGGTTGGTGGCATTAATGGCCAAGATTGACTCACTTTTTGATCTAAAGGCTAAGATTTGGCCAAAATTAGCCAAATTTATTTTTTGACAAACATGGAAAGAATTAGCATGAAAGGTGTTGAAATCTCATTGGTCGAAAGCTAAATTAATTGGCTTCTTTGGTTGCTTAAGTCGGCAAACATGAAACAAAAGGCACCCGAAGCTTATTCACGCCAAAACAAAGAGAAACAAATTTTTCTAAGTGTCCTATAGAGAGAAAACGTGAGCCATCTTGGAGAACCAAAGGATTTCTTCAAAATTTTGAAACAAGAATTCAAGTTTGGCAAGCTAGCATCCAACTAATCAAGGTGAGCTTCAAAACTTGTAAAATTTCCCAATTTTTAGCCATGAAATCTGTGGGAGTAATGGGAAGAAAAAGATGAAAAATTGTTATGGAATTGATGAACTTATGTGTTGGTTTTGTGATATGTTGAATTAGGTTATTCATGCATTGGAATGGCATGAAAAAATGTGATTTTTGGCTTGTTTTCTCCATGAAATCTGTGGGTTGAATAGTGTGAAGGATGAAAAATTTTAAGTTGGTTTTGGTTGATTTGGTGCTTGGGTTTTGTTAAGGGTGTGATTAGAAGAAAAACCATGCATTTTGTTTAAAGAAAAACAAAGTTTTGGTTGGTTTTCCAAGGGTAAAACCGTGGGTTACTTTGTGTGGTTGATGAGGAATTGTTGTTGTTTAAGTGTTGTAATGCTTTAAATCATGTTTTGGTTAAATGTAAAGCATGATTTGTATGGTTATAAAGCTTGGAAAAATTTTGGAATTTAAAAACCCTAAAAGGCCGTGGGTTGTAATTAGGGTTTGGTGAATATTTTTGCATGATTAACTTGATGATTGGATAGTTCAAATCATGCATTTAAATATGAAAATGATGGTTATGTGGTTGAAAGCATGAAATAAGAAATTTGGTGCATGCTTACCTAAAATGGCCGTAGGGTATGAATGACTAAAAACCCTAAGAATTTTGTTGTAAAATGCATGGAAAATGGCTTGAAAATGTGCTAGGTAATGACATTGGAATAGCCTAAAAATTGGTTGAAAAATTGAAAAGTTTTGGTTAGGTTTTGAGTATGAAAACCGTGACTAAAACTAAGGGCAAAATTGAAAGAAATTATATGGAATGTGGTTCAAAATGTGAATTGGGAAATGTGTGAGCTTTTATGTAAAAGTTTGGGAAACCTTTACATAAAATAGGCTTGTGGTATAGTACGTGGCAGGTACATATGGTTCGAGGCGTACCTAACGCCGGTAGCCTTAAATTTACGCCGAAATGCTACTGAAATTTCGAAAACGGCATTTGGGGTAAAAAAGGAATTAAAAATAAAAGTTTAAAGTCAGGTCGGAAACTCGAGTCCCTAAAGGAAAATTGAATAAGGGAAACCTAAGGGGTGGTTTGTAAATAGTAACATGTCCCCTAAAAATGTAAAACGTGAGTGAAACTGAAAAACCAACCCCGAGGGGGGGGCGTTTTTGGGAAACGAAATAAAGGTCCCAGTTGGGTACGGAAAATCTGAGCCTCGGAGACCTAGATCGTGAACGTCTAGATGAACGTTTTAAATACTAGTAAAACGTCCATTTGAGACTCCGAAACGATAGAAAATCACTAAACCGACGTAAGGGTCGGAATAGTGCTTCCCGAGGGTCAAGAAAGTGAAAAATGGAAATAAAATAGAAACAGACCCAGTAATGAATAAAAAAGAGTCAGAAAAGTTCCTGAGAGCCAAAAATGCAGTCTGGATCGAGAAAATTCCGTCAGGGGCATAATTGTAATTTTGCCAAAATATAAGGGCAAAATCATAATTTTGTAAAAGTTGAGAAAAATGGGGAAAATGATAAATAAAGCCTAAAAAGTTATAAACAGGTTTTATTTAAGCTTTTTAATGAAAAATAAAAGCTATAAATTGAAATGAAATTAACAGATAAGGTTTTGTCTGTAGGATCCCAAAATTGACCCACAAGAAAAGCGATTAAAGATCCTAGAAGGAAAAAGGGGAAGAAACAGATAAGGTAAGTTCAGACATTTACCTGTCTGCAACATGTAGCATTATTATTGCTAACTTTGATGTACTAACTATAAGTTAGGTACATATGTGCTACGGGCACTATTATAGAGTAGAGAGAGAGACGAAAATGTGCTACGGGCACTATTGAGAATGGGACACATAATAAATTGTGCTTCGGGTACTAGAGCGAGGTTAATGAAACTCACTCACCTAAAATTAAAATGTGAACCATTCCTAACCACGGGGCAATATGAAGTCATCGGGTTAGAACTTTAAAAAGTCAGTAATGAAACCACTTTTGGCGTACCAGCCTTCCGTACAGAGAGGTAAATTTTGCCTTCGGGGCTATCATGATGAGATTAAGGCTATGGAGATCAACACTAATATACCGCTCCCAATCATATATAATTTTGCCTTCGGGGCTATGATGATGAGATTAAGGCTGTGGAGGTCAGCATTGATGTACCGCTCCCGTCATGTATAATTTCGCCTTCGGGGCTATGAGATTAAGGCTGTAGAGGTTAACAATAATGTACCGCCCCCAATCATGCACACTAAAATGGTACTGCCAACCTGAGCTCAAAACCAGAACATAATTAAAGATAATTACCTAAAACTGAAACTATGCCATAATTGAGCATAAGACAGTTTCGTAAGGGTACTAACATCGCGGTAGATGTACTGTGATATACTGTGTTGTGGTCAAACTTACTATTCATAATGAATAGTGGTCAAAGTTACTATTTATGATGAATAGTGATCAATGTTACTATTTACAATGAATAGTACTATTCATAAAAATTTTATTTCTTGTATATTTGAACTTACTGAGCCTGTAACTCACCATTTTTGCTTATGTTGCAGGTAAGCGACTAACTCAGTAGCTTTGTATGACTGGATGGCGGACGGGATAGCGCGTGTCAAATGGGATAGGAGGCAAGGGATATGGTCCTGCCAGAGTCTTTCCGCTGAGCGATAACAGAGAAAGGAAAGAGAAACAGTTCTTTTGTAAATATATATTTTGCAAAAGTGCTGTCTTATGTAAATTATTTTGTACTTGTAAACAAAGTGATTAGTGGATAATGTTTTACATGATGTTTAAAAAAAAAATTTCCCCAAAAAGCGTCATGTTTTAAAGAAAGATAGATTAGTCGGCGACCCATGAGAGTACAATCTATCGCAGTTAGCAATATAGCTTAACTGTAATAGTATTGTATGATCTCTACGAGGAGCGGGCCGTCACAGTTGGTATCAGAGCGGATTTACGATTGGTCGAGTTTAGATTACCGACTGTCGTCACAGTTAGTATATCAGAGCATTGTTGACCATATCCTGATTTGACACTTCCCGCATCCTGCACCGCAATCCAAGTAAGTAGTTTATTTAAGTTTAGTGAATTATTTTCTTATATGAAAATAATTATCTTATAGGTAGCACGATGACCAGACCTCCTTATGTGAGACCGCCGCTACCACAACCGAGAGGGGTGTTACGGTTATAGACGAGACCTATTGTGAGGCCATCTATTTCCCAACATCTGGTATTTAGACCCCCGGTGCCCGAGAGACCTCCAGCACCAGCACCAGCTCTTGTAGATGTAGTACAACCTTGACCGGTACTTCATCCACCAGTAGTAGTGGACATTCCAGTTGTTGGTGGACGCCAACATATTGGGGTGAGAGTTTCAGCTCGAGCAGTATAGGCATTCAGAGCTAGTGGTCCCCCTATGTTTGATGGTGGACGACAGCCAATGGAGACGAAGAACTGGCTCCATGCCATAGAGAGGATTATGGTGATGTGCGATATTGACCGAGAGATGTGGATCCAGTTGGCCATAAGTATGTTTCAGGGAGATGCTCAAGTATTCTAGGATTATTGTGACCAGGAGATTCTATTGGGATTCAGTTGGGCTGAGTTCTGTCAGCGATTGGCTTATCAATTTCTGCCTAAGGATCCGACACCGACTCCTGCACCTCCAGAGACACGAGAGGCAGTTACACCAGTGTATCCTGGATTTGATGAGGTTAAGGACTATATTCTCCAGATAGAGAGGATGGTCATGTTGTCTAGTGAGACAGTTATGTCTTACACAGTACGATTTGAAGAGACCATTAGGAAGAGATGTCCATTGCCCAACCTCAGTGAAGCAAACTGTCGTGAGCTGTTCTGGAGAGGTTTACCCATGGAGTTGAGACAGAGGGTGATTAAGCTATATCCTCCTACGCTCTAAGAGTTTGTAGTGACGATCAGGATGATTGAGAGGGAGATTTTGATTGAGCATCTGACGCAGAGTCGACGAGAGACACTGGCTCAAGATGAGATGATGGCACGCATCTTTGGGCCGAGAAGGATGCTGAACGATCATGAGGCTGGGCCGTCTAGACCACGAGGAGGTGATAACTCAGGATAGGGAGCATTACCTAGGGGTGGTGATGACTCAGATGATCCAGATAACGATGAGGATCCATAAGAATATCCTCTAGTCCCAGACACAGGGGATGTGTAACCAGTAGATGTATGCATGTACATAAGTAGCTTATAGAGAAAGCTCTTTTATATAGACTTATGGCCAATATGTATATGATGGTCGATGTATATATGACTGGTGATGGTTATGTATGATATATAAATGTTTTGTTATGAATGAAATATCAAAATGATTATATGTTGTACGATGATGTGTTACGATGATGTGGCTTTACATTACCCTGAATTTCGTAAATTTATATGATTTTACGAATGTGGTCATGGAAAAGCTAACGATGAATTGTTGTGCCATAATAGGATAATAGGTAAGATGGTGGATTTAT
This sequence comes from Antiaris toxicaria, assembly GCA_035233585.1. Taxonomy (NCBI): domain Eukaryota; kingdom Viridiplantae; phylum Streptophyta; class Magnoliopsida; order Rosales; family Moraceae; genus Antiaris; species Antiaris toxicaria. The sequence continues at coordinate 74,334,879 of CP141156.1, forward strand.
GAAATCGACCAGAAAGATGAGAACAACGTCCTAATATCATGGAGAGATTAGAGTAGATACAAGCCTTACTAGAAGCTCAGATGCAAGAAAATGCTAATCTGAGACAACGAGTAGATGAGTTAGAACAGAGGCAAGGATCTGAAGGTACCCAAGTAGAACAGGAAGCTGAGGTAGATCCGGTTATCCCTCCAGCTACTGTACATGAGAGAGTTCCTGAACCGCAACCGGTAGTAAATCTGGAACCCCTCTATGAAAGATTCAGGCGTATGAGGCTGCCAGAATTTGAAGGTTCTACAAATCTTCTAGAGGCTGAAGACTGATTGTCATCCTTGCAAGTGATCATGGAATTCATGAATTTAACTGACCAGGAAAAGGTCGCATGTGTGTTTTTTGTGTTAAGAAAAGATGCTCATTTTTGGTGGGACACTGTGCAAATGAGAAGAAATGTGTCTTTAGGCAGAATTTCCAGAAGAATTTAACCAGAAATATTATGACCCTGCATCTCTGAGACTACAGCAGAAAAAGTTCTTAGAATTGACGCAAAGAAATATGTCGGTGAGTAAAGTTTGTCGAAATTTTGATCAGTTATCCCGCTTATGTCCCTATGTAGTCCCTACTGAGAGGGAGAAAATACAGAAAATGATTGGGATGTTTAGGTCAGAAATTGCTGCATTGGTAGATACTGGACAGGTACCGCCTACTTCTGTAGCAGACTGTGTTAGTCGGGCCATAAGAGCTGAGTTTCACGTAGCCCGACAGAAAGAGGAGAGAGAGAAGCACTAGGAGGCCAAGAAGAAGGAGAGGGCTTTGGCTAAGTCTACACAAGCTGGTCAATCTAGCAAGCCAAATCAGAATGCTAAACCAGGTCAGGGCAATAATCAAGGATCCCAGCAAAATAAGAGGAAAGGCAATTTTACTGGAAACTGCCAGGAAAATAATCGAAACCAGCAACGAAGAATAGCTGGTAATGCGGAATCCAATGTACAAAATTATCCTACATGTGGGAAGAGACATTTTGGGCAATGCAGATTTAGGCCACTTGTTTGCTATGATGTGGAAAGGAAGGTCATTATGCCAGGAACTGTCCAAGCAACAGGCAGGGTGTACAAGGCACTTCCCAACAGCACCAGACACGCCCACAAGCTCATTCCCTTTAGGCCAGAGTTGAAGAGTCTCCAGTAAGGCCGCAATGCCAAGAGCGTGTGCCACGTGTTGATGCTTGTGTGATGTCCTACAGCAAGGAGGATGCAGAGGCAGGAACATCGAATGTGGTGACAGGTCAGCTTTCTGTCGCTAGTCATATAGCCTCTGTACTATTCGATTCCGATGCTACGCATTCTTTTGTTTCCTATGAATTTGCTGACAAGATAGGACTTCCTAAGGACTATATGGGAAGAATATTTAAGACAGCTTTACCCTCTGGGGAAGTATTGTTGTCCAATTACTGGCTACCTCATGTACTAGTATATATGGCAAATAGGGAGCTATATGCTGAGTTGATCGTAATGAAGATCGTGGATTACGATGTGATTCTAGGCATGGACTTCCTAGGGAAATATCAAGCTACAATCGACTGTCGAAACTGAAAAATAGTATTCTAACCCGAGGAGGAAGAGAGTTTCGAATACGTCGATACTTCTCGAAAACCCGGGAAGTTGATGATCAATTCGCTGAAAGCAAGTAAGCTGATGGCCAGTGGTTGTATGGGTACCTGGCATATGTGATGGATACTACAGAGGAACAGAAGTTTCAACCTGAAGATGTTCCTGTTGTTAATGAATTTCTTGACGTATTTCCATAAGAGTTACCAGGGATACCTCCAGAGAGAGAAATCTCGTTTGAAATTGAGTTGATGCCTGGAACGGCACCTATTTCCAAAGCACCATACCGCATGGCTCTAGTGGAGTTAAAGGAGCTGCAGGAACAATTAAAGGAGCTTTTGGACAAGGGATTCATTAGACTGAGTTATTCTCCGTGGGGTGCACCTGTGTTGTTCGTCAAGAAAAAGGATGGAATGTTCAGTTTATGCATTAATTACCAGGAGTTGAATAAGGTTATCAAAAATAGGTACCCGTTACCTAGAATTGATGACTTATTCGACCAGTTAAAAGGCACGGCGGTATTTTCCAAGATCGACTTACGATCAGGATATCATCAGCTGAGAATTAAAGAAAGTAATATTCCTAAGATGGCATTTAGGACTCGTTATGGTCATTATGAGTTCCTTATAATGCCATTCGGATTAACAAATGCGCCTGCAGCATTCATGGATTTAATGAACAGAATTTTTAAAGAGTATTTGGATAAGTTTGTCATTGTATTCATTGATGACATTCTTATATACTCAAAGACACATGAGGAGCACAAGGAGCATCTGAGGATCGTGTTGCATATGATAAGGAAGCATCAACTGTATGCCAAATTCTCAAAATCTGAGTTTTGCCTGGATAGGGTACATTTCCTCGGACATGTTGTATCCCAGGAAGGTATTGTTATAGATCCGATGAAGGTAGATGCAATTAACCAATGGCCTGCACCCAAGAGTGTGACGGAAATATGCAGTTTCTTAGGATTAGCTAGTTATTATCGGAGGTTTGTAGAGGGATTCGCGCGATTAGCTGCACCTCTTGTTGCTCTTACACGCAAGGAAAGGAAGTATGAGTCGACTATGGAATGCGAAAGAAGCTTCCAGGAGTTAAAGAGACAGCTCATAAGCGCACCAATCCTTACGCTTCCCACTGAAGGGAAGAAGTTTGTGATCTACAAAGATGCATCCAAAATAGGATTGGGAGCAGTCCTGATGCAAGGCAGCAAGGTAAATGCCTACGCTTCCTGTCAATTAAAGGATCATGAAAGGAATTACCCTACACATGACCTTGAACTTACTACAGTAGTGTTCGCACTTAAAATTTGGCGACACTATCTCTATGGAGCACAATATTAGATTTTTACTGATCACCAAAGCCTGGAGTATTTCTTCACGCAAAAGGAGCTCAATATGCGACAAAGGCGATGGTTGGAACTGGTAAAGGATTATGATTGTGAAATCCTATATCATCTAGGAAAAGCCAATCATGTAGCAGATGCTTTAAGTAGAAAGTCTACCAGATCGCACCAGCTACCGATAAAAAGGCTTCCGAAACTATTGCAGCAAGAGATAAATTAATTGAACTTGGAGCTAATATCTGGAAGATTGGCTGCACTCCAAGTGGAATCATCATTGTTTGAGGATATAAAGGATGCTCAAAGACGAGATCCAAGAATGATAAGTTCTCAAGAAGGAATTTCCAAGAATGGAATGATCCTTTATCAAGGAAGAATTAATGTTGCAGATGATAAGGAACTTAGAAGACGGATCATGTCAGAAACCCACGAGACACCATATTCGGTTCATCTCAGAGCTAGTAAGATGTATCAGGACTTGAAGTTACAGTTCTGGTGGAAAGGAATGAAGAACGATATAGCGAAATTCGTGAGCAGATGCATGACCTATCAGAGAATCAAAGCGGAACATAAACATCCAGCAGGAAGATTGGAACCTTTGGAGATTCCTGAATGGAAATGGGAACACATTACGATGGATTTTGTAGTGGGACTACTAAAAACCCGAGAAGGTTATGATGCCATCTGGGTTATTGTGGATAGACTGACCAAGACAACACGGTTTATAGTTGTCAAAATGACTTTTTCGTTGGAAAAGTTTGCTCAGTTGTATATAACTCATGTCGTCAGATTACATGGAGTACCAAAATCCATTGTATCAGATTGAGATGCACGATTCACTTCGAATTTCTAGAAGTGTGTGCAAGAAGCCATGGGTACTGAATTGAGACTCAGTACGGCATTTCATCTGCAAACAGACGGACAGTCAGAGCGGACCATTCGGACATTAGAGGACATGCTTCGAGCTTGTGTAATGGATTTTACGGGAAATTGGAACGAGAAGTTATCATTAATTGAATTCTCGTACAATAATAGTTACCAAGCTTCTATAGGTATGACACCTTATGAGGCTCTTTATGGACGGAAGTGCAGATCATCGATACACTGGTATGACCTGCGAGAGAAACAACTGCATAAGACAGATTTTATACGAGAAACTTCCAAGGCCGTTGTAAGAATTCAGCGTCAAATGAAAATTGCGCAAAGCCGACAAAAGAGTTATGCGGATAAGAGGCGGAGATCCTTGGAGTTTGATGAAGGAGACTTCGTGTTTCTTAAAGTATCGCCTATGAAGGGGATTTTGCATTTCGTTAAGAAGGGGAAATCGAGTCTAACATATATCGGACCTTATGAAATTATCGAACGCATTGGAAGGGTCACTTACAGATTAGCGTTACCTCCTGAATTGTCGGCAGTGCATAATGTATTTCATGTGTCGATGCTGAGAAAGTATATACCAGATCCATCCCATGTATTAGAGCATGAACCTATTCAGATCCACGAGGATTTGACATATGAAGAACAACCGATTCGAGTACTGGCTCGGGAAGAGAAAGTACTGAGGAATAAGACAATCCCACTAGTGAAGATTTTGTGAAAAAATCATAATATTGAAGAAGCTACGTGGGAATGAGAAGACGAGATGAGGAGTTTATACCCCTACTTATTCTAATTTTTGAGGACGAAAATTTTATAAGGAGGGGTGAATGTGACAACCGGGAAATTCAGGCATTCTTGGAAGAAAATATACAAATGTATGTATATAACAATTTGTACTATTTAAAGAGTGAAATAAATAAATTTATATTGTTTAGAATGTATTAAAATGTTCTAACAATACTGACGAGTAAGAATTCAATGTTGATAAAATTCACTGAATTGAAACGGGTGGAACGGTGCTAAAAACGGCATTGAAAACCCTAACTGGTGCATTATAGTGCACTAAAAGATGAAAAACTTCAGGGATTAATTTTGATCAAACGGAAGCAGTATAAATTGATCCGACTACACAGGAGACCTCAGGAACCCGCTGGGACGATTTCAGGAAAATTTCGGCTTGAACCGACATCGGTCAAAAAGTAGTCGAATTAATGTGAATAGTAAAGTCAAAGTCAACATTTTACTTTGCATTTATGACATCGTAAAGCCAAATTAATAAATGTGAGAAATTTGGTGGTTGGTGGCATTAATAGCCAAGATTGATTCACTTTTTGATCTAAAGGTTAAGATTTGGCCAAAATTAGCCAAATTTATTTTTTGAAAAAAATGGAAAGAATTAGCATGAAAGGTGTTGAAATCTCATTGGTTGGAAGCTAAATTAATTGGCTTCTTTGGTTGCTTAAGTCGGCAAACATGAAACAAAAGGCACCCAAAGCTTATTCACGCCAAAACAAAGAGAAACAAATTTTTTCTAAGTGTCCTATAGAGAGAAAACGTGAGCCATCTTGGAGAACCAAAGGATTTCTTCAAAATTTTGAAGCAAGAATTCAAGTTTGGCAAGCTAGTATCCAACTAATCAAGGTGAGCTTCAAAACTTGTAAAATTTCCCAATTTTCGGCCATGAAATCCGTGGGAGTAATGGGAAGAAAAAGATGAAAAATTGTTGTGGAATTGATGAAATTATGTGTTGGTTTTGTGACATGTTGAATTAGGTTATTCATGCATTGGAATGGCATGAAAAAAATGTGATTTTTGGGTTGTTTTCTCCATGAAATCCGTGGACTGAATAGTGTGATGGATGAAAAATTTTAAGTTGGTTTTGGTTGATTTGGTGCTTGAGTTTTGTTAAGGGTGTGATTAGAAGAAAAACCATGCATTTTGTTTAAAGAAAAACAAAGTTTTGGTTGGTTTTCCAAGGGTAAAACCGTGGGTTACTTTGTGTGGTTAATGAGGAATTGTTGTTGTTTAAGTGTTGTAATGCTTTAAATCATGTTTTGGTTAAATGTAAAGCATGATTTGTATGGTTATAAAGCTTGGAAAAATTTTGGAATTTAAAAACCCTAAAAGGCCGTGGGCTGTAATTAGGGTTTGGTGAATATTTTTGCATGATTAACTTGATGATTGGATAGTTCAAATCATGCATTTAAATATGAAAATGATGGTTATGTGGTTGAAAGCATGAAATAAGAAATTTGGTGCATGTTTACGTAAAATGGCCGTGGGGTATGAATGACTAAAAACCCTAAGAATTTTGTTGTAAAATGCATGGAAAATGGCTTGAAAATGTGCTAGGCAATGACATTAGAATAGCCTAAAAATTGGTTGAAAAATTGAAATGTTTTGGTTAGGTTTTGAGTATGAAAACCGTGGCTAAAACTAAGGACAAAATTGAAAGAAATTTTATGGAATGTGATTCAAAATGTGAATTGGGAAATGTGTGAGCTTTTATGTAAAAGTTTGGGAAACTTTTACGTAAAATAGGCTTGTGGTATAGTACGCGGCAAGTACATATGGTTCGAGGCGTACCTAATGCCGGTAGCCTTAAATTTACGCCGAAATGCTGTCGAAATTTTGAAAACGGCATTTGGGGTAAAAAGGGAATTAAAAATAAAAGTTTAGGGTCGGGTCGGAAACCCGAGTCCCTAAACGAAAATTGAATAAGGGAAACCTAAGGGGTGGTTTATGAATAGTAACCTGTCCTCTAAAAATGTAAAACGTGAGTGGAACTAAAAAACCGACCCCGAGGGGGGGGGGTTTTGAGAAACGAAATAAAGGTCCGAGTCGGGTACGAAAAATCCGAGCCTCGGAGACCTAGATCGGGAACGTCTAGATGAACGTTTTAAATACTAGTAAAACGTCCATTTGAGACTCCGAAACGATAGAAAATCACTAAACCGACGTAAGGGTCAGAATAGTACTTCCCGAGGGTCGGGAAAGTGAAAAATGGAAATAAAATAGAAACGAACCTGATAATGAATAGAAAAGAGTCAAAAAAGTTCCTGAGAGCCAAAAATGCAGTCTGGATCGAGAAAATTTTGTCAAGGGCATAATTGTAATTTTGCCAAAATATAGGGGCAAAATCATAATTTTGTAAAAGTTGAGAAAAATGGGGAAAATGATAAATAAAGCCTAAAAAGTTATAAATAGGTTTTATTTAAGCTTTTTAATGAAAAATAAAAACTATAAATGAAAATGAAATTAACAGACAAGGTTTTGTCTATAAGATCCCAAAATCGACCCACAAGGAGAGCGATTAAAGATCCAATAAGGAAAAAAGGGAAGAAACAGATAAGGTAAGTTCAGACATTTACCTGTCTACAACATGTAGCATTATTATTGCTAACTTTGATATACTAACTATAAGTTAGGTACATATGTGCTACAGGCACTGTTATAGAGTAGAGAGAGAGACGAAATGTGCTACGGGCACTATTGAGAATTGGACACGTAATAAATTGTGCTTCGGGCACTAGAGCGAGGTTAATGAAACTCACTCACCTAAAATTAAAATGTGAACCATTCCTAACCACGGGGCAATATGAAGTCACCGGGTTAGAACTTTAAAAAGTCGGTAATGAAACCACTTTTGGCGTACCAACCTTCCGTACAGGGAGGTAAATTTTGCCTTCGGGGCTATCATGATGAGATTAAGGCTGTGGAGGTCGGCACTAATGTACCGCTCCCAGTCATGTATAATTTTACCTTCGGGGCTATGATGATGAGATTAAGGCTGTGGAGGTCAGCACTGATGTATCGCTCCCGGTCATGTACAATTTCGCCTTCGGGGCTATGAGATTAAGGCTGTGGAGGTCAACACTAATGTACCACTCCTAGTCATGCGCACTAAAATGGTACTGCCAACCTGAGCTCAAAACTAGAACATAATTAAAGATAATTACCTAAAATTGAAACTATGCCATAATTAAGTATAAGACAGTTTCGTGAGGGTACTAACATCGCGGTAGATGTACTGTGATACAATGTGTTGTGGTCAAACTTACTATTCATAATGAGTAGTGGTCAAAGTTACTATTTATGATGAATAGTGATCAACATTACTATTTATGATAAATAGTACTATTCATAAAAATTTTATTTTTTTGCATGTTTGAACTTACTGAGCCTGTAGCTCACCCTTTTTGCTTATATTGCAAGTAAGCGACCAGCTCAGTTGCTTTGTATGACTGGATGGCGAACGGGATAGCGCGTGTCAAATGGGATAGGAGGCAAGGAATATGGTCCTGCCAAAGTCTTTCCGCTGTGTGATAACAGAGAAAGGAAAGAGAAACAGTTCTTTTGTAAATATATATTTTGTGAAAGTGCTGTCTTATGTAAATTACTTTGTACTTGTAAACAAAGTGATTAGTGGATAATGTTTTACATGATGTTTAAAAAAAAAATTCCCCAAAAAATGTCATGTTTTAAAGAGCGGCGACCCATGAGAGTACAATCTATCGCAGTTAGCGATATAGCTTAACTGTAATAGTATTGTATGATCTCTACGAGGGGCGGGCCGCCACAGTAGGAGATTTTGATTTTTATGGATAAGGATGAAGGGGAATTCAAGCGAGAAAATCCTACTTGGATTTTGATTCCTCTCCCTCACAAAAGTGGACAAAAATTGCTTGGATAAACCTAAGGGAATTTTGGTTTTTATATGGGTAAGGGTGAGATAAAATTCAAGTTAGAAAATCCTATTTCAATTTTGATTCTCCTTACACTAGGGTGGCCGAATCTAGCCTTGTTCTTGGGCTAGGGAAAATTCGGTTATAGTGGATAATGATGAGATAAAATTCTAGTTAAAATCCTATTTGAATTTAGAATACAAAATGTACCCTAAGGTGGCCAAATCTTCCCATGATTGTGGCCTATAGGGAATTCAGATTTTGTAAGGAAAAGAAGAGAGAAAATCTTCTCCTAGTCCAATTCGAATTCAAGGGATCACCTCATGCCAGTTTATAAATAGGGGTCCTGCCACTCTAATTCTCTTAGGCCACAGACTCTCAGGTGAGTAGGCTTATTGTTGCATAACTCACCATGACAATAAGTTCTTTAGAGATCTGGGTGATCAGAAGAAGGCTAACAGTGCTAGCATACCAGTTAAGGAACCAAGTGCCAACACACTCTACTATCCGAGAATTGGAGAATAGTAGAGAAGGCTAGTTGGTTGAAGCTCTCCAGTCATTCTCCTCCTACAGTTTGGCGTCCTCTGAGGTATGAGTTTATATTGTTATTAGTTTATTGTATATGGCATCACGAGATATTTAACAATCTTAAAAAAATTTTGTAATTGCACTGCACCGCTCTGATGCATTTTTATCGATTTTTTCCTACATTTTCGAATGAGGTACGGATACTATGAGTTTCTTGTTATGTTGTTCAGACTAACAAACACTTCAGCCACCTTCATGGATTTGATGAACCGCGTGTTCAAAGACTATTTGGATAATTTTGTCATTGTGTTCATCAATGACATACTTATATGCTCCAAGATGAAGGAGGAGCATGAAGAACACTTAAGGATCATCTTGCGTGTGTTACAGGATCATCAGCTATATGCTAAGTTCTCTAAGTGTGAGTTTTGGTTAGAAAAGGTCTATTTCCTAGGCACGTAGTCTCCAAGGTGGGAGTATCCATCAACCCAACAAAAATTGATGCAGCCAGCACGTGACCAGCCCCAGAGAACGTGACAGAAATACGTAGTTTCCTAGGATTAGCAGGATATTACCGGTGCTTTGTCGAGGGTTTTTCAAAGTTAGCCGTACCACTCACAGTGCTCACCAGGAAGGGAAAGAAGTTCGAGTGGACTGACAAATGTGAGGAAAGTTTTCAAGAGCTAAAATGAAGACTCACCAGTGCTCTAGTGCTAACCATTCTAGATGCTAGCCAAGGGAGCTTTGTGGTCTATAGCGATGCATCTAAAACCAAGTGGATGCAGAGTGGTAGCGTAGTTACGTATGCTTCACAACAACTCAAGGACCACAAGAAGAACTACCCTACGCAAGATCTGGAGCTAGCAGCGGTAGTTTTTACGCTAAAAATATGGAAGCACTACCTCTACGAAGTTAAGTATGAGATCTACACCAACCACCAAAGCCTTAAATACATTTTTACACAAAAAGAGCTCAACATGAGGTAGCGAAGATGGCTAGAGTTGGTCAAGGATTACGACTGTGAGATCCTATACTATTTGGGAAAAGCCAAAATCAAGATCAAGGCTAGCCAAGAGCTCGATTTGTCCTTGGTTGAGCCAAGAAAGGAAGCTATAAAGGATGAAGGTTCAGAGTTTAGAGTCTTTAAGGATGACATACTCTATTATAAGGATAGCGTGTATGTTTCGAAGGATGAAGAGCTCAAGAAACGAATCCTTTCTGAAGCTCATGAGACACTATATTCTGTACATCCAGGATGAACAAGGTGTACAAGGACCTGAAAGGAAGTTTTTGGTAGTCGGGAATGAAGAACGACATCGTTGAGTTAGTAGCCAGATACCTTATGTGTCAGAAGGTTAAGGCAGAACACCTACATTTGGCAAGAAAATTACAAAAGATTGAGCTACCCAAGTGGAAATAGGGCCAGATTATGATGGATTTCGTAGTCAAATTGCTGAGGACATCCAACGGTAATAATGCAATCTGGGTGATTGTAGACAGACTGACAAAATCAGCTCGATTTCTAGCCATAAAGGTTAGCTATTCGATGGAATAATTAGTGGAGATTTATGTGGTTCAGATCATAAGACTGCATGAAGTGCCAAAGTCGATCATTTCAGATCATGAAAGATGCTTCACCTCTAGGTTTTGACAAAGCATTCAGGCCGTACGAGGATCTAAGTTGAAATTCAGCACAGCCTTCCACCCTCAGTCTGACAGACAATCTGAGAGGACCATACAGATGTTAGAGGACATGTTGAGAGCCAGCGTCCTAGACTTTAAGGGAAACTAGGATCAGAAGCTACCCCTGATTGAGTTCTTGTACAACAACAACTACCACTTCTCAATCGGGATGGCACCTGACGAGGCGCTTTATGGAAGGAAATGTAGATCCCCAGTTCATTGGCAAGAGACCGGAGAGAAACAACTAGTTAGCAAGGACTTCATCAAGAATACAATGGCAGACGTGAAGCTAATATGAGAAAGGTTAGATACAGCGCACAGTCGCCATAAGAGTTTTATAGATAAGCATCGTAGACCCCTCGAGTTTCAAGAAAGTGTTAGGAAATACCCTAAGCATGAGAGACATATTAATGTATTTATTTTAAACTAGATAATAAAATTATATATAGAGGTTATTCATTACATTGCTGTTTGTCTTTATTCTATTTACATGTTAAAGTAAATGTAAGCAAATATAGCTCACTGACTGCTTGTGTTAAAACTATTAGAACGTTGCATGCAATGGACTTTTGTATGCAAGAAGATAATGTTCTAAAGTAAGCGGTCTAAACTAAGGTCTGTAGTCTATGGGGTTAGACCGAGCATCTAACTCATGTTAAGACTATTATGTTGTCTAAAGCCCTGGTGGGGACAGTTTGTCTTGACTGTCCGGAGCATAGACTCCCAAGTAGAGACATAGATATGTTGCTTGGTGGTGACATATTAGATCGGGACTAAAGTATGATTGATTTACGTAGTCTACTATGAGTGGATCAATCTACTTTTGATGTTCATTATGTAATGACCTTAATCTTGAGTAAATGAACTACTTCATGTATATGACTTGTGTACTTTGATGTTCCAATGGCTAAACCGTCTCAGAGGTAATAAGCTTATAAACTGGTTCGTTGGGTGCATGACTTGTATACGATATAGGGTTTGTTTATAGATATCAGAATCATAGCTCCAAGGAGTTAAAGGTATCCTCTTAAAGGCATTATACTGGATGTGAAATGGACAAGGCCTTGGGTCGTCTGCTGGGCAGATGACTTCTTATTCACATATAGTGAATAATCATTTTCTTATTCGATAGTATAATGGAACTTTAAGATAGCCTGATCAGTAAGATTAAACAGACTTTGACCTAAGGCTGATCATGGATATCATATGAGGGTTTTGCATACATGACAAGGTCATTGGACATTAGCTTGTCACAGGCTTTCGTAATACGGTATATAATTTGGAGTTCAGTTTCAGGTTTATAGTGGTGTGACTCTGAAATTAGTGATCATATGATTAAGTTGTTCGATACAGAATGATGATCATATGGATTCACAGGAGCTTGATTGTATATGTCTAATTGGTCCTTCTACTAGCTCCACATAATTCCTTAATGGTTGGCAAATTGATTTATGTATGCTTACTAGCTAGTTGATTATGCATGGATGGTGTTGACATAGGATTAGGATGGTGGACAAGATTCTCTTCGGTTGAATTCATATTTTGTTTTGGATAATAGAGTACACAATTATTCGAACTCCAAATAAAGTTGCCATGATTTTATTTGAGATTGGATTGGAGTTGTAGAAAATTATCCATGAGAACAAAAATTTGAAATATAACTTTTTGTGGATTTTGAAATTTGAATTTTGAAATTTGAAATTTGAAATTTAAATTTTGAATTTGAAATTTGAATTTAAAATTTAAATTTGAAATTCGAATTTGACATTTGAATTTGAAATTTAAATTCAAAACTTAAGTTTGAAATTTGAAATTGAAGTTTGAATTTTGAAATTTGAACTTTGAAATTTGAAATTCAAATTTTGAATCACAATCCATATAGGATTCGAATTTTTTGTGGATTATCCACAAGAGAAAATTCGGTTTTGATTTGGATAAAGGAGAGGAAAATCTTGTTTGAATCCTACTTGAATTTTGAATCCCAATCCTAACTAACTTGGTCCAAAATTGTTGAGGAAAATCCTCCTAGATATTTTCAATTTTTGTAGATAAGATTTAGTAAAAAATTCAAGTTTTAATCCTAGTTGAATTTTGATTTCCTCCCTACTTTTTATTGTCGAAAATTTTAAGGGAATCTCAAGGGAGATTTTCGGTTTTAATTGGATAAGGATGAGATAAAATTCAAGCTTGAAAATCTTATTTGAATTTTGATTCTTTCCATCACAACATGGCCGAAAATTTTATGGAAAAATCCTAATAAATTTTCGGATTTTTTGGTTGGTTAATTGTGAGATAAAATTCAAGTTAAAATCTTGTTTGAATTTTGAATGCAAAATCAAGTTAAAATTCAGATTTTGCATGTGGATAAGAGAGAAAATCTTCTCCTAATCCAATTTGAATTCAGAGGATCACGTCATGCAAGTCTATAAATAGATGTCCTGCCACTCCAGTTCTCTTAGACCACAGACTCTCAGGTGAGCAAGCTTATTGTTGCATAACTCACCGTGACAATAAGTTCTTTAGAGATCTGGATGGTCAGAAGAAGACTAACAGTGCTAGCATACCAGTCGAGGAACCGAGTGCCCACACACTCTGCCATCCAGGAATTAGAGAATAGTAGAGAAGGCTAGCTGGTTGAAACCCTCCAGTCATTCTCCTCCTGCAGTATTGACGTCCTCTTGAGGTATGAGTTTTATTGTTGTTGGTTTATTGTATATGGCATCATGAGATTGAAGGAAAATAAATCGGTAAAAATGTATCAGAGTGACGCAGTGGAACAATAAAAAATTTTAGATCGTTAAATATCTCATGATGCCACATACAATAAATCAACAACAATTAAAACTCATACCTCAAGGATGCCAATCTGCAGGAGGAGAATGACCGGAGGCTTCAACCAACTAGCCTTCTCTACTATTCTCCAATTCCCGAATGGCTGAGTGTGTGGGCACTCTGAACCTCAATCGGTATGCTAGCACTGCTAGTCTTCTTCCGACCACCCAGATCTCTAAAGAACTTTATTGTCACGATGAGCTGTGCAACAATAAGCCTGCTCACCTAAGAGTCTGTGGTCTGAGAGAACTGGAGTGGCAGGACCTCTATTTATAGACCTGCATAAGGTGATTCTCTGAATTTGAATTGGACTAGGAAAAGATATTCTCCCTTATCCATAACCATAAAAATCTGAATTTTCTATGGGAGATTCTCAACAATAAAATTCGGCCATTATGGATAAATCCAATCCAAATCTAAACAAGATTTTAACTAGAATTTTATCTCCCCTTTTTCAACCAAAAAATCCGAAATTCCTAGGAGAAAATCTCCTCATAAAATTCGGCCACTTTTAGGATAAGGGAGAATCAAAATTCCACTAGGATTTTCAAGCTTGAATCTTATCTCAACCTTATCCAAAATAACCGAATTTTCCTAGGAGATACACTCCAAAATTTCGGCCACTTTTCAGGGAGGAGAGAATCCAAATTCAACTGGGATTGAAACTTGAATTTTTCCCTTTAAACCTTATCCACAAAAACCGAAATTCCATTAAGGATTATCCTCAAAATTTCGTCCACCTTTTGTTAGGATTTAGATTCAAAATTCAAGTAGGATTCTAACAAGATTATCCTCTCCAAATCCAACTTAAATTCGAATTTCAAACCTTGTGGATTTTCCACAACAAATTCGAATCCCACTTGGACTGTGATTCAAAATTTGAATTTCAAATTTCAAATTTCAAATTTCAAATTTAAATTTCAAATTCAAATTTCAAATTCGAATTTCAAATTCAAATTTCAAATTCAAATTTCAAATTCAAAATTCAAAATTCAAATTTCAAATTTCAAATTTCAAATTTCAAAATCCACAACACGGTTGTGTTTCAAATTCTTGTTCTCATGGATAATTTTCTATAACTTCAATCCAATCTTAAATAAAATCATGGCAACTTTATTTGGAGTTCGAATAATTGTGTACTCTATTATCCAAAACAAAATCTGAATCCAATCAGAGAGAATCTTGTCTACCATCCTAATCCTGTGTCATCACCATCCATGCATAATAAACCAGCCAATAGCATACACAAATCAATTTGCCAAATGTTAAGGAATTATGTGGAGCTAGTAGAGGGACTGATTGGACATATATAATCGGGCTCCCGCAAATCCATATGATCATCATTCTTTTACCGAACAACTCAATCATATGATCACTAGTTTCAGAGTCACACCATTATAAACCTGAAACTGAACTCCCAATTATATACCGTATTACGTAAGCCTGTGACAAGCTATCATCCAATGACCTTGTCATGTATGCAGAACCCTCATATGATATCCATGATCAGCCTTAGGCCAAAGTCCGTTTAATCCTACTGATCAGGCTATCTTAAAGTTCCATTATACTACCGAATAAAGAAAATGATTATTCACCATATGTGAATAAGAAGTCATCCGCCCAGTAGATGACCCAAGGACTTGTCCATTTTCACATTCAGTATAATGCCTTTAAGAGGATACCCTTAACTCCTCATTAGAGCTATGATTCCAATATCTGTAAACAAACCCTTCATCGTATACAAGTCATGCACCCAACGAACCGGTCTATAAGCTTACTACCTCTGAGATGCTTTAGCCATTGGAACATCAAAGCACACAAGTCATATACATGAAGCTGTCCTTTTACTCAGGATTAAGGTTACTGTATAATGAACGTCAAAAGCAGATTGATCCACTCAAAGCAGACTTCGTAGATCAATAACGCTTTAGTCCCAGTATAATATGTCACCACCAAGAAACATATCCATGTCTCTACTTAGGAGTCCAGCTCCAGACAGTCAAGACAAACCGTCCCCTCCAAGGCTTTAGATAACATAATAGTCTAAACATGAGTTAGATACTCAGTCTAACCATAGACTACAGACCATAGTTTAGACTGCTAACTTTAGAACATTGTCTTCTCGCATACAAAAATCCATTGCATGCAACGTTCTAACAGTTTAACACAAGCACTCAGGGAGCCATATTTGCTTACATTTACTTTAACATGTAAATAAGACGAGGACAGATAGCAATGTAATGAATAACCTCTATATATAATTTTATTATCCAGTTCAAAATAAATACATCAAAATGTCTCTAACGCTTAGGGCATTTCCTAACAATCTCCCACTTGCCCTAAGCCAGCAGATGTGCCATGTTACGCATCCCCATCGCCTCTACGTGCCTCTCAAAGCTTCTAGCCAACAAAGTCTTAGCAAAGGGATCGGCGATGTTGTCCTCGGATGCAATCTTATATACATCCACTTGTCCTGTCTCCACGTGCCCTCTAATAATATGATATCTTCGATCAATGTGCTTGGTCCTCTTATGGTGCCAAAATTCCCTTGTGTTGGCAATAGCCCCTGTATTATCACAGTAAAGTGTGATAGGCTTGTCAACACCCGGAATGACCTCAAGGTCTCTAAAGAACTTGCGGAGCCAAACCGCTTCTTTAGATGCCTCAGCCGCAGTCACATACTTAGCCTCCATAGTAGAGTCAGTTGTGCAGCCCTGCTTCACGCTCCTCCACACAATGGCGCCTCCTCAGAGTAAAAACACTGATCCAGATGTCCATTTCCTCGAATCCTTACAAGTCTGGAAGTCTGAGTCCGTGTATCCTACGGGTGTTAGGTCCCCTCCAGAATACACCAGCATATAATCCCTCGTTCTCTTAAGATACTTGAGTATATGCTTTACTGCTTGCCAGTGCTTGGTTCCAGATTTGCTTGATATCGACTCACCATACCTACTGTAAAACATATATCCGGGCGAGTGCAAAGCATAGCGTACATAAGGCTACCCACAGCAGATGCATAAGGGACCTTACTCATACGCTCTCTTTCTTCCGATGTCTTGGGACAGTCATCCAATGAAAGAGTTAGGCCTGCAATAGAAGGTTGTGAGCCTTTCTTTGCCTCTTGCATTGCATATTTGTCAATTATTGTATCTATGTATGAAGCTTGGGATAACGCTATCATTTTGTTCTTTCGATCTCTGAAGAGACGAATGCCTAGAACATAATTAGCTTCTCCCAAGTCCTTCATGTCAAATTGTTGGTGTAACCAAAGCTTGACCGATGATAAGTTCCCTACATCATTCCCAATGAGTAGTATATCATCGACATAGAGTATCAGAAAGACCACGTTTCCATCCTTAATACGTTTATAAACACAAGGTTCATCAACGTTCTGCTCAAAACCGAATGTCTTAATCGCTTGATCAAACCTCTGGTTCCATGAGCGGGATGCCTGCTTTAATCCATAAATGGATCTAAGCAACTTGCAGACTTTCCTATCTTGGCCTTTTGCTACAAACCCTTCGGGCTGTATCATATAGATACACTCTTCAAGATGGCCATTCAAGAATGCCGTCTTGACATCCATTTGCTAGATCTCGTAATCGAGAGCCACAGTAATGGACAGAAGAATACGGATAGACTTCAGCATAGCAACAGGCGAAAAGGTTTCATCGTAATCGATTCCAGCCTTTTGCGTGTACCCCTTTGCAACCAATCTAGCTTTGAAAGTTTCCACTCTCCCTTCCGTATCCTTCTTTCTTTTGTAGACCCATTTGCATCCAATGGGTTTTATCCCATTCGGTAAATCTACAAGTTCCCAAACAGAGTTGGATTTCATAGAATCCATCTCATTGTTCATAGCCTGTTTCCAAGATTTAGAATCAACAACATTTACAGCTTCATCATAAGTGACCGGATCATCCTCATGCGCATGAGCCTCGGCCTGGTATACCTCAGCATCATACATGAAGAAATTAGGTTTTTTAGAAACCCTCCCACTACGACAAGGTACCCTAATTGTTGATCGTCTGTAGGTCTTTCACTGGAACTCGGACTTGCATCCAAGACCGAAATCTGTGGAGCAGTTCTTTCACCCGATAACTCCTCTAGCACCACTTTGCTTCGAGGCTTAAAGTCATTCATGTGACTTTCCTCTAAGAATGTCACAAGGGTTGAGACAATGACCTTTTGTTCCTTCGGGTTATAGAACAGACCTCCTTTTGTTCCTTTTGGATACCTTACAAACATGCACAATTCTGATCTTGGTTCCAACTTTTTCGCATCCCCATCCAGTACATGCGCCGGACAGCCCTATATTCTCATATGTCCAAGGGAGGGCTTCCTGCCACGCCACAATTCATACGGAGTTCTGAGAATTGATTTGCTCGGAACCTAGTTCAGAATAGAGCACGCCGTTTGTAAAGCATATCCCCAAAATGATAATGGCAGCGTTGAATAAATCATCATGGACCGTACCATATCCAATAAGGTCCTGTTTCTCCTTTCGGCTACACCATTCTGTTGTGGAGTACCAGGTGCAGTCAATTGGGATAAAATCCCGTTCTCTCCAAGATGTCCTAGAAATTCATCGGAGAGGTATTCGCCACCTCGATCAGATCGAAGTGTCTTCATGGATTTATCCAATTGCTTTTCCACTTCCGCACGATAGTCTTTGAACTTGTCAAAGGTTTCGCTCTTCTGGTGCATCAGATACACATATCCATACCTCGAGTAATCATCTATAAAAGAGACATAATACTCGAACCCTCCTCGTGCTGTGACGTTCATGGGGCCACATACGTCAGTGTGCACAATTTCTAAGAGCTCCTGAGCCCTTGTACCCTTAGCTCCAAAAGACCTCTTAGTCATTTTACCCTCTAGACAAGACTCACATTAGGGAAGTCGTACCTCCTCCAGAGATTCCAGAGGACCGTCTTTCACCAATCTTTGAATCCTATCCTGATTAATATGACTAAGTCTTAAATGCCAAAGATACGCCTTGTTAGAGTGAGAAACTTTCAACCTTTTAGTGTTATCAATTAATTCAGTGTCAAGCAGTGAGTACGTCTTTGGTTTGATCAAATATAGGTTTCCATCCATCCATCCAGAATAGATAAAAGACTTATTTCTATGAATATCAACTCTTTTACTAAAAGAAACTGAATAAGAATCCTTTATTAAACAAGCTACCGATATAAGGTTCCTCCTAAAATTAGGAACATAAAAACAGCCTTTTAATACAATAAACCTAAATTGATCAAAATAAAGGTAAACATCTCCCACTGCCTCAGCCACCACAAAGCTGCCGTCCCCAGTTCGCAATGAGAGGTTCCTATCATGTAGACTTCTCGTTTCCACGAACCCCTGTATAGAACACAAACATGATTAGTGGCGCCCGAATCAATGACCCAAGTGTCTTTCGATTCTTCCACCAAACACGCTTCTAAGTAAAGAAGTTCCTTACCTTCCTTGCCCTTGGCGGCTAGGATTTCCCAGCAAGCCTTCTTGAAGTGACCTACCTTCCCACAGCGGAAGCACTTGGACTTTTTAGGGTCCCTGGGCTTCTTGTTCTTCTTCTTCTTCTTCCCATCTGAGACAGGAGGATTAGAAAAACTGGAAGCCGCTTACTTCTGATTTGGCCTCTTCCTCTTCCGTGAGGGTTTGGAAGATTCTGCCAAATTGGCCTCACCTTTGGGTTGGACAGCATCCATATCCCTGATCATCCGCTCATAAGCTTGGAGTTGCTTCATGAGCTCGGTTAGTCCTAACTCCCTTGTCGCCAGATTGTATGCGGCCTTAAACCCCACAAAATCTTTAGACAGAGTTTTGAACAGCATCTTGATCTGGGTGTTGTAGTCCAATTCAGCACCGTTTTCGGCAGCCTCAGCGAAGAATCCCATTAGAGTGATCATATGGTCCTTCACCGGAGTACCCGCCTTCTGCTTAGAGTTCATAATACTGGTGATAGCGAACTGTCGAGCCAATTTTTGTTGGCCTCCGAACATGTCCTCCAGATTTTCCATGATCTCCGTAGTAATTTGATAAGTCTCATGCTACTTTTGTAAAGCACTCGTCATGCTAGCAAGTATGTAGCATCGAGCTATATCATTGGATTTTCTCCAACGAGCATAGGCAACCGGGACCTCCTCAATCAGTGTGTCAGGTTTTGGCCCTGGTGGGCATGGTTCGTCCAGTACGAACTTGTGTCTCTCGCAACTGAGAACTATTAACAGATTTCTTTTCCAATCCTTATAATTGTCACCATTCAGTTTATTCTCAGTAAGCATTGAAATGAGGGGTGTCGGTGACATTTTGAACTGAAATAAAATTATACTAGACATCATTACAAAGCCCAAGCAAATATACAGATAATTTAGCAAATAAAACATACAAGTATGTTCCTACATGAAACTTGAAAAACATGTAGCATTGCAACGGTAATTCTCAGCACCTATTGCCCCAAGCCACCGAGGGGTAGTCATGAAAACAAATAGCCGGAACATAGACCCCGTCTAATTAATATATGTTGCCTTAAATCCTCCAAGGTTAAGACATATATTAATAACTGCTTATTTGGCCACCAGTTTAGTTAATAGAGCTTCTAGAGAAGGTTAATAACTAAATGAGTCTTGAGTGTATAACCATTGTTTACGTAGCCCAATCCACATCCTACCAAGCCACCGAGGGGTGGTCATGAATAGGATCGTACCTAAACACGTTTTCCACATAGGAGATCCAATCTAGTATACCGGCGGTAGTAAACACCTACCGAGGGGTGTGGTCAGGGCAGAACTGACGCGAGGCGTTACCATACTTTCATATATGGATCAACAATGGAGGTCGTGGGTTTTGTTTGAAACCCTCTCCCACTCAATATTTTGAAAAACATGCAAGTTTTGACAAATTATGTATGATCAATATAGTATGAGCGGCACTCACCTATCCTATATGACATGTTATCAAATATGCATACAAAACATCTATCAATACATATTTATACATCCATGACATATCACAGAAAAAATAATTGACAGAATAACCAAGCTATGGTTCCATCCTAGAACAAAGAAAATAAAGATTACAAAATTCCATCCAAAGCATTCTTTGGGTCTTGAATTCTGTTCTGTCTTCTTGTATCCATCTTTATGTAGCCTCTCCATTTATTTCTCATCCCAAGAATTATTTACAATTTAAATCTCCAAAAATTTAAAATTCAAATTCAAATTCCAAATTCGAATTTCAAATTTAAATTTCCAATTCAAATTTTAAACAATTTTAAACATCATGTGTAATAATATGCAATTTCAAAAATTTCAAATTTTCAATTACATATTTTTAAACATGATTTAAAATTAAATTTCTAATTTAAAAATCAAAATTTTTCGATTTTTAGACCGTCGTACCGCTGCCTCCGAAGGCGGCAGCCGCCGTGGGCAGCCACCAGCCCCAAAGGGGCTGGTAGCCCACGGCTGCCCCCTATGTGCAGCCTTGCCGGGCTGCAGGCCAAGCCTGCAGTGCCAGGCTGCACACCCAGGCTGGGCGTAGCAGCCGCCAGGCTGCAGGCAGCGCCTGTAGGCAGAGGCTGCATGCCCAGGCTGCGGCCAGCCTTGGGCAGGCCATGTCCACCCTTGGCTGCAGGCCAAGCCTGCGGCCATGGGTGGTGTTGGCCTACACAGGGGCTGCCGCAGCCCCATCCTGCCCGATGGCAGGGGCTGCAACCCCACCAAGGCCCGTCGGCCTATCCCGAGGGGTCGTGTCTCGATTTTCGTGCCATATTCCAATTTACTTATTAGGATCTCCAAAAATTAATTTGAATCCCAATTAAATTGAAATTTTCCACACAATTAAAATTTCAACATTTAAATCAAATTTAACTTTTGGGAAAAAAATAAATTACGGTCTTCAATCTTCAATCTCCTCCAAGAATAATTACATAAAATTTCCTAAACCGTTTCCGGTGTACAAAAATTATAACCATAAAAATTCTAAGAGACAAAAATTAAAATCCATGGGAAAATTACAGTGTTAATAAACTGCTCCCATGGTTACATAAAAATTCCTAAATACAATTTTTCTAAATTCTAAGGAACCATAACCGGTATAAACAAGCATGCTTATAATAATTCAAAAAATTAAAATAACCACATACTTTATACATAATCCATGATAACAACATAAAGGAACCCTAAAATGCCACTCTCTAAATATCAAATCCATACATAAATAAAAAGACTAAGTAATTATCTAATTTATGTACATGGCATAGTCATGAGATGGCTCTGATACCAATTGAAGGAAAATAAATCGGTAAAAACGTATCAGAGTGGCGCAGTGGAACAATAAAAATTTTAGATCGTTAAATATCTCATGATGCCATATACAATAAATCAACAACAATTAAAACTCATACCTTAAGGACGCCAATCTGCAAGAGGAGAATGATCGAAGGCTTCAACCAACTAGCCTTCTCTACTTTTCTCCAATTCCCGAATGGCTGAGTGTGTGGGCACTCTGAACCTCGATCGGTATGCTAGCACTGCTAGTCTTCTTTCGACCACCCAGATCTCTAAAGAACTTTATTGTCACGATGAGCTGTGCAACAATAAGCCTGCTCACCTGAGAGTCTATGGTCTGAGAGAACTGGAGTGGCAGGACCTCTATTTATAAACCTGCATGAGGTGATTCTTTGAATTTGAATTGGACTAGGAAAAGATATTCTCCCTTATCCATAACCATAAAAATCTGAATTTTCTATGGGAGATTCTCAACAATAAAATTCGGCCATTATGGATAAATCCAATCCAAATCTAAACAAGATTTTAACTAGAATTTTATCTCCCCTTTGTCAACCAAAAAATCTGAAATTCCTAGGAGAAAATCTCCTCATAAACTTCGGTCACTTTTAAGATAAGGAAGAACCAAAATTCCACTAGGATTTTCAAGCTTGAATCTTATCTCAACCTTATACAAAATAACCGAATTTTCCTAGGAGATACACTCTAAAATTTCGGCCACTTTTCAGGGAGGAGAGAATCCAAATTCAACTGGGATTGAAACTTGAATTTTTCCCTTTGAACCTTATCCACAAAAACCAAAATTCCATTAAGGATTATCCTTAAAATTTCGTCCACCTTTTGTTAGGATTTAGATTCAAAATTCAAGTAGGATTCTAACAAGATTATCCTCTCCATATCCAACTCAAATTCGAATTTCAAACCTTGTGGATTTTCCACAACAAATTCGAATCCCACTTGGACTGTGATTCAAAATTTGAATTTCAAATTTCAAATTCGAATTTCAAATTCAAATTTCAAATTTCAAATTTCAAATTTCAAATTTCAAATTCAAATTTCAAATTCAAATTTCAAATTCAAATTTCAAAATCAACAAAACAGTTGTGTTTCAAATTCTTGTTCTCATGGATAACTTTCTACAACTCCAATCCAATCTCAAATAAAATCATGGCAGCTTTATTTGGAGTTCGAATAATTGTGTACACTATTATCCAAAACAAAATCTGAATCCAACCGGAGAGA
Organism: Antiaris toxicaria; assembly: GCA_035233585.1. NCBI lineage: Eukaryota > Viridiplantae > Streptophyta > Magnoliopsida > Rosales > Moraceae > Antiaris > Antiaris toxicaria. The sequence continues at coordinate 74,357,965 of CP141156.1, forward strand.
ATCTTGTCTACCATCCTAATCCTGTGTCATCACCATCCATGCATAATAAACCAGCCAATAGCATACACAAATCAATTTGCCAAACGTTAAGGAATTATATGGAGCTAGTAGAGGGACTGATTGGATATATATAATCGGGCTCCCGCAAATCCATGTGATCATCATTCTTTTATCGAACAACTCAATCATATGATCACTAGTTTCAGAGTCATACCACTATAAACCTGAAACTGAACTCCCAATTATATACCGTATTATGTAAGCCTGTGACAAGCTATCGTCCAATGACCTTGTCATGTATGCAGAACCCTCATACGATATCCATGATCAGCCTTAGGCCAAAGTCCATTTAATCCTACTGATCAGGCTATCTTAAAGTTCCATTATACTACCGAATAAAGAAAATGATTATTCACCATATGTGAATAAGAAGTCATCCGCCCAGTAGGCGACCCAAGGCCTTGTCCATTTTCACATTCAGTATAATGCTTTTAAGAGGATACCCTTAACTCCTCATTAGAGCTATGATTCCAATATCTGTAAACGAACCCTTCATCGTATACAAGTCATGCACCCAATGAATCGGTCTATAAGCTTACTACCTCTGAGACGCTTTAGCCATTGGAACATCAAAGTACACAAGTCATATACATGAAGCTGTCCTTTTACTCAAGATTAAGGTTACTGCATAATGAACGTCAAAAGCAGATTGATCCACTCAAAGCGGACTTCGTAGATCAATCACGCTTTAGTCCCGGTCTAATATGTCACCACCAAGCAACATATCCATGTCTCTACTTAGGAGTCGAGCTCCAGATAGTCAAGACAAACCGTCCCCTCCAAGGCTTTAGACAACATAATAGTCTTAACATGAGTTAGATGCTCGGTCTAACCCCATAGACTACAGACCATAGTTTAGAATGCTAACTTTAGAACATTGTCTTCTCGCATACAAAAATCCATTGCATGCAACGTTCTAACAGTTTAACACAAGCAATCAGGGAGCCATATTTGCTTACATTTACTTTAACATGTAAATAAGACGAGGACAGATAGCAATGTAATGAATAACCTCTATATATAATTTTATTATCCAGTTCAAAATAAATACATCAAAATGTCTCTAACGCTTAGGGCATTTCCTAATAGAGATATTTAACCATCTTGAAATATTTTTATTATTCCGTTGCACAGCTCTGACGCTTTTTTATCGATTTTATTCCCACAATTGGTATCAGAGCCATCTCGTGACTATGCCATGTACATAAATTAGACAATTAATTAGTCTTTTTTATTTATATATGGATTTGATATTTAGAGAGTGGCATTATAGGATTCATTTATGTTGTTATCATGTATTATGTATGTAGTATGTGGTTATTTTAATTTTTAAATTATTATAAGCATGCACGTATTATGCCGGTTATGGCTTTTTAGAATTTAGAAAATTGTAGCTAGGAATTTTTATGTAACCATGAGAGCGGTTTATTATCACCGTAATTTTCCCTTGGATTTTAATTTTTTGCCTCTTAGAATTATTATGATTAGAATTTTTGTACACCGGAAACGGTTTTGGAAATTTTATGTAATTATTCTTAGAGGAGATTGAAGTTTGAAAATCGTAATTTATTTTTCGCAAAAGTTAAATTTAATTTAAAGGTTGAAATTTTGATTGTGTGGAAAATTCCAATTTAATTAGGATTCAAATTAATTTTTGGAGATCCTAACGGGAAAATTGGAATATGACATGAAAATCGAGGCACAACTCCTCTGGGGTAGGCCATCGGCCTTAATGGGGTTGCAGCCCCTGCCCTCGGGCAGGATGGGGCTGCGGCAACCCCTGTCCAGGCCAAGACCACCCACGGCCGCAGGCTTTGCCTGTAGCTAGGGGTGGCTGTGGCCCACCCAAGGGTCGGCCAGCCTTTGTGCGTGTAGCCCATGGCTGTAGGCACTGCCTGTAGCTTGGCGGGTTGCACTCAACCTGTGGTTGTGGGTTGCTAGCCCCCCCAAGGGCTGGGGGCTACCTACGGTGGTTGCGGGCCTTCGGGGGCCCATGGGCTGACGCACTGAAAAACAAAAATTTTGATTTTTAAATTAGATATTTAATTTTAATATCATGTTTAAAAATATGTAATTGAAAATTTAAAGTTTTTTTTGAAATAACATATTATTGCACATGATACTTAAATTGTTTAAAATTTGAATTTGAAATTTAAATTTAAAATTCGAGTTTGAAATTTAAATTTGTAATTTAAATTTTTTGGAATTTAAATTTTAAATAATTCTTGGGATGAGAAATAAATGGAGAGGCTACATAAAGATGGATACAAGAAGACGGAACAAAATTCAAGACCCAAAGAATGCTTTGAATGGAATTTTGTAATTTTTATTTTCTTTGTTCTAAGACGGAGCCATGGCTTGGTTATTTTTCCATCAATTATTTTTTCTATGATATGTCATGGATGTATAAATATGTATTGATGGATGTTATGTATGCATATTTGATAACATGTCATATAGGATAGGTGAATGCCGCTCATACTATATTGATCATACATATTTGTCAAAACTTACATGTTTTTCAAAATAGTGAGTGGGAGAAGGTTTCAAACAAAACCCACGGCCTCCATTGTTGATCCATATGTGAAAGCATGGTAATGACTCGTATCAGTTCTGCCCTGACCACACCCCTCGGTAGGTGTTTACCACTGTCAGTATACTGGGTTGGATCTCCTATGTGGAAAATGTATTCTGGTACGATTTTATTCATGACCACCCTTCGATGGCTTGGTAGGACGTGGATCGGGCTACGTAAACAATGTTTATACACTCAAGACTCGTTTAGTTATTCACCTTCCCTAGAAGCTCTGTTAACTAAACTGGTGGCTAAAATAAGCGGTTATTAATATATGTCTTAACCTTGGAGGATTTAAGGCAACATATATTAATTGGACGGGGTCCATGTTCCGGCTATTTGTTTCATGACCATCCCTCGGTGGCTTAGGGCAATAGGTGCTAAGAATTACCGTTGCAATGCTACATGTTTTTCTAAGTTTCATGTAGGAACATACTTGTATGTTTTATTTGCTAAATTATTTGTATATTTGCTTGGGCTTTGTAACAATATCTAGTATAATTTTATTTCAGTTCAAAATGTCACCGACACCCCTCATTTCAATACTTACTGAAAATAAGCTGAATGACGATAATTATAAAGATTGGAAAAGAAATCTACTGATAATTCTCAACTACGAGAGACACAAGTACATGCTGGACGAACCATGCCTACCTGGGCCCAAACCTAATACACTGGTTGAGGAGGTCCCAGTTGCTTATACTGGTTGGATAGAATCGAATGAGATAGCTCGATGCTACATTCTTGCTAGCATGACGAGTATTTTACCAAAGCAGCATAAGACTTATCAAGTTGCTAGGGAGATCATGGAAAATCTAGAGGACATGTTCGGAGGCCAAGAAAAATTAGGTCGACAGTCTGCAATCACCAACATTATGGACTCTAAGCAAAAGGCAAGTTCTCCGGTAAAGGACCGTATGATCACTCTAATGGGATTCTTTGTTAAGGCTACCGAGAACGGTGCTGAACTGGACTACAATGTAGGAAAATAAATCGGTAAAAACGTATCAGAGTGGCGCAGCGGAACAATAAAAATTTTTAGATCGTTAAATATCTCATGATGCCATATACAATAAACCAACAACAATTAAAACTCATACCTCAAGGACGCCAATCTTGCAGGAGGAGAATGACCGGAGGCTTCAACCAACTAGCCTTCTCTACTATTCTCCAATTCCTGAATGGCTGAGTGTGTGGGCACTCTGAACCTCGATCGGTATGCTAGCACTGCTAGTCTTCTTCCGACCACCCAGATCTCTAAAGAACTTTATTGTCATGATAAGCTGTGCAACAATAAGCCTGCTCACCTGAGAGTCTGTGGTCTGAGAGAACTGGAGTGGCAGGACCTCTATTTATAGACCTACATGAGGTGATTCTCTGAATTTGAATTGGATTCGGAAAAGATATTTTCCCATATCCTTAACCAAAAAATCCAAATTTTTCCATGGATAAATCCAACAATAAAATTCGGTTTTCTTAGGATAAATCCAATCCAAATCTAAACAAGATTTTAACTAGAATCTTATCTCCCTTTTTCAACCAAAAAATCCGAATTTTTCTTGGAGAAAATCTCCTCATAAATTTCGGCCATTATGGATAAGGGAGAATCTAAAATTCCACTAGGATTTTCAAGCTTGAATCTTATCTCAACCTTATCCAAAAATAACCGAATTTCCTAGGAGAGATTATCTAAATTTTCGGCCACTTTTAGGGAGGAGAGAATCCAAATTCAACTGGGATTGAAACATGAATTATTCCCTTGAATCTTAACCACAAAAATCCGAAATTTCCTTGAGGATTATCCTCAAAATTTTCGTCCACTTTTGTTGGGATTTGGATTCAAAATTCAAGTAGGATTCTAACAAGATTATCCTCTCCAAATCCAACTCAAATTCAAATTTCAAACCTTGTGGATTTTCCACAACAAATTCGAATCCTACTTGGACTGTGATTCAAAATTTGAATTTCAAATTTTAAATTCAAATTTCAAATTCAAATTTCAAATTTCAAATTTAAATTTCAAATTCAAATTTCAAATTCGAATTTCAAATTCAAATTTCAAATTCAAATTTCAAATTCAAAATTCACATTTCAAATTTCAAATTTCAAATTTCAAATTTCAAAATTCAAATTTCAAATTCCACAAAACGGTTGTGTTTCATATTCTTGTTCTCATGGATAATTTTCTACAACTCCAATCCAATCTCAAATAAAATCATGGCAACTTTATTTGGAGTTCGAATAATTGTGTACTCTATTATCCAAAACAAAATCTGAATCCAACCGGAGAGAATCTTGTCTACCATCCTAATCCTGTGTCATCACCATCCATGCATAATAAACTAGCCAATAGCATACACAAATCTATTTGCCAAATGTTAAGGAATTATGTGGAGCTAGTAGAGGGACCGATTGGGCATATATAATCGGGCTCCCGTGATTCCATATGATCATCATTCTTTACCGAACAACTCAATCATATGATCACTAATTTCAGAGTCACACCACTATAAACCTGAAACTGAACTCCCAATTATATACCGTATTACGTAAGCCTGTGACGAGCTACGATCCAATGACCTTGTCATATATGCAAAACCCTCATATGATATCCATGATCAGCCTTAGGTCAAAGTCCGTTTAATCCTATTGATCAGGCTATCTTAAAGTTCCATTATACTACCGAATCAAGAAAATGATTATTCATCATATGTGAATAAGAAGTCATCCGCCCAGCAGACGACCCAAGGCCTTGTCCATTTTCACATTCAGTATAATGCCTTTAAGAGGATACCTTTAACTCCTCAGAGCTATGATTCCGATATCTGCAAACAAACCCTTCATCGTATACAAGTCATGCACCCAACGAACCGGTCTATAAGCTTACTACCTCTGAGACGCTTTAGCCATTGGAACATCAAAGTACACAAGTCATATACATGAAGAAGTTCATTTACTCAGGATTAAGGTTATTGCACAATGAACGTCAAAAGCAGATTGATCCATTCATAGCGGGCTACGTAGATCAATCACGCTTTAGTCCCGGTCTAATATGTCACCACCAAGCAACATATCCATGTCTCTCCTTGGGAGTCCAGCTCCAGATAGTCAAGACAAACCGTCCCCTCTAAGGCTTTAGACAACATAATAGTCTTAACATGAGTTAGATGCTCGGTCTAACCCCATAGACTACAGACCATAGTTTAGACTGCTAACTTTAGAACATTGTCTTCTCGCATACAAAAGTCCATTGCATGCAACGTTCTAACAGTTTTAACACAAGCAGTCAGTGAGCCATATTTGCTTACATTTACTTTAACATGTAAATAAGACGAGGACAGATAGCAATGTAATGAATAACCTCTATGTATAATTTTATTATCCAGTTCAAAATGAATACATCAAAATGTCTCTAATACTTAGGGCATTTCCTAACAATCTCCCACTTGCCCTAAGCCAGCAGATGTGCCATGTTACGCATCCCCATCGCCTCTACGTGCCTCTCAAAGCTTCTAGCCACCAAAGTCTTAGTAAAGGGATCGGTGACGTTGTCCTCGGACGCGATCTTACATACATCCACTTGTCCTGTCTCCACATGCCCTCTAATAATATGATATCTTCGATCGATGTGCTTGGTCCTCTTGTGGTGCCGAGATTCCCTTGTGTTGGCAATAGCCCCTGTATTATCACAGTAAAGTGTGATAGGCTTGTCAACACCCGGAATGACCTCAAGGTCTCTAAAGAACTTGCGGAGCCAAACCGCTTCTTTAGATGCCTCAGCCGCAGCCACATACTCAGCCTCCATAGTAGAGTCAGCTGTGCAGCCCTGCTTCACGCTCCTCCACACAATGGCACCTCCTCCGAGTAAAAACACTGATCCAGATGTCGATTTCCTCGAATCCTTACAAGTCTGGAAGTCTGAGTCTGTGTATCCTACGGGTGTTAGGTCCCCTCCAGAATACACCAGCATATAATCCCTCGTTCTCTTAAGATACTTGAGTATATGCTTTACTGCTTGCCAGTGCTTGGTTCCAGGATTCGCTTGATATCGACTCACCATACCTACTGCAAAACATATATCCGGGCGAGTGCAAAGCATAGCGTACATAAGGCTACCCACAGTGGATGCATAAGGGACCTTACTCATACGCTCTCTTTCTTCCGATGTCTTGGGACAGTCATCCAATGAAAGAGTTAGACCGGCAATAGAAGGTTGTGAGCCTTTCTTTGCCTCTTGCATTGCATATTTGTCAATTATTTTATCTATGTATGAAGCTTGGGATAACGCTATCATTTTGTTCTTTCGATCTCTGAAGAGACGAATGCCTAGAACATAATTAGCTTCTCCCAAGTCCTTCATGTCAAACTGTTGGTGTAACCAAAGCTTGACCGATGATAAGTTCCCTACATCATTCCCAATGAGTAGTATATCATCGACATAGAGTATCAGAAAGACCACTTTTCCATCTTTAATACGTTTATAAACACAAGGTTCATCAACGTTCTACTCAAAACCAAATGTCTTAATCACTTGATCAAACCTCTGGTTCCATGAGCGGGATGCTTGCTTTAATCCATAAATGGATCTAAGCAACTTGCAGACTTTCCTTTCTTGGCCTTTCGCTACGAACCCTTCGGGCTGTATCATATAGATACACTCTTCAAGATGGCCATTCAAGAATGCCGTCTTGACATCCATTTGCCAGATCTCGTAATCGAGAGCTGCAGCAATGGACAGAAGAATATGGATAGACTTCAGATAGCAACAGGCAAAAAGGTTTCCTCGTAATCGATTCCAGCCTTTTGCGTGTATCCCTTTACAACCAGTCTAGCTTTAAAAGTTTCTACTCTCCCTTCTGCATCCATCTTTCTTTTGTAGACCCATTTGCATCCAATGGGTTTTATCCCATCTGGCAAATCTACAAGTTCCCAAACAGAGTTAGATTTCATAGAATCCATCTCATTGTTCATAGCCTGTTTCCAAGATTTCGAATCAACATCATTTATAGCTTCATCATATGTGACCGGATCTTCCTCATGCTCATGAGCCTCGGCCTGGTATACCTCAGCATCATACATGAAGAAATTAGGTTTCTTCGAAACCCTCCCACTACGACGAGGCACCCTAAATTGTTGATCGTCTGTAGGTCTTTCATTGGAACTCGGACTTGTGTCCAAGACCGAAATCTTTTGAGCAGTTCTTTCACCCGATAACTCCTCTAGCACCACTTTGCTTCGAGGCTTAAAGTCATTTATGTGACTTTCCTCCAAGAATGTCGCATGGGTTGAGACAATGACTTTTTGTTCCTTCGGGTTATAGAACAGACCTCCTTTTGTTCCTTTTGGATACCCTACAAACATGCATAATTCTAATCTTGGTTCCAACTTTTTCGCGTCCCCATCCAGTACATGTGCCGGGCAGCCCCATATTCTCATATGTCCAAGGGAGGGCTTCCTGCCACGCCACAATTCATACGGAGTTCTAGGAATTGATTTGCTCAGAACCTGGTTCAGAATATAGCACGCCGTTTGTAAAGCATATCCCCAAAATGATAATGGCAGCGTTGAATAAATCATCATGGACCGTACCATATCCAATAAGGTCCTGTTTCTCCTTTCGGCTACACCATTCTGTTGTAGAGTACCAGGTGCAGTCAATTGGGATAAAATCCCGTTCTCTACAAGATGTCCTAGAAATTCATTGGAGAGGTATTCGCCACCTCGATTAGATCGAAGTGTCTTTATGGATTTATCCAATTGCTTTTTCACTTCCGCACGATACTCTTTGAACTTGTCAAAGGTTTCGCTCTTGCGGTGCATCAGATACATATATCCATACCTCGAGTAATCATCTATAAAAGAGACATAATACTCGAACCCTCCTCGTGCTGTGACGTTCATGGGGCCACATACGTCAGTGTGCACAATTTCTAAGAGCTCCTGAGCCCTTGTACCCTTAGCTCCAAAAGACCTCTTAGTCATTTTATCCTCTAGACAAGACTCACATTGGGGAAGTCATACCTCCTCCAGAGATTCCAGAGGACCGTCTTTCACCAATCTTTGAATCCTATCCTGATTAATATGACCAAGTCTTAAATGCCAAAGATACGCCTTGTTAGAGTGAGAAACTTTCAACCTTTTAGAGTTATCAATTAATTCAGTGTCAAGCAGTGAGTACATCTTTGGTTTGATCAAATATAGGTTTCCATCTATCTATCCAGAACAGATAAAAGACTTATTTCTACGAATATCAACTCTTTTACTAAAAGAAACTGAATAAGAATCCTTTATTAAACAAGCTACCGATATAAGGTTCCTCCTAAAATTAGGAACATAAAAACAGTCTTTTAGTAAAATAAACCTAAATTGATCAAAATAAAGATAAACATCTCCCACTGCTTCAACCACCACAAAACTACCATCTCCAGTCCGCAACGAGAGGCTCCTATCATGTAGACTTCTCGTTTCCACGAACCCCTGCATAGAAACAGAAACATGATTAGTGGCGCCTGTATCAATGACCCAAGTATCTATCGATTCTTCCACCAAACACACTTCTAAGTAATGAAGTTCCTTACCTTCCTTGCCCTTGGCGGCTAGGAATTCCCGGCAAGCCTTCTTAAAGTAACCTACCTTCCCACAATGGAAGCATTTGGACTTTTTAGGGTCCTTTGGCTTCTTATTCTTCTTCTTCTTCTTCTTCCCATCCGAGACAGAAGGATTAGAAGAACTAGAAGCCACTTGCTTCTTATTTGGCCTCTTCCTCTTCCGTGAGGGATTGGAAGATTCCACCAAATTGGCCTCACCTTTAGGTCGGACCACATCCTCATCCCTGATCATCCGCTCATAAGCCTGTAGTTGCTTCATGAGCTCGATTAGTCCTAACTCCTTTGTCGCCAGATTGTATGCGGCCTTAAAGCCCACAAAATCTTTAGACAGAGTCTTGAACACCATCTCGATCTGGGTGTTGTAGTCCAACTCAGCACCATTCTCGGCAGTCTCAGTGAAGAATCCCATTAGAGTGATCATATGGTCCTTCACCGGAATACCCACCTTTTGCTTGGAGTTCATAATGCTGGTGATAGCGGACTGTCGAGCCAATTTTTCTTGGCCTCCGAACATGTCCTCCAGATTTTCCATGATCTCCCCAGCAACTTGATAAGTCTCATGCTGCTTTTGTAAAGCACTCGTCATGCTAGCAAGAATGTAGCATCGAGCTATCTCATTGGATTCTCTCCAACGATTATAGGCAACTGAGACCTCCTCAAGTGGTGTGTCAGGTTTGGGCCCAGGTGGGCATGGTTCGTCCAGCACGAACTTGTGTCTCTCGCAGCTGAGAACTATTAATAGATTTCTTTTCCAATATTTATAATTGTCGCCATTCAACTTATTTTCAGTAAGTATTGAAATGAGGGGTGTCGGTGACATTTTGAACTGAAATAAAATTATACTAGACAACATTACAAAGCCCAAGCAAATATACAGATAATTTAGCAAATAAAACATACAAGTATGTTCCTACATAAAACTTGAAAAACATGTAGCATTGCAACGGTAATTCTCAGCACCCATTGCCTCAAGCCACCGAGGGGTGGTCATGAGAACAAATAGCCAGAACATAGACCCCGTCCAATTAATATATGTTGCCTTAAATCCTCCAAGGTTAAGACATATATTAATAACCGCTTATTTGGCCGCCAGTTTAGTTAACAGAGCTTCTAGGGAAGGTTAATAACTAAACGAGTCTTGAGTGTATAACCATTGTTTACGTAGCCCGATCCACGTCCTACCAAGCCACCGAGGGGTGGTCATGAATAGGATCGTACCCGAACACGTTTTCCACATAGGAGATCCAATCTAGTATACCGGCGGCGGTAAACACCTACCGAGGGGTGTGGTCAGGGCAGAACTAACGCGAGGCGTTACCATGCTTTCACATATGGATCAACAATGGAGGTCGTGGGTTTTGTTTGAAACCCTCTCCCACTCAATATTTTGAAAAACATGCAAGTTTTGACAAATTATGTATGATCAATATAGTATGAGCGGCACTCACCTATCTTATATGACATGTTATCAAATATGCATATAAAACATCCATCAATACATATTTATACATCCATGACATATCACAGAAAAAATAATTGACAGAATAACCAAGCTATGGTTCCATCCTAGAACAAAGAAAATAAAGATTACAAAATTCCATCCAAAACATTCTTTGGGTCTTGAATTCTGTTCCATCTTCTTGTATCCATCTTTATGTAGCCTCTCCATTTATTTCTCATCCCAAGAATTATTTAAAATTTAAATCTCCAAAAATTTAAATTTCAAATTCAAATTCCAATTTCGAATTTCAAATTTAAATTTCAAATTTAAATTTCAAACAATTTTAAACATCATGTGTAATAATATGTAATTTCAAAAAATTTAAATTTTTAATTACATATTTTTAAACATGATTTAAATTAAATCTCAAATTTAAAAATCAAAATTTTCTGATTTTTGGACCGTCGGACCGCCGCCCCAGTAGGAGGCAGCCGCCGTGGGCAGCCACCAACCCCGGAGGGGCTGGCAGCCCACGGCCGCCCCGAAGTGCAGCGCTGCCGGGCTGCAGGCCAAGCCTGCAGTGCCAGGCTGGGCGCAACAGCCGGCAGGCTGTAGGCAGCGCCTGCAGCCAAAGGCTGCACGCCCAGGCTGCGGCCAGCCCTGTACAGGCCAACACCACCCACGGCCGTAGGCCTGTGGCCAGCCTTGGGCAGGCCACGGCCACCCCTGGCTGCAGGCCAAGCCTGCGGCCGTGGGTGGTGTGGGCCTGCACAGGGGCTGCCGTAGCCCCATCCTGCCCGAAGGCAGGGGCTGCAGCCCCACCAAAGCCTGTTGGCCTATCCCGAGGGGTCGTGTCTCGATTTTCGTGGCATATTCCAATTTACCTATTAGGATCTCCAAAAATTAATTTGAATCCCAATTAAATTGAAATTTTCAACACAATCAAAATTTCAACCTTTAAATCAAATTTAATTTTTTTGGAAAAAATAAATTACGGTCTTCAATCTTCAATCTCCTCCAAGAATAATTACATAAAATTTCCTAAACCGTTTCCGGTGTACAAAAATTCTGACCATAAATATTCTAAGAGACAAAAAATAAAATCCATGGGAAAATTACAGTGTTAATAAACTGCTCCCATGGTTATATAAAAATTCCTAGATACAATTTTTTTAAATTCTAATGAACCGTAACCGGTATAAACAAGCATGCTTATAATAATTCAAAAAATTAAAATAACCACATACTTTATACATAATCCATGATAACAACATAAAGGAACCCTGAAATGCCACTCTCTAAATATCAAATCCATACATAAATAAAAAGACTAAGTAATTGTCTAATTTATGTACATGGCATAGTCATGAGATGGCTCTAATACCAATTCTAGGAAAATAAATCAGCAAAAACGTATCAGAGTGGCGCAGCGGAACAATAAAAATTTTTAGATCGTTAAATATCTCATGATGCCATATACAATAAACCAACAACAATTAAAACTCATACCTCAAGGACGTCAATCTTGCAGGAGGAGAATGACCGGAGGCTTCAACCAACTAGCCTTCTCTACTATTCTCCAATTCCTGAATGGCTGAGTGTGTGGGCACTCTGAACCTCGATCGGTATGCTAGCACTGCTAGTCTTCTTCCGACCACCCAGATCTCTAAAGAACTTTATTGTCACGATGAGCTGTGCAACAATAAGCCTGCTCACCTGAGAGTCTGTGGTCTGAGAGAACTGGAGTGGCAGGACCTCTATTTATAGACCTGCATGAGGTGATTCTCTGAATTTGAATTGGATTAGGAAAAGATATTTTCCCTTATCCTTAACCAAAAAATCCGAATTTTTCCATGGATAAATCCAACAATAAAATTCGATTTTCTTAGGATAAATCCAATCTAAATCTAAACAAGATTTTAACTAGAATCTTATCTCCCTTTTTCAACCAAAAAATCCGAATTTTTCTTGGAGAAAATCTCCTCATAAATTTCGGCCATTATGGATAAGAGAGAATCTAAAATTCCACTAGGATTTTCAAGCTTGAATCTTATCTCAACCTTATCCAAAAATAACCGAATTTCCTAGGAGAGATTCTCCAAATTTTCGGCCACTTTTAGGGAGGAGAGAATCCAAATTCAACTGGGATTGAAACTTGAATTATTCCCTTGAATCTTATCCACAAAAATCTGAAATTTCCTTGAGGATTATCCTCAAAATTTTCGTCCACTTTTGTAGGGATTTGGATTCAAAATTCAAGTAGGATTCTAACAAGATTATCCTCTCCAAATCCAACTCAAATTCGAATTTCAAACCTTGTGGATTTTCCACAACAAATTTGAATCCTAATTGGACTGTGATTCAAAATTTGAATTTCAAATTTCAAATTCAAATTTCAAATTTCAAATTTCAAATTTCAAATTTCAAATTTCAAATTTCAAATTTCAAATTTCAAATTTAAATTTCAAATTCAAATTTCAAATTCAAATTTCAAATTCAAATTTCAAATTCAAAATTCAAAATTCAAATTTCAAAATTCAAATTTCAAATTTCAAAATTCAAATTTCAAATTCCACAAAACGGTTGTGTTTCATATTCTTGTTCTCATGGATAATTTTCTACAACTCCAATCCAATCTCAAATAAAATCATAGCAACTTTATTTGGAGTTCGAATAATTGTGTACTCTATTATCCAAAACAAAATCTGAATCCAACCGGAGAGAATCTTGTCTACCATCCTAATCCTGTGTTATCACCATCCATGCATAATAAACTAGCCAATAGCATACACAAATCAATTTGCCAAACGTTAAGGAATTATGTGGAGCTAGTAGAGGGACTGATTGGACATATATAATCAGGCTCCCGTGATTCCATATGATCATCATTCTTTTACCGAACAACTTAATCATATGATCACTAATTTCAGAGTCACACCACTATAAACCTGAAACTGAACTCTCAATTATATACCGTATTACGTAAGCCTGTGATGAGCTACCATCCAATGACCTTGTCATATATGCAAAACCCTCATATGATATCCATGATCAGCCTTGGGTCAAAGTCCGTTTAATCCTACTGATCAGGCTATCTTAAAGTTCCATTATACTACCGAATCAAGAAAATGATTATTCATCATATGTGAATAAGAAGTCATCCGCCCAGCAGACGACCCAAGGCCTTGTCCATTTTCACATTCAGTATAATGCCTTTAAGAGGATACCTTTAACTCCTCAGAGCTATGATTCCGATATCTGCAAACAAACCCTTCATCGTATACAAGTCATGCACCCAACGAACCGGTCTATAAGCTTACTACCTCTGAGACGCTTTAGCCATTGGAACATCAAAGTACACAAGTCATATACATGACGAAGTTCATTTACTCCGGATTAAGGTTATTGCACAATGAACGTCACAAGCAGATTGATCCACTCATAGTGGACTACGTAGATCAATCACGCTTTAATCCCGGTCTAATATGTCACCACCAAGCAACATATCCATGTCTCTACTTGGGAGTCCAGCTCCAGACAGTCAAGACAAACCGTCCCCTCTAAGGCTTTAGACAACATAATAGTCTTAACATGAGTTAGATGCTCGGTCTAACCCCATAGACTACAGACCATAGTTTAGACTGCTAACTTTAGAACATTGTCTTCTCGCATACAAAAGTCCATTGCATGCAACGTTCTAACAGTTTTAACACAAGCAGTCAGTGAGCCATATTTGCTTACATTTACTTTAACATGTAAATAAGACGAGGACAGATAGCAATGTAATGAATAACCTCTATGTATAATTTTATTATCCAGTTCAAAATGAATACATCAAAATGTCTCTAATACTTAGGGCATTTCCTAACATAGAACACCCAGATTGAGATGGTGTTCAAAACTCTGTTAGAGGATTTTGTGCGGTTTAAGGCCACGTATAATCTGGTGACAAGGGAGTTAGGACTCACGAGCTCATGAAGCAACTCTAAGCGTATGAGCGGATAATCAGGGATGGAGATGCGGTCCAACCAAAAGGAGAGGCCAATTTGGTAGAATCTTCCAAACCCTCAGGGAAGAGGAAGAGGCCAAATAAGAAGCAAGTGGCTTCCAGTTTTTCTAATCCTCCTATCTCAAATGGGAAGAAGAAGAAGAAGAACAAGAAGCCTAGGGACCCTAAAAAGTCCAAGTGCTTCCACTGTGGGAAGGTAGGTCATTTCAAGAAGGCTTGCAGGAATTCCTAGCCACCAAGGGCAAGGAAGGTAAGGAACTTCACTGTTTAGAAGCGTGTTTGGTGGAACAAAAAGTCATTGTTTCAATCCATGCGACATTCTTAGAGGAAAGTCATATGACTGACTCTCAGCCTCGAAGCATAGTGGTCCTAGAGGAGTTACTGGGTGAAAGAACTACTCCACAGATTTTGGTCTTGGACGCAAGTCCGAGTTCCAGTGAAAGACCTGCAAAGGATCAACAATTTAGGTTGCCTCGTTGTAGTGGGAGGGTTTCAAAGAAGACTAATTTCTTCATGTATGATGCTGTGGTATACCAGGCCGAGGTTCATGAGCATGAGGATGATTCGGTCACTTATGATGAAGCTATAAATGATGTTGATTCTAAATCTTGGAAACAGGCCATGAACAATGAGATGGATTCTATGAAATCCAACTCTGTTTGGGAACTTGTAGATCTGCCGGATGGGATGAAACCCATTGGATGCAAGTGGGTCTGCAAAGGAAAGAAGGATACGGAAGGGAGAGTAGAAACTTTCAAAGCTAGACTGGGTGCAAAGGGGTACACGCAAAAGGCTGGAATCGATTACGATGAAACCTTTTTACCTGTTGCTATGCTGAAGTCTATCCGTATTCTTCTGTCCGTTGCTGCGACCCTCGATTACGAGATCTGGTAAATGGACGTCAAGACGGCATTCTTAAATGGCCATCTTAAGGAATGCATCTACATGATACAGGCCGAAGGGCTCGTGGTAAAAGGCTAAGAAAGAAAAGTCTGCAAGTTGCTTAGATCCATTTATGGGTTAAAGCAAGCATCCCGCTCATGAAACCAGAGATTTGATCAAGCAATCAAGACATTTGGTTTTGAGCAGAACGTTGATGAACCCTGTGTTTATAAACATATTAAGGATGGTAAAGTGGTCTTTCTAGTACTCTATGTCAATGATATACTGCTCATTGGGAATGATGTAGGGAACTTATCATCGGTCAAGCTTTGGCTGTACCAACAGTTTGACATGAAGGACTTGGGTGAAGCTAATTATGTTATAGGCATTCATCTCTTCAGAGATCGAAAGAACAAAATGATATTATTATCACAGGCTTCATACATAGATAAAATAATTGACAAATATGCAATGTAAGAGGCAAAGAAAGGTTCACAACCTTCCATTATCGATCTAACTCTTTCATTGGATGACTGTCCTAGGACATCGAAAGAAAGAGATCGTATGAAGAGGGTCCCTTATGCATCCGCTGTGGGTAGCCTTATGTATGCTATGCTTCGTACTGGCCCGGATATATGTTTTGCTGTAGGTATGGTGAGTCGATATCAAGCAAATCCTGGAACCAAGCACTGGCAAGCAGTAAAGCATATACTCAAGTATCTTAAGAGAACGAGGGATTATATGCTGGTGTATTTTAGAGGGGACCTAACACCCATAGGATACACAGACTCAGACTTCCAGACTTGCAAGGATTCGAGGAAATTGAGATCAGGATCAGTGTTCTTGCTCAGAGGAGGTGCCATTGTGTGGAGGAGTGGGAAGCAGCTAACTCTATGATGGAGGCTGAGTATGTGGCTGCAGTTGAGGTATCTAAAAAAGCGGTTTGGCTCCGCAAGTTCTTAGAGACCTTGAGGTCATTCCGGGTGTTGACAAGCCTATCACACTTTACTGTGATAACACTAGGGCTATTGCCAACACAAGGGAATCTCGGCACCACAAGAGGAACAAGCACATAGATCAGAGGTATCACATTATTAGAGGGCATGTGGAGACAAAACAAGTAGATGTATGTAAGATCACGTCCGAGGACAACATTGTCGATCCCTTTACAAAGACTTTGGTAGCTAGAAGCTTTGAGAGTCATGTAGAGGCGGTGGGGATGCGTAACATGACACATCTACTGGCTTAGGGCAAGTGGGAGATTGTTAGGAAATGCCCTAAGCATGAGAGACATATTGACGTATTTATTTTGAACTAGATAATAAAATTATATATAGAGGTTATTCATTACATTGCTGTTTGTCCTTATTCTATTTACATGTTAAAGTAAATGTAAGCAAATATGGCTCACTGACTGCTTGTGTTAAAACTGTTAGAACGTTGCATGCAATGGACTTTTGTATGCAAGAAGACAATGTTCTAAAGTAAGCGGTCTAAACTAAGGACTATAGTCTACGGGGTTAGACTGAGCATCTAACTCATGTTAAGACTTTTACGTTGTCTAAAGCCATGATGGGGACAGTTTGTCTTGACTGTCTAGAGCATAGACTCCCAAGTAGAGACATAGATATGTTGCTTGGTTGTGACATATTAGACCGAGACTAAAGTGTGATTGATCTACGTAGTCTGCTATGAGTGGATCAATCTGCTTTTAACGTTCATTATGCAATAACCTTAATCCTGAGTAAATGAACTACTTCATGTATATGACTTGTGTACTTTGATGTTCCAATGGCTAAAGCATCTTAGAGGTAGTAAGCTTATAGACCGGTTCGTTGGGTGCATGACTTGTATACGATGAAGGGTTTGTTTACAGATATCAGAATCATAGCTCCAAGGAGTTAAAGGTATCCTCTTAAAGGCATTTTACTGAATGTGAAAATAGATAAGGCCTTGGGTCGTCTGCTGGGTAGATGACTTCTTATTCACATATGATGAATAATCATTTTCTTATTCGGTAGTATAATGGAACTTTAAGATAGCCTAATCAGTAGGATTAAACGGACTTTAACTTAAGGCTGATTATGGATATCATATGAGGGTTTTGCATACATGACAAGGTCATTAGACATTAGCTTGTCATAGGCTTTCGTAATACGGTATATAATTGGGAGTTCAGTTTCTGGTTTATAGTGGTGTAACTCTGAAGTTAGTGATCATATGATTGAGTTGTTCGGTACAGAATGATGATCATATGGATTCACAGGAGCCCGATTGTATATGCCCAATTGGTCCCTCTACTAGCTCTATATAATTCCTTAACGGTTGGCAAATTGATTTGTATATGCTTACTGGCTAGTTGATTATGTATGAATGGTATTGACATAGGATTAGAATGGTGGACAAGATTCTCTTCGGTTGAATTTATATTTTGTTTTGGATAATAGAGTACATAATTATTCGAACTCCAAATAAAGTTGCCACGATTTTATTTGAGATTGGATTGGAGTTGTAGAAAATTATCCATGAGAACAAAAATTTGAAATACAACTTTTTGTGGATTTTGAAATTTGAATTTTGAAATTTGAAATTTGAAATTTGAAATTTAAATTTTGAATTTGAAATTTGAATTTGAAATTTGAATATGACATTTGAATTTGAAATTTGAATTTGAAATTTAAATTTGAAATTTGAAATTGAAGTTTGAATTTTGAAATTTGAACTTTTAAATTTGAAATTCAAATTTTGAATCACAATCCATATAGGATTCGAAATTTTTGTGGATTTTCCACAAGAGAAAATTCAGTTTTGATTTGTATAAAGGAGAGGAAAATCTTGTTTGAATCCTACTTGAATTTTGAATCCCAATCCTAACTAACTTGGTCGAAAATTGTTGAAGAAAATCCTCCTAGATATTTTTGGTTTTTGTGGATAAGATTCAGGGAAAAATTCAAGTTTCAATCCTAATTGAATTTTGATTCTCTCCCTACTTTTTATGGCCGAAAATTTTGAGGGAATCTCAAGGGAGATTTTTGGTTTTAATTGGACAAGGATAAGATAAAATTCAAGCTTGAAAATCCTATTTGAATTTTGACTCTTTCCATCACAACATGGCCGAAAATTTTATGGAAAGATCCTAATAAATTTTTGGATTTTTTGGTTGGTTAATGGTGAGATAAAATTCAAGTTATAATCCTATTTGAATTTTGAATGCAAAGTCCTAAAAGGTGGCCAAATTTTTTAGTTGAAATTTTGGCTTGAAAAATTTAGATTTTGTGTGTGGATAAGGGAGAAAATCTTCTCCTAATCCAATTCGAATTCAGAGGATCACCTCATGCAAGTCACCGTAACAATAAGCTCTTTAGAGATCTGGGTGGTCAGAAGAAGACTAGCAGTGCTAGCATACTGGTCGAGGAACCGAGTGCCCACACACTCTGCCATACGGGAATTGGAGAATAGTAGGGAAGGCTAGTTGATTGAAGCCCTTCAGTCATTCTCCTCCTGCAGTATTGGCATCCTCTTAAGGTATGAGTTTTATTGTTGTTGGTTTATTGTATATGGCATCACGAGATATTTAACGATCTTGAAAAATTTTTTGTTCCGCTGCACCGCTCTGATGCATTTTTATCGATTTTATTCCTACAGAAAGAGACTCAGTCTTTCCCAAGATGGCACACATGAAAGAGGTAATGTGCTTTGGAAAAAAAGGGAAAGCTCAGTCCTAGGTGCATAGGACCCTTCGAGATAATCGAGAGAGTCGGGAAGGTGGCTTATAGACTAGTGCTTCCTCCCGAGTTAACTTCGATGTACAACGTCTTTCACGTCTCATTGCTAAAGAAGTATGTGCCACACAGCTCCCATGTTCTGAGTCAATAACCCGTAGAAGTACACGCTGATCTGATTTACAAGGTGAAACCCATGCAGATCCTAGCCAAAGTAGAAAAGGTGCTGAGGAATATAGTCATACCTCTTGTGAAAGTTTTATGGCGGAATCATAATGTCGAATAAGCCACATGGGAACTGGACGAAGACATGAGAAGAGACTTCCCGAAATTATTCTAATTTTCAAGGACAAAAATTTTGTAAGGTGGGTAGGTTATTGTAATGACCACTCTGTTCATGTAACCTAGTTACTACATAATAAGTAATTAAGTTGATAAATACAGTATATTTTTTGAGTTGAAAGAATTAAACGGGTACAGTGACGTTTAATTTCTATTCATGCAGTGAAGGGGGGTCAACCGACAGTGAAATCGATTCACCTTAATATATGTCTGTATACATGAGAGACACGCAGTATCAAGAAAACTGGTCCAAACGACCATTTCTCGACATAGAACTGGTGAGCAAGTCATCAGTACGCTCAGACCAATCATCTAAGCGCAACAGCGATAATTACCCTAACAGAGGTATAGTATCGAGAAAAATGGTCCAGATGATCTCTTCTCACCTGAAACTGACAAAATCGGAGCTAGAATGCTCAGACTAGTCAGTTAAACCGAAAGGAATGAATAGTGAATAGTAGAAATGCAGTGTCAAGTTAATGGCCAAGACAGCCTTAATTTGACTTAAAACTGATACATTAATAGTTAGCAGGCTCAATTTAGTCAATTGAGCACAAAACATAAAAATTTGTTTGAGAGATACGTAGTATCGAGAGAGGGGTCAAGACGACCTTTTCTCATCACGAAACTGATATATTTAGACTCAGAACGCTCAAATTAGTCAATTGAGTGCAAAACACATTTTTCGAGACGGGATCACATAGATTCCAAAAACTAGTCCAGACAACCTCAGATGAACGTAGAACTGATAAAATTGAAATCAGGAGAGACTGTGTTTGAAATTTCACATGAAAACACCTCATTATACGTGCGCAAGGACAACATAATGTAGACACAATTGCAGAATAGGAAATGAACAGTAAAATAGACTCAAAATGGTCTCATAGGCATTACAACCCAACCAGGAATTATTAGTTTAAGAATCGGATCAAGAAAATTCAATTTTGGTGGAAATCTAGAACACTATCGAAAACGGGTCGAATACTGAAAGGCAAAAATTAGACTGTAAAGAAAAGACTTAACAGATGAATTTTTCCCCTAGAAAACCATGCATATGCAGCACAAACAGCCCCAAACATAGCCCTAAAAATAGGGAAAAGTTTTCCCTAAAGCAAGGGATGTGTTGGCCACATTTTGATTAAATTATGCAGTAGTATCCATCACATGGCAAACAAACATTAAACAATTTGGCTCCCTTTTTTTGTACAGCAGCCACCCACGGTTTTCTGTAGCTAAGAGGTAGAAAACTTGTCCTCCTTTTAGATAGTTTTGGGCTTAATTAAGGTTGCTTAATGTTAATTAATGTTGCTTAGTTTTTTCTATAAATAGGTGTGCTCACCCTTAGAGTTCATTTTCTTTTTTTTGCTTCTAAAAAACCAAGCATTTTCTCTCCCTTTCTCTTTAGAAAAATCCACCCATTTCTAGCTCCAAAATAGACTATTTCCAAGCCAAGAACCAAGCTAAAAACTTGCCAAAAATTGGCCACCACCTAGCTTGTGTTGGAGCCATTTTTGAGAGCCATCTCAAGGTCACTCGAGGGTAAGATTTCAAAACCAATCTTTGTGGTTTTTAGTTGTCATTTTATTTTGATAATAAGAGAAAAATTTTGGTGTCCTTTCTAGCACGAGCTGACCCCCAATCCCTCTTGGTTCACACAGCAATTTTTGGGTCACCCAAGCCTCGGTTCGGTTGTGCTTGGTTCATAGCACATAAGGTAAAACCAAAAACCATCTTTTTTGTAGTTTAGTTATTTTTAAGTTTTAATCAAGGAAATTTATATGTATTATTTGCGCAATGGGTTATAATAAATTTATTTTGAGCCCTTAGCTTTTTATTTTTAAGTTTATGTGGTCACGTGGTTGTAGTTTAAATTTTTATGGATGTATGTGTGTATATGTATGTAGACGTTTAAGATGGCTGGACACACAAATCTGTCCCCAGTTTTAGGCCACAGGTTTGGCCATTTTTGACCCACTTAGAGTCTGAATTTGGGATTTATTAAAACACAGAGTTTTAAGGAAATTTGTTACGGTCATTTTTGCGTCAAATAGCTTTTGGCCAAAAATGACTCTAAGATAGACTTTTCGAGCAGTTTTTAACCGGACATCAAAACTGGGACTAAAATCCTGAGCACAGGAATAGTCTCAGATTTTTGTAAAAATGACCAATTTAGAGTCCGAACCGAATCCCGGACTCAATACGAAAGTTGTAGATCTCGTCGAAACTTTAAGATGACTTGTGCATGTTTAAAAAATTTGGTCGTTTCGGACCTCAAACAGAGCCATTTTTCAATAAGCTTAAAACTGAGACTTTTCTAAAACTAGACATAAAGATAGCTACGGATTTGATGAGTTTAGGACCAGTTAGAGTTTGATCTGAACTCTAAGATGAACACGAGAATTGTTCATCTCGTCGAGGATGAAAAGTTTGATGCTCGCCAAATTTGCAAATTAAGTTATCTCAAACGAGTTTTAAACATTTTTCGGTAAAACGGTTCAATAACCCTTTTTAAAAATTGAACACCAAAATGTGTTCTTCCCCTTTTAGATGAGAAAAATGATTTTAATAAAATGCCCCCACCTTCTAATGGGATGATATGGAGACGGTTTCAAAGAACATATATTTTCCTAAAAATTTTATAAGAATTCAAAAAAAACTTTCAAAAATAAACAAAATAGTAGAAGCTACCACATCCAAACAAGCAGTGTAACCTGATAGGCTACCTAGTCAACAATGTACGAGGTAACTAGTCAGTTAATCAGTCAAGGACCGTGTTTGAACGAGATAGTGAAGAACAGTGATTAATTTGTCAAGTTGACTAATAACTCTATAAAATAGAGTTATTTTACCACTTTTTCATGCACAAAAATTAGCTTGTTCTTGAGAATTTTAGTTGTTTTGATTTGTTTTTTATTTATTTTGTTTTGTGTCCTTTAATTTAGATTTTCATAAATTTCGTAACATGTTTATTTAATTTTCATCTTTTTCTAATAGTATATTAAATAAGCTTAAAATTAAATATTTCCAATGAGTCTACTTATACATTTTATTTTAGAAATATTTAATTTTAGCACTTTGTTTTTCTGTAACATCAAAGAGGGCATCACTATTCAAGTCAGAAAACTGTGCAAACCAAGCTTATCACACGTTCTATCATACTGGATCCTTCCTAATGTGCTACAGTAGCAACATTGTAACAAGCATGTGCCGACACTGTAGCAGCTGTAGCAAGCATGTGCCAAACACTGTAGCACAACACACGTTATAGCAATACTGTAACAAGCATACGCGAACACTGTAGCAGGCATGCACCGAACCTGTAGCACATGTGCACTGATTACTATAGCACTGTAGCAAGTTTGAAAATTTGTGTTGTGTAGCATCGAATACTATAGCATGTTTGAAAATTTGTGTTGTGTGGACACCAAATATTGTAGCAGGTTTGAAAAGTTATGTGAAAGTTAGGTAGAATAGTGTAAATTTATGCTTATAAAAGGGGGGATACACTTTGTATCTCTCATTTTTGCCTTGCTTTCATTCTCATATTTTCTTTCTAGAATATTATGAGAATGTTTTGCAAGTTAGGCTAGAGTTCTTAGGTGAGGCTAGAGATGATCGTATATGTGTAGTGAGTTAATTTGGGTTTTGATTCTTTATGGTTTATAATGTTTATACATTTGAGTAAATAATTTTTTTTCATCTCATTTATTTCTCACATCAATATATTTTGTTGACAACTTTTATATAAATTCAGTCAAGCTTTTTTTATGTAATTATTGTATGATACAATATATTGATAAACATAGTTTTATAAGTAGTCTTTTACTACATTATCGCCTGTAGCATATTGTCAATTTTAGATTTCTTATAAGACAATATTTTCTAGCATTTAACATAAGAATTTTATTTACTCAAATACATTTAATTCACAAGTTCTTCAAATCTTATCTTCCGATTGATTGTTTAGAATGTGAAACTTTCAATTAAGTCAATTTATGAATCAAAATTCAAATAGGTGAATGAAGCATATAGGGGATTCTTGATGTTTTACCATTTTTAATTATTGAATTTTTTCTACTTTAAATTGTATTATCTTTCAATCAAATTGCTCTAAAATCACAAAAACACTTTCTTTCTTTTCTTGTTTAATTGCATATCTCTCTAACACTTATGTTCTACTAATCTCTTTTGTTTGTTTTTATCACCTCCTCGTGGGATCGACCGTCCTAATTGTACTATAACTGACCGCTTTGTTTTGTCACAATTTGGGCGTAATCAAATTTTCGCCGTTGCCGGGGAGGTGCTTTAAGCAAGATTGATTGGTAGATTTTAAGCCAAAAGAGGTACGTTTAACTTTCTTTTATTTTATTTTATTTATTTTACCTTTTTATTTTCTTATTCTTATAGAAAAAGAAAAAGAAAAATTAATAGTTTAACTTTTAGATTAGTTTTTAAGTTATCAATTTTAATTAGGTCTCATAATTGTATAACTCTAGGATTTAGAGTAGTGTTAACTTAGGGTACTAATATCTAACATTTAACATGTCATAAAATACATCATAAAATTTAATAAAATTTTCAAGTAATTGTGTAGAATCGTTGAAAAGTACAAACTAGCTGGGTTTTGTTAGCATTCTATGCCATCAGTCTTTCCTGGGAACGTTGCTTTGTCTAGGAGGTTGGTTTTTAAGGAGGCCTTGCCCTACTAATCTTTCTTGGAAGCACTCTTAAAGGTTATGATTCGTGGTTTTACATTATTGTTGTTTTTGTAAAAAAAAATTTTCCTTAAAAATTAAAAAAATAAAAAAAATAAATAAATAAAAGAGGTCAATTGGAACATGGGAAGAAGATGACAACTACGTTTTTTAACAAATCTTTCCCACAATATAAGACCAACGTTTTGAAGTGACAGATCTCGACCTTTACCCAAAAGGATAATGAAACTTTCTATCTAGCTTGGGAACGGTTCAAAGATTTGTTAAATCAGTGTCCTCATCATGGTTACGAAAGTTGGCATCTTGTCAGCTATTTCTACGAAGGACTCACAACCCAAGAGTGCCAGTTTATGGAGACGATGTGCAACAGAGCATTTTTCCAAAAAGACCCCGAAGACGTTTTTGAGTATCTCAATGAGCTAGCTGAGAAATTCTACACATAGGATAGACAAAGGGCTACTAACAGCAACAATCGGTCCTGACCTGTTGGAATCTGCCAATTAAGGGAAGAGGACAACCTCAAGGCCCAAATCGAGTCTTTGACCCGACAACTTGAGGCCCTCAAATCCAAAGAAAGTAGAAGAATCCACATGGTCACAAGGGCAAAATCACAAGAACCAAGCTTCGTTGGTGGAGGGATAGGACATCTAGCTAATGATTGCCCTACTTATAGTGAAACGAGGAGAGTTTACGAGGAGTAACGTAACAACTTAGAGGCATACAATAACCTTTTCTCTAACATGTACAGTGCTGGCTAGAGGAACCATCTGAATTTTAGTTGGAGAGATTCCAATGGAGGACTATGGAGAACTGAGCAACAACCACAACCACCAAAGGCGTATTCTGCACCTCAATATCATATACAACCATCAAGGAGATCTTTCGAGAATACTGTGCAGACTTTCATAGAGATGCAGAATAAGACGAACCAAGAGTTTAAATATCTTTTTACACAAATAATGGAAGAAAGAAAAGAGATAAAGAGCTAGATCTCAAAATTGACTGAAGTGATAGCTGTTTTTATTAAAGAACATGACAAACTCCCTTTACAAGCTCAATGTAACCAAAAGGGGCAACAAATGGAACAAACCTCTAACTCTGAAGATCATAACATCAAAGAGGACAATGCCATCATCACTTGTAGAGACAAGATTTTGGATGATCCATCAATAACTGCAGTCACTTCAATTGGTCAAGAAGTCGCCTTAAAGAAAAAGCCAACCAATCTTTCGATTAAAATGCCTTTTCACCAAGAACTTCAACCTATTGGGAAAGTACTGGAATATCAAGATCCCATGTGGCCAACTCCTCTGAAACTACCAATAGCATTAATCCTTGGAGTCCACAAAGCAAAATATTCGAAACCAATTTTTGTTGGACACACATGCTGAATTACTTTACATTCAGCCAAGCTTGAGGGCATTATTAACAAAGACCCGTATGTGGTGTTGCATGACACCTACTATGGGCAGAAGCCACTTTTTGATAGATGTTTTTTGAAGTCAAGCCGATGACTATAAATCAATCACTTTTTTGGAGGCAATCCAAACTGTCTTTTCTTTTTTTTTTTTTCTTTCTTAATTTTATTTTCTTTGTGTGTTTGTTCTCTATTTTATTTTCACATATATTTTTAACTTTCTTAGTTTTAGATATGGAAGGCTTTCTATTAAAATTCCAGAATAGGTTTTCTTCTCTTTCTCAGAATGCATTACTGAAGATATACAGATGCAGATTGGAAAGGATGAAGCTACTCATGCATTTTGGCATACCAAAAGATCTGCGTTGGATTATTTTTTGTTTAGTTTCTTGTGTTTTTACTATAAAAAAAACCAAAAAATTTTTTTTTTAAACAACTAGATTCATTATTTATAAGATGGTTGAGTAAAGAGTTACTTTTAATACTCTTGATGTGCATCTTAGAGTAATGATTGTTTTCTTGTGTCATTGTTTTGTCTTTATTTAAAATAAAAATAAAAAAAGCAAAAAAAGCAAAAAAAAAAAAAAGGGCGATTTCCCACAGATCTGATGATTAAAATTTTGGTTGATTTATTTTATATAGTCTTTCAGAAAAGTATAAATTTTGGAAAAATTTGCCTTTAAATTTTTGAGCTAGTCTAACTCAGTTGTGATATTCAATATTTGAGCACTAATTCTTGATCTATAAGTTATGTGTTTGTTTAGAGAAAGTTTTGTGAATATAAAACATTTCTGGTCTCACAAGTCTTAGAATTTGTTTGATTTTCTCTTGAGGCAAAATCCCAGACAATATCAAAAATTAAGGAAATGATTTAGGCATTTTTTTTTTTGGAAAGTTTGAGCTTTTCAAGCCAACCTGTGATATCTTTATCCTTAGTTTACCCCTTTTGAGCCTTGTTTTATAAAACATTTTCCTTGTCACCTACATTTTTAGCCTAGTTTTTTTTTTTAATAAAATATCTAACCTTTAGCCCTTAAGCATGTTGATCATTTTAGAAATTATTTTGAGCTATGCTAAAATTTGGGAGGAAGGTTGGGATTACGAAATACAAAAAAACAACAAAAAAAAGTAAAAAGAGAGAGAAAAAAAAAAGGGAGAATACTGTATCCTTTGTTTATCATAATAAGTTTAGGGTTGTAGTTGTTCTTAAAAAAAAAATTAAAATTAAAAAAAAGTTTTATTTTTAATAAGGGAAAGTTGCGAATAAGTTTGGGAGTGTTATTTGGGTGTAAATAAAAAGCTTTACAACAGGTTCTAAAATAATTAATGTGTTGAAGGGTGATCTAAGCCATATTATCCTATATCTTGCCTTCACCTCAGCTACATATTACAAGCCTAATAAAAGTCTTAATGATCCTTGGTTTTGTGTTTGTCGACATTAGTGGAGAGAGAAATGAAAAATGAACTTATGGGATTTAATAATTATTTGAGATCGATTGTTTCATTTCTCAGAAACTCATCTAAATTGCATATAATTTAATGAAAAAGAAATTTTGCACACACACACGGAATATACAACTGTAAGTAGATATACTCTTAAATTAAACTCAAATTTTTTTACCAAAATTTATGTTTTTTCTGTAGACTATATCTTTTATAGTAACCTATTAGGAAATTTCTAGAAATCACCATTACTCATAAAATATTTTCTTTCTTTCTTTTCTTTTCTTTTGCTCGAGGACAAGCAAAA
Source organism: Antiaris toxicaria (assembly GCA_035233585.1). Taxonomy (NCBI): domain Eukaryota; kingdom Viridiplantae; phylum Streptophyta; class Magnoliopsida; order Rosales; family Moraceae; genus Antiaris; species Antiaris toxicaria. The sequence continues at coordinate 74,385,486 of CP141156.1, forward strand.
TCTTAAGTTTGAGGATGTGATAACTCTATAAAATAAAGTTATTTTACCACTTTTTCATGTATAAAAATTAACTTGTTCTTGAGAATTTTAGTTGTTTTGATTTGTTTTTTATTTATTTTGTTTTTTGTACTTTAATTTAGATTTTCATAAAGTTCATAAAGTTTTTATTTAATTTTCATCTTTTTCTAATAGTATATTAAATAAGCTTAAAATTAAATATTTCTAATGAGTCTACTTATACATTTTATTTTAGAAGTATCTAATTTTAGCACTTTATTTTTCTGTAGCATCAAAGAGGGCATTACTATTTATGTCAGGAAACTATGAAAACTAAGCTTGTCACACTGGATCCTTACTAACATGCTACTGTAGCAGCACTATAACAAGTATGTGTTGACACTGTAGTAGCTGTAGCAAGCATGCGCCAAGCACTGTAGCACACGTGCACCGATTGTAGCAGCACTGTAGTAAGCATGTGTCGAACACTGTAGCACTATAGCAAGTTCAAAAATTTTTGTTGTGTTGCACTAAATACTATAACATGTTTGAAAATTTATATTGTGTGGGCACCGAATACTGTAGCAGGTTTGAAAATTTGTGTGAAAGTTAGGTGGAATAGTGTAAATTTACGCTTGTAAAAGGGGGGATACACTTTGTATCTATGATAACCGGGAATTTTTAGATTCTCGGAGTGAATTAAAATTGTATGTGTGTAATAATTTTAATGAATAAAATGTGAAAAAGTTGTATTTTAATACTGTTGGGAATACAATGAAAATGTTCTGACAGTATTAAAGAGTGTGAGTTCAGAGATGGAAGATCTTCTTAAGCAGAATTGAGTGAGACCGCTTGAAAATGAAGCCAAAAACCCTAGAGAGTTCACAGAAGTGCACTAAAAGATAAAATTTTACAGTAGTGAATTCTGGCCAAACGGAAGCAAAATAAGACAGACCGATCGCACCGGAGGTGCCGGGAACCCACCTACGCGATTTCGGTAAAGTTCCGTTCGGTTTGACTTTCAGCCAAATTTTGACCACGAATTAATTCATGAATTAATATGTGGATTACTTAGGTGACATCATAATTATGATGTCATAAATAGAAAAATTTAGCTTATAAAGTAAGTTTGGCTACATGTAAGGTTAGGATTTAAAGCTTTTTGGATCAATGGCCAAGATCAAGCCAAAATGGCTTGGAAAAAAATTTGGAAAATTAGAAAAAAGGGGGCTCGGCCACATGGAAAGAAATCAGCCCAAAATTTTATTTTTGACCCCAAAATTTTTTCTAAAATGTCCCTAGACAATTACTAAATTGTTGGGAGAAATTACAAAAAGGTCACTTACTTTTGCCTATAAATAGGCATGAAAATTCATGTGGAAAATTAGAAAAACCAAGCCAAACTTTTGCTCCCAAAATCCATGAGCTTTCTTCCCCATTAAGCCAACATTTTGTCAAAAAATTTCATACTAAATTAGCCTCCAAAATCACTTTAAGGATCAAGGGAGAAAATTGATAAAGTGAGCTTCCAATTTGAAGCATTTTTCCTTGAATTTTCTAGCAAAAATCCATGGCTTCAACGGTGTGGAAAATGGTTGAAATTTTGATGCTTGGTTTTAGTTTTTGTGTTGATTTGGTGTTCCAGTGATGAAAGCATGTATTATAATAAAGAAACAAGCAAATTGATGCATGTTTCACACCAAAAATCCGTGGCCAATAGACACTAGAAAGTGAGAAAAATTTATGATGGAAATGATAAGGAATGGTGATAAAAGAACCTAGGAATATGAGAAATTTTCCTATGGTTCTAGAGTATGAAAACCGTGGCATGTGGCTAGGTTTAAATGAAAAATTTTCTTAGGTTTTTGATGGTTAACGTAGATTAGAAACCTTAAGAAATGGAATGGGATAAATGAATTATGATGAAAATTTTCTTGGTGATGTTTTCCAAGTGAACCCGTGGCTAATATGGAAGAAAATAAATGGAATTATGTTATGATTTGAATGGTGTTATTGTGAAAGAGTTTTATATAAAGTTTGGTAACTATGTATAAAATAGATATCTGATATAGTACGTGGTAGGTAGAAAGGTTTTGAGGTGTACCTAACACCGAGAAAACCTAAAAATACAAGCAGAAATGTGACCAAAATTTCTAAAACGGCATAAGGGCATTTCAGGAAACAAGGGGTAAAAATGTTAGGCTTGAAAAGGAAACCGATGCCCCTCGGTGCATTAGAATTGATAATGAAAACTGAACCCGAAAAAGGAATAGTGCAACGACTCTTTAGCGTCTAAAATACTGAGAATAAGAAAAATTCACATTAGGGGAATTTTAGGAAACGAAGGGGAAAATTTGTGAACGGAAGAGAAAACCTGAGCCCTTTAGGAATCGAGGCTCGAGGACAGGATGAAAAACATTTTAGGAGTAGTGAAATACCCATTCGAAGCTCCGAAACGCTAGAAAAACGAGAAACGATCCTAGGTGATGAATGAATAGTACCCGAGGGTCGGGTGATGAATAGTTGTTGATTTTACAGCAAATAAAGCTGTAAAAAGATACAAAAGACTAGGGAATATTATTTTATAATATTTAGGCTTAGAAAATCTGGAAAAAATGATAGGACGAAATTGTTACAATCCCGAGAACTGTTAGGGGCAAAATGGTTATTTTGACCAAAAATTTCTAAAAGGCTCGAAAAGGATCGATAAAAATCTAGAATACTTAAAAAAAAAAAAAGATTCTAGAAGCTATGATAAAGATTTTAAGATTAAAAATCTAAAAATTTTGAAGAACACGGGTGTGTAGAAGGATACACGGCCGTGTAAGGAAAAAAATAGACAACCCGAGGAGTACACAGGCTTGAACACGGGCATGTACCAAGCCGTGTACAATTACACAGGCAGATAGTGAACAGCATGGCCGTGTAGTGTAAAACCGAGAGATACACAGGCTTGAACATGGGCATATTGCAGGCCATGTACCACATAAAGAGTTGAAATGTGTTGTAAAAATTATCAGAAAATAAATAGATCCAAAGTGATAATTAATGACAGGTATTAACAGATAATATTTTGTCTATAGGGACTCAGATTAGATACAAAACTACGGAGGACATCCGGGATTGGACGTTATCACATTGGTGGTAAGTTCAAGCATTTTCATGTTTGCAACATGAAATACTGTAATATTTCATTATGTACTAGTGGTACATTAGAGCTAAGTCCTATGGGCAATAGGGTGTAGCAAGACTAACGCACCTAATGAACTGATAAATTGAGAAGTGCACTATGGGTACACTATGAGAAGAGTGTGACTAAAATTAAGACACACTTATAAAGAGAAAATGAGTAAGACCTACAAGCAACAGAGGTTCCTAACCTTAAGGTGACGATTACTGTCACTTGGTTAGAACTATAATTGCAAGATGATAAAGAAACCACTTTTGGTGTACCGGGCCTCCAGCAAGAGTGGTGGAGGTTACAGGTCCTTTGGGGATATAATGACTGCTATGGGTGATGATAGGACTGTAGAGGAAAGAGCCTTAGGGTCGCTCCTAAGGCCCTCCCAGTCAGCGCGCATATGATATCGGTACAAGGCCAAAAGAACCCAAAACCTGAAGATAAGCAAAGATAATAGATAAAATGTTATGAAAGCCATAACTAAGCATAATTGAGCACAACTGACACTAGCACTAAGTGTAGTGAACTCGATTAGGGTGACGTGAATAGTAATCAATCAAAAGTCAAAGTTACTATTCGTAAAAAGTTGGAATTTTGATGTTTTTGAATCTATGTGATTCTTAGTACATATATTTGAACTTACTAAGCCTGTTAGCTCACCGGTTTGTTCATGTTACAGGTAAGAAACCTATCCAGTAGACTCGTGGATGGCGGTAGGATATGCGTGTGTCAATGGGATAGGGAATCCACCGTGGATTTTGTCCTGCCATAAGTTTTTTGCTAAGCATTGTGAGAAAGTGAATTGAAGAGAATGTATTTTTGAAAAACAAAGTATCGATAAAGTATCTTTGTAAAAATATGTTATATTGTACAAGAGACAACTAAGTTTGTACTTTATATGGCTTTCATATATATTGCTCTATGCAAAGATAGTATTTAGAAAAGAAAAAAAAATGGGTGCAAATTTAGGCCCAGAAAAAGAATGAGAATTTAAAAGTAAAAGTGTTTTAAAATGACGACCTGATGGGGTGCATGGGCTGTCTCGATCGACGATGGAGTCAGATTCGGGGCGATTACATGTGGTCGAGGTCAAGGGCGTCACAGGTTGGTATTAGAGCAGTTGACCATATCCCAATTGGCATAAACGCAACCTGCTCGTCAATCCAAGTAAGTTAGCTTTCTTTAAGTTTGTTAACTTTTGTTTATACAAGGTTATATATTTTGTAGGGCATACGATGACTAGACCACCGGATATGCGACCCCACCATACCAAATAAGAGGACCAATTCAGATATGGACTAGGCCCGTGATCAGGCTGTCCATGATCCATTGAGCAGTGCCTCAACCACCGATCCCTGAGTCGCCAGCACCGCAGTTTAGAGCATTGGCACTGATACAAGCACCACCTCCTCGACTAGTTGTTCATCCACCAATTGCTATAGACATTCTAGTTATTAGTGGGTGAGCCCACGTAGGATCCAAAGTATCGGTACAAGCTATACATGCCTTCAGAGGTAGTCATCCACCCACCTTTGAGGGAGGTCAAAAGGGGATCTCCACCCGAGATTGGCTGATGATGTGGAGACGATCATACGCCAGTGCGACATTGATGAGGACTGCTGAGTCCTGCTAGTAGTTGGCACTTTCTGTGAGGATGCACGGATGTACTGGGAATATTGTGATCAGGAGATGTTGTTAGGACTCGATTGGGCTGAGTTCAAACATATTATGATACTACAGTTTCCACCAAAGAGTCCAGCATCACTGGTTCCAGACCCTCCGGAGAGCAGGGTAGTGACTCCACCACCGGTTATGCCTAGGTATACAGATGTGAGAGAGTTTGTTCTCTGAGCTGAGAGACTCCAGATGCTGCTGAGTGATACTGTTTTCACATATGCAGTACGATTTAAGGAGAACGTAGTGAGGAGATGCCCTATGTCTAACCTCACTGACGAGGATTTCTGTGACATCTTTTGGAAGGGGCTTACGATAGACTTATGACAGAGGGTAACCCTATTATATCCTACTACGCTACGTGAATTTATAGTTACGGTAGCTAAGGTAAAGGAAAAGTTGATGATGGAGTACATGGTGTGCAAGAGCCGTGAGCAGCTACTATAAGATGCCATGTTAGATCGTCTGTATGGTGAGCAACCTATGGCGAATGACCATGAGGTCGGCCCATCGAGGTGATGAGAAGGCACGAGTCCCACTAGAGAATCGACACCATCCGAGGCTGGAAATGGTATGGATGAGAATAACGAGGATCCAGAGGAATTTCTGATAATTCCAGATCAGCCTCAACCATGGGACTAGATGTAAGGACTTACAAGATGTATAAATGTATATATATCTGTATATGTATATATATGACTGTATCGAAAGGCCGTTTTGAAAAGGAGCCTTTGAGTTGATGTGTATATGAAAATTTTGAAAAGAAATAACATGAAATTTTGATATATTCAAAGTGATGAGATGTCTGGAATCATATGATGATCGAAACTATTTTTACTTATATTGTAAAAATATGTTTGTCAAAAATCTAACGATTGATTTTCATGCGATTATAGGCAGTAGATAAAGATGCTGAACCCAAGTAACCTGAGAAACATGAGAGGACATCCAGTCCCTTTCTGAGAGAGTAGATGAATTGCAAGCTATGTTGGAAGCTCAGATGAAAGTGAATGCTAAGTTAAGACAAAGAATAGAGCAAATAGTGTAGGAAAATAAATCGGTAAAACCGTATCAGAGTGGCACAGCGGAACAACAAAAAATTTTTAGATCGTTAAATATCTCATGATGCCATATCCAATAAATCAACAACAATTAAAAACTCATACCTCAAGGATGTCAATCTTGCAGGAGGAGAATGACCGGAGGCTTCAACCAACTAGCCTTCTCTACTATTCTCCAATTCCCGAAGGGCTGAGTGTGTGGGCACTCTGAACCTCGATCGGTATACTAGCATTGCTAGTCTTCTTCCGACCACCCAGATCTCTAAAGAACTTTATTGTCACGATGAGCTGTGTAACAATAAGCCTGCTCACCTGAGAGTCTGTGGTCTAAGAGAACTGGAGTGGTAGGTCCTCTATTTATAGACCTGCATGAGGTGAATCTCTGAATTTGAATTGGATTAGGAAAAGATATTTTCCCTTATCCAAACCCATAAAATCTGAATTTTTCCAAGGGAGAATCTCCACAAAAAATTCAGTTTTTCTTAGGATAAATCCAATCCAAATCAAAACAAGATTTTAACTAGAATTTTATCTCCCTTTTTCAACCCAAACCGAAAATTTCAAGGTAAATCTTCCCTAAAGATTTCGGCCATTATGGATAAGGGAGAATCAAAAATTCCACTAGGATTTTCAAGCTTGAATCTCATCTCAACCTTATCCAAAATAACCGAATTTCCTAGGAGAGATACTCCCTAATTTCAGCCACTTTTCAGGGAAGGAGAGAATCCAAATTCAACTAGGATTAAAGCTTGAATTTACCCTTGAATCTCATCCACAAAATCTGAAATTTCCTTGAGGATTATCCTCAAAATTTCGTCCCTTATTTGTTAGGATTTGGATTCAAAATTCAAGTAGGATTCTAACAAGATTATCCTCTCCAAATCCAACTCAAATTCGAATTTCAAACCTTGTGGATTTTCCACAACAAATTTGAATCCTACTTGGACTGTGATTCAAAATTTGAATTTCAAATTTCAAATTCAAATTTCAAATTCAAATTTCAAATTTCAAATTTCAAATTTCAAATTCAAATTTCAAATTCGAATTTCAAATTCAAATTTCAAATTCAAATTTCAAATTCAAATTTCAAATTCAAAATTCAAATTTCAAATTCAAAATTCAAATTTCAAATTTCAAAATTCAAATTTCAAATTTCAAAATTCAAATTTCAAATTCCACAAAACGGTTGTATTTCATATTCTTGTTCTCATGGATAATTTTCTACAACTCCAATCCAATCTCAAATAAAATCATGGCAACTTTATTTGGAGTTCGAATAATTGTGTACTCTATTATCCAAAACAAAATCTGAATCCAACCGGAGAGAATCTTGTCTACCATCCTAATCCTGTGTCATCACCATCCATGCATAATAAACTAGCCAATAACATACACAAATCAATTTGCCAAACGTTAAGGAATTATGTGGAGCTAGTAGAGGGACTGATTGGACATATATAATCGGGCTCCCGTGATTCCATATGATCATCATTCTTTACCGAACAACTCAATCATATGATAACTAATTTCAGAGTCACACCACTATAAACCTGAAACTAAACTCCCAATTATATACCGTATTATGTAAGCCTGTGACGAGCTACCATCCAATGACCTTGTCATATATGCAAAACCCTCATATGATATCCATGATCAGCCTTAGGTCAAAGTCCGTTTAATCCTACTGATCAGGCTATCTTAAAGTTCCATTATACCACCGAATTAAGAAAATGATTATTCACCATATGTGAATAAGAAGTCATCCGCCCAGCAGACAACCAAAGGCCTCGTCCATTTTCACATTTAGTATAATGCCTTTAAGAGGATACCTTTAACTCCTCAGAGCTATGATTCCGATATCTGCAAACAAACCCTTCATCGTATACAAGTCATGCACCCAACGAACCGGTCTATAAGCTTACTACCTCTGAGACGCTTTAGCCATTGGAATATCAAAGTACACAAGTCATATACATGAAGTAGTTCATTTACTCAGGATTAAGGTTATTGCACAATGAACGTCAAAAGCAGATTGATCCACTCATAGCGGACTACGTAGATCAATCACGCTTTAGTCCCGGTCTAATATGTCACCACCGAGCAACATATCCATGTCTCTACTTGGGAGTCCAGCTCCAGACAGTCAAGACAGACCGTCCCCTCCAAGGCTTTAGACAACATAATAGTCTTAACATGAGTTAGATGCTCGATCTAACCCCATAGACTACAGACCATAGTTTAGACTGCTAACTTTAGAACATTGTCTTCTCGCATACAAAAGTCCATTGCATGCAACATTCTAACAGTTTTAACACAAGCAGTCAGTGAGCCATATTTGCTTACATTTACTTTAACATGTAAATAAGACGGGGACAAATAGCAATGTAATGAATAACCTCTATGTATAATTTTATTATCCAGTTCAAAATGACTACATCAAAATGTCTCTAATACATAGGGCATTTCCTAACAATCTCCCACTTGCCCTAAGCTAGTAGATGTGCCATGTTACGCATCCCCATCGCCTCTACATGCCTCTCAAAGCTTCTAGCTACCAAAGTCTTAGTAAAGGGATCGGTAATGTTGTTCTCGGACGCGATCTTACATACATCCACTTGTCCTGTCTCCACATGCCCTCTAATAATGTGATACCTCTGATCTATGTGCTTGGTCCTCTTGTGGTGCCGAGATTCCCTTGTGTTGGCAATAGCCCCTGTATTATCACAGTAAAGTGTGATAGGCTTGTCAACACCCGGAATGACCTCAAGGTCTCTAAAGAACTTGCAGAGCCAAACCACTTCTTTAGATACCGCAGCCGCAGCCACATACTCAGCCTCCATAGTAGAGTCAGCTGTGCAGCCCTGCTTCACGCTCCTCCACACAATGGCACCTCCTCCGAGTAAAAACACTGATCTAGATATCGATTTCCTCGAATCCTTACAAGTCTGGAAGTCTGAGTCCATGTATCCTACGGGTGTTAGGTCCCCTCTAGAATACACTAGCATATAATCCCTCGTTCTCTTAAGATACTTGAGTATATGCTTTACTGCTTGCCAGTGCTTGGTTCCAGGATTCGCTTGATATCGACTCACCATACCTACTGCAAAACATATGTCCGGGCGAGTGCAAAGCATAGCGTACATAAGGCTACCCACAGCGGATGCATAAGGGACCTTACTCATACGCTCTCTTTCTTCCGATGTCTTGGGACAGTCATCCAATGAAAGAGTTAAACCGGCAATAGAAGGTTGTGAGCCTTTCTTTGCCTCTAGCATTGCATATTTGTCAATTATTTTATCTATGTATAAAGCTTGGGATAATGCTATCATTTTGTTCTTTCGATCTCTGAAGAGACGAATGCTTAGAACATAATTAGCTTCTCCCAAGTCCTTCATGTCAAATTGTTGGTGTAACCAAAGCTTGACCGATGATAAGTTCCCTACATCATTCCCAATGAGTAGTATATCATCGACATAGAGTATCAGAAAGACCACTTTTCTATCCTTAATACATTTATAAACACAAGGTTCATCAACGTTCTGCTCAAAACCAAATGTCTTAATCGCTTGATCAAACCTCTGGTTCCATGAGCGGGATGCCTGCTTTAATCCATAAATGGATCTAAGCAACTTGCAGACTTTCCTATCTTGGCCTTTTGCTACGAACCCTTCGGGCTGTATCATATAGATACACTCTTCAAGATGGCCATTCAAGAATGCCGTTTTGACATCCATTTGCCAGATCTCGTAATCGAGAGCCGCAGCAATGGACAGAAGAATACGGATAGACTTCAGCATAGCAACAGGCGAAAAGGTTTCCTCGTAATCGATTCCAGCCTTTTGCGTGTATCCCTTTGCAACTAGTCTAGCTTTGAAAGTTTCCACTCTCCCTTCCGCATCCTTCTTTCTTTTGTAGACCCATTTGCATCCAATGGGTTTTATCCCATCCGGCAAATCTACAAGTTCCCAAACAGAGTTGGATTTCATAGAATCCATCTCATTATTCATAGCCTGTTTCCAAGATTTAGAATCAACATCCTTTATAGCTTCATCATATGTGACCGGATCTTCCTCATGCTCATGAGCCTCGGCCTGGTATACCTCAGCATCATACATGAAGAAATTAGGTTTCTTAGAAACCCTCCCACTACGACGAGGCACCCTAAATTGTTGATCGTCTGCAGGTCTTTCACTGGAACTCGAACTTGCGTCCAAGACCGAAATCCGTGGAGCAGTTCTTTTACCCGATAACTCCTCTAGCACCACTTTGCTTCGAGACTTAAAGTCATTCATGTGACTTTCCTCCAAGAATGTCGCATGGGTTGAGACAATGACTTTTTGTTCCTTCGGGTTATAGAACAGACCTCCTTTAGTTCCTTTTGGATACTCTACAAACATGCATAATTCTGATCTTGGTTCCAACTTCTTCGCATCCCCATCCAGTACATGTGCCGGGCAGCCCCATATTCTCATATGTCCAAGGGAGGGCTTCCTGCCACGCCACAATTCATACGGAGTTCTAGGAATTGATTTGCTCGAAACCTGGTTCAGAATATAGCACGCCGTTTGTAAAGCATGTCCCCAAAATGATAATGGCAGCATTGAGTAACTCATCATGGACCGTACCATATCCAATAAGGTCCTGTTTCTCCTTTCAGCTACACCATTCTGTTGTGGAGTACCAGGTGCAGTCAATTGGGATAAAATCCTGTTCTCTACAAGATGTCCTAGAAATTCATCAGAGAGGTATTCGCCACCTCGATCAGATCGAAGTGTCTTTATGGATTTATCCAATTGCTTTTCCACTTCCGCACGATACTCTTTGAACTTATCAAAGGTTTCGCTCTTGCGGTGCATTAGAAACACATATCCATACCTCGAGTAATCATTTATGAAAGAGACATAATACTCGAACCCTCCTCGTGCTGTGACGTTCATGGGGCGACATACGTCAGTGTGCACAATTTCTAAGAGCTCCTTAGCCCTTGTACCCTTAGCTCCAAAAGACCTCTTAGTCATCTTACCCTCTAGACAAGACTCACATTGGGGAAGTCGTACCTCCTCCAGAGATTCCAGAGGACCGTCTTTCACCAATCTTTGAATACTATCCTGATTAATATGACCAAGTCTTAAATGCCAAAGATATGCCTTGTTAGAGTGAGAAACTTTCAACCTTTTAGAGTTATCAATTAATTCAGTGTCAAGCAGTGAGTACATCTTTGGTCAGACCAAATATAGGTTTCTATCCATCCATCCAGAACAGATAAAAGACTTATTTCTACGAATATCAACTCTTTTACTAAAAGAAACTGAATAAGAATCCTTTATTAAACAAGCTACCGATATAAGGTTCCTCCTAAAATTAGGAACATAAAAACAGTCTTTCAATAAAATAAACCTAAGTTGATCAAAATAAAGGTGAACATCTCCCACTGCCTCAGCCACCACAAAGCTACCATCTCCAGTCCGCAACGAGAGGCTCCTATCATGTAGACTTCTCGTTTCCACGAACCCCTGCATAGAAACACAAACATGATTAGTGGTGCCCGAATCAATGACCCAAGTGTCTTTCGATTCTTCCACCAAACACGCTTCCAAGTAATGAAGTTCCTTACCTTCCTTGCCCTTGGCGGTTAGGAATTCCCGGCAAGCCTTCTTGAAGTGACCTACCTTCCCATAATGGAAGCATTTGGACTTTTTAGGGTCCTTCGGCTTCTTGTTCTTCTTCTTCTTCTTCCCGTCCGAGACAGGAGGATTAGAAGAACTGGAAGCCACTTGCTTCTTATTTGGCCTCTTCCTCTTCCGTGAGGGATTGAAAGATTCCGCCAAATTGGCCTCTCCTTTAGGTCGGACCACATCCTCATCCCTGATCATCCGCTCATAAGCCTGTAGTTACTTCATGAGCTCGGTTAGTCTTAACTCCTTTGTCACCAGATTGTATGCGGCCTTAAACCCCACAAAATCTTTAGACAGAGTCTTGAACACCATCTCAATCTGGGTGTTGTAGTCCAACTCAGCACCATTCTCGGCAGCCTCAGCGAAGAATCCCATTAGAGTGATCATATGGTCCTTCACCGGAGCACCCGCCTTTTGCTTAGAGTTCATAATGCTGGTGATAGCGGACTGTCGAGCCAATTTTTCTTGGCCTCCGAACATGTCCTCCAGATTGTCCATGATCTCCCCAGCAACTTGATAAGTCTCATGCTGCTTTTGTAAAGCACTCGTCATGCTAGCAAGGATGTAACATCGAGCTACTTCATTGGATTCTCTCCAACGATTATAGGCAACTGGGACTTCCTCAAGTGGTGTGTCAGGTTTGGGCCCAGGTGGGCATGGTTCGTCTAGTACGAACTTATGTCTCTCGTAGCTGAGAACTATTAATAGATTTCTTTTCCAGTCTTTACAATTATCGCCATTCAACTTATTTTCAGTAAGTATCGAAATGAGGGGTGTCGGTGACATTTTGAACTGAAATAAAATTATACTAGACATCATTACAAAGCCCAAGCAAATATACAGATAATTTAGCAAATAAAAACATACAAGTATGTTCCTACATGAAACTTGAAAAAACATGTAGCATTGCAACGGTAATTCTCAGCACCTATTGCCCCAAGCCACCGAGGGGTGGTCATGAGAACAAATAGCCGGAACATGGACCCCGTCCAATTAATATATGTTACCTTAAATCCTCCAAGGTTAAGACATATATTAATAACCGCTTATTTGGCCACTAGTTTAGTTAACAGAGCATCTAGGGAAGGTTAATAACTAAACGAGTATTGAGTGTATAACCATTGTTTATGTAGTCCGATCCACGTCCTACCAAGCCACCGAGGGGTGGTCATGAATAGGATCACACCTGAACACGTTTTCCACATAGGAGATCCAATCTAGTATACCGGCGGCGGTAAACACCTACCGAGGGTGTGATCAGGGCAGAACTGACGCGAGGCGTTACCATGCTTTCACATATGGATCAACAATGGAGGCCGTGGGTTTTGTTTGAAACCCTCTCCCACTCAATATTTTGAAAAACATGCAAGTTTTGACAAATTATGTATGATCAATATAGTATGAGCGGCACTCACCTATCCTATATGACATGTTATCAAATATGCATACAAAACATCCATCAATACATATTTATACATCCATGACATATCACAGAAAAAATAATTGACAGAATAACCAAGCTATGGTTCCATCCTAGAACAAAGAAAATAAAGATTACAAAATTCCATCCAAAGCATTCTTTGGGTCTTGAATTTTGTTCCGTCTACTTGTATCCATCTTTATGTAGCCTCTCCATTTATTTCTCATCCCAATAATTATTTAAAATTTAAATCTCGAAAAATCTAAATTTCAAATTCAAATTCCAAATTTGAATTTCAAATTTAAATTTCAAATTTAAATTTTAAACAATTTTAAACATCATGTGTAATAATATGTAATTTCAAAAATTTCAAATTTTAATTACATATTTTTAAACATGATTTAAAATTAAATCTCAAATTTAAAAATCAAAATTTTCTGATTTTTGGACCGCCGCCCCCGTAGGCAGCAGCCCACGGCCGCCCCTTGTGCAGCCCTGCCGGGCTGCAGGCCAAGCCTGCAGAGCCAGGCTGCACGCCCAGACTGGGCGCAGCAGCCGGCAGGCTGCAGGCAGCGCCTGCAGCCAGAGGCTGCACGCCCAGGCTGCGGCCAGCCTTGGGCAGGCCACGGCCACCCCTGGCTGCAGGCCAAGCCTGCGGCCGGGGTGGTGTGGGCCTGCTTAGGGGCTGCCGCAGCCCCATCCTGCCCGAGGGCAGGGGCTGCAGCCCCACCAAGGTTTGTCGGCCTATCCCGAGGGGTCGTGTCTCGATTTTCGTGCCATATTCCAATTTACCTATTAGGATCTCCAAAAGTTAATTTGAATCCCAATTAAATTGAAATTTTCCACACAATCAAAATTTCAACCTTTAAATCAAATTTAACTTTTGGGAAAAATAAATTACGGTCTTCAATCTTCAATCTCCTCCAAGAATAATTACATAAAAAATTCTAAACCGTTTCTGGTGTACAAAAATTCTAACCATAAAAATTCTAAGAGACAAAAATTAAAATCCATGGGAAAATCAAAGTGTTAATAAACTGCTCCCATGGTTACATAAAAATTCCTAGATACAATTTTTCTAAATTCTAAGGAACCATAACCGGTATTTAACAAGCATGCTTATAATAATTCAAAAATTAAAATAACCACATACTTTATACATAATCCATAACAACATAAAGGAACCCTAGAATGCCACTCTTTAAATATAAAATCCATACATAAATAAAAAGACTAAGTAATTGTCTAATTTATGTACATGACATAGTCATGAGATGGCTCTGATACCAATTGTAGGAAAATAAATCGGTAAAACCGTATCAGAGTGGCACAGCGGAACAATAAAAAATTTTTAGATCGTTAAATATCTCATGATGCCATATACAATAAATCAACAACAATTAAAAACTCATACCTCAAGGACGCCAATCTTGCAGGAGGAGAATGACCGGAGGCTTCAACCAACTAGCCTTCTCTACTATTCTCCAATTCCCGAAGGGCTGAGTGTGTGGGCACTCTGAACCTCGATCGGTATGCTAGCACTGCTAGTCTTCTTCCGACCACCCAGATCTCTAAAGAACTTTATTGTCACGATGAGCTGTTCAATAATAAGCCTGCTCACCTGAGAGTCTATGGTCTAAGAGAACTGGAGTGGCAGGTCCTCTATTTATAGACCTGCATGAGGTGAATCTCTGAATTTGAATTGGATTAGGAAAAGATGTTTTCCCTTATCCAAACCCATAAAATCTGAATTTTTCCAAGGGAGAATCTCTACAAAAAATTCAGTTTTTCTTAGGATAAATCCAATCCAAATCAAAACAAGATTTTAACTAGAATTTTATCTCCCTTTTTCAACCCAAAATATCCGAAAATTTCAAGGTAAATCTTCCCTAAAGATTTCAGCCATTATGGATAAGGGAGAATCAAAAATTCCACTAGGATTTTCAAGCTTGAATCTCATCTCAACCTTATCCAAAATAATCGAATTTCCTAGGAGAGATACTCCCTAATTTTGGCCACTTTTCAGGGAAGGACAGAATCCAAATTCAACTAGGATTGAAGCTTGAATTTACCCTTGAATCTCATCCACAAAATCTGAAATTTCCTTGAGGATTATCCTCAAAATTTCGTCCCTTATTTGTTGGGATTTGGATTCAAAATTCAAGTAGGATTCTAACAAGATTATCCTCTCCAAATCCAACTCAAATTCGAATTTCAAACCTTGTGGATTTTCCACAACAAATTCGAATCCTACTTGGACTGTGATTCAAAATTTGAATTTCAAATTTCAAATTCAAATTTCAAATTCAAATTTCAAATTTCAAATTTCAAATTTAAATTTCAAATTCGAATTTCAAATTCGAATTTCAAATTCAAATTTCAAATTCAAATTTCAAATTCAAAATTCAAATTTCAAATTTCAAAATTCAAATTTCAAATTTCAAAATTCAAATTTCAAATTCCACAAAACGGTTGTATTTCATATTCTTGTTCTCATGGATAATTTTCTACAACTCTAATCCAATCTCAAATAAAATCATGGCAACTTTATTTGGAGTTCAAATAATTGTGTACTCTATTATCCAAAACAAAATCTGAATCCAACCGAAGAGAATCTTGTCTACCATCCTAATCCTGTGTCATCACCATCCATGCATAATAAACTAGCCAATAGCATACACAAATCAATTTGCCAAACGTTAAGGAATTATGTGGAGCTAGTAGAGGGACTGATTGGACATATATAATCGGGCTCCCATGACTCCATATGATCATCATTCTTTACCGAACAACTCAATCATATGATCACTAATTTCAGAGTCACACCACTATAAACCTAAAACTGAACTCCCAATTATATACCGTATTACGTAAGCCTGTGACGAGCTACCATCCAATGACCTTGTCATATATGCAAAACCCTCATATGATATCCATGATCAGCCTTAAGTCAAAGTCCGTTTAATCCTACTGATCAGGCTATCTTAAAGTTCCATTATACCACCGAATTAAGAAAATGATTATTCACCATATGTGAATAAGAAGTCATCCGCCCAGCAGACAACCAAAGGCCTCGTCCATTTTCACATTCAGTATAATGCCTTTAAGAGGATACCTTTAACTCCTCAGAGCTATGATTCCGATATCTGCAAACAAACCCTTCATCGTATACAAGTCATGCACCCAACGAACCGGTCTATAAGCTTACTACCTCTGAGACGCTTTAGCCATTGGAACATCAAAGTACACAAGTCATATACATGAAGTAGTTCATTTACTCAGGATTAAGGTTATTGCACAATGAACGTCAAAAGCAGATTGATCCACTCATAGCGGACTACGTAGATCAATCACGCTTTAGTCCCGGTCTAATATGTCACCACCGAGCAACATATCCATGTCTCTACTTGGGAGTCCAGCTCCAGACAGTCAAGACAGACCGTCCCCTCCAAGGCTTTAGACAACATAATAGTCTTAACATGAGTTAGATGCTCGGTCTAACCCCATAGACTACAGACCATAGTTTAGACTGCTAACTTTAGAACATTGTCTTCTCGCATACAAAAGTCCATTGCATGCAACGTTCCAACAATTTTAACACAAGCTGTCAGTGAGCCATATTTGCTTACATTTACTTTAACATATAAATAAGACGAGGACAAATAGCAATGTAATGAATAACCTCTATGTATAATTTTATTATCCAGTTCAAAATGAATACATCAAAATGTCTCTAATACTTAGGGCATTTCCTAACAAATAGAGCAGAGACAAAGCCAAGATGAAGGGTAAACCTCTCAAATGGCTGCACCGAAACCGAAAGTGCTGCCAGTGGTATTCGAGATAGTAGTAGAACCCCAACCACAACCCTAAGTTAACCAAGAACCACTCTACAAAAGATTTCGACAGATGAAGCCGTCGGAATTTGAGGTTTCCACCAACCCTTTAGAAGCAAAGGAATGGTTGTCCTCACTCCACATGATTCTGGAGTTCATGAATCTAAATGATCAAGAAAGGATCATATGTGCAACTTTTATGTTAAATAAAGACGCAAGATTCTGGTGGGACATGGTCAAGTTGAGAAGGAATGTGTTCACAATGTCATGGTTAGATTTCTTAGAGGAATTTAACCAAAAGTACTACAACCCCACGTTACTACGACCCTAACAGAGGGAGTTTGCAGAGTTGAAGCAGGGGGACATGACAGTGATAGAAGTCTGTAATAAGTTCGACCAGTTGTCCCGACTGTGTCCATATGTTGTCTCCACAGAAAGAGAAAAAGTTCAAAAGATGCTAGGAATGTTTCGACCTGAAATCTCAGCATTGGTAGACAGTGAGTTAATACCACCCACTACTGTATTTGATTATGTGAGTCAAGCTCTAAGAGTCGAGTACCAATTGGCTTGTCAGAGAGAGGAAAAAGATAAGATCTGGGATGCCAAGAAAAAGGAAAAAGTCTTGGCCAAAGTCACACAAGCTGGATCCCAGGTCAAACAGGGAAGTAAGACAAGTCAGAACACGAAGGCTGGACAATCAAGTACCTCTGGCCAACAGTCACAAGGAAAGAGGAAGGGGAATAATTCAGGAAACAGAAACCAGTAGTGGAGGTTGAACAATAATGCTGACCTATTGTTCGAGATTGCATTATTTATGGAAAAAGGCATCCAGGCTAATGTAGACTAGCACCAAACGCTTGTTTCCAATGCAGAAAAGAAGGCCATTTTCCCAGAAATTACCTTGAGAATAGGCAAAATACCCAGGGAACGTTCCAACCACAACAGCAACGTTCCCAGGCATATTCACTGTAGGTAAAGATTGAAGGCCCTTCACATTCTGAGATGCAAGAAAGACTAGAATGATTTCCACGTGCAGATGCTAGAGTGATGGTCTATACAAAGGAGGATGTGGAAGCTTGGACCTCTAATGTAGTGACAGGTTAGCTTTCTGTCGCTAATCATTTGGTGTCTATTTTATTTGATTCTGGAGCAACGCATTCGTTTATTTCATATGAATTTGTGAACAAGATAGGATATCCTAAGGATAGTTAGGAAATGCCCTAAGCATTAGAGACATTTTGATGTATTTATTTTGAACTGGATAATAAAATTATATATAGAGGTTATTCATTACATTGCTATCTGTCCTCGTTTTATTTACATGTTAAAGTAAATGAAAGCAAAATGGCTCCTTGACTGCTTATGTTAAACTATTAGAACATCGCATGCAATGGACTTTTGTATGCAAGAAGACAATGTTCTAAAGTTAGCGGTCTAAATATGGTCTGTAGTCTATGGGGTTAGACCGAGCATCTAACTCATGTTAAGACTATTATGTTGTCTAAAGCCTTGAAGGGGATGGTTTGTCTTGACTGTCTGGAGCTGGACTCCCAAGTAGAGACATAGATATGTTGCTTGGTGGTGACATATTAGATCGGGACTAAAGCATGATTGATCTACGAAGTCCGCTTTGAGTGGATCGATCTGCTTTTGATGTTCATTGTGCAATAACCTTAATCTTGAGTAAAAGGATAGCTTCATGTACATGACTTGTGTACTTTGACATTCCAATGGCTAAAGCATCTCAGAGGTAGTAAGCTTATAGACCGGTTCATTGGGTGCATGACTTGTATACGATGAAGGGTTTGTTTACAGATATCAGAATCATAGCTCTAATAGGGAGTTAAGGGTATCCTCTTAAAGGCATTATACTGAATGTGAAAATGGACAAGGCCTTGGGTCGTCTACTGGGCGGATGACTTCTTATTCACATATGGTGAATAATCATTTTCTTTATTCGGTAGTATAATGGAACTTTAAGATAGCCTGATCAGTAGGACTAAACAGACTTTAGCCTAAGGCTGATCATGGATATCATATGAGGGTTCTGCATACATGACAAGGTCATTGGACGATAGCTTGTCACAGGCTTACGTAATACGGTATATAATTGGGAGTTCAGTTTCAGGTTTATAGTGGTGTGATTCTGAAATTAGTGATCATATGATTGAGTTGTTCGGTAAAGAATGATGATCATATGGATTTGCGGGAGCCCGATTATATATGTCCAATTAGTCCCTCTACTAGCTCCACATAATTCCTTAACGTTTGGCAAATTGATTTGTGTATGCTATTGGCTAGTTTATTATGCATGGATGGTATTGACATAGGATTGGATGGTAGACAAGATTCTCTCCAGTTGGATTCAGATTTTGTTTTGGATAACAGAGTACACAATTATTCGAACTCCAAATAAAGTTACCATGATTTTATTTGAGATTGGATTGGAGTTGTAGAAAATTATCCATGAGAATAAGAATTTGAAATACAACTGTTTTGTGGATTTTGAAATTTGAATTTTGAATTTTGAATTTTGAAATTTGAAATTTGAAATTTGAAATTGAAATTTGAATTTGAAATTCGAATTTGAAATTTGAATTTGAAATTTAAATTTGAAATTTGAAATTTGAAATTTGAATTTGAAATTTGAAATTTGAAATTCAAATTTTGAATCACAGTCCAAGTGGGATTCGAATTTGTTGTGGTAAATCTACAAGGAATGAAATTCGAATTTGAGTTGGATATGGAGAGGAAATCTTGTTAGAATCCTACTTGAATTTTGAATCCAAATCCTAACCAAATATGGATGAAAATTTGAGGATTATCCTCAATGAATTTTTAGAATTTTGTGGATAAGGTTCAAGGAAAAATTCAAGTTTCAATCCCAGTTGAATTTGGATTTTCTCCTCCCTGATAATGGCTGAATTTTTGGAGTAAATCTCCTAGGAGATTTTCAGTTATTTTTGATAAGGATGAGATAAGATTCAAGCTTGAAAATGCTAGTGGAATTTTGATTCTTCCTTATCCAAAAGTGGCCGAAATCTTGGTGGAGATTTCTCCTTTGAATTTTCGGATTTTTTGGTTGAAAAAGGGAGATAAAATTATAGTTAAAATCTTGTTTATATTTGGATTGGAATTATCCTATAATGGCGGAAATTTGTTGGGATTTTCCCTTGGATAATTTCAGATTTTATGGTTATGGATAAGGGAGAATATCTTCTCCTAATCCAATTCAAATTCAGAGAATCACCTCATACAGGTCTATAAATAGAGGTCCTGCCACTCCAGTTCTCTTAGACCATAGACTCTCAAGTGAGCAGGCTTATTGTTGCACAGCTCAGCGTGACAATAAAGTTCTTTAGAGATCTGGGTGGTCAGAAGAAGACTAGCAGTGCTAGCATACTGATCGAGGTTCAGAGTGCCCACACACTCAGCCATTCAGGAATTGGAGAATAGTAGAGAAGGCTAGTTAGTTGAAGCCCTCCGGTCATTCTCCTTCTACAAGATTGGCATCCTTGAGGTATGAGTTTTAATTGTTGTTGGCTTATTGTATATGGCATCATGAGATATTTAACGATCTAAAAACTTTTATTATTCTACTGCGCCACTCTGATACATTTTTACCGATTTATTTTTCCTACAATTGGTATCAGAGCCATCTCATGACTATGCCATGTACATAAATTAGACAATTACTTAGTCTTTTTATTTATGTATGGATTTGATGTTTAGAGAGTGGCATTCTAGGATTCCTTTATGTTGTTATCATATATTATGTATAAAGTATGTGGTTATTTTAATTTTTTTGAATTATTATAAGCATGCTTGTTTTTGCCGGTTATGGTTCCTTAGAATTTAGAAAAATTGTATCTAAGATTTTTATATAACCAAGGGAGCAGTTTATTAATACCGTAATTTTCCCATGGATTTTAATTGTCTCTTAGAATTATTATGGTTGGAATTTTTGTACACTGAAAATGGTTTAGGAAATTTTATGTAATTATTCTTGGAGAAGATTGAAGATTGAAGACCGTAATTTATTTTTTCCAAAAGTTAAATTTGATTTAAAGGTTGAAATTTTGATTGTGTGGAAAATTTCAATTTAATTGGGATTTAAATTAATTTTTGGAGATCCTAATAGGTAAATTAGAATATGGCATGAAAATCGAGACATCGACCCCACGAGATAGGCCGTCGGGCCTTGGTGGGGCTGCAGCCGCTGCCCTCCGGCAGGATGGGCTGCGGCAGCCCCTGTGCAGCCATAACCACCCACGGTCGCAGGCTTGGCCTGCAGCTGAGGGTGGCCGTGGCCTCCCAAGGCTGGCCGCAGCCTGGGCGTGCAGCCTGTGGCTGTAGGCGCTGCCTGTAGCCTGCCGGCTACTGCGCCTAGCCTGGGCGTGCAACCTGGCACTGCAGGTTTGGCCTGTAGCCCGGCAGGGCTGCACATGGGCCGCCGTGGGCTGCCAGCCCCCCCGAGGGCTGGGGGCTATCCACGGCAGCTGCCGCCACCGGGGCGGTGCTGCGACGGTTCAAAAATCAAAAATAAAATTTTTGATTTTTAAATTTGAGATTTAATTTTAAATCATGTTTAAAAAATATGTAATTGAAAATTTGAAATTTTTGAAATTATATATTATTATACATGATGTTTAAAATTGTTTAAAATTTAAATTTGAAATTCAAATTTGGAATTTGACTTTGAAATTTAAATTTTAAATGATTCATGGGATGAGAAATAAATGGAGAGGCTACATAAAGATGGATACAAGAAGACGGAACAAAATTCAAGACCCAAAGAATGCTTTGGATGAAATTTTGTAATCTTTATTTTGTTTGTTCTAGGATGGAACCATAACTTGGTTATTCTGTCAATTATTTTTTCTGTGATATGTCATGGATGTATAAATATGTATTGATGGATGTTTTATATGCATATTTGATAACATGTCATATAGGATAGGTGAGTGCTGCACATACTATATTGATCATACAAAATTTGTCAAAACTTGCATGTTTTTCAAAATATTGAGTAGGAGCTGGTTTCAAACAAAACCCACGGCCTCCATTGTTGATCCATATGTGAAAGCATGGTAACGCCTCACGTCAGTTCTACCCTGACCATACCCCTCAATAGGTGTTTACCGCCATCGGTATACTAGATTGGATCTCTTATGTGGAAAACGTGTTCGGGTATGATCCAATTCATGATCACCCCTCGGTGGCTTGGTGGGACGTGGATCGGACTATGTAAACAATGGTTATACACTCAAGACTCGTTTAGTTATTAACTTTCCCTAGAAGCTCTGTTAACTAAACTGGTGGCCAAATAAGCGGTTATTAATATATGTCTTAACCTTGGAGGATTTAAGGCAACATATATTAATTGGACGAGGTCCATGTTGCAGCCATTTGTTTTCATGACCACCCCTCGGTGGCTTGGGGTAATAGGTGCTGAGAATTACCGTTGCAATGCTGCATGTTTTTCAAGTTTCATGTAGGAACATACTTGTATGTTTTATTTGCTAAATTATCTGTATATTTGCTTAGGCTTTGTAATGATGTCTAGTATAATTTTATTTCAGTTCAAAATGTCACCGACACCCCTCATTTCAATACGTATTGAAAATAAACTGAATGACGATAATTATAAAGATTGGAAAAGAAATCTGTTGATAGTTCTTAGCTGTGAGAGACACAAGTTCATACTGGACGAACCATGCCCACCAGGGCCCAAACCTGACACACCGCTTGAGGAGGTCCCAATTGCCTATACTCGTTCGAGAGAATCTAATGATATAGCTCGATGTTACATGCTTGCTAGCATGACGAGTGCTTTACAAAAGCAGCATGAGACTTATCAAGTTGCTGGGGAAATCATGGAAAATCTGGAGGACATGTTCAGAGGCCAAGAAAAGTTGGCTTGATAGTTTGCTATAACCAGCATTATGAACTCTAAGCAAAAGACGGGTACTCCGGTGAAGGACCATATGATCACTCTAATGGGATTCTTCGCTGAGGCTGCCAAGAATGGTGCAGAGTTGGACTACAACACCCAGATCGAGATGGTGTTCAAAACTCTATCTAAAGATTTTATGGGGTTTAAGGCTGCACACAATCTGGCGACAAGGGAGTTAGGACTAACCGAGCTCATGAAGCAACTCCAAGCTTATGAGCGGATGATCAGGGATGGGGATGCAGTCCAATCCAAAGGAGAGGCCGATTTGGCGGAATCTTCCAAACCCTCTCGGAAGAGGAAGAGGCCAAACCAGAAGCAAGCGACTTTCAGTTCTTCTAATCCTCCTGTCTCGGATGGGAAGAAGAAGAAGAAGAACAAGAAGCCCAAGGACCCTAAAAAGTCCAAATGCTTTCGTTGTGGGAAGGTAGGTCACTTTAAGAAGGCTTGCCGGGAATTCCTAGCCGCAAGGGCAAGGAAGGTAAGGAACTTCATTACTTAGAAGCATGTTTGGTGGAAGAATCGAAAGACACTTGGGTCATTGATTCAGGTGCCACTAATCATGTTGTGTTTCTATGCAGGGGTTCATGGAAACGAGAAGTCTACATAATAGGAGCCTCTCGTTGCGGACTAGGGACGGCAGCTTGGTGGTGGCTGAGGCAGTGTGAGATATTTTTCTTTACTTTGATGAATTTAGGTATATTTCATTGAAAGACTGTTTTTATGTTCCTAATTTTAGGAGGAACCTTAAATCGGTAGCCTGATTAATAAAGGATTCTTATTCAGTTTCTTTTAGTAAAAGAGTTGATATTCGTAGAAATAAGTCTTTTATCTATTCTGGATGGATGGATGGAAACCTATATTTGATCAAACCAAAGATGTACTCACTGCTTGACACCGAATTAATAGATAACTCTAAAAGGTTAAAAGTTTCTCACTCTAACAAGGCGTATCTTTGGCATTTAAGACTTGGTCATATTAATCAAGATAGGATTCAAAGATTGGTGAAAGACGGTCCTCTGGAATCTCTGGAGGAGGTACGTCTTCCTCAATGTGAATCTTGTCTAGAGGGTAAAATGACTAAGAGGTCTTTTGGAGCTAAGGGTACAAGGGCTCAGGAGCTCTTAGAAATTGTGCACACTGACGTATACGGCCCCATGAACATCACAGCACGAGGAGGGTTCGAGTATTATGTCTCCTTTATAGACGATTACTCAAGGTATGGATATGTGTATCTAATGCACTGCAAGAGTGAAACCTTTGACAAGTTCAAAGAGTATCGTGTGGAAGTAGAAAAGCAATTAGATAAATCCATAAAGACACTTCGATCTGATCGAGGTGGTGAATACCTCTCTGATGAATTTCTAGGACATCTTGTAGAGAATGGGATATTATCCCAATTGACTGCACCTGGTACTCCACAATAGAATGGTGTAGCCGAAAGGAGAAACAGGATCTTGTTGGATATGGTACGATCCATGATGAGTTATTCAACGCTGCCATTATCATTTTGGAGATATGCTTTATAAACGGCGTGCTATATTCTGAACCAGGTTCCAAGCAAATCAATTCCCAGAACTCCGTATGAATTGTGGCATGGCAGGAAGCCCTCCCTTGGACATATAGGAATATGGGACTGCCCAGCGCATGTACTAGAAAGGGATGCGAAGAAGTTGGAACCAAGATTAGAATTGTGCATGTTTATAGGGTATCCAAAGGGAAATAAAGGAGGTCTATTCTATAACCCAAAGGAACAAAAAGTCATTGTCTCAACCCATGCGACATTCTTGGAGGAAAGTCACATGAATGACTTTAAGCCTCGAAGCAAAGTGGTGCTAGAAGAGTTATCGGGTGAAAGAACTGCTCCACAGATTTCAGTCTTGGATGCAAGTCTGAGTTCCGGTGAAAGACCTATAGACGATCAATAATTTAGGGTGCCTCGTCGTAGTGGGAGGGTTTCGAAGAAACCTAATTTCTTCATATATGATGCTGAGGTATACCAAGCCGAGGCTTATGAGCATAAGGATGATCCGGTCACCTATGATGAAGCTATAAATGATGTTGATTCTAAATCTTGGAAATAGGCTATGAATAATGAGATGGATTCTATGAAATCCAACTCTGTTTAGGAACTTGTAGATTTGTCGGATGGGATAAAACCCATTGGATGCAAATGGGTCTACAAAAGAAAGAAGGATATGGAAGGGAGAGTGGAAACTTTCAAAGCTAGACTGGTTGCAAAGGGGTACAAGCAAAAGGCTGGAATTGATTACGATGAAACCTTTTCGCCTATTACTATGCTAAAGTCTATCTGTATTCTTTTGTCCGTTGTTGGCGCTCTCGATTACGAGATCTAGAAAATGGATGTCATGACGGCATTCTTGAATGGCCATCTTAAAGAGTGTATCTATATGATATAGCCTGAAGGGTTTGTAGCGAAAGGCCAAGAAAGGAAAGTCTGTAAGTTGCTTCGATCCATTTATGGATTAAAGCAAGCATCTTGTTCATGGAACCAAAGGTTTGATCAAACGATTAAGACATTTGGTTTTGAGTAGAACGTTGATGAACCCCTATGTTTATAAACATATTAAGGATGGAAAAGTGGTCTTCCTAATATTCTATGTCGATGATATACTACTCATTGGAAATGATGTAGGGAATTTATCATCGGTCAAGCTTTGGTTACACCAACAGTTTAACATGAAGGACTTGAGAGAAGCTAATTATGTTCTAGGCATTCGTCTCTTCAGAGATCGAAAGAACAAATGATAGCGTTATCCCAAGCTTCATACATAGATAAAATAATTGACAAATATGCAATGCAAGAGGCAAAGAAAGGTACACAACCTTCTATTGCCGGTCTAACTCTTTCGTTGGATGACTATCCCAAGACATCAGAAGAAAGAGAGCGTATGGGTAAGGTCTCTTATGCATTCGCTATGGGTAGCCTTATGTATGCTATGTTTTGCACTCACCCAGACATATGTTTTGCAGTAGGTATGGTGAGTCGATATCAAGCGAATCCTAGAACCAAGCACTGGCAAGCAATAAAGCATATACTCAAGTATCTTAAGAGAACGAGAGATAATATGTTGGTGTATTCTGGAGGGGACCTAACACCCGTAGGATACACGGACTGAGTCTTCCAGAATTGCAAGGATTCGAGGAAGTCAACATTAGAGGGCACGTGGAGACAGGATAAGTATATATATGTAAGATTGCGTCCGAGGACAACATTACTGATCCCTCTACTAAGACTTTGGTGGCTAGAAACTTTGAGAGGGCATGTAGAGGCGATGGGGATGCGTAACATGGCATGTCTACTGGCTTAGGGCAAGTGGGAGATTGTTAGGAAACGCCCTAAGCATTAGAGACATTTTGATGTATTTATTTTGAATTAGATAATAAAATTATATATAGAGGTTATTCATTACATTGCTATTTGTCCTCGTTTTATTTACATGTTAAAGTAAATGAAAGCAAATATGGCTCCTTGACTGCTTGTGTTAAACTGTTAGAACATTGCATGCAATGGACTTTTGTATGCGAGAAGACAATGTCCTAAAGTTAGCGGTCTAAACTATGGTCTGTAGTCTGTGGGGATAGACCGAGCATCTAACTCATGTTAAGACTATTATGTTGTCTAAAGCCTTGGAGGGGACAGTTTGTCTTGACTGTCTGGAGCTGGACTCCCAAGTAGAGACATAGATATGTTGCTTGGTGGTGACATATTAGACCGGGACTAAAGCGTGATTGATCTACGAAGTCCGCTTTGAATGGATCGATCTGCTTTTGATGTTCATTGTGCAATAACCTTAATCCTGAGTAAAAAGACAGCTTCATGTATATGACTTGTGTACTTTGATGTTCCAATGGCTAAAGCATCTCAGAGGTAGTAAGCTTATAGACCAGTTCATTGGGTGCCTGACTTGTATATGATGAAGGGTTTGTTTACAGATATCGGAATTATAACTCTAATGAGGAGTTAAGGGTATCCTCTTAAAGGCATTATACTGAATGTGAAAATGGATAAGGCCTTGAGTCTTCAGCTAGGCGGATGACTTCTTATTCACATATGGTGAATAATCATTTTCTTTATTCGGTAGTATAATGGAACTTTAAGATAGCCTGATCAGTAGGATTAAACAGACTTTGGCCTAAGGCTGATCATGGATATCATATGAGGGTTCTGCATACATGACAAGGTCATTGGATGATAGGTTGTCATAGGCTTACGTAATACGGTATATAATTGGGAGTTCAGTTTCAGGTTTATAGTGGTGTGACTCTGAAATTAGTGATCATATGATTGAGTTGTTCGGTAAAGAATGATGATCATATGGATTTGCGGGAGCCCGATTATATATGTCCAATCAGTCCCTCTACTAGCTCCACATAATTCCTTAACGTTTGGCAAATTGATTTGTGTATGCTATTGGCTAATTTATTATGCATGGATGGTGTTAACATTGGATTAGGATGGTAGACAAGATTCTCTCCGGTTAGATTCAGATTTTGTTTGGATAATAGAGTACACAATTATTCGAACTCCAAATAAAGTTGCCATGATTTTATTTGAGATTGGATTAGAGTTGTAGAAAATTATCCATGAGAATAAGAATTTGAAATATAACTATTTTGTGGATTTTGAAATTTGAAATTTGAATTTTGAATTTTGAAATTTGAAATTGAAATTTGAATTGAAATTCGAATTTGAAATTTAAATTTGAAATTTAAATTTGAAATTTGAAATTTGAAATTTGAATTTGAAATTTGAATTTCAAATTTTGAATCACAGTTCAAGTGGGATTCGAATTTGTTGTTGTAAATCCGCAAGGAATGAAATTCAAATTTGAGTTAGATATGGAGAGGAAAATCTTGTTAGAATCCTACTTGAATTTTGAATCCAAATCCTAACCAAATATAG
Organism: Antiaris toxicaria; assembly: GCA_035233585.1. Lineage (NCBI taxonomy): Eukaryota > Viridiplantae > Streptophyta > Magnoliopsida > Rosales > Moraceae > Antiaris > Antiaris toxicaria. Next base: position 74,413,210 of record CP141156.1, read on the forward strand.
ACGAAAATTTTGAAGGTTATCCTCAATGAATTTTCAGAATTTTGTGGATAAGGTTCAAGGAAAAATTCAAGTTTCAATCCCAATTGAATTTGAATTCTCTCCTCCCTGATAATGGCCGAATTTTTGGAGCAAATCTCCTAGGAGATTTTTGGTTATTTTGGATAAGGATGAGATAAGATTCAAGCTTGAAAATCCTTGTGGAATTTTGATTCTTCCTTATCAAAAAGTGGCCAAAATCTTGGTGGAGATTTCTCGATTGAATTTTCAGATTTTTTGGTTGAAAAAGGGAGATAAAATTCTAGTTAAAATCTTGTTTAGATTTGGATTGAAATTATCCTATAATGGCCGAAATTTGTTAGGATTTTCCCTTGGATAATTTCGGATTTTATGGTTGTGGATAAGGGAGAATATCTTCTCCTTATGTAAGAATCACCTCATGCAGGTCTATAAATAGAGGTCCTGCCACTCCAGTTCTCTTAGACCACAGACTCTCAGGTAAGCAGGCTTATTGTTGCACAACTCACCGTGACAATAAGTTCTTTAGAGATCTGGGTGGTCAGAAGAAGACTAGCAGTGCTAGCATACCGATCGATGTTCAGAGTGCCCACACACTCAGCCTTTCGGGAATTAGAAAATAGTAGAGAAGGCTAGTTGGTTGAAGCCCTCCGGTCATTCTCCTCCTACAAGATTGGCATCCTTGAGGTATGAGTTTTAATTGTTGTTGGTTTATTGTATATGGCATCATGAGATATTTAACGATCTAAAAACTTTTATTATTCCGCTGCACTACTCTGATACATTTTTACCGATTTATTTTTCCTACAAGGACAATATAGGTATGACCTTTAGAACGGCTCTACCCTCCGAAGAAGTATTGATGTCCAATTATTGGTTGCCTTATGTGCCAATAATTGTGGCAAATAGGGAGCTATATGTAGAATTGATCGTGATGGAGCTTGTTGATTACGATGTTATATTAGGAATGGATTTCCTAGGGAAGTACCAAGCCACGATCGATTGCTAGAAGCAAAAGATAATGTTCCGACCCGATCAGGAAGACGACTTTGAATATGTTGGTTCATCACACAAATCGAGGAAGATGATGATCAACTTGATGAAAACAAGAAGGCTAATGTCTAGCAGCTGTGCTGGATATTTAGCACACATAGTGGATGTGACAGAGGAACGAAAATTTCAACGCGACGATGTTCCTATCATAAATGAGTTCCTCGATGTCTGCCTAGAATAATTACCCGGATTGCCGCCAGAACAAGAGATCTCCTTTTAGATCAAATTGATGCCAGGAACTGCACCTATTTCGAAGGCACCATACCAAATGGCACTGGCGGAGTTGAAAGAGCTACAAGAGCAACTAAAGGAGCTTCTTGACAAAGGATTCATCCGCCCGAACTATTCCCCGTGGGGTGCTTGGTGTTATTGGTCAAGAAGAAGGATGGTACATTTCATATGTGCTTCAGCTACCTAGAATTGAATAAGGTCACTGTCAAGAATAGGTATCGTTACTTAGAATATACAACTTGTTTGATCAGCTTAAAGGTGCAGCGGTATTTTCCAAGATCGATATGTGATCGGGATATCATCAGTTACAGATCAAGGAGAGTGATATTCACAAGACCGCATTTCAAACCCATTACAGTCATTACGAATTTCTTGTGATGCCGTTTGGGTTAACAAATGTGCCAGCCGCATTCATGGATCTGATGAACCCAGTCTTCAAAGAATATCTAGATAAGTTTGTCATTGTGTTTATCGACGACATACTTATATATTCAAAAACTAGTAAGGAGCACGAAGAACACCTGCGGATTGTTCTGCAAATAATAAGGAAGCATCAACTCTATGCCAAATTCTCTAAGTGTGAATTTTGGCTTGATAGAGTACATTTCCGTAGACATATGGTTTCCAAGGATGGAATCACCGTGGATCCTGTGAAGGTAGGGGCGATCAATGAATGGCCCGCACCTAAAAACATGACTGAAATACGCAGCATCTTTGGTCTAGTTGGCTATTATAGAAGATTTGTAGAGGGATTCGCACGACTTGCTGCACCTCTCATGGCTTTGATGTAGGACAATAAATCGGTAAAAACATATCAGAGTGGTGCAGTTGAACAATAAAAATTATTAGATCGTTAAATATCTCATGATGCCATATACAATAAACCAACAACAATTAAAACTCATACCTCAAGGACGCCAATCTTGCAGGAGGAGAATGACCGGAGGCTTCAACCAACTAGCATTCTCTACTATTCTCCAATTCCCGAACGGCTGAGTGTGTGGGCACTCTGAACCTCGATCGGTATGCTAGCACTGCTAGTCTTCTTCCGACCACCCAGATCTCTAAAGAACTTATTGTCACGATGAGCTGTGCAACAATAAGCCTGCTCACCTGAGAGTCTGTGGTCTTAGAGAACTGGAATGGCAGACCTCTATTTATAGACCTGCATGAGGTGATTCTCTGAATTTTAATTGGACTAGGAAAAGATATTCTCCCTTATCCATAACCATAAAAATCTGAATTTTCTATGGGAGATTCTCAACAATAAAATTCGGCCATTATGGATAAATCCAATCCAAATCTAAACAAGATTTTAACTAGAATTTTATCTCCCCTTTTTCAACCAAAAAATCTGAAATTCCTAGGAGAAAATCTCCTCATAAAATTTGACCACTTTTAGGATAAGAGAGAATCAAAATTCCACTAGAATTTTCAAGCTTGAATCTTATCTCAACATTATCCAAAATAACCGAATTTTCCTAAGAGATACACTCCAAATTTTCGACCACTTTTCAGGGAGGAAAGAATCCAAATTCAACTGGGATTGAAACTTGAATTTTTCCCTTTGAACCATATCCACAAAAACTAAAATTCCATTGAGGATTATCCTCAAAATTTCGTCCACCTTTTGTTAGGATTTAGATGTAAAATTCAAGCAGGATTCTAGCAAGATTATCCTCTCCAAATCCAACTCAAATTCGAATTTCAAACCTTGTGGATTTTCCACAACAAATTCGAATCCCACTTGGACTGTGATTCAAAATTTGAATTTCAAATTTCAAATTCGAATTTCAAATTCAAATTTCAAATTTCAAATTTCAAATTTCAAATTTCAAATTTCAAATTCAAATTTCAAATTCGAATTTCAAATTCAAATTTCAAATTCAAATTTCAAATTTCAAATTTCAAATTTCAAATTTCAAAATCCATAAAACGATTGTGTTTCAAATTCTTGTTCTCATGGATAATTTTCTACAACTCCAATCCAATCTCAAATAAAATCATGGCAACTTTATTTGGAGTTCGAATAATTGTGTACTCTATTATCCAAAATAAAATCTGAATCCAATTGGAGAGAATCTTGTCTACCATCCTAATCCTGTGTCATCACCATCCACGCATAATAAACCAGCCAATAGCATACACAAATCAATTTGCCAAACGTTAAGGAATTATGTGGAGCTAGTAGAGGGACTGATTGGACATATATAATCGGGCTCCCGCAAATCCATATGGTCATCATTCTTTTACCGAACAACTCAATCATATGATCACTAGTTTCAGAGTTACACCACTATAAACCTGAAACTGAACTCCCAATTATATACTGTATTACGTAAGCCTGTGACAAGCTATCGTCCAATGACCTTGTCATGTATGCAGAACCCTCACATGATATCCATGATCAGCCTTAGGCCAAAGTCCGTTTAATCCTACTGATCAGGCTATCTTAAAGTTCCATTATACTACCGAATAAAGAAAATGATTATTCACCATATGTGAATAAGAAGTCATCCGCCCAGCAGACGACCCAAGGCCTTGTCCATTTTCACATTCAGTATAATGCCTTTAAGAGGATACCCTTAACTCCTCATTAGAGCTATGATTCCAATATCTGTAAACGAACCCTTCATCGTATACAAGTCATGCACCCAACGAACCGGTCTATAAGCTTACTACCTCTGAGACGCTTTAGCCATTGGAACATCAAAGTACACAAGTCATATACATGAAGCTGTCCTTTTACTCAGGATTAAGTTTACTGCATAATGAACGTCAAAAGCAGATTGATCCACTCAAAGCGGACTTCGTAGATCAATCACACTTTAGTCCCGGTCTAATATGTCACCACCAAGCAACATATCCATGTCTCTACTTGAGAGTCCAGCTCCAGACAGTCAAGACAAACCGTCCCCTCCAAGGCTTTAGACAACATAATAGTCTTAACATGAGTTAGATGCTCGGTCTAACCCCATAGACTATAGACCATAGTGTAGACTGCTAACTTTAGAACATTGTCTTCTCGCATACAAAAATCCATTGCATGCAACGTTCTAACAGTTTAACACAAGCAATCGGGGAGCCATATTTGCTTACATTTACTTTAACATGTAAATAAGATGAGGACAGATAGCAATGTAATGAATAACCTCTATGTATATATAATTTTATTATCCAGTTCAAAATAAATACATCAAAATGTCTCTAATGCTTAGGGCATTTCCTAACAATCTCCCACTTGCCCTAAGCCAGCAGATGTGCCATGTTACGCATCCCCATCACCTCTACGTGCCTCTCCAAGCTTCTAGCCACCAAAGTCTTAGTAGAGGGATCGGCGATGTTGTCCTTGGACGCGATCTTACATACATCTACTTATCCTGTCTCTATATGCCCTCTAATGTCGACTTCCTCAAATCCTTACAAGTCTGGAAGTCTGAGTCCATGTATCCTACGGGTGTTAGGTCCCCTCCAGAATACACCAGCATATAATACGTCGTTTTCTTAAGATACTTGAGTATATGCTTTACAGCTTGCCAGTGCTTGGTTCCAGGATTTGCTTGATATCGACTCACCATACCTACTGCAAAACATATATCCGGACGAGTGCAAAGCATAGCGTACATAAACCTACCCATAGCAGATGCATAAGGGACCTTACTCATACGCTCTCTTTCTTCCGATGTCTTGGGACAGTCATCCAATGAAAGAGTTAGACCGGCAATAGAAGGTTGTGAGCCTTTCTTTGCCTTTTGCATTGCATATTTGTCAATTATTTTATCTATGTATGAAGCTTGGGATAACGCTATCATTTTGTTCTTTCAATCTCTAAAGAGATGAATGCCTAGAACATAATTAGCTTCTCCCAAGTCCTTCATGTCAAACTGTTGGTGTAACCAAAGCTTGACCGATGATAAGTTCCCTACATCATTCCCAATGAGTAGTATATCATCGACATAGAGTATCAGAAAGACCACTTTTTCATCCTTAATATGTTTATAAACACAGGGTTCATCAACATTCTGCTCAAAACCAAATGTCTTAATCGCTTGATCAAACCTCTGGTTCCATGAGCGGGATGCTTGCTTTAATCCATAAATGGATCTAAGCAACTTGCAGACTTTCCTTTCTTGGCCTTTCACTACGAACCCTTCGGCTGTATCATATAGATACACTCTTCAAGATGGCCATTCAAGAATGCCGTCTTGACATCCATTTGTCAGATCTCATAATCGAGAGCCGTAGCAATGGACAGAAGAATACGGATAGACTTCAGTATAGCAACAGGCGAAAAGGTTTCATCGTAATCGATTCCAGCCTTTTGCATGTACCCCTTTGCAACCAGTCTAGCTTTGAAAATTTCCACTCTCCCTTCTGCATCCTTCTTTCTTTTGTAGACCCATTTGCATCCAATGGGTTTTATCCCATTCGGCAAATCTACAAGTTCCCAAATAGAGTTGGATTTCATAGAATCCATCTCATTGTTCATAGCCTGTTTCCAAGATTTAGAATCAACATCATTTACAGCTTCATCATAAGTGACCAGATCATCCTCATGCTCATGAGCCTCAGCCTGGTATACCTCAGCATCATACATGAAGAAATTAGGTTTCTTAGAAACCCTCCCACTACGACGAGGCACCCTAAACTGTTGATCGTCTGCAGGTCTTTCACTGGAACTCGGACTTGCGTCCAAGACCGAAATCTGTGGAGTAGTTCTTTCACCCGATAACTCCTCTAGCACCACTTTGCTTCGAGGCTTAAAGTCATTCATGTGACTTTCCTCCAAGAATGTCACATGGATTGAGACAATGACCTTTTGTTCCTTCGGGTTATAGAACAGACCTCCCTTAGTTCCTTTTGGATACCCTACAAACATGCACAATTCTGATCTTGGTTCCAACTTTTTCGCATTCCCATCCAGTACATGCGCCGGACAGCCCCATATTCTCATATGTCCAAGGGAGGGCTTCCTGCCACGCCACAATTCATAAGGAGTTCTGGGAATTGATTTGCTCGGAACCTGGTTCAGAATATAGCACGCCGTTTGTAAAGCATATCCCCAAAATGATAATGGCAGTGTTGAATAACTCATCATGGACCGTACCATATCTAATAAGGTTCTATTTCTCCTTTCGGCTACACCATTATGTTGTGGAGTACCAGGTGCAGTCAATTGGGATAATATCCCGGTCTCTACAAGATGTCCTAGAAATTCATCGGAGAGGTATTCGCCACCTCGATCAAATCGAAGTGTCTTTATGGATTTATCCAATTGCTTTTCCACTTCCGCACGATATTCTTTGAACTTGTCAAAGGTTTCGCTCTTACGGTGCATCAGATACACATATCCATACCTCGAGTAATCATCTATAAAAGAGACATAATACTCGAACCCTCCTCGTGCTGTGACATTCATGGGGCCATATACGTCAGTGTGCACAATTTCTAAGAGCTCCTGAGCCCTTGTACCCTTAGCTCCAAAAGACCTCTTAGTCATCTTACCCTCTAGACAAGACTCACATTGGGGAAGACGCACCTCCTCCAGAGATTCCAGAGGACCGTCTTTCACCAAACTTTGAATCCGATCCTGATTAATATGACCAAGTCTTAAATGCCAAAGATACGCCTTGTTAGAGTGAGAAACTTTCAACCTTTTAGAGTTATCAATTAATTTAGTGTCAAGCAGTGAGTACATCTTTGGTTTGATCAAATATAGGTTTCCATCCATCCATCCAGAACAGATAAAAGACTTATTTCTACGAATATCAACTCTTTTACTAAAAGAAACTGAATAAGAATCCTTTATTAAACAAGCTACCGATATAAGGTTCCTCCTAAAATTAGGAACATAAAAATAGTCTTTTAATAAAATAAATCTAAATTGATCAAAATAAAGGTAAACATCTCCCACTGGCTCAGTCACCACCAAGCTGCCGTCCCCAGTTCGCAACGAGAGGCTCCTATCATGTAGACTTCCCGTTTCCACGAACCCTTGCATAGAAACACAAACATGATTAGTGGCGCCCGAATCAATGACCCAAGTGTCTTTCGATTCTTCCACCAAACACGCTTCTAAGTAATGAAGTTCCTTACCTTCCTTGCCCTTGGTGGCTAGGATTTCCCGACAAGCCTTCTTGAAGTGACCTACCTTCCCACAGCGGAAGCACTTGGACTTTTTAGGGTCCCTGGGCTTCTTGTTCTTGTTCTTGTTCTTCTTCCCATCCGAGACAGAAGGATTAGAAGAACTGGAAGCCGCTTGCTTCTGAGTTGGCCTCTTCCTCTTCCGTGAGGGTTTGGAAGATTCCGCCAAATTGGCCTCACCTTTGGGTTGGACAGCATCCCCATCCCTGATCATCCGCTCATAAGCTTGGAGTTGTTTCATGAGCTCAGTTAGTCCTAACTCCCTTGTCGCCAGATTGTATGCGGCCTTAAACCCCACAAAATCTTTAGACAGAGTTTTGAACACCATCTCGATCTGGGTGTTATAGTCCAACTCAGCACTGTTTTCGGCAGCCTCAGTGAAGAATCCCATTAGAGTGATCATATGGTCCTTCATCGGAGTACCCGCCTTCTACTTAGAGTTCATAATATTGGTGATAGCAGACTGTCGAGCCAATTTTTCTTGGCCTCCGAACATGACCTCCAGATTTTCCATGATCTCCCCAGCAATTTGATAAGTCTCATGTTGCTTTTGTAAAGCACTCGTCATGCTAGCAAGTATGTAGCATCGAGCTATATCATTGGATTCTCTCCAACGAGTATAGGCAACTGGGACCTCCTCAATCGGTGTGTCAGGTTTTGGCCCTGGTGGGCATGGTTCGTCCAGTACGAACTTATGTCTCTCGCAGCTGAGAACTATTAACAGATTTCTTTTCCAATCCTTATAATTGTCACCATTTAGTTTATTCTCAGTAAGTATTGAAATAAGGGGTGTCGGTGACATTTTGAACTGAAATAAAATTATACTAGACATCATTACAAAGCCCAAGCAAATATACAGATAATTTAGCAAATAAGACATACAAGTATGTTCCTACATGAAACTTGAAAAACAAGTAGCATTGCAACGGTAATTCTCAGCACCTATTGCCCCAAGCCACCGAGGGGTGGTCATGAAAACAAATAGCCGGAACATGGACCCCGTCCAATTAATATATGTTGCCTTAAATCCTCCAAGGTTAAGACATATATTAATAACTGCTTATTTGGCCACCAGTTTAGTTAACAGAGCTTCTAGGGAAGGTTAATAACTAAACGAGTCTTGAGTGTATAACCATTGTTTACGTAGCCCGATCCACGTCCTACCAAGCCACCGAGGGGTGGTCATGAATAGGATCGTACCCGAACATGTTTTCCACATAGGAAATCCAATCTAGTATACCGGCGGCGGTAAACACCTACCGAGGGGTGTGGTCAGGGCAGAACTGACGCGAGGCGTTACCATGCTTTCATATATGGATCAACAATGGAGGCCGTGGGTTTTGTTTGAAACCCTCTCCCATTCAATATTTTGAAAAACATGCAAGTTTTGACAAATTATGTATGATCAATATAGTATGAGCAGCACTCACCTATCCTATATGACATGTTATCAAATATGCATACAAAACATCCATCAATACATATTTATACATCCATGACATATCACAGAAAAAATAATTGACAGAATAACCAAGCTATGGTTCCATCCTAGAACAAAGAAAATAAAGATTACAAAATTCCATCCAAAGCATTCTTTGGGTCTTGAATTCTATTTCGTCTTCTTGTATCTATCTTTGTGTAGCCTCTCCATTTATTTCTCATCCCAAAAATTATTTAAAATTTAAATCCCCAAAAATTTAAATTTGAAATTCAAATTCCAAATTTGAATTTCAAATTTAAATTTTAAACAATTTTAAACATCATGTGTAATAATATGTAATTTCAAAAATTTCAAATTTTCAATTACATATTTTTAAACATGATTTAAAATTAAATCTCAAATTTAAAAAAAATCAAAATTTTTCGATTTTTGGACCATCGTACCGCCGCCCCCAAAGGCGGTAGCCGCCGTGGGTAGCCACCAGCCCCAAAGGGGCTGGCAACCCACGGCTGCCCCCTATGTGCAGCCTTGCCGGGCTGCAGGCCAAGCCTATAGCACCAGGCTGCACGCCCAGGCTGGGCGCAGTAGCCGGCAGGCTGCAGGCAGCGCCTGCAGCTAGAGGCTGCACACCCAGGCTGCGGCCAGCCTTAGGCAGGCCACGGCCACCCTTGGCTGCAATCCAAGCCTGCGGCCGTGGGTGGTGTTGGCCTGCACAGGGGCTGCAGCCCCACCAAGGCCTGTCGGCCTATCCCGAGGGGTCGTGTCTTGATTTTCGTGCCATATTTCAATTAATTTTTAGGATCTCCAAAAATTAATTTGAATCCCAATTAAATTGAAATTTTCCACACAATCAAAATTTCAACCTTTAAATCAAATTTAACTTTTGGGAGAAAATAAATTACGGTCTTCAATTTTCAATCTCCTCCAAAAATAATTACATAAAATTTCCTAAACCGTTTCCGGTGTACAAAAATTCTAACCATAAAAATTCTAAGAGACAAAAATTAAAATCCATGGGAAAATTATAGTGTTAATAAACTGCTCCCATGGTTACATAAAAATTCCTAGATACAATTTTTATAAATTCTAAGGAACCATAACCGGTATAAACAAGATGCTTATAATAATTCAAAAAATTAAAATAACCACATACTTTATACATAATCCATTATAACAACATAAAGGAACCCTAGAATGCCACTCTCTAAATATCAAATCCATACATAAATAAAAAGACTAGGTAATTATCTAATTTATGTACATGGCATAGTCATGAGATGGCTCTGATACCAATTGTAGGACAATAAATCGGTAAAAACATACCAGAGTGGTGCAGCGGAACAATAAAAATTTTTAGATCGTTAAATATCTCATGATGCCATATACAATAAACCAACAACAATTAAAACTCATACCTCAAGGACGCCAATCTTGCAAGAGGAGAATGACCGGAGGCTTCAACCAACAAGCCTTCTCTACTATTCTCTAATTCCCGTATGGCTGAGTGTGTGGGCACTCTGAACCTCGATCGGTATGCTAGCACTGCTAGTCTTCTTCCGACCACCCAGATCTCTAAAGAACTTATTGTCACGATGAGCTGTGCAACAATAAGCCTACTCATCTGAGAGTCTGTGGTCTTAGAGAACTGGAATGGCAGGACCTCTATTTATAGACCTGCATGAGGTGATTCTCTGAATTTGAATTGGACTAGGAAAAGATATTCTCCCTTATCCATAACCATAAAAATCTGAATTTTCTATGGGAGATTCTCAACAATAAAATTCGGCCATTATGAATAAATCCAATCCAAATCTAAACAAGATTTTAACTAGAATTTTATCTCCCCTTTTTCAACCAAAAAAATCTGAAATTCCTAGGAGAAAATCTCCTCATAAAATTCGGCCACTTTTAGGATAAGGGAAACTCAAAATTCCACTAGGATTTTCAAGCTTGAATCTTATCTCAACCTTATCCAAAATAACTGAATTTTCATAGGAGATACACTCCAAATTTTCGGCCACTTTTCAGGGAGGAGAGAATCCAAATTCAACTGGGATTGAAACTTGAATTTTTTCCTTTGAACCTTATCCACAAAAACCGAAATTCCATTGAGGATTATCCTCAAAATTTCGTCCACCTTTTGTTAGGATTTAGATTCAAAATTCAAGTAGAATTCTAACAAGATTATCCTCTCCAAATCCAACTCAAATTCGAATTTCAAACCTTGTGGATTTTCCACAACAAATTCGAATCCCACTTGGACTGTGATTCAAAATTTGAAATTCAAATTTCTAATTTGAATTTCAAATTCAAATTTCAAATTCAAATTTCAAATTCAAAATTCAAAATTCAAAATTCAAATTTCAAATTTCAAAATCCACAAAACGATTGTGTTTCAAATTCTTGTTCTCATGGATAATTTTCTACAACTCCAATCCAATCTCAAATAAAATCATGGCAACTTTATTTGGAGTTCGAATAATTGTGTACTCTATTATCCAAAACAAAATCTGAATCCAACCGGAGAGAATCTTGTCTACCATCCTAATCCTGTGTCATCACCATCCACGCATAATAAACCAGCCAATAGCATACACAAATCAATTTGCCAAACATTAAGGAATTATGTGGAGCTAGTAGAGGGACTGATTGAACATATATAATCGGACTCCCGCAAATCCATATGGTCATCATTCTTTTACCAAACAACTCAATCATATGATCACTAGTTTCAGAGTCACACCACTATAAACCTGAAACTGAACTCCCAATTATATACTGTATTACGTAAGCTTGTGACAAGCTATCGTCCAATGACCTTGTCATGTATGCAGAACCATCATATGATATCCATGATCAGCCTTAGGCCAAAGTCCGTTTAATCCTACTGATTAGGCTATCTTAAAGTTCCATTATACTACCGAATAAAGAAAATGATTATTCACCATATGTGAATAAGAAGTCATCCGCCCAGCAGACGACCCAAGGCCTTGTCCATTTTCACATTCAGTATAATGCCTTTAAGAGGATACCCTTAACTCCTCATTAGAGCTATGATTCCAATATCTGTAAACGAACCCTTTATCGTATACAAGTCATGCACCCAACGAACCGGTCTATAAGCTTACTACCTCTGAGACGCTTTAGCCATTGGAACATCAAAGTACACAAGTCATATACATGAAGGTGTCCTTTTACTCAGGATTAAGGTTACTGCATAACGAACGTCAAAAGCAGATTGATCCACTCAAAGCGGACTTCGTAGATCAATCACGCTTTAGTCCCGGTCTAATATGTCACCACCAAGCAACATATCCATGTCTCTACTTGGGAGTCCAGCTCCAAACAGTCAAGACAAACCGTCCCCTCCAAGGCTTTAGACAACATAATAGTCTTAACATGAGTTAGATGCTCAATCTAACCCCATAGACTATAGACCATAGTTTAGACTGCTAACTTTAGAACATTGTCTTCTCGCATACAATAATCCATTGCATGCAACGTTCTAACAGTTTAACACAAGCAATCAGGGAGCCATATTTGCTTACATTTACTTTAACATGTAAATAAGACGAGGACAGATAGCAATGTAATGAATAACCTCTATGTATGTATAATTTTATTATCCAGTTCAAAATAAATACATCAAAATGTCTCTAATGCTTAGGGCATTTCTTAACATTTGACACGCAAGGAGAGGAAGTATGAGTGGACTGAAGAGTGTGAAAGGTGCTTTCGAGAGCTGAAGAAGCGATTAACGAGTGTGTCAATTCTTACACTTCCTACTGAAGAGGAGATGTTTGTAATTTATAGTGATGCGTCAAAGATGGGATTAGGAGCTATCCTGATGCAATACGATAAGGTGATTGCTTATGCCTCACGTCAATTAAAGGACCATGAGCGAAATTATCCCACACATGATCTAGAACTTGCTGCAGTAGTGTTCGCACTGAAAACTTGGCGACACTATTTATATGGAGCTCAGGGTCAGATTTATACTGACCACCAGAGTTTAAAGTACTTATTCACATAGAAGGAGCTGAATATGTGGCAAAGAAGAAGGTTGGAGCTGGTAAAGGATTATGATTGTGAAATCCTCTACCATCCCGAAAAGGTCAATTTTGTTGTAGATGCATTAAGTAGAAAATCTACTGTTTTGCAGCAACTACAGATTGGAAAATTTCCAAAACCATTGCATTATGAGATCAATGCATTGAAAATGGAGCTGATATCTGAAAGATTGACTACCCTTCAATTGGAATCGTCGTTATACGAGGACATCAGAGAGGCTCAAAAGCGAAATCCTAATCTAATAATCCTCAAGAAGGAGTGTCCAAAGAGGAATTAATCCTACATCAGGGAAGAATTCATGTTCCCAATGAAGAAGGATTAAGAAGCCAGATTATGGCAGAAGCCCATGAAACACCATATTCAATGCATCGTGGAGCCAACAAGATGTACCAAGATTTGAGATTGCAATTCTGGTGGAAAGGGATGAAGAAGGACATTACAAAACTTGTAAACAGATGCATGACGTGCCAAAAAGTTAAGGCTGAACATCGACATCCAAGTGGAAAGTTGGAGCCATTAGAGATTCCCAAATAGAAATGGGAACATATCACGATGGACTTTGTGGTAGGATTGCTGAAAACCCAAGAAGGCTATGACGTCATTTGGGTTATCATCAACAAATTAATAAAGACGGCAAGGTTCATAGCAGTGAAAACGACTTTTTCACTGGAAAAGCTAGCAAGCTTATATGTCAATCACGTCGTTAGGTTACATGGAGTTCCTAAGTCCATTGTATCGGATCGTGATGCACGATTCACTTCAAAATTTTAGAAATGCGTGCAAGAATCCATGGGAATGGAAGTGTGTCTGAGTACGGCATTTCATCCACAAACAGACGGGCAATCTAAACGGACGATCCAAATGCTTGAAGACATGCTTCGCGTGTGTACAATAGATTTCCTAAGAAGCTGGAATGAGAAACTTCCATTAGTAGAGTTCTCATATAACAACAGCTACCAAGCTTCCATAGGTCTGGCACCCTATGAAGCTTTATATGGAAAAAAAATGTAGATCACCAGTCCATTGGTATGATCTATAAGTAAAGTAGCTGCACAAGATGAATTTTGTGCAAGAAACAACCGATGCAGTTGCAAAAATACAGCAACGGATAAAAATAGCACAGAGCTGATATAAGAGCTATGCAGACAAAAGATGAAGATCCCTGGAGTTTAACAAGGGGGATTTCGTATTCTTAAGTGTTTCAACGATGAAAGGGATACTGCGTTTTGATAAGAGAGGAAAATTGAGTCCAAGATACATTAGGCCATATGAGATCATCAAACGCATTGGGAAGGTTGCCTATAGATTGGCATTACCTCCAGAAATGTCGGCAGTGCACAATGTGTTTCATGTGTCGATGTTACAGAAATACATATCGGATCCATCCCATGTACTGAAACATGAACTGATCTAGATCCAGGAAGACTTAACGTACGAGGATAAGCCTATACAAATATTGGCACGAGAAGACAAAGTTTTAAGGAACAAAACGATCTCATTAGTCAAAGTGATATGGAGAAATCACAACATAGAAGAGGATACATGGGAACGTGAGGAAGAGATTAGAAAATTGTACCCCCACTTATTCTAAATTTTAGAGGACGAAAATTTTATAAGGAGGGGTGAATGTGATAACTGGGAATTTTCAGATTCTCGAAGTGAATTAAAATTGTACGTATGTAACAATTTTAATGAATAAAATGTGAAAAAGTTATATTTTAATACTATTGGGAATACAGTGAAAATGTTCTGACAGTGTTAAAGAGTGTGAGTTTGGAGATAGAAGATCTTCCTGAACAGAATTGGGTAAGACAACTCGAAAACGAAGCCAAAAACCCTAGAGAGTGCACAGAAGTGCACTAAAAGATGAAATTTTACGGTAGTGAATTCTGGTCAAACAGAAGCAAAATAAGACAGACCGATCGCACCGGAGAAGCCCGGAACCCGCCTACTCCATTTCGGTAAAGTTCCGTTTGGTTTGAATTTTGATCAAATTTTGACCACGAATTAATTCATGAATTAATATGTGGATTAATTAGGTGATATCATAATTATGATGTCATAAATAGAAAGTTTTAGCTTATAAAGTAAGTTTGGCTACATGTAAGGCTAGGATTTAAAGCTTTTTAGATTAATGGCCAAGATCAAGCCAAAATGGCTTGGAAAAAAATTTGGAAAATTAGGAAAATGGGGGCTCGGCCACATGGAAAGAAATCAACCCAAAATTTTATTTTTGACCCCAAAACTTTTGCTAAAAAGTCCCTAAACAATTACTAAATTGTTGGGAAAAATTGCAAAAAGGTCCCTTACTTTTGCCTATAAATAGGCATGAAAATTCATGTGGAAAATTAGAAAAACCAAGCCAAACTTTTGCTCCCAAAATCTGTTAGCTTTCTTCCCCATTAAGCCAAGATTTTGTCAAAAATTTTCACACTAAATTAGCCTCCAAAATCCCTCTAAGGATCAAGGGAGAAAATTGATAAGGTGAGCTTTGAAGCATTTTTCCTTGAATTTTCTTGCAAAAATCCGTGGCTTCAATGGTGTGGAAAATTGTTGAAATTTTATTGCTTGTGTGACAACCGAGAAATTTCACCATTCTCAAAAAATAGGAACATTGAATGTACGTGATAAAATGTTTTGACAATGTTAAAGATGAGAAATTCAGTTGTGGAAGAATTTCACAGAACCGAAACAGGAAAAACTGGTGCCATTTGGGTATCGAGAGCCCTAGAGGATGACTTGTGGTAAGACAAGTCTACCAAAAGATGAAAGGGTTATGGTGGTGATGTTATATGTGTACGCGTGTGTGTTACATGCAGTATCACGAAATTGGTCAAGGTTACTTTTTCTTGATATAAAACTAATATATTTAGAATCAGTATACTCAAAATAGTCAATTTAGCATAAAATGTAATTTTTGACCGACAGATATACAGTATCAAGAAGTTGGTCAAGATGACCTTTTCTTGATATAAAACTGATATATTTGGAATCAAAATGCTCAAATTAGTCATTTGAGTACAAAAAGTAAATTTTGATCGGGAAATATGCAGTATCGGAAAACTGGTCAAGATGACCTTGGATGAAAATAAAACTAATAAATTTGGGTTCAGCACGCCCAAATTAGTTAGTATAGCCTATCAGAATGCTCAAATTAGTTAATTGAGCACAAAGGTAATTTTTTACTGGGAATTTGCAGTACCAGAAACTGGTCAATATGGCCTCGGATGAAAACGAAATTGATATATGGGTTCAGCATGCCCAAATTAGTCAGGATAGCTCATGTTGAAATTTTGGACAAAAAAAGTATAAAAAGGGTAGAAAAGGTGGAATTTGCATAAAAGGCCCCATAATTTTCCTTATCTATATTTTTCTCCCCACACCACCCCAAAAGTAAATAGTAACTGATCACCAAAAACGGTGTCCATTTTAGACACCACCAGTCTTGTTGGAAAGCTCTCGCCAAGCTGAGTCCAACAGTGGGTCGAGTCGACGGAGCAGCCACCGGAGGAAGCCGCATGCGTCGCTTGAAGCTGTCGGTGGCCGAAATTTTCGAATGGCCATATCTCTGCCTTCCACTATCCGATCGACACGATTCCGGTCCCAAAAGACTCGGGGTGAAGAGTAGAACAAAACCCAAGCTTCATTTCGACTCAAGAGTTGTCGGATTTCACCGCCCAGCATCGCGCCATAGCCACCGTGGAATCCGTCGATTCTGGTGGAGTTGAGTAACATGGTGGGTACCAAAATGCTTAGAGAGACATGGGGAACAAAAGCCCCAAACTAATTTTGGACAACAACCATGGCACGACGGAGAATCAACCTCGCCGCCACCATCATATTTTCAAGGGGTCGATTCCAGCGATAGGAGTTTCGATTGGTGAAATTGACACTACCAATTGGTTCCTCTCGTCGAGATCTTCAAGATGGTGGCCACCTTTTTCATCGCCGCCGCAATCAACGCCAGTCAATGCTGGTCAACGATAGTCAATGTCGGTCAATGGTGATCTGGTGACCAAAAATTGAAGAATGGCCCGTTGGCCTATTTTCAACGTTTCGGACACATCCGCGGCATCGGATTTGCAAACCGAAACTTGGAAAGTGAAGAACGGAGAATCAAAGTTTGTTCGCGCAAGACCGAATGGTTCGTTCGATCGCCGGTGGGATGACTTCGGTAGTGATTTCAGTCCCTTCATTCCTTAAATTATGTTTTGGAATGATTATGTATTAATTATGTATTTTGTCATGTGAAATTGTAAGAAAAATGGATGAAAATGATAAAAAAGAAAATGTGTGGGAATGTGAAGATTTTTATGTAAAAGTTGAGTTTGACGTAAAAATATAGGTCTCTAGTATAGTACGTAGCAGATTAGAATTAAGTTAGATGGTTTTGAGACGTTTCCTAAACGCTGGAAACCTAAAAATTAAGCTGAAATATTGCTGAAATTTTGAAAAACGGCACAAAGGGGTATTTTAGGAACCAAAGGGTAAAATGTGGTTGGGATGGAAACCCGAGCCCCCTTGGTGACCTAGGCCTGAGAAAAAGGGGAGAAACGACCTAAGGTCGGAATAGTGCCACCTGAGGGTCGGTGAATAGTAAATCAAGAAAATTCGGTAAATAAATAAATAATGCCGTAAAAATTTAGTAAAGTCTAACAAACATTATTTTATGATTTTGGACTTATAAAACCCCCAAAAAATAATATAACGGAATTGTTACAGTCCCGAAACCCACTAAGGGCAAAATAGTCATTTTGACCAAAAATTTCTCAAATGCTCGGAAAGGACCGTGAGTGCTTTAGAATAGTTAAAATAATATTCTAAGGGCTAAATTTAGGTTTTAAACCAACAAAAAGTGGGTTTACGGTGAGAAAAGTGAAATAAGGGTAAAACGGCCATTTTGTCAAAAGTTAGGGACAAAATGGTCATTTTGTCAAAAGTTGGAAAAATGGTCGTTAAGACTAGAAATGGTATCCTAAGGCCATAATTGAGAGTTTTAAGGCCCGGTTCAAGGATTAAGAAGGGAAAAAGTGAGAAAATCCCGCTAGGGGTAAAATGGTAATTTTGCCAAAAGTTAGCAGAAAAGTGGAAAATGGGATTTTAGATTCCTAAGTTCATGATTTAGAAATGAAACATATAATTTTTATGTTTTATTTAGTTTTATGTATGAAATAAGATTGAAAATAACCGTTGATTTTCCGGTTATAGGAACCCGATCCAAACGCAACGAAGGAACGTCTACGGACCCGGGAAAGGAGATACGTGTAAGAGTATCAGTAAGTTCAAGCATTTAATTGACAGCAACGTAAACTGACTACTGTATGTTCGTTTTTATGTCAAGATGCGATGATGTAGATGTTATGAAATTCATGTTATGAACTATGTGTTATGTCTAAGTCATATGTAAATTGACTTGACATATTGATGTTGATGCGTTATATGCAGTAAGTTCAGACATTTATATTTGTCTGTAACATGAAATACAGTGATACTGATTATTATTAAGTGTATGTTAGGTATTAAGTCCTATAGACACTTGGGGATTAGTTAGTATAACATATCTCATATAAAGAAAAAAGAGAATATTCTAAGGCCTACGAGCGATGGAGGTTAATGACTTTGAGGTGACGATTAATGTCACTTAATCAGAATTATAATTGAAAGATGGTAATAAAACCATTTAAGGCATACCGCCCCTCCAACGTTGTGGTGGATGTTTTATAGACCCTATAAGGACACAATGAGGGTTGGAGAGGAAGAAGCTCTAAGGTCGCTCCCTAGGCCCTCCCAGTCAATGTGCAATAAATTATCGGTACTGCCACAATGAGCTCAACACCAAAATACAAATAGAGAGAATAGTCAATAATGTGACAAAAGCCATAATTGAGCATAACCGGCACTAACACTAAGTGTAGTGTACCCGGTTAGGGTAATGAGAATAGTATCTGATTAGGATAATGTGAATAGTAACAAGTTAGAGTAATGTGAATAGTAATCAGTTAGGGTAACAGTTACTATTCATTGGTCAATGGTAAAAGTACTGTTCATGGTGAATAGTACTATTCATGGATGAATAGTATTATTCATAGGAAATTGTATTTTTGATGTTTTGAATCCATGTGATTCATGGTACGAGTATTTTATATGTCTGAATGTTACTGTTACTAGTATATGATACTAGTATGCGATGTGTTGTGAAATAAACTTACGAAATATAAATAATTTGAAGTATGATATGATATCAGTTATGTTTATGATGTTCAAGTAAGTATTGAATATGCTTGTATGAATGTTTTAAAGTAATGAATGGTGTATGCCATATGTTTGTTAATGCTCTGATGCCATAGTTGGTGACAGAGTTATGTTATATGTTGTGATTACTTTGACCACAGCTGGTATTAGATATGCTCGTTACGATATGGTAAGAGCTTTTATATGTCGCGTATTTATGTTTGAACTTACTGAGCTTTAGCTCACAAGTTTGTTCATGTTGTAGGTAAGAAACCTGTATCTCAGCAGCAGATTACCCAGATGACAGTGGGATTTGCGTGTGTCAATGAGGATAGGGAATCTACTTTGGATATGGTCATGCTACCAGTCTTCTGCTGTGATGCCCCGTGCCCTCAATAGCCCTAATTGCCTGGATTCCCTTTCCTCTTATTGTTGTTGTTAGATGGCCGGTTGTGTTGGTTGTTTCCTGTACTCTGCCCTCTGTGCTGAAATTCAGAGTGCTGTCTGCCCTTGGTCGGCTTCGATTGGTTCTTCTCTTTTCTCCTTGCCTTGAAGATCTGCGCCCTCCTCTCTTTGTCTTGGGCTAGCCAATACTCAGCCTGGATGGCTCTACTAACACATTCGGCCATGGTTGCTGGCCCATGGCTGCCGCTGCAGACTTGGACGGCTATATCCATCCGAAACATTTTCAGCATCCAGCTGACCTTTTCCTACTCAGTCAGCACTAGGTCAGGGCAAAGTCGGGCTAGTTATTCGAATTTTCTTACAGCCTCCATGACCGTCATGCTTCCTTGGCATAAATTGTTAAATTCATCTTGCTGGACTGCTAAGGCTTCATCGTTGAAGTACATTTCTCTAAACTCAATAATGAAGTCTGCCCAGTTCATTTCATTGATGTTCCTTCTGATAGTCACGGTTTTCGACCATTGGCGTGCTCCTTTCCGTAGGGCTAGGGATGTGCATATAACTTTTTCTCCTTCGGTCAGTCCCACGAGGTCTAGAATGACTTGCACATCAGTCAGCCAATCGTCGGCTTCAATAGGGTTCATATGGGTTGTTGCCATCGTATGTGTGTGGTCGCATGGTGGCGAAAGCTATACTCGCTTCTCGATCCTCTCGCACTTGCTGAGGGTCAACCTACAGCCATTCTCCTATTATAAATTAATCATCAACTTATATACTAAATTTTTGAAAAAAAAAAAAAGCTAACTTACTTGGACAGATGAGGCAGGCATATGGCGATGTGAGGTAGGGTGGCAGGAAACCACTCTGATACCAATTGTGACGCCCCGTGCCCTCAGTGGACAGGACCGTCACTAAAAACACTGACTTGCTTGCTTTTCTTATACTTTCTAGCAATTTATACTTAACTAGATATCATAAAATTAGGGATTTTTTTTAATTTTACATGTACGTATTTACTGTATACGTACGTATACCGATTACTATTCAAAAATATTGTTTAACGGTTATTATTCAAAAATAGTATTTAACGATTACTATTCAAAAATACGGTTTACGGTTACTATTCAAAAATACCATTTAACAGTTACTATTCAAACATACTATTTAAGGATTACTATTCAAAGATATTGTCTGACGATTACTATTCAAAGTACTATTTAACTATTACTATTCAAAATACTGATACTCAAATTTTGCAAAAAATAAACTCGCGGCGTCTCCATAACCTTGCCCTCACATCTGCCTCCGCTGCCACCATCGCCCATTGGGATTTAAACCGTAGGACGCTTACCTACAGCATGAACACACTACTTGAGCTTTACGCCCAGTAAGTACAACATGTCTACTACAAAACATGTTTAAACATAGTACATACTTAAAAACATATAAGCAGTCATATATCACATATACCACTTTAACGTATCACATATCATATCAATGACTATAAAAATTCACATAACATATACATCATAGAAATATCGTGTACTGAATCCATCTAGAAGCATGGTGAACTATAACTAATGCATGATCCGGTTATGTTCATTTATGCTTCAAACTTCTCTTTTCTTTTCTTGTCTATTTAGGGCCCATGTGTCAGTACCGTGCGTGCACAGACCATCGGTAACACCCATGGTAAAATAGTCGGAGAGCCATCAACGGATGCTCAACTTTCTGCTTTAACTTAAACCTCTTCATTTGAAAAGGCCGGTACGACACGCTTACTAATTTTTGTCTTGTTTAACTTTTCTAGCCATATGCTTCTCTAAGCTGTCCCAAGTCCTACATGGTAGGGACGTATGGCATCTAACTTGCTTTTTCATCAATCTACTTGATTGTGAAACTACATGCTCTCAAACATAAGGTGCAACATCGTGTGCATGGCATACATATTTTAACATACTGTAAAATATCATGTAAAAGCATTTTCGTTCATGCCATAGGTGGAGTTGTACTTACTTAATTACAAGCAACTTGAAATCACGCCTTTATCAATTCACAGGTTACCACCTATCATCAATAACGTTTCTCAATAATACTCTTGTTGAGTCACTATTAACGTTAGTGACTATAACTTGTGTTTCTATGGGGTATCGAGATCCGTCGGTACCCTATTAGCCTATTATGGGGATTTGGTATCTAACTCGTATTGTGTTCGATCAATCGTCTACTTGACAGATTAATCATCGTTCCTCACTGCGTTGTTCGAAACGCAGCCCTTGACTGGTTTACCGCTCAGTCAACTGACCGGTTAACTCGCGTGTTGGTAACTAAGTAGTCTATCTAGTTACTATACGTGCACTTAGTGTAGTAACCGACTGGGTTACTTCGCTTGTTGGGTGTGGTAGCCTACCGGGCTACTAAGGCTTGTTTGGTGTAACGGCCCACCGGGCCACTATAGCTTGTTTGGGGTAGTAGCCTACCGAGCTACTAAGGCTTGTTTGGTGTGGTAGCCTACCGGGCTACACACTATTTTACTTTGAAAAATTGTTTGGGTTGGCTTGTAAAAATCTTGGAAAAAAATTCTTTATTTTGAAACCATTCCCTTATCACCCCGTTGGAAGGTGTGGGACGTTTTTATGAAAACCTTGTTCATATTTTAAAGTGTTAAAAACACATTTTTATTTTGAAGTGTATAAATTATATTTTTAAAGCTTGCATTTTAAAGGTGGTTTTTGAACCACTTTTGAAAACTGTTTTGAAACTTGGTCTAAACGACTTTGTTTACAATTTTGTCAAACATGAAAGTTTTCTTTCTCGACAAGGTGAACAAATCTCGTGTTCATCTTGGAGCCTAAATCTAACTTTAATGGCTCCTAATTTCATTAAACCCACGGGCTTGGTGCCCAGTTTTTTGTAAAAGTCTCAGTTTTACATCTCTGTAAAAACGGCTCGGTTTGAGGACCGAAACAGCCAAATTTTTGACATGTGCGAGTGGTTTTCAAGGTCTCGACGAGATCTACAACTTTCATGTTGAGTCCAAGAACCGGTTCGGAATCTAAGTGGTCCATTTCTAGCAAAACCCGAGACTAAATACTGGGTTCGGATTTTGTTCTCAGTTTTGGACACTTAGTGAAAAACACTCTAAAAACATATCTTGGTTCGTTTTTGGACGAGGCCAAAAATGACCGTATCAAAATTTCTTTAAAACACCATGTTTTACCAAATCCCAAATTCAAAACCTAAAGGGGTCGAAATGGCCAAAATCTGTGGCCTTTCCCTAAGGACAGATTTGGGTCCAGCTACTAAAATGTTCATGCTCTCATTCGCACATAACCATTCACAAAAAAAATAATGTAAACACAACCACAACCACATGAACTTAAAAATGATAATCTAAGGGCTTAACATAAACTTATTACAAACCATTTGTATAAATAAATACACATAAATGGCCTTGATCAAAACTTAAAACCAACTAACACAAGATAAGGTTTTTCAGTTTACCTTCGTGCCTTGAACCAAGCACAGTTTCAACTAGGGCTTGAGGAACCAAAATGGTCATGGGAATCCAAGAGAATGGGGTCTGTTTTTGCTAGAACAAATACCAAAAATTTCTTTAAAAATCAAATCAAAACAGAAACTAAAAACTGCAAGGATCGGTTTTTGAAGACGTACCCTTGGTGCCTTAGAACGACTTCCTAGCACAAGCTTGTGGGGTTTGATTTTTGGTAAGTTTCTAGTATGATTTAAAGCTTGAAAAAGTGAAGGTTTGGAGGCTTAAGGGGTTCGGCTGCAGCTAGGAGAAAAAGGGGAAGTGAAATGTGTTTTGGAAGCCAAAAAGAAAGGAAATAAATCACTTGTGTAAAGGGTGCCTTTATAGGCAAAATTAATCAAATTTACTTAGACTTAATCCTACTTAATTGTCTACCAAATTAGCCAAATCTTGGGACAAATTTTCTGCCCAATTTCAGGCCAAGTGGGCGTGGGCTGCTCATTGGAAGGAGGGAGGAATAAACAAATATTGTTGACCAACTTTTTAAAACCCTTGAATATTTTATTCAAGTGTGTCACGGCTAGGGAAAATATTTTAATGGCCACCTTTTGGGCTGTGCGTGCAGCTGATTACAGCTTCTTTTGTAGCTAAGGGGCATGGAAATTTAAGACCAAAATTTATTTGTGTTGGCTTCTCATCACAGTCTAATTTTATACTGCAGTGTTTGGTCCTTTCTCGGTAATGTTCCGATTTTCATCCGAAAATTGGTTTTCTGAATCCAATTTTTGTACTATAAATTCCTGGCTGTTTTATACTGTCTATGAGCCCATTATCAGTCTAAATTGCTGTTCACATCCTATAATGTGGTTGTGTCCACACTGTGTTGTCCTTTCACACACAAACCGAGGCATTCCCGGGTGAAATTTTAGACACAGTCTCTCTTGACTAATTTGGACGTGCTTATTCCATTTTTATCAGTTTTCCATCCATTGGAGGTCATCTAGACCAGTTTTTGGGGTCTGTGTGACCCCACCTCGAAAAACGTACCAGGTGCACGATTGACTAATTTGGGCGTTCTGAGCCCAAATATATCAGTTTCGGGGCAAGTAAAGGTCGTCTTGACCCTCATCCTGATACCTCGTACTTCTCAAACTAAAAATCTCGTTTTGTACACAATTAACCAGATCGAGTCTACTAACTATTCATGTATCAATTTTAGGTCAAATTAAGGCCATCTTGGCCAATAATTTGACACTGCGTTTCTTTCTATTCATTACCCACCGTTTTCTACTTACCTGACTAGTCTGAGTGCTCCGACTCTGATTTTTTTAGTCTCTAGGTGAGAAGAGGTCATCTGGACCGTTTCTCAATACCATACCCTTGCTAGGGCTATCTCTCACTATTGTGCTCAGATGTTCGGTCTGAGTGTTCTGGTAAGCCCTAATTTTATGATATCTAGTTAAGTATAAATTGCTAAAATGTATAAGAAAAGCAAGCAAGTCAGTGTTTATAGTGATGGTCCGAGCCACTGAGGGCATGGGGCATCACATCTGCTGAGCAATTTGAAAGAGAGATTCGAAGAAAAGAGAATTGATGTATTTTATGTGCAAATTCTGAAAAGAAATATTTTTGTAAACTATATTTTGGTTTACAGAAATATCTTGTGAAAAAAAGAAAATTTTATTCCCTATTTTCATGTTCAAATGGGAAGTTAAAATAAGTATATTAAAGAAGGTATGATAAAACTAAGATACCAGCTGTCACAGGTGGTATCAGAACAAGTTAAAAATAAATTTAAGTATGTTGCCGATGACCCATAAGGCGACGGTCAATCACAGTCAGCTTTAGTGCCTGACCGCAATGGTGCCGTCTGGCCCTATAAGAAGAAGGCGATCCGTCATAACTTGGTTTTGGTTTTTGTGTTGATTTGGTGTTCTAGTGAAGAAAGCATGCATTATAATTAAGAAACAAGCAAATTGATGCATGTTTCACACCAAAAATCCATGGCCAATAGACACTAGAAAGTGAGAAAAATTTGTAATGGAAATGATAAGGAATGATGATAAAAGAACCTAGGAATATGAGAAAATTTTCTATGGTTCTAGAGTTTGAAAACCGTGGCATGTGGCTAGGTTTAAATGAAAATTTTTCTTAGGTTTTTGATGGTTAATGTACATTAGAAACCTTAAGAAATGGAATAGGATAAATGAATTATGATGAAAATTTTCTTGGTGATGTTTTCTAAGTGAAACCATGGCTAATATGGAAGAAAATAAATGGAATTGTGTTGTGATTTGAATGGTGTTATTGTGAAAAAGTTTTATACAAAGTTTGGTAACTTTGTATAAAATAGGTCTCTGATATAGTATGTGGTAGGTACAAAGGTTTTGAGGCATACCTAATGCTAGGGAAACCTAAAAATACAAGCAGAAATGCTGCCGAAATTTCAAAAATGGCATAAGGGTATTTCGAGAAACGAGGGGTAAAAATATTTAGCTTGGAAAGGAAACCGATGCCCCTCAGTGGGTTAAAATTGATAGTGAAAACTTAACCCAAAAAGGAATAGTGCAACGACCCTTTAGTATCTAAAATACCGAGAATGAGAAAAATTCACATTAGGGTATTTTAGAAAACGAGGGGGAAAATTTGTGAACGGGATAGAAAACTTGAGCCCCTCAGGAACCGAGGCTCGGGGACGGGATGAAAACATTTCAGGAGTAGTGAAATACCCATTCGAGGCTCTGAAACGCTAAAAAAACGAGAAACGATCCTGAATGATGAATGAATAGTACCTGAGGGTCGGGTGATGAATAGTTATTCATTTTGCAGCAAATAAAGCTGTAAAAAGATACAAAAGCCTAGGGAATATTATTTTGTAATATTTGGGCTTAGAATATCTAGGAAAAATGATAGGATGAAATTGTTATGATCCTGAGAACTGTCAAGGGCAAAATGATCATTTTGACCAAAAATTTTCGATAGGCTCGGAAAGGACCATTAAAGATCTAGAATACTTAAAAAAAAAAGATTCTAGAAGCTATAATAAAGATTTTAAGATTAAAAATCTAAAAATTTTGAAGAACACAGGCATGTAGAAGGATACACGGCTGTGTAAGAAAAAAATAGACAGCCCGAGGAGTACACAGGCTTGAACACGGGCATGTACTAAGATGTGTACAGTTACACTGGCCAAATAGTGAACAATATGGCCATGTAGTGCAAAACCAAGAGATACACGGGCTCCAACATGGGCGTATTGCAGGCCGTGTACCACATAAAGAGTTGAAATGTGTTGTAAAAATTATTAGAAAATAAATAAATTCAAAGTGATAATTAATGACGGGTATTAATAGACAATATTTTGTCTGTAGGGACTCAGATTAGAGACAAAACTGCAGAGGACATCCGGGATTGGATGTTATCGCAGTGGTGGTAAGTTCAAGCATTTTCATGTCTGCAACTGATAAATTGAGAAGTGCACTATGGGTACACTATAAGAAAAGTGTGACTAAAATTTAGACACACTTCTAAAAAGAAAATAAGTAAGACCTACGGTTAACAAAGGTTCCTAACCTTGAGGTGACGATTAATGTCACTTAGTTAGAACTGTAATTGAAAGATGGTAAAGAAACCACTTTTGGAGTACGGCCCTCCAACAAGAGTGGTGGAGGTTACAGGTCCTTCGAGGATATAATGACCGCTACGGGCAATGATAGGACTGGAGAAGAAAGAGCCTTAGGGTCGCTCCCAAGGCCCTCCTAGTTAGCGTGTATATGATATCGGTACAAGGCCAAAAGAACCCAAAACCTGAAGATAAGCAAAGATAATAGATAAAATGTTATGAAAGCCATAACTGAGCATAATTGAGCCCAACTGATAATACCACTAAGTGTAGTGGACTTGGTTAGGGTGACGTGAATAGTAACCAATCAAAAGTCAAAGTTACTATTCATAGAAAGTTGGATTTTTGATGTTTTTGAATCTATGTGATTCTTAGTACATATGTTTGAACTTACTGAGCCTGTTAGCTCACTGGTTTGTTCACGTTGCAGGTAAGAAACCTATCCAGTAGACTCCTGGAATGCAATAGGATATGCGTGTGTCAATGGGATAGGGAATCCACTGTGGATTTGGTCTTACCATAAGTTTTCCGATAAGCATAGAGAGAAAGTGAATTGAAGAGAATGTATTTTTGAAAAACAAAGTATCGATAAAGTATCTTTGTAAAAATATGTTGTATTGTACAAGAGACAACTAAGTTTGTATGTTATATGGCTTTCATATATACTGTTCTATGCAAAGATAGTCTTTTGAAAAGAAAAAAAATGGGCGCAAATTTAGGCCCAGAAAAAGAATGAGAATTTGAAAGTAAAAGTGTTTTAAAATGACGACCCAACGAAGTGCACAGGCTATCTCGATCGACGACATAGTCGGATTCTGGGCGGTTATGCGTGGTCGAGGTCGGGGGCATCACAGTATCTCTCATTTTTGCCTTGCTTTCATTCTTATGTTTTCTCTCTAGAATATTGTGTGAATGTTTTGCAAGTTAGGCTAGAGTTCTTGGGTGAGGCTAGAGATGATCCTATATGTGTAGTGAGCTTATTTGGGTTTTGATTTTCTATGTTTTATAATGTTTATACATTTGAGTATATTTTGTTGACAACTTTTATATAAATTCAGTCAAGCTTTTTTTATGTGATTGTTGTATGATACATTATATTAATAAACATAGTTTTATAAGTAGTCTTTTACTGCATTATTGCCGGTGGCATATTGTCAATTTTAGATTTCTTATAAGACAATATTTTCTAGCACTTAACGTAATAATTTTATTTACTCAAATACATTTAATTCACAAGTTCTTCAAATTTTATCTTCCAATTGATTATTTAGAATGTGAAACTTTCAATAGAGTCAATTTATGAATCAAAATTCAAATAGGTGAACGAAGCATATAGGGGATTCTCGATGTCTTACCATTTTTAACTATTGAATTTTCTCTCCTTTAAATTGCATTATCTTTCAATCAAATTGCTCTAAAATCACAAAAACACTTTCTTTCTTTTCTTGTTTAATTGCATATCTCTCTAACACTTGTATTCTACTAATCTCTTTTGTTTGTTTTTATTACCTCCTCGTGGGATCGACCGTCCTAATTGTACTATAACTGACCTCTTTGTTTTGTCACAATTTGGGCGTAATCATTGACAAATTAATCAAGCATGATAGAAATTGGATACCAAATTCTTAAAGTAGAGCAATAGGATACCAATGGGCCTCGGTACCAAATAACAATACAAGTTATAGTCACTAATGGTAGAAGTGACCTAAGAATGATGTTAATTAATTTATTGGGTGATAAATTAATTAACCATGATTATAGAGAACCAAAACTCAGAACAAGTTAGTACCAACGGCAATCGATACCATACGTTAGTATCTGCTTAAGTCACTAACGATATTAGTGACTCAGCAGATTATTGATGGAATACGTTGTGATGACAGGTAGACATCTATAACTTGAAAAGGGTGTGAGGACAAGTTGGCTTGCAGATTAGGTAAGTACAACTCCGCCTACAGCATGAGCAAAAATGAGTTTAAAGTGTTGTTTTTACAATATGTTAAGTATGCAATCATGCATAGTTGTTGCATAGCATGTTGTAAGAGCACATAGTTCCATAATTGCATAGATTAATGAAAGCATAAGTTAGATGCTATACATCCCTATCACGTAAGATTAGGGGATGGCCTAGTAGAGCATATAGCCTGATCAGATAAAGAATTAGGTAATTAAATGAAGTGTTGGTATAACGGGCACAAGGCCTACAATATATAAATATAATAAGTGCAAGGCCCATATTATATATATAAATATAATGGGTGCAAGGCTCATAGTTTATATCGAGCGCAAGGCCCACCTTATGTATATAAGTATAATGGACGCAAGGCCCACATTATGTATATTAATATAACGAACACAAGGCCTGTGAGTGCAAGGCTCACTAGGCCCTTTCAGATAAGAAATGATAATGAATAATGAAGCATAATATGAGCATAATCGGATCATGCATTGTTCACGATATGCTTTAGCTATAGTTCAGTGTGCATCTAGCTATAATAGACATGCATTCAGTTACACGTTGTCTTCTGTTATGCATTTAATTATGTGATATGTATTTAGTATGTGTGATGCTTTGGTTTACATCCAATATGTGGTATGATTCCCGTATATGGTACATGTTGGTACATGACATGCTTATATGTTTTAAGTATGTTTTATGATTTAAACATGTTTTACGGACGACATGTTGTACTTACTAGGCGTAAAGCTTACAGTGTGTGTTCATGCTATAGGTAAGCGACCTATGGCTTAGATCTAACTAAGTGATGATGGCGGAGGAGGCAGATGTGAGGATGAGGTTGTGGATACCACCACAAGTTTGACTTCCACACTATGTTAAACAAACAATTTATTTTTGAGTAATATGCAGTTAAACGATTTTATAAGTATTATGCATGGTTGAAACTCCCGATGGTTCAGACTTTGTATGTGAATAGTAATCACGTATGCATTCAAAGAAAAAAATTCCCTAAAATTATGGTATCAAATTAAGTAAGTTTAAGTAATAGTTTTCAAGCAAGTTAAGTATCAATAGTTTTAAGTGATGGTCCAAGCCACTCAGGGCATGGGACATCACAATTGGTATCAAAGCAGTATCCTACCACCTTACCTCACATCGTCGCTTGGCTGCCTCATCTGTCCAAGTAGGTTAGCTTTTATTTTACGGTATTAACATGTAAGTTAACGTAAGTTATAATGTGTAACCATGGCTACACCAGCAGATGTTACGCTAGTAGAGCCTCACTTGAAGATGAGGGTTCCAAAGGATGACATGGTTCAAACACATACACAAAAAAAACTAAGCTTTTTGAGAGGATGAATTGATGGCACAGCTTGTAGCTATGCAAGAAATGATGGAAAATCAGCAACGCGTTTTAGAACGGCTTAGGGAGCAACTAGGCTGATAGAATCAAGCACCACAGATAGCTCGGGTGCCAGTTTAGGAGGCTCCAGTAGCTTCTGTTACTCCAAGGGAGCAAGCAGCTCCTCCAGCCTAGATGGCATCAGCACGCCCAGTAGCGACTATCCCCGCAATAGCCAATGTCCTTCTACTGACTTCTAGGGAAGGCGATTTGTATGAGAAATTTTGGCACATGAAAGTGCCAGAATTTGAAGGGACCACTAATCTCATAAAGGTTGATGATTGGTTGACCAATATCCAAGCGATCTTGGACCTTGTGGGATTGACTGAGAGGGAGAAAGTGTCGTGTACATCCCTTGGCCTACGCAAGGGGGCACAACAATGGTGAAGACAGTAGCCATCCGGAGGAATGTCAATGAAATGAGCTAGATTGAATTCATTGATGAATTCAAAGAAATGTACTTCAATGATAAGGCCCTAGTAGCCCTGCAAGATGAGTTCAATAACCTACGCCAAGGTAGCATGACCGCGATGGAGGCAATGAGAATGTTTGAACAGCTAGCTCAACTCTACCCAGATTTGGTGCTGATAGAGAAAGAGAGGGTTAGAAGGATGCTGAGGATGTTCCGAATGGACATCACCATCCAAGTCTATAGTGGAAGCCATGGACCAGTAACAGTGGCCGAATATGTTAGCAGGTGCATCCAAGCAAAATATTGGTTAGCTCAGGACAAAGAGAGGAGGGCTTAGATCTTCAAGCCCTAAAGAGAGGAGAAGACCCAAGCTAAGTAGACTAAGAAGAGACAGAACCCCGACTCGTAACATGAAGGGAAAAATATGGGAACCAGTCAGAACAGCAGGCAATCCCACAACAATAACAAGAGAAAGGGGAACCAGAACAACCAAGGGTCATAGAAGAACTTCCCCCAGAAAAGAAATAACCAGGGAGGAGACAGCAACAAACATCCAACATGCTTGAAATGTAGAAAGAGGCACCTAGGAGAGTTCTGACAGGGAGCAAGTGGTTGTTTCATTTGTGGCAAGGAAGGCCACTATGCTAGAAACTATTATTCCAATCTACAGAATCAACGGAACCTAGCTCATCCCACAAGTAACCAACTCCATGCCACTCAGACCATAATCGAAGGCCCTTCGATTATGCAAGGCAGACTGGAAGCCCCAGAAAACTAAAGCAAAATCTTTCTCTTAGGCTATGTATATAGGCATGATGGGAAGTAGTAGATTAGTCCTACTGGACCTATCTTAGTACGTCCTTTAAGACAATGTATCGGGAAGTGTTTACCACTCCCAATCGACTAAAGTTATGTACTTTTAAAATGATAGAAAAAGCAGTGCAGTTTTGCCCAAGGGCTTAGATACAACATTTTCACACGTGACTAGAGTGCAACTGAAAGAATGGCTCAGAGTAGGAACATGGATTGCTGCTTAGTTGTACGAGTCTTCAGGGTTAGTTGTCTACTAAGTTTCGAGTGGCAAGCAGTACTCCTGCACTCCATAAGAGCATCAGGATTGGTTTTACGCTATCAAGTGACTCCCCGATTATACTCTATTGATCAGGATAATTGAGTCCTATTGGCTATTAATATCTTTCAAGAAGATACTCTCGTGTGCATTGGAATTCTTATGACCAGGATGAGCTCTTAATTGGGTCACCATACCATGATCGAGCAAATCTTCGAGAAGAGTCCAGCATTAGCTCTAGTTACTCTTTATAGGTAAGCAGGGAAGTGAAACCGCCTAAGTTCCCTAAAGTTACAGATATACACGAATTTGTTTATCAGACTAAGAGACTGTAGCCGATGTCCGCTGACACATTTCTAACATATGTTGTACGCTACGAGGAACTGATATGGACTTCTACAACACATGTTGAAGAAGGCTTATGATGAAACCAAGGCCGAGGCAAAGGTGGATCAAGGCAGGAGAAGACCGAAAAGGAGAAAGAGACCTTGCTAAACAAAATTAGAAAAGTAATCAAGCAGACAGAGTAGCAGGCCACCCATTCGTGGCACCATCAGACTCCGTGAGGAAGCTAGATAGGCTTAGATAGAATAAAATAGACTTTTAGA
Organism: Antiaris toxicaria; assembly: GCA_035233585.1. Classification (NCBI taxonomy): domain Eukaryota; kingdom Viridiplantae; phylum Streptophyta; class Magnoliopsida; order Rosales; family Moraceae; genus Antiaris; species Antiaris toxicaria. The sequence continues at coordinate 74,445,367 of CP141156.1, forward strand.
ATAGCACTTCCCTCAGGGGAAGTTTTATTATCTAATTACTGGATGCGTTATGCACCGATAATTATTTGCAGAAGAAAGAGAGTTGAGCATTCATCTGATCATCATTGACATGATCGATTAGGAGGTAATCTTGGGAATAGAATGCCTCATAAAATACAACGTCGTCGTAGACTGTTGAAGGTGAAAAGTCACTTGTTGGACCGATCAGGTGTGAAAAGTTCATCTACAAGGGTTTGTTGATAGAGCAACCAAAGACGATGATCTCAGCACTGAAGGCTCGCAAGATGCTATCTAGTGGATGTGCGGGCTTCCTAGCACTCATAGTAGATAAGACTCAAGGAATAGAGATAGGGCCCGAGAACATGTCGATGGTCAGGAAATTCATGGAGCAACCGTTCAAGACTGAACATCTACCAGGATCAGCACCCATCTCTAAGGCCCCATATCGAATGAGCCCTACAGAGTTGAAGGAGTTTTGAGTCTAGTTGAAGGACTTTTTGGATAAGTTGTCAGTGTATTCATTGATGACATACTAATATACTCCAAGACAGAGGAGGAACACGAAGAGCACCTAAGGATCATCTTGCCTATGTTACGAGACCATCAGCTATACGTCAAGTTCTTCAAGTGCAAGTTTTGGCTGGAGAAGGTTCACTTTCTTAGTCACGTAATCTCCAAGGAGGGAGTATTAGTAGACCCAGCAAAGGTTGAGGCTGTTAGCGCATGGCCAACTCCGAGAAATGTGATGGAGATTTGTAGTTTCTTAGGTCTAGCAGGGTATTATCGGTGCTTCGTCGTAGGCTTTTTGAATTTAGCTGCTCCACTTACAGCACTTACGAAGAAAGAAAAGGGGTATGAGTGGATAAATAAGTGTAAGGAGAGCTTTCAAGAGCTGAAATGATGACTCACGAGCGCTTCAGTGTTGACTATCCCAGAAGCTAGTCAAGGAAACTTTATGGTTTATAGTGACACATCCAAGATCAGATTAGGGGCCGTATTGATGCAGAGTGGTAGCGTACGCTTTGTGACAACTCAAGGACCATGATAAGAACTACTCAACACACGACCTAGAGCTAGTAGCAGTCGTTTTTGCACTCAAGACATAGAGGCACTACCTATATGGTGTCAAGTGTGAGATTTACACGAACCACCAGAGCCTTAAGTACATCTTCACACAGAAAGAGCTTAACATGAGTCAACGAAGATGGCTAGAACTGGTAAAGGATTATGACTGTGAGATCCCATACCACCCAAGAAAAGCCAACAAAGTGGCCGATGCACTGAGCTGAAAGCATTCTTCATCACTTATGACTATCAGCGCCTTGTCAAAAGCGCTACAAAAGGAGATACATAACAGTGAGATCAAGATTTTGATGGGAAGGTTATCTAAAATAACCCTCCAATCGATGCTTCTAGAAGAAATCAAGGCTGGTAAAGACCTTGATTCTCTCTGAACAAGCTTAGAAAATAAGCTGCGGAGGACCAAAGTTCGGAGTTTAGAGTCTCTAAGGGTAACTATTATAGGGATAGAGTGTGTGTTCTGAAGGCGAAAGAACTCAAGAAATGAATCCTTTCAGAGGCTCACAAGACACCATATTCTGTACATCCATGGGTGAATAAGGTGCACAAGAACCTAAAGGAGAGTTTTTGGTGGCCTAGAATGAAGAATGATGTCACTAAGTTCGTTGCCAGATGCCTTATGTGTCAAAAGATTAAAGTGGAACATCAACAGCCGGTAGGAGAACTATAGAAGATCAAGCTGCCTGAATGGAAATGGGACCAAATTACGATGGATTTCGTAGTCGGTTTGCCGAAAACATCTAGCGACAATGATGTAATCTGGGTGATTATGGATCGATTGATGAAATCAGCTCGATTTCTAGTTATGAAAGTGAGCTACTCGACAGAAAGACTGGCGAAAATGTACTTAGCTTAGATAGTAAGACTGCATGAAGTGCCAAAGTCTATTATCTTAGATCGCGATGGACGCTTCACCTCTAGGTTTTGGCAGAGTGTTTAGGCCTCATTAGGAACCCGATTGAAGTTTAGCACAGCCTTCCATCCTCAGACAGATGGCCAATCTGAGAGGACCATATAAACATTGAAAGATATGCTGAGAGCTTGTGTCCTAGACTTCAAAGGAAACTAGGACCACAAGCTACCTTTGATTGAGTTCTTATACAATAACAGCTACCATTCATCGATTGGGATGGAACCATATGAGGCACTCTATGGAAGAAAATATAGATCTCCGGTTTACTGGCGTGAGACCGGAGAGAAACAGCTCACCAACATGGACTTCATCAAGAATACAATGGCTGATGTGAAGCTAATACGAGAGAGATTGGATCCAGCACACAGTCACCAAAAGAGCTACGCTGATGGATGCCATATACCTCTCGAGTTTCAAGAAGAAGATTCAGTCTTTCTCAAGGTGGCACCCATGAAAGGGGTGATGCACTTTAGAAAGAAGGGAAAGTTGAGTCCTAGGAACATAGGACCCTTCAAGATAATTGAAAGAGTCAGGAAGGTGGCTTACAGATTAGCGCTTCCTCCCGAGTTAGCTTCAGTGCACAATGTCTTCCACGTCTCAATGCTAAAGAAGTACATGCTAGACAGCTCCCACATTTTGAGCTAAGAACCCGTAGAGGTACACGCTAATCTGACCTATGAGGAGAAACCTATGTAGATCTTAGCCCGAGAAGAGAAGGTGCTTAGGAATAAAGTTATACCCTTCATAAAAGTGTTGTGGCAGAACCATAATATCGAGGAAGCCACATGGGAACAGGAAGAAGATATGAGAAGAGACTTCCCGGAATTGTTCTAATTTTTGAGGATGAAAATTTTGTAAGGGGGGTAGGTTGTAATGACCGCCCTGTTCATGTAACCTAGTTACTATATAATAAGTAATTAAGTTGATAAATACAGTATATTTTTCCGGTTAAATGAATTAAGCAGGTACAATGACATTTAATTTCTATTCAGTTCACCTTAATATATGTGTGTATGAGTGAGAGAATACAGTATCAAGAAAACCGGTCCAGATGACCATTTCTTGACACAGAACTGGTGAGCAAGTCATCAGTATGCTCGGATCGGTCATCTGAGCGCAATAGTGGTAATTGCCCTAGCAGAGGTACAGTATCGAGAAAAATGGTCCAGATGACCTCTTCTTGCCTAGAAACTGACAAAATCGGAGCCAGAACGCTCACACTAGTTGGTTAAACAAAAAGCAATGAATAGTGAATAGTAAAAACGTAGTGTCAGGTTAATGGCCAAGATGGCTTTAATTTGAATTAAAACTGATACATTAATAGTTAGCAGGCTCAATTTAGTCAATTGAGAACAAAATGTAAAAATTTATTTGAGAGACACGTAGTATTGGGAAAGGGGTTAAGACCCTTTTCTCATCCTGAAACTGATATATTTAGACCCTGAACGCTCAAATTAGTCAATTGAGCACAAAACATGTTTTTTGAGGTGGGATCACACAGATCCCAAAAACTAGTCTAGACGACCTCAGATGGATGTAAAACTGATAAAATTGAAATCAACATGTCCAAATTAGTCAGGAGAGACTGTGTTTGAAATTTCACACAAAAATGCCTCGTTACGCATGCGTAAGGACAACACAGTGTAGACACAACCACAGTATAGGAAATGAACAATAAAATAGACTCAAAATGGGCTCATAGGCATTACAACCCAACTAGGAATTATTAGTTTAAGAATTGGATCAAGAAAATTCAATTTCGGTGGAAATCTAGAACACTGCAGAAAAAAGGTCGAATACCGAAAGGCAGAAATTCGACTGCAAAGAGAAGACTTAGCAGATGAATTTTTCCCCTAGAAATCATGCACATGTAGCACAAATAGCCCCAAGCATAGCCCTAAAAATAGGGAAAAGTTTTCCCTAAAGCAAGGGATGTGTTGACCACCTTTTGATTAAAATATGCAATAGTATCCATCACATGGCAAACAAACATTAAATAATTTGGCTCCCTTTTTTTGTGCAGCAGCCACCCACGGTTTTCTGCAACTAAGAGGCAGAAAATTTGTCCTCCTTTTAGATAGTTTTGGGCTTAATTAAGGTTGCTTAATGTTAATTAATGTTGCTTAGTTTTTTCCTATAAATAGGTGTGCTCACCCTTAGAGTTCATTTTCTTCTTTTTGCTTCCAAGAAACCAAGCCTTTTCTCTCCCTTTCTCTTCAAAAAAATCTGCCCATTTCTAGCCCCAAAACAGGCCATTTTCAAGCCAAGAAACCAAGCCAAAAACTCACCAAAAGCCAGTCATCACCTAACTTGTGTTGGAGCCATTTTCTCAAGCCATCTTAAGGTCACTCAAGGGTAAGATTCTAGAACCAATCTTTGTGGTTTTTAGTTATTATTTTAGTTTGATGATAAGAGAAAAATTTTGGCGTCCTTTCTAGCACAAGCCGACCCCCAATCCTTCTTGGTTCACACAACAAATTTTGGGTCACCCAAGCCTCGGTTCGGTTGTGCTTGGTTCATAGCACGTAAGGTAAAACTAAAAACCCCCTTTTTTGTAGTTTAGATATTTTTAAGTTTTGGTCAAGGAAATTTTTGTGTTTTATTTACATAATGGGTCATAATAAGTTTATTTTGAGCCCTTAGATTTTTATTTTTAAGTTTATGTAGTTGTGTGGTTGTGGTTTAAATTTTTATGGATGGATGTGTGTGTGTGTGAGTGGACATTTAAGATGGCTGGACACACAAATCTATCCCCAGTTTTAGGCCATGGGTTTGGTCATTTTTGACCCCCTTATGATTCAAATTTGGGATTTTGTAAACATGAAGTTTAAGGAAATTTCGTTACGATCGTTTGTGCATCAAATAGCTTTTGGCCAAAAATGACTCTAAGATAGACTTTTCGAGCAGTATTTAACCAGAGCTCAAAACTGGGACTAAAATCCTAAGCACAAGAATAGTCTCAGATTTTTGTAAAAATGACCAACTTAGATTCCAAATCAGATCTCACACTCAACATAAAAGTTGTAGATCTTGTCGAAAACTTTAAGACAACATATGCGTCTTTTAAAAATTTGGCCGTTTCAGGTCTCAAACAGAGCCATTTTTCAATAAGTGTAAAACTAAGATTTTTCTAAAATTGGACACAAAGTTAGCCATGGGTTTGATGAGTTTAGGACCGGTTAGATTTTGATTTGAGCTCCGAGATGAACACGAAATTGTTCATCTCATCGAGGGTGAAAAGTTTGATGTTCACCAAATTTGCAAATTAAGTCGTCTTAAACGAGTTTTAAACAGTTTTCGGTAAAACAATTCAAGAACCCTTTTTAAAAATTGAACACCAAAATGTGTTCTACCCCTTTTAGATGAACAAAATGATTTTAATAAAATGCCTCTACCTTCCAATGGGATGATATGGGGACGGTTTCAAAGAACATATATTTTCCTAAAAATTTTATAAGAATTCAAAAACAACTTTCAAAAATAAACAAAACAGTAGAGGTAGCCCGGTAGGCTACCACAACCAAACAAGCAAAGTAACCCGATAGGCTACCTAGTCAATGATGTGCGAGGTAACCAATCACTTGATTGGTCGGTTAACTAGTCAAGGATCATGTTTGAATGAGATAGTGAGGAGCGGTGATTAATTTGTCAAGTTGACAAATTAATCAAGCATATTAGAAATTGGATACCAAATTCCCAATGTAGAGTAGCAGGGTACCAATGGGCCTCGGTACCAAACAACAATAAAAGTTATAATAACTAACGGTAGAAGTAACCTAAGAATGACGTTAATTAATTTATTGCATGATAAATTAATTAACCACGATTATAGAGAACCAAAACTCAGAAAAAGTTAATATCGACGGCAATCGATACCATACGTTAGTATCTGCTTAAGCCACTAATGGTATTAGCGACTCAGCAAGATTATTGATGGAATACGTTGTGATGATAGGTAGACATCTGTAACTTGACAAGGGCGTGAGTACAAGTTGGCTTGCAGATTAGGTAAGTACAACTCCGTCTACAACATGAGCAAAAATGAGTTTAAGGTGTTGTTTTTACCCTATGTTAAGTATGCAATCATGCACAATTGTTGCATAGCATGTTATAAGAGCACATAGTTTCATAATTGTATAGATTAATAAAAGCATAAGTTAGATGTCATACATCCCTATCATGTAAGATTAGGGGATGGCCTAGTAGAGCATATGGCCTGATCAGATAAAGAATTGGGTAATTAAATGAAGTGTTGGTATAACGGGCACAAGGCCCACAATATATAAATATAACGGGTGCAAGACCCACGTTATGTATATAAATATAATGGGCATAAGGCCCACAATTTATATTGGGCGCAAGGCCCACCTTATGTACATAAGTCTAATGGACGTAAGGCCCGCATTATGTATATTAATATAACGGACACAAGGCCCGCGAGTGCAAGGCTCACTAGGCCCTTTCAGATAAGAAATGATAATGAATAATGAAGCATAATATGAACATAATCGGATCATGCATTGTTCACGATATGCTTTAGCTATAGTTCAATGTGCATCCAGCAATAGTAGACATGCATTCAATTACAAGTTGTCTTCTGTTATGCATTTAATTATGTGATATGTATTTAGTATGTGTGATGCTTTGGTTTGCATCCAATATGTGGTACGATTCCAGTATATGGTACATGTTGGTAGATGACTTGCTTATATGTTTTAAGTATGTTTTATGATTTAAACATGTTTTGTGGATGACATGTTGTACTTACTGGGCGTAGAGCTTATAGTGTGTGTTCATGCCATAGGTAAGCGACCTATGGCTTAGATCTCACTTTGCAATGACGGCAGGGAGGCGGATGTGAGGGTGAGGTTGTGAATACCAGCGCAAGTTTGACTTTCGCACTATGTTAAACAAATAGTTTATTTTTAAGTAATATGCAGTTAAACGATTTTATAAGTATGTATGCATGGTTGAAACTCCTGATGGTCTAGACTTTGTATGTGAATAGTAATTACATACGGATTCAAAGAAAAAATAATCCCTAAAATTATAGTATCAAATTAAGTAAGTTTAAGTAATAGTTTTCAAGTAAGTTAAGTATCAGTAGTTTTAAGTGACGGTCTAGGCCACTTAGAGTGCGGAAAATCACAATTGTAATGACCACCATGTTCATGGAACCTAATTACTCTGTAATAAGTAATTAAGTTAATGAATACAGTATGATTTTCTAGTTTGAATAAATTAAACGGGTAAAGAAATGTTTAATTACTACTCATATAGTGAAAGGGGCAATCGAGAGTTAGATTGGTTCACTTTAGTACATGTGAGTATGCGTGTGAGACACGCAGTATCAAGAAACCAGTCCAGATGACCATTTCTTAACACAAAACTGATGAGCTAGTCATCAGTGCGCTCAGACTAGTTATCTGAGCATAACAGTGAAATTTTGCCTGATAAATATACAGTATTGAGAAAATGGTCGAGATGACATTTTCTTGACATAACAATGATATATTTATGTCAGCATGCTCAATTTAGTCAATTGAGCACAGAACTTGAAATTTTGTTTGAGGCATACACAGTATCAGGTAAAGGGTCAAGACGACCTCTTCTCAACCCAAAACTCATATATTTAGACTCAGAACGCTCAAACTGGTCAGTTGAGCACAAAAGGTGATTTCCGAGTCGAGATCACACAGATCCAAAAAACTGGTCCAGACGATCTCAGATGGACATAAAACTGATAAATTTGAAATCAGCACGTCCAAATTAGTCAGGATGGACTGTGTTTGAAAGTTCACATGAAAAACTGAAAACTGATCCAGACGACCCCAGATGGGTGTAAAACTGTTAAAAATGGATTCAGCATACCCAAATTAGTTAGGATAGCCTATGTCAGACATTTCGTGTGAAAAAGTTGTATTACGCGCGCGCGATGTCAATACAGTGTAAGACGCAACCACAGTGCGGGAAATGAATAGTGAATATTGATCGAGCAGGCTCATAGGCATTACAACCCAACCAAAAATATCTAGAAATAACTAGAATGAAAATCGGAAGCCATAGGTGCAATTTCGGATGAAAATTAGAACACCGACGAGAAAGGATCGAAAATCGCAGTAGAAAACTAGACTGCGAAGAAACCGACCCAGTTAAATTGTAACCACTTCAAAACTGTGTCCCATTGGACGGAAACTAGCTAGTTTGACTAGTTAGAAAACCCCATAAAGTGAGAATAAACAATGGGAAAATAGGATACCAAAAACCCCATAAACAATAATTTATTTTCATCACCATATATAACCATTTCACATCAAATTTGATAAAAAAATGGCCTTGTTCTTCCCAATGTGTGCGACAATCATGGGGGGGCTGCACACATAAAATTTGTCTCTTGGTTTAGACAAAATTTTGGGTTAATTTGGTTTGATTTGGTGAAGCTAATTGTGCTTAGGTTTGCCTATAAATAGGTGTCACCTCCCTTGCCCTTCATTTCTTTTCTTTTAGCTCCCAAAAGCCAAGTATTCTCCCTTCTCCTTGTAGCCAAAATCTGCCACTTTCCCCTTAGCCAAACACCAAAATTTTCACACAAAACTCTTACACAAGGCTTGCTTACAAGGGTGCTTAGGAGTACACATCTTGAAGCTCATTTCGGTAAGGTCCTAGAACCAAGTTTCATTTGTGGTTAATTCTTATGTTTGGTTTGATATTATGAGCAAAATTTTTGTGTTCTCTCCTAGCTCATGTTGACCCCTCAACCCTTGGATACTACAACCTTTTAGTCACTCAAGCTTAGCTCAGATTTGTGCTTGAACCGAAGCACACAAAGTGTAAATTGAAAACCTAACCTCTTTGTGGTTAGTTGTTTCTAAGTTTTCGATCAAGAAGTTTATGTGTATTTGTTTATGCAAATGGGTTGTAATAAGTTTATTTTGACCCCTTAGCCATCCATTTTCAAGATTGTGGTTGTGTGGTTATGTTTACATGTTTTACGAATGGTTTGTGGATGAAAGATGCATGGACATGTTAGGGAAAAAAGAAACTAGAAACAAATCTGTCCAGTTTTAGGGCCACGGATTTGGCTACTTTAGAACACGTTGTGCTTTGTTTTTGAGAAAATGTAAACCACAAAACTTTAAGGAAATTTTTTTGTGAGCATTTTTGTGAGCTCAGCCAAAAATGGTTCTAAGATAGGGTTTTAAACTGTTTTTCAACCGGAGGTCAAAACTGGGGCCAAAATCCTGATTCCAGGAACGGCCTCAGATTTTCATTAAAACGACCCATTTAGAGTCTGAACCGGACTTTGGTCAAAACATGAAAGTTTTAGATCTCGAAGAACCTTAAAACTGACTTGTGTGGGTTTCAAAAATTTGGCCATTTCTGGCCCCAAACAGACCTGTTTTAAAAGTGCGCAAAACTGAGGATTATCATAAAACATTGGCCATGGGTTTTTATGATTTCCGACCCCTTGGAGGTCAAACCAAGCTCCGAGATGTTCACGAGAGTTTTTCATTGTTAGGACTGTCCTAACTACCTCAGCTTTAAACTTTAAACTTACTTTTAAACTTTAAACATACTTGATTATACTTCTCTAAACTTTACTCTTCTTAAACTTGCATTTCTTAATTTACTTTTAAACTTGCTCTGGTACCAATGTAGGTAACTTAACTTGGGCTCCAATGCCACATCTTGTGGGTGACCCGGCTCACTCGAGCCATCCACTTAAACTTTAACTCTTCTTAACTTTACTCTTTTTTATCTTACTTTAGGAAAAACTTATTTTAACTTACTTACTTCTTATATCTTTAAACTTACTAGTTTTAACTTTGTCATTTTAACTTACTTATGGAAGCGGTATTTGAAAAATTACTGATAATAATTTTTTTCTTTTAAAACTTGATAAGTGCTAAATTGTACATATTTTTAGTCTATATTTAGGCCATTATTGTTTGGTTTAGGGATACTTTCATGGTCTTTTGCACTTGATCGGTTTATATGTTGTTTTTAAGTCCTAACTAAAGCAATGGGAGCATAAGGAGGAGATTCGGAGCAGTTTGAAGCCTTTTGACCGAAGTTGAGCAGAACACAGTTTGGTACACAGTCATGTACATGGCCGTATACCTCTCGGACTGACCAGTGTGTGGAAAGTCGTATTTCGGGAAAACGGGCATGTTCGGTGATATCAGACATAAAACACAGTCTAGTACATGACCGTGTAAGTGGCTGTGTACAGATCTGACCATGAACCGTGTAAGTGGCCGTGTACAGTAGAAACGGGCGTGTTTAGTGATTTACCACGTACATGCCTGTGTCGAGGGAGAACACATGCCCGTGTTGGTTAATACACGCCCGTGTAAAATCTGTCAGAGACCATGTCGAAGCCCGTGTTCTACCCAGGAAGTCAAATTTTGTACTATAAAAAGGGCAGGATCTATCAATTGGAGGAGAAAGCCACCAAACTGCAAAAGCAAACCCTAGAGCAGCAGAGAGGAGCTAGAATAGAGAGAGAAACACTCCAACAAGCAACCATCTCTCAATTCAAGCTGGATTGCATTAGAATCAAAGTGATTTGTCATGGATTCAATTATTCTTTGTATTCTATTGAATTGTAGTGTAGTTATTCCATTGATTATGAATTGATTTCTTTGATACCTAGATAGGAGGAACCCTAGAATGAATATTGTTATTTGATCTTTATTTAATTCAATTTGTTTTTCAAGTTCATTGAGATTCAATTATGTGTTCGTTATTATCCTTGAATTGATATTTACTGGTGTATTGATTCATGTTTGATATCATACAATTGCGATTGAGAAATCCTATGTATGATTTGATCTTGCATAATTGAAGGGAGTTACACGTGATTCTAGAGATAGGACAACGTAAATCTTTCGGATTAGGGTCAAACCTAATAGAGAGATTCATTGATTGATTAATGTAATTCTGGGGTTTTTAATTAGGAAGAGATTTCAATTAATCAACCTGGGGTTAGTTGTTAATAAGCTTGAGAAAGATATTAGCATAATTAAGGAGTTTCCACGGTCCAATGATTGGTAGATAAATTGATATATTAAGCATTAGATGCAATAGACATTTTAGGGGGATTCATTATCTAGGTATTGTTGATTTGGATTGATTTCATCTTGATTTTCTGCTGTTTGGAGTTAATTTTGTGTTGGGTTGGTTTAATTTAATTCTTATTTAATTATTTTAGTATAAAGCGACTGTTTGTAGGATAGATAATAAGAAAAGAGTAAGTACTAGTACTTGTTAGTCTATTTGGGATCGACACTCGATATTGTTATCCACTGTACTATAGAAATCGATAGGTGCACTTGCCTAGAAGGTCTGTAGGGTAGGAGATTGACCGTATCAAGTTTTTGGTGCCATTGCCGGGGACTAGGATATTAGGAACACTTAATTCCTATTAATCTATCCATTCTTTTGTTTTGTTTTATTTTATTCTATTTTGACTTTTATTTCATTCTTATATTTTTCTTTTTATTTGTAATTTTCTATTTTATTATATTTTATATTTTGTCTTTCGTGTTGCTATTTCAGGCACTTGGATCAGTTTATGACCCGCAATAATCCATCTAAGTTCTTTGAAGAAGATCCTGAGATTGAAAGAACAACTCTTCGAGTTCTTAGAATTAGGCGCTCACAGAGACAGGAAGAGTTAGCGTAGGAACCAGTCATGGCTGAACTAGAGCAACAAAGGACTATGTCCGACTATGCAAGACCATCCTTGATGGGGACTAAATCCAGCATTGTTAGACCACCGATGGCGGCCAATAATTTTAAGATCAAGCCCAATATTATTCAAATGGCGCAACAATATGTACAATTTGATGGGCTCCAGGATGAGGATCCTAATGCACATATGGCAAATTTCTTAGAGATCTGTGATACTTTCAAGATCAATGGCGCCACTGATGATGCGATAAGACTGAGGTTGTTTCCTTTCTCTTTAAGGACAGGGCCAAGCAGTGGCTGAATTCTTTGCCAAGAGGTTCTATTACTACATGGGACCAAATGATAGAGAAGTTTCTGTTGAAATACTTTCCACCTACAAAGACTACCAAACTAAGGAATGATATCTCTTCCTATGCCCAGATTGACTCTGAGACACTTTATGAGACATGGGAGAGGTTTAAAGATCTCCTGAGGAAGTGTCCACATCACGGATTGCCAACATGGTTGCAAGTGCAAACCTTTTAGAATGGGTTGAATCCGATAACCAGGCAGATGATAGATGTAGTGGTTGGAGGAACATTGAACAACAAAACACCAGAGGCAGCCCAAAAGTTGATAGAGGACATGGCCATGAACAATTACCAATGGCACTCAAACCGAGCGAACCCTAGCAAATCCGCTAGAATCTATGAGGTTGATGCAGTCATAGCCTTGGCCAGGCAAGTCAAAACCTTGAGTAAGAAGACTGATGGATTATCTGTAGGCCATCAACCAGTTCAAGTCCTGCAGTTCAATCCCTATAGCAACACATACAACCCAGGCTGGAGGAACCACCCTAATTTCTCTTGGGGAAATCAAGGACAACAAAGAAATAATCCCCCTCCGGGTTTTCAGCAACAACACCCACCACAAGAGAAGAAGCCAAGCATGGAGGAATTGATGGCTAAATTTATTCAAATATTAAAAAGCCGATTCCAAGCCACGGAAACATCACTGAGGAACCAAGAGGCTTCTATTCATAACCTTGAGAACCAGATTGGTCAGCTAGCAAAGCTTGTGTCAAAGAGACAACAAGGGAGCCTGCCTAGTAACACCGAGAAGAATCCAAAATAGCAGGTCAAGGTAGTTACCTTGAGGAGTGGTAAAGAACTACAAGTTGAGAAAGAACCGCATGGTAAGGAAGAGAATGGCAAGCAATCCGAGGATAAAGAGAAGGGGGATGGGAATCCTAAACCTGTACAGGGTTTCCAACCCACTATCCTATACCCAGCCAAGCTAAAGAAGGATAAGATGGATGAGCAATTTGGTAAGTTTCTTGAACCATTTAAGCAACTTCACATTAACTTGCCTTTTGTTGAAGCTCTTTCACAAATGCCAAAGTACGCAAAATTCTTGAAGGAATTGCTTTCAAATAAGAGGAAGTTGGAGGAGTTGTCAACAGTAACATTAAGTGAGGAGTGCTCAGCCATTTTGCAAAACAAACTGCCTAAGAAATTAAAAGATCCAAGGAGTTTTACTATTCCTTGTCTCATTGATAGTTTGTTGGTTGATAAGGCATTAGCAGATTTGGGAGCTAGCATTAATTTAATGTCTTACAAGATGTTTAAGAAACTAGGGTTGGGAAAGCCTAAACCAACTAGGATGAGCATACAGTTAGCCGATAGGTTAGTTAAATACCCTAAAGGCATCATTGAGGATGTGTTGGTTAAGGTAGATAAGTTCATATTCCCTATGGATTTTGTTATTCTTGAAATGGATGAGGACATTGAGGTACCTCTTATTCTAGGTCGACCCTTTTTAGCTACTACTAGAGCCATTATAGATGTGAGTGATGGTAAGTTAGTCCTTAGGGTTAGGGATTGTGACGCCCCATGCCCTCAGTGGCCCGGACCGTCACTAAAAATTGAACTTGCTTGCTTTTCTTATACTTTCGAGCAATTTATACCTAACTATATATCATAAAATTAGGGATTTTTTTTTATTTTACATGTACGTATTTACTGTATACGTACGTATACCGATTACTATTTAAAAATACTATTTAACGATTACTATTTAAAAATACTATTTAACAATTACTATTCAAAAATACGGTTTATGATTACTATTCAAAAATATCATTTAACGATTACTATTCAAAATACTGATATTCAAATTTTACAGAAGATAAACTCGCGGTGTCTCCATAACCTCACCCTCACATCCGCCTCTACCGCTACCATCGCCCATTGGTTTTTCGGTTTTTCGGTGTCTCCAAAACTTAAAACTAACTAACGCAAGATAAGGTTTTTTGGTTTACTTTCGTGCCTTGAACCAAGCACGGTTTCTACTAGGCTTGAGGAACCAAAATGGTTGTGGGAAATCCAAGAGGATGGGGTCTGATTTTGCTAGAACAAATACCAAAAATTTCTCTTTAAAAATCAAATCGAAACAGAAGTTAAAACTACAAGGATTGATTTTTGGAAGACTTACCCTTAGTGCCTTAGAACAATGTGGATTCGAATCCTCCTAGTGCAAGCTTGTGAGGTTTGATTTTTGGTAAGTTGTGGTATGATTTAAAGCTTGAAAAAGTGAGGGTTTGGGAGGCTCAAGGGTTTGGCTGCAGCTAGGATAAGAAGAGGAAACGAAAAGTGTTTTGGAAGCCAAAAAGAAAGGAAACAAATCCCTTGTGTAAAGGGTGCCTTTTATAGAAAAAATTGATCAAACTACTTAGGCTTAATCCTACTTAATTATCTACCAAATTAGCTAAATCTTGGGACAAATGTGCTGCCTAATTTTAGACCAAGGGGGCGTGGGCTGCTCATTGGAAGGAGGGAGGAATAAACAATTGTTGTTGATTAGCTTTTTGAAAACCCTTGAATAAAATATTCAAGTGTGTCATGGCTAGGGAGATTATTTTAATAGCCACCTTTTGGGCTATGTGTGCTGCAAATTACAGCTGCTTTTGCAGCTAAGGGGCATGGAAATTTAAGGCCAAATTTTATCTGTGTTGGCTTCTCATCGCAGTCTAATTTTATACTGCGGTGTTCGGTCCTTTCTCGGCAGTGTTCCAATTTTCATCCGAAACTTGGTTTTTTGAATCCGATTTTTGTACTGGTTGTTTTCTACTATCTAAGAGCCATTATCAGTCTAAATCACTATTCATGTCCTATACTGTGGTTGTGTCTACACTGTGTTGTCCTTTCACACGCAAACCGAGGCGTTCCTGGGTGAAATTTCAGACCCAGTCTCTCTTGGTTAATTTGGACATGCTGATTCCATTTTATCAATTTTACGTCCATCGGAGGTCATCTAGACCAGTTTTCGGGATTTGTGTGACCCCACCTCGAAAAACATGTCAGGTGCCTGATTGACTAATTTGGGCATTCTGAGCCCAAATATATCAGTTTCGGGGCGAGTAAAGGTCGTCTTGACCCTCATCCTGATACTGCGTATCTCTCAAACTAAAAATCTCATTTTGTACTCAATCAACTAAATCGAGTCTACTAACCGTTCGTGTATCAGTTTTAGGTCATATTAAAGCCGTCTTGGCCAATAACTTGACACTCCGTTTCTCTCTATTTATTATTCACCATTTTCTACTTAACTGACCGGTCTGAGTGCTCCGACTCTGATTTTGTCAGTCTCTAGGTGAGAAGAGGTCATCTGGACCATTTCCTCGATAGCGTACCCTTCTAGGGCTATCTCTCGCTATTGTGCTCAGATGTTCGGTCCGAGCGTTCTGGTGATCTATTTACCAGTCTAGTGTCAAGAAATGGTCGTCCGGACCAGTTTCCCGACACTGCATGACTCATTCATTCATACACATAATAGGGTGGACCGGGTTCACTGTTGGTCACCCCTTTCACTGCATGAATAGTACTTAAACAGTACCGTACCTGTTTAGTCTATTCAATTTCCAACTTAATTACTCATTACATAGTAATTAGGTTTGATGCAAATTTGAGGGTCAGTGTAACGGCTTTCTGCTCTTTACATGGCCTTCAACACAACCTCTAACACGGGCGTGTATAATGTAACATGGGCGTGTTTACACCGGACATGGGCGTGTACTAGCTGAATTTCTTCAACATAGCCATGTTTGAAAACATGACCTTTTACACGTTCATTAACTCGAGGGGTATACGACCTCTTACATGGCTGTGTTCTTGACCGTGTTCTACTACATGGCCATGTTCAGTTACACGGCTTCTCACACGTTCACGACCCAAGCGGTACACAGCCGTGTACCTAACCGTGTTTTGCTACACAGCCATGTACACTTACACGGCTACACACACATACACAGTCTGAGTGGTACACGGCTGTGTACCTGATCGTGTACTTTAAAAATTGCACTAAAATACATCAAATTATTCTTTAATTTCTCATTAAATTGAAAATTAAAGTACATGATCGGGGCGGTCCTTACAATCTACCCTTCTTACAAAAATTTTCATCCTCAAAAATTAAAATAAATCCGGGAAGTCTCTTTTCATATCCTCTTCCCGTTCCCATGTAGCTTCTTTGAGGTTATGATTCCACCATAATACTTTAACAAGCGGAATCACTTTATTCCTAAGAACCTTATTTTCCCTGGCTAAAATCTGCACGGGTCTTTCTTCAAAGGTTAGATCTGCATGTACTTCAACTGGCTCTTGGCTTAGTATGTGACAACTATCCGGCACGTACTTCTTCAACATCAAGACATGGAAAACATTGTGTACGGAAGCCAGTTCGGGAGGAAGCGCTAATCGGTAGGCTACCTTCCCGACCCTCTCGAGGATCTTGAAAGGTCCTATATATCTAGAACTGAGCTTCCCTTTCTTCCCAAAGCACATCACCCCTTTCATGGGTGCCACGTTGAGGAAAATTGAGTCTCCTTTTTGAAATTCAAGAGGTCTTCGTCGTCTATCCGCATAACTCTTCTGGCGGCTATGCGCTGTATCCAGTCTCTCTCGTATAAGCTTCACAGCTTTTGTTGTATCCTTGATGAAGTCGGTGCTGGTGAGCTGTTTTTCTCCAGTCTCGTGCCAGTGAATCAGAGATCAGCATCTCCTTCCATAAAGTGCCTCGTACGGAGCCATCCCATTAGAGGAATGATAGCTATTATTGTACGAGAACTCTATTAATGGTAGCTTTTGATCCCAATTCCCCTTGAAGTCTAAGACACATGCTCTCAACATATCCTCTAACATTTGTATTGTCCTCTCAGACTGACCGTCAGTTTGAGGATGGAAAGCGGTGCTGAACTTCAATTTGGTTCGCAGTGCAGCTTGAATGCTCTACCAAAACCTTGAAGTGAAGCATCCATCGTGATCTGAGATGATCGATTTGGGTACTCTGTGCAGTCTTACTACTTGAGCGACGTACATTTACGCTAACCTCTCTACTGAGTAGCTCAACTTCATGGCTAAAAATTGAGCTGACTTCGTTAGTCGATCCACAATTACCCAGATGTGTCACGGCCCAAAATTTAGACACGTGACACGGCAGCCAAATCATAATATCAACCCGAGATTTAAGGAAAACATTTATTACAAAAACAACGGGTCAACATTATAATTTAGCTAAGCCTAATTATAAAGTAGCATCATAACCACAAAATAAAATAAAGGAGAAAATAAATGCTTTTTAATACGGAAGTCAAACACAAAATCGGTTTTCAAAAGAAATTACCAACCATAAAATATTCCCAAGCATGAAATTTGAATAACGTGAAATAAAGTACAAACTTAAAGTCTCATTACATCAGAATGAGAAACAGAAAGAAGAAGATGGAGAAAACGGATAGCATCATCTTCGGTAGTAACGGATATCTCAACAAATTTCGGAACTGCTACCTCCCGTACCTGGAAGTAGTCATTTCGAAATCACAAAGAAAAAGGGACGTGAGCGCTGGCTCAGTAGGACAGAAACAAAGGTGGGTTAATAGATAACATTTAAAAATATGGCATAATATTCGTTTCCAAAAATAATCAACAATTTAAAAAAAAATACATGACATAATAATCATAACAAAAAAATAATCAACAATTTCGTGAAAAATATTTTTAATGCAAGTTTTATTCTGCTGAAGACTTAGCTTAGCTGCAATATACATGCCCCAATATTAAAATAATAAATTATTAAAACAAACATCTTATTATGAGTGAGGACTTGTCGTAGCTATAATATACGTGCCTCGAATTTGAATTATCCTAGATCATCTCGTTACGGTCTAAATAGGCCGAACGGCCCTGCGCAGGTTTACGGACCTTCCCCCATGGCGTCAACTCTGGGACGCACTCATCATTTACAATGATCGTGAACTAGAGCTCAATTATGTTCACCGGATTATTCAAAAGATGGTATTTACCAAGTTGTATTATGCCATTAATCAAAACACGCTTTGAAATATACATTTAATACAAAACACTTTGCATACGTTTATTCCATCCAAAAACAGTATAAAAATTTCATAAACTGAAAACAGCATGCCATCGATAAAACAAGGGAATTTAAAACACTTGACTACTCCCAAAAAAGGCTAGAACGTCCTACCTCGATTATCGCACAAGCGTTACGATAACGTGATCCACAAATCCAGCAAGAACGTCAAATAAGTCCTATAATCACAACATATGATTAGTCTAGGTCTAGACATAATCATCCAATCATTTTAGTGTGCCACAAAAGATTTTAAAACATTTAATAAACATTTGGGATTTAAAATTTGTGAAAAACTCTAAGTTAGGATATTTCTGGTCATGGGCAGACTGACCTAGGCTGATTGTAAAATCAATATCAATTCATTTTTAATCCCAAAAATTATAAATTTTTAATATGTTAAACTAGACATCCGTAGCTTTAATTCCATATAATATTTATAATTTTTAGGCATCATTTGGTCGTTCAATTAGACCAAAAACCGAGGGGTTGTTTTCAGGCATAAAATCTGGGTTTCAGTTTCAGTTCAAAATCTGGCAGTTCTGTCCGCCTATATTAGAAAAATATTTTGACTAGGAAAACGGATAAGTTTGATTCTAAAATTTTGTAGCCATTTAGGGGACATCTTGAATTTAATTTTAGGCTCAAGAATCACTCAAAAATCTTTTTCAAAACTCAACTTATGGCTGACATAAATTTACTGTTCATATGGTAATTTTCCAGATTTCCGTTTTTCTGTGTCCGAATTTCGATTAGCCTCAAACCAATTCAATTTTCATCCAATGACCACGAAATTTTGTGAAAAACCTTATTTATATGTCATTAACACAACCCAAGAATCAAATTGGTAAAAATCATAAAATTTACACATGTGATAATGGGGTTTTTGAAAGGGAACAAAGAGGCAAAATTTTTAGGGTTTGAGAGAGAGATTCACACCTTGTTTGTGCTGCACCATTTTTGATGGTTGGTCTCCTTTTTGGCTGAATTTGTGTGAGTGTTGGATTCTTCAAAACAGTAGGGAAAACAGTGGAGAAAACCATATAAAAATTCGGATTTAAAACCAAAAGGAGAAGGAAGGAAAAAGTTTGATTTCTCACCTTGTTTTTGTCTCAAAAATTGTTGAATCTTTGAGCTGCCTTTGGATAGGTTTTGTTGCTGTTTTGGGTGTGTTTTGGGAGAGAAAATTCAGAGAGGAGAGAAGGGAAAGCTAGCCGAATTTTTGAGTGTGAAAGGAAGGGTGAATGAGAGTTAAAAGAGGTTTTTATACTAGGTTTTCTTTCTTTCCCTTTCTCTTCCTTGTTTGGCCGAAATTTCTAAGGGTAAAAGGGAAAGTTTTTGTGCTGTTGTGAGGCTAGGGTTTTCTCTCTTATTTCCCTTTAGGTGGCCAAAATGATCCCTTAGTTTTTAAGAAAAAAAAAATTTGAATTTTGGTTGAGTTTTGACCTAGCTTTTGATTCAAATAAAAATCTCCTTTATTTCCTATACTTTATGGACGAAACTTCTTCTTTATATCTAAGGGATGAAATTTGAATTTAAATCCTCTTTGAATTTGTGGAATTTAAATTTTAATTAAAATCCCAAGTGATGGCCGAATATTTTAGGGTTTCTTTTTGAAGTTCAAATTGTTAACTTTTTGAGTGGAATTTGACTAGGAAACCAACTTAGGGTTTCCAAAAGATTTTTAATTAATTTTTGGCACACTAATTTTATTTAAATTATATATTAACCCTTAAATAGAATTTAAGGCGTCACAAATATCTACCACTAAAAATAGTTTCGTCCTCGAAATTTTAAGAATTTCTCCACACTAAAGAAGAGAATAAGAATATGAGTCACTTCTCATTTCATTAAGCAAATCTAAATGCACCTTTTAGAACATATAGTGGTATATCTACCACTATGAATAGAGTAGGGTTACAAAACAAACTTAGGTTGACTACATTACAAGTACTCTACTACTTAGCGAACCATTCAGCATGGTTCTCATGCATATCTTTCTCAGTTTCCCATGTGGCTTCCTCTTCACCATGGTTACTCCAAAGAACCTTCACCATGGGTATTGTTTTCGTTCTCAACTGCTTGACCTTACGATCCACAATCTTCACTGGAACCTCGACGTAAGAGACATCTGGTTGGATTTTTACATCATCTGTTGAAATGACTTCTGACTCTGCTCGTGCACTCTTCCTCAGCATCGATACATGGAAAACGTTGTGCACTCCCAAGGTGTCGGGTAACTTCAGCTCATATGCGACCTTACTAACTCTACGTACTATCTCGAAAGGTCCAATGTAACGCGGTGCTAGCTTCCCTTTAACTCCGAAACGAGAGATACCTTTCTTCGGTGAAACCTTTAGCAACACAAACTCTCCGACCTCGAACTCTAACGGCTTTCTGCGTTGATCTGCATAGCTCTTCTATCGACTCTGTGCTGTTAGAAGTCGTTGTTTGATGATGGCAATCTTCTCGTACTGGTCTAGGATTATATCAGGTCCACCCACGAGTGCTTCCTGGTTGTCAACCCAATAAATGGGTGGTCGACAAGGCTTTCCGTACAACGCTTCAAAGGGTGCCATTCCGATACTCGCTTGATAACTGTTGTTGTATGCGAACTCTGCCAGGTAGAGGTGTTTGCTCCATCCATCTCCAAGATCAAGAACGCAGGCACGTAGCATATCCTCGAGAATCTGTATGAGACGCTCTGACTGACCATCTGTCTGCGGATGAAAAGTGGTGCTGAAGTTCAGTTCTGTGCCTAGAGCTTCCTGTAGACTTTGCCAAAAATGAGCGTTGAAGCGCGTATCACGATCAGAAATGATCACTGAAGGGACTCCATGCAATCTGACTACGTTCCTCATGTAAAGCTCGGTTAGCTGGTTCCTGGTGCAAGTCGTCTTGAACGGGATGAAGTGCGCGGTCTTTGTGAGACGATCTACTACTACCCAGACTCCATCAGATCCATCCTGTGCTTTTGGTAAGCCGGTTAGGAAGTCCATTCCTATACTATCCCACTTCCACCGAGTTATTGAAAGTGGTTGGAGCAGACCTGCAGGTCTCTCCCGTACTACCTTTACTTTTTGACACGTCAAACAGTTGGCCACGAAGTTCTTTACATCTAACTTCATACCTCTCCACCAAAGCTGCCGTCTTAGGTTTTTATACATCTTGTTTCCACCTGGGTGCATGGCGAACCTCGACTGATGAAACTCTGACAAGATCTCCTGTATAAGCTCTGGAATGTGTGGCACTGCTAAGCGACCCTTGTTGTAAAGAATTCCACTGGCGTCCATCGACCACTCTGCAACATGCTTGCCCTTTGACAATCTCTCTCGGATGTCAACCAAACGTGTATCTGCCAACTGATTCTCCTTGATCCTCTGCACGTAATCTGGTTCCATCACTAAGTTGTACAACACTGGGTGACCCTGAACTTCGTCAAAACGAACCTGATAAGCTGTAAAAAAACTCTGTCCTTTTCCCACTCATCTATCTGCATAGCCATTATAGAAGCGTCATGATCAGGATTGGGAACTGCCTCTCTTTTCCTACTTAGTGCATCTGCAACCACGTTTGCTTTACCCGGATGATACTCGACTTGGAAGTCATAGTCTTGCATGTATTCTACCTATCTTCTCTAACGCAGGTTTAGATCTTTCTGTGTAGCTAGGTATTTCAAACTCTTGTGATCTGAAAACAGTCTAAAACTAGCACCATACAGATAACAACGCCAAATCTTAAGTACGAACACTACTACAGCTAACTCTAGATCGTGTGTAGGGTAGTTTCGTTCATGTTGTTTCAATTGTCGTGAGGCATAAGCGACAACTCGGTTCTATTGCATTAAAACTGCTCTAAGACCTTGATAAGAAGCATCGGTGTAGACGTCATATACTTGATCCTGATCCGGAATAATAAGGATAGGTGCAGACGTCAAACGACTCTTTAACTCCTGGAAAACTGACTCACAGCTGTTGTCCCAAACGAAAGGTACATCCTTCTTTGTCAGATTGGTGAGGGGAGCGGCGAGCTTGTTGAAGTCCAGTACAAAACGTTGATAATATCCCGCTAAGCCCAAGAAGCTTCGGATCTCTGGAACATTCTTCGGTCGTTCCCACTTAAGAATCACTTCAACCTTGGATGGATCCACTGATATACCGTCTCCTGAGATTATATGCCCGAGAAACTTAACCTCTGTCATCCAAAACTCACATTTTTCTTTCTTGGCGTACAACTGATGTTCACGAAGAGTCTGTAAGACTATATTGAGATGCTGTGCATGATCTTCATGAGTTCGGGAGTAGATGAGGATGTCGTCGATGAATACGATGACGAACTTATCAAGAAAAGGTCGGAAGACTCTATTCATCATATCCATGAAGGCTGCTGGCGCGTTTGTCAAACCGAAAGGCATTACTAAGAACTCATAGCTGCCATTCCTCGTTCGGAACGCCGTCTTCAGGATATCCTCCTCTCTAACACGAAGTTGATGATAACCGGATCTCAAATCAACCTTGGAGAAGAAACAAGCTCCACCCAACTGATCGAACAAGTCATCTATACGTGGTAACAGATACTTATTTTTGATGGTCACACTGTTGAGCTTTCTGTAGTCCACACAGAGATGTAGCGAATCGTCAGCTTTCTTAACGAAAGGACTGACGAACCCCAAGGTGAGTTACTGTCTCGGATAAAGCCCAGCGATTTCAACTCATCCAACTGCTTACTCAACTCTTTCATCTCTAGATGTGCCATACAATACGGAGCAGAAGCAAAAGGAGCTGTTCCGGGAACTAAGTCGATACGAAACTCTATTTCTCGATGAGGCGGTAAACCTGGAAGAGCTTTTGGAAAAACATCTGGAAAACTATCGACAACAGGTATAGGTTAGGTACTCTTTTCATAACTGGATCCTTCCACCGCACACAAGGATAAGAAACAAAGAATACCCTGTCTACTCTTCGACACTAACCTCAGAGCAGATCTATCAACATCTGAAACTAAGCTTAACTGATAGGACACTACATGTCCGAAATCAGTTGTAAAGATAACGCGACGATTACGACAATCAAGCATAATCCCATATCGGGAAAGCCAGTCATATCCCAGAATAACATCATAAGCAAACATAGGCATTACTACAAGTGTTGCCTCCAAACAAACATACCCAACATAAACATAGGCTTGACACCCATCACTAACGGTAGTCGTGCCCAACGGGGATTTCACACATAAGGGAGAGTCAAGATTTTACAGTTTTAAACCAAGTGAACGAGCATAATGTTAGGCTATAAAAGAGTGTGTAGCCCCGGTGTCAAACAAAACATATGCATATGTACCAAAGATAGGAATTATACCATCTAATGCGGTCGGTGTATGATCTATCTCCATGCTGTCAGCTCCAAAAGCGTGTACCTGTGGTGCCTTACCACGATTTTGAGCTGTATTCCCTCACTGATAGCCTGTACTCTGACCCTGTGGTGGTGGTCTCTGATAACTCGGCACTGGGAACTGCTGTAGCGGTGTCGCATGTGAAGCATAAGGCGCAGTGTACTGGCTCGTGCGCTGAGGCTGATAGGGAGCAGGAAGCTGAGGGCGCTGTGACTGCGAAGACTGGGAAGTAAACTGTTGTCTCTGTGGAAGACCATTCTGATTCCGCTGATGATGATGTCTATGAGCATTGTCTCTCGACTGTCTCTTCGGGCAGACATTTCTTTTGTGGCCTTCATCACCACACTCGAAGCAGGTAATCACATTCACCCGACCCTGTCGCTGGCCAGAGAACTGATGAGAACCCGATCCTTGAGACTGCTGGTTCTTCTGGTAAGGAGTCTGCGGCTTGTGTTGAGGCTTGTTACGGATTGGTCCAGACTTGTTTTTGTTACGAGCTTCAAGGAACTCCTTGTCGCCCTCTTCCACTGTCAACGCCTTAGCAACTATCTGCTGTTAGCTATTCCTGATTTGGAACGGTTGTACACCCCTCTTCACATAGAGGCTAAGCCCTTCCTCAAAGCAGAGACACTTAGTAGCTTCATCCAAAACCTGATTCTTCGCATACCGGGCCAACTCAGTGAACTTGGCTTTATATTCCCGCACTGACATAGACCCTTACTTCAAACGGACGAACTCCCTAGCTTTTCTATCGTGGAACTGAGCTGAAAAGAAACGCTCGTGAAAATGCTCCTCAAAAACTGTCCAAGAAGACCTCTGCTCCTCTGTCAAACCATCCTCGATACTAGCCCACCAGGTAGAGGCTAGACCCACCAGCTTGTTGGAAGCAAACTCAACCCAAAACTCTGTGGGTGTGGCGGTCAACTTTAGCTGCTTACGAATGGCATCAAACCAGTAGTCGGCATCCATCTCTGTGCCCGTGCCGTCGAAAGTGGGTACGTGAGGCTTAAAGAAAAGAGTTAGGGCTGCCTATTTAGGATGTATCATAGGCTGGGTAGGTACTGCTCCAAAGGTAGGGTTTTCAGTGGTAGGCGTTTGCTGAGGAGTCTGAGAAGAACTCCCCACTCTCGGGGTCTCATTAGGAACAACATTGGCTACAGGAGTTGGGTTAGGTGTTCCAAAAGGTAAGACGGTGAGGAGAGCCTGTATCGCCGCCGTGAGGTTCTGCATCGTCGTTAGCTGATCATTCGGTGTAGGAACCGCTGAATTCTGTCTCCCTTAAGGCTGCGTGTTCCCAGGGTTCTCTTCGTCGTTGCCTCTCTGCTGCCTCTGACTACGCGTGCCGGGACGAGCCATTTTACTGCATACGATTGAAGGAAGAGGAAATCCTATAAGCTTCTAAGAGTAAGGAAAACTACGCTTAGGTATTTTGAAAACGTTTTGATGAAAACCCTTTTGAAAACGTTTTGATGAAAAACCCTTTTGAAAACCTGGGCTCTGATACCATTATTTGTCACGGCCCAAAATTTAGACACGTGACACGGCAGCCAAATCATAATATCAACCCGAGATTTAAGGAAAACATTTATTACAAAAACAACGGATCAACATTATAATTTAGCTAAGCCTAATTATAAAGTAGCATCATAACCACAAAATAAAATAAAGGAGAAAATAAATGCTTTTTAATGCGGGTCAAACACAAAATTGGTTTTCAAAAGAAATTACCAACCATAAAATATTCCCAAGCATGAAATTTGAATAACGTGAAATAAAGTACAAACTTAAAGTCTCATTACATCAGAACGAGAAACAGAAAGAAGAAGATGGAGAAAACGGATAGCATCATCTTCGGTAGTAACGGATATCTCAACAAATTTCAAAACTGCTACCTCCCGTACCTAGAAGTAGCCATTTCGAAATCACAAAGAAAAAGGGACGTGAGCGCTGGCTCAGTAGGACAGAAACAAAGGTGGGTTAATAGATAACATTTAAAAATATGGCATAATATTCTTTTCCAAAAATAATCAACAATTTAAAAAAAAATACATGACATAATAATCATAACAAAAAAATAATCAACAATTTCGTGAAAAAAATTTTTAATGCAAGTTTTATTCTGCTGAGGACTTAGCGTAGCTGTAATATACGTGCCCCAATATTAAAATAATAAATCATTAAAACAAACATCTTATTATGAGTGAGGACTTGTCGTAGCTATAATATACGTGCCTCGAATTTGAATTATCCTAGATCATCTCGTTACGGTCTAAATAAGCCGAACGGCCCTGCGCAGGTTTCGGGACCTTCCCCCATGGCGTCAACTCTAGGACGCACGCATCATTTACAATGATAGTGAACTAGAGCTCAATTATGTTCACCGGATTATTCAAAAGATGGTATTTACCAAGTTGTATTATGCCATTAATCAAAACACGCTTTGAAATACACATTTAATACAAAACACTTTGCATGCGTTTATTCCATCCAAAAACAGTATAAAAAATTCATAAACTGAAAACAGCATGCCATCGATAAAACAGGGGAATTTAAAACACTTGACTACTCCCAAAAAAGGCTAGAACGTCCTACCTCGATTATCGCACAAGCGTTACGATAACGTGATCCACAAATCCAGCAAGAACATCAAATAAGTCCTATAATCACAACATATGATTAGTCTAGGTCTAGACATAATCATCCAATCATTTTAGTGTGTCACAAAAGATTTTAAAACGTTTAATAAACATTTGGGATTTAAAATTTGTGAAAAACTCTAAGTTAGGATATTTCTGGTCATGGGCAGACTGACCTAGGCTGATTATAAAATCAATATCAGTTCATTTTTAATCCCAAAAATTATAAATTTTTAATATGTTAAACTAGACATCCGTAGCTTTAATTCCATACAATTTTTATAATTTTTAGACATCATTTGTTCATTCAATTAGACCAAAAACCGAGGATTTGTTTTCAGGCATAAAATCTGGGTTTCAGTTTCAGTTCAAAAACTGGCAGTTTTGTCCGCCTATATTAGAAAAATATTTTGACTAGGAAAACGGATGAGTTTGGTTCTGAAATTTTGTAGGCATTTAGGGGACATCTTGAATGTAATTTTAGGCTCAAGAATCACTCAAAAATCATTTTTAAAATTCAAGTTATGGCTGACACAAATTTACTGTTTATATGGTAATTTTCCAGATTTCTGTTTTTCTGTGTCCGAATTTCGATTAGCCTCAAACCAATTCAATTTTCATCCAATGATCACGAAATTTTGTGGAAAACCTTATTTATATGTCATTAACACAACCCAAGAATCAAATTGGCAAAAATCATAAAATTTACACATGTGATAATAGGGTTTTTGAAAGGGAACAAGGAAGCAAAATTTTTAGGGTTTGAGAGAGAGATTCACACCTTGTTTGTGCTGCACCATTTTTGATGCTTGGTCTCCTTTTTGGCTGAATTTGTGTGAGTGTTGGAGTCTTCAAAACAGTAGGGAAAACAGTGGAGAAAACCATATAAAAATTCAGATTTAAAACCAAAAGGAATAGGAAGGAAAAAGTTTGATTTCTGACCTTGTTTTTGTCTCAAAAGTTGTTGAATCTTTGAGCTGCCTTTTGATAGGTTTTGTTGCTGTTTTGGGTGTGTTTTGGGAGAGAAAATTCAGAGAGGAGAGAAGGGAAAGCTGGCCGAATTTTTGAGTGTGAAAGGAAGGGTGAATGAGAGTTAAAAGAGGGTTTTTATACTAGGTTTTCTTTCTTTCCCTTTCTCTTCCTTGTTTGGCTGAAATTTCTAAGGGTAAAAGGGAAAGTTTTTATGCTGTTTTGAGGCTAGGGTTTTCTCTCTTATTTCCCTTTAGGTGGCCAAAATTATCCCTTAGTTTTTAAGAAAAAAAAATTTTGAATTTTGGTTGAGTTTTGACCTAGCTTTTGATTCAAATAAAAATCTCCTTTATTTCCTATACTTTATGGCCGAAATTTCTTCTTTATATCTAAGGGATGAAATTTGAATTTAAATCCTCCTTGGATTTGTGGAATTTAAATTTTAATTAAAATCCCAAGTGATGGCTGAATATTTTAGCGTTTCTTTTCGAAGTTCAAATTGTTGACTTTTTGAGCGGAATTTGACTAGGAAACTAACCTAGGGTTTCCAAAAGATTTTTAATTAATTTTTGGCACACTAATTTTATTTAAATTATATATTGACCCTTAAATAGAATTTAAGGCGTCACAAGATGACATCGTTCTCGGTTGAGGATCTGGGCAATCCCACCATGAAATCCATGGTAATTTACTCCCCTTTCCACTCTGGTAGCTCGATCTTCTGCAGCTCTCCTCCCAGTCGCTGATGTTCTGCTTTAATTTTCTGGCAGGTGAGGCACCTTGCTATGAACTCGGCGATGTCATTCTTCATGTTTGGCCACCAAAAACTTCCTTTCAAGTCCTGGTACATCTTATTTGCTCCTGGATGTTTTGAGTACGGCGTGTCATGAGCTTCTGACAGGATCCGCTTCTTGAGTTCTTCATCCCTTGGAACACACACTCTATCTCCGAAATAGAGTATGTCATCCTTAGAGACCTGAAATTGTGAATTTTGGTCCTCCATTGCCTCCCTTTTGAGCTTGTGTAGGGATGAATCGAGGTCCTGGCCAGCCTTGATTTTGTCTATGAGCATTGACTGGAGGGTCATTTCAGACAACCTTCCTGTTAACATCTCAATCTTGCTGCTCTGTAGCTCATTTTGCAGTGCTTTCGGCAGGGCCTGGATGGTCATAAGCATCGAAGAGTGCATCCTACTCAATGCATCAGCCACCTTATTGGCTTTTCCTGGGTGGTATAGGATTTTGCAGTCATAATCCTTCACCAGCTCTAGCCATCTTCGTTGCCTCATATTAAGCTCCTTCTACGTGAAAATGTATTTGAGGCTCTGGTGGTCCATGTGGATCTCACACTTGACGCCATATAGGTAATGCCTCCATATTTTGAGCATAAAAACTACCACTGCAAGCTCCAGTTCATGCGTCGAGTAGTTCCTTTCGTGGTTCTTGAGTTGTCGCGAGGCGTATGCGACTACTCTACCACCTTGCATTAATACAGCTCCTAGTCCAGTATTGGACACGTCGCTATAGATTACAAAATTCCCTTGTTCAACATCTGGTATGGTCAGGATTGGAGTGCTCGTGAGTTAGCTTTTTAGCTCCTGAAAGCTCTTTTCGCACTTGTCAGACCACTCGTACTTCTTTTCCTTCTTGGTTAGCATCGTGAGTGGAGTGGCTAGCTTCGAGAATCCTTCCACAAAGCACCGATAGTATCCCACTAAACCTAAGAAGCTGTAGATTTCTGTCACGTTCTTCGGAGTCGACCAATTGCTAACTACTTCTACCTTTGCTGAGTCCATGGACACTCCCTCATGGGAGACCACGTGACCAAGAAAATGAACCTTTTCTAGCCAAAATTCACACTTAGAGAATTTGGGATACAGTTAATGCTCCTTAAGCTTGAGTAGGATGGCTCTCAAATGCTCCGCATGCTCTTCCTTTGTCTTAGAATATACAAGTATGTCATCGATAAACACAATGACAAACTTGTCTAGGAACTCCTTGA
Organism: Antiaris toxicaria; assembly: GCA_035233585.1. NCBI lineage: Eukaryota > Viridiplantae > Streptophyta > Magnoliopsida > Rosales > Moraceae > Antiaris > Antiaris toxicaria. The sequence goes on from CP141156.1 coordinate 74,474,461, forward strand.
ATACTCGGTTTATCAAATCCATGAAAGTGGCAGGTGCATTTGTCAGTCCGAATGACATAACGAGGAACTCATAATATCCATATTGTGTTTGGAATGCCGTATTGGGGAAGTCTGCATCTCGGATCCGCAATTGGTGGTACCCAGAACGTAGGTCGATCTTGGAAAATATGATAGCGCCTTGTAGCTAGTCGAACAAATTGTCGATCCGCGGCAATGGATACTTGTTCTTGATCGTGATCTTACTCAGCTTCCAGTAGTCTATGCACATTTGCAACGTTCTGTCTTTCTTCTTTACAAATAAGATTGGTGCTCCACATGGCAAGCAGCTCTGTCGAATGAAACCATTGTCCATCAGCTCCTTTAACTGAGTTTGAAGCTCCTTCAATTCTACCGGGACCATTCTGTAGGGACCTTGGATACGGGTATTGATCCTGGTACCAGTTCAATTTCGAACGATATCTCCCGCTCTGGCGGAAGTCCTGGGAGATCTTCGGGGAATACTTCCGTGAATTCCTTTACTACTGGTACGTTGTTCGGTCTGGTTTCTGCTTCCTAGGTCGTATCCATTATGTGTGCAAGAAAACTAATGCATCCACTAGATAGTAGCTGGTGAGCCTTCATTGCCGATATCATCGTCTTTGGTTGCTTCGACGATAAGCCCTTGTAGACAAATTTTTCGTGTCTGCTCAGGTGGAAGGTCACCTCCCGTCTCTAATAGTCTATAAGGGGTGGTACTTGGCGAGGAAGTCCATCCCTATAATCACGTCGTAGTCGCACATCTCGATGATGATTAGGTCCACGCTCGTGCTCACTGATAACCTAATAGCTAGACAATAAAACTTCCCTAGAGGGAAGGGCAATTCAAAAAGTCTAGTTCATTTTATCTAAGTTCTTGCTTAACCTCCTAGCAAATTCTGATGATGCAAAAGAAGCGTAGCGCCGGAATCAAACAAAACTAGTATAGTGGAGTTGGCGACAGAAAGCTAACCTATCACCACGGTCGAGGTTCCGACCTCTGCATCCTCACAAGTAAAGGCATAAATCCTCCCTTGCGGCTCTGGAGCTTCCAATCTGCCTTGGCTGATCGCTGGGCCTTCAATCCTTCCTTGGGCGGTGTGCAGCTGTCTGCTAGTAGGACGGGCTTGACCTTGCTGATTTTACGGGTTTGAGCGGCAGTGTTTAATGAAGTGGCCTTCCTTGCTATATATGTAACAGCCGCTGGTGCCCTGGCATACTGGCTGAATGAATAAGAAGGAGGGCGGTGCCCTGAATCATACATTCTCCCGGATGGGTCCTTCTGCATTTTGGACAAGGTGGGTGTTGATTTTCGTTTCCTCCTCAGTTATTTTTCTTCTGATGAAAGTTCCTTTGATGGCCCTGATTGCCTGGATTCCCTTTCCTCTTATTGTTGTTGTTGGATGGCCGGTTGTGTTGGTTGTTTCTCGTACTCTGCCCTCTGTGCTGAAATTCAGAGTGCTGTCTACCTTTGGTCAGCTTCGGTTGGTTCTTCTCTTCTCTCATTGCCTTGAAGATCTACACCTTCCTCTCTTTGTCTTAGGCTAGCCAATACTCAGCCTGGATGGCTCTACTGACACATTCGGCCATGGTTGTTGGCCCATGGCTGCTGCTGCAGACTTGGATGGCTATATCCGTCCGAAACATTTTCAGCATCCTCCTGACCTTTTCCTTCTCAGTCAGCACTAGGTTGGGGCAAAGTCGGGCTAGCTGTTCGAATTTTCTTACGGCCTCTATGATCGTCATGCCTCCTTGGTGTAAGTTGTTGAATTCATCCTGCTAGACTACTAAGGCTTCATCGTTGAAGTACATTTCTCTGAACTCGATAATGAAATCTGCCCAGTTCATTTCATAATGTTCCTTCTGATACCCATGGTCTTCCACCACTAGCGTGCTCTTTTCCGTAGGGCTAGGGATGCACATATAACTTTTCTCCTTCGGTCAGTCCCACGAGGTCTGGAATGACCTGAACATCAGTCAGCCAATCATCGGCTTCAATAGGGTTCATAGTTCCTTCAAATTCAGGCACCTTTATGCACCTAAACTGCTCGTATAAGTCGCCCTCTCTATAGGCTAGTATAATAACATTGGCTATTGTCGGAGCAGCCAGAGCCGTGGTGCTGGCATTGCTTGGGCTGGTGGGGCTGCTTGCTCTCTGGGAGCGTCGGGGGCTACTAGTGCAGTTTGGATTGGTACCTCCACGGGTTGCAGTGCCTATTGTTGTCAGTTCATTTGTTCTCTGAACTAGTTAAGCTCCCGTTGTTGATTTACCATCATTTCCTGCATCGTTGCAAGATGTGCCAATAGCTCGTTGTCTCGCGCAGCTTGGTTTGTTTGGGCTCTTGTTCTTGCCATTGTCACCTATGTAACCTTATCACACACGAAAAAAGAGAACATAAGCTTATCAAATTTTGTACTTGGGATTTGTATTCACACATCATTTTCCTTCTTACTAAACAACTTCATTTTAAGCATCATAGATATATACATACTATATCTTTCCTTTCTTCTCTTATTCTTATGATATTCAATATAATTATCACATCGTATTGAGACATCGTCTGAGTGCCAGGAACTGTCCTGTACTCTTTACCATACTTGATCATACTCGTAGAAAAATCATATTTAGGCCCTCAGGGCAAAATGATACTACTTTTCATAAAACATCTCATAAAACATACATATATATTTTAAATTTGGTGAGAGTGACACACACTTCTCAAAATACGATCCCATTAAGTTGAGTCAGACAGGGAAAACTACTATTTTCCTCTACATAAATACATAACAAAAACTTCCATGAAAAGGGTTACTACTACTCAGAGGACAATCCTGACTCTACGTCGGACATTTCCTCATTCTCGCTTTCACTCAAGGGAAACTCCTCAGGGTCTTCATCCTCATCTCCTCAAGCAAAATCAACTTCATCATCACTAGTAATGATAACTTGGGGCTCATACATTTCTACCCCTTCATCGTCACTGATGTGATCGGGGATCTCCTCCTCTTCATCGTTAGGCTAGGCATCGGGGATAGCTTCATCACCGTCTTCATCCATATGGTGTCTGGGAGACAGAGGGGCTAGTTCATGGTCCTCCATCGGGTCTCCATTGTCTTCAGGTACTGCTGGCTGTGGTGCGGCCGTGAGCTCTTCGTCAACCAGCTGAGGTGCGACGTTTGCCAGGTCAGGGTTGAGCACCACTCGCTCAGCATCCACTATGTCTCAGACCAGGCGCCTCAGGTTCTCATGTGGCGGAGGGTAGTGGACGAGGTCCCCATGTACCATGGAATCCCTCTCCAAAGCAAGTCGGTTACCTCTGTAAATGGCTTGTCTAAGGGAATGCTTGGCAACATGGCGTCCAAAAATTGTTGACAGTAGTGTACTATGGTCTCTCCCTCGTAAATGTCCCAAATGTCAGAGAGAACCTGGTATCTCCTCTCATACATATCATCCCAGATGTCTGCATCCTTAACTGGGTCGTCGGAGTTGCGAAGATCTTGGCAGAACTCATCCCTTTGCATCGCTGGACCCCTGATCCTACGTCGATAGTTCCACCATGTCATTACTGGTCCTCGCAACCATTACCACCTACAGACGGGGTGGAATATGGCACCCTTCGAAGATCGTCTCCATATGATGAATCCAATAAGGGAGTTCGTATGGGTTGCTTCCGTCATATGTGTGTGGTCGCATGGCGGTGAAAGCTACACTTGCTTCTCGGTCCTCTTGCACTTGCTGAGGGTTAACTAGTGCAGCCATCTTCCTACTATAAATTAATCGTCAACTCATATACTAAATTTTGAAAAACAAAAGCTAACTTACTTGGACAGATGAGGCAGGCGTACGGCGATGTGAGGTAAGGTGGCAGGAAACCGCTCTGATACCAACTGTGATGCCCCGTGCCCTCAGTGGCCCGGACATATCACATATCGTATCAAAGATTATAAAACTTCACATAACATGTGCATCGCAGAAACATCGTGTACTGAATGCATCTAGAAGCATGGTGAACTATAACTAATGCATGATCCGGTTATGTTCATTTATGCTTTAACTTCTCTTTTCTTTGCTTGTCTATTCAGAGCCCATGTGTCAGTACCGTGCGTGCACAAACCATCGGTGACGCCCGTGGTAAAATAGCTGGAAAGCCATCAACGGATGCTTAACTTTCTGCTTTAACTTAAAACCCTTTCATTTGAAAGGGCTGGTACGACACGCTTGCTACTTTCCGTCTTGTTTATCTTTTCCAGCCATATGCTTCTCTAAGCTGTCCCAAATCCTACATGGTAGGGACGTATGGCATCTAACTTGCTTTTTCATCAATCTACTTGATTGTGAAACTACATGCTCTTAAACATGAGGTGCAACATCGTGTGCATGGCATACATATTTTAACGTATTGTAAAATATCATTTAAAAGCATTTTCGTTCATGCCATAGGCGGAATTGTACTTACCTAATTGCAAGCAACTTGAAATCATGCCTTTATCAATTCACAGGTTACCACCTGTTATCAATAGCGTTTCTCATTAATACTCTCGTTGAGTCACTATTAACGTTAGTGACTATAACTTGCGTTTCTATGGGGTACCGAGACCCATTAGTACCCTATTGGCCTATTATGGGGATTTGGTGCCTAACTCATATCGTGTTTGATCAATCATCTACTTGACAGATTAATCATCGTTCCTCACTGTGTTGTTCGAAACGCGGCCCTTGATTGGTTTACTGCATAGTCAACTGACCGATTAACTCGTGTGTTGGTAACTAAGTAGTCTATCGAGTTACTATACGTGAACTTAGTGTAGTAACCGACCGGGTTACTTCGCTTGTTGGGGCGTGGTAGCCTACAGGGCTACTAAGGCTTGTTTGGTGTAATGGCCCATCGGGCCACTATAGCTTGTTTGGGGTAGTAGCCTACCCGGCTACTAAGGCTTGTTTGGTGTGATAGCCTACCGGGCTACACACACTATTTTACTTTGAAAAATTGTTTGGGTTGGCTTGTAAAAATCTTGGAAAAATTCTTTATTTTGAAACCGCCCCCTTATCACCCCGTTGGAAGGTAGGGGACGTTTTTATGAAAACCTTGTTCATATTTTAAAGTGTTAAAAACACATTTTTATTTTGAAGTGTATAACTTATATTTTTAAAGCTTGCATTTTAAAGGTGGTTTTGAGCCACTTTTGAAAATTATTTGAAACTTAGTCTAAACGACTTTGTTTGAAATTTTGTCAAACATGAAAGTTTTCATCCTAGACAAGATGAACAAATCTCGTGTTTCATCTCAAAGCCTAAATCTAACTCTAACAGCTCCTAATTTCATTAAACCCGTGGGCTTGGTGCCCAGTTTTTTGTAAGAGTCCCAGTTTTACGTCTCTGTAAAAACGGCTCGGTTTGAGGCCTGAAATGGCCAAATTTTTGATACATATATAGTCGTTCTCAAGGTCTCGACGAGATCTACAAATTTTGTGTTGAGTACGAGAACTGGTTCGGACTCTAAGTAGTCCATTTCTAGCAAAACCCGAGACTAAACACTGGGTTTGGATTTTGTTCCTAGTTTTGGACACTGAGTAAAAAACACTCTAAAAACCTATATTAGACTCGTTTTTGGCTAAGGCCTATTTGATGCAAAAACGACCGTATTAAAATTTTCTTAAAACACCATGTTTTACCAAATCCCAAATTCAGAACCTAAGGGGGTCGAAATAGCCAAAATCCGTGGTCTCTCCTTAAGGATAGATTTGTGTCCAGCCACTAAAACGTTCATGCTCTTATTCACACATAACCATTCATAAACAATAATGTAAACATAACCACAACCATATGAACATAAAAATGATAATCTAAGGGCTCAATATAAACTTATTACAAACTATTTGCATGAATAAATACATATAAATGGCCTTGAACAAAACTTAAAACTAACTAACGCAAGATAAGGTTTTTCAGTTTACCTTCGTACCTTAAACCAAGCACGGTTTCCACTAGGCTTGAGGAACCAAAATGGTCACAGGAAATCCAAGAGGATGGGGTCTAATTTTGTTAGACAAATACCAAAAATTTCTCTTTAAAAATCAAATCAAAATAGAAGTTAAAACTACAAGGATCGGTTTTTAGAAGACTTACCCTTGGTGCCTTAGAACAACTTGGATTTGAATCCTCCTAGTGCAAGCTTGTAAGATTTGATTTTTCGTAAGTTGTGGTATGATTTAAAGCTTGAAAAAGTGAGGGTTTGGGAGGCTCAAGGATTCGGCTGCAGCTAGGAGGAGAAGAGGAAATGAAAAGTGTTTTGGAAGCCAAAAAGAAAGTAAACAAATCCCTTGTGTAAAGGGTACCTTTTATAGGCAAAATTGATCAAACTACTTAGGCTTAATCCTACTTAATTGTCTACCAAATTAGCCAAATCTTGAGACAAATATGCTGCCCAATTTCAGACCAAGAGGGCGTGGGATGCTCATTGGAAGGAGGGAGGAATTAACAATTGTTGTTGACTAGCTTTCTGAAAACTCTTGAATAAAATATTCAAGTGTGTCATGGCTAGGGAGATTATTTTAATGGCTACATTTTGGGCTATGTGTGCTGCAGATTACAGCTGCTTTTGCAGCTAAGGGGCATGGAAATTTAAGGCCAAATTTTATCTGTGTTGGCTTCTCATCGCAGTCTAATTTTATACTGCGGTGTTCGGTCCTTTCTCAGTAATGTTCCAATTTTCATCCGAAAATTGGTTTTCTGAATCTGATTTTGTACTATAAAATCTTGGTTTTTTTTTCTGCTGTCTAAGAACCCATTATCAGTCTAAATAACTGTTTATGTCCTATACTGTAGTTGTGTCTACACTGTGTTGTCCTTTCACATGCAAATCGAGGTGTTCTCGGGTGAAATTTCAGACACAGTCTCTCTTGACCAATTTGGATGTACTAATTTCATTTTTATCAATTTTACATTCATCGGAGGTCATCTAGACCAATTTTTGGAATCTGTTTGACCCCAACTCGAAAAACATGTCAGGTGCCCTATTTACTAATTTGGGCGTTCTGAGCCCAAATATATCAGTTTCGGGGCGAGTAAAAGTCATCTTAACCCTTATCCTGATACTGCGTATCTCTCAAACTAAAAATCTTGTTTTGTACTCAATCGATCAGATCGAGTCTACTAACCGTTCGTGTATCAGTTTTAGGTCAAATTAAGGCCGTCTTGGCCAATAACTTGACACTACATTTCTCTCTATTCATTATTCACCATTTTCTACTTAACTGATCGATCTGAGTGCTCCGACTCTGATTTTGTCAGTCTCTAGGTGAGAAGACGTCATCTGGACCATTTTCTCGATAGCGTACCCTTGCTAGGGCTATCTCTTGCTATTGTGCTCAGATGTTTGGTCTAAGCTTTCTGGTGATCTATTTACCAGTCTAGTGTCAAAAAATGGTCGTCCGGACCAGTTTCTCGACACTGTATGTCTCATTCATTCATACGCATAATAGGGTGGACCGGGTTCACTGTCGGTCACCCCTTTCACTGCATAAATAGTACTTAAACAGTATCGTACTTGTTTAGTCTATTCAATTTCCAACTTAATTACTCATTGCATAGTAATTAGGTTTCTTGCAAATTTGAGGGTCTGTGTAACGGCTTTTTGCTCATTACACGGCCTTCAACACGGCCTCTAACACAGGCGTGTATAATGTAACACGGGCGTGTATACTCCAGACAGGGGCGTGTACTAGCTGAATTTCTTCAACACGGCCATGTTTGAAAACACGACCTTTTACACGTTCATTAACTCGAGGGGTACACGGCCTCTTACACGGCCGTGTTCTTGACCGTGTTCTACTACACGGCCATGTTCAATTACACGGCTTCTCACACGTTCATGACCCGAGCGGTACACGGCCTCTTACACGGCCATGTACCTAACCGTGTTCTGCTACACGGCCATGTACACTTACACGGCTACACACACGTACACAGTCTGAGTGGTACACGGTCACTTACACGATCGTGTACCTGACCGTGTACTTTAAAAATTGCACTAAAATGCATCAAATTATTCTTCAATTTCTCATTAAATTGAAAATTAAAGTACATGATCAGGGTGGTCCTTATAGGGATAAAGAGGTAACTTTTAAAATACATAATTGCCATGAGACATTCCCTTAAGCAGGATGATACTTGTTACTTTCTTAACTCTACTAATATTGTCGTTTCTGATTGTTTGCAGGAATTGGTCCATGATTACCCTTTAGAGCTGTGCCTTGTACAAGGAAGGAAGGAAAACGACGATGATCCTTGCATTAAGGAACAAGTAGCACATTTGGAAGCTAGTGAGCTCATGGTGAGAAAGAAAGAGTTTGAAAAGATCAAACAAAGTAGAGAGAAGAGGTTGAAACCCTCTATCAAGGACCCACTAGTTCTGGAATTGAAAGCGTTACCGGACCATCTCGAGTATGCCTTTTTGGAGAAGGATTCAAAGCTACCGGTCATTATCGCCTTCGGATTGAGGGCAGATCAAAAAGAAAAGCTGCTGGTAGCACTTAAGAAGCATAAAAGGGCTATCGCTTGAAAGATTTCTAACATTAGGGAAATTAGCCCATCATTTTGCGCCCACAAAATCCTAATGGAGGATGAATTCAAGTCATCGATGCAACCCCAGAGGTGACTCAATCCCAAGATGAAGGAAGTAGTCAAAGCAGAGGTGATTAAGCTCCTCGACGCAAGTATGATCTATTCAATCTCTGACAGCGCTTAGGTAAGTCCTGTGCAGGTAGTTCCAAAGAAGGGTGGAATGATGGTGGTACCTAATGAGAAGAACGAGCTGATTCCCATGAGAACCATCACTGGGTGGAGAGTGTGCATCGACTATAGAAAGCTTAATGATGCCACTCAAAAAAACCACTTCCCACTGCCCTTTGTGGACCAAATGCTAGAGAGATTAGCGGGTCACATGTATTATTCCTTCTTGGATGGTCTATCCGGCTATTTCCAGATTCCTATAGCACCAGAGGACCAAGAAAAGACAACTTTCACATGTCCCTATGGCACATTTGCATATATAAGGATGCCTTTTGGGTTGTGCAATGCACCTGCCACCTTTCAAAGGTGTATGATGGCAATTTCTGATGATTTAATAGAAGACATCATGGAGGTGTTTATGGATGACTTCTCTGTGTTCGGTGATTCCTTCGATGCATGCCTCCACAACCTTGAACGAGTGCTGAAAATGTGTGAAGAAACTAATCTGGTTTTGAACTAGGAAAAGTGTCATTTTATGGTACAAGAGGGCATAGTTTTAGGCCATAAAATCTCGAGCAGGGGAATAGAGGTAGATAGAGCTAAGATTGAGACAATTGAAAAGCTACCACCCCAACTATAGTTAAGGCTGTGAGGAGTTTTCTGAGACATGTAGGTTTTTACAGGAGATTCATCAAGGACTTCTCTAAGATTGCCAGACCCTTAACTTAATTACTCGAGAAAGATGCACCATTCATTTTTACTCAAGAGTGTTTGGAAGCATTTAACACTCTTAAGGAGAAATTAACTAATGCCCCGATTATGGTCGCACCAGATTGGAACCTTCCGTTTGAACTAATGTGTGATGCCAGTGACTTCACAATAGGTACAGTACTTGGACAGCGGAGAGACAAGCATTTTCAACCCATCTACTATGCTAGCAAGACTTTGACGGACACTCAAGAGAATTACACAACCATCGAAAAAGAATTGCTAGCTGTCATTTTTGCATTTGATAAACTCAAATCTTATTTAATTTTATCCAAAGTCATTGTTTATACCGATCATTCTGCATTGCGTTACTTGTTAAATAAGGCAGATGCTAAACCCAGATTGATCAGGTGGATTCTATTGTTACAAGAATTTGACTTGGAAATTAGAGATAAGAAGGGGACTGAAAACCTAGCAGCAAACCATCTTTCGTGGTTGGAGAACCCGAATCTAGAAAAGCTGGCAGAAGAGGACATCGATGATGCATTTGTAGGAAAATAAATCGGTAAAAACGTATCAGAGTGGCGCAGCGGAACAATAAAAATTTTTAGATCGTTAAATATCTCATGATGCCATATACAATAAATCAACAACAATTAAAACTCATACCTCAAGGACGCCAATCTTGCAAGAGGAGAATGACCGGAGGCTTCAACCAACTAGCTTTCTCTACTATTCTCCAATTCCCGAATGGCTGAGTGTGTGGGCACTCTGAACCTCGATCGGTATGCTAGCACTGCTAGTCTTCTTCCGACCACCCAGATCTTTAAAGAACTTTATTGTCACGATGAGCTGTGCAACAATAAGCCTGCTCACCTGAGAGTCTGTGGTCTAAGAGAACTGGAGTGGCAGGACCTCTATTTATAGACCTGCATGAGGTGATTCTCTGAATTTGAATTAGATTAGGAAAATATATTTTCCCTTATCCATATCCATAAAATCCAAATTTTTCCAAGGGAGAATCTCTACAATAAAATTCGGTTTTCTTAGGATAAATCCAATCCAAATCTAAACAAGATTTTAACTAGAATTTTATCTCCCTTTTTCAACCCAAAAAATCAGAAAATTTCAAGGAGAATCTCTCCTAAAGATTTCGGCCATTATGGATAAGGGAGAATCTAAAATTCCACTAGGATTTTCAAGCTTGAATCTTATCTCAACCTTATCCAAAAATAACCGAATTTCCTAGGAGATTTTCTCCCTAATTTCGGCCACTTTTCAGGGAAGGAGAGAATCCAAATTCAACTAGGATTGAAACTTGAATTTTCCCTTGAATGTTATCCACAAAAAAAATCTGAAATTTCCTTGAGGATTATCCTCAAAAATTTCGTCCACTTTTGTTGGGATTTGGATTCAAAATTCAAGTAGGATTCTAACAAGATTATCCTCTCCAAATCCAACTCAAATTCGAATTTCAAACCTTGTGAATTTTCCACAATAAATTCGAATCCTACTTGGACTGTGATTCAAAATTTAAATTTCAAATTTCAAATTCAAATTTCAAATTTCAAATTTCAAATTTAAATTTCAAATTTCAAATTTCAAATTTGAATTTCAAATTCAAATTTCAAATTCAAATTTCAAATTCAAATTTCAAATTCAAAATTCAAATTTCAAATTTCAAAATTCAAATTACAAATTCCACAAAACGGTTGTGTTTCATATTCTTGTTCTCATGGATAATTTTCTACAACTCCAATCCAATCTCAAATAAAATCATGGCAACTTTATTTGGAGTTCGAATAATTGTGTACTCTATTATCCAAAACAAAATCTGAATCCAACCGGAGTGAATCTTGTCTACCATCCTAATCCTGTGTCATCACCATCCATGCATAATAAACTAGCCAATAGCATACACAAATCAATTTGCCAAACATTAAGGAATTATGTGGAGCTAGTAGAGGGACTGATTGGACATATATAATCGGGCTCTCGTGATTCCATATGATCATCATTCTGTACCGAACAACTCAATCATATGATCACTAATTTCAGAGTCACACCACTATAAACCTGAAACTGAACTCCCAATTATATACTGTATTACGTAAGCCTATGACGAGCTACTATCCAATGACCTTGTCATATATGCAAAACCCTCATATGATATCCATGATCAGCCTTAGGTCAAAGTCCGTTTAATCCTACTGATCAGGCTATCTTAAAGTTCCATTATACTACCGAATTAAGAAAATGATTATTCACCATATGTGAATAAGAAGTTATCCGCCCAGCAGACGACCCAAGGCCTTGTCCATTTTCACATTCAGTATAATGCCTTTAAGAGGATACCTTTAACTCCTCAGAGCTATGATTCCGATATCTGCAAACAAACCCTTCATCGTATACAAGCTATGCACCCAACGAACCGGTCTATAAGCTTACTACCTCTGAGACGCTTTAGCCATTGGAACATCAAAGTACACAAGTCATATACATGAAGAAGTTCATTTACTCAGGATTAAGGTTATTGCACAATGAACGTCAAAAGCAGATTGATCCACTCATAGCGGACTATGTAGATCAATCACACTTTAGTCCCGGTCTAATATGTCACCACCAAGCAACATATCCATGTCTCTACTTGGGAGTCCAGCTCCAGACAGTCAAGACAAACCGTCCCCTCTAAGGCTTTAGACAACATAATAGTCTTAACATGAGTTAGATGCTCGGTCTAACCCCATAGACTACAGACCATAGTTTAGACCGCTAACTTTAGAACATTGTCTTCTCGCATACAAAAGTCCATTGCATGCAACGATCTAACAGTTTTAACACAAGCAGTCAGTGAACCATATTTGCTTACATTTACTTTAACATGTAAATAAGACGAGGACAGATAGCAATGTAATGAATAATCTCTATGTATAATTTTATTATCCAGTTCAAAATAAATACATCAAAATGTCTCTAATACTTAGGGCATTTCCTAACAGCATTCCCTAAAGAACGTCTATACCATCTGATAGAGGTAAATGCAGGTGAAGTCCTTTGGTTTGTCGATTTTGCTAATTACTTGGCTACTGACATCCTTCTTAAAGGGCTTTCTCATCAACAAAAGAAGAGATTCTTTTCTGATTTGAAGAATTACTTTGGGAGGACCCCTACTTGTTTAAGATCTGTGCAGACCAAATCATTAGGTGATGTGTTTCGCAATTGGAGGGATGGAAGATTTTACAACACTGTCATGCCAGCCGGGCAGGAGGACATTACCACGCGAATAGGATAGCACAGAAGGTGCTCGAGTCAGGTTTTTATTGGCCTACTTTATTAAAGATGCCCATAGGTATGTAGCATTGTGTGGCAACTGTCAGCGATCAGGTAACCTCTCTCGCTGGGATGAAATGCCCCAAAATTTCATTCTTGTTTATGAAGTCTTAGATGTTTGGAGCATTGACTTTATGGGTCCTTTTCTAGTCTCTTTTAGGAACAAGTACATCCTAGTTATAGTGGATTATGTGTCTAAGTTGGTTGAAGCTCAAACTTTACCAACAAATGATGCCAGGGTAGTAGTTAAGTTCCTAAAAAGGTTATTCTCTCGATTTGACAAACCTAAAGCAATCATCAGTGATAGGGGCACACACGTTCGTAATGCACAATTCATCAATGCACTAAAAAAATATGGTGTTACGCATAGAGTTACAACCCCTTACCATCCACAGACTAATGGCCAAGTTGAGGTGACCAATAGGGATTTGAAAAGAATCCTAGAAAGAATTGTAGAGCATCATAAGAGAAATTGATCCATCAAATTAGATGATGCTCTTTGGGCCTATAGGACAGCATACAAGACACCGATAGGGACTACACCATATAGGCTAGTTTATGGAAAAGCATGTCACCTACCAGTGGAATTTGAGCACCAAGCATATTGGGCAATTAAGTTCCTTAACTTTAACTTGGATGTTGCAGGAGAAAAGAGGAAAATCTAGGTAAACGAGTTAGAGGAATGGCGCTTGATGGCCTATGAGAACGCGAGGATATATAAGGAACGAAGCAAGCTATATCATGACAGGAGGATCAAACAAGGGAAAGAATTCAGTGAAGGAGATCAAGTGTTACTGTATAATTCTCGACTGAAACTATTCCCAGGAAAGCTCAAGTCCAGATGGTCAGGTCCCTTTACGGTCAAGCAAGTTTTCCCCTACGGTATGGTTGAAGTAACACATCCAGAGAAAGGCACGTTCAAGGTGAATAGACATCGCCTAAAGTTGTTCCTTCGAGGAGAGTTTGATAACTCTCAACTAGTGGATGAAAGTGAATGTGTCAAGCTAAAGACGTTAAACAAGCGCTTCTTGGGAGGCAACCCAAGGGCTTTCTTTCTCGTTTTCCCTTTTTCATGTTTTCTTTAATCTTAATTTAATTTTCGTTAGGTTTTGATTTCTCTTAGGTTTTTTTTTTACTTTTTGTTTTTATTCAATTTCGAAAAAAAAAACTGACTGACATGAACAATTTCCCGAGAAGCACATGCCCGTGTTAATGGGCATGTCTGGGGCCGTGTGTAGTTTTGTTTGTCAGGTACACGGCCATGTTTACAAGAGGAATAAGAGGAGTCAATGTACCGAGGAGTACACAAGCATAGACACGGCTGTATTTATAGCTGTTAACTTGGACACGCCCGTGTCTTTACCGTGTTAACACCCATGTCCGGAAGAAGGAGATTGAACAATTTTGTACAGAGGAGTACACGGCCTTAAACACGCCCGTGTTAGAGGCCATGTTCATCAACAGGTAAGTAACACGCCCATGTCTTGGCCATGTAACCAGCCCGTGTTCTTTTATTTTTCTCGACACGACCCTATACACGGTTGTGTATCTGGCCGTGTCGAGGCACTATTTATATGGACGGTTGCTAGAAACACGACCGTTTTATTCACGAACGCCCCCTTTCTCCGAAAATCCCAATTTTCACCGAAGAATTGCACCAATCTATGCACGAAAAGTTAAGTAAGCCTAATCCTAACCAATCATTTGATAAATACCCTTCAGGAATTATATTTTTTTTTCGAAGAATTTTTGGGTATTTCGAGTAAAATTTCGTTCTTCTTTCTTCTTCAACTCACAAACACGACGATATGTATTCCTTCCTTTTTCTTCCTCGTTTGCTTTCATGATTTCTAGGTTATTTGATGGATTGATAGCATGATTTGATAGAAGTGCTCTGTGTTGCAACTTTTGTTTGATTGTTCTCATGCGAACATTGTGGAAGGAAGTGTGTATTTTTTGTCAAATGTGGTGCTCTAATATTCTCACCATTGTGCTTAAATTTTCCTAACCTTTTGTATGCATCGAATGTGGTTCAATTTTGTCTGCGGTTGAATATCATCTTGTGAATCTCTGAATAACGCTTGAATTGTGTATACTTTCAGTTTGTCGTTGTTATTCATTATGAAATTCTTTCGCAGGACCCCAATTGCCACCATGACAAGACGTACTGAAGAAATCCAGATGCGACAAAAGGAAGTTCCATGGAAAAGGCAGAGGGGAAAGGCCTCCTCTCATGCGCAGCAACACCCACCACAATGCACCCACTGCTACAATTTCAGGCTCCAGTATTCCTTACGAGACTTGAAAGGCTATTGGAGAAACATTTTGAGCATAGCTGGTTTATAGATTGGCCAGTGTTGCAGCAGATTGGTTTAGATTAACAAGTGAGGGAATTGGTCACTTTTGGGAGTTGGGACCGATTCTTCGACATTGAGGAACCAGCTTATCAAGAGTTAACTTTGGAATTCCTCACCACATTCACCCTCAACAAGAGATCACTGAGCTGGTCCATACCCAACATTAAGTTCCAGATTGGTGGGGAAAGATTTCACAGAAGCTATACGCAGTTCTTAATGGACTACAGTTTCTATACCGAAGAGTTTACCCAAACCGACGCCTATCGAGAACTGCAGGTGGACTGGCCCTCCAACTTTAATGACTAGCAGTATTGGAGGTCCATTAGTAAAGAGATGGAGTATGCACCAACGAGATCCAAAGCCTCCCATCTTTGTCACCCGGAACTTCGATACGTGCACAAGTTATTAGTGCACACCATTAGTGGATGGAGAAAAAGCACCGGTGTAGTCTCTCGACGTGACCTTTTCTACATTTATAGTATGAGGGAAAAGGTGGCCATTCATTTGGGACATGCTTGGGCATGGTATTTGGACAGCCAGGCAAGCAAGCCACGAGCGGGTGCAGTGTGTTGCGGGCCTTACATCACGCAATTGGCTCGTAACCTAGGGCTGTTTAATCATCTACCTCCCATAACCATTGCATCCCAGATGATACCGATTGACATTGATACTTTAAGATCCATAGGGATGGTCGAGAGACGACAAGGACCAGGTGGTCCAACCTATGTTCTAATTGGTACCCCGCTACCTACAATTGAGGCCGAATCTGAGAGGGATCACTCCCCTGCACCACCACCGCAGGACCAACACCCGGCCACCCTTTCCCACTCACCAGATAGTCCCAATGCTCGTGCAAGACCATCCTATCGCCATCCCAGGTCATCCGCCTCAAACATCGGGAGATTGAGCAGTCAAATGTTGTCCATGCTAAGAAGGACAGTGGCTTAGTAGCAAGTTCATTCATCTTGATTGATACGACTAGAGCGACAGTCGGCCTGGATTGAAGATACGTTGACTCGCCTGTATGCTCACCTCGGGGTCCTGACCTTACCACCCCACCACTAGTGGCCCTGACGAGCCATCGAGACCTAGACCGATTCCCGAAGAACCCAGTACAGAGCCCCAGTCCACCCCACCTGTGGATCCCAAGCCTCCAGTAGTTGATGAGTAGGTTATGGAGTCAGCCTTGATTTCAATTTCTCCGTCTGGCCGGGAGAACCAGGACTGTTGATTCCCACTGTGTTTCTATTGACTGTACCAACCTCTTCATTATATACACATATTCAGGGAAGTACAAGTTGACTTGTTCTTTTACCATTTTGTTTCCATTTTACCTGTTTGTTTCTCACTGTTTTAATTGTGTCCATTGAGGACAATGTACATGTGACGCCTTAAATTTTATTTAAGGGTCAATATATAATTTAAATAAAATTAGTGTGCCAAAAATTAATTAAAAATCTTTTGGAAACCCTAGGTTAGTTTCCTAGTCAAATTTCACTTAAAAAGTCAATAATTTTAACTTCAAAAACCCTAAATATTCGGCCATTACTTGGGATTTTAATTAAAAATTTAAATTCCACAAATCCAAGGAGGATTCAAACACAAATTTCATCCCTTAAATATAAAGAAGAAATTCAGCCATAAAGTGTAGGAAATAAAGGAGATTTTATATGAATTAAAAGCTAGGTCAAAACTCAATCAAAATTCAAATTATTTTTTTCCTTAAAAACTAATGGATAATTTTGGCCACTTAAGGAGAAATAAGAGAGAAAAACCCTAGCCTCAAAACAGCACAAAAACTTTCCCTTTTGCCCCTCAAAAGATTCTGCCAAACAACGAAGTAAAAAGGAAAGAAAAACCTAGTATAAAAACCCTCTTTCAACTCTCATTCACCCTTCCTTTCACTCTCAAAAATTCGGCCAGCTTTCCATTCTTTCCTCTTGAATTTTTCTCTCCTAAAACACACCAAAATAGCAAGCAAAAACCTACCTAAATGTAGCTCAAAGATTCAACAACTTTTGACACAAAAACAAGGTGAGAAATCAACTTTTTCCTTCCTTCTCCTTTTGATTTTAAATCCGAAATTTTTATGGTTTTTCTCCACTGTTTTAACTGCTGTTTTGAAGACTCCAACACTCACACAAATTCAGCCAAAAAGGAGACCAAACATCAAAAATAGTGCAGCACAATCAAGGTGTGATTTCTCTCTCTAAAACCCTAAAAATTTTGCCTCATTGATCCCCTTTCAAAAACCCTATTATCACATGTGTAAATTTTATGATTTTTGCCAATTTGATTCTTGGGTTTGTTAATTACATATAAATAAGGTTCTCCACGAAATTTCGTGATCATTGGATGAAAATTGAATTAGTTTGAGGCTAATTGAAATTCGGACAGGAAAAACGGAAATCTGGAAAATTACCATATGAACAGTAAATTTGTGTCAGCCATAACTTGAGTTTTAAAAATGATTTTTGAGTGAATCTTGAGCCTAAAATTAAATTCGAGATGTCCCCTAAATGCCTGCAAAATTTCAGAACCAAACTCATCCGTTGGCCCAGTCAAAATATTTTTTTAAGATAGGTGGACAGAACTGCTAGTTTTTGAACTGAAACTGAAACCCTGATTTTATGCCTGAAAACAACCCCTTGGTTTTTGGCCTAGTTGAGTAAACAAACGATGTCTAAAAATTATAAAAATTATATGGAATTAAAGCTACGGATGTCTAGTTTAACATATTAAAAATTTAGAATTTTTGGGATTAAAAATGAATTAATATTGATTTTACAGTCAGCCTAGGTCAGTCTGCTCATGTCCAGTAATATCCTAACTTAGGGGTTTTCATAAATTTTAAATCCCAAATGTTATTAAACATTTTAAAATCTTTTTGTGGCACACTAAAATGATTGGATGATTTTATCTAGACCTAGACTAATCATATGTTGTGATTATAGGATTTATTTGACGTTCTTGCTTGATTGGTGGATCACGTTATCGCAACGCTTGTGCGATAATCGAGGTAGGACTTTCTAGCCTTTTCTGGGAGAAGTTAAGTGTTTTAAATTTTCCTATTTTATCGATGGCATGCTGTTTTCAGTTTATGAAATTATTATACTGTTTTTGATGAAATAAACGCATGCAACGTGTTTTGTAATAAATGTGTATTTTAAAGCGTGTTTTGATTAATGGCATAATATAACTTGGTAAATACCATCTTTTGAATAATCCGGCGAACATAATTGAGCTCTAGTTCACGATCATTGTAAATGATGCGTGCGTCCCAAAGTTGACGCCATGGGGGAAGGTCCCTAAACCTGCGCAGGGCCGTTCGGCCTATTTAGACCGTAACGAGATGATCTAGGATAATTCAATTCGAGGCACGTATATTATAGCTACGACAAGTCCTCACTCAAAATATGATGGTTTATTTTAATGATTTATTACTTTTAATATTGGGGCACGTATATTGCAGCTATGCTAAGTCCTCAGCAGAATAAAACTTGTATTAAAAATGTTTTCCCGAAATTGTTGATTATTTTTTTTATGATTATTATGCCATGTATTTTTTTAAATTGTTGATTATTTTTGGAAACGAATATTATGTCATACTTTTAAATGTTACCTGTTTAACCCACCTTTGTTTCTGTCCTACTGAGCCAGCGCTCACGTCCCTTTTCTTTGTGATTTCGAAATGACTACTTCCAGGTGCGGGAGATAGCAGTTCTGAAAATCGTTGAGCTATCCGTTTCTACCGAAGATGATGCTATCCGTTTTCTCCATCTTCTTCATTCTGTTTCTCGTTCTGATGTAATGAGATATTAAGTTTGGACTTTATTTCACGTTATTTAAATTTCATGCTTGGGAATATTTTATGGTTGGCAATCTCTTTTGAAGACCGATTTTGTGTTTGATTTCCGCATTAAAAGTATTTATTTTCTACTTTATTTTATTTTGTGGTTATGATGCTACGTTATAAATAATTAGGCTTAGCTAAATTATAATGTTGACCCGCTTTTCGTAATAAATGTTTTTCCTTAAATCTCGGGTTGATATTATGATTTGGCTGCCGTGTCACGTGTCTAAATTTTGGGCCGTGACAGTGCATCTCTAAGTGTGGGGAAGGGATTTTGGTTTTAGTGGAATTTATTTGTTGGGAATCGAGCATATTGTTGTCCTCTTGCATAAAGTAGTCCCCTTTCATTGATACTTCTGTTTGAAAATCTTAATCTTGTTAAAATACGTTTCAACATGCTCTTAATGACTGTGGTTCCTTGAATTGGATTAAGATACAAGCAGAAAATGACACGAATAGCTAGATTTTTATGAGCTTCATTATAGGCAGTTGTTGAGACAGTTAATCTGGATGAGAATTGCATGGGATTCATACACATGAGCCTACAAATTGTGAGTATTCGAGCCTATGAGCATTCATCATTATATGCTCTAATTATTTTCTTTGTGGTGTGTTTATCATGCATAGTGGGAAGATTCTAGAACTTGCTTTTTTATGCACGTTACTATTTTAGATGCATTGGAAAGAAGGGTTTTGTCTTAGCCTTTCCTGTTGACCGAACTATAAGCCAAATACCCCATTTTTATTTTTTTTTTGGCCAACACTATAACCATTGTTCTACACTGATGGGCTTCGTCAACTGAATTGCATGAAAATCTGATCAAAAGAAGTATAGAACCAAGGGCTTGTCTGATTAAAGGTGCATGGTATATGTTTATATTTCATCTTCTGTTGTAATCAATTCCACTTGGATGCTCGAATATTTTCAAGTTCAACATTTCATAAAGCGAGCATCATTGAGATTCAAAAAAAAAAAGTAAATAAGTAAGAACAGAAGATGATTGTGGTTAATAATGTTTTATGTGCCTTACTTGAGCTTTGATTGAAGGTTCTATGTAAAAGAGAGTCAGGTTTTTGTGTGATTTGGTATAGACATGTCCTTTATCTTTTTTTTTTTTTTTTCTTGGTTAACCTGTGATCCACTCTTTCCATTCTTTCTATACCGCCACCCAAACTTTATCGCAGCCATGACAAGGATCTTTTAATTCATGCATCTAATTATAGTAATGTGATATATTAGCAAGCTTATGGTTAAGATTCCTGCTATGCATTGATTTGAGTATTATGATATATTCTCTACCCTAAACACTTTGAGCGTTTTATGAGTGAATCCTATGTGAGGGTATGAGCCCTATGCTTTTGATTTCGGAAAGACTATCAGCATGATTGCTTATGGATGATAGTTTATAGAAGTTTAGTCTAGGACTGTTGGATTTTACTTGTACTTTAATTTGGTTCAGAAGTCATAGTAGGAAAGAGTATGGAGAGATGCGTTGAGATAAGAGAGAGAGGGATATTTAGAAGGGTTTATGAATTGGAACTATTATTTGCTTCAGGACAAGCAAATGCTTAAGTGTGGGGAGATTTGATAAGTGCTGAACTGTACATATTTTTAGTTTATATTTAGGCCATTATTGTTTGGTTTAGGGATACTTTCATAGACTTTTGCACTTGATCAGTTTATATGTTGTTTTCAGGTCCTAACTAAAGTAATGGGAGCATAAGGAGGAGATTCGGAGCAGTTGAAGCCTTTTGACCGAAGTTGAGTAGAACACGGTTTGGTACACGACCGTGTACGTGGTCGTGTATGTGGCCGTGTACCTCTCAGACTGACCAACGTGTAGAAAACCGTGTTTCGGGAAAACGGGCGTGTTCGGTGATATCAACAAAACACAGTCTAGTACACTGCCGTGTAAGTGGCCATGTACAAATCTGACCATGAACCGTGTAAGTGGCCGTGTACAGTAGAAACGGGCGTGTTTAGCGATTTAACAAGTACACACCTGTGTCGAGGGAGAACACACGCCCGTGTTGGTTAATACACACCCATGTAAAATCTGCCAGAGACCGTGTCGAAGCCCGTGTTCTACCCCGGAAGTCAAATTTTGTACTATAAAAAGGGCAGGATCTGTCAATTAGAGGAGAGAGCCGCCAAACTGCAAAAGCAAACCCTAGAGCAGCAAAGAGGAGCTAGAATAGAGAGAGAAACACTCCAACAAGCAACCATCTCTCAATTCAAGCTGGATTGCATTAGAATCAAAGGGATTTGTCATGGGTTCAATTATTCTTTGTATTCTATTGAATTGTAGTGCAGTTATTCCATTGATTATGAACTGATTTCTTTGATACCTAGATAGGGGGAACCCTAGAATGAATATTGTTATTTGATCTTTATTTAATTCAATTTATTTTTTAAGTTCATTGAGATTCAATTATGTGTTCGTTATTATCCTTGAATTGATATTTACTGGTGTATTGATTCATGTTTGATATCATACAATTGTGATTGAGAAATCCTATGTATGATTTGATCTTGCATAATTAAAGGGAGTTGCACGTGATTCTAGAAATAGGACAATGTAAATCTTCCGGATTAGGGTCAAACCTAATAGAGAGATTGATTGATTGATTAATGCAATTCTGGGGGTTTTAGTTAGGAAGAGATTTCAATTAATCAACCTAGGGTTAGTTGTTAACAAGCTTAAGAAAGATCTTAACATAATTAAGGAGTTTCCACGGTCCAATGATTGGTAGATAAATTGATATATTAAGGATTATGCAATCGACATTTTAGGGGAATTCACTATCTAGGTATTGCTGGTTTGGATTGATTTCATCTTGATTTTCTGCTGTTTGGAGTTAATTTTATGTTAGGTTGGTTAAATTTAATTCCGATTTAATTATTTCAGTATAAATCGACTATTTGTAGGATAGATAATAAGAAAAGAGTAAGTACTAGTACTCGTTAGTCTCTGTGGGATTGACACTCGATATTGTTATCCACTGTACTATAGAAATCGATAGGTACACTTGCCTAGAAGGTCTATAGGGTAGGAGATTGACCGTATCAAAACTTAAACTTAATTTAAACATATGAGTTTTCAAAAAGCATATTGAAATACTTCATAAACTTAACTTACATTAAACTTCATCTCTTTTCTTTACATAACATACACATTTACTTTAAATTGCAGCGGAAAAATCATAGTGAAACCATAACCCACCCCATGACACTCTGGGAATCTGTCTGCTAGCCCATCTGTTTCTTCTTTCACAATGTAGGCAGCTTACTCTTGTTACCTACATCACGAACAGACTAGCGAGCTAGAGCTCAGTAAGTACAAACATACATATAAATATATCATACACATAAACTTATATTTCATAACACATCTCATACATAACATTTCATAAATCACATCAACTAACAACCAAGGTTAGTCAGATTATGCTTACTTAATTTTTCTTCTTCCTTCTCATTGTTCTTACTTTCTTTCTTATTCTTCTGTTCTTTTCTTTTATTTTATTTTCTCTTCTTTTCTTAGCTTTTCTTAACTTTTCTTTGCTTTACTTGTCTTTTCTTTTCTTAGCTTTCTTTTCTTAACTTTTCTTTTCTTTTCTTTTCTTTCTTTTCTTTCTTTTCTTTCACTTGTGGGCCTGTGGTTGAACATACCTAATGTGCGCGGACCAATGGGGGAATGAGGGAGTGACCCACTAATTAACCCCAAGGTCAATCTTTGAACTACCTATCTTGGGGGTAGCATACTGAGCCATTAACTACAATATTCTTGCGGTAGCACCACACTTCTAGGGTGGAGGCTATTCTTATTCTTAAACCTCACTTCTGGGGAGGTCGGTACGTGAACCTTAAATTTTCAGTTTTATTATCTTGTTTATCTTCATCTTTCTTATCTTTCTTTTCATTAACTTTTTGTTCTTTTCTAACCTCGTGAGCATGTTAGATTATCATATCACATGTCACAAAGCACAACTTTTATATAAAGCTTAATCAGAAACTTTTTATCACTTATAAACATTTCTTTAAAAAAAACATGTTGTAACTTCATTTCACAATATCACATCATAACACAATCCTATGGCAAGTCAGTTTGTGAGTAGACAATTAAATGTCTGTACTTACAAATACTTTTGCCCTTATCTCTTTCTTCGCTTCTAGATCCACAGACGTTCCTTTGTCGCGTCTGGATCAGGTTTCTATAACCGAAACAATAATAATGGTCATTTAAATCTTTACTTTATATATAAAACTTATTAAAATGTAATCATTCTACGTTTTATCTCTCAATCATAAACTTAGGGGTCTAATATTCCATTTATCACTTTTCTGTTAACTTTTGGCAAAATTACCATCTTGCCCCTAATAGGATTTTTCATCATAACCTTACTTTTCTTTGATTTACACTTAATTCTGACCTTTAAAATCTTAATTAAGTCATTCTAAGTCCATTAGGATCCTTTTCTATCATTCTTGAAATTTTCGGTCAAAATTACCGTTTTGCCCCTGATGGGTCTTTAGACCGTATCATTTCCATTTAAATATTCTGTCGGGATTTTCTATGCCCAAAAATCATAAAAAAAATTTTCTTAAGCCTTTTCGAGCTTTTTCAACATTAATTGCCGAAATACTCGGGTCACTATTTACCGACCCTCGAGTGGCACTATTCCGACCCTAGGTCGTTAATCCTCTTTTTCAGGCCTAAATCACCGAGGGGGCTCGACTTTCCATCCCGACCATATTTTTACCCTTTGACTCCTAAAATACCGCTTTGTGCCGTTTTTGAAATTTCGACAGCATTTCCGCTTAATTTTTAGGTTCCCGGCGTTTAGGAAATTCTAATCTGCCACGTACTACATCAGAGTCCTATATTTTTACGTAAAATTCATACTTTTTACGTAAAATCTTCACATTATATACATTTTCTTTTTCAACCATTTTTCATACAACAGTCCATAATTAACAATTAATCATCTTAATTAATAAATTGAGGAATTAAAATAGTTAAAATCACTACCAGAGTCGTTCAACAACGTCCATCGGGTAGGTTGACTCCAATCGGTGATCGAATTAACCGTTCGGTCTCGTGTACACAAGCTTTGATTCTCCGTTCTTTACTTTTGAAATTTCGTCTTGCAATTCTGACGTCGCGGATGTGTCAGGAATGTCGAAAATCGACCAACGGGCCATTCTTCAATTTTTGTTCACAGGTCGGCGTTGACCGATGTTGACCGACATTGACCGATGGTTGATCGCTATTGACCGATGGTTGACCGCCATTGACCGGCGACGACGATGAAAAAGGAGGTCACCATCTCGTAGATCCCGACGTGAGGAACTCATTAGTGGTGTCAATTTCACCAATTGAAGCTCCTGTCACCGGAATCGAGCCCTAAAAATCCGATGGTGGCGGCGAGGTTGGTTCTTCGCCGTGTCGGGGTTGTTGCCTAAAATTGGGTTGGGGCTTTTGTTCCCCGTTCTTCTCTGAGCATTTTGATACCCACCACATCACTCAACTCTGTCGGAATCGACGGATTCCACGGGGGCTTCACGGCGGCGACGACGCAATGTTGGGCGGTGCAATCCGGTGATTGTTGAGTTGAAATGAAGCTTGGGTTTTGTTCTACTCTTCACCCCGAGTCTTTTGGGACTGGAATCATGTCGATCGGATGTCGGACAGCGGAGATATGGCCATTCAAATTTTTCGGTAGTCGGCGGATTTGGGCTGTGCATGCGGCGTGCTCCGCCGTCGGTTCCGTCGACTCATCCCACCGTTGGACTCAGCTTGTTAAGAGCTTTCCAACGAGACCAGCGGTGTCAAAAACGGACATCGTTTCATATAGTCGGTTACTGTTCACCGACGCTGTGGGGGAGAAAATGAGAGAGTGTGAAAATTTTAAGGATTTATTTTGAAATTTCTGATTTTTCGCCCTTATATATACTTTTTTATCAAAAATTTCATGAGCTATCTTGATTATTTTGGGCGTGCTGAACCCAAATATAGTTTTATCTTCATCCGAGATCATTTCGACCAGTTTCCAGTACTGCGAATTCCCTGTCAAATATTACCTTTTGTGCTCAATTAACTAACTAAGTATACTAATAGGCTATACTGACTAATTTGGGCGTGCTGAACCCAAATTTATCAGTTTCAACTTCATTCAAGGTCATCTAGACCAGTTTTCTGGTACTGCATGTTTCCTTATTAAAATTTACATTTTACACTCAATTAACTAATTTGAGTATTCTAATTCCAAATATATTAGTTTTATATCAAGAAAAGGCCATCTTGACCAATTTCTTGATGCTGCGTATGACATACATGCGTACACACATAAAATAAAATCACTACATTTCACATTTTAAACATGAAATTCATCGTGTGCATTCTATGTATCGATTTTCCGAGAATGATGAAATTTCTCGGTTATCACATTCACCCATCCTTATGGAATTTTCATCCTCAAAAATTAGGACAAGTAGGGGTACAAAGATTTCATTTCATAACTATTTATCACATATATCTGTCATTTCATAACATTTACATGTCATTTCAAACATATCTACATAACATGAAGGCTACATATATCATGGCCTTGTACATCTAATTTTCTTATATAATCACAACTCTAGGAAACATAGGCGGTGTTGGAAATGACACCCCACTTGCCCATGAGGAAACTAGGGCTAATGCTGGACTCCTCCAAGAGAATCACTCAATTGTTGTATGGCAAAACTCGGCCCAGTTAAGCCCCTATCGCATCTGGAACCAAGAATCCCAATACACACGAGAGCATTTCCCTGAAAATGCTAACAACCAAAAGGACCTAGTTATCCTAATCAATGGAGCACAGCCGGAGAATCATCTCGATGGCATGAAACTAGTCCTGCATTCCCATGGAATGCTAAAGTAAAAGTACTATCTATCCTTGAAAGTCATACAGGGATCTAGCGCCTGTACTTATGATCTCGTTATCTCATCATCTTATCCTTACAAAATATTTATTTTCAATAAATAAACATTTACTAATTCAGAATAAAACTAACTTACTTGGATGGCGAACTGGATGTGCATCATGCTAGGAGGAATATGGTCGAACTGCTCTGATACCACCCCGTTAGGACTGCCCTAACTGCCTCAACTTTAAACTTTAAACTTAATTTCAAACTTTAAACATACTTGATTATACTTCTCTGAACTTTACTCTTCTTAAACTTGCTTTTCTTAATTTACTTTTAAACTTGCTCTGGTACCAATATAGGTAACTTAACTTGGGCTTTGATGCCACATCTTGTGGGCGACCCGACTCACTCGAGCCATCCACTTAAACTTTAACTCTTCTTAACTTTACTCTTCTTTATCTTACTTTAGGAAAAACTTACTTTAACTTACTTACTTCTTATATCTTTAAACTTACTAGTTTTAACTTTGTCATTTTAACATACTTGCGGAAGCGGCATTTGAAAAATTACTGATGATAATTTTTTTCTTTTAAAACTTAAACTTAATTTAAACATATAAGTTTTCAAAAAGCATAATGAAATACTTCATAAACTTAACTTACATTAAACTTCATCTCTTTTCTTTACATAACATATACATTTACTTTAAATTGCAGCAGAAAAATCATAGTGAAACCATAACTCACCCCATGACACTCTGGGAATCTGTCTACTAGCCCATCTGTTTCTTCTTTCACAATGTAGGCAGCTTACTCTTGTTACCTACATTACGAACAGACTAGTGAGTTAGAGCTCAGTAAGTACAAACATACATATAAATATATCATACACATAAACTTATATTTCATAACACATCTCATACATAACATTGCATAAATCACTTCAACTAACAACAAAGGTTAGTCAGATTATGCTTACTTAATTTTTCTTCTTCCTTCTCATTGTTCTTACTTTCTTTCTTATTCTTCTGTTCTTTTCTTTTCTTAGCTTTTCCTAACTTTTCTTTGCTTTACTTGTCTTTTCTTTTCTTAGCTTTCTTTTCTTAACTTTTCTTTACTTTACTTTCTTTTCTTTTCTTTCTTTTCTTTCCTTATCTTTCACTTGTGGGCCCGTGGTTGAACGTACCTAATACGTGCGGACCAATGGGAGAACAGGGGGAGCGACCCACCAATCAACCCCAAGGTCAATCTTTGAACTACCTATCTTGGGGGTAGTATACTGAGCCATTAACTACCATATTCTTGCGGTAGCACCACACTTTTGGGGTGGAGGCTATTCTTATTCTTAAACCTCACTTCTGCGGAGGTCGATATGTGAACCTTAAATTTTCAGTTTTATTATCTTGTTTATCTTCATCTTTCTTATCTTTCTTTTTTTTAACTTTTTGTTCTTTTCTAACCTCGTGAGCATGTTAGATTATCATATCACATGTCACAAAGCATAACTTTTATATAAAGCTTAATTAGAAACTTTTTATCACCTATAAACATTTCTTTAAAAAAAACATATTGTAACTTCATTTCACAACATCATATCATAACACAATCCTATGGCAAGTCAATTCGTGAGTAGACAATTAAATGTCTGTACTTACAAATACTTTTGCCCTTATCTCTTTCTTCGCTTCTGGATCCACAGACGTTCCTTTATCGCGTCTGGATCAGGTTTCTATAACCGAAACAATAATAACGGTCATTTAAATCTTTACTTTATACACAAAACTTATTAAAATGTAATCATTCTATGTTTTATCTCTCAATCATAAACTTAGGGGTCTAATATTCCATTTATCACTTTTCTGTTAGCTTTTGGTAAAATTACCATCTTGCCCCTAGAAGGATTTTTCATCATAACCTTACTTTTCTTTGATTTGCACTTAATTCTGACTTTAAAATCTTAATTAAGTCATTCTAAGTCCATTAGGATCCTTTTCTATCATTCTTGAAATTTTCGGTCAAAATGACTGTTTTCCCCCTGATGGGTTTTTAGATCGTATCATTTCCATTTTAATATTCTGTTGGGATTTTCTATGCCCAAAAGTCATAAAATAATTTTTCTTAATCCTTTTCGAGCTTTTTCAGCATTAATTGCAGAAATGCTCGAGTCACTATTCATCGACCCTCGGGTGGCACTATTTCGACCCTAGGTCATTAATCCTCTTTTTCAGGCCTAAATCACCGAGGGGGCTCGAGTTTCCATCCCGACCATATTTTTACCCTTCGGCTCCTAAAATACCTCTTATTGCCGTTTTTGAAATTTCGGTAGCATTTCTGCTTAATTTTTGGGTTCCCGGCATTTAGGAAACGCCTTAAAACCATCTAACCTAGTTCTAATCTGCCACGTACTATACCAGAGGCCTATATTTTTACGTAAAATTCATACTTTTTACGTAAAAATCTTCACATTATACACATTTTTTTTCAACCATTTTTCATACAAATAATCTATAATTAACAATTAATCATCTCAATTAATAAATTGAGGAATTAAAATAATTAAAATCACTACCGGAGCCGTTCAACAACGTCCATCGTGTAGGTTGACTCCAATCGACAATCGAACGAACCGTTCGGTCTCGCGTGCACAAGCTTTGATTTCCGTTCTTTACTTTTGAAATTCCGTCTTGCAATTCTGACGTCGCGGATGTGTCCGGAACATCGAAAATCGGCCAACGGGCCATTCTTCAATTTTTGGTCATCGGTCGGCGTTGACCAACGTTGACCGACGGTTGATCGTTGTTGACTGATGTTGACCGATGGTTGACCGCCATTGACCAGTGATGACGATGAAAAAGGAGGTCACCATCTCGTAGATCTCGACATGAGGAACTCATTGGGGGTGTCAATTTCACCAATTGAAGCTCATGTCACCGGAATCGAGCCCTAAAAATCCAATGGCGGTGAGGTTAGTTCTCTGCCGTGCCAGGGTTGTTGCCCAAAATTGGGTTGGGGCTTTTGTTCCCCATTCTTCTCTGAGCATTTTGATACCCACCACGCCACTCAACTCTGTCGGAATCGACGGATTCCACGGGGGCTTCACGGCGGCGACGACGCAATGTTGGGCGATGCAATCCGGTGATTGTTGAGCTGAAATGAAGCTTGGGTTTTGTTCTACTCTTCACCCCGAGTCTTTTGGGACCGGAATCATGTCGATCGGATGTCGGACGGCGGAGATATGGCCATTCAAATTTTTCGGTAGTCGACGGATTTGGGCTGTGCGTGCAGCGTGCTCCGCCGTCGGTTCCGTCGACTCATCCCACCGTTGGACTCAGCTTGTTAAAAGCTTTCCAACGAGACCAGCGGTGTCAAAAACGGACACCGTTTCCGATAGTCGGTTACTGTTCACCGACGCTGTGGGGGAGAAAATGAGAGTGTGAAAATTTTGAGGATTTATTTTGAAATTTTTGATTTTTTTCCCTTATATATACTTTTTTATCAAAAATTTCAACATAAGCTATCCTGATTAATTTGGGCGTGCTGAACCCAAATATATTAGTTTTATCTTTATCCGAGATCATTTCAATCAGTTTCCGGTACTGCGAATTCCCGGTCAAAAATTACCTTTTGTACTCAATTAACTAATTGAGCATACTAATAGGCTATACTGACTAATTTGGGCGTGCTGAACCCAAATTTATCAGTTTCAATTTCATTCAAGGTCATCTAAACCAATTTTCTGGTACTGCATGTTTCCCGGTCAAAATTTACATTTTGTGCTCAATTAATTAATTTGAGCATTCTGATTCCAAATATATCAGTTTTATATCAAGAAAAAGCCATCTTGACCAATTTGTTGATATTGCGTATGACACACATGCGTACACACATAAAATAAAATCACTACATTTCACATTTTAAACATGAAATTCATCGTGTGCATTCTATGTATCGATTTTTCGAGAATGATGAAATTTCCCGGTTGTCACATTCATCTCGTTGAGGACAAAAACTTTTGTGTCGCCATTTTCATGAATGAAATCGTTTCGGACAAGTTTTAAGTGATTTTTAGTAAAAGGGTTCCAAAAAAAAAAAACCAACCTTTTTACCTTGAACGTCAATGTGTGTTCTCCTTGTAAAATGAAAACCGATTTTTTTTTTATAAAAATGTCCCCACTTTCCAATGGGGTGCTAAGGGATCGATTTTAAAGAATTATGTTGCTCCAAAACTTTACAAAATTTTTAGAACGTTTTTTGTAACACTGGTGAAGTAGCCCAGTTGGCTACCAAGCAAAACTGTAAAGTAACCGGATAGATAATAGCCCAACTAGTCAATAGGCCCAACGTGAGGAAACCGGTTAGTGGACTAACCGGTTAAACAGTCCAAACACTAGGTAACCCGATAGGTTACACGGTCCATGCGCTAGGTAACCCAATGGGTTACATAGTCCAATACGCAAAGAAGCTCGGTGGGCTACACCGTTGGCAAAACACGAGGTAACCGGTCAGTAGACTGGCTGGTTAACTGGTCAAAGACCGAGTTTGAACGTAAAGGTGAGATACATTGATTAACTTGTCAAGCAGACGAATTAATCAGTTTCGTTAGATACCAGTACTATCAAAGTAGAACAGCTAAGTACCGAGGGGCATTGGTAACTTATAATAATAAGAAGTTATAGTTGCTAACGATCGAAGTAACTTAAAAACGAATATTAACGACAATGCGTTATGATTACAGGACGTCACCTGTAAGTGCATCGAGGCGAAGTACAAACTGTTGGCTAACAAGTAAGTACAACTCCGTCTACAGTATGAACAGAAATGTGTTTAAATTGGTTATTTAACCTATGTTAAAGTATACAGTTTTGTACGTTGGTTGCATGGCATATATAGGCTCATAATCACATAGATTAATGAATATTAGAAGTTAGGTGCTGATACATCCCCATCAGGGCATGATGAGGGATAAGCCCAATTGAGCATATGGCACATGGTTATTAGTCCTCATAATCCACAATTGGGTAATCAGACTAAGGGTGTCAGACTAACGGGCCCCGTTGGGTTCGCAAGAAAGACAAGTATAAAAGATAACGGCCCAAGCCGAGCCTATGATTACGGTGAATCCGATGATCCGCACGTAATAGTACTGACACCAGGGCCCTTCAGATAAGACAAGATTAAGAATAAATGAAGCATAATTTGAGCATAATCGATTCATGCATTGATCATGTTATGCCTTAATCTCAATATTGTATGTTCTTAGTTGCATGATATGATACATGATGTGATTAGATGGGATGCTTTCTGTTACATGCTATATAATAAGTTTTCCTGTGATGTTGTGATATAAATGTTAGTTTTAATTATGCCCTGTGTATGGCATATATGTTTAAAGCATGTTTTACAAACGAATATGTTGTACTTGCCGAGCGTAAAGCTCACCATGTGTGTTCATGCTGTAGGTAAGAGACCTGCAAGCTAAACACTGCTGGGCGATGACGGCGGTAGGGCGGATTTATTGCTTAGATCAACTTATCTTTTTCTCATCTTAATGCTTTCATCAGGCTAACTCTAGAGAACTTGATCTAGTTTGTTTGATGGGAAGAAAACTAGGTAAAAAGCTTGTTTTACCTAATGACAAGATAATAAAAGATTGGGATAGCAGAGCTTATTGTTATCTATGTTTTGTAATTTTAATAGAAAATTGAGAATAATATCTTAATTAATTATTTGTTGTTGTCTAGTGGTGACGTTGATCCTTTGACTAAATTTTCTTGTCATTGTTCTTGTTTTAATTTATTTACATTTTATCATCATTAATTTATTTATTAGATTAATTCAGCATAACCAACCATCCTCCCCACACCTTTAACGCTCTTGTCTTCTAAGTGTTTAGAGTAACTAGGTAGCATCCACAATAAATTAATTAAACTCAATAGTTGTAGGAGTGATCCTTATTACTATTATACTCGTTAATATTTTAATAATAGTAATGTTTAAATTTAACGCGGTAATGACACGTTTTAAGAAGGGTGGAAGAAAAAGTCAAGTGGTAGATGATTTTGATGTTTTAAACATCTATGGTTTGGAAACTTATTAGCCTAGATTTGGCACATATATCTGGTTTAACTTAAATTTTGTCACTTTTTCCTGAATTAGCATATTCTCATTTTTCTCTTTTTCAAACACCAATCCAAAAGGTTTCTCATTTTGTATTAAAATCTTTCTAAACCTATATACCAAAAATGTCCTCAATCAAAAGTTATTTGTTGCTCAATGTTTGTTGTCGTGTTTTAGCTTCGTATAAGTTATTTGTTGTCTTTTCGAGTCCTTTGGATTATTGAGAGTTTTGGCTGACGTTTATTAGTTTGGTTAACTATTTTGTTGCCGTTTGGTCTAATTAATATGCCTTCGATGTAGTGTTTTGAGACGGACTTGTTTTATCGAATACAATAGGGGAATTGATTCTCTAGGTTTTTTTTCCCTTTTTTTTTTTTGGTCCTCTGGATTTGGCAGTGATCCCCTTTCCATTCTCTTGGACTTCGCCTTGCAGGTCCTCTCTGATGGGCTTCTACGCCATTGACTCCTCTATACTTTTTTTGATAAAATTGTAAGAATAGTTCCTTTTTAATGTAAATGTTTAGGGTTTTTATCCTTGATTTATATTTAATCTTGAAAATACTTTTTATTTGATATTATAAAAGAACAAAAATCCTAAAGTTATCATAAATTAGACAATATTTCAAAAATACACTCTTTTTTGGGCATTCCTCAGAAAACTTCATTTTTTTTTAATTCATTTTTAGGTAAAAAGTGTAGTTATCATTTACAAGTGACCAAGAGAATGCTAAATACGGTCTATTGAGCCACGGCTACCTGAACTGGGAGATGAAGCGCCACACCTAATCTTGAGTCTCGCTTTGATAAATACTAAGCCACCCACAAAATGAGAAGTACATAAATATAAATTTACTAGATAAGAAACACATTTATTATCTCTTCTTATTAAAAATATATATATATTATTTCATAATCATTTGTAATAGTTGGAAATGTAATCCATACAAGTACATCAGATATTATAATCGGCTAGTAGTTTTTACAATCCCGCTACAGATATTACTCAAAAAGTTCATAATAAACATACATAGAAGCTGCAAAAGTTGAAAACCCAATCCACACACCACTCACAAGTCACACGGTTCCTGTTAAAGCATCATTCCTTTCAGCCGAATAGTTTCATTCATAAACAGAATGGCGTAATTAACAATCAATACCCTGGAGAATATCACCAAAAGCATCAAATTCCTGCAACGAGCACATTAGGAGAACTCGACTTAGATAAAAATAAAGGGCGGTCTTGAATTTCTAATCCTCTCATTGGTTACAACATTCTATAATCAAAGAATATCAAATGATTACGAGTCGAAGAAGATGCATCTTTTGTGTTAGTAAACTTACAGTAACGGATGATCTTCCATCGTTGGTTATCTCCTTTGTTCCACTTCCACAGTACTATGATTGTGCCATCATGCACACCCCCTGAGTGCTTGTCACCATGAAAAGCATCCACATTAAGGCGAATATTGTTGACCATCCTAATAGCTCTGAAGTCATCGCCTAGGTCCTTGCTTTCTGTCCAGAGTATGGATTCATCGAGAATATTTGGATTGTAAGGAATCAGCTGCACCTGTAGATGAAAAAGGGCAATTTTTGGTGCTGAGAATTCCTTGCGCTGGTGATTTTAAAAATAACATATAATAACAAGACAACAAGAAGAAGATGTGAGAAAATGGAAGTCTCTCAGTTTTGCTTGTATTATGCAGTTAAATTTATGAGAGCATGAGCTTGTGTTAGAACTCCAATTAGACTCGTGTATGCTAGGAGGGGCAAGTGTTATTCACAAGGGAATTTTAAGGGAGAATGGAGTGATGGTGGAATGAATGATTTGTGTAGTGTTAATTGGCTTAGGCCCTTGGAGGCTGAGAGTCAACGAATTCCCTCTGTTATCTTTTTCTTTGGTCTTGCTAGAGAATGTTCTTTCAATAGTGATAAGGGGCTGTTGATAAATTATTTTATAGAAAATTATACTCAGTTTTCGGTTTATTTCCTCTACTGTGTCAATTTGCTTTTGCTGTAATATTGTTCTTAATCAGATGCCTAATAGTTTGTAAAAGTGAGTTACAGTCTACGCAAATGGAATCGGAAAAAAGCTTGTGAACAAGAAACACAAGGACGTCTCATATCAGCGTTACCCAAATCAAAACTTTGCAGAAAACCAGAAAGAAAGGTTCACGTGGGCATTGAATTCCCAATCATCATTTATTCATGACACAAGTCGTGGCATACGAAGAAATGTTTAATCAGAGCATCATAAAAATTGGATAAAGAACTTTGAGGAATGACATAAATTTTAAATCACTGCAAAACAAAGGTGATAACATTAGATACTGAGAAGCCAACTAGCTCATTAACCTACGAAACAATGTATGCACGAGACATTTGGAAGATAAAATGTTTTTAACTAGGTTATCATATGTGAACAATGAACTGGCTGCTCTTGTAGAATAACATTTCTAGATCATACCACCTTACATATTTTGGCTGATCGATATTCTAAGGTTTTGTCACATTGAACATTAGAGCATAATGAATTCCATGTTAAAATATTAATGAGATATGTCTATCAATTAATCATATCTGATTCACACTTGTAAACATTACCAAGATGCATGTTCAGAAATTGAGTTCAAAATTATCTATTACAAACATAAGAAAGAAGGGACACAAATGAAACACAAAAGAAGATGGAAATTTAGAATAAAGAACATAACAGTTGGATTGTAAGCATTAACTTGCAATTCCTATCACCATTCTTAAATTCTTGATTACTCAATATTTGCATTTAAGTGCCAATATTACACAAAGCATATTGTATAAAATGTTTTGTCCCAGTTTACTTGGTCAAACTTGCAGTTCAATCCAACAAATATTTTCCAGAAAATTTCACAAAACAAAGATTTAGCTTCATCAGGGAGATCCACAAGTGTGTAACAGCATTTTCTTTGAATATTAGATAGCAAATGTTTTTGTAAAAAGCTTTCCCAGTGAATTGGTTTCCATGTGTGTCATAGCCAGACTTGATTTAGTTGAGGGCTGTAGCGATTGTTCTTAGGCTGATTTTATATGTGCGCTGTCCGCGGTTACATAGTGCATGTGTCATCTGATGAAGCAAAATCTTTGAGGAAGTTTTCCCATCAAATCACATAAAAAAAAGAAAAGGAAAAGTAACACACTTGAAAAAAAAAAAAAAAAAATCATCACCACATTATTTTTATTTTTATTTTTATTTTTTAATTTTAAAAAAATCAAGTGGTGAAAGACTAAAATAATGCAACTTGATCATCTAATGTACACAGAAAAAAAATGAAAATCAATCAATCAATCAATTAATTGATATATATATATATATATGTAACAACACTCTGCACACCTCCAATATTAACTAATAAATTAACTTAAGTATATCCTTACAGGATGAGTATCCCCAACGGAGTGCTTCATGGCCTGACCAGTGGCTTTGTTAACCAGTGCAAAACATGGGAAGCCTTCTTCATCCTTCACCCTTGTGCTGTACTTTTCATCTTTGTACCAGTGCTGCAACAACCACAACCACCGGGATTCAATTAGTAAAATGACTTCGAAACGACCGAAAACGGCTATGAATAACTGGTTTTTCAGTCTGTCGTTACAAACCCTTATAAAACAAAAAATGAACTCAAACCAAAGGTCAAATTAAAAGACATAATAATATCTTTGTTTTATTGCACCTGAAAATCATCTCTGGGATCAGACGGGCCAAGAATGACTTTCCCATCTCGGACGGTGAGAGAGAAGCTGGGCTCGGCCTTGGAGTAAACCTGCACAGTGGGTTTCCCAGAGAAATCAAAGGTTGTAGTTCCCTGATGATGAGAACGGTGATGATCGAAAGAGGGAAAGTGAGGACTGTGATCATGATGATCATGATGATGGTAAGTCCCACCAAATTGATCCAATGGCGATGGCCCCTCCAAGCGATGATGAGCGACGTGTTCAACTGCGACGTGGCTAAAGGAATCAGACGGTGGATGTGGTGCGAAATACTCGGGAGGTGGTGGAGGGTAGGAAGAGGAATGGTGCACGTGGGTCACGTGGGCTGGCGGCGGCGGCAAAGGTGTTTCGTTGGGTCCGAAGAACGGCCGAGGAGGAGGAGGCGGCGGCGGAGGTTGGTCGAACGCAGCGTTAAAGGTGGGTCCCGGTGGAGGGTAGTTCAGTCTTTCCATTTCCCTTTCGCCTTCTTCTTCGTGGTGGTGGTGGTGATGATGACCAAATCGGTTTTCCATTGTTGGTGATCAACAGGGCCTGCTATTTGTTTTGTTTGATCTGATGTTTTAAAGTGTTTGGTTTGTAAATCAATATCCAACTGTAGTTGTTTAAGACAAATGTTAATTAATTGAGAAAATTACTTGAAAATAATGGGGGATCGAGAGGTTTATTTTGTTTTATTTTATTATTTATTTATTTATTTTTTTTCGCCTTGAAGAATCGAGAGTTCTATTAAATAATATCTTTCATTCACAGCGTACGTGGGACATGGTTGGTGGACACATGGACAACGATCGTGACTGGGGCGTGCTTTTACGCCGTAGCATGAATGCCTAAATAATAATATTAAGATTACCAATTTTATTCTTATTAACTTATATTTTGTTGATAAATATAATTAAATAATATAATAATAATTAAAATATTTATCAATAAAAAATAACATATTTATCTTATAAGTTAATATTTTAAAATTAAAATTAATATTCTTAATATTTCTTATAATTAAATAATCTCCTAAAAAAAAGTCTTAAGTAAACTAACTTTCTTCTAATTTCAATTCCTTTTTATTTTATTCTTTTCTAAATAATAATTTGACAACTAAAGGAAAAAAAAAAAAAAAAAAAAGCCCTTCTCAATTCTTTCTAGTTTCCACTTTGGTTTGACATTTCTCTATGGGGGGATTCATTTTTCATCCCAAAATTTCATCTCTTCCCAAACTTAACATATCTCTATTGATGGTGAGGTCAATGGTTTGACTTGTGGTGTGGCGACCCTAGCTTTGACCCACCCTAGTGGCGCGGCCGTCACCACTCACTCAAACTTACTTTTATTTAAACTGACTTGAAAACATGCTTAAAACAATCATATTTCAATATTATAATTTCCACGGAATTTTATATATATATATATATACGTAAGCTTTATTATAACCATACATACTTAAATATACTTTACGAATACATAAGAACCTTAATACAACTTGAGGTCAAACATATATACATACTCAAAAAATACTAAACTGATCATTACTTAATATAAGTTTAGTTCTCAAAATAAAAAGGGTTACTTAACATCATGCGGAAGTAGAACTTGTGGTGATATCCATACCCAACCCTCACTTCAACCTTGCTACTATCATCGTCTATCGAAATCTAGCCCGTAGGTTTCTTATCTACAGCATGAACACACGTGATGAGCTTTACGCTCAACAAGTACAATACTTAACCCGTAAAACTATCATTTAAACACATATGTCATAACCTAAGGCACATCCCCAAACTTGACAGCATATACCATATCTCAAAACATATATCATAACTTAAAGCCACATATCATATTTAGAAATATATATTATAACTTAGAAGCATAATATGTATCATACAACTCTAAAGCATATCGTGTATCATGCATGAACCGATTATGCTCAATTATGCTTCATTATGTATTAACTTTCTTTTACTTGTCTTGAGGGCCTGTGTGTCAGTATTGAATGCATGCGGATCTTTGGATTCACCGAGACCATAAACTTTCTTTGGAGCCTTGGCTCGTCATACTTAAACTGAAAACCTCCCCATAGATCGAGAGGCCGGTACGACACGCTCAACGAGTCTTAACTCGTTTCTTAATTACCCAATTGTTGAGATCATGTATTACTATCATCATGTCATGAACTCTATGTAATCATATGCAATTAAGAATAAAAATATGTTTATCGTAAAAGCTGACTAAAACATCTTCATCATGTTATTCATCAATCATATGTGATTAAGGAGTAAAAGCATTCTCATCTTTAAAATAACTGTTTAAAACCATTGTCATTTATGCTGTAGGCGGAGTTGTACTTACCTGATCTGCAGGCAGTCTGTACTACGCCTTGTTGTAATACAGGTGTCTACCTATAATCATAACATATTCCATTAATACTCGTTTTTAAGTCACTAATATCATTAGTTACTAACATGTCTCTTGGCATTTGTTACCGATTACCATCGGTACTAAGTTGTTTTCTTTTTAGAGAGTTCATTTAACTATCTTCTAATCATGGTTAATTGATTTATTTGCTTAATAAATCAATTAACATCTCTCTCTCTCTCTTGGTCATGCTAGCTAATCGGCTACTTAACTAATCGGCCATTTAAAGTAATCGAGGTACCTTTACTATTCTACCGATTTTGAAAAATATTCTCAAGCGTATTTTTCATTTGAGAAATACATACTCTTTGAAATAATTCTCTTAACACCCCGTTGGAAGGTGTGGTCATTGTCTCATTTTGAAAGAACATTCTTTGGTGTTAATTCAAAAATATGATTTTTGAACCTCTTTTGAAAAACCGATCACAACTTGCTTAAAAAGATCAAATATGTAAAATTGACGAATATGATATTTTAAGGTCTTGATGAGATGGACAACTTTCATATTCATATCGAAGCTTGGTTCGGAATCTAGCCTCTCCTAAACATCTCAAACCCGTGGCTTTGCTTTGGCCCAGTTTTAGAAAATTTCCTAGTTTTTAGGTTTAGGAAAACCACTCTGTTTAAGCCCTAAAACGGCCAAATTTTTGATACTCGCGCAACCCATTTTTAAGTTTTCGACGTGGTCTATGTTTTTCATATTGAGCCCACAAACCGATTCGGACTTGAGATTACCCATTTTTACAAAAATCCAAAACTATCCCTGCCTCTAGGATTATAGTCCTAGTTTTGACCTCCGGTCAGAAAACTATCCAAAAGTCTATCTTAACATCATTTTAGCCTAGGTCCGTTGCAAAAAACGTCGGTTACGAAATTTTTTAAATCTTTTTGTTTCACGTATTTTCAAAATCCATCCATATCATGCTCAAAACTATCAAAATCCATGGCTGAAAAATAAAGGTAGTTTGGCTTACCATACTAACCCGAAACATTCATGCATAACACAAGCCACAAAAATGAAAACCATAATCACACAACCACATAACCATATGATAAAGTGCTTAAAGCTCAAAATAAGCTTATTACAACCCATGTACTCAAATTCATAATAAATTTCTTAAGGTTAAACTTATCTAAAGAAAAATATCCACAAAAAAGTTCCTAGTAATTACCTTGAAGTGACTTGAAGAATGGCTCAATCCAAGCAAGATTTTGTGGTTAAAATTTGTGTGTTTTTGGGGTGGGAGAGGTTCGGTTGTGTGCTGAAAGGAAGAGAAGAAATTGGAGCTTTTTGGATGGCTTTTGGAAAGAAAGAAAGAAAAGTAGTTCTAATGGCCAAGCACACATATATATAGTATGGCGGCCCGCCCTGCTGTAGAGGCTCTACAGTGCTATTTCAGTCAACTCTGTAGTTAACCGCAATAGTCTGCAGGCCTCTAGGGTCACCGGCAATCATGCTGAGCTGAAAACTTACTTGTTAATTTTGCGGAATAAATTTTTTTTTCTTTAAATTCATAAACTGTTTGAGAATGTGGTAAGGAAATCATGTTAACAAAATAACATGCATCTGATCATGATTCCCCTATCACATACTCTTGACTTGAAAACTTGTCTCTTTGAAATTACATTCAAAATCTATACAGCGGAAGACTATCGGTGACCAATATCCCTCACCCAATCCTGCCCGACATGTAACTTCCCTGTTCGTCGTCCACCATATACTACTGGTGAACAGGTCTCTTACCTGCAACATGTAAACAAACTGATGAGCTATGACTCAGTAAGTTCAAATATAAAAACATGAAACTAACATGCTATACTGCTGTGCTCATGCATGAAACTGGATTCTGTGAACATGCTTCTGGCTGAGAGGTTTAGTCTTAGGACATTATCTGATATTTTAGTTCTGGTTTTGGGCCCCTGATTGGTAGTACCGACATGTTAGCGCAACCGGGAGCGGTACTTTAGTGTTGACCTCCTCAGTCTTAACTGATGCTAAACATGCAAACCTCCCCGTGGGTT
Source organism: Antiaris toxicaria (assembly GCA_035233585.1). Classification (NCBI taxonomy): domain Eukaryota; kingdom Viridiplantae; phylum Streptophyta; class Magnoliopsida; order Rosales; family Moraceae; genus Antiaris; species Antiaris toxicaria. Next base: position 74,514,671 of record CP141156.1, read on the forward strand.
GAGAGGCCGATACGCCAATATCTGGTTTATTTACCATCTTGCTGGTGTTCCAACTGGGTAGTATACTGCTTGCCCTCACAGTCGGAACCTGTTAATCAAATTACTGGGGTGTGAATTAATTAACATACTAGGGTACCTTGTGCACCTAACTGTTTTCTTGTTCTGGTACTGTCTGGTCTGTGTACTGAAACATGCAACTCTATATGCATGACATGAACTGACCTGTGCTGACATAAACATCGTGATGCAGACAATCAATGTCTGACATACACGTCATACAACATACATAACATCATAACTAACAAGCTTGTCCACGTTGCAGTCAGGACAATGCTTGAACTTACAGAAAATCCTCTAGTGTAAGCTTCTGCTGCTCTGGGACTGCTGATTTGGGGTCTCTGACTTGATCTCCTATAAAAGGAAAAATCACTGATTATTTACCATATTTATCTTATACTGGAAATATGGCAAAACATGAAATTTTCCTTTCCAGACTTTTTTTTTTTTTTTTTACTCTCTGGCTTCGAACACGCTCTCCTACACGGGCGTGTCTCTGCCCGTGTACCTTTCTAGACTTTTAATCCTGGCCGTGTAATTCGTGAAACATGGCCGTGTATGCTTACACGGGTGGATACACAGCCGTGTTACTGGCCGTGTACTCCTCTGTACTCTTACAGGGTTACTTACACGGCCGTGTTTCTGGTCGTGTTCTCTTACTGCCTAACATGGCCTACTACACGCCTCCCTCTTGACCGTGTGCCCCTTGACACGGCCCGATACACGGCCGTGTTCTTGGCCGTGTACCTCTCGGGTCTGATTTTTTTTTTTTTTGCAACACGGTCGTGCATATGGGCATGTTCGGGGCCGTGTTCTTAACACGCCCTTATACACGCCCGTGTTCATACCAGAATCAAGATTATGGGTCCGAACTGCTCTGCTCTGATTTTCTAAGGCTTTTATGGCCTTTGTTCTACTTCTTACACTTGAAATCGATCTTCATAAGATCGTTTCAAGGTATCTACTGCATTTCTACCATCACAAATCCATGATTTCATAAGCAAAAAATTTCACATTTTGCTTATGAACATCTCTTGACTTAACTTTTGAAAAATCTGCATTTTCGTGAAGAATATTCACTAAACTTGGTTTTCTAAACCATCTGTTCATGGATTCGTGTTTGAAAACATCTAGACTCGAATCATGTTTCGATTTTAACCGGAAATCTAAACGTGATTCACTCACATTCCCTTTTTCTTCTCAAAACCCCAGATTTTTCCCAAAAAAAAAAAAAAAACGTGAGAACTAGGGTTTACCTTGCTTTGATCTTGAGCTTTTCTTACTGCTGATTCATGACCGAATCTCGATTAATCTGCTGTTTGAACTAGAAATCCGAACGTGAATGGATTTCTCTTTCTTTTCCCCCTCTTTCTCTCGGTTTCCTTTCTCTCTTTCTTTTCTTTCTTTCTTTTCTTCTTTCTTTCTTTTCTCTTTCTGCCGGCTGCTGTGCAGCTAAGGGATTAATTAATCCCCCCTATCTCACGTGCCTCACTCCCTCACTCTCACTTTCTTTCTTTCTTTTTTTTTTTTTAAAGGTTAGGCCTTGTTTGGCTAGTCTTTTGCCCATTGATCAATGTGGCTCACTTGTGTGCCATTGATCTCTTAGTATGTGTTTTCCACATACTTTTCTATTAATTTTAAAACATCATAAATTGAATTAATGTTTAGCTTTTAAACTATATTCATTAATTCATTGTCAAATTTTGATTAAAACTCAATTAATCAAAATTTTCCTCTGCTTTTCATTCTGTAACATGTCTCACTGTAAATATACATTTATTTACATATTTTGTACAAATATTTTCGAGAACATAGATTTCTCGGTTATCACATATAGGCAACTCTTAAGCATGATTAGCTAATCTTAAACATCTTAATTAAGCTAAATTTGGCTAAGTTAAGGAGGACAAATTTTTTTCAGCTGCTGCCCCATGTAGAATCAGTGAAGGCATAGAGAAAATCAAAGCCAACATTGCATTAATGAGTTACAAAAGCAATAGTGCTTGTCTTCAAAAACCCCTTTTTTTTAATTCAAAAATTCCCCAACATGTTTCCTTGTTTCAAGGAAAACTTTTTCACCCTTGTCCCTTGGCTGCATACACGGATTTTGGGGTGCAGTTTTGTCTGTAAAAACTTCTCTTATCAGTCTAATTTCTTATAATGGTGTTCGGTAATTGTCCAGTTGTGTTCCAACCTTCACTAAAAAATAGATTCTCTTGATATAATTCTTATTCTAATCGTTTCTAATAGGTTGTAAGTGCCTATAAGTTTACTTTGTGTCTGCTTAATATTCCACTCTGGCTTTGTGGTTGTGTTCTAAATTGTACCAACACAGTGTATGCATAGTACACTTTCTATATTAAAATTTTCGACATAGGCTATCTTAGCTAATTTGGGCGCGCTGAATATGAATTTATCAGTTTTATGCCCATCTGAGGTCATTTCAACTAGCTTTTAGATACTGCGTTATCCCTACTTAGAAATCACTTTTGTGCTCAATTGACTAGTTTGAGTGTACTGACTCTAAATATATCAGTTTCGGATTGAGAAAATGTCGTCTTGACCTTTTTCCCGATATTGTGTATATCTTGTTCATAACTTCATGTTTTGTGTTCAATTGACTAATTTGAGCATACTGATCATAAATAATTAGTTTGGTGTCAAGAAAATGTCATCTTGACCATTTTCTCAATACTGCATTGTTACGGCCCAAAATTTAGACACGTGACACGGCAGCCAAATCATAATATCAACCCGAGATTTAAGGAAAAACATTTATTATGAAGAGCGGGTCAACATTATAATTTAGCTAAGCCTAATTATTTATAAAGTAGCATCATAACCATATAATAAAATAAAGGAGAAAATAAATGCTTTTTAATGCGAAATCAAACACAAAATTGGTTTTCAAATGAAATTACCAACCATAAAATATTCCCAAGCATAAAATTTAAATAACGTGAAATAAAGTACAAACTTAAAGTCTCATTACATCAGAACGAGAAACATAAAGAAGAAGATGGAGAAAACGAATAGCATCATCTTCGGTAGTAACGGATATCTCAACGATTTTCGGAACTGCTACTTCCCGCACCTGAAAGTAGTCATTTCGAAATCACAAAGAAAAAGGGATGTGAGCGCTGGCTTAGTAGGACAGAAACAAAGGTGGGTTAACAGGTAACATTTAAAAATATGGCATAATATTCGTTTCCAAAAATAATCAACTATTTAAAAAAAATACATGACATAATAATCATAACAAAAAAAATAATCAACAATTTCGTGAAAAACATTTTTAATGCAAGTTTTATTCTGCTGAGGACTAAGCGTAGCTACAATATACGTGCCCCAATATTAAAATAATAAATCATTAAAACAACCATCATATTATGAGTGAGGACTTGTCGTAGCTATAATATACGTGCCTCGAATTTGAATTATCCTAGATCATCTCGTTACGGTCTAAATAGGCCGAACGGCCCTGCGCAGGTTTAGGGACCTTCCCCCATGGCGTCAACTCTAGGACGCACGCATCATTTATAATAATCGTGAACTAGAGCTCAATTATGTTCACCAGATTATTCAAAAGATGGTATTTACCAAGTTATATTATGCCATTAATCAAAATATGCTTTAAAATACACATTTAATACAAAACACTTTGCATGCGTTTATTTCATCCAAAAACAGTATAATAATTTCATAAACTGAAAACAGCATGCCATCAATAAACCAGGCGAATTTAAAACACTTGACTACTCCCAGAAAAGGCTTGAACGTCCTACCTCGATTATCGCACAAGCGTTGCGATAACGTGATCCACCAATCAAGCAAGAACGTCAAATAAATCCTATAATCACAACATATGATCAGTTTAGGTCTAGACAAAATCATCCAATCATTTTAGTGTGCCACAAAAAGATTTTAAAACGTTTAATAAACATTTGGGATTTAAAATTTGTGAAAAACAAACTCTAAGTTAGGATAATACTGGACATGGGCAGACTGACCTAGGCTGACTGTAAAATCAATATCAATTCATTTTTAATCCTAAAAATTCTAAATTTTTAATATGTTAAACTAGACATCCGTAGCTTTAATTCCATATAATTTTTATAATTTTTGTACATCGTTTGGTTATTCAATTAGGCCAAAAACCGAGGGGTTGTTTTCAAGCATAAAATCTGGGTTTCAGTTTCAGTTCAAAAACTGGCAGTTCTGTCCGCCTATCTTAGAAAAATATTTTGACTAGGCAAGCGGATGAGTTTGTTTCTAAAATTTTGCAGGCGTTTAGAGGACATCGTGATTTAATTTTAGGCTCAAGAATCACTCGAAAATCGTTTTCAAAACTCAAGTTATGGCTGACACAAATTTACTGTTCATATGGTAATTTTCCAGATTTCTGTTTTTCTATGTCCGAATTTCAATTAGTCTCAAATCAACTCAATTTTCATCCAATGATCATGAAATTTTGTGAAGGACCTTATTTATATGTGGTTAACGCAACCCAAGAATCAAATTGACAAAATCATAAAATTTTACACATGTGATAATAGGGTTTTTGAAAGGGGATCAATGAGGCAGAATTTTTAGGGTTTTAGAGAGAGATTCACACCTTGTTTGTGCTGCACTATTTTTGATGCTTGGTCTCCTTTTTGGCTGAATTTGTGTGAGTGTTGGGGTCTTCAAAACAGTAGGGAAAACAGTGGAGAAAACCATATACATTTCAGATTTAAAATCAAAAGGAGAAGGAAGGAAAAAGTTGATTTCTCACCTTGTTTTTATCTCAAAATTTGTTAAATCCTTGAGCTGCCTTTAGGTAGGTTTTTGTTTGTTGTTTTGGGGTTGTTTTGGGAGAGAAAATTCAGAGAGGAGAGAAGGGAAAGCTGGCTGAATTTTTTGAGTGTGAAAGGAAGGGTGAATGAGAGTTAAAGGAGGGTTTTTATACTAGGTTTTTCGTTCCCTTTCTCTTCCTTGTTTGGCCGAAAATTTTAAGGGGCAAAAGGGAAAGTTTTTGTGCTGTTTTGAGGCTAGGGTTTTCTCTCTTATTTCCCTTTAAGTGGCCGAAAATTATCTATTAGTTTTTAGGAAAAAAAATAATTTGAATTTTGATTGAGTTTTGACCTAGCTTTTAATTCAAATAAAATCTCCTTTATTTCCTGCACTTTATGGCGAAATTCTTCTTTATATTTAAGGGATGAAATTTAAATTTGAATCCTCCTTGGATTTGTGGGATTTAAATTTTAATTAAAAATCCCAAGTGATGGCCGAATATTTTAGGGTTTTTTTTTAAGTTAAAATTGTTAACTTTTTGAGCGGAATTTGACTAGGAAACCAACCTAGGGTTTTCCAAAAGATTTTTAATTACTTTTTGGCACACTAATTTTATTTAAATTATATATTGACCCTTAAATAAAATTTAAGGCGTCACAAATATCTACCACTAAAAATAGTTTCGTCCTCGAAAGTTTAAGAATTACTCCACACTAAAGAAGAGAATAAAAATATGAATAGCTTCTCATTTCATTAAGTAATCTAAATGCACCTTTTAAAACATATAGTGGTATATCTACCACTATGAACAGAGTAGGGTTGCAAAACAAACTTAGGTCGACTACATTTCATTTACTCTACTGCTTAGCGAACCATTCAGCGTGGTTCTCGCGCATATCTTTCTCGGTTTCCCATGTGGCTTCCTCTTCACCATGGTTACTCCAAAGAACCTTCACCATGGGTATTGTTTTTGTTCTCAGCTGCTTGACCTTACGATCTAAAATCTTCACTGGAACCTCGACGTAAGAGACATCTGGTTGGATTTCTACATCATCTGTTGAAATAACTTCGAACTCTGTTCGTGCACTCTTTCTCAGCATTGATACATGGAAAACGTTGTGCACTCCCAAGGTGTCGGGTAACTTCAGTTCATATGCAACCTTACCAACTCTGCGTACGATCTCGAAAGGTCCAATGTAACGCGGTGCTAGCTTCCCTTTAACTCCGAAATGAGAGATACCTTTCTTCAGTGACACCTTTAGCAATACAAACTCTCCGACCTCAAACTCTAATGGCTTTCTGCGTTGATCTGCATAGCTCTTTTGTCGACTCTGTGCTGTTAGAAGTTGTTGTTTGATGATGGCAATCTTCTCGTACTGGTCTAGGATTATATCGGGTCCACCCACTAGTGCTTCCTGGTTGTCAACCCAATAGATGGGTGATCGACAAGGGTTTTCGTACAATGCTTCAAAGGGTGCCATTCCTATACTCGCTTGATAACTGTTGTTATATGCGAACTCTGCCATGTAGAGGTGTTTGCTCCATCCATCTCCAAGATCAAGAACGCAGGCACGTAGCATATCCTCGAGAATTTGTATGAGACGCTCCGACTGACCATCTGTCTGCGGATGAAAAGCGGTGCTGAAGTTCAGTTTTGTGCCTAAAGCTTCCTGAAGACTTTGCCAAAAATGAGCGTTGAAGCGTGTATCACGATCAGAAATGATCACTGAAGGGACTCCATGCAATCTAACTACGTTCCTCATGTAAAGCTCGGCTAGCTGGTTCCTAGTGCAAGTCGTCTTGAACGGGATGAAGTGCGCGGTCTTTGTGAGACGATCTACTACTACCCAGACTCCATCAGATCCATCCTGTGCTTTTGGTAAGCCGGTTAGGAAGTCCATTCCTATACTATCCCACTTCCACCGAGGTATTGGAAGTGGTTGGAGCAGACCTACAGGTCTCTCCCATACTACCTTTACTTTTTGACACGTCAAACAGGTGGCCACGAAGTTCTTTACATCTAACTTCATACCTCTCCACCAAAGCTGCCGTCTTAGGTTTTGATACATCTTGTTTCCACTTGGGTGCATGGCGAATCTCGACTGATGAAACTCTGACAAGATCTCCTTTATAAGCTCTGGAATGTGTGGCACTGCTAAGCGACTCTCATTGTAAAGAATTCCACTGGCATCCATCGACCACTCTGTAACATGCTTGCCCTTTAACAATCTCTCTCGGATGTCAACGAAACGTGTATCTGCCAACTGATTCTCCTTGATCCTCTGCACGTAGTCTGGTTCCATCACTAAGTTGTACAACACTGGGTGACCCTGAACTTCGCCAAAACGAACCTGATAAGCTGTAAGAACTTTGTCCTTTTGCCACTCATCTATCTGCATAGCCATTATAGAAGCGTCATGATCAGGATTGGGAACTGCCTCTCTTTTCCTACTTAGTGCATCTGTAACCACGTTTGCTTTACCCGGATGATACTCAACTTGGAAGTCATAGTCTTGCATGTATTCTACCCATCTTCTCTGACGCAGGTTTATATCTTTCTGTGTAGCTAGGTATTTCAAACTCTTGTGATCTGAAAACAGTCTAAAACTGGCACCATACAGATAACAACGCCAAATCTTAAGTGCGAACACTACTGCAGCTAACTCTAGATCGTGTGTAGGGTAGTTTCGTTCATGTTGTTTCAGTTGTCGTGAGGCATAAGCGACAACTCGGTTCTGTTGCATTAAAATGGCTCCAAGACCTTGATGAGAAGCATCGGTGTAGATGTCATATACTTGATCCTGATCCGGAATAATAAGAATAGGTGCAGATGTCAAACGACTCTTTAACTCCTGAAAAACTGACTCACAGCTGTTGTCCCAAACGAAAGGTACATCCTTCTTTGTCAGATTGGTGAGGGGAGCGGCAAGCTTGCTGAAGTCCTGTACAAAACGTCGATAATATCCCGTTAAGCCCAAGAAGCTTCGGATCTCTGGAACATTCTTCGGTCGTTCCCACTTAAGAATCGCTTCAACCTTGGATGGATCAACTGATATACCGTCTCCTGAGGTGATATGCCCGAGAAACTTGACCTCTGTCATCCAAAACTCACATTTTTCTTTCTTGGCGTACAATTGATGTTCACGAAGAGTCTGTAAAACTATACTGAGATGCTGTGCATGATCTTCGTGAGTTTGGGAGTAGATGAGGATGTTGTCGATGAATACAATGACGAACTTATCAAGAAAAGGTCGGAAGACTCTATTCATCATATCCACGAAGGCTGCTGGCGCATTTGTCAAACCGAAAGGCATTACTAAAAACTCATAACTGCCATACCTCATTCGGAACGCTGTCTTCGGGATATTCTCCTCTCTAACACGAAGCTGATGATAACCGGATCTCAAATCAACCTTGGAGAAGAAACAAGCTCCACCTAATTGATCGAACAGGTCATCTATACGTGGTAACGGATACTTATTTTTGATGGTCACACTATTGAGCTTTTTGTAGTCCACACAGAGACGTAGCGAACCGTCTGCTTTCTTCACAAAAAGGACTGATGAACCCCAAGGTGAGTCACTGTCTCAGATAAAGCCCAGCGATTTCAACTCATCCAGCTGCTTGCTCAACTCTTTCATCTCTAGAGGTGCCATACGATACGTAGCAGAAGCAAAAGGAGCTGTTCCGGGAACTAAGTCGATACGAAACTCTATTTCTCGATGAGGCAGTAAACCTGGAAGAGCTTTTGGAAAAACATCTGGAAAACTATCGACAACAGGTATTGGTTGGGTATTCTTTTCAGAACTGGATCCTTCTACTGCACACAAGGATAAGAAGCAAAGAATACCCTGTCTACTCTTCGACACTAACCTCAGGGCAGATTTATCAACATCTGAAACAAAGCTTAACTGATAGGACACTACATGTCCGAAATCAGTTGTAAAGATAACGTGACGATTACGACAATCAAGCATAATCCCATATCGGGAAAGCCAGTCATATCCCAGAATAACATCATAAGCAAACATAGGCATTACCACAAGTGATGCCTCCAAACAAACATCCCCAACATAAACATAGGCTTGACACCCATCACTAACGGTAGTTGTGCCCAACGAGGATTTCACACATAAGGGAGAGTCAAGATTTTGCTGTTTTAAACCAAGTAAACGAGCATAATGTTGGGCTATAAAAGAGTGTGTAGCTCTGGTGTCAAACAAAACATGTGCATATGTACCAAAGATAGGAATTATACCATCTAATGCAGTCGGTGTATGATCTATCTCCATGCTGTCAGCTCCAAGAGCGTGTACCTGTGGTGCCTTACCACGATTTTGAGCTGTATTCCCTCGCTGATAGCCCGTACTCTGACCCTGTGGTGGCGGTCTCTGATAACTCGGCACTGGGAACTGCTGTAGCGATGTAGCATGTGGAGCATAAGGCGCAGTGTACTGGCTCGTGCGCTGAGGCTGATAGGGAGCCGGAAGCTGAGGGCGCTGTGACTGCGAAGACTGGGAAGTAAACTGTTGTCTCTGTGGAAGACCATTCTGATTCCGCTGATGATGATGTCTATGAGCATTGTCTCTCGACTGTCTCTTCGGGCAGACATTTCTTTTATGACCTTCATCACCACACTCGAAGAAGGTAATGATATTCACCCGACCCTGTCGCTGTCCAGACGACTGATGAAAACCTGACCCCTGAGACTGCTGGTTCTTCTGGTAAGGAGTCTGCGGCTTGTGTTGAGGCTTGTTGCGGATTGGTCCAGACTTGTTTTTGTTACGAGCTTCAAGGAACTCCTAGTCGCCCTCTTCCACTGTCAATGCCTTAGCAACTATCTGCTGGTAGCTATCCCTAATCTGGAACGGTTGTACACCCCTCTTCACATAGAGGCTAAGCCCTTCCTCAAAGCGGAGACACTTAGTAGCTTCATCCAAAACCTGATTCTTCGCATACCGGGCCAACTCGGTGAACTTGGCTTCATATTCCCGCACTGACATAGACCCTTGCTTCAAGCGGACGAACTCCCTAGCTTTTCTGTCGCGGAACTGAGCTGAAAAGAAACGCTCATGAAAACGCTCCTCGAAAACTGTCCAAGAAGACCTCTGCTCCTCTGTCAAACCATCCTCGATACTAGCCTACCAAGTAGAGGCTAGACCCACCAGCTTATTGGAAGCAAACTCAACCTAAAACTCTGCGGGTGTGGCAGTCAACTTTAGCTGCTTACGAATGGCATCAAACCAGTAGTCGGCATCCATCTCTGTGCCCGTGCCGTCGAAAGTGGGTGTGTGAGGCTTAAAGAAAAGGGTTAGGGCTGCCTGTTTAGGATGTATCATAGACTGGGTAGGTACTACTCCAGAGGTAGGGTTTTCGGTGGTAGGCATTTGCTGAGGAGTCTGAGAAGAACTCCCTGCTCTCGGGGTCTCATTAGGAACAACATTGGCTACAGGAGTTGGGTTAGGTGTTCCAAAAGGTAAGACGGTGAGGAGAGCCTATATCGCCGCCGTGAGGTTCTGCATCGCCGTTAGCTGATCATTCGGTGTAAGAACCGCTGCATTCTGTCTCCTTTGAGGCTGCGTGTTCCCGGGGTTCTCTTCGTCATTGCCTCTCTGCTGCCTCTGACTACGCGTACCAGGATGAGCCATTTTGCTGAATAAGATTGAAGGAAGAGGAAATCCTATAAGCTTCTAAGAGTAAGGAAAAACCATGCTTGGGTATTTTGAAAACGTTTTGATGAAAACCCTATTGAAAACGTTTGGATGAAAAACCCTTTTGAAAACCTGGGCTCTGATACCATTATTTGTCACGGCCCAAAATTTAGACACGTGACACGGCAGCCAAATCATAATATCAACTCGAGATTTAAAGAAAAACATTTATTACGAAGAGCGGGTCAACATTATAATTTAGCTAAGCCTAATTATTTATAAAGTAGCATCATAACCATATAATAAAATAAAGGAGAAAATAAATGCTTTTTAATGCAGAAATCAAACACAAAATCGGTTTTCAAATGAAATTACCAACCATAAAATATTCCCAACCATAAAATTTAAATAACGTGAAATAAAGTACAAACTTAAAGTCTCATTACATCGGAACGAGAAACATAAAGAAGAAGATGGAGAAAACAGATAGCATCATCTTCGGTAGTAACGGATATCTCAACGATTTTCGGAACTGCTACCTCCCGCACCTGGAAGTAGTCATTTCGAAATCACAAAGAAAAAGGAACGTGAGCGCTGGTTCAGTAGGACAGAAACAAAGGTGGGTTAACAGATAACATTTAAAAATATGGCATAATATTCGTTTCCAAAAATAATCAACAATTTAAAAAAAAATACATGACATAATAATCATAACAAAAAAAATAATCAACAATTTCGTGAAAAACATTTTTAATGCAAGTTTTATTCTGCTGAGGACTTAGCGTAGCTGCAATATACGTGCCTCAATATTAAAATAATAAATCATTAAAACAACCATCATATTATGAGTGAGGACTTATCGTAGCTATAATATACGTGCCTCGAATTTGAATTATCCTATATCATCTTGTTACGGTCTAAATAGGCCGAACGGCCCTGCGCAGGTTTAGGGACCTTCCCCCATGGCGTCAACTCTAGGACGCACGCATCATTTATAATGATCGTGAACTAGAGCTCAATTATGTTCACCAGATTATTCAAAAGATGGTATTTACCAAGTTATATTATGCCATTAATCAAAACACGCTTTAAAATACACATTTAATACAAAACACTTTGCATGCGTTTATTTCATCCAAAAACAGTATAACAATTTCATAAATTGAAAACAGCATGCCATCGATAAAACAGGGGAATTTAAAACACTTGACTACTCCCAGAAAAGGCTTGAACGTCCTACCTCGATTATCGCACAAGCGTTGCGTTAACGTGATCCACCAATCAAGCAAGAACGTCAAATAAATCCTATAATCACAACATATGATCAGTCTAGGTCTAGACAAAATCATCCAATCATTTTAGTGTGCCACAAAAAGATTTTAAAACGTTTAATAAACATTTGGGATTTAAAATTTGTGAAAAACAAACTCTAAGTTAGTATATTACTGGACATGGGCAGACTGACCTAGGCTGACTGTAAAATCAATATCAATTCATTTTTAATCCTAAAAATTCTAAATTTTTAATGTGTTAAACTAGACATCTGTAGCTTTAATTCCATATAATTTTTATAATTTTTGTACATCGTTTGGTTATTCAATTAGGCCAAAAACCAAGGGGTTGTTTTCAGGCATAAAATCTGGGTTTCAGTTTCAGTTCAAAAACTGGCAGTTCTATCCGCCTATCTTAAAAAAATATTTTGACTAGGCAAGCGGATGAGTTTAGTTCTGAAATTTTGCAGGAATTTAGGGGACATCGTGAATTTAATTTTAGGCTCAAGAATCACTCGAAAATCGTTTTCAAAACTCAAGTTATGGCTGACACAAATTTACTGTTCATATGGTAATTTTCCAGATTTCCGTTTTTCTGTGTCCGAATTTCAATTAGTCTCAAATCAACTCAATTTTCATCCAATGATCACGAAATTTTGTGAAGGACCTTATTTATATGTGGTTAACACAACCCAAGAATCAAATTGACAAAATCATAAAATTTTACACATGTGATAATAGGGTTTTTGAAAGGGGATTAATGAGGCAGAATTTTTAGGGTTTTAGAGAGAGATTCACACCTTGTTTGTGCTGCACTATTTTTGATGCTTGGTCTCCTTTTTGGCTGAATTTGTGTGAGTGTTGGGGTCTTCAAAACAGTAGGGAAAACAGTGGAGAAAACCATATAAATTTCGGATTTAAAATCAAAAGGAGAAGGAGGGAAAAAGTTGATTTCTCACCTTGTTTTTGTCTCAAAATTTGTTAAATCCTTGAGCTGCCTTTAGGTAGGTTTTTGTTTGTTGTTTTGGGGTTGTTTTGGGAGAGAAAATTCAGAGAGGAGAGAAGGGAAAGCTGGCCGAATTTTTTGAGTGTGAAAGGAAGGGTGAATGAGAGTTAAAAGAGGGTTTTTATACTAGGTTTTTTGTTCCCTTTCTCTTCCTTGTTTGGCCGAAAATTTTAAGGGGCAAAAGGGAAAGTTTTTGTGCTGTTTTTAGGCTAGGGTTTTCTCTCTTATTTCCCTTTAAGTGGCCGAAAATTATCCATTAGTTTTTAGGAAAAAAAATAATTTGAATTTTGATTGAGTTTTGACCTAGCTTTTAATTCAAATAAAATCTCCTTTATTTCCTACACTTTATGGCGAAATTCTTCTTTATATTTAAGGGATGAAATTTAAATTTGAATCCTCCTTGGATTTGTGGGATTTAAATTTTAATTAAAAATCCCAAGTGATGGCCGAATATTTTAGGGTTTTTTTTTGAAGTTAAAATTGTTGACTTTTTGAGCGGAATTTGACTAGGAAACCAACCTAGGGTTTCCAAAAGATTTTTAATTACTTTTTTGGCACACTAATTTTATTTAAATTATATATTGACCCTTAAATAAAATTTAAGGCGTCACATGCATATTTATCATTCAAAATTCACTTTTGTGTTCAGATAACTAATTTGAGCGTACTGATTATAAGTACATCAGTTTCATGTCAAGAAAGGTCATTTTGACTAATTTCCTAATATTGCGTGTCACACACATGCACTCACATGAACTATCATATCCCTCAGTCTATATATATATATATGTAAGCATGAATATATATATATATATTTAGTTTTCTTGATATGCATGTCACCTACACGGATACCCACATACACGTATAGCATCATACCACTCAATATATATAGGCATATATATATTGCTCAATAGTAAATAGGGTGTACCGATTTATTTTGGGTTCTTTTTATTGTATGAATAGAAATTAAACGTTTTTTTTACTCTGTTTAATTTATTCAAATAGGTAATTTAAACAGTATTTATTGACTTAATCACTTGTTTCAAAGTGAATTGTGTCCATGATCATGGCGGATATTACATGTGGATACGGCAAAAATCCTTGAAGAGGTAAGCTCTAAAGAGGATAGTATGTTATGATAATGGACATATATATAAAAGGCTGAAGTTCGTAGGGTTGAGGCCCAATGTTAAATAATCGTCAGTAGAATATAAAACTAAGATTGATTTTAGTTTATTTTTTATATTACTTATTTAACAAGTTAAATTAATTTAAAATTTCATAAATTTAGCATGCGTTTGATTCACCGATCTAGTTTAATATAGCTTGCAAGTCAAGCTAAGTTGTCTAAATTGGTTCAGGCTTAATTTAGCTTAATAAGGCTTATTTTCACTATTTTTTCTAGCTTGCACAACTTCTAATACAAGTTATCTCTACTTTCACAATCTCCAATATAAGTCAAGTTAGAATGAAATGTCTAATCTAACTTAACTTTTAAGTTAAAATAAGCTAGACTGGTGAACCAAATGCATGCTAAGTTGATAGAGTAAAATTTGTCATCAATCTAATAGTCCTTAAGGTGTTGTGATATGTTTTATTCTAACTTTCTATACTTTCTGAATGTAAACTAATGTAAACACTAGTTATGTCTTCATAATTCTTTTTATGGATCTATTTAACATAAAATGAATGAAGAATGCATTTTTTTCTTTAATTTAAATAAAACTTTAACAAAATTTAAATAAAACTTTAACACCCTCTACCGTTTGGTCGAGACATTTGACTGAGACTAGAATTACACAATTAATGGTTCTACGGAAGGTAGAACAGTTATACTGTCAGTAGAAAGTATTAAATTAAGTGTCATTTTAATTTTTTAGTTGTTGAACAAGCTAAGTGACATGTGTCGTTTTCATACCAAATTCAAACCATACTATTATTAAAATATAAATGAGTACAGTTGTAGTAAGAATCATTCCCACGAGAATTAGTCTTAATTAATTTGCTATTAATTTTGCAACAATAAATAAAAGGGAATTTGATAACTCTATAAAATAGAGTTATTTTACCACTTTTTCATGCACAAAAATTAGCTCATCATTGAGAGTTTTATTTATTTTGATTTATTTTGTTTTATTTACTTCAATTTAGATTTTTTTTATAAATTTCATGATATTTATATTTAATTTTTTTTATTTAATTTTATCTTTTTCTTTTTGAAATAGTATATTAAATAAGCTTAAATTAAATATTTTTAATAAGTTTACCTATAGTATTTTATTTTGAAAATATCTAATTTTAGTACTTTGTTTTTTATAGTGTCAAATTATGATAGAAAAATTCATGTGTTGAAAGTAGATCCCATCAGGTGTCACTATTCATGTCAAGAAACTATGACTTGACTGGTCTTGTTTTGATTCTCTTATCGATATGGGCATTTTGAAAAACAGAATCACTCAAATCAGAGTTCATATTAAGAAGTTATGATAATTTCTAACATTAGATCAACTAGGAGACACATGGGTCTCATGCATATTATTATATTTCGAGATAGGAAACTAATGTACTTAAGACACATGAGCTAATTTTTCCGGTCTAATAATGACACAACATGTGGTCAAGGCTAGAAAGGAACTAATAAAAATGTGATGCGTGACATTCTCTTAGTTTCAATAAATTAGAATCAAGCTTATCAGGTATCCTACCATACTAGATCCTTCCTAATCACATTTGTTGCTGTTGCTGCCACTATAGAGTACTGTATCAAAGCTGACTTTTTCTGCTATTCACATGGAGGTTGGTGTAATTGTAGGAAAAAACATATGATTGCACAGTGGAATTTAAAAAAAAAATTTCAAGATCGTTAAAAACTCATGTTGTCATATACGATAAATTATTCAATAATTATTATACTTTTCAAGGAAATCACCACGAACATCAAAGGATGTGACCGAGGGGTTTAGCCAACCAGCGTTCTCTACTATTCTCCAATTCGCTAATGGTGGAGTGTGTGAGCACTCGGTTTCTTGATCGATATTCTAGCGCGACTTGTCTCCTTTCAGCCACCTAGATCTCTAAGAATTTATTATTATTTGTGATATGTATAATAATAAATTTGCTCATCTGAGAGTCTGTGGTCTAAACAAAATAGGAGTCCCAAATGTCCTATTTATAAAGTTTCAATAGGTGGCTTTTAGAATTTTGAATTAAACCAAGAAAAGATTTTGCTCTCTCTTCCAAGCCATGAAAAACCAACTCTCCTTTAGGCAAAAGGCCTTAAAAAATTCGATCACCTTAGGTCAAGAATCATTCAAAATTTAAACAGGATTCAGACAAGATTTTTCTCTCTCATCTCCATACAAAATTCGAAATTTCCACAAGGGAAATGGAGGAAAAGTCATGAAAAATTACACAGCAGAATTACAAAAAATATTTATCATTAAAGGACTTGTGATGCTATATATAATAAATTAACAACAATCAATTATACCTTCAGAGGAAACCACCAGGAATGCCAGAAGAAGTAAATGAGGGACTTCAACCAACTAACTTTCTCTACTAAACTCCAATTCCCAGATGGTGGAGTGTGTGGACACTCTATCCTTGATCGGTATTCTAGCACGGGTTATCTCCTTCCAATCATTCAGATCTCTAAAGAACTTATTGCTACAGTAATTTGTTCAATAATAACTGCAGGAAAAATCGATAAAAATCGCAAGTGGAATTACAAAAATTTTTCAAGATCGTTAAATAACTCGTGATGCCATATATAATAAATTAGTAATAATCAATTATACCTTCAGAGGAAACACCAAGAATGTCAGAGGAAGATTTTGAAGTGCTTCAACTAACTAGCCTTCTCTGCTATTCTCCAATTCCCAAATAGTAGAGTATATGAGTACCTGGATCCTTGATCAGTATACTAGTACGGCTTGTCTCCTTCCGACTACCTAGATCTCTTTTAAAACTTATTACTACAGTGATTTATGTAAAATAATCCTGCTCATCTGAAAATCTATGGTCTAAAGAGAACTGGAGTGAAAGGAACCCTATTTATAATCTTACATAAGGTGGCCTATTGAACTTTGAATTGGACAAAGAGAAGATTTTCTCTCCCAATTTCCCTAAAAATCCGAATCTCCCTTAGGCCAAAAACCAAGTTAAATTTGGCTACCCTAGGGAGAATTAGGATTCAAAATCCAAATAGGATTTAAACTTGAATTTTGTCTCCTCCAAGAGTCCAAAAACCGATTTTCCTTAGGTCAAAGCTAGGGCTAGATTTGGCCACACTAAGGGAAGGAGGATTCAAAATTCAAATAGGAATAAAACTTAAATTTTCTCTCTTCCATATCCACACAAAAATTGATTCTCTCCCAAAGGATAAGCATAAAGAATTTGGCCACTCTTGTGCAAGGAAGGATTCAAAATTCAAGTAGGATTCAAACTTGAATTTCCTCCCTTCCTCCTCCACAAAAACCAATTTTCCCAAGGGTGGGATTTCCTTCGAAAATTCGGCTAAGTTTTGTGCAAGGAAGGATTCAAAATTTAAATAGGATTCAAACAAGATTTTTTTCTCCCTTATCTACAAGAAAAATCGATTCCATCATATGGATTTATCCATAAGGAATTCAGCTCCCTTTAGGTTTGTGATTCAAAATTTGAATTCAAATTTCAAATTCGAATTTCAAATTCAAATTTCAAACTCTACAAATATTTGAATTTTGAATTTTGAATTTTATCCACATGGATAATTTTCTATAACTCCAATTCAAATTCAAATAAAATTATGGCAACTTTATTTAAAACTCAAATAATTGTGTAATCTCTTATCCAAAACAAAATTCTAATTCAGATAGGAGAGAATTACACTTTAGTCCCGGTCCAATATGTAACCACCAAGTAATATATCTATGTCTCTACTCGAAAGTCAAAGCTCTGGACAGTCAAGATAAACCATTTCTTAAATGGCTTTAAATAACATAATAATCTTAATATGAGTTAGATACTTAGTCTAACTCCATAGGCTATGGACTATAGTTTAGACTACTTACTTTAGAATGTTATCTTCCCGCATACAAAAGTCCATTTTATACAACATTCTAACAGTTTAACTTAAGCAATCAGTGAGCTATATTTACTTATATTTACTTTGACATGTAAATAGAATGAGGACATACAGTAATGTAATGAATAACCTCTAAATATAATTTTCTTATCTAGTTCAAAATAATGAAATACATCAAAATGTCTTTCCCTGCTTAAGGCACTCCTAACAATCTCCCACTTGTCCTAAGCTAGTAGATGTGCCATGTTTCGCATCCCCATCGCCTCAACATGCCTTTCAAAGCTTCTAGCTATTAGGAAATGCCCTAAGCATGAAAGAAATTTTAATTTATTTCATTTATTTTGAACTGGATAATAAAATTATATTTAGAGGTTATTCATTATATTGCTGTTTGTCTTTATTCAATTTACATGTTAAAGTAAATTTAAGCAAATATGGCTCAGTAACTGCTTGTGTTAAATTGTTAAAATATTACATGCAATGGACTTTTATATGCAAGAAGACAATATTCTAAAGTGAACAGTCTAAATTATGGTCCGTAGTCTATGGGGTTAGACCGAGCATCTAACTCATGTTAAGACCATTATGTTGTCTAAAGCCATGGTGGGGATGGTTTGTCTTGATTGCCTGGAGCATTGACTCCTGAGTAGAGACATAGATATGTTGCTTGGTGGTAACATATTAGACCAGGACTAAAGCGTGATTGATCTGCGTAGTCTGCTATGAGTGGATCAGTCTGCTTCTGACGTTCATTATGCAATAACCTTAATCCTGAGTAGATGAACTACTTCATGTATATGACTTGTGTACTTTGATGTTCCAATGGCTAAAGCATCTTAGAGGTAGTAATTTTTCAGAGTGGCGCAGTAGAACAATAAAATTTTTTCAAGATCGTTAAATATCTCATGATGCCATATACAATAAACCAATAACAATTTAAACTCATACCTCAAGGATGCCAATCTGCAGGAGGAAAATGATCGGAGGGCTTCAACCAACTAGCCTTCTCTACTATTCTCTAATTCCTGAATGGCTGAGTGTGTGGACACTCTGAACCTCGATCGGTATGCTAGCACTGCTAGTCTTTTTCCGACCACCCAGATCTCTAAAGAACTTATTGTCACGGTGAGTTATGCAACAATAAGCCTACTCACCTGAGAGTCTATGGTCTGAAAGAACTAGAGTGGCAGGACCTCTATTTATAGACTTACATGAGGTGATCCTCTGAATTTGAATTGGATTAGGAAAAGATTTTCTCCCTTATCCATCCACAAAATCCGAATTTTTCTAGGCCAAATCCCAACTAAAAAATTCAGCCACCTTCAAGATTTTGCATTCAAAATTCAAACAGGATTTTAACTTGAATTTTATCTCACCATTATCCAACCAAAAAAAAAAAATCTGAAAATCTCTTTTAAGATTTCCTTAAAAATTTCGGCCACTAAAGTAGGGAGAGAATCAAAAATTCAAGTAGGATTTTCAAGCTTGAATTTTATCTCATCCTTATCCAAAATAACTGAAAATCTCCTTGGAGATTTAGTCAAAATTTTTGGCAAATACAGGGAGGAGAGAATCCTAATTCAACTAGAATTGAAACTTGAATTTTTCCATGAATCTTATCCACCAAAATTTCAAAAATTCCATGAGTATATTCCTCAAAATTTTCGACCAAGTTAGTTAGGATTGTGATTCAAAATTCAAGTAGGATTCAAATAAGATTTTCTTCTTCATAATCCAACTCAAATTTGAATTCTAGCCTTGTTGAGTTATCGACAAAGAATTCGAATTCCACTTGGACTATGATTCAAAATTTGAATTTCAAATTTCAAATTTCAAAATTCAAATTCAAATTCAAATTTGAATTTCAAATTTAAATTTCAAATTCAAATTTCAAATTCAAAATTCAAAATTCAAAATTCAAAATTCAAATTTCAAATTTCAAAATTCAAATTTCAAAATCCACAAACAGTTGTATTTCAAATTTTTGTTCTCATGGATAATTTTCTACAACTCCAATCCAATCTCAAATAAAATCATGGTAATTTTATTTGGAGTTCGAATAATTGTGCACTCTATTATCCAAAACAAAATCTGAATTCAACCAGAGAGAATCTTGTCCACTATCCTAATCCTATGTCAACACCATCCATGTATAATCAACTAACCAATAGCATACTCAAATCAATTTGCCAATCGTTAAGGAATTATGTAGAGCTAGTAGAGGGACCAATTGGACATATATAGTCGGGCTCCCATGAATCTATATGATCATCATTCTTTACCAAACAAGTCAATCATATGATCTTCATTCTTTACCAAACAAGTCAATCATATGATCACTAATTTCAGAGTCATACCACTATAAACCTGAAACTGAACTCCTAATTATATACCGTATTACGTAAGCCTGTGACAAGCTATTGTCTAATGACCTTGTCATGTATGCAGAACCCTCATATGATATCCATGATCAGCCTTAGGCCAAAGTCCGTTCAATCCTACTGATCAGGCTATCTTAAAGTTCCATTATACTTCCGAATAAGAAAATGATTATTCACCATATGTGAATAAGAAGTCATCTGCCCAGCAGACGACCCAAGGCCTTGTCCATTTTCACATCCAGTATAATGCTTTTAAGAGGATACTCTTAACTCCTAATTAGAGCTATGATTCCAATATTTGTAAACAAACACTTCATCGTATACAAGTCATGCACCCACTGAACCGGTCTATAAGCTTACTATCTCTGAGACGCTTTAGCCATTGGAACATCAAAGCACACAAGTCATATACATGAAGTAGTTCATTCACTCAGGATTAAGGTTACTGCACAATGAACATTAAAAGCAGATTGATCCATTCATAGCAGACTACGTAGATCAATCACGCTTTAGTCCCGGTATAATATGTCACCACCAAGCAACATATCTATGTTTCTACTTGGGAGTCTATGTAGGAAATAAATTGGTAAAAACATATCAGAGTGGCGCAGCAGAACAATAAAAATTTTTTAAGATCGTTAAATATCCCATGATGCCATATACAATAAACCAGCAACAATTTAAACTCATACCTCAAGGACGCCAATCTTGCAGGAGAAGAATGACCGGAGGGCTTCAACCAACTAGCCTTCTCTACTATTCTCCAATTCTCGAATGGCTGAGTGTGTGGGCACTCTGAACCTTGATCGGTATGCTAGCACTGCTAGTCTTCTTCCGACCACCCAGATCTCTAAAGAACTTATTGTCACGGTGAGTTGTGCAACAATAAGCCTGCTCACCTAAGAGTCTGTGGTCTAAGAGAACTGGAGTGGCAAGACCTTTATTTATAGACTTACATGAGGTGATTCGCTGAATTCGAATTGGATTAGGAGAATATTTTCTCCCTTATTCACAACATAAAATCTGAAATTATCCAAGGGAAAATCCCAACAAATTTCGGCCAACATTAGGATTATCCAATTCAAATCTAAATAAGATTTTAACATGAATCTTATCTCCCTTTTTCAACCAAAAAAAATCCAAAAATCCAAGGGGAAAAATCCCAACAAAAATTTCAGCCACTTTTGGATAAGGAAGAATCAAAATTCCACTAGGATTTTCAAGCTTGACTCTTATCTCATCCTTATCCAAAATAACCAAAAATCTCCTAGGAGATCTTCCTCAAATTTTCGGCCATAATCAGGGAGGAGAGAATCCAAATTCAACTTGGATTGAAACTTGAATTTTTCCTTGAACCTTATCCACAAAAAATCTGAAAATCACATGAGGATAATCCTCAAAATTTTCGTCCATTATTGCTAGGATTTGGATTCAAAATTCAAGTAGGAGTCTAACAAAATTTTCCTCTCCATATCCAACTCAAATTCGAATTTCATTCCTTGTGGATTTACCACAAGAAATTCGAATCCCACTTGGACTGTGATTCAAAATTTGAATTTCAAATTTCAAATTTCAAATTTAAATTTCAAATTCGAATTTCAAATTCGAATTTCAAATTCGAATTTCAAATTTCAAATTCCATAAAACAGTTATATTTCAAATTCTTGTTCTCACGGATAATTTTCTACAACTCCAATCTAATCTCAAATAAAATCATGGCAACTTTATTTGAAGTTCGAATAATTGTGTACTCTATTATCCAAAACAAAATCTGAATCCAACCGGAGAGAATCTTGTCAACCATCCTAATCCTATGTCAACACCATCCATGCATAATAAACTAGCCCATAGCATACACAAATCAATTTTGCCAAACGATAAGGAATTATGTGGAGCTAGTAGAGGGACCAATTGGACATATATAATCAGGCTCCCGCAAATCCATATGATCATCATTCTTTACCGAACAACTCAATCATATGATCACTAATTTCAGAGTCACACCACTATAAACCTGAAACTGAACTCCCAATTATATACCGTATTACGTAAGCCTGTGACAAACTATCATCCAATGACCTTGTCATGTACGCAGAACCCTCATATGATATCCATGATCAGCCTTAGGCCAAAGTCTGTTTAATCCTACTGATCAAGCTATCTTAAAGTTCCATTATACTACCGAATAAAGAAAATGATTATTCACCATATGTGAATAAGAAGTCATCCGCCCTACAGACGACCCAAGGGCTTGTCCATTTTCACATTCAGTATAATGCCTTTAACAGGATACACTTAACTCCTCATTAGAGCTATGATTCCGATATCTGTAAACGAACCCTCCATCGTATATAAGTCATGCACCCAACGAACCAGTTTATAAGCTTACTACCTCTGAGACGCTTTAGCCATTGGAATATCAAAGTACACAAGTCATATACATGAAGCTGTCCATCTACTCAGGATTAAGGTTACTACACAATGAATGTCAAAAGCAGATCGATCCACTCAAAGCGGACTTCGTAGATCAATCACGCTTTAGTCCCGGTCTAATATGTCACCACCAAGCAATATATCTATGTCTCTACTTGGGAGTCCAGCTCCAGACAGCCAAGATAAACCGTCCCTTCCAAGTCTTTAGACAACATAATAGTCTTAACATGAGTTAGATGCTCAGTCTAACCCCATAGACTACAAACCATAGTTTAGACTGCTTACTTTAGAGCATTGTCTTCTTGAATACAAAAGTCCATTGCATGCAACATTCTAACAGTTTAACACAAGCAGTCAGGGAGCCATATTTACTTACATTTACTTTAACATGTAAATAAAATGAGGACAGATAGCATTGTAATGAATAACCTATATATATAATTTTATTATCCAGTTCAAAATAAATACATTAAAATGTCTCTAATGCTTAGGGCATTTCCTAACAGTCTATGCTCCAGACAGTCAAGACAAACCGTCCCCACTAAGGCTTTAGACAACATAATAGTCTTAACATGAGTTAGATGCTTGGTCTAATCCCATAGACTACAGACCTTAGTTTAGACTGCTTACTTTAGAACATTGTCTTCTCGCATACAAAAAGTCCATTTCATGCAACGTTCTAACAGTTTTAACATAAGCAGTCAGGGAGCCATATTTGCTTACATTTACTTTAACATGTAAATAGAATGAGGACACACAGTAATGTAATGAATAACCTCCATATATAGTTTTATTATCCAGTTCAAAATAAATACATCAAAATGTCTCTAATGCTTAGGGCATTTCCTAACAATCTCCCACTTACCTTAAGCCAGTAGATGTGCCATGTTACGCATCCCCATCGCCTTTACATGCCTCTCAAAGCTTCTAGCTACCAAAGTCTTAGTAAAGGGTTCGACAATGTTGTCCTCAGACGCGATCTTACATACATCTACTTGTCCTGTCTCCACGTGCCCTCTAATAATGTGATATCTCCAATCTATGTGCTTGGTCCTCTTGTGGTGCCGAGATTCCCTTGTGTT
Source organism: Antiaris toxicaria (assembly GCA_035233585.1). NCBI lineage: Eukaryota > Viridiplantae > Streptophyta > Magnoliopsida > Rosales > Moraceae > Antiaris > Antiaris toxicaria. The sequence goes on from CP141156.1 coordinate 74,538,390, forward strand.
GGCAATAGCTCAAGTGTTATCACAGTAAAGTGTGATAGACTTGTCAACACTCGGAATGACCTCAAGGTCTCTAAAGAACTTGCGAAGCCAAACCGCTTCTTTAGATACCTCAGCCGCAACCACATACTCAGCCTCTACAGTAGAGTCAGCTGTGCAACCTTACTTCACGCTCCTCCACACAATGGCACCTCCTTCGAGCAAGAACACTGATCCTGATGTCGATTTCCTCGAATCCTTGCAAGTCTGGAAGTCTGAGTCCGTGTATCCTACGGGTGTTAGGTCCCCTCCAGAATACACCAGTATATAATCCCTTGTTCTCTTAAGATACTTGAGTATATGTTTTACTACTTGCCAGTGCTTGGTTCTAGGATTCGCTTGATATCGACTCACCATACCTACTGCAAAACCTATGTCCAGACGAGTACAAAGCATAGCGTACATAAGGCTACCCACAACGGATGCATAAGGGACCTTACTCATACGCTTTCTTTCTTCCGATGTCTTTGAACAGTCATCCAATGAAAGAGTTAGACTGGTAATAGAAGGTTGTGAACTTTTCTTTGCCTCTTGTATTACATATTTATCAATTATTTTATCTATGTATGAAGCTTGGTATAACGCTATCATTTTGTTCTTTCGATCTCTGAAGAGACGAATGCCTAGAACATAATTAGCTTCTCCCGAGTCCTTCATGTCAAACTGTTAGTGCAGCCAAAGCTTGACTGATGATAAGTTCCCTACATCATTCCCAATGAGCAGTATGTCATCAGCTTGATTGATGATAAGTTCCCTACATCATTCCCTAAGCAACTTGCAGACTTTTCTTTCTTGGCCTTTTGCCACGAACCCTTTGGGCTGTATCATGTAGATACATTCCTTAAGATGGCCATTCAAGAATGCCGTCTTGACATCCATTTGCCAGATCTCATAATTGAAAGCCACAGTAACGGACAGAAGAATATGGATAGACTTCAGCATAGCAACAGGTGAAAAGGTTTCATCGTAATTGATTCCAGCCTTTTGCGTGTACCCCTTTGCAACCAGTCTAGTTTTGAAAGTTTCCACTCTCAATTTCGCATCCTTCTTTCTTTTGTAGACCCATTTGCATCCAATGGGTTTTATCCCATCTGGCAGATCTACAAGTTCCTAAACAGAGTTAGATTTCATATAATCTATCTCATTGTTCATAGCCTGTTTACAAGATTTAGAATCAACATCATTTATAGCTTCATCATAAGTGATTGGATCATCCTCATGCTCATGAGCCTCAGCCTGGTATACCTCAGCATCATACATGAAGAAATTAGGCTTCTTCGAAACCCTCCCACTACGACGAGCCACCCTAAATTGTTGATCGTCTGCAGGTCTTTCATCGGAACTCGGACTTGCGTCCAAGACCGAAACCTGTGGAGCAGTTCTTTCACCCGACAACTCCTCTAGCACCATTTTGCTTCGAGGCTTAAAGTCATTCATGTGACTTTCCTCCAAGAATGTCGCATGGGTTGAAACAATGAATTTTTGTTCCTTTGGGTTATAGAACAGACCTCCCTTAGTTCTGTTACGGCACGTCCATAGCTACCTCAACTTTAAACTTACTTTCTTTTCTTTTCTCACTTAACTCTCATTTTTATTATTCGCTCTTTCTTTCATATCATATCATTCTGTTCTTTTCTTTTCTTAACTTTTCTTTGCTTTACTTTCTTTTCTTTCATTTCTTTTCTTAACTTCTTAAACTTGAAAATTGTGTCATCATAAAACATTTACTATAGTAAACATTTTACATAATTTAAACTTTATTACTTCATAAACATTTTGTTTCAATACTCTCTTTAAACAGCTCAGCGGAAGACTCATAGTAGTACCATAATCCTCACCCAGTCCCTTGGCACATGCAGATCTCATTCGTCATCCATACCTTGTCTTATCGTCATGCAGGATGCTTACCTGCAATATAAACAAACTTATGAGTGACAGGCTCAGTAGGTTCAAACATACATTCATGACAAAAATAATAACTCATACCTTTTTGGACAGAGCATATCTGGTATCAACTGTGGCATTAGAACATTAACATAACATGTATCATACATTACTTTCAACTTCATACTTAACATATTCTAACATTGAGAACAATCTTAATGTTCTTTAACATAACATAATTTAAACATAGCATACACAATGTATGCTTAACATCATACAAAATATTGCATACACATATCAATTTAAACATAGCATACTAAATGTATGCTTAAACATCACAAATATACTTAAGATTTGTAAGACTGACTTATGCATATCATAACATATACATGCATGTTAGTCTCATTATACTTGTCTACTTTTCATTCATTCATTTTCATTATTCTTTTGTTCTTTCTTTCTTTCATGTCATTCTTTTCTTTTCTTTTCTTTTCTTTCACTGATCTTTACTTGTCTTTTCTTTCATTTTCTTTCTTTCACTTTCTCTTGTGGGCCCATGGTTGGACGTACTTAGTGCGAGCAAACCAATGGGGGAATGGGGGAGCTACCCACCAATCAACCTCACGATCATCTTAATCCACCATGTTTTATGGATGGATTGTAACTACCACGCCTTTTGGGGTAGGGTCAGCCAACTACTGCCCTTTTGGGTAGCACCACATTCTGTGTGGAGGCTATAGACCTGAAAACCTCCCTTGTGAAGGCCGGTATGCCAACCTTAACTTTTCAGTCTTATTATCTTGCTTATCTTTCTCTTTCTTTACTTTATATTTGTGTTCGTTCATTCATTCATTCATTCTTTCATTTTCTTTCCATTCGTTCTTTCGTTCATTTCTTTCTTTCTTTTTCTTTCTTTCATTCATATCATTTCTTTCATTTGCATTTCATCCATCGTTTCTTTCTTTTGTTCTTTTCATTTCTTTCTTTCATTCATCTCTTATCTTTCCTTACTATCTTTCATATGATTCTGACTAGGTGGCATTATCATTGCCTCCTTGGTCTGGAACACCTTACCTAAGCATTTCATATAACACACTTTAGTGTGTTTCATAAGCATTTCATAAATTATTTATTTCTTAACTTAATTTTCATAGTGTGCGTTATGTTAGTCACACTTTAGTGCATATAGCACTCACATATATAACTTTTCATATAACACATAAACATAGACCTAACATGTCAGTTCATGTTGCAGACAAATAAATGCTTGAACTTACAAATACTTTGCTAGCATGTCCTTTCTTGCTTCCTTGGTCCGCAGACATCTCTTCATCGCGTCTGTATCGGATCCCTATAACCAAAATAATAATGGTTATTTTCTATACTTATTTCAGACATAAAACTTAATAAAACGTAAAAATTCTATGTTTAATTTCTCGATTATAAACTTAGTGGTCTAATATCCCATTTTCTACTTTTTTGCTAACTTTTGGCAAAATTACCATTTTGCTCCGAATGTGATTTTTCATCATAACCTTACTTTTCTTTGATTTACAACTTAGTTTTGGCCCTTGGAATCTTAATTAAGCCATTTTAAATCCATTAGGGCCTTTTTCTGTCGTTCTTGAAATTTTTGATCAAAATGACTGCTTTGCCCCTAACGGGTCTTTGGGCCATATCATTTTTATTTTAATGATTAGACTGGATTTTCTAAGCCCAAAAATCATGAAATCATTTTTCTTAAGCCTTTTCGAGCTTTTTCAGCATTAATTGCCGAAATGCTCGGATCACTATTCATCGACCCTCAGGTGGCATTATTCCGACCCTAGGTCGTTAATCCTCTTTTTCAGGCCTAATCACTGAGGGCTCTTGGGTTTCCATCCCGATCACATTTTTACCCTTCAGTTTCTAAAATATCCCTTTGTACTGTTTTGATATTTCGGTAGCATTTCTGCTTAATTTTTGGGCTCCTGGCGTTTAAGAAATGCCTCGAAACCATCTAACCTAATTCTAATCTGTCACGTACTATACTAGAGGCCTATATTTTTACATAAAACTCAACTTTTACGTAAAAATCTTTACATTTTTCACATTTTCTTATTTGACTATTTTTCATACACATAGTCCATTTTTCTTACAATTTCACATGTAAAAGTACATAATTAATACATAATCATTCCAAAACATAAATTTAGGAATGAAGGACCGAAATCACTACTGAAATCGTCCCACCGACGATCAAACGGACCGTTCGGTCTCGCGTGCATAAACTTTGATGCTCCATTTTTTACATTTGAAATTCCGTCTTGAAATTTCGACGCTACGAACGTGTCCGGAACGTCGAAAATTGGCCAACGAGCCATTCTTCAATTTTTGGTCACCGGTCATCGTTGACCGGCGGTGGCGTAGAGAAAGGTGACCACCATCTCATAGATCTCGACATGAGGAACCCATTGATGGCGTCAATTTCACCAATTAAAGCTCCTATTGTCAGAAATCGAGCCTCGAAAGGGCGACGGCGGCGGCGATGTCCGTTCTCTATCGTGCCGGTGTCAATTCGTGAAATTGACTTGGGGCTTTGCTTGGTCGCATCATTTCGAATGTTTCTGGCTGGGCGGTGTCGCTCACTTTTGCCTGGAACAGTGACTTCCACGGCGGTGACAAGGCGGCGACGGCGAAGCTTCGGGCGACGGGATCCGGCGGCTGTTCTGTCGCGTCAGCACACCGTTGGACTTAGCTCGGTGAGAGCTTTCCAACGAGACCGGCAGTGTCAAAAACGGACACCGTTTCTGATAGTTGGTTATTGTTCATTTTCGTGTAGGGGGAAAAAGGGGAAGTGAGATGAAATTATGGGCCCCTTTTTGAAATTTCTGATTTGTCGCCATTATTTATACTTTTTTTGTCAAAAATTTCAACAGAGGCTATCCTAACTAATTTGGGCATGCTGAACCCAAATATATCAGTTTTATTCTCATCCGAGGTCATTTCGACCAGTTTCAGATACTTTAAAATTTCAGTCAAAAATTACTTTTGTACTCAATTAACTAATTTGAGCATACTGATAGGCTATACTGACTAATTTGGGTCTGCTGAACCCAAATTTATCAGTTTCAACTTCATCTGAGTTCATCTTGACTAGTTTTTCGGTATTGCATATTTCCTAGTCAAAATTTACATTTTGTGCTCAATTAACTAATTTGAGCATTCTGATTCCAAATATATCAGTTTTATATCAAGAAAAGGCCATCTTGACCAATTTCTTGATACTGCGTATGACACATATGCGTACACACATAAAATCACTATATTTTTACGTTTTAAACATGAAATTCATCATATACATTCTATGTACCAATTTTCCGAGAATGATGAAATTTCCCGATTGTCACATTATTGTGATAGACCGGAAAATTCCTACAGTGTTAACTAGGATTAAGCTAGGTTTTTCTAAGAATTTTTATGAATAGAATGTAAAACAATACTATGTTTATAAATAAAAGATAAAAGTATTAATGATAATAAATAATTGTTTTAGAGGAATTGAAATCTCCAAAAATAGTTAAAGAATAAAGTTCATGACTGAGAAAGTGATTTCGGATCCAGAAACGAAGAAGGAGATACGAGTAATATATTTGTAAGTACAGACATTTAATTGTCTACTCACGAACTGACTTGCCATAGGATTGTGTTATGATGTGTTGTTGTGGAATTAAGTTACAACATGTTTTATTAAAAGAAATGTTTATGAATGATAAAGAGTTTTTGATTAAGCTCTGTATAAAAGTTGTGCTTTGTGACATGTGATATGTTAATCTAACATGTTCACGAGATTAGAAAATGCAAAAAAAAAAAATTAAAGAAAGTAAAATAAAGAAAAGTTAAGAAAAGCTAAGAAAAGAAAAGAAAGTAAAGTAAAGAAAAGTGAAGAAAAGCTAAGAAAAGAGAAGAAAAGAAAAGAACAGAAGAATAAGAAAGAAAGTAAGAACAATAAGAAGCAAGAAGAAAAATTAAGTAAGCATAATCTGTGTGGTGCCCTCGACCTCGATCCATCGAAACTATTATAATCAAGCTCCTTAGCCGACTGAAATAGCATGTGAACTTAATCGGGTCGCCTAAATTCTTTTCTTTCCTTTAAACCTTTTGTGAAATTTGGAATCATTTTTTTTTTCTTAAATACTTTTTCTTGTTTGTAAACATAACGTAATTAAACTGAACTATGTTTGTCACTTTTAAAAGTACAAACATACTTTATACACAATATATAATTCAACTCTTTTTGCAATACATGTCTTTTCTTTATCCAAATCTCCTCTTTCAACGCTCAACGGAAAACTTGTAGCAGGACCATATCCACAGTGGATTCCTATCCCTTTGACACGCTCGCATCCTGCCGCCATCCAGAAATCGACTGGATAGGTTTCTTACCTGCAACAAACAGGTGAGCTAATAGGCTCAGTAAGTTCAAACATACATAGTAAGAATCATATGGATTCAAAAACATTGAAAACTCAATTTCCTATGAATAGTACTATTCATCCTCATGAATAGACTATTCACCATGAATAGTATTTTTGACTTTTGATCGATGAATAGTAATAGTTACCCTAACTGATTACTATTTACTTTACCCTAACGGGTAACTATTCACATTACTATAACTGGATACTATTCACATCAGCCTAACCGGTTAGTATTCACAAACCCTAACCAAAATCACTATACTTAGCATACTTCGGTTATGATCAGTTATGATTTTTATCATTTTATTGATTGTTCATTCTCTATTTGATTTCTAGTTTAGAGTTCTATTTATGGCAGTACCGATGATTATTAGTGCGTTGACTGGAAGGGTCTAAGGAGCGACCTTAGAACATCGGCCTCCACAGCCCTGATATCCTCGTAGGATCTGAGAAAAACCTCCACCACTATGTTGGAGGGATGGTACGCTTTAGTAGTTTCATTACCATCTAACTTAGTCTAATCTACCACGTACTATAGTAGAGGCCTAATTTTTATGTAAAACTTAACTTTTTACGTAAAAATATTCACATTTCCCATACATTTTCTTTTTCTGATATTTCATTCATTTTACTCTCTTTTTTTCTTTTCTTTTTACGATTTAAGTACAAATTACATATAAATCATTCCAATACATAAATAAGGAATGAAGGGAAATGAAATCGCTACCGAAATCGTCCCGTCGGTGATCGAACGAACCGTTCGATCTCGACCGCGCACACTTATTGTCTCCGTTCTTCACGTTCGGAATCTCGGTTGGAAATTCTGATGCCACGGATGTGTCCAGAACGTCGAAAATAGGCCAACAGGCCACTCTTCATTTTTCAGCCCCTGGGTCGCCGTTGACTGGCATTGACTCCGGTGTTGACCGGTGGTGAACGGTGACGGCGCGAATAACGGAGGTGTCTGCCTTGAAGATCTCGACGAGAGGAGTCTGTTGGTGGTGTCAATTTCACCATTGAAGGCTCCGATCGTCGACAGTCGACCTCGAAAACTTGACACATGGTGGCGGCGTTGAATCTCCACCGTGCTGGGGTTGTTGCCCGAAATTGTTTGAGGGCTTTTGCTCTCCATTGAACTCTGATCATTTTGGTACACCCAGTGTCCCTCAATTCGGTCGGAAACAGTGAGTTTCACGACGGTGACGTTGTGGCTCCGGGTGATGCTATCCAGCGGCCGTTGAGGTGAAATGAGCTATGGGTTTTGTTCTCCTCTTCACCACGAATCTTTTAGGACCGGAATCGTGTCGATCGGAGGTTGGACGACGGAGATACGACCGTTTGAAATTTCCAGCCACCGACTACTTCGGGCGGCACATGCGGCGTTTTCCGGCGTCAGTTCCGTTGATTTGGCCCACTGTTAGACTCAGCTCAGCAAGAGCTTTCCAACGAGACCAGCGGTGTCAAAAACGGACACTGTTTCCAATGGTCGGTCACTGTTCACTTTTAGGATTGTGTGTGGGGAAAAATATAGAAAAGAGAAATTATGGGATCTTTTCTGCAATTTCGACCTTTTATACACTTTTTGTCCACAATTTCAACATGAGCTATCCTAACTAATTTAGGCGTCCTGAATCCAAATATATCAGTTTCGTCTTCATCCAAGATCATTTCGACCAGTTTTTGGTATTGCGAATTTTCGGTCAAAGTTTTCCTTTGTGCTCCATTAACTAATTTGAGCATACTAATAGGCCATACTGACTAATTTGGGCATGCTAAACCCAAATTTATCAGTTTCATCTTCATCCGAGGTCATCTTGACCAGTTTTTCGGTACTGTATATTTCCCGGTCAAAATTTACTTTTCATGCTCAATTGACTAATTTGAGCATGCTAAATCTAAATATATCAATTTTAAGTCAAGAAGAGGTCATCTAAAACAACTTCTCGATACTGTGTATAACACACACATGCACTCGCGTCTAAAATCACTACTATCAGTATTTTATCTTTTTGTGCACTCAACTTACCCTGAGTCACCTACTAGGGTTTACAGTTCACTATTTTTCCCCAGCTCAATTCGGCATGCTTTTACATCACCGAATTCTTAATTTGTAATATCGGTAGAATATTTTATCTCGTTCTACACAATATTAATCATACATTTCACATTTTAAACATGAAATTTATCATGTTTATGCAATTTACCATATTCTGTGAACAGTAAAATTTCCTGGTTATTACATTTACCTCTCCTTATAAAATTTTTGTCCTTGAAAATTTAGCACAAGTGAGGGTACAACATTCTCGTTTCATCTTTTCGAGTAAAATCTGAACAAGTTGCTCTTCATATGTTAGATCCTCCTGAATCTGAATCGATTCGTAACTCAATACATGAGATAAATTCGATACCTATTTCCTTAGCATAAATTCGTGAAAAACACTATGTATTGCTGACAGTTCTGAAGGTAGTACCAATTTATAGGTAACATTTTCAACACGTTCAAAAATTTCATAGGGTCCAATCCATCTTGGACTAAATTTTCTTTTCTTACCGAACACATTATTCCCTTCAATTGGAATACATTTAAAGAATATGAAATCCCTTTCATTAAACTCTAGGGATCTTCGGCGTTTATCTGCATAATTCTTCTGCCGACTATGTGCTCTGCCGACTATCGTTGTATTTTCACAATTACACCCGATGTTTCTTATACGAAATCGGTCTTGTGCCACTGTTTCTCTCGCAGGTCATACCAATAGGTAAGCGATCTGCACTTTCATCCATATAAAGCTTCACAGGGTACCATTTCTATAGAAGCTTGATAGCTGTTGTTATACGAGAATTTCCTCTAACAGTAACTTTTCGTTCCAATTCTTAGAAAATCCATGACTTAGACACGAAACATGTCTTCTAGTGTCCAAGTAATTCGCTCAGATTGATCTTCGTTTAGGGATGAAAAGTCATACTAAGACGCAATTTCGTTCCCATGACACCTTGTACACGCTTCCAAAAATTCGAAGTGAATTGGACATCTAAATCGAATATGAAAAACTTGAAATACAATGTTATCGAACAACATGGTTTACATAGAAATTCACTAACTTTTCCAGTGAAAAGTCATTTTCACTGCTATGACTCTTGCTGTTTTCATCAATCTATCCACCATAATTCAGATGGCGTTATACCCCTCTTAGGTCCTTGATAATTCCACTACAAAATTCATTGTAATATGTTCGCACTTACGTTCGGGAACTTCCAATGATTCCAGTTTTCTACTTGGATGTTTTGTTTAGTCTTGATCTTCTGACAGACATGCATCGATTCACAAATTTTTTTTTTCACTCTCATTCGTCGTCTCTCTCCACCAGAATTAAAATTTTAATTTCTGGTATACTTTACTCATTCTGAAATGCACTGAATATGGCATTTTATGGGCTTTTGCCATACTTTACCTCATTAATCCTTCATTAGTTGGAATATGAATTCCTCTTTAATGGAGGATCATTCCACCCTTGGAAATCCCTTCTTGATAACTTATTAGATTTGTTCTTGCTTCAGAGCCCTTTTAATGTCTTCGAATAGCGATGACTCTGGTTGGAGTACAGCTAACCTTTCGGGTATCAGCTCCAACTCCAATGAGTGTATCTCTTATCATAATTGTTTTGCTTGTTTTTCTTTTGGCTACTGGTACGGAACAGTAGACTTTTTGCTTAAGGCATCCATCACACGGTTGATTGATCTTTTTCTGGGTGGTATAGGATCTCACAGTTGTAATCCTTCACCAACTCCAACATTCTCTTTGCCACATATTCAGATTCTCTTTCGATGCATCGTAATATATCACAAATTTCTCCCTTTTTGTGAGAAGCGTGTGAATTGGCACGCTTGTTAGTCAAATTTTTCAACTCTCGAAAACTCTTTTTACATTCTTTAGTCTACTCGTATTACCTCTCATCGCGCGTAAAAGCCGTAAGAGGTACTGTCAGTCGTGCAAACTTTTCCACAAGTCTTCTATAGTTGCCAGCCAAACCTAAGAAATTCCGTATTCCCATTACAGTCTTAGGAGTAGGCAATTCGTTAGTCGTCTCCCCTTGACAGGATCTACGACGATTCCTTATTTGGAGACTACGTGTCTGAGAAAATACACTTTATCTAGCCAAAATTCACACTTGGAGAATTTTGCATAGGATTAGTGCTGTCTCATAATGTGCAGAGCAGTTCTCAAATGCTCTTCATACTCCTTATGAGTCTATGAATATATAAGTATGTCATCGATAAACACAATGACAACTTACCTAGGAATACCTTGAACACTTAGTTGATGGTATTCTAATCATAAATCAGTCTTAGAGAATACTGCCACACCTTTGAAAATGGTTGCAGTTCTTTGCATGAGCTCAATTTCAAAGGAAATTTCTTGTTCAGGCGACAATTCAAGTAATTCCTCGAAGAAAAATGTCAAGAAATTCTTAGACCATAAGAACATTTTCTGGTTGAAACTTCTGTTCCTCTATTACATCTGCCATATAGGCCAAATATCCAATTCAATCATTGGACATTAGCTTACTCGCACTTCACGAGCTAATTATCATCTTCCTCGATTTACGTGATGAATCCATATATTCAAAGCTTTCTTCGTCGTCTAGTCGAAACACTATCTTTCGATTCTAGTAATCGGTCGTGATTTGACATTTCCCCTAAGAAATCCATTCCTAGGATTACGTCACAACCAACTAACTTTATAACAATCGATTCTGCCACTATGTTTGACGTTCCTACTTTCGCATCCTCCTTAGTGTATGCCAAGACACTAGCATTGGCACGTGGCATGCGTTCTTGTCTTTCCAGTACTACCAATGATCTTTCAAATCTAGTCTATAACACATGGCCTTGGGACGTTGTTGCTGTGGTTAAAACGGTTCCTGTGTATTCTACTGATTTGTGGGTCAGTTTCTGGCATAATGGCCTTCTTTTCCCACATTAGTAACATGCACTGAGATTAATTCAGTATTATGGCCAGTGCCTCATCTCACTTGTAGCGCAATTGGATACATTTGATCCTATATTATTGGTCAGCTTCCTTTGCTGCCTTCTGTTATCGCAGGTTAGGTTTTCATTTTCCCGGAAAATTTTCCTTTTCCTTTATTCTACGACTATAGGCCTGGAGTGTTAAACTGTCCTGGCCTAACATTTTGATTAGGTTTACTGCTTTGGCCAATTTAGGTTCCAACTTGGGAAAAATTTAGTCAAAGTCCTTTCCCTCTTCCAGGTTTCTCAGACTTTTTCTCTTTTTTCTTTCTATCTAGCCCGCTGGTATTTAACCTGCCGAGCGCGACTGACACAGTCTGTCACTGAAGGTGGTGGTATTGGACCACTATCCACCAAAACAAAGATCTCTGGTCGGAACATTCCAATCATTCTGTATCTTTTCCCTCTAAATAATTACCATGTAAGGGTATCATTTGGACAATTGATCAATTTTCGATGCTCTTCATTCACTGATACATTTCCTTGCTTTAATACGGCAAACCTTTTTTCCGTTACGGTTTCCGTGATGTAGGATCATAATATATCTAACGAAATTCAACCAGAAATTCATTCTAGTTCATAGTAGTCTCATCTCTTCTCATTCTGACAATGTTTTATCAGAACTTAGCCTCCTTCATCAGAACAAAGGATGTACGTAGAACCTTCTCCTAGCTCTATCAAGTTTATGGAGTCTCAAATCATCTATATAGGGGAAAATCATTCCTCTGCTTTCAAAAGATCTATAGAGCCCTCAAACTCTTGAGGTTTTATTCTACGGAATCACTCATATAATAGCTCTTGATTTACTATTGACCGTATTTCTTGTATCCTTTCAGGAACAGCGATAATGTACTACCTATTCAACTGTAAGGGCCAGTGGTGGCTGAACCTCCTCAGCACCCTGCCTAGGTTCTATCTCATCTAAACGCCGTCTTAATTTAGTGTTTTCTTGCATCTAGACCTCTAAAAGGCCTTATAATTTCTCCACCCTTTTTGACAGGGTAAGACATTCACTCATACTTTCTTGACCATATGTATTCACCATATTTTCTATTTCCCTATAATCGTTTGAAAATCAATCATTAGATTTTCAATGTATATATATATTTCACAAAATTTTTAAGATTTCCTTAAATTCAAAGAAATCTTAATGCCATATCATCGTAAGGCATTATTATAACTCGTTTTATAACGTTCACATACATATCAATATTAAGGCCTTGTATATACAACAGCCTCTTTTACATTTAGTATATATATACACATATGTACCCCTCTACATTTTAGTCACTCTATCGATCCGGTTTCAAAGGGAAATTCCTTTGGATCTTCTTTCTCTTCATCCAGACCATTTCTAGTGCAATAAATGCACATGGCCCATTTATCGTATATTATGCCTTTTCATATAGGATAAAACAACAAAACTCATTATATTATATCAACACATTTTGATAGTTCATAATAATTCATCACACACATGTCACTACATACACATGTCATTACATAACATTTCAATATAACATAAAGGATATATATATAGCTTAATACATCTACTTTTCCTGGTCTACAAGAAACTTTTACGGGTCCTCTTCTTCCTTGGCTAGATCGTTCACTTATAGACATTCTTGGATCTAGGTTCGTCTTGTCTTTTGTTCCATTGTGAATTCCACGCAAATTGGAGGGGATTCATCAGTTCCTCGAAGCGCACAGCATACGATAGAACTATGTCATAGGACATCGACTGCAGTTTCTCAGTTCGATGAACTAATTCCCGTATGTTCGCAACTCTAAGGAACTTAGGAGATGTTAGAAGTGACACCTTGCTTGCCCTTGAGGAATTGGGACTGATGCTAAACTCTTTCCGAAAGAAGATTTACTTAATCGTGGCATGGCGAAACTTGATCCAGTTAAGCGCTACTCCTGGTTACAAAAATCCCAATACACACAAGAGTATTTCCCTGAAAAGCATTGTCAACAGCCAACAAGACCCATTTTCTGGACCAATGTCGCACAGCCAAAAAATCATTTCAATGGCGTGACACTAATCCTGCCTTCCTATGAAATTTTGAAAGACTGTTTGGCACTCAAAGTTCTCTGGGTAGCTAACATTGGAGTTCTATACAACTCGATGGCAATCTTTATTTCTTCTCGGAGCAGTCTTCTTTATTCATTCTCTAGTACTGTACGATCATAATCATGTTAATTCTCTATCTTGAACTCCGTATAGCTGTATCGTGGTAGTCCACTAGCATTATACAATCGTGAGACCACATTCATTGATCTCGTCATCTCATTTCATCTAAGTCGTTTATTTTCCTATAAATAAACAACTAATAATTCAAAACAAGGCTAACTTACTTGGATAGACGAGTAGGTTGCGTCTCGTGCCAGGAGGGATATGGTCAAGCTCACTCTGATACCACCTGTGGCGCCCCCGACCTCGGTCCACTGAAACTATTACAATCAAGCTCCTTAGCCGACTGAAATAGCTTGTGAACTTCATCGGGTCGCCTAAATTCTTTTGTTTCCTTTAAACCCTTTGTGAAATTTAAAATCATTTTTTTTTCTCAAATACTTTTTCTTGTTTATAAACATAACGTAATTAAACTGAACTATGTTTGTCACTTTTAAAAGTACAAACATACTTTATACACAATATATAATTCAACTCTTTTTGTAATACATGTCTTTTCTTTATTCAAATCTCCTCTTTCAATGCTCAGTGGAAAACTTGTAGCAGGACCATATCCACAATGGATTCCCTATCCCTTTGACACGCTCGCATCCTACCGCCATCTAGAAATCTACTAGACAGGTTTCTTACCTGTAACATGGACAAACTGGTGAGCTAACAGGCTCAGTAAGTTCATACATACTTAGTAAGAATCATACGGATTCAAAAAATTGAAAACTCAATTTGTTAGGAAATGCCCTAAGTATTAGAGACATTTTGATGTATTCATTTTTGAACTGGATAATAAAATTATACTTAGAGGTTATTCATTACATTGCTATCTGTCCTCGTCTTATTTACATGTTAAAGTAAATGTAAGCAAATATGGCTCACTGACTGCTTGTGTTAAAACTGTTAGAACGTTGCATGCAATGGATTTTTGTATGCGAGAAGACAATGTTCTAAAGTTAGCAGTCTAAACTATGGTCTGTAGTCTATGGGGTTAGACCGAGCATCTAACTCATGTTAAGACTATTATGTTGTCTAAAGCCTTGGAGGGGACGGTCTGTCTTGACTGTCTGGAGCTGGACTCCCAAGTAGAGACATGGATATGTTGCTTGATGGTGACATATTAGACCGGGACTAAAGCGTGATTGATCTACGTAGTCCGCTATGAGTGGATCAATCTGCTTTTGACGTTCATTGTGCAATAACCTTAATCCTGAGTAAATGAACTACTTCATGTATATGACTTGTGTACTTTGATGTTCCAATGGCTAAAGCGTCTCAGAGGTAGTAAGCTTATAGACCGGTTCGTTGGGTGCATGACTTGTATACGATGAAGGGTTTGTTTGTAGATATCGGAATCATAGCTCTGAGGAGTTAAAGGTATCCTCTTAAAGGCATTATACTGAATGTGAGAATGGACAAGGCCTTGGGTCGTCTGCTGGGCGGATGACTTCTTATTCACATATGGTGAATAATCATTTTCTTAATTCGGTAGTATAATGGAACTTTAAGATAGCCTGATCGGTAGGATTAAACGGACTTTGACCTAAGGCTGATCATGGATAGCATATGAGGGTTTTGCATATATGACAAGGTCATTGGATGGTAGCTCGTCACAGGCTTACGTAATACGGTATATAATTGGGAGTTCAGTTTCAGGTTTATAGTGGTGTGACTCTGAAATTAGTGATCATATGATTGAGTTGTTCGGTACAGAATGATGATCATATGGAATCACGGGAGCCCGATTATATATGTCCAATCAGTCCCTCTACTAGCTCCACATAATTCCTTAACGTTTGGCAAATTGATTTGTGTATGCTATAGGCTAGTTTATTATGCATGGATGGTGATGACACAGGATTAGGATGGTAGACAAGATTCTCTCCGGTTGGATTCAGATTTTGTTTTGGATAATAGAGTACACAATTATTCGAACTCCAAATAAAGTTGCCATGATTTTATTTGAGATTGGATTGGAGTTGTAGAAAATTATCCATGAGAACAAGAATATGAAACACAACCGTTTTGTGGAATTTGAAATTTGAATTTTGAAATTTGAAATTTGAATTTTGAAATTTGAAATTTGAATTTTGAATTTGAAATTTGAATTTGAAATTTGAATTTGAAATTCGAATTTCAAATTTGAATTTGAAATTTAAATTTGAAATTTGAAATTTGAAATTTGAAATTTGAATTTGAAATTTGAATTTGAAATTTGAAATTCAAATTTTGAATCACAGTCCAAGTAGGATTCGAATTTGTTGTGGAAAATCCACAAGGTTTGAAATTCGAATTTGAGTTGGATTTGGAGAGGATAATCTTGTTAGAATCCTACTTGAATTTTGAATCAAAATCCCAACAAAAGTGGGCGAATTTTTTGAGGATAATCCTCAATGGAAAATTTGGTTTTTGTAGATAAGATTCAAGGGAAAATTCAAGTTTCAGTCCTAGTTGAATATGGATTCTCTCCCTCCCTAAAAGTGGCCAAAATTTTGGAGGCTTTATCCTAGGAAATTCGGTTATTTTTGGATAAGGTTGAGATGAGATTTAGCTTGAAAAATCCTAGTGGAATTTTGATTCTTCCTTATCCTAAAAGTGGCCGAAAATTTGGAGAAGATTTTCTCCTAAAGATTTCAGATTTTTTGGTTGAAAAAGGGAGATAAAATTCTAGTTAAAATCTTGTTTAGATTTGGATTGGATTTGTCCTAGGAAAACCGAATTTAATTGTGGAGATTCTCCCTTGGAAAATTCAGATTTTTTGGTTTGGATAAGGGAGAAAATCTTTTCCTAGTCCAATTCGAATTCAGAGAATCACCTCATGCAGGTCTATAAATAGAGGTCCTGCCACTCCAGTTCTCTCAAACCACAGACTCTCAGGTGAGCAGGCTTATTGTTGCACAGCTCATCGTGACAATAAAGTTCTTTAGAGATCTGGGTGGTCGGAAGAAGACTAGCAGTGCTAGCATACCGATCGAGGTTCAGAGAGCCCACACACTCAGCCATTCGGGAATTGGAGAATAGTAGAGAAGGCTAGTTGGTTGAAGCCTCCGGTCACTCTCCTCCTGTTCATTGGCGTCCTTGAGGTATGAGTTTTAATTGTTGTTGATTTATTGTATATGGCATCATGAGATATTTAACGATCTAAAAATTTTTATTGTTCCGCTGCGCCACTCTGATACGTTTTTACCGGTTAATTTTCCTACAATTGGTATCAGAGACATCTCATGACTATGCCATGTATATAAATTAGACAATTACTTAGTCTTTTTATTTATGTATGGATTTGATATTTAGAGAGTGGCATTCTAGGGTTCCTTTATGTTGTTATCATGTATTATGTATAAAGTATGTGGTTATTTTAATTTTTGAATTATTATAAGCATGCTTGTTTATACAGGTTATGGTTCCTTGGAATTTTTTATGTAACCATGGGAGCAGTTTATTAACACTGTGTTTTTCCCATGGATTTTAATTCTTATCTCTTAGATTTTTTATGGTTAGAATTTTTGTACACCGGAAACGGTTTAGGAAATTTTATGTAATTATTCTTGGAGGAGATTGAAGATTGAAGACCGTAATTTATTTTTCCCAAAAGATAAATTTGATTTAAAGGTTGAAATTTTGATTGTGTGGAAAATTTCAATTTAATTGGGATTCAAATTAATTTTTGGAGATCCTAATAGGTAAATTGGAAAATGGCACGAAAATCGAGACACGACCCCTCAGGATAGGCCGAAAAAACTTGGTGGGGCTGCAGCCCCTGCCCTCGGGCAGGATGGGGCTGCCGAAAAAACTTGGTGGGGCTGCAGCCCCTGCCCTCGGGCAGGATGGGGCTGCGGCAGCCCCTGTGCAGGCCCACACCACCCACGGCCGCAGGCTCTGCCTGCAGCCAGGGATGGCCGTGGCCTGCCCAAGCCTGGCCGCAGCCGGGCGTGCAGCCACTGGCTGCAGGCGCTGCCTGCAGCCTGCCGGCTGCTGGCGCTGCCTGCAGCCTGTCGGCTGCTGCGCCCAGTCTGGGCGTGCAGCCTGGCACTGCAGGCTTGGCCTGCAGCCCGGCAGGGCTGCACAAGGGGCGGCCGTGGGCTGCACAAGGGGCGGCTGTGGGCTGCCAGCCCCTCCGGGGTTGGTGGCTGCCCACGGCGGCTGCCGCCTTCACGGGCGGCGGTGCGGCGGTCCAAAATTTGAAAATTTTGATTTTTAAATTTGAGATTTAATTTTAAATCATGTTTAAAAATATGTAATTGAAAATTTGAAATTTTTGAATTACATATTATTACACATGATGATTAAAATTGTTTAAAATTTGAATTAGAAATTTAAATTTGAAATTCGAATTTGGAGTTTGAATTTGAAATTTAAATTTTTGGAAATTTAAATTTTAAATAATTCTTGGGATGAGAAATAAATGGAGAGGCTACATAAAGATGGATACAAGAAGACGGAACAAAATTCAAGACCCAAAGAATGCTTTGGATGGAATTTTGTAATCTTTATTTTCTTTGTTCTAGGATGGAACCATAGCTTGGTTATTCTGTCAATTATTTTTTCTGTGATATGTCATGGATGTATAAATATGTATTGATGGATGTTTTGTATGCATATTTGATAACATGTCATATAGGATAGGTGAGTGCCGCTCATACTATATTGATCATACATAATTTGTCAAAACTTGCATGTTTTTCAAAATATTGAGTGGGAGAGGGTTTCAAACAAAACCCACGGCCTCCATTGTTGATCCATATGTGAAAGCATGGTAACGCCTCGCGTCAGTTCTGACCTGACCACACCCCTCGGTAGGTGTTTACCGCCGCCGGTATACTAGATTGGATCTCCTATGTGGAAAACGTGTTCGGGTGCGATCCTATTCATGACCACCCCTTGGTGGCTTGGTAGGACGTGGATCGGGCTACGTAAACAATGGTTATACACTCAAGACTCGTTTAGTTATTAACCTTCCCTAGAAGCTCTGTTAACTAAACTAGTGGCCAAATAAGCGGTTATTAATATATGTCTTAACCTTGGAGGATTTAAGGTAACATATATTAATTGGACGGGGTCCATGTTCCGGCTATTTGTTCTCATGACCACCCCTCGGTGGCTTGGGGCAATAGGTGCTGAGAATTACCGTTGCAATGCTACATTTTTTTTCAAGTTTCATGTAGGAACATACTTGTATGTTTTATTTGCTAAATTATCTGCATATTTGCTTGGGCTTTGTAATGATGTCTAGTATAATTTTATTTCAGTTCAAAATGTCACCGACACCCCTCATTTCGATACTTACTGAAAATAAGTTGAATGGCGACAATTATAAAGATTGGAAAAGAAATCTATTAATAGTTCTCAGCTGCGACAGACACAAGTTCGTACTGGACGAACCATGCCCACCTGGGCCCAAACCTGACACACCACTTGAGGAGGTCCCGGTTGCCTATAATCGTTGGAGAGAATCCAATGAGATAGCTCGATGCTACATCCTTGCTAGCATGACGAGTGCTTTACAAAAGCAGCATGAGACTTATCAAGTTGCTGGGAAGATCATGGAAAATCTGGAGGACATGTTCGGAGGCCAAGAAAAATTGGCTCGACAGTCTACAATCACCAGCATTATGAACTCCAAGCAAAAGGCGGGTGCTCCGGTGAAGGACCATATGATCACTCTAATGGGATTCTTCGCTGAGGCTGCCGAGAATGGTGCTGAGTTAGACTACAACACCCAGATCGAGATGGTGTTCAAGACTCTGTCTAAAGATTTTGTGGGGTTTAAGGCCGCATACAATCTGGCGACAAAGGAGTTAGGACTTACCGAGCTCATGAAGCAACTACAGGCTTATGAGTGGATGATCAGGGATGAGGATGTGGTCCGACCTAAAGGAGAGGCCAATTTGGCGGAATCTTCCAATCCCTCACGGAAGAGGAAGAGGCCAAATAAGAAGCAAGTGGCTTCCAGTTCTTCTAATCCTCCTGTCTCGGACGGGAAGAAGAAGAAGAAGAACAAGAAGTCAAAGGACCCTAAAAAGTCCAAATGCTTCCACTGTGGGAAGGTAGGTCACTTCAAGAAGGCTTGCCGGGAATTCCTAGCCTCCAAGGGCAAGGAAGGTAAGGAACTTCATTACTTAGAAGCATGTTTGGTGGAAGAATCGAAAGACACATGGGTCATTGATTCGGGTGCCACTAATCATGTTTGTGTTTCTATGCAGGGGTTCGTGGAAACGAGAAGTCTACATGATAGGAGCCTCTCGTTGCGGACTGGAGATGGTAGCTTTGTGGTGGCTGAGGCAGTGGGAGACGTTCATCTTTATTTTGATCAATTTAGGTTTATTTTATTGAAAGACTGTTTTTATGTTCCTAATTTTAGGAGGAACCTTATATTGGTAGCTTGTTTAATAAAGGATTCTTATTCAGTTTCTTTTAGTAAAAGAGTTGATATTCGTAGAAATAAGTCTTTTATCTGTTCTGGATGGATGGATGGAAACCTATATTTGATCAGACCAAAGATGTACTCACTGCTTGACACTGAATTAATTGATAACTCTAAAAGGTTGAAAGTTTCTCACTCTGACAAGGCGTATCTTTGGCATTTAAGACTTGGTCATATTAATCAGGATAGGATTCAAAGATTGGTGAAAGACGGTCCTCTGGAATCTCTGGAGGAGGTACGACTTCCCCAATGTGAGTCTTGTCTAGAGGGTAAGATGACTAAGAGGTCTTTTGGAGCTAAGGGTACAAGGGCACAGGAGCTCTTAGAAATTGTGCACACTGACGTATGTGGCCCCATGAACGTCACAGCACGAGGAGGGTTCGAGTACTATGTCTCTTTCATAGATGATTACTCGAGGTATGGATATGTGTATCTGATGCACCGCAAGAGCGAAACCTTTGACAAGTTCAAAGAGTATCGTGCGGAAGTGGAAAAGCAATTGGATAAATCCATAAAGACACTTCGATCTGATCGAGGTGGCGAATACCTCTCTGATGAATTTCTAGGACATCTTGTAGAGAACGGGATTTTATCCCAATTGACTGCACCTGGTACTCCACAACAGAATGGTGTAGCCGAAAGGAGAAACAGGACCTTATTGGATATGGTACGGTCCATGATGAGTTACTCAACGCTGCCATTATCATTTTGGGGACATGCTTTACAAACGGCGTGCTATATTCTGAACCAGGTTCCGAGCAAATCAATTCCTAGAACTCCGTATGAATTGTGGCGTGGCAGGAAGCCCTCCCTTGGACATATGAGAATATGGGGCTGCCCGGCACATGTACTGGATGGGGATGCGAAGAAGTTGGAACCAAGATCAGAATTGTGCATGTTTGTAGGGTATCCAAAGGGAACTAAAGGAGGTCTGTTCTATAACCCGAAGGAACAAAAGGTCATTGTCTCAACCCATGCGACATTCTTGGAGGAAAGTCACATGAATGACTTTAAGCCTCGAAGCAAAGTGGTGCTAGAGGAGTTATCGGGTGAAAGAACTGCTCCACAGATTTCGGTCTTGGACGCAAGTCCAAGTTCCAGTGAAAGACCTGCAGACGATCAACAATTTAGGGTGCCTCGTCGTAGTGGGAGGGTTTCTAAGAAACCTAATTTCTTTATGTATGATGCTGAGGTATACCAGGCCGAGGCTCATGAGCATGAAGAAGATCCGGTCACATATGATGAAGCTATAAAGGATGTTGATTCTAGATCTTGGAAACAGGCTATGAACAGTGAGATGGATTCTATGAAATCCAACTCTGTTTGGGAACTTGTAGATTTGCCGGATGGGATAAAACCCATTGGATGCAAATGGGTCTACAAAAGAAAGAAGGATGCGGAAGGGAGAGTGGAAACTTTCAAAGCTAGACTGGTTGCAAAGGGATACACGCAAAAGGCTGGAATCGATTATGAGGAAACCTTTTCGCCTGTTGCTATGCTGAAGTCTATCCGTATTCTTCTGTCCATTGCTGTGGCTCTCGATTACGAGATCTGGCAAATGGATGTCAAGACGGCATTCTTGAATGGCCATCTTGAAGAGTGTATCTATATGATACAGCCCGAAGGGTTCGTAGCAAAAGGCCAAGATAGGAAAGTCTGCAAGTTGCTTAGATCCATTTATGGATTAAAGCAGGCATCCCGCTCATGGAACCAGAGGTTTGATCAAGCGATTAAGACATTTGGTTTTGAGTAGAACGTTGATGAACCTTGTGTTTATAAACGTATTAAGGAAGGAAAAGTGGTCTTTTTGATACTCTATGTCGATGATATACTACTCATTGGGAATGATGTAGGGAACTTATCATCGGTCAAGCTTTGGTTACACCAACAGTTTGACATGAAGGACTTGGGAGAAGCTAATTATGTTCTAGGCATTCGTCTCTTCAGAGATCGAAAGAACAAAATGATAGCGTTATCCCAAGCTTCATACATAGATAAAATAATTGACAAATATGCAATGCTAGAGGCAAAGAAAGGCTCACAACCTTCTATTGCCGGTTTAACTCTTTCATTGGATGACTGTCCCAAGACATCGGAAGAAAGAGAGTGTATGAGTAAGGTCCCTTATGCATCCGCTGTGGGTAGCCTTATGTACGCTATACTTTGCACTCGCCCGGACATATGTTTTGCAGTAGGTATGGTGAGTCGATATCAAGCGAATCCTGGAACCAAGCACTGGCAAGCAGTAAAGCATATACTCAAGTATCTTAAGAGAACGAGGGATTATATGCTAGTGTATTCTGGAGGGGACCTAACACCCGTAGGATACACGGACTCAGACTTCCAGACTTGTAAGGATTCGAGGAAATCGACATCTGGATCAGTGTTTTTACTCGGAGGAGGCGCCATTGTGTGGAGGAGCGTGAAGCAGGGCTGCACAGCTGACTCTACTATGGAGGCTGAGTATGTGGCTGCGGCTGAGGCATCTAAAGAAGCGATTTGGCTCCGCAAGTTCTTTAGAGACCTTGAGGTCATTCCGGGTGTTGACAAGCCTATCACACTTTACTGTGATAATACAGGGGCTATTGCCAACACAAGGGAATCTCGACACCACAAGAGGACCAAGCACATCGATCGGAGGTATCACATTATTAGAGGGCATGTGGAGACAGGACAAGTGGATGTATGTAAGATCGCGTCTGAAGACAACATCGCTGATCCCTTTACTAAGACTTTGGTAGCTAGAAGCTTTGAGAGGCATGTAGAGGCGATGGGGATGCGTAACATGGCACATCTGCTGGCTTAGGGCAAGTGGGAGATTGTTAGGAAATGCCCTAAGTATTAGAGACATTTTGATGTATTCATTTTTGAACTGGATAATAAAATTATACTTAGAGGTTATTCATTACATTGCTATCTGTCCTCGTCTTATTTACATGTTAAAGTAAATGTAAGCAAATATGGCTCACTGACTGCTTGTGTTAAAACTGTTAGAACGTTGCATGCAATGGATTTTTGTATGCGAGAAGACAATGTTCTAAAGTTAGCAGTCTAAACTATGGTCTGTAGTCTATGGGGTTAGACCGAGCATCTAACTCATGTTAAGACTATTATGTTGTCTAAAGCCTTGGAGGGGACGGTCTGTCTTGACTGTCTGGAGCTGGACTCCCAAGTAGAGACATGGATATGTTGCTTGATGGTGACATATTAGACCGGGACTAAAGCGTGATTGATCTACGTAATCCGCTATGAGTGGATCAATCTGCTTTTGACGTTCATTGTGCAATAACCTTAATCCTGAGTAAATGAACTACTTCATGTATATGACTTGTGTACTTTGATGTTCCAATGGCTAAAGCGTCTCAGAGGTAGTAAGCTTATAGACCGGTTCGTTGGGTGCATGACTTGTATACGATGAAGGGTTTGTTTGCAGATATCGGAATCATAGCTCTGAGGAGTTAAAGGTATCCTCTTAAAGGCATTATACTGAATGTGAGAATGGACAAGGCCTTGGGTCGTCTGCTGGGCGGATGACTTCTTATTCACATATGGTGAATAATCATTTTCTTAATTCGGTAGTATAATGGAACTTTAAGATAGCCTGATCGGTACGATTAAAAAGACTTTGACCTAAGGCTGATCATGGATATCATATGAGGGTTTTGCATATATGACAAGGTCATTGGATGGTAGCTCGTCACAGGCTTACGTAATACGGTATATAATTAGGAGTTCAGTTTCAGGTTTATAGTGGTGTGACTCTGAAATTAGTGATCATATGATTGAGTTGTTCGGTACAGAATGATGATCATATGGAATCACGAGAGCCCGATTATATATGTCCAATCAGTCCCTCTACTAGCTCCACATAATTCCTTAACGTTTGGCAAATTGATTTGTGTATGCTATAGGCTAGTTTATTATGCATGGATGGTGATGATACAGGATTAGGATGGTAGACAAGGTTCTCTCCGGTTGGATTCAGATTTTGTTTTGGATAATAGAGTACACAATTATTCGAACTCCAAATAAAGTTGCCATGATTTTATTTGAGATTGGATTGGAGTTGTAGAAAATTATCCATGAGAACAAGAATATGAAACACAACCGTTTTGTGGAATTTGAAATTTGAATTTTGAAATTTGAAATTTGAAATTTGAAATTTGAATTTTGAATTTTGAATTTGAAATTTGAATTTGAAATTCGAATTTGAAATTTGAATTTGAAATTTAAATTTGAAATTTGAAATTTGAAATTTGAAATTTGAAATTTGAATTTGAAATTTGAATTTGAAATTTGAAATTCAAATTTTGAATCACAGTCCAAGTAGGATTCGAATTTGTTGTGGAAAATCCACAAGGTTTGAAATTCGAATTTGAGTTGGATTTGGAGAGGATAATCTTGTTAGAATCCTACTTGAATTTTGAATCAAAATCCCAACAAAAGTGGGCGAATTTTTTGAGGATAATCCTTAATGGAAAATTTGGTTTTTGTAGATAAGATTCAAGGGAAAATTCAAGTTTCAATCCTAGTTGAATATGGATTCTCTCCCTCCCTAAAAGTGGCCAAAATTTTGGAGGCTTTATCCTAGGAAATTCGGTTATTTTTGGATAAGGTTGAGATAAGATTTAGCTTGAAAAATCCTAGTGGAATTTTGATTCTTCCTTATCCTAAAAGTGGCCGAAAATTTGGAGAAGATTTTCTCCTAAAGATTCCGGATTTTTTGGTTGAAAAAGGGAGATAAAATTCTAGTTAAAATCTTGTTTAGATTTGGATTGGATTTGTCCTAGGAAAACCGAATTTAATTGTGGAGATTCTCCCTTGGAAAATTCGGATTTTTTGGTTTGGATAAGGGAGAAAATCTTTTCCTAGTCCAATTCGAATTCAGAGAATCACCTCATGCAGGTCTATAAATAGAGGTCCTGCCACTCCAGTTCTCTCAGACCACAGACTCTCAGGTGAGCAGGCTTATTGTTGCACAGCTCATCGTGACAATAAAGTTCTTTAGAGATCTGGGTGGTCGGAAGAAGACTAGCAGTGCTAGCATACCGATCGAGGTTCAGAGTGTCCACACACTCAGCCATTCGGGAATTGGAGAATAGTAGAGAAGGCTAGTTGGTTGAAGCCTCCGGTCACTCTCCTCCTGTTCATTGGCGTCCTTGAGGTATGAGTTTTAATTGTTGTTGATTTATTGTATATGGCATCATGAGATATTTAACGATCTAAAAATTTTTATTGTTCCGCTGCGCCACTCTGATACGTTTTTACCGGTTAATTTTCCTACACAATTTTCTATGAATAAAACTATTCATCCTAAATAGTACTATTCATCATAAATAGTATTTTTAACATTTGATCGATGAATAGTAACAGTTACCCTAACCGGTTGCTATTCACTTTACCCTAACGGGTAACTATTCACATTACTATAACCGGATACTATTCACATCAGCCTAACCGATTACTATTCACAAACCCTAACCGAAATTACTATACTTAGCGTACTTCAGTTATGCTCAGTTATTGTTTATAACAGTATCGATTATTATTAGTGCGCTGACTGGAAAGGTCTAAGGAGCGATCTTAGAACATCGGCCTCCATAGCCCTGATATCCTTATAGGATCTGAGAAAAACCTCCACTACTATGTTGGAGGGATGGTACACCTTAATGGTTTCATTACCATCTAACTTAGTCTAATTTACCACGTACTATACCAGAGGCCTAATTTTTACGTAAAACTCAACTTTTTACGTAAAAATATTCACATTTCCCATACATTTTCTTTTTCTGACATTTCATTCATTTTACTCTTTTTTTTTTACTTTTCTTTTTACAATTTGAATACAAATTACATATAAATCATTCCAATACATAAATAAGGAATGAAAGGAAACGAAATCGCTACCGAAATCGTCCCGTCGGCGATCGAACGAACCGTTCGATCTCGACCGCGCACACTTTTTGTCTCCATTCTTCACATTCAGAATCCCGGTTGGAAATTCAGATGCCACGGATGTGTCCAGAACGTCGAAAATAGGCTAACGGGCCATTCTTCATTTTTCCGCCCCCGGGTCGCCATTGACCGGCGTTGACTCCGTTGTTGACCGGTGGCGAACGGTGGCGGTGCGAACAACGGAGGTGTCCACCTTGAAGATCTCAATGAGAGGAGTCCGTTGGTGGTGTCAATTTCACCATTGAAGGCTCTGATCATCAACAATCGACCTCAAAAACTCAACACATGGCGACGATGTTGAATCTCCACCGTGCCGGGGTTGTTGCCCGAAATTGTTTGAGGGCTTTTGCTCCCCATTGAACTTTGATCATTTTGGTACCCCCAGTGTCCCTCAACTGGACCGGAAACGGCGAGTTTCACGGCGGCGACGTCGTGGCTTCGGACGGTGCGATTCGACGGCCGTTGAGGTGAAATGAGCTGTGGGTTTTGTTCTCTTCTTCACCATGAATCTTTTGGGACCAGAATCGTGTCGATCAGAGGTCGGACGGTGGAGATACGGCCGTTTGAAATTTTCGGCCACCGGCGGCTTCGGGTGGCGCGTGCGGCGTTCTCCGGCACCGGTTCCGTTGATTCGGCCCACAGCTCGGCGAGAGCTTTCCAACGAGACTAGCGGTGTCAAAAACGGACACCGTTTCCGATGGTCGATCACTGTTCACTTTTGGGATTGTGTGTGGGGAAAAATATAGAAAAGGAAAATTATGGGACCTTTTCTGTAATTTCAACCTTTTATACACTTTTTGTCCACAATGTCAACATGAGCTATTCTGACTAATTTAGGCGTCCTAAATCTAAATATATCAGTTTCGTCTTCATCCGAGATCATTTCGACCAGTTTTTGGTACTGCGAATTTCCGGTCAAAGTTTTCCTTTGTGCTCAATTAACTAATTTGAGCATACTAATAGGCCATACTGACTAATTTGGGCGTGCTGAACCCAAATTTATCAGTTTCATCTTCATCCGAGGTCATCTTGACCAGTTTTTCAGTACTATATATTTCCAGATCAAAATTTACTTTTCATGCTCAATTGACTAATTTGAGCATGCTAAATCTAAATATATCAATTTTAGGTCAAGAAGATGTCATCTAGAACAACTTCTCGATATTGTGTGTAACACACACACGCACTCACGTCTAAAATCACTACTATCAGTATTTTATCTTTTTGTGCACTCAGCTTACCCTGAGTCACCTACTAGGGTTTACAGTTCACTGTTTTTCCCTAGCTCAATTCGGCATGCTTTTGCATCACCGAATTCTTGATTTGTAATATCATTAGAACATTCTATCTCGTTTTACACAATATTAATCATACATTTCACATTTTAAACATGAAAGTCATCATATACATGCAATTTACCATATTCCGAGAACAGTAAAATTTCCCGGTTATTACAATCTGACTAACCTTTGTTGTTAGTTGATGTGATTTATGTGATGTTATGTAAGAGATGTGTTATGGAATATAAGTTTATGTGTATGATATATTTATATGTATGTTTGTACTTACTGAGCTCTAGCTCACTAGTCTGTTCATGATGTAGGTAACCAGAGTAAGTTGCCTACATTGTGAAAGAAGAAACAGATGGGCTGGCGGATAGATTCCCAGAGTGTCATGGGGTGGGTTATGGTTTTCACTATGATTTCCGCTGTAATTTAAAGAAAAGGTATATGTAATGTAATGAAAACGAGACAAGGTTTAATGCAAGTTAAGTTTCTGAAGTATTTCAATATGCTTTTTGAAAACTCATATGTTTAAATTAAGTTTAAGTTTTAAAAGAAAAAAAAATTATTATCAGTAATTTTTCAAACACTGCTTCCTCAAGTAAGTTAAAATGACAAAGTTAAAACTAGTAAGTTTAAAGATATAAGAAGTAAGTAAGTTAAAGTAAGTTTTTCTTAAAGTAAGATAAAGAAGAGCAAATTTTAAGAAAAGTTAAAGTTTTAAGTAGACGGCTCGAGTGAGTCAGGTCCCCCACAAGATGTGGCATCAGAGCCCAAGGTAAGGTACCTACATTGGTACCAGAGCAAGTTTAAAAGTAAATTAAGAAAACCAAGTTTAAGAAGGATAAAGTTTAGAGAAGCATAATCAAGTATGTTTAAAGTTTAAAAGTAAGTTTAAAGTTAAGGTAGTTAGGGCGGTTCCTAACATTGTGGTATCAGAGCAAGTTAAAAATAAGTTTAAGTATGTTGCCGACGACCCATGAGGTGATCGTCTGTCGCAGTCGACTATGGTGCCTGACGGCGATGGTGCTGGTTAGCCTATAAGAAGGGCGGGCCGTCACAAGTTCCCTTAGGATATCCTATAAACATGCACAATTCTGATCTTGGTTCCAACATCTTCGCATCCCCATCTAATACATGTGCCAGGCAGCCCCATATTCTCATATGTCCAAGGGTGGGCTTCCTGCCACACCACAATTTATACGGAGTCCTGGGAATTGATTTGCTTGGAATCTGGTTTAGAATATAGCACGCTATTTGTAAAGCATATCCCCAGAATGATAACGGCAGCATTGAATAACTCATCATGGACCGTACCATATCCAATAAGGTCCTGTTTCTCCTTTCGGCTACACCATTCTGTTGTGGAGTACCAGGTGCGGTCAATTAGGATAATATCCCATTCTCTACAAGATGTCCTAAAAATTCGTCAGAGAGGTATTCGCCACCTCGATCAGATCGAAGTGTCTTTATGGATTTACCCAATTGCTTTTCCACTTCCGCACGATACTCTTTGAACTTGTCAAAGGTTTCGCTCTTGTGGTGCATCAGATACATATATCCATACCTCGAGTAATCGTCTATAAAAGGAGACATAATACTCGAACCCTCCTTGTGCTGTGACGTTCATGGGGCCACATACGTCAGTATGTACAATTTCTAAGAGTTCCTGAGCCCTAGTACCCTTAACTCCAAAAGACCTCTTAGTGATCTTACCCTCAAGACAAGACTTACATTGAGGAAGACGTATCTCCTCCAGAGACTCTAGAGGACCATCTTTCACCAACCTTTGAATCCTATCCTGATTAATATGACCAAGTCTTAAATGCCAAAGATACACTTTGTTAGAGTGAGAAACTTTCAACCTTTTAGAGTTATCTACTAATTCGGTGTTAAGCAGTGAGTACATCTTTGGTTTTATCAAATATAGGTTTCCATCCATCCATCCAGAACAGATAAAAGACTTATTTTTATGAATATCAACTCTTTTACTAAAGGAAACCGAATAAGAATCCTTTATAAAACAAGCTACCGATATAAGGTTCCTCCTAAAGTTAGGAACATAAAAACAGTCTTTTAATAAAACAAACCTAAATTCATCAAAGTAAAGGTAAACATCTCCCACTGCCTTAGCCACCACCAAGCTACCATCTCCAGTCCGCAACGAGAGGCTCCTATCATGTAGACTTCTCGTTTCCACGAACCCCTGCATGGAAACACAAACATGATTAGTGGTACCGAATCAATGACCCAAGTGTCTTTCGATTCTTCCACCAAACATGCTTCTAAATAGTGAAGTTCCTTACCTTTCTTGCCCTTGGCGGCTAGGAATTCCTGGCAAGCCTTCTTGAAGTGACCTACCTTCCCACAACGGAAGCACTTGGACTTTTTAGGGTCCCTGGGCTTCTTGTTCTTCTTCTTTTTCTTCCCATTTGAGATAGGAGGATTAGAAGAACTGGAAGCCGCTTGCCTCTAATTTGGCCTCTTCCTCTTCCATGAGGGTTTGGAAGATTCCGCCAAATTGGCCTCTCATTTTGGTTGGACCACATCCCCATCCCTGATCATTGGCTCATAAGCTTGGAGTTGCTTCATGAGCTCGGTTAGTCCTAACTCCCTTGTCACCAGATTATATGCGGCCTTAAACCCAACAAAATCTTTTGATAGATTTTTGAACACCATCTTGATCTGGGTGTTGTAGTCCAGTTCAGCACCGTTTTCAGCAGCCTCAGCAAAGAATCCCATTAGAGTGATCATATGGTCCTTACCGGAGTACCTGCCTTTTGCTTAGAGTTCATAATGCTGGTAATAGCAGACTGTCGAGCCAATTTTTCTTAGCCTCCAAACATGTCCTCCAGATTTTTCATGATCTCCCCAGTAACTTGATAAGTCTCATGCTGCTTTTGTAAAGCACTCGTCGTGCTAGCCAGAATGTAGCACCGAGCTATCTCATTTGATTCTCTCCAACGAGTATAGGCAACCGGGACCTCCTCAAGCGGTGTGTCAGGTTTGGGCCCATGTGGGCATGGGTCGTCCAGTACGAACTTGTGTCTCCCACAGCTGAGAACTATCAATAGATTGCTTTTCTAGTCTTTATAATTATCACCATTCAGTTTATTTTCAGTAAGTATTGAAATGAGGGATGTCGGTGACATTTTGAACTGAAATAAAATTATACTAGACATCATTACAAAGCCCAAGCAAATATACAGATAATTTAGCAAATAAAACATACAAGTCTATTCCTACATGAAACTTGAAAAACATGTAGCATTGCAACGATAATTCTCAGCATCTATTGCCCTAAGCCACCGAGGGGTGGTCATGAGACAAATAGCTAGAACATGGTCCCTGTCCAATTAATATATGTTGCCTTAAATCCTCCAAGGTTAAGACAGATATTAATAACCGCTTATTTTGGCCACCAGTTTAGTTAATAGAGCTTCTAGGGAAGGTTAATAACTAAACGAGTCTTAAGTGTATAACTATTGTTTATGTAGTCCGATCCACGTCCTACCAAGCCACCGAGGGGTGGTCATGAATAGGATCATACCCGAATACGTTTTCCATATAGGAGATCTAACCTAGTATACCGGCGGCGGTAAACATCTATCGAGGGGTGTGGTCAGGGCAGAACTGATGCGAGGCGTTACCATGCTTTCACATATGAATCAACAATGGAGGCTGTGGGTTTGTTTAAAACCCTCTCCCACTCAATATTTTGAAAAACATGCAAGTTTTGACAAATATGTATGATCAATGTAGTATGAGCGGCATTCACCTATCCTATATGACATGTTATCAAATATGCATATAAAACATCCATCAATATATATTTATACATCCATGACATATCACATAAAAAATAATTGACAGAATAATAACTAAGCCATGGTTCCATCCTAGAACAAAGAAAATAAAGATTACAAAATTCCATCCAAAGCATTCTTTGGGTTTTGAATTTTGTTCCGTCTTCTTATATCCATCTTTATGTAGCCTCTCCATTTATTTCTCATCCCAAGAATCATTTAAAATTTAAATTCCAAAAATTTAAATTTCAAATTCAAATTCCAAATTCGAATTTCAAATTTAAATTTCAAATTTTTAAACAATTTTAAATTTCATGTGTAATAATATGTAATTTCAAAATTTTCAAATTTTCAATTACATATTTTTAGACATGATTTAAAATTAAATCTCAAATTTAAAAATCAAAATTTTTTGATTTTTGAACCGTCGCCCCCACGGCCCCGAAGGCCGGTAGCCGCCGTGGGCAGCCCTCAACCCCCATCGGGTGGCAGCCCACGACCACAGGCCATGTGCAACCTTGCCAGGCTACACATGGCCGCATGCCTGGGCTGGGCGCAGTAGCCGCCAGGCTGTATGCCCAGGGCTGCGGCTAGCCCTTGGGGGGCCACAGCCACCCTCGACTGTAGGCCGAGCCTGCGGCTGTGGGTGGTGCAGCTGTGGGCAGGGGCTACCACAGCCCCATCCTGCCCGAGGGCAGGGGCTACAGCCCCACCACAACTGGTGGTCCATCCGAGGGGGTCGGTCCTTGATTTTCGTGCCATATTCCAATTTACTCATTAGGATCTCCAAAAATTAATTTGAATCCTAATTAAATTGAAATTTTCCACACAATCAAAATTTCAACCTTTAAATTAAATTTAACTTTTGGGAAAAATAAATTACGATCTTCAATCTCTTCCAAGAATAATTATATAAAATTTCCTAAACCGTTTCCGGTGTACAAAAATTCTAATCATAATATTTCTAAGAGATAAAAAATAAAAATCCATGAGAAAATTACAGTATTAATAAACTGCTCCCATAATTACATAAAAAATCCTAGATACAATTTTCTAAATTTTAAGGAACCATAACCGGCATAAAACAGGCATGCATATAATAATTCAAAAATTAAAATAACCATATACTACATACAGAATACATGATAACAACATAAAGGAATCCTAGAATGTCACTCTCTAAATATCAAATCCATACATAAATAAAAAGACCAATTAATTGTCTAATTTATGTACATGGCATAGTTATGAGATGGCTCTGATACCAATTGTAGGATATAAATCGGTAAAAAATGTATCAGAGTGGTGCAGTAGAACAATAAAAATTTTTCAAGATCGTTAAATATCTCATGATGCCATATATAATAAACCAACAACAATTTAAACTCATACCTCAAGGATGCCAATCTGTAGGAGGAGAATGATCGGAGGGCTTCAACTAACTAGCCTTCTCTACTATTCTCCAATTCCCGAATGGCTGAGTGTATGGGCACTCTAAACCTCGATCGGTATGCTAGCACTATTAGTCTTCTTCCGACCACCCAAATCTCTAAAGAACTTATTGTCACGGTGAGTTATGCAATAATAAGCCTGCTAACCTGAGAGTCTGTGGTCTGAGAGAACTGGAGTGGCAGGACCTCTATTTATAGACTTGCATGAGGTGATCATCTAAATTTGAATTGGATTAGGAGAAGATTTTCTCCCTTATCCATCCACAAAATTTGAATTTTTCTAGGCCAAATCCCAACTAAAAAATTTGGCCACCTTCAAAATTTTGCATTCAAAATTCAAACAAGATTTTAACTTGAATTTTATCTCACCATTATCCAACCAAAAAAAAAAATCCGAAAATCTCTTTTAGGATTTCCTTACAAATTTTGGCCACTAAAGTAGGGAGAGAATCAAAAATTCAAGTAGGATTTTCAAGCTTGAATTTTATCTCATCCTTATCCAAAATAACCGAAAATCTCCTTGGAGATTTAGTCAAAATTTTTGGCCAATACAGGGAGGAGAGAATCTTAATTCAACTGGGATTGAAATTTGAATTTTTCCCTGAATCTTATCCACAAAAATTTTGAAAATTCCATGAGGATATTCCTCAAAATTTTCAACCAAGTTAGTTAGGATTGGGATTCAAAATTCAAGTAGGATTCAAACAAGATTTTCCTCTTCATAATCTAACTCAAACTCGAATTCTAGCCTTGTGGAGTTATCCACAAAGAATTCGAATTCCACTTAGACTGTGATTCAAAATTTGAATTTCAAATTTCAAAATTCAAAATTAAAATTTCAAATTTCAAATTTCAAATTTCAATTTCAAATTCAAATTTCAAATTCGAATTTCAAATTTAAATTTCAAATTCTAATTTCAAATTCAAATTTCAAATTTCAAATTTCAAATTTCAAATTTCAAAATCCACAAACAGTTGTATTTCTAATTTTTGTTCTCATGGATAATTTTCTACAACTCCAATCAAATCTCAAATAAAATCATGGTAACTTTATTTGGAGTTCGAATAATTGTGTACTCTATTATCCAAAACAAAATCTGAATTCAACCGGAGAGAATCTTGTCCACCATCCTAATCCTATGTCAACACCATCCATGCATAATCAACTAGCCAATAGCATACTCAAATCAATTTGTTAATCGTTAAGAAATTATGTGGAGCTAGTAGAGAGACCAATTGGACATATATAATCGGGCTCCTGTGAATCCATATGATCATCATTCTTTACTGAACAACTCAATCATATGATCACTAATTTTAGAGTCACATCACTATAAATCTGAAACTGAACTCCTAATTATATACCGTATTACATAAGTCTGTGACAAGCTATTATCCAATGACCTTGTCATGTATGCAGAACCCTCATATGATATCCATGATCAGCCTTAGGTCAAAGTCCGTTCAATCCTACTGATCAGGCTATCTTAAAGTTCCATTATACTACTAAATAAGAAACTGATTATTCACCATATGTGAATAAGAAGTCATCCGCCCAGCAGATGACCCAAGGCCTTATCCATTTTCACATCCAGTATAATACCTTTAAGAGGATACCCTTAACTCCTTATTAGAGCTATGATTCCGATATCTGTAAACAAACCCTTCATCATATACAAGTCATGCACCAAACGAACCGGTCTATAGGCTTACTACCTCTGAGACGCTTTAGCAATTAGAACATCAAAGTACACAAGTCATATACATGAAGTAGTTCATTCACTCAGGATTAAGGTTACTGCACAATGAATGTCAAAAGCAGATTGATCCACTCATAGCAGACTACGTAGATCAATCACGCTTTATTCCCAGTCTAATATGTCACCACCAAGCAATATATCTATGTCTCTACTTGGGAGTCTATGCCCCAGACAGTCAAGACAAACAGTCCCCACCATGGCTTTAGACAACATAATAGTCTTAACATGAGTTAGATGCTTGGTCTAACCCCATAGACTACAGACCTTAGTTTAGACTGCTTACTTTAGAACATTGTCTTCTCGCATACAAAAATTCCATTGCATGCGATGTTCTAACAGTTTTAACACAAGCAGTCAGGGAGCCATATTTGCTTACATTTACTTTAACATGTAAATAGAATGAGGACACACAACAATGTAAAGAATAACCAATATATATATTTCTATTATCCAGTTCAAAATAAATACATCAAAATATCTCTAATGCTTAGGGCATTTCCTAACATTGTTTACGGATATTAGAATCATAGCTCTAATAAGGAGTTAAGAATATCCTCTTAAAGACATTATACTGAATGTGAAAATAGACAAGGCCTTGAGTTATCTGCTAGGCAGATGACTTCTTATTCACATATGGTGAATAATCATTTTCTTATTTGGTAGTACACTGGAACTTTAAATTAACTTGATCAGTAGATTGAATAGACTTTAACCTAAGCCTGATCATAGATATCATACGAGGGTTTTGCATATATGACAAGGTCATTGGACAATAGCTTGTCACAGGCTTTCATAATACGGTATATAATTGGGAGTTTAGTTTCAAGTTTATAGTGGTATGACTCTGAAATTAGTGATCATATGATTAAGTTGGTTAGTACAGAGCAATGATCATATGGATTCACAGGAACCTGATTGTATATGTCCAAGTAGTCCTTCTACTGGCTTCATATAATTCCTTAACGGATGGCAAATTGATCAGAGTATACTTATTGGCTAGTTGTCTTGCATGGATATAGGGTGGTAGACAAGTTCTCTTCTGTTGAATTCAAATTTTGTTTTAGATAAGAGATTACACAATTATTCGAATTCCGAATAAAGTTATCATGATTTTATTTGAGTTTGAATTGGAGTTGTGAAAAATTATCCATGAGGGCAAAAATTTGAAATACAAGTTTTTTGTGGAGTTTGAAATTTGAAATTTAAATTTTGAATTTGAAATTTAAATTTAAAATTTAAATTTGAAATTTAAATTTGATATTTGAATTTGATATTTGAATTTGAAATTTAAATTTAATATTTGAATTTGAAATCTAAATTTGAAGTTTGAAATTTGAATTCAAAATTTAAATTTGAAATTTGTATTTGAAGTTTGAAATTTGAAATTGGACTTTGAAAATTGAATTCAAATTTTGAATCAAAAAATCATGTTGTAACCGAATTTTTATGGATAATGGCACAAGGAAAATTCGGTTTTCTTATGGATAAGGGAGAAGATCTTGTTTGAATCCTAAATCCTCCAAATGTGGTTGAATTTGTTAAGGAAACCCCACCCTAGGAGGATTCAGTTTTTTATGGATAAGGATGAAGGGAAATTCAAGTTGGAAAATCCTATTTAAATTTTGAATCACTCCCTCACATAGAATGGCCGGTTTTCTCTATGGATAAGCCTAAGGGAGTTCAAATTTTTTATAGATAAGGGTGAGATGAAATTCAAGTTAGACAATCCAACTTGAATTTTGATTCTCCTCACACTTGGATAGCCGAATCTAGCCATGTTTCTTGGCCTAGGGAAAATTCAGTTTTAGTGGATAAATGAGGAGATAAAATTCAACTTAAAATCCTGTTTGAATTTTGAATACAAATCTTGCTAGGTTGGCTGAATCTTCCCATGTTTTTGGCCTATAGTGAATTCAGATTTTGTGTGGAAGAAGGGAAGAAAATCTTCTCTTGGTCCAATTCAAATTCAAGGGATCACCTCATGCAAGTCTATAAATAGGGGTCCTACCACTCTAATTCTCTTAGACTATAGACTCTCAAGTGAGCAGGGTTATTGTTGCACAACTCACCATGACAATAAGTTCTTTAGAGATGTAGGTGGTCGGAAGGAGACTAGTAGTGCTAGTATACTGATCGAGGATCTGAGTGCTCACACATTCTATCATCCGAGAATTGGAGAATAGTAGAGAAGGCTAATTGGTTGAAGCCCTCTGGTCATTCTTCTCCTACATCGTTGGCATCCTCTGAAGGTATAAAGTTGTTGTTGTTGATTTATTATATATGACATCACGAGATATTTAACGATCTTGAAAAATTTTTGTAATTCTGTTGTGCATTTTTATCGATTTTTTCCTACACTAGCCACTAACGTCTTAGTAAAGGGGTCAGTAGCTATCTTCGGATGCGACTTTACATATATCTACTAGTCCTGCCTCTACGTGCCCTCTTATTATATGGTATATTTGATCTATGTGCTTTGTCTTCTTATGATGCCTAGATTCCCTAGTGTTGGCAATAGTTATGCTATTATCATAATAGAGTGTGATAGGTTTGTCAATACCCGGAATGGCCTCAAGTTCTCTAAAGAACTTACGGAGCCAGACCGCTTCTTTAGATGCATCAGTCGCAGCCACATACTCAACCTCTATCATAGATTTAGTAGTGCAACCCTATTTCACGCTCTTCCACATAATGGCACCTCCTCTGAGTAAGAACACTGATCCTGAAGTTGACTTCCTTGAATCTTTACAAGTTTGGAAAATTAAGTCTGTGTATCCTACGAGTGTTAGGTCCCCTCCAAAATATACCAGCATATAATCCCTTGTTCTCTTAAGATACTTAAGTTTATGCTTCACAGCTTGCCAATGTTCGATTCTAGGATTCGCTTAATATCAACTCACCATGCCTACTACAAAACAAATATCTGGGCAAGTGCAAAGCATAGTGTACATAAGACTACCCACAGCAGAAGCATAAGGGACCTTACTCATATGCTCTCTTTCTTCCAATGTCTTGGGACAGTCATCTAATGAAAGAGTTAGTCCAGAAATAAAAGGTTGTGAACCTTTCTTTGCCTTTTGTATTGCATACTTCTTAATTATTTTGTCTATGTATAAAACTTGGGATAATGTTATCATTTTGTTTTTTCAATCTTTAAAGAGACATATACCTAAAACATAATTAGTTTCTCCCAAGTCCTTCATATCAAACTGTTAGTGTAACCAAAGTTTGACCGACGATAAGTCCCCTACATCATTCTCAATGAGTAGTATATCGTTAACATAGAGCACTAAAAAGGCCACTTTTCCATCTTTAATACATTTATAAAAACAAGGTTTATCAATGTTCTGCTTAAACCGAATGTTTTGATTACCTGATCAAACCTTTGGTTCCATGAGCGGGATGCTTGTTTTAATCTATAAATGGATCTAAGCAACTTGCAAACTTTTCTCTTTTGACCTTTTACCACAAACCCTTTGGACTGTACCATATGGATACTTTCCTCAAGATGGCCATTCAATAATACTGTCTTGACATCCATTTGCCAGATCTCATAATCGAGAGCTACAGCAATGGATAGAAAAATACAGATAGACTTTAGCATAGCAACAGGTGAAAAGGTTTCATCATAATCGATTCCAGCCTTTTGTGTGTAACCCTTTGCCATAAGTCTAGCCTTGAATGTTTCAATTATCCTTTTCACATCCCTCTTTCTTTTGTAGACCCGTTTGCTCCATCTGATAGGTCTATAAGTTCCTAAACAGAGTTGGATTTCATAGAATCCATCTCATTGTTCATAGCCTATTTCCAAGATTTAGAATTAACATCATTTATAACTTTATCATAAGTGACCGGATCATCATCATGTTCTTGAGCCTCAGCCTGGTATATCTCAGATCATAAACAAAGAAATTAAGTTTCTTTGAAACCTTCCCACTACGACGAAATGCCCAAAACTGTTGATTGTCTGCAAGTCTTTAACTAAAACTCAGACTTGCATCCAAGGCCAAAACTTATATAGCAGTTCCATCACCCTACAACTCCTCTAGTACCACTTTATTTTGAGGCTTAAAGTTATTCATGTGACTCTTATCTAAGAATGTCGCATAGGTTGAAATAATGAATTTTTGTTCCTTCGGGTTATAGAATAGTCCTCCCTTAGTTCCCTTAAGATACCCTACAAATATGCACAATTCTGATCTCAGTTCCAATTTCTTCGCATCCCTATCCAGTACATGTGCCCAGCAGCCCCATATTCTTATATGTCCAAGGGAGAGCTTCTTGTCTCGCCACAATTTATACGGAGTCCTGGGAATTGATTTACTTGGAACTTGGTTCAGAATATAGTATGCTGTTTGTAGTGCATATTCTCAGAATGATAATGGCAGCGTTGAATAACTCATCATGGATCGTGCCACATCCAATAAGGTCCTGTTTCTTCTTTCAGCTACACCATTCTATTGTGGATTACTAAGTATAATCAATTAGGATAATATCCCATTCTCTACAAGATATCCTAGAAATTCATCAGAGACATATTCGTCACCTCGATCAGATTGAAGTGTCTTTATGGATTTACCAAATTGTTTCTCGACTTCCGTATGATACTCTTTGAACTTGTTAAAATTTTTACTCTTGTAGTGCATTAGGTACACATATCTATACCTCGAGTAATTGTCTACAAAAGAGACATAATACTCGAACCCTCCTCACGTAACAATGTTCATGGGGCCATATATGTTGGTGTGCACAATTTCTAAGAGTTCTTGAGCTCTAATACCCTTAACTCGAAAAGACTTCTTTGTCATCTTACCCTTAAGACAAGACTCACATTGAGGAAGACATACCTCTTTCAGAGTTTCAAAAGGACCGTCTTTCACCAATCTTTGAATTCTATATTGATTAATATGGCCAAGTCTTAAATGCCAAAAGTACGCGTTGTTAGAGTGAAAAACATTCAACCTTTTAGAGTTATTAGTTGATTCAGTGTCAAGTAGTGAGTACATCATAGGTTTGATGAAATAAAGGTTCACATCTATCCATCTAGAATAGATGAAAGACTTGTTTTTGTGAATATAAACTCTTTTCGTAAAAGAAACTAAATAAGAATCCTTTATTAAACAAGTTACCGATATAAGGTGCCTTCTAAAATTAGGAACACAAAAACAGCCTTTCAATAGATAAACCTAAATTCATCAAAATAAAGATAAATATCTCCCACTGCTTCAGCCACCGTTAAACTACTTTCTCAAGTCCGCAATAAGAGGCTCCTATCATATAGACTTCTTGTTTTCATGAACCCCTATAAAGAAACACAAACATGTTTAGTGGCGCCTTAATCAATGACCCACATATCATTCAATTCTTCCTCTAAATATGCTTCTAAATAGTGAAGTTCCTTACTTTCCTTGCCCTTGGTGGCTAGGAATTCTTGGCAAGCTTTCTTGAAGTGATCTACCTTCCTACAGTGGAAGCACTTAAACTTTTTAGGTTCCTTTGGATTCTTGTTCTTCCCATTGAAGACAGGAGGAATAGATGAACTAAAAGTCACCTATTTCTTATTTGGCTTCTTCTTTTTCCTAGAGGGTTTAGAAGATTCTGCCAGGTTGGCTTATCCCCTAGGTTAGACCATATCCCCATCCCTGATCATACACTCATAAGCATGGAGTTGCTTTATGAGCTCGGTGAGTCCTAACTCCCTTATCGCCAGATTATACGCAGCTTTAAATCCCACAAAATCCTTTGATAGAGTTTTAAATACCATCTCGACTTGGGTATTATAGTCCACCTCAATACCATTTTCAGCAGCCTTAGCAAAGAACCCTATAAGCCTGAGCATATGATCCTTTACAGGAGTACCTACATTTTGCCTAGAGTTCATGATGCTTGTGATAGCGGACTATCGAGCCAACTTTTCTTGGTCTCCAAACATGTCCTCCAAGTTTTTCACGATCTCTTTGGTAACTTGGCTAGTCTCATGCTGCTTCTATAAAGCACTCGTCCTGCTAGCAAGAATGTAATACCAAGCTATCTCATTGGATTCTCTTTAACGAGTATAGGCAATCGGGACCTTCTCAAGTGGTGTGTTAGGTTTGGGCCTAAGTGGGCATGATTCATCTAGTACGAACTTGTGTCTCTCGCAGCTGAGAACTATTAATAGATTTCTTTTTTAGTCTTTGTAATTATTGCCATTTAATTTGTTTTCAATAAGTATTGAAATAATAGGTGTCAGTGACATTTTTAAACTGAAATAAAATTATACAAGAACATCATTATAAAGCCCAAGCAAATATATGAAAAATTTAGCAAATAAAACATATGAGTATGCTCCTACATGAAACTTGAAAAACATGTAGCATTGCTACGGTAATTCTCAGCACCTATTACCCCAAGCCACCAAGGGGTGATCATGAGACAAATAGCAAAATATGGATCCTGTCTAATTAATAGATGTTGCCTTAAATCTTCCAAAGTAAAGACATATAGTAATAACTGCTTATTTTGGCCACCAGTTTAGTTAACAGAACTTCTAGGGAAGGTTAATGTGACAACCAAGAGATTTCATGTCACGTCCCAAAACCCGGGACAGCGACAGGTGTCACTTCCCAAAAATCCGGGATAGTGACGGGTATTAAATTTTAAAAGAATAAGAGAAAGGAAAGCTCAGATTCCTAAGTCTGTCAGTTTTTATATCTTACCCTTTACCGACTCTTTAAACGTGTTTATAAATTATGCTTATGTATTTTAAATTAAGTAATATTTGTATTTCTATTTTTATCGCAATATCAGGTGGTGAGGTACCCATATCCCACAGATGCATACTTGGATAAAATAAAATAACTGAAATTGCAAGAAAATAAAGTTTAGAATTTACAGTCCCGGAATGCTTTATACATACTTTGTCCTAATGTACAGGTCACTACTTCAAGTCCTAGATCTTGTCATCCACGAACAGTTCCACGTCACCTGTATCTTCTAATCAGCTTTCTTTCCTGGGGGTTTACCAGTTTTAAAACAGTGAGCGAAAGGCCCAGTAGGATATTCTTAAAAAAATGTTTCAACATTTTAATTTAACCATCATACTAAGTATGTCAATGCAATACCGAATCATAAACGTGAAATCGTGATTATGCAAATTGTGTCCCTATATACATCTAGTTCGTGTACAGTCCGTATGAGCCTCCCTCACCATGCCGAAGCAAAATGAGTGATCCTCGATCGAGATGTGCACTCTTCGCACGTGTGTGCTGGCTCCCGGTATACTTTAACACCAAATCCAACTTTCAACATTTCATATGAACATATGATTCACATACTAAAAATATACCGTATTGTTTTTCAAAAAAAATCCGTAACCGGATATTTTTCCTTTAATTTCCGAAATCGTGATATTTTCTAAATCACGTAAATTTCAAAGCTTTATAATCACATTTTCTTTAAATGATTTTTGGCCAAATCATTAAAACAAAATTGACTGCCAAGAAAGGGTAAGATATCCTACCTCGTCAGCAATTTGACCTACGATCAATTTCTTGCACGAATTCCAAGATAGTCTCTCTTTCTGAATTCGATCCACGAGTACCTAAAACAAGAAACACAGATAATTTAATTATCTGTCCAAGAATTCCGTAATCGAATTACGGTAAACTCAACTAATTAGTATGCCATTGAATTTTTCTAGAATTTAAAATGATACTTTATTTTAACAACGAGATTTTAAAATAGCAATTTTTTTAACACAATTATCCAAAATATAGATATATATTTTTAAAAATTTCGGCATGACCTGCCCTAAAAATAGGTTTCCCCAAAAGCTCCAAAATGCTTAACCTGCAGAAAAATTTTCCAATTCCCAGAACAGTTCAAACACCAATTTCAAATCAATTTAAATTTAAAATCTAAAAATATTTATTATTTTTATTATTACTTATTATTACTACTATATAATATATATATATGAAAACACACACACACGCCTACAGATATACATATATATATATATACATATACACCATTTTTTTTTCTTTTGGCTGAAGAAAGAAGGCCGACCGGAAGAGAACTCACGGCGGCGAGGGCGGCAGCGGCGGCTGGCGTCGGGCACGGCGGTCGGCGGCACGGCGAGGTGGAGACGAACCGCGAGGCGGGGATGGCGGCGAGGCACGGCTTGTTCGGCGAGACGGAAAAGGGTGGGCTCGGGCTACGGTTGTGGCTCTAGTTGGTGAACGGCGGCGAGGCGTTGGTGGCTCGGGCTCGTGAGGAAACGGTGGCTGTTCGGCGCGGCGGTTCGGGCGGGACGAGCTTTGGTGGCTTGGCGGATGGCGTGGGCGGTCCGACGTGGGGCGTTTCGAGCGCGACGGGTCCGGTTTCGACATGGACGGTCGGCGTAGCTTGCGGCTGGCGGTCGTTCGACGGTGGCGTCGCGAGGAGCTCGAGTTGGCGGCGTTCGGCGGGCTTCCAGTGGAGGAGGAAGGATCGGCGTGGAAGAAGTGAGGGGGTGGCTTTCGGCCAAAAGAAAAGGAAAAGAAAAAGAAGAGAAAAGATGGGGAGGGGAAGGGATTCGGCGAAGAAGAAGAAGAGGAAGGAAAAGAGAAGAAAAAATGAATTAATGGGAGTGAGGGAGAGAGACGAGAAGCAGAAGAAAGGAAAAGAAGAAGAAAGAAAAAAAACAAAAGGGTGAGAGGGGGAAGGAAATAATTCGGTGGAGGGAGGGAGAGAGAGAAAAAAAATGCAGAGAAAGTGAGAGTGGAGGAGACTAAATCGGCGAGGGGGGAAGAAAAGAAAAAAAAAAGAAAAATAGAAAGTGTGAGAAAGAGGTGAGAGCTCGGCAGGAAAAAAACAGAGGGGGAGTGAGGCGTGGAGCAGAAAAACAAAGGGAGAGAGAGAGGCGGTGGAAAGAAACAGAGAGAGAGAAAAAAGATATTAAGATGGGAAGGGGAAAAATTTCCGGAAGACTCCGGAAAAAGAAAGAAGAAAAAGAAAAATAAATAAATAAAAAAAATACTTAACAAATTTTTGATTTGATAAAAATTGTTAAAACTTTAAAATTAGAAAAAATGTTTTAAATATCCTCAAATTAATATTTAATACCCCAAAAATTTAAAATTGAATCCTCGCAATAAAAATGAAAAAATTTTATTGTTACACTAACAAATTG
Source organism: Antiaris toxicaria (assembly GCA_035233585.1). NCBI lineage: Eukaryota > Viridiplantae > Streptophyta > Magnoliopsida > Rosales > Moraceae > Antiaris > Antiaris toxicaria. The sequence continues at coordinate 74,581,816 of CP141156.1, forward strand.
AGTTTATACATTCACGCGTGAAATTTTAAATTCAAAAATTTCGCGGCGTGACATTTCACCATTCTCGGAAAATAGATACATTGAATGTACATTATGATTTTTAGGTTTAAAATGTGAATTGAAGGATTTAATATTGTTTAGAATGTGATAAAATGTTCTGATAATGTTAAAGGTGAGAAATTCGGTTATGGAAAAATTTCACCGAACCGAAACAGGAAAAAATGGTGCCATTTGGGTATTGAGAGCTCTAGAAGGTGACTTGTGGTAAGAATAGTCTACTAAAAGACGAAAGAGTTACGGTAGTGATGTTATATCTGTATGCGTTTGTGTTACACGCAGTAACAAGAAATTGGTCAAGATGACATTTTCTTGATGAAAAACTGATATATTTAGAATCAGTATGCGCAAAATAGCCAATTGAGCATAAAATGTAATTTTTGATTGAGGAACATGCGGTATCAAGAAGTTAGTTAAGATGACCTTTTCTTGATATAAAACTGATATATTTGGAATCAGAATGCTTAAATTAGTCATTTGAGTAAAAAAAGTAAATTTTGACAGGGAAATATGCAGTATCAGAAAACTGATCGAGATGACCTTGAATGAAATTGAAACTGATAAATTTGGGTTCAATACGCCCAAGTTAGTCAGTATAACCTATTAGTATGCTCAAATTAGTTAATTGAGTACAAAGGTAATTTTGACCAGGAATTCACAGTACCGGAAACTGGTCAAGATGACCTCGGATGAAAATGAAACTAATATATTTGGGTTCCGCACACCCAAATTAGTCAGGATAGCTCATGTTGAAATTTTGGACAAAAAAGTATATAAAGGGCAAAGAATTGGATATTTTCAAATAGGGCCTCATAACTTTCCTTATCTAGATTTTTCCCTACACCACCCAAAAGTGAACAGTAGCTGACCATCAGAAACAATGTCTGTTTTCAACACCGCCGGCACCATTGGAAATCTCTCACTAGGCTGAGTCCAATGGTGGGTCGAGTCGATGAAGTAGCTACTAGAGCACGCCGCACGCACTACCCGAAGTCACCGGTGGTCAGAAATTTTGATCGGCCGTTTCTCTGCCGTTCGACGTCCAAATGCCACGATTCCAGTCCCAATGGATTCGTGGTGAAGAGTAGAACAAAACACAGGCCTCATTTCACCTCAACGGCCGCCGAATCGCACTGTCACTACAGTGGAATCCGTCGATTCCGGTGGAGTCGAGTGACATGGTGGGTACCAAAATGCTCAGAGAAACACGGGGAACAAAAGCCCCAAACCAATTTTGGGCAACAACCACGGTACGGCGGAAATCGAGCATCGTCGCCGTCCGATTTTTGAGGCCCGATTTCTGGCGATAGGAGGCTTAATTGGTGAAATTAACACTACCAATGGGTTCCTCTCGTCGAAATCTTCAAGATGGTGGCTACCTTTTTCATTGCCGCCGTAGTCAACGCCGGTTAACGACCGGTCAACGTCAGTCAATAGTGGTCAATGTCGGTCAACGGTGACCCGATGACCAAAAATTGAAGAATGGCCTATTGGCCTATTTTCGACATTCCAGACACATCCACGACGTCAGAATTGCAAGATGAAATTTCAAATATAAAGAACGGAGAATTAAAGTTTATGCATGCGAGACCGAACGGTTCGTTCGATCACTGGTGGGCGATTTCGGTAGTGATTTCTGTATCTTCATTCCTTAATTTATGTTCTGGAATTATTATGTATTAATTATGTATTTTATCATGTGAAATTGTAAGAAAAATGGACAAAAATGATAAAAAAAAGATGTGTGGGAATGTGAAGATTTTTACATAAAAGTTGAGTTTTACGTAAAAATATAGGCCTCTGGTTTAGTACGTGATAAATTAGAATTTGGTTAGATGGTTTTGAGGCGTTTCCTAAACGCCGGGAACCTAAAAATTAAGCGGAATGCTGTCGAAATTTCTAAAATGGCACAAAAGGGTATTTTAGGAACCGAAGGGTAAAATATGGTCAGGATGGAAACCTGAGCCCCCTTAGTGACCTAGGCTTGGGAAAAAGAGAATTAACGACCGAGGGTTAGAATAGTGCTACCTGAGGGTCGGTGAATAGTAAAACAAGAAATTGCAGTAAAGGATGCCGTAAAATTTAGTAAAGCCTAAGAAACATTATTTCATGATTTTTTGGCATAGAATAGCTTGATAGAATGTTAAAATGAAACTGATACGGTCCCAAGATCCATTAAGGGTAAAATGGTCATTTTGACCAAAAATTTCCAAAATGCTCAGAAAGGACCGTGAATGTCTTAGAGTAATTAGAATAATATTCTAAGGGCTAAATTTAGGTTTTAAACCAACGGAAAGTGGGTTCACAGTGAGAAAAGTAAAATAGGGGTAAAATGGTCATTTTGCCAAAAGTTGGGGCAAAATGGTCATTTTGTCAAAAGTTAGAAAAAGGGCCGTCGAGGCTAGATATGGCGTCCTAAGGCCATAATTGAGAATTTTGAAGCCTGGTTCAAGAATTAAGAAAGGAAAAGTGAGAAAATCCCGCTAGGGGTAAAATGGTAATTTTGTCAAAAATTAGCGGAAAAGTGGAAAATGGGATTTTAGATCCCTAAGTTCATGATTAGAAAATGAAACGTAGAATTTTTACGTTTTGTTTAGTTTTATATATGAAATAAGATTGAAAATAACCGTTGATTTTTCTGATTATAGGAACCCGATCTAGACACAATGAAGGAACGTCTGCGGACCCGGGAAGGGAGATACGTGCAAGAGTATTTGTAAGTTTGAACATTTAATTGACTGCAACATGAATATGTCTAAGTGTGATATGTAGTAAGTTCAAGCATTTAATTGACTACAACATGAATGGACTAGTCATGTTATGAACTATGTGTTATGTCTAAGTCATATATAAATTGACTTGACATATTTATGTGCATGTGTTATATGTAGTAAGTTCAGACATTTAAATTTGTCTGCAATATGAAATACAGTGATACTGATTATGTACTAATTGTACATTAGGTGTTAACTCCTACGAGCACTAGGGTGTAGATTAACTAACACCCCAACGAGATAAGAAAATGAGAAGTGTACTGTGGGTACACTATGGAAAGAGTGTGACTAAAATTAAGACACACCCTTAGAGAGAAAATAAGTAAGACCTATGGGCAATAGAAGTTCCTGACTTTGAGGTGATAAATAATACCACCAGGTAGGAACTATAATTGAAAGATAGTAATGAAACCACTGATGGCGTACCAGCTCCCAAAAATGATCACCTGGGGGTTCTTTTTCAGATCCTACAAGGATAGAGCCAAAGGCTCATTAGATTGGAGGATTAGTTGACGGGTCCCTTTCAGTAGTGTGCACCATCGGTACGGCCAATATGGATCCAAAACCAGAACTAAATAAAAGATAATGACCCAAAACTGAATTGGGGACCATCATTGAGGATAATGGACACTAACTATACGTTTAGTGATCTTAGTCAAAGTTGACATGAGTAGGGTTTGGTTGAAGTTGAGGTACTATTCTTGATAAATAGTACTATACATGGTTAAATTGATTAGTTATGGTTATTGATGCCACAGTTTGGTATCAGAGGTTAATACTCAGTACTGTATGGCACGAGTATTTTATATGTATGAATGTTATTACTACTAGTATATGATACTAGTATGCGATATGTTGTGAAATAAGCTTACGAAATGTAAGTAATTTGAGGTATGATATGATATCAAATATGTTTATGATGGGCAAGTAAGTATTGAGTATGCTTACTATGTTATGTATGAATGTTTTAAAGCAACATATGTTAGGTTAATGCTCTGATACTCTAGTTGGTGACAAAGTTATGTTATATGTTATGATTACTCTGATGCCACAGCTAGTATCAGATATGCTCGTTATTATATGGTAAGAGCTTTTATATGTCATGCATTTATGTTTGAACTTACTGAGCTTTAGCTCATAAGTTTGTTCATGTTGCAGGAAAGAAACCTGTATCTGTCTAGTAGACTACCTAGATGACAGCGGGATTTGCATGTACCAATGGGGATAGGGAATCCATTGTGGATATGGTCCTACTACCAGTCTTCCACTGAGCGATTTGAAAGAGAGATTTGAAGAAAAGAGAATTGATGTATTTCATGTGTAATTCCAAAATAAAATATTTCTGTAAGTTATGCTTTACAGAAATATTTTGTAAAAGAAAAAAAAATTTATTCCCTATTTTCATATTCAAATGGGAAGTTAAAATAAGCGTATTTAAAGAAAGTATAATAAAACTAAGATACCAGCTGTCACAGGTGGTATCAAAGCAAGTTAAAAATAAGTTTAAGTATATTGTCGATAACCCACGAGGCGATGGTCGATCGCAGTCGACTTCAGAGCCCGACTGCGATGGTGCCGTTTGACCTTATAAGAAGAAGGCGGTCCATCACAGTTAATAGCTAAACGAGTCTTGAGTGTGTAACCATTGTTTGCGTAGATCGATCCACATCCTTCTAAGCCACCGAGGGGTGGTCATGAGTAAGATCATGCTCGAACACGTTTTCCACATAAGAGATCTAATCTAATATACTTGTGGTGGTAAACACCTACCGAGGGGTGTGGTCAGGGCAAAACTGACATAAGGGGTTACCATACTTTTACATATGGATCAACAATGGAGGCTGTGAGTTTTGTTTGAAACCCTTTCCCACTCAATATTTTGAAAAACATGCAAGTTTTTAAAAAATATATATGATTAATATAGTTTGAGCGGCATTCTTCTATCCTATATGACATATTATCAAATATGCATACAAATCATCCATCAATTCATATTCATCCATCCATGACATATCATAGGAAAAATAAACGATGGAAAAATTAAACAACCAAGCCATGGCCCCATCCTAAAAAAAAGAAAAATTAAAGATTACAAAATTCTATCCAAAACATTCTTTGAGTCTTGAATTTTGCTCCATTTTCGCGTATCTAACTTCATGTAGTTGCTTCATTTATTTTTCATCCTGAAAAAATATTTAAAATTTAAATTTTTTGAAAATTTAAATTTTAAATAATTTAAATCTTATATATAATAATATATAATTTTAAAATTTGAATTTACAATTGCATATTTTTATAAACAATTTAAAATTAAATCTCAAGTTTAAAAATTGAAAATTTCCAACCCTCGCCCTGTCGGGTTACGGGATCAAAGGCTCGTAGCCACCATGGGCAACCCCAGCCCCCGAAGGGGCTGGAAGCCCACGACCAGGGCTGCTGCAGCCCTGTTGGGCTACAGCTCGCTAGGTTGCAAGTGTTAGGAAATGCACTAAGCACTAGAGACATTTTGATGTATTTATTTTGAACTGGATAATAAAATTATATATAGAGGTTATTCGTTACATTGCTATCTGTCCTCGTTTTATTTATATGTTAAAGTAAATGTAAGCAAATATGGCTTCCTGACTTCTTGTGTTAAACTGTTAGAACGTTGCATGCAATGGACTTTTGTACGTGAGAAGACAATGTTCTAAAGTTAGCGGTCTAAATTATGGTCTGTAGTCTATGGGGTTAGACCGAGCATCTAATTCATGTTAAGACTATTATGTTGTCTAAAGCCTTGGAGGGGACGGTTTGTCTTGAATGTCTGGAGCTAGACTCCCAAATAGAGACATAGATATGTTGCTTGGTGGTGACGTATTAGACCGGGACTAAAGCGTGATTGATCTACGAAGTCCGCTTTGAGTGGATCGATCTGCTTTTGACGTTCATTATGCAGTAACCTTAATCCTGAGTAAAAGGGCAGCTTCATGTATATGACTTGTGTGCTTTGATGTTCCAACGACTAAAGCGTCTTAGAGGTAGTAAGCTTATAGACCGGTTCGTCAGGTGCATGACTTGTATACGATGAAGAGTTCGTTTACAGATATCCGAATAATAGCTCTAATGAGGAGTTAAGGGTATCCTCTTAAAGGCATTATACTGAATGTGAAAATGGACAAGGCCTTGGGTCGTCCGCTGGGTGGATGACTTCTTATTCACGTATGGTGAATAATCATTTTCTTTATTCGGTAGTATAATGGAACTTTAAGATAGCCTGATCAGTAGGATTAAACGGACTTTGGCCTAAGGCTGATCATGGATATCATATGAGGGTTCTGCATACATGACAAGGACATTGGACGATAGCTTGTCACAGGCTTACATAATATGGTATATAATTGGGAGTTCAGTTTCAGGTTTATAGTGGTGTGACTCTGAAATTAGTGATCATATGATTGAGTTGTTCAGTAAAAGAATGATGATCATATGGATTTGCAGGAGCCCGATTATATATGTCCAATCAGTCCCTCTACTAGCTCCACATAATTCCTTAACGTTTGGAAAATTGATTTGTGTATGCTCTTGGCTGGTTTTATTATGCATGGATGGTGATGACATAGGATTAGGATAGTAGACAAGATTCTCTCCGGTTGGATTCAGATTTTGTTTTGGATAATAGAGTACACAATTATTCGAACTCCAAATAAAGTTGCCATGATTTTATTTGAGATTGGATTGGAGTTGTAGAAAATTATCCATGAGAACAAGAATTTGAAACACAACTGTTTTGTGGATTTTGAAATTTGAATTTTGAAATTTGAAATTTGAATTTTGAATTTGAAATTTGAATTTGAAATTCGAATTTGAAATTTGAATTTGAAATTCGAATTTGAAATTTGAATTTGAAATTTATATTTGAAATTTGAAATTTGAAATTTGAAATTTGAAATTTGAAATTTGAATTTGAAATTTGAATTTGAAATTTTGAATCACAGTCCAAGTGGGATTCGAATTTGTTGTGGAAAATCCACAAGGAATGAAATTCGAATTTGAGTTGGATATGGAGAGGATAATCTTGTTAGAATCCTGCTTGAATTTTGAATCCAAATCCTAACTAAAAGTGGACGAAATTTTGAGGATTATCCTCAATGGATTTTCAGTTTTTGTGGATAAGGTTCAAGGAAAAATTCAAGTTTCAATCCCAATTGAATTTGGATTCTTTCCTCCCCAGAAAGTGGCCGAAATTTTGGAGTGTATCTCCTAGAAAAATTCAGTTATTTTGGATAAGGATGAGATAAGATTCAAGCTTGAAAATCCTAGTGGGATTTTGATTCTCCCTTATCCTAAATGTGGCCGAATTTTTTGAGGAGATTTTCTCCTAGGAAATTTCGGATTTTTTGGTTGAAAAAGGGAGATAAAATTCTAGTTAAAATCTTGTTTAGATTTGGATTGGATTTATCCTAAATGGCCGAATTTTATTGTTGGGATTTTCCCATGGAAAATTCAGATTTTATGGTTATGGATAAGGGAGAATATCTTTTTATAATCCAATTCGAATTCAGAGAATCACCTCATGCAGGTCTATAAATAGAGGTCCTGCCACTCCAGTTCTCTTAGAGCAGAAACTCTCAGGTGAACAGGCTTATTGTTGCGTAGCCTACCGTGACAATAAAGTTCTTTAGAGATCTGGGTGGTTGGAAGAAGACTAGCAGTGCTAGCATACCGATCGAGGTTCAGAGTGCCCACATACTCAGTCATTCGGGAATTAGAGAATAGTAGAGAAGGCTAGTTGGTTGAAGCCTCCGGTCATTCTCCTGCTGCAAGATTGGTGTCCTTGAGGTATGAGTTTTAATTGTTGTTGGTTTATTGTATATGACATCATGAGATATTTAACGATCTAAAAATTTTTTATTGTTCCGCTGCGCTACTCTGATACGTTTTTACCGATTTATTATCCTACAATTGGTATCAGAGCCATCTCATGACTATGCCATGTACATAAATTAGACAATTACTTAGTCTTTTTATTTATGTATGGATTTGATATTTAGAGAGTGGCATTCTAGGGTTCCTTTATATTGTTATCATGGATTATGTATAAACTATGTGGTTATTTTAATTTTTTGAATTATTATAAGCATGCTTGTTTATGCCGGTTATGGTTCCTTAGAATTTAGAAAAATTGTATCTAGGAATTTTTAAGTAACCATAGGAGCAGTTTATTAACACTATAATTTTCCCATAGATTTTATTTTTTTGTCTCTTAGAATTTTTACGGTTAGAATTTTTGAACACCAGATACGGTTTAGAAATTTTTTATGTAATTATTCTTGGAGGAGATTGAAGATTGAAGACCGTAATTTATTTTTTCCCAAAAGTTAAATTTGATTTAAAGGTTGAAATTTTGATTGTGTAGAAAATTTCAATTTAATTAGGATTCAAATTAATTTTTGGAGATCTTAATAGGTAAATTGGAATATGGCACGAAAATCGTGACACGACCCCTCGGGATAGGCCGACGGGCCTTGGTGAGGCTACAGCCCCTGCCCTCCGGCAGGATGGGGCTACGGCAGCCCCTGTGCAGGCCATAACCACCCACGGCCGCAGGCTTGGCCTGCAGCCGAGGGTGGCCGTGGCCTACCCAAGGCTGGCCGCAACCTGGGCGTGCAGCCTGCCGGCTACTGCGCCCAGCCTGGGCGTGCTGCCTGGTGCTGCAGGCTTAGCCTGCAGACCGGCAGGGTTGCACATGGGCGGCCGTGGGCTGCCAGCCCCTCCGGGGCTGGTGGCTGCCCACGGGGGCTGCCGCCTACAGGGGCGGTGGTGCGACGGTTCAAAAATCGAAAAATTTTGATTTTTAAATTTGAGATTTAATTTTAAATCATGTTTAAAAATATGTAATTGAAAATTTGAAATTACATATTATTACACATGATGTTTAAAATTGTTTAAAATTTGAATTTGAAATTTAAATTTGAAATTGGAATTTGGAATTTGAATTTGAAATTTAAATTTTTGAAGATTTAAATTTTAAATGATTCTTGGGATGAGAAATAAATGAAGAGGCTACATAAAGATGGATAGAAGAAGACGGAACAAAATTCAAGACCCAAAGAATGCTTTGGATGGAATTTTATAATCTTTATTTTCTTTGTTCTAGGATGGAACCATGGCTTGGTTATTCTGTCAATTATTTTTTCTGTGCTATGTCATGGATGTATAAATATGTATTGATGGATGTTTTATATGTATATTTGATAACATGCTATATAGGGTAGCTGAGTGCCGCTCATACTATATTGATCATATATAATTTGTCAAAACTTGCATGTTTTTCAAAATATTGAGTGGGAGAGGGTTTCAAACAAAATCCACGGCCTCTGTTGTTGATCCATATGTGAAAGCATGGTAACGCCTCGCGTCAGTTCTGCCCTGACCACACCCCTTGGTAGGTGTTTACCGCCGCTGGTATACTAGATTAGATCTCCTATGTGGAAAACGTGTTCGGGTACGATCCTATTCATGACCACCCCTCAGTGGCTTGGTAGGACGTGGATCGGGCTATGTAAACAATGGTTATACACTCAAGACTTGTTTAGTTATTAACCTTCCCTAGAAGCTCTATTAACTAAACTGGTGGCCAAATAAGCAGTTATTAATATATGTCTTAACCTTGGAGGATTTAAGGCAACATATATTAATTGGATGGGGTCTATGTTCTGGCTATTTGCTTTCATGACCACCCCTCGGTGGCTTGGGGTAATAGGTGCTGAGAATTACCGTTGCAATGCTACATGTTTTTTAAGTTTCATGTAGGAACATACTTGTATGTTTTATTTGCTAAATTATCTGTATATTTGCTTGGGCTTTGTAATGATGTCTAGTATAATTTTATTTCAGTTCAAAATGTCACCGACACCCCTCATTTCAATACTCACTGAGAATAAACTGAATGGCGATAATTATAAGGATTGGAAAAGAAATCTGTTAATAGTTCTCAGCTGCGAGAGACACAAGTTCGTACTGGACGAACCATGCCCACCAGGGCCAAAACCTGACACACCGCTTGAGGAGGTCCCGGTTGCCTATACTCGTTGGAGAGAATCCAATGATATAGCTTGATGCTACATGCTTGCTAACATGACGAGTGCTTTACAAAAGCAGCATGAGACTTATCAGGTTGCTAGGGAGATCATGGATAATCTGGAGGACATGTTCGGAGGCCAAGAAAAATTGGCTCGACAGTTCGCTATCACCAGTATTATGAACTCTAAACAGAAGGTGGGTACTCCGGTGAAGGACCATATGATCACTCTAATGGGATTCTTTGCTGAGGCTGCCGAAAACGGTGCTGAGTTGGACTACAACACCCAGATCGAGATGGTGTTCAAAACTCTGTCTAAAGATTTTGTGGGGTTTAAGGCCGCATACAATCTGGCGACGAGGGAGTTAGGACTAACCGAGCTCATGAAGCAACTCCAGGCTTATGAGCGGATGATCAGGGATGGGGATGCTGTCCAACCCAAAGGAGAGGCCAATTTGGCGGAATCTTCCAAACCCTCACGGAAGAGGAAGAGGCCAAATCAGAAGCAAGCGGCTTCCAGTTCTTCTAATCCTCCTGTCCCGGATGGGAAGAAGAAGAACAAGAACAAGAAGCCCAGGGACCCTAAAAAGTCCAAGTGCTTCCACTGTGGGAAGGTAGGTCACTTTAAGAAGGCTTGCAGGGAAATCCTAGCCGCCAAGGGCAAGGAAGGTAAGGAACTTCACTACTTGGAAGCATGTTTGGTGGAAGAATCGAAAGACACTTGGGTCATTGTTTCGGGTGCCACTAATCATGTTTGTGTTTCTATGCAGGGGTTCGTGGAAACGAGAAGTCTACATGATAGGAGCCTCTCGTTGTGAACTGGAGACGGTAGCTTGGTGGTGGCTGAGGCAGTGTGAGATATTTACCTTTATTTTGATCAATTTAGGTTTATTTTATTGAAAGACTATTTTTATGTTCCTAATTTTAGGAGGAACCTTATATCGGTAGCTTGTTTAATAAAGGATTCTTATTCAGTTTCTTTTAGTAAAAGAGTTGATATTCATAGAAATAAGTCTTTTATCTGTTCTGGCTGGATGGATGGAAACCTATATTTGATCAAACCAAAGATGTACTCACTGCTTGACACTGAATTAATAGATAACTCTAAAAGGTTGAAAGTTTCTCACTCTAACAAGGCATATCTTTGGCATTTAAAACTTGGTCATATTAATCAGGATAGGATTTAAAGATTGGTGAAAGACGGTCCTCTGGAATCTCTGGAGGAGGTAATTCTTCCCCAATGTGAGTCTTGTCTAGAGGGTAAGATGACCAAGAGGTCTGTTGGAGCTAAGGGTACAAGGGCTCAGGAGCTCTTAGAAATTGTGCAAACTGACGTATGTGGCTCCATGAACGTCACAACACGAGGAGGGTTTGAGTATTATGTCTCTTTTATAGATGATTACTCGAGGTATGGATATGTGTATCTGATGCACCGCAAGAGCGAAACCTTTGACAAGTTTAAAGAGTATTGTGCGGAAGTGGAAAAGCAATTGGATAAATCCATAAAGACACTTCGATCTGATCGAGGTGGTGAATACTTCTCCGACGAATTTCTAGGACATCTTGTAGAGAATGGGATATTATCCCAATTGACTGCACCTGGCACTCCACAACAGAATGGTGTAGCCGAAAGGAGAAACAGGACCTTATTGGATATGGTACAGTCCATGATGAGTTATTCAATGCTGCCATTATCATTTTGGGGATATGCTTTACAAACGGCGTGCTGTATTCTGAACTAGGTTCCAAGCAAATCAATTCCTAGAACTCTGTATGAATTGTGGCGTGGCAAGAAGCCCTCCCTTGGACATATGAGAATATGGGGCTGCCCGGCACATGTACTGGATGGGGATGCGAAGAAGTTGGAACCAAGATCAGAATTGTGCATGTTTGTAGGGTATCCAAAAGGAACTAAAGGAGGTCTGTTCTATAACCCGAAGGAACAAAAAGTCATTGTCTCAACCCATGCGACATTCTTGGAGGAAAGTCACATGAATGACTTTAAGCCTCGAAGCAAAGTGGTGCTAGAGGAGTTATCGGGTGAAAGAACTGCTCCACAGATTTCGGTCTTGGACGCAAGTCCGAGTTCCACTGGAAGACCTGCAGACGATCAACAATTTAAGGTGCCTCGACGTAGTGGGAGGGTTTCGAAGAAACCTAATTTCTTTATGTATGATGCTGAGGTCTACCAGGCCGAGGCTCATGAGCATGAGGATGATCCGGTCACCTATGTTGAAGCTATAAATGATGTTGATTCTAAATCTTGGAAACAGGCTATGAACAATGAAATGGATTTTATGAAACCCAACTCTGTTTGGGAACTTGTAGATTTGCCGGATAGGATAAAACCCATTGGATGCAAATGGGTCTACAAAAGAAAGAAGGATGCGGAAGGGAGAGTGGAAACTTTCAAAGCTAGACTGGTTGCAAAGGGGTGCACGCAAAAGGCTGGAATCGATTACGATGAAACCGTTTTGCCTGTTGCTATGCTGAAGTCTATCTGTATTCTTCTGTCCATTGCTGCGGCTCTCGATTACGAGATCTGGCAAATGGATGTCAAGACGGCATTCTTGAATGGCCATCTTAAAGAGTGTATCTATATGATATAGCCCGAAGGGTTCGTAGCGAAAGGCCAAGAAAGGAAAGTCTGCAAGTTGCTTAGATCCATTTATAGATTAAAGCAAGCATCCCGCTCATGGAACCAGAGGTTTGATCAAGCGATTAAGACATTTGGTTTTGAGCAGAACGTTGATGAACCTTATGTTTATAAACGTATTAAGGATGGAAAAGTGGTCTTTCTGATACTCTTTGTCGACGATATACTACTCATTGGGAATGATGTAAGGAACTTATCATCGGTCAAGCTTTGGTTATACTAACAGTTTGACATGAAGGACTTGGGAGAAGCTAATTATGTTCTAGGCATTCGTCTCTTCAGAGATCGAAAGAACAAAATGATAGCGTTATCCCAACCTTCATACATAGATAAAATAATTGACAAATATACAATGCAAGAGGCAAAGAAAGGTTCACAACCTTCTATTGCCGGTTTAACTCTTTCATTGGATGACTGTCTCAAGACATCAGAAGAAAGAGAGCGTATGAGTAAGGTCCCTTATGCATCCACTGTGGGTAGCCTTATGTACGCTATGCTTTGCACTCGCCCGGATATATGTTTTGCAGTAGGTATGGTGAGTCGATATTAAGTAAATCTTGGAACCAAGCACTGGTAAGCAGTAAAGCATATACTCAAGTATCTTAAGAGAACGAGAGATTATATGCTGGTGTATTCTGGAGGGGACTTAACACCCGTAGGATACACGGACTCGGACTTTCAGACTTGTAAGGATTCGAGGAAATCAACATCAGGATCAATGTTCTTGCTCGTAGGAGGCACCATTGCGTGGAGGAGCATGAAGCAGGGTTGCATAGTTGACTTTACGATAGAGGCTAAGTATGTGGCTGCGGCTGAGGCATCTAAAGAAGCTGTTTGGCTCCGTAAGTTCTTTAAAGACCTTGAGGTCATTCCGGGTGTTGATAAGCCTATCATACTTTACTGTGATAACACTGGGGCTATTGCCAACACAAGGGAATCTCGGCACCATAAGAGGACCAAGCACATAGATCGGAGATATCATATTATTAGAGGGCACGTGGAGACAGGACAAGTGGATGTATGTAAGATCGCGTCCGAGGACAACATTGCCGATCCCTTTACTAAGACTTTGGTGGCTAGAAGCTTTGAGAGGCACGTAGAGGCGACGGGGATGCATAACATGGCACATCTGCTGGCTTAGGGCAAGTGGGAGATTGTTAGGAAATGCCCTAAGCATTAGAGACATTTTGATGTATTTATTTTGAACTGGATAATAAAATTATATATAGAGGTTATTCGTTACATTGCTATCTGTCCTCGTTTTATTTACATGTTAAAGTAAATGTAAGCAAATATGGCTCCCTGACTACTTGTGTTAAACTGTTAGAACGTTGCATGCAATGGACTTTTGTATGCGAGAAGACAATATTCTAAAGTTAGCGATCTAAATTATGGTCTGTAGTTTATGGGGTTAGACCGAGCATCTAACTCATGTTAAGATTATTATGTTGTCTAAAGCCTTGGAGGGGACGGTTTGTCTTGACTGTCTGGAGCTGGACTCCCAAGTAGAGACATAGATATGTTGCTTGGTGGTGACATATTAGATCGGGACTAAAGCATGATTGATCTACGAAGTCCGCTTTGAGTGGATCGATCTGCTTTTGACGTTCATTATGCAGTAACCTTAATCCTGAGTAAAAGGACAACTTCATGTATATGACTTGTGTACTTTGATGTTCCAATGGCTAAAGCGTCTCAGAGGTAGTAAGCTTATAGATGGGTTCGTTGGGTGCATGACTTGTATACGATGAAGGGTTCGTTTACAGATATCGAAATCATAGCTCTAATGAGGAGTTAAGGGTATCCTCTTAAAGGCATTATACTGAATGTGAAAATGGACAAGGCCTTGGGTCGTCTGCTGGGTGGATGACTTCTTATTCACGTCTGGTGAATAATCATTTTCTTTATTCGGTAGTATAATGGAACTTTAAGATAGCCTGATCAGTAAGATTAAACGGACTTTGGCCTAAGGCTGATCATGGATATCATATGAGGGTTCTGCATACATGACAAGGTCATTGGACGATAGCTTGTCACAGGCTTACGTAATACGGTATATAATTGGGAGTTCAGTTTCAGGTTTATAGTGGTGTGACTCTGAAATTAGTGATCATATGATAGAGTTGTTTGGGAAAAGAATGATGATCATATGGATTTACAGGAGCCTGATTATATATGTCCAATCAGTCCCTCTACTAGCTCCACATAATTCCTTAACGTTTGGCAAATTGATTTGTATATGCTCTTGGCTGGTTTATTATGCATGGATGGTGATGACATAGGATTAGGATGGTAGACAACATTCTCTCTGGTTGGATTCAGATTTTGTTTTGGATAATAGAGTACACAATTATTCGAACTCCAAATAAAGTTGCCATGATTTTATTTGAGATTGGATTGGAGTTGTAGAAAATTATCCATGAGAACAAGAATTTGAAACACAACCGTTTTGTGGATTTTGAAATTTGAATTTTGAAATTTGAAATTTGAATTTGGAATTTGAAATTTGAATTTGAAATTCAAATTTGAAATTTGAAATTTGAAATTTGAAATTTGAAATTTGAAATTTGAAATTCAAATTTTGAATCACTGTCCAAGTGGGATTCGAATTTGTTGTGGAAAATCCACAAGGAATGAAATTTGAATTTGAGTTGGATATGGAGAGGATAATCTTGTTAGAATCCTACTTGAATTTTGAATCCAAATCCTAACTAAAAGTGGACGAAATTTTGAGGATTATCCTTAATGGATTTTCGGTTTTTGTGGATAAGGTTCAAGGAAAAATTCAAGTTTCAATACTAGTTGAATTTGGATTCTCTCCTCCCTAGAAAGTGGCCGAAATTTTGGAGTGTTTCTCCTAGAAAAATTCGGTTATTTTGGATAAGGATGAGATAAGATTCAAGCTTGAAAATCCTAGTGGAATTTTGATTCTCCCTTATCCTAAATGTGGCCGAATTTTTTGAGGAGATTTTCTCCTAGGAAATTTTAGATTTTTTGGTTGAAAAAGGGAGATAAAATTCTAGTTAAAATCTTATTTAGATTTGGATTGGATTTATCCTAAATGACCGAATTTTATTGTTGGGATTTTCCCATGGAAAATTTGTAGGAAAATAAACCGGTAAAAACGTATCAGAGTGACGCAGCGGAACAATAAAAATTTTTAGATCGTTAAATATCTCATGATGCCATATACAATAAATCAACAACAATTAAAACTCATACCTCAAGGACGCCAATGAACAGGAGGAGAGTGACCGGAGGCTTCAACCAACTAGCCTTCTCTACTATTCTCCAATTCTCGAATGGCTGAGTGTGTGGGCACTCTGAACCTCGATCGGTATGCTAGCACTGCTAGTCTTCTTCCGACCACCCAGATCTCTAAAGAACTTTATTGTCACGATGAGCTGTGCAACAATAAGCCTGCTCACCTGAGAGTCTGTGGTCTGCGAGAACTGGAGTGGCAGGACCTCTATTTATAGACCTGCATGAGGTGATTCTCTGAATTCGAATTGGACTAGGAAAAGATTTTCTCCCTTATCCAAACCAAAAAATCCGAATTTTCCAAGGGAGAATCTCCACAATTAAATTCGGTTTTTCTAGGACAAATCCAATCCAAATCTAAACAAGATTTTAACTAGAATTTTATCTCCCTTTTCCAACCAAAAAATCCGAAATCTTTAGGAGAAAATCCTCCAAATTTTCGGCCACTTTTAGGATAAGGGAGAATCAAAATTCCACTAGGATTTCTCAAGCAAAATCTCATCTTAACCTTATCCAAAAATAACCGAATTTCCTAGGATTAGGGATCCAAAATTTCGGCCACTTTTGGGAGGAGAGAGAAACCAAATTCAACTAGGATTGAAGCTTGAATATTCCCTTGAATCTTATCCACAAAATCCGAAATCTTTCATGAGGATTATCCTCAAAATTTCGTCCCTTATTTGTTGGGATTTGGATTCAAAATTCAAGTAGGATTCTAACAAGATTATCCTCTCCAAATCCAACTCAAATTCGAATTTCAAACCTTGTGGATTTTCCACAACAAATTCGAATCCTACTTGGACTGTGATTCAAAATTTGAATTTCAAATTTCAAATTCAAATTTCAAATTCAAATTTCAAATTTCAAATTTCAAATTTCAAATTTCAAATTTAAATTTCAAATTCAAATTTCAAATTCGAATTTCAAATTCAAATTTCAAATTCAAAATTCAAATTTCAAATTTCAAAATTCAAATTTCAAATTTCAAAATTCAAATTTCAAATTCCACAAAACGGTTGTATTTCATATTCTTGTTCTCATGGATAATTTTCTACAACTCCAATCCAATCTCAAATAAAATCATGGCAACTTTATTTGGAGTTCGAATAATTGTGTACTCTATTATCCAAAACAAAATCTGAATCCAACCGGAGAGAATCTTGTCTACCATCCTAATCCTGTGTCATCACCATCCATGCATAATAAACTAGCCAATAGCATACACAAATCAATTTGCCAAACATTAAGGAATTATGTGGAGCTAGTAGAGGGACTGATTGGACATATATAATCGGGCTCCCATGATTCCATATGATCATCATTCTGTACCGAACAACTCAATCATATGATCACTAATTTCAGAGTCACACCACTATAAACCTGAAACTGAACTCCCAATTATATACCGTATTACGTAAGCCTGTGACGAGCTACCATCCAATGACCTTGTCATATATGCAAAACCCTCATATGATATCCATGATCAGCCTTAGGTCAAAGTCCGTTTAATCCTACTGATCAGGCTATCTTAAAGTTCCATTATACTACCGAATCTAGAAAATGATTATTCACCATATGTGAATAAGAAGTCATCCGCCCAGTAGACGACCCAAGGCCTTGTCCATTTTCACATTCAGTATAATGCCTTTAAGAGGATACCTTTAACTCCTCAGAGCTATGATTCCGATATCTGCAAACAAACCCTTCATCGTATACAAGTCATGCACCCAACGAACCGGTCTATAAGCTTACTACCTCTGAGACGCTTTAGCCATTGGAACATCAAAGTGCACAAGTCATATACATGAAGTAGTTCATTTACTCAGGATTAAGGTTATTGCATAATGAACGTCAAAAGCAGATTGATCCACTCATAGCGGACTACGTAGATCAATCACGCTTTAGTCCCGGTCTAATATGTCACCACCAAGCAACATATCCATGTCTCGACTTGGGAGTCCAGCTCCAGACAGTCAAGACAGACCGTCCCCTCTAAGGCTTTAGACAACATAATAGTCTTAACATGAGTTAGATGCTCGGTCTAACCCCATAGACTACAGACCATAGTTTAGACTGCTAACTTTAGAACATTGTCTTCTCGCATACAAAAGTCCATTGCATGCAACGTTCTAACAGTTTTAACACAAGCAGTCAGTGAGCCATATTTGCTTACATTTACTTTAACATGTAAATAAGACGAGGACAGATAGCAATGTAATGAATAACCTCTAAGTATAATTTTATTATCCAGTTCAAAATGAATACATCAAAATGTCTCTAATACTTAGGGCATTTCCTAACAATCTCCCACTTGCCCTAAGCCAGCAGATGTGCCATGTTACGCATCCCCATCGCCTCTACATGCCTCTCAAAGCTTCTAGCTACCAAAGTCTTAGTAAAGGGATCAGCGATGTTGTCCTCGGACGCGATCTTACAAACATCCACTTGTCCTGTCTCCACATGCCCTCTTATTATGTGATACCTCCGATCGATGTGTTTGGTCCTCTTGTGGTGCCGAGATTCCCTTGTGTTGGCAATAGCCCCTGTATTATCACAGTAAAGTGTGATAGGCTTGTCAACACCCGGAATGACCTCAAGGTCTCTAAAGAACTTGCGGAGCCAAACCGCTTCTTTAGATGCCTCAGCCGCAGCCACATACTCAGCCTCCATAGTAGAGTCAGCTGTGCAGCCCTGCTTCACGCTCCTCCACACAATGGTGCCTCCTCCGAGCAAAAACACTGATCCAGATGTCGATTTCCTCGAATCCTTACAAGTCTGGAAGTCTGAGTCCGTGTATCCTACGGGTGTTAGGTCCCCTCCAGAATACACTAGCATATAATCCCTCGTTCTCTTAAGATACTTGAGTATATGCTTTACTGCTTGCCAGTGCTTGGTTCCAGGATTCGCTTGATATCGACTCACCATACCTACTGCAAAACATATGTCCGGGCGAGTGCAAAGCATAGCGTACATAAGGCTACCCACAGCGGATGCATAAAGGACCTTACTCATACGCTCTCTTTCTTCCGATGTCTTGGGACAGTCATCCAATGAAAGAGTTAAACCGGCAATAGAAGGTTGTGAGCCTTTCTTGGCCTCTAGCATTGCATATTTGTCAATTATTTTATCTATGTATGAAGCTTGGGATAACGCTATCATTTTGTTCTTTCGATCTCTGAAGAGACGAATGCCTAGAACATAATTAGCTTCTCCCAAGTCCTTCATGTCAAACTGTTGGTGTAACCAAAGCTTGACCGATGATAAGTTCCCTACATCATTCCCAATGAGTAGTATATCATCGACATAGAGTATCAGAAAGACCACTTTTCCATCCTTAATACGTTTATAAACACAAGGTTCATCAACGTTCTGCTCAAAACCAAATGTCTTAATCGCTTGATCAAACCTCTGGTTCCATGAGCGGGATGCCTGCTTTAATCCATAAATGGATCTAAGCAACTTGCAGACTTTCCTATCTTGGCCTTTTGCTACGAACCCTTCGGGCTGTATCATATAGATACACTCTTCAAGATGGCCATTTAAGAATGCCGTCTTGACATCCATTTGCCAGATCTCGTAATCGAGAGCCGCAGCAATGGATAGAAGAATACGGATAGACTTAAGCATAGCAACAGGCGAAAAGGTTTCCTCGTAATCGATTCCAGCCTTTTGCGTGTATCCCTTTGCAACCAGTCTAGCTTTGAAAGTTTCCACTCTCCCTTCCGCATCCTTCTTTCTTTTGTAGACCCATTTGCATCCAATGGGTTTTATCCCATCCGGCAAATCTACAAGTTCCCAAACAGAGTTGGATTTCATAGAATCCATCTCATTGTTCATAGCCTGTTTCCAAGATCTAGAATCAACATCCTTATAGCTTCATCATATGTGACCGGATCTTCCTCATGCTCATGAGCCTCGGCCTGGTATACCTCAGCATCATACATAAAGAAATTAGGTTTCTTGGAAACCCTCCCACTACGACGAGGCACCCTAAATTGTTGATCGTCTGCAGGTCTTTCACTGGAACTTGGACTTGCGTCCAAGACCGAAATCTGTGGAGCAGTTCTTTCACCCGATAACTCCTCTAGCACCACTTTGCTTCGAGGTTTAAAGTCATTCATGTGACTTTCCTCCAAGAATGTCGCATGGGTTGAGACAATGACCTTTTGTTCCTTCGGGTTATAGAACAGACCTCCTTTAGTTCCCTTTGGATACCCTACAAACATGCACAATTCTGATCTTGGTTCCAACTTCTTCGCATCCCCATCCAGTACATGTGCCGGGCAGCCCCATATTCTCATATGTCCAAGGGAGGGCTTCCTGCCACGCCACAATTCATACGGAGTTCTAGGAATTGATTTGCTCGGAACCTGGTTCAGAATATAGCACGCCGTTTGTAAAGCATGTCCCCAAAATGATAATGGCAGCGTTGAGTAACTCATCATGGACCGTACCATATCCAATAAGGTCCTGTTTCTCCTTTCGGCTACACCATTCTGTTGTGGAGTACCAGGTGCAGTCAATTGGGATAATATCCCATTCTCTACAAGATGTCCTAGAAATTCATCGGAGAGGTATTCGCCACCTCGATCAGATCGAAGTGTCTTTATGGATTTATCCAATTGCTTTTCCACTTCCGCACGATACTCTTTGAACTTGTCAAAGGTTTCGCTCTTGCGGTGCATCAGATACACATATCCATACCTCGAGTAATCATCTATGAAAGAGACATAGTACTCGAACCCTCCTCGTGCTGTGACGTTCATGGGGCCACATACGTCAGTGTGCACAATTTCTAAGAGCTCCTGTGCCCTTGTACCCTTAGCTCCAAAAGACCTCTTAGTCATCTTACCCTCTAGACAAGACTCACATTGGGGAAGTCGTACCTCCTCCAGAGATTCCAGAGGACCGTCTTTCACCAATCTTTGAATCCTATCCTGATTAATATGACCAAGTCTTAAATGCCAAAGATACGCCTTGTTAGAGTGAGAAACTTTCAACCTTTTAGAGTTATCAATTAATTCAGTGTCAAGCAGTGAGTACATCTTTGGTCTGATCAAATATAGGTTTCCATCCATCCATCCAGAACAGATAAAAGACTTATTTCTACGAATATCAACTCTTTTACTAAAAGAAACTGAATAAGAATCCTTTATTAAACAAGCTACCGATATAAGGTTCCTCCTAAAATTAGGAACATAAAAACAGTCTTTCAATAAAATAAACCTAAATTGATCAAAATAAAGATGAACGTCTCCCACTGCCTCAGCCACCACAAAGCTACCATCTCCAGTCCGCAACGAGAGGCTCCTATCATGTAGACTTCTCGTTTCCACGAACCCCTGCATAGAAACACAAACATGATTAGTGGCGCCCGAATCAATGACCCATGTGTCTTTCGATTCTTCCACCAAACACGCTTCTAAGTAATGAAGTTCCTTACCTTCCTTGCCCTTGGAGGCTAGGAATTCCCGGCAAGCCTTCTTGAAGTGACCTACCTTCCCACAGTGGAAGCATTTGGACTTTTTAGGGTCCTTTGGCTTTTTGTTCTTCTTCTTCTTCTTCCCGTCCGAGACAGGAGGATTAGAAGAACTGGAAGCCAGTTGCTTCTTATTTGGCCTCTTCCTCTTCCGTGAGGGATTGGAAGATTCCGCCAAATTAGCCTCTCCTTTAGGTCGGACCACATCTTCATCCCTGATCATCCGCTCATAAGCCTGTAGTTGCTTCATGAGCTCGGTAAGTCCTAACTCCTTTGTCGCCAGATTGTATACGGCCTTAAACCCCACAAAATCTTTAGACAAAGTCTTGAACACCATCTCGATCTGAGTGTTGTAGTCTAACTCAGCACCATTCTCGGCAGCCTCAGCGAAGAATCCCATTAGAGTGATCATATGGTCCTTCACCGGAGCACCAGCCTTTTGCTTGGAGTTCATAATGCTGGTAATAGCGGACTGTCGAGCCAATTTTTCTTGGCCTCCGAACATGTCCTCCAGATTATCCATGATCTCCCCAGCAACTTGATAAGTCTCATGCTGCTTTTGTAAAGCACTCATCATGCTAGCAAGGATGTAGCATCGAGCTATTTCATTGGATTCTCTCCAACGATTATAGGCAATCGGGACCTCCTCAAGTGGTGTGTCAGGTTTGGGCCCAGGTGGGCATGGTTCGTCCAGTACGAACTTGTGTCTCTCGCAGCTGAGAACTATTAATAGATTTCTTTTCCAATCTTTATAATTGTCGCCATTCAACTTATTTTCAGTAAGTATCGAAATGAGGGGTGTCGGTGACATTTTGAACTGAAATAAAATTATACTAGACATCATTACAAAGCCCAAGCAAATATATAGATAATTTAGCAAATAAAACATACAAGTATGTTCCTACATGAAACTTGAAAAAAATGTAGCATTGCAATGGTAATTCTCAGCACCTATTGCCCCAAGCCACCGAGGGGTGGTCATGAGAACAAATAGCCGGAACATGGACCCCGTCCAATTAATATATGTTACCTTAAATCCTCCAAGGTTAAGACATATATTAATAACCGCTTATTTGGCCACCAGTTTAGTTAACAGAGCTTCTAGGGAAGGTTAATAACTAAACGAGTCTTGAGTGTATAACCATTGTTTACGTAGCCCGATCCACGTCCTACCAAGCCACCGAGGGGTGGTCATAAATAGAATCGCACCCGAACACGTTTTCCACATAGGAGATCCAATCTAGTATACCGGCGGCGGTAAACACCTACCGAGGGGTGTGGTCAGGTCGGAACTGACGCGAGGCGTTACCATGCTTTCACATATGGATCAACAATGGAGGCCGTGGGTTTTGTTTGAAACCCTCTCCCACTCAATATTTTGAAAAACATGCAAGTTTTGACAAATTATGTATGATCAATATAGTATGAGCGGCACTCACCTATCCTATATGACATGTTATCAAATATGCATACAAAACATCCATCAATACATATTTATACATCCATGACATATCACAGAAAAAATAATTGACAGAATAACCAAGCCATGGTTCCATCCTAGAACAAAGAAAATAAAGATTACAAAATTCCATCCAAAGCATTCTTTGGGTCTTGAATTTTGTTCCGTCTTCTTGTATCCATCTTTATGTAGCCTCTCCATTTATTTCTCATCCCATGAATTATTTAAAATTTAAATCTCCAAAATTTAAATTTCAAATTCAAATTCCAAATTCGAATTTCAAATTTAAATTTCTAATTCAAATTTTAAACAATTTTAATCATCATGTATAATAATATGTAATTTCAAAAATTTCAAATTTTTAATTACATATTTTTAAACATGATTTAAAATTAAATCTCAAATTTAAAAATCAAAATTTTCTGATTTTGGACCGCCGCACCGCCGCCCGTGAAGGCGGCAGCCGCCGTGGGCAGCCACCAACCCCGGAGGGGCTGGCAGCCCACGGCTGCCCCTTGTGCAGCCCTGCCGGGCTGCAGGCCAAGCCTGCAGCGCCAGGCTGCACGCCCAGACTGGGCGCAGCAGCCGGCAGGCTGCAGGCAGCGCCTGCAGCCAGTGGCTGCACGCCCAGGCTGCGGCCAGCCTTGGGCAGGCCACGGCCACCCCTGGCTGCAGGCAGAGCCTGCGGCCGTGGGTGGTGTGGGCCTGCACAGGGGCTGCCGCAGCCCCATCCTGCCCGAGGGCAGGGGCTGCAGCCCCACCAAGGTTTGTCGGCCTATCCCGAGGGGTCGTGTCTCAATTTTCGTGCCATATTCCAATTTATCTTTTAGGATCTCCAAAAATTAATTTGAATCCCAATTAAATTGAAATTTTCCACACAATCAAAATTTCAACCTTTAAATTAAATTTAACTTTTGGGAAAAATAAATTACGGTCTTCAATCTTCAATCTCCTCCAAGAATAATTACATAAAAAATTCCTATACCGTTTCCGGTGTACAAAATTCTATCCATAAAAATTCTAAGAGACAAAAATTAAAATCCATGGGAAAATTACAGTGTAAATAAACTGCTCCGATGGTTACATAAAAAATTCCTAGATACAATTTTTCTAAATTCTAAGGAACCATAACCGGCATAAACAAGCATGCTTATAATAATTCAAAAAATTAAAATAACCACATACTTTATACATAATACATGATAACAACATAAAGGAACCCTAGAATGCCATTCTCTAAATATCAAATCCATACATAAATAAAAAGACTAAGTAATTGTCTAATTTATGTACATGGCATAGTCATAAGATGGCTCTGATACCAATTGTAGGAAAATAAACCGGTAAAAACGTATCAGAGTGGCGCAGCGGAACAATAAAAATTTTTAGATCGTTAAATATCTCATGATGCCATATACAATAAATCAACAACAATTAAAACTCATACCTCAAGGACGCCAATGAACAGGAGGAGAGTGACCGGAGGCTTCAACCAACTAGCCTTCTCTACTATTCTCCAATTCCCGAATGGCTGAGTGTGTGGGCACTCTGAATCTCGATCGGTATGCTAGCACTGCTAGTCTTCTTCCGACCACCCAGATCTCTAAAGAACTTTATTGTCACGATGAGCTGTGCAACAATAAGCCTGCTCACATGAGAGTCTGTGGTCTGCGAGAACTGGAGTGGCAGGACCTCTATTTATAGACCTGCATGAGGTGATTCTCTGAATTCGAATTGGACTAGGAAAAGATTTTCTCCCTTATCCAAACCAAAAAATCCGAATTTTCCAAGGGAGAATCTCCACAATTAAATTCGGTTTTTCTAGGACAAATCCAATCCAAATCTAAACAAGATTTTAACTAGAATTTTATCTCCCTTTTCCAACCAAAAAATCCGAAATCTTTAGGAGAAAATCCTCCAAATTTTCGGCCACTTTTAGGATAAGGGAGAATCAAAATTCCACTAGGATTTCTCAAGCAAAATCTCATCTTAACCTTATCCAAAAATAACCGAATTTCCTAGGATTAGGGATCCAAAATTTCGGCCACTTTTGGGAGGAGAGAGAAACCAAATTCAACTAAGATTGAAGCTTGAATATTCCCTTGAATCTTATCCACAAAATCCGAAATCTTTCATGAGGATTATCCTCAAAATTTCGTCCCTTATTTGTTGGGATTTGGATTCAAAATTCAAGTAGGATTCTAACAAGATTATCCTCTCCAAATCCAACTCAAATTCGAATTTCAAACCTTGTGGATTTTCCACAACAAATTCGAATCCTACTTGGACTGTGATTCAAAATTTGAATTTCAAATTTCAAATTCAAATTTCAAATTCAAATTTCAAATTTCAAATTTCAAATTTCAAATTTAAATTTCAAATTCAAATTTCAAATTCGAATTTCAAATTCAAATTTCAAATTCAAATTTCAAATTCAAAATTCAAATTTCAAATTTCAAAATTCAAATTTCAAATTTCAAAATTCAAATTTCAAATTCCACAAAACGGTTGTATTTCATATTCTTGTTCTCATGGATAATTTTCTACAACTCCAATCCAATCTCAAATAAAATCATGGCAACTTTATTTGGAGTTCGAATAATTGTGTACTCTATTATCCAAAACAAAATCTGAATCCAACCGGAGAGAATCTTGTCTACCATCCTAATCCTGTGTCATCACCATCCATGCATAATAAACTAGCCAATAGCATACACAAATCAATTTGTCAAACATTAAGGAATTATGTGGAGCTAGTAGAGGGACTGATTGGACATATATAATCGGGCTCCCATGATTCCATATGATCATCATTCTGTACCGGACAACTCAATCATATGATCACTAATTTCAGAGTCACACCACTATAAACCTGAAACTGAACTCCCAATTATATACCGTATTACGTAAGCCTGTGACGAGCTACCATCCAATGACCTTGTCATATATGCAAAACCCTCATATGATATCCATGATCAGCCTTAGGTCAAAGTCCGTTTAATCCTACTGATCAGGCTATCTTAAAGTTCCATTATACTACCGAATCTAGAAAATGATTATTCACCATATGTGAATAAGAAGTCATCCGCCCAGTAGACGACCCAAGGCCTTGTCCATTTTCACATTCAGTATAATGCCTTTAAGAGGATACCTTTAACTCCTCAGAGCTATGATTCCGATATCTGCAAACAAACCCTTCATCGTATACAAGTCATGCACCCAACGAACCGGTCTATAAGCTTACTACCTCTGAGACGCTTTAGCCATTGGAACATCAAAGTACACAAGTCATATACATGAAGTAGTTCATTTACTCAGGATTAAGGTTATTGCATAATGAACGTCAAAAGCAGATTGATCCACTCATAGCGGACTACGTAGATCAATCACGCTTTAGTCCCGGTCTAATATGTCACCACCAAGCAACATATCCATGTCTCGACTTGGGAGTCCAGCTCCAGACAGTCAAGACAGACCGTCCCCTCTAAGGCTTTAGACAACATAATAGTCTTAACATGAGTTAGATGCTCGGTCTAACCCCATAGACTACAGACCATAGTTTAGACTGCTAACTTTAGAACATTGTCTTCTCGCATACAAAAGTCCATTGCATGCAACGTTCTAACAGTTTTAACACAAGCAGTCAGTGAGCCATATTTGCTTACATTTACTTTAACATGTAAATAAGACGAGGACAGATAGCAATGTAATGAATAACCTCTAAGTATAATTTTATTATCCAGTTCAAAATGAATACATCAAAATGTCTCTAATACTTAGGGCATTTCCTAACAAAATTCAGATTTTATGGTTATGGATAAGGGAGAATATCTTTTCCTAATCCAATTCGAATTCAGAGAATCACCTCATGCAGGTCTATAAATAGAGGTCCTGCCACTCCAGTTCTCTTAGACCACAGACTCTCAGGTGAGCAGGCTTATTGTTGCACAGCCCACCGTGACAATAAAGTTCTTTAGAGATCCAGGTGGTCGGAAGAAGACTAGCAGTGCTAGCATACCGATCGAGGTTCAGAGTGCCCGCACACTCAGCCATTCAGGAATTAGAAAATAGTAAAGAAGACTAGTTGGTTGAAGCCTCCGGTCATTCTCCTGCTGCAAGATTGGCATCCTTAAGGTATGAGTTTTAATTGTTGTTGGTTTATTGTATATGGCATCATGAGATATTTAATGATCTAAAAATTTTTTATTGCTCCGCTGTGCTACTCTGATATGTTTTTACCGATTTATTATCCTACAGTAAGCACTACTTGCAGCCATGGGCTGCAACCCTTCGGGTGGCCAAGGCTGCCCCTAACTGTAGGCAGTGCCTGCAACCGTTGTAGTTGCAACCCTGGATAAGGGTTATCGTAGCCCCATCCTGCCCGAGGGTAGGGTCTACAGCCCCGCCAAGGCCAGTGGTCATCCCGAGGGGTCGATTCTCGATTTTCTTGTCATATTCCAATTTACCTATTAGGATCTTCAAAAATTAATTTGAATCCTAATTAAATTAGAATTTTCCACGTAAAAAAAGTTCCAATCTTCAAATTAAATTTAATTTTCAGGAAAAATAAATTATGATCTTTCATCTTCAATCTCCTCCAAGAATAATTACATAAAATTTCCTATACTGTTTCCGGTGTACAAAAATTATAATCATAAAATTCTAAGAGACGGAAAAATAAAATCCATGGAAAAATTACGGTGATGATAGACCGCTCCCATGGTTACATGAAAAAATCCTTGATACAATTTTTCTAAATTCTAAGGAACTATGATCAGCAAAATTAAGCATGCTTATAATAATTTTAAAAAATTAAAATAACCACATACTTTATATATAATCCAAGATAACAACATAAAGGAATCATAGAATGCTACTCTTTAAATATTAAATCCATACATAAAGGAGACCAAAACAATTGTCTAATTTATATACATAGCATAATCATAAGTTGTCTCTAATACCAATTACAAGAAAAATCAGTAAAAATTGCACAGCGAAATTACAAAAATTTTTCAAGATTGTTAAATAACTCGTGATGTCATATACAATAAATCAACAACAACCAATTATATCGTCAGAGGAAACGCCAGGAATGCCAAAGGAAGTGATTGAAGGGCTTCAACCAACTAAACTGCTTTACTATTCTCCAATTCCCAGACATTAGAGTATGTAGGCACCTAGATCTTTAATTGGTATACTAGCATGACTTGTCTCCTTCCAACCATATAGATCTCTTTAAGAACTTATTACTACGGTGGTTTGTGTAACAGTAAGCTTGCTCATCTAAGAGTCTGTGGTCTAAAGAGAACTCGAGTAGAAGGACCCCCTATTTATAATTTTGCATCAGGTGACCTATTGAATTTTGAATTAGACCAAGAGAAGATTTTCTATCCCAATTTCCCTAAAAAATTCAAACCTCCCTTAGGTAAAGAACCAAGTTGAATTCGGCCACCCTAGGGAGAATTAGGATTCAAAATTCAAATAAGATTTAAACTTAAATTTTGTCTCCTCCAAGAGTCCAAAAACCGATTCCCTTTAGGCCAAAACTAGGGCTAGATTCGACCACACTAAGGGAAGGAGGATTCAAAATTCAAATAAGATTAAAACTTGAATTTTCTCTCTTCCTTATTTACATAAAAACCGATTCTCTCCTAAGGAATAAGCCTAAAGAATTCGGCCACTCTTGTGTAAGGAATGATTCAAAATTCAAGTAGGATTCAAACTTGAATTTTCCCTCTACCTTACCCACCAAAACTAATTCTCCCAAGGGTGGGATTCCCTTCAAAAGTTCGACTGCCTTTTGTGCAAGGAAAGATTCAAAATTCAAGTAGGATTCAAACAAGATTTCCTCTCCCTTATCCATAAAAAAAAAAAAAAAAAAAACCGATTCCATCATGTGGATTTATCCATAAGGAATTCGACTCCTTTTAGGTTTGTGATTCAAAATTTGAATTCAAATTTCGTATTTGAATTTCAAATTCAAATTTCAAACTCTACAAATATTTGAATTTTAAATTTGATTGACATGAATAATTTTGCAGTATGTCCTGGTCCATTTACACTTTAGTCCTGGTCCAATATGTCACCACCAAACAATATATCTATGTCTCTACTCGGGAGTTAAAACTCCAGATAGTCAAAACAAACCATCCCCTAAATGGCTTTAGATAATATAATAGTCTTAACATGAGTTAGATGCTCGGTCTAACCCTATAAACTACGGACCATAGTTTAGATTGCTTACTTTAGAATATTTTTTTCTTACATACAAAAGTCCATTGTATACAATATTCTAATAGTTTAACTTAAGCAATCAGTGAACCATATTTGCTTACATTTACTTTAATATGTAAATAGAATGAGGACATACAATAATGTAATGAATAACCTCTAAATATAATTTTATTATCCAGTTCAAAATAATGAAATACATCAAAATGTCTTTCCCTGCTTAGGCACTCTGAACATAAGCCTATTTATCTGAGAATCTATGGTCCAAAGAAAATAATAGTGAAATGACCCCTATTTATAATATTGCATGAGGTAACCTTTTAAATTTTAAATTGGACCAAGAAAAGAATTTTTTCTCCCATTCCTCCTAAAAATTCGATTCACCCCTAGGTTAAATCCTTGATTAAATTTGGCCACAGTAGGGAGAGGAGGATTCAAATTTCGAAGAGGACTCAAACTTAAATTTTCTCTCTTTCTTATCTACGCAAAAACTGACTCCTTCTAGAAGTGTTCTCCCTTGAAAAAGTAGGTCATCCATTATGTGAGGAGATTCAAAATTCAAATATGATTTAAACAAGATTTTTCTTTCTCCCTTATCCAAAAAAACCGACTCCTTCTCGTGGGATTATCCACAAACAAAACTTGGCTTTGGCTTGGATTTGTAATTCAAAATTTGATTCAAATTTCAAACTTCACAAATCTTTGAATTTTATCCACATAGATTATTTTCTACAACTCCAATTCAAATTCAAATAAAATTATGATAATTTTATTTGAAATTCAAATAATTGTGTAATCACTTATCCAAAACAAAATTCAAATTCAAATAAAAGAAAATCTTATCTTCCATCCTTATCCATTATGGACGTCACCCCTAGTTGTGTGAGGATAAGATTTTGTTCAATCCAAATTTAAATAGGATAATTTTTTAAATTCCAAATATTTGTTTTAAGACAAGATTTTCAGAATTCAAATTAATTACATATTTGAATTTAAAATTCAAATACAATTAATTTAAATTTTAAATCTCATCTTCCAAAATAAATATTAGTTAAATATTTATCCCATTTATTGAATAGTATAAAATTATAATTTTGCCCCTTCAACACATAAAGAAAAATGCTTACACCCTTTGGGAGGGTGATTTGGATTTTTCTCTTCACTAAATGTAAAATAACAAGCCAATAAGAATATCTTGACCAATTACCATATGTTAGGGAATTATGAGGAGATAGTAGAGTGACTAATTGAATATATAGAATACGGACTCCAATAATCCATGTAACTATTATTCTGTACCAAATAAACCCATTACAATTATTAGTTTCAGAGTCACACTACTATAAACCTGAAACTGCATTCCCAATTATATACTATATTATGCAAGCTAGTGATAAGCTATCGTCCAATGACCTTGCATCTATGTAAAACTCTCATATGATATCCATGATTAGCCTTAAGTCAAAGTCCGTTCAACCTACTGATCAAGCTATTTTAAAGTTTCATTATACTAACGAGTAAGAAAATGATTATTCACCATATGTGAATAAAAAATCATCCGCCCAGCAGAAAACCCAAGGCCTTGTCCATTTTCACATCCAGTATAATGCCTATAAGAGGATACCCTTTACTCCTTGTCAGAGCTATATTTCCAATATCTGCAAACAAAACCTCCATTGTACACAAGTCATGTGCCTAACGAATTGGTCTATAAGCTTACTACCTATGAGATGCTTTAGCCATTGGAACATCAAAGTACACAAGTCATAGACATAAAGCAATTTATTTACTCAAGATTAAGGTTATTGCATAATAAATGTCAAAAGTGACATGATCCATTCAAACGAACTATGCAAATCAATTACACTTTGGTCCTAGTCTAATATGTCACCACCAAGCAACATATCCATGTTTCTACTAGAAAATCAAAGCTCCAAATAGTCATGACAAACTGTCCCCCCAATTGGCTTTAGACAACATAATAGGCTTAACATGAGTTAGATGCTCGGTCTAACCCCATAAGCGGACTATGCAGATCAATTACACTTTGGTCCTAGTCTAATATGTCACCACCAAGCAACATATCCATGTCTTTACTCGAAAGTCAAAGCTCCAAATAGTCATGACAAACTATCCCCCCAATTGGCTTTAGACAATATAATAGGCTTAACATGAGTTAGATGCTCGGTCTAACCCCATAGACTATGGACCATAGTTTAGACTGTTTACTTTAGAATATTGTCTTCTTGCATACAAAAGTCCATTGTATGTAACATTCTAACAATTTAACACAAGCAACTAGTGAGCCATATTTGCTTACATTTACTTTAACATGTAAATAGAATGAGGATATATAGCAATATAATGAATAACCCTTAAATATAATTTTATTATCCAGTTCAAAATAAATGAAATACATTTAAAATGTCTTTCCCAGTTAGGATGCTCCTAACATTCTCCCACTTGCCCTAAGCCAGTAGATGTGCTATTGTATGCATCCTTATCGCCTTAACATGCCTTGCAAAGTTTCTAGCCACCAAAGTCTTAGTAAAGGGGTTGGTAATGTTGTTCTTAGACACGACCTTACATACATCTACTAGTCTTGCCTCCACATGCCCTCTTATTATATGGTATCTCCAATCTATGTGTTTTGTCCTTTTATAGTGCCTAGATTCCCTTGTGTTGGCAATTGCCGTGCTATTATCACAACAAAGTATGATCAGCTTGTCAACACTGGGAATGACCTCAAGGTCTCTAAAGAACTTGTGGAGCTAAACTGCTTCTTTAGATGCCTTAGCCGCAGCCACATATTCAGCTTCCATTGTAGAGTCAGTAGTGCAGTCTTCTTTCACACTCCTTCATACAATGGCACCTCTTCTGAGCAAAAACACTGATCCCAAAGTTGACTTCCTTAAATCCTTACAAGTTTGGAAATCTGAGTCCATGTATCCTACAGGTTTTAGGTCCCTTCCAGAATATACCAGCATATAATCTCTAGTTCTCTTAATATACTTGAATATATGCTTCATGGCTTGCTAGTGCTTGATTCTAAGATTCACTTGATATCAACTCACCATACCTACAGCAAAACAAATGTCTGGATGAGTGCAAAGCATAGCGTACATAAGGCTACCCACAGTGGATACATAAGAGACCTTACTCATACACTCTCTTTCTTCTGATGTTTTGGGATAGTCATCCAATGAAAGAGTTAGACCGGCAATGAAAGGCTGTGAACCTTTCTTACCTCTTGTATTGTATATTTCTTAATTATTTTGTCTATGTATGAAGCCTAAGACAACATTATCATTTTGTTCTTTTAATCTCTGAAGAGATGAATGCCTAAAACATAATTTTCTCTCAAGTCCTTCACATCAAACTACTAGTGTAACTAAAGCTTGACCGATGTTTAGTTTCCTATATCATTCCCAATAAGTAGCATATCATCGACATAAAGTACCAGAAAGACCACTTTTCCATCCTTGATACTTTTATAAACACAAGGTTCATCAATATTCTGCTCAAAACTGAATGTTTTGATCGCTTGATCAAACCTTTGGTTCCATGAGTAGGATGCTTACTTTAATCCATAAATGGATCTAAACAACTAGCAAATTTTTCTCTCTTTGCCTTTCACCACGAATCCTTCTAGTTGTACCATTTACATACATTCCTCAAGATGACCATTCAAGAATGCCTTCTTGATGTCCATTTGCCAGATCTCGTAATCAAGAGCTGCAACAACAGATAAAAGAATGCGGATAAGTCTAGCCTTGAACGTTTCAACTCTCCCTTTCGCATCCCTCTTTCTTTTGTAGATCTACTTATACCCAATGGGTTTAATCCCATCCGGTAGGTCCACAAGTTCCAAAACAGAGTTAGATTTCATAGAATGCATCTCATTGTTAATGGCCTATTTCTAAGATTTAGAATCAACATCATTTATAACTTCATCATAATTAATCAGATCATCATCATGCTCATAAGTCTCAACTTGGTATACCTAAACAACATACATAAAGAAATTAGGTTTCATGAAAACCTTCCCACTACATCAAAGCACCCAAACTGTTGATCGTTTGTAGGTCTTTTACTAGAATTCAGACTTACATCCAAGATTGAAACCTATAGAGTAGTTCTATCACCTAATAACTCCTCTAGCACTACTTTACTTTGAGGATTAAAGTCATTCGTGTGACTCTCCTTTGGGAAAGTCATTTGGATTTAAATAATGACTTTTGTTCTTTCAAGTTATAGAATAGACTTCCTTTAGTTCCTTTAGGATACCCTTTAAATATGCATAATTCCAATCACAGTTCCAAGTTCTTTACATCCCTATCCAATACATGCGTTAGGCAGCCCCATATTCTCATATGCCCAAGGGTGGGCTTCTTGCCTCGGCATAATCTTGGAACTTAGTTTAAAATATAGAATGCCGTTTGTAGTGCATATCCCCAGAATGATAACAGCAGCATTGAATAACTCATCATATACCGTACCATATCCAACAAGGTCCTGTTTCTCTTTTTAGCTACAACATTCTGTTGTGGAGTACCAGGTACAATCAATTGGGATAGAATCCCATTCTCTACAAGATGTCCTTGAAATTCATTAGAGAGGAATTCGTCACCTAGATTAGATCAAAGTGTTTTTATGGATTTACCCAATTGCTTCTCCACTTCTACACGATACTCTTTGAATTTGTCAAAGGTTTCACTCTTGTGGTGCATCAGGTACACATATCCATACTCGAGTAATCATCCATAAAGGAGACAAAATACTTGAACCCTCTTCATGCAATAATGTTCATGGGACTACATACGTTAGTGTACATAATTTCTTAGAGTTCTTAAGCCCTAATACCATTCGCTCTAAAAGACCTACATGTTATCTTACCCTTAAGACAAAACTCACATTGAGGAAGACCTACCTCGTTCAGAGTTTCCAAAGGACCATCTTTCACCAACCTCTGAATCCTATCTTGATTAACATGACCAAGTCTTAAATGCCAAAGGTATGCCTTGTTAGGCTGAGAAACATTCAACTTTTTAAAGTTATTTGTTAATTCGATGTCAAGTAGTGAGTATATCTTAGGTTATACCAAATAAATGTTCCTATCTATCCATCCAAAATAGATAAAATATTTATTTTTGTAAATATCAGCTCTTTTATTGAAAGAAATTGAATAAGAATATTTTATTAAACAAGCTATCGAGGTAAGGTTCCTCTTAAAATAAGGAACATAAAAATAATCTTTCAATAAAATAAACCTAAATTCATCAAAATAAAGATGTACATCTCCCACTGCCTCAGTCACCACCAAGCTACCATCTCCAGTTTGCAACGAGAGGCTCCTATCATGTAGACTTCTTATTTTCATGAACCCCTGCAAAGAAACACAAACATGATTAGTGACACTCGAATCAATAACCTAAGTGTCTTTTGATTCTTCCACCAAACACGCTTCTAAATGAAGAAGTTCCTTACCTTCCTTGCCCTCGGTAGTTAGGAATTCATGGCAAGCCTTCTTGAAGTGACCTACCTTCCCACAGTAGAAGTACTTAGACTTTTTAGAGTCCTTAGGCTTTTTGTTCTTCTTTTTCTTCATCCCGTCAAAGGTGGAAGGAATAGACAAACTAAATGTGACGCTTTAAATTTTATTTAAGGGTCAATATATAATTTAAATAAAATTAGTGTGCCAAAAATTAATTAAAAATCTTTTGGAAACCCTAGGTTGGTTTCCTAGTCAAATTTCACTCAAAAAGTCAACAATTTTAACTTTAAAAACCCTAAAATATTCGGCCATTACTTGGGATTTTAATTAAAAATTTAAATTCCACAAATCCAAGGAGGATTAAACTCAAATTTCATCCCTTAAATATAAAGAAGAAATTCGACCCTAAAGTGTAGGAAATAAAGGAGATTTTATTTGAATTAAAAGCTAGGTCAAAACTCAATCAAAATTCAAATTATTTTTCCTTAAAAACTAATGGGTAATTTTGGTCACTTGAGGAGAAATAAGGAGAGAAAAACCCTAGCCTCAAAACAGCACAAAAACTTTCCCTTTGCCCCTTAAAAGATTCGGCCAAACAAGGAAGCAAAAAGGAAAGAAAAACCTAGTATCAAAACCCTCTTTTAACTCTCATTCACCTTTCCTTCCTCTCCCAAAATTCGGCCAGCCTCCCCTTGTTTCCTCTCTGAATTCTCCTCTCCCAAAACACACCAAAACAGCAAGCAAAAACCTACCTAAAGGCAGCTCAAAGATTCAACAACTTTTGAGACAAAAAACAAGGTGAGAAATCAACTTTTTCCTTCCTTCTCCTTTTGATTTTAAATCTGAAATTTTTATAGTTTTTCTCCACTGTTTTCCTTACTATTTTGAAGACTCCAACACCCACACAAATTCAACTAAAAAGGAGACCAAGCATCAAAAATAGTGCAGCACAAACAAGATGTGATTTCTCTCTCTAAAACCCTAAAAATTTTGCCTCATTGATCCCCTTTCAAAAACCCTATTATCACATGTGAAAATTTTATGATTTTTGCCAATTTGATTCTTGGGTTGTGTTAATGACATATAAATAAGGTTCTCCACAAAATTTCGTGATCATTAGATGAAAATTGAATTGGTTTAAGGCTAATTGAAATTTGGACAGGAAAAACGGAAATCTGGAAAATTACCATATGAACAGTAAAATTGTGTCAGCCATAACTTGAGTTTTAAAAATGATTTTTGAGTGAATCTTGAGCCTAAAATTAAATTCGAGATGTCCCCTAAATTCCTACAAATTTTCAGAACCCAACTCATCCCTTGGCCTAGTCAAAATAGTTTACTAAGATAGGTGGACAGAACTGCCAATTTTTGAACTGAAACTGAAACCCTGATTTTATGCCTGAAAACAACCCCTCAGTTTTTGGTCTAGTTGAGTAACCAAACGATGTCTAAAAATTATAAACATTATATGGAATTAAAGCTATGGATGTCTAGTTTAATATATTAAAAATTTAGAATTTTTGGGATTAAAAATGAATTAATATTGATTTTACAGTCAGCCTAGGTCAGTCTGCCCATGTCCAGCAATATCCTAACTTAGGGGTTTTCACAAATTTTAAATCCCAAATGTTATTAAACATTTTAAAATCTTTTTATGGCACACTAAAATGATTGGATGATTTTGTCTAGACCTAGACTGATCATATGTTGTGATTATAGGATTTATTTGACGTTCTTGCTTGATTGGTGGATCACGTTATCGCAACGCTTGTGCGATAATCGAGGTAAGACTTTCTAGCCTTTTCTGGGAGTAGTCAAGTGTTTTAAATTTCCCTGTTTTATCGATGGCATGCTGTTTTCAGTTTATGAAATTATTATACTGTTTTTGATGAAATAAACGCATGCAACATCTTTTGTAATAAATGTGTATTTTAAAGCGTGTTTTGATTAATGGCATAATATAACTTGGTAAATACCATCTTTTGAATAATCCGGTGAACATAATTGAGCTCTAGTTCACGATCATTGTAAATGATGCGTGCGTCCCAAAGTTGACGCCATGGGGGAAGGTTCCTAAACCTGCGCAGGGCCGTTCGGCCTATTTAGACCGTAACGAGATGATCTAGGATAATTCAATTCGAGGCACCTATATTATAGCTACGACAAGTCCTCACTCAAAATATGATGGTTTATTTTAATGATCTATTATTTTTAATATTGGGGCACGTATATTGCAGCTACGCTAAGTCCTCAGCAGAATAAAACTTGTATTAAAAATGTTTTCCTGAAATTGTTGATTATTTTTTTTATGATTATTATGCCATGTATTTTTTTAAATTGTTGATTATTTTTGGAAACGAATATTATGTCATACTTTTAAATGTTACCTGTTTAACCCACCTTTGTTTCTGTCCTACTGAGCCAGCGCTTATGTCCCTTTTCTTTGTGATTTCAAAATGACTACTTCCAGGTGCGGGAGGTAGCAGTTCCGAAAATCATTGAGCTATCCATTTCTACCGAAGATGATGCTATCCGTTTTCTACATCTTCTTCATTCTGTTTCTCGTTCTGATGTAATGAGATATTAAGTTTGGACTTTATTTCACGTTATTTAAATTTCATGCTTGGGAATATTTTCTGGTTGGTAATCTCTTTTGAAGACCGATTTTGTGTTTGCATTAAAAAGTATTTATTTTCTACTTTATTTTATTATGTGGTTATGATGCTACGTTATAAATAATTAGGCTTAGCTAAATTATAATGTTGACCCGCTTTTCGTAATAAATGTTTTTCCTTAAATCTCGGGTTGATATTATGATTTGGCTGTCGTGTCACGTGTCTAAATTTTGGGCCGTGACACTAAAAGATGCCTACTTCCACTTTGGCTTCTTCTTATTCCTAGAGGGTTTAGAAGATTCCATCAAGTTGGCCTCTCCCTTAGGTTGGATAGCATCCCCATCCCTGATCATCTGCTTATAAGTTTATAGTTGTTTCATGAGCTCGGTAAGTCCTAACTCCCTTGTCACTAGATTGTATGTAGTTTTAAACCCCACAAAATCCTTAGATAGAGTCTTGAACACCATCTTAATCTAGGTGTTGCACTCCAATTCTGTGCAATTTTTAGCAGCCTCAATAAAGAACCATATAAGCATGAGCATATGATCCTTTACTAGGCCTTTTGTTAAGAGTTCATGATGCTTGTGATAACAGATTATTGAGCCAATTTTTCTTGGCCTTTGAACATGTCCTCCAAGTTTTCCATGATCTCCCTGGCAACTTGATAGGTCTCATGCTGTTTTTGTAGAATACTCATCATGCTAGCTAGAATGTAGCACCGAGCTATCTTATTGGATTCTCTCCAATGAGGATAGGCAACTAAGACCTCCTCAAGTGGCGTATCAGATTTGGGCCCGAGTGGGCATAGTTAGTCTAGTACAAACTTGTGTCTTTTGCAGTTGAGAACTATTAACAGATTTCTTTTCCAGTCTTTATAATTATCGCCATTTAGTTTGTTTTCAATGAGTGTTGAGATAGGAGGTGTCGGTAACATTTTGAACTGAAACAAAATTATACAAGAATATCATTACAAGGCCCAAGCAAATATAAGGAACGTTTAGCAAATAAAACATATGAGTAAGTTCCTACATGAAACTTGACAAAACATGCAGTATTGCAATGGTAATTCTCAGCACTTATTGCCCTAAGCCACTGACGAATGGTCATGAGACAATTAGCCAGAACATAGACCCTATCCAATTAATATATGTTACCTTAAATCCTCGAAGGTTAAATTATATATTAATAACTGCTTATTTTGGCCACCAGTTTAGCTAATAAAGCTTTTAGGGAAGGTTAATAGCTAAAAGAGTCTTGAGTGTATAACTATTATTTACGTAGTTCGATCCATGTCTTACCAAGCCATTAAGGGGTGGTTATAAATAATATCATACCCGAACACATTTTCCACATCGAAGATCCAACTTAGTATACCGACGGCGGTAAACACCCTACTGAAAGGTGTGGTTAGGGAAGAACTGATGCGAGGCATTACCATGCTTACACATATGGATCAATAATAGAGGTCGTGGGTTTTGTTTGAAATCCATTCCTACTCAATATTTTGAAAAACATGCAATTTTTTGAAAATATGTATGATCAATATAGTTTGAGCTACATTTTCCTATCCTATATGACATGTTATCTAATATGCATACAAATTCATCCATCAATACATATTCATCCATCTATGACATATCATAGGAAAAATAATGATGGAAAATTTAAACAACCAAGCCATTGTCCCATCTTAGAAAATAAAAATTAAAGATTACAAAATTCTATACAAAGTATTGTTTGGGTTTTGAAGTTTGCTCCATTTTCTCGTATCCATCTTCATATCGCCACTCTATTTATTTCTCATCCCAAAAATTATTTAAAATTCAAATTTTCAAAATTCAAATTTAAACAATTTCAAATTTCATGCAAAACAATATGTAATTTCAAAATTTAAATCAACAGTTACATAATATGTAGTTTCAAAATTTAAATCTACAATTATATATTTTTACACATAATTTAAAACTAAATCTCAAATTTAAAAATTGAAAATTTCTGAACCTTGGCTCGTTGAACCATGAGCCCGAAGGCCCACAGCCCTCGTGGGAAGCCCTAACCCCTGGAGGGGTGCTGGCACCCCACGATGTTGCAACCCATGAGCTATAACCCTTGGGGTGGCTAGAGTCGCCCTTGGCTGCAGGCAAAGCCTATAGTTGTGGGGCTGTCGTAGTCCCTTTCTGCCCATGGGTAGGGGCTGCAGCCCTACCAAGATTGGCAACCATCCTAAGGGATCGGTTTTTGATTTTCGTGTTATATTCTAATTTGCCCATTAGGATCTAAATAAAATAATTAAATTGGAATTTTCCACACAAAAAAAATTTCCAATCATTAAATAAAATTTAATCTTTT
The DNA here is from genome assembly GCA_035233585.1 of Antiaris toxicaria. Classification (NCBI taxonomy): domain Eukaryota; kingdom Viridiplantae; phylum Streptophyta; class Magnoliopsida; order Rosales; family Moraceae; genus Antiaris; species Antiaris toxicaria. Next base: position 74,621,257 of record CP141156.1, read on the forward strand.
GGGAAAAAATAAATTATAGCCTTCAATCTTCAATCCCCTCCAAGAATAATTACATTAAATTTCCTATACTGTTTTGGTGTATAAAAAAATTCTAAATAAAAAATTCTAAAAGATGATAAAATAAAATTCATGGGAAAATTACGGTAATGATAAACTGCTCCATGGTTACATGAAAGAAATTCTAGATACAATTTTTCTAAATTCTAAGCAACTATGATCGACAAAATTGAGTATGCTTATAATAATTTTAAAAATTAAAATAGCCACATACATCATATAGAATCCCTGATAACAACATAAAGATATCCAAGAATGCCACTCTCTAAATATCAAATCCATACGTAAAGGAGACTTAAAATGATTGTTTAATTTATGTATTTGACATAATCATGTGTTGGCTCTGATATCAATTGTAGGAAAAATCATGAAAAATTGCACCAGTGGAATTATAAAAAATTTTTTGATCACTAAAAGACTCGTGAAGCCATATAACATAAATCAACAACAATCAATTATACCTTTAGAGGAAACCACCAATATGTAGGAAAATAAATCAGTAAAAACGTATCAGAGTGGCGCAGCGGAACAATAAAAAATTTTTAGATCGTTAAATATCTCATGATGCCATATACAATAAATCAACAATAATTAAAACTCATGCCTCAAGGACGCCAATCTGCAGGAGGAGAATGACCGGAGACTTCAACCAACTAGCCTTCTTTACTATTCTCCAATTCCCGAATGGCTAAGTGTGTGGGCACTCTGAACCTCGATCGGTATGCAAGCACTGCTAGTCTTCTTCCGACCACCCAGATCTCTAAAGAACTTATTGTCACGATGAGCTGTGCCACAATAAGCCTGCTCACCTGAGAGTCTGTGGTCTTAAAGAACTGGAGTGGCAGGACCTCTATTTATAGACCTGCATGAGGTGATTCTCTGAATTCGAATTGGACTAGGAAAAGATATTCTCCTTTATCCATAACCAAAAAAATCCAAATTTTTCCATGGGAAAATCCAACAATAAAATTTGGTTTTCTTAGGATAAATCCAATCCAAGTCTAAACAAGATTTTAACTAGAATTTTATCTCCCTTTTTCAACCAAAAAATCCGAAATTCCTAGGAGAAAATCTTCTCCAAATATTCGGCCACTTTTAGGATAAGGAAGAATCAAAATTCCACTAGGATTTTCAAGCTTGAATCTTATCTCAACCTTATCCAAAATAGCCAAATTTTCCTAGGAGATTATCTCCAAAATTTCGGCCATTTTCCAGGGAGGAGAGAATCCAAATTCAACTGGGATTGAAACTTAAATTTTTCCCTTGAATCTTATCCACAAAAACCGAAATTCCATTGAGGATTATCCTCAAAATTTCATCCACTTTTGTTAGGATTTAGATTCAAAATTCAAGTAGGATTCTAACAAGATTATCCTCTCCAAATCCAACTCAAATTCGAATTTCAAACCTTGTGGATTTTCCACAACAAATTCGAATCCCACTTGGACTGTGATTCAAAATTTGAATTTCAAATTTCAAATTTCAAATTTCAAATTTCAAATTTAAATTTCAAATTCAAATTTCAAATTCGAATTTCAAATTCAAATTTCAAATTCAAATTTTAAATTCAAAATTCAAAATTCAAATTTCAAATTCCACAAAACGGTTGTGTTTCAAATTCTTGTTCTCATGGATAATTTTCTATAACTCCAATCCAATCTCAAATAAAATCATGGCAACTTTATTTGGAGTTCGAATAATTGTGTACTCTATTATCCAAAACAAAATCTGAATCCAACCGGACAGAATCTTGTCTACCATCCTAATCCTGTGTCATCACCATCCATGCATAATAAACTAGCCAATAGCATACACAAATCAATTTGCCAAACGTTAAGGAATTATGTGGAGCTAGTAGAGGGACTGATTAGACATATATAATCGGGCTCCCGTGATTCCATATGATCATCATTCTGTACCGAACAACTCAATCATATGATTACTAATTTCAGAGTCACACCACTATAAACCTGAAACTGAACTCCCAATTATATACCGTATTACGTAAGCCTGTGACGAGCTACTATCCAATGACCTTGTCATATATGCAAAACCCTCATATAATATCCATGATCAGCCTTAGGTCAAAGTCCGTTTAATCCTACTGATCAGGCTATCTTAAAGTTCCATTATACTACCGAATTAAGAAAATGATTATTCACCATGTGTGAATAAGAAGTCATCCGCCCAGCAGACGACTCAAGGCCTTGTCCATTTTCACATTTAGTATAATGCCTTTAAGAGGATACCTTTAACTCCTTAGAGCTATGATTTTGATATCTGCAAACAAACCCTTCATCGTATACAAGTCATGCACCCAACGAACCGGTCTATAAGCTTACTACCTCTGAGACGCTTTAGCCATTGGAACATCAAAGTACATAAGTCATATACATGAAGTAGTTCATTTACTCAGGATTAAGGTTATTGCACAATGAACGTCAAAAGCAGATTGATCCACTCATAGCAGACTACGTAGATCAATCACGCTTTAATCCCGGTCTAATATGTCACCACCAAGCAACATATCTATGTCTCTACTTGGGAGTCCAGCTCTAGACAGTCAAGACAAACCGTCCCCTCTAAGGCTTTAGACAACATAATAGTCTTAACATGAGTTAGATGCTCGGTCTAACCCCATAGACTACAGACCATAGTTTAGACCGCTAACTTTAGAACATTGTCTTCTCGCATACAAAAGTCCATTGCATGCAACGTTCTAATAGTTTTAACACAAGCAGTCAGTGAGCCATATTTGCTTACATTTACTTTAACATGTAAATAAGACGAGGACAGATAGCAATGTAATGAATAACCTCTATGTATAATTTTATTATCCAATTCAAAATGAATACATCAAAATGTCTCTAATACTTAGAGCATTTCCTAACAATCTCCCACTTGCCCTAAGCCAGTAGATGTGCCATGTTACGCATCCCCATCGCCTCTACATGCCTCTCAAAGCTTCTAGCCACTAAAGTCTTAGTAAAGTGATCAACGATGTTGTCCTCGGATGCGATCTTACATACATCCACTTGTCTTGTCTCCACATGCCCTCTAATAATGTGATACCTCCGATCGATGTGCTTGGTCCTCTTGTGGTGCCGAGATTCTCTTGTGTTGGCAATAGCCCCTGTATTATCATAGTAAAGTGTGATAGGCTTGTCAACACCCGGAATGACCTCAAGGTCTCTAAAGAACTTGCGGAGCCAAACTGCTTCTTTAGATGCCTCAGCCGTAGCCACATACTTAGCCTCCATAGTAGAGTCAGCTGTGCAGCCCTGCTTCACACTCCTCCACACAATAGCGCCTCCTCCGAGTAAAAACACTGATCCAGATGTCAATTTCCTCGAATCCTTACAAGTCTAGAAGTCTGAGTCCGTGTATCCTACGGGTGTTAGGTCCCCTCCAGAATACACCAGCATATAATCCCTCGTTCTCTTAAGATACTTGAGTATATGCTTTACAGCTTGCCAGTGCTTGGTTCCAGGATTTGCTTGATATCGACTCACCATACCTAGTGCAAAACATATGTCTGGGTGAGTACAAGGCATAGCGTACATAAGGCTACCCACAGCGGATGCATAAGGGACCTTACTCATACGCTCTCTTTCTTTCGATGTCTTGGGACAGTCATCTAATGAAAGAGTTAAACCGGCAATAGAAGGTTGTGAGCCTTTCTTTGCCTCTTGCATTGCATATTTGTCAATTATTTTATCTATGTATGAAGCTTAGGATAATGCTATCATTTTGTTCTTTCGATCTCTGAAGAGACAAATGTCTAGAACATAATTAGCTTCTCCCAAGTCCTTCATGTCAAACTGTTGGTGTAACCAAAGCTTGACCGATGATAAGTTCCCTACATCATTCCCAATGAGTAGTATATCATCAACATAGAGTATCAGAAAGACCACTTTTCCATCCTTAATACGTTTATAAACACAAGGTTCATCGACGTTCTGCTCAAAACCAAATGTCTTAATCGCTTGATCAAACCTCTGGTTCCATGAGCGGGATGCTTGCTTTAATCCATAAATGGATCTAAGCAACTTGTAGACTTTCCTTTCTTGGCCTTTTGCTATGAACCCTTCGGGCTGTATCATATAGATACACTCTTCAAGATGGCCATTCAAGAATGCTGTCTTGACATCCATTTGCCAGATCTCGTAATCGAGAGCCGCAGCAATGGACAGAAGAATACGGATAGACTTCAGCATAGCAACAGGCGAAAAGGTTTCATCGTAATCGATTCCAGCCTTTTGCGTGTACCCTTTTGCAACCAGTCTAGCTTTGAAAGTTTCCACTCTCCCTTCCGCATCCTTCTTTCTTTTGTAGACCCATTTTCATCCAATGGGTTTTATCCCATCCGGCAAATCTACAAGTTCTCAAACAGAGTTGGATTTCATAGAATCCATCTCATTGTTCATAGCCTGTTTCCAAGATTTAGAATCAACATCATTTACAGCTTCATCATAAGTGACCGGATCATCCTCATGCTTATGAGCCTCGGCCTGGTATACCTTAGCATCATACATGAAGAAATTAGGTTTCTTATAAACCCTCCCACTACGATGAGGTACCCTAAATTATTGATCGTCTGCTGATCTTTCACTGGAACTCAGACTTGCGTCAAATACCGAAATCTGTGGAGCAGTTCTTTCACCCGATAACTCCTCTAGCACCACTTTGCTTCGAGGCTTAAAGTCATTCATGTGACTTTCCTCCAAGAATGTCGCATGGGTTGAGACAATGACTTTTTGTTCCTTCGGGTTATAGAACAGACCTCCTTTAGTTCCTTTTGGATACCCTACAAACATGCATAATTCTGATCTTGGTTCTAACTTTTTCGCATCCCCATCTAGTACATGTGCCGGGCAGCCCCATATTCTCATATGTCCAAGGGAGGGCTTCCTGCCATGCCACAATTCATACAGAGTTCTGAGAATTGATTTGCTCGGAACCTGGTTCAGAATATAGCACGCCGTTTGTAAAGCATATCCCCAAAATGATAATGACAGTGTTGAATAACTCATCATGGACCGTACCATATCCAATAAGGTCCTGTTTCTCCTTTCGGCTACACCATTCTGTTGTGGAGTACCAGGTGCAGTCAATTGGGATAATATCCCGTTCTCTACAAGATGTCCTAGAAATTCATCGGAGAGGTATTCGCCACCTCGATCAGATCGAAGTGTCTTTATGGATTTATCCAATTGCTTTTCCACTTCCGCACGATACTCTTTGAACTTGTCAAAGGTTTCGCTCTTGCGGTGCATCAGATACACATATCCATACCTCGAGTAATCATCTATAAAAGAGACATAATACTTGAACCCTCCTCGTGCTGTGACGTTTATGGGGCCACATACGTCAGTGTGCACAATTTCTAAGAGCTCCTGTGCCCTTGTATCCTTAGCTCCAAAAGACCTCTTAGTCATTTTACCCTCTAGACAAGACTCACATTGGCGAAGTCGTACCTCCTCCAGAGATTCTAGAGGACCGTCTTTCACCAATCTTTGAATCCTATCCTGATTAATATGACCAAGTCTTAAATGCCAAAGATACGCCTTGTTAGAGTGAGAAACTTTCAACCTTTTAGAGTTATCAATTAATTCAGTATCAAGCAGTGAGTACATCTTTGGTTTGATCAAATATAGGTTTCCATCCATTCATCCAGAACAGATAAAAGACTTATTTCTACGAATATCAACTCTTTTACTAAAAGAAACTGAATAAGAATCCTTTATTAAATAAGCTACCGATATAAGGTTCCTCCTAAAATTAGGAACATAAAAACAGTCTTTCAATAAAATAAACCTAAATTGATCAAAATAAAGGTAAACATCTCCCAGTGCTTCAGCCACCACAAAGCTACCATCTCCAGTCCGCAACAAGAGGCTCCTATCATGTAGACTTCTCGTTTCCACGAACCCCTGCATAGAAACACAAACATGATTAGTGGCGCCCGAATCAATGACCCAAGTGTCTTTCGATTCTTCCACCAAACACGCTTACAAGTAATGAAGTTCCTTACCTCCTTGCCCTTGGCAGCTAGGAATTCCCGGTAAGCCTTCTTGAAGTGACCTACCTTCCCACAATGGAAGCATTTGGAATTTTTAGGGTCCTTCGGCTTCTTGTTCTTCTTCTTCTTCTTCCCGTCCGAGACAGGAGGATTAGAAGAACTAGAAGCCACTTGCTTCTTATTTGGCATCTTCCTCTTTCGTGAGGGATTGGAAGATTCCGCCAAATTGGCCTTTCTTTTAGGTCGGACCGCATCCTCATCCCTGATCATCCGCTCATAAGCTTGTAGTTGCTTCATGAGCTCGGTTAGTCCTAACTCCTTTGTCGCCAGATTGTATGCGGCCTTAAACCCCATAAAATCTTTAGACAGAGTCTTGAACACCATCTCGATCTGGGTGTTGTAGTCCAACTCAGCACCATTCTCGGCAGCCTCAGCGAAGAATCCCATTAGAGTGATCATATGGTCCTTCACCGGAGTACCCGCCTTCTGCTTAGAGTTCATAATACTGGTGATAGCGGAAGTCGAGCCAATTTTTCTTGGCCTCCGAACATGTCCTCCAGATTTTCCATGATCTCCCCAGCAACTTGATAAGTCTCATGCTGCTTTTGTAAAGCACTAGTCATGCTAGCAAGAATGTAGCATCGAGCTATCTCATTGGATTCTCTCCAACGATTATAGGCAACCGGGACCTCCTCAAGTGGTGTGTCAGGTTTGGGCCCAGGTGGGCATGGTTCGTCCAGTACGAACTTGTATCTCTCGCAGCTGAGAACTATTAATAGATTTATTTTCCAGTCTTTATAATTATCGCCATTCAGCTTATTTTCAGTAAGTATTGAAATGAGGGGTGTCGATGACATTTTGAACTGAAATAAAATTATACTAGACATCATTACAAAGCCCAAGCAAATATACAGATAATTTAGCAAATAAAACATACAAGTATGTTCCTACATGAAACTTGAAAAACATGTAGTATTGCAACGGTAATTCTCAGCACCTATTGCCCCAAGTCACCGAGGGGTGGTCATGAAAACAAATAGCCGGAACATGGACCCCGTCCAATTAATATATGTTACCTTAAATCCTCCAAGGTTAAGACATATATTAATAACCGCTTATTTGGCCACCAGTTTAGTTAACAGAGCTTCTAGGGAAGGTTAATAACTAAACAAATCTTGAGTGTATAACCATTGTTTACATAGCCCGATCCACGTCTTACCAAGCCACCGAGGGGTGGTCATGAATAGGATCGTACCCGAACACGTTTTCCACATAGGAAATCCAATCTAGTATACCGGCGGCGGTAAACACCTACCGAGGGGTGTGGTCAGGGCAGAACTGACGCGAGGCGTTACCATGCTTTCACATATGGATCAACAATGGAGGCCGTGGGTTTTGTTTGAAACCTTCTCCCACTCAATATTTTGAAAAACATGCAAGTTTTGACAAATTATGTATGATCAATATAGTATGAGCGGCACTCACCTCTCCTATATGACATGTTATCAAATATGCATACAAAACATCCATCAATACACATTTATACATCCATGACATATCAGAGAAAAAATAATTGACAGAATAACCAAGCCATGGTTCCATCTTAGAACAAAGAAAATAAAGATTACAAAATTCCATCCAAAGCATTCTTTGGGTCTTGAATTTTGTTCCGTCTTCTTGTATCCATCTTTATGTAGCCTCTCCATTTATTTCTCATCCCAAGAATTATTTAAAATTTAAATCTCCAAAAATTTAAATTTCAAAATCAAATTCCAAATTCGAATTTCAAATTTAAATTTCAAATTCAAATTTTAAACATCATATGTAATAATATGTAATTTCAAAAAAATTTCAAATTTTCAATTACATATTTTTAAACATGATTTAAAATTAAATCTCTAATTTAAAAATCAAAATTTTCTGATTTTTGGACTATCGCACCGCCGCCCCCGAAGGCGGCCGCCTCCGTGGGCAGCCACCAGCCCCAAAGGGGCTGGCAGCCCACGGCTACCCCTTATGTGCAGCCTTGCTGGGCTGCAGGCCAAGCCTGCAGCGCCAGGCTGCACGCCCAGGCTGGGTGCAACAGCCGGCAGGCTGCAGGCAGCGCCTGCAGCCAGAGGCTGCACGCCCAGGCTACGGCCAGCCTTGGGCAGGCCACGGCCACACTCGGCTGCAGGCTAAGCCTGCAGCCGTGGGTGGTGTTGGCCTACACAGGGGCTGCCGCAGCCCCATCCTGCCCGAGGGCAGGGGCTGCAGCCCCACCAAGGCCCGTCGGCCTATCCCGAGGGGTCGTGTCTCGATTTTCGTGTCATATTCCAATTTACCTATTAGGATCTCCAAAAATTAATTTGAATCCCAATTAAATTGAAATTTTCCACACAATCAAAATTTCAACCTTTAAATCAAATTTAACTTTTGGGAAAAAATAAATTACGTTCTTCAATCTTCAATCTCCTCCAAGAATAATTACATAAAATTTCCTAAACCGTTTCCAGTGTACAAAAATTCTAACCATAAAAATTCTAAGAGACAAAAATTAAAATCCATGGGAAAATTACAGTGTTAATAAACTGCTCCCATGGTTACATAAAAATTCCTAGATACAATTTTTCTAAATTCTAAGGAACCATAACCGGTATAAACAAGCATGCTTATAATAATTCAAAAAATTAAAATAACCACATACTTTATACATAATCCATGATAACAACATAAAGGAACCCTAGAATGCCACTCTCTAAATATCAAATCCATACATAAATAAAAAGACTAAGTAATTGTCTAATTTATGTACATGGCATAGTCATAAGATGGCTCTGATACCAATTGTAGGAAAATAAATCAGTAAAAACGTATCAGAGTGGCGCAGCGGAACAATAAAAAATTTTTAGATCGTTAAATATCTCATGATGCCATATACAATAAATCAACAACAATTAAAACCCATACCTCAAGGACGCCAATCTGCAGGAGGAGAATGACCGGAGACTTCAACCAACTAGCCTTCTCTACTATTCTCCAATTCCCAAATGGCTGAGTGTGTGGGCACTCTGAACCTCGATCGGTATGCTAGCACTGCTAGTCTTCTTCCGACCACCCAGATATCTAAAGAACTTATTGTCACGATGAGCTGTGCAACAATAAGCCTGCTCACCTGAGAGTCTGTGGCCTTAGAGAACTGGAGTGGCAGGACCTCTATTTATAGACCTGCATGAGATGATTCTCTGAATTCGAATTGGACTAGGAAAAGATATTCTCCCTTATCCAAAACCAAAAAAATCCGAAATTTTCCATGGGAAAATCCAACAATAAAATTTGGTTTTCTTAGGATAAATCCAATCCAAATCTAAACAAGATTTTAACTAGAATTTTATCTCCCTTTTTCAACCAAAAAATCTGAAATTCCTAGGAGAAAATCTTCTCCAAATATTCGGCCACTTTTAGGATAAGGAAGAATCAAAATTCCACTAGGATTTTCAAGCTTGAATCTTATCTCAACCTTATCCAAAATAACCGAATTTTCCTAGGAGATTATCTCCAAAATTTCAGCCATTTTCCAGGGAGGAGAGAATCCAAATTCAACTAGGATTGAAACTTGAATTTTTCCCTTGAATCTTATCCACAAGAACCGAAATTCCATTGAGGATTATCCTCAAAATTTCGCCCACTTTTGTTAGGATTTAGATTCAAAATTCAAGTAGGATTCTAACAAGATTATCCTCTCCAAATCCAACTCAAATTCGAATTTCAAACCTTGTGGATTTTCCACAACAAATTCGAATCCCACTTGGACTGTGATTCAAAATTTGAATTTCAAATTTCAAATTCGAATTTCAAATTCAAATTTCAAATTTCAAATTTCAAATTTCAAATTTAAATTTCAAATTCAAAATTCAAATTCGAATTTCAAATTCAAATTTCAAATTCAAATTTCAAATTCAAATTTCAAATTTCAAATTTCAAATTCAAATTCAAATTTCAAATTTCAAATTTCAAATTTCAAATTTCAAAATCCACAAAACAATTGTGTTTCAAATTCTTGTTCTCATGGATAATTTTCTACAACTCCAATCCAGTCTCAAATAAAATCATGGAAACTTTATTTGGAGTTCGAATAATTGTGTACTCTATTATCCAAAACAAAATCTGAATCCAACCGAAAAGAATCTTGTCTACCATCCTAATCCTGTATCATCACCATCCATGCATAATAAACTAGCCAATAGCATACACAAATCAATTTACCAAACGTTAAGGAATTATGTGGAGCTAGTAGAGGGACTGATTGGACATATATGATCGGGCTCCCGTGATTCCATATGATCATCATTCTGTACCGAACAACTCAATCATATGATTACTAATTTCAGAGTCACACCACTATAAACCTGAAACTGAACTCCCAATTATATACCGTATTACGCAAGCCTGTGACGAGCTACTATCCAATGACCTTGTCATATATGCAAAACCCTCATATGATATCCATGATCAGCCTTAGGTCAAAGTCCGTTTAATCCTACTGATCAGGCTATCTTAAAGTTCCATTATACTACCGAATTAAGAAAATGATTATTCACCATGTGTGAATAAGAAGTCATCCGCCCAGCAGACGACCCAAGGCCTTGTCCATTTTCACATTCAGTATAATGCCTTTAAGAGGATACCTTTAACTCCTTAGAGCTATGATTCTGATATCTGCAAACAAACCCTTCATCGTATACAAGTCATGCACCCAACGAACCGATCTATAAGCTTACTACCTCTGAGATGCTTTAGCCATTGGAACATCAAAGTACATAAGTCATATACATGAAGTAGTTCATTTACTCAGGATTAAGGTTATTGCACAATGAATGTCAAAAGCAGATTGATCCACTCATAGCGGACTACGTAGATCAATCACGCTTTAATCCCGGTCTAATATGTCACCACCAAGCAACATATCTATGTCTCTACTTGGGAGTCCAGCTCCAGACAGTCAAGACAAACCGTCCCCTCTAAGGCTTTAGACAACATAATAGTCTTAACATGAGTTAGATGCTCGGTCTAACCCCATAGACTACAGACCATAGTTTAGACTGCTAACTTTAGAACATTGTCTTCTCGCATACAAAAGTCCATTGCATGCAACGTTCTAACAGTTTTAACACAAGCAGTAAGTGAGCCATATTTGCTTACATTTACTTTAACATGTAAATAAGACGAGGACAGATAGCAATGTAATGAATAACCTCTATGTATAATTTTATTATCCAGTTCAAAATGAATACATCAAAATGTCTCTAATACTTAGGGCATTTCCTAACACAATAACGCTTGACAAAGTGACCGAGGGCCTTCAACTAACTAACCTTCTCTACTATTTTCCAATTTATGGATGGTGGAGTATATACGCACTCTATTCCTTGATCGATATTCTAGAGTGGCTTGTCTCCTTCTGGCCACTTAGGTATCTAAAGAACTTATTATCATGGTGATTTGTGCAATAATAAGCCTGCTTACCTGAAAGTCTGTGGTATAAAGAAAATAGGAATAGAGTGACCGCTATTTATAATATTACTTGAGGTGACCTTTTGAATTTTGAATTGGACTAAGAAAAGATTTTTCTCTCCCATTCCTCCTCAAAAACCGATGCTTCCCTAGGCCAAATCCTTGGTTAAATTTGACCACACTAGGGAGATGAGGATTCAAAATTCAAAAAGGATTCAAACTTGAATTTTCTCTCCTCCTTATCCACACAAAAACTGACTTCTTTTAGGAGTATTCTCCCTTGAAAAATTTGGCCATCCTTTGTGTGGGGGAATTCAAAGTTCGAGTAGAATTCAAACAAGATTTTTTCTTCTCCCTTATCCATAAAAATTGTGATAATCGGGAATTTTGGATTCTCGGAGTAGGTTAAAATTGTATGTATATAACAATTTTAATGAATAAAATATGAAAAAGTTATGTTTTAATACTATTGTGAATAGTATAAAAATGTTCTGGCAGTGTTAAAGTATGTGAGTTTAGGGATGGAAAATCTTACCGGACATAATTGGGTGAGCCGGTTCGAAATCAGAGTCGAAAACCTTAGGGAGTGCATTGAAATGTACTAAAACAATAGAAATTTACGGTAGAAAATTCTGATCAAACGGAAGCAAAATAAGACAAACCGATCGCACTGGAGGCGCCTAGAACCCGCCTACGCGATTTCGGTGAAGTTCCGTTCGGATCAAATTACAGTCAAAAATTGATCATGAATTAATTAGTGAATTAATATGAATAGTATGATGACATCACCATGATTATGTCATAAATAAAAATTATTTTCCTTAATTAGGAAAGTAATTTTGAAAGGTGTATGGTTTAGATTAAGTTACTTTATGATCAATAGCCAAGATTATGCCAAAAAGCCATTGAAAAATTTTTTATAAAAATTTTAAAAGGCCATTCGGCCACTTGGAAAGGAAGAAGAAAAAAATTTGATTATTACCCCAAAATCCTTACTTTTTAGTCCTTGAACAATTAGCAAATTGTTGAAAAAAATTTGCTAAAGAGCCCTTGGTTTTTGCCTATAAATAGGCATCAAAATTTAATCAAAAAAAAAAAACCAACCAAACTCTTGCCCTTTTTATTCAGCAAAAACCATGGCCTTTTCCCCTTTTGAAAGCCAAAATTTTTTTTTCAATTTCACACCAAACCTAGCTTGCATTGCATTTTCAATCTCACGTCATCAACTAATCATGATAAGCTTCAAAATTGAAGTTTTTCCCTTTGATTTTCCTTAGAAACTCCGTGGGTATGAAAGTGTGAAAACAATGAAAAAAATTGTTGTTTTGTTGATTCTATGATTAGTTTGATGTTGTAGGAATTAAATCATGAATTAGGGTTTAGAAACAAGCAAAAATTTTGCATGTTTCCCTTGAAAAACCGTGGCTTCAATGGTGTGAAAAATGCATGAGTTTTGTTGTTTTGATTTAGTGTTTATGTTCATTCAATTATGTGTTGAATTAAGCATGAATTGGAATAAGGAAACAAGAAAATTTTGATGTAATTTTCTTGCTAAAACCGTGGGCATGAACATTAAGAAATGAAAAATTTTTAATGTTGAAGAATGTTAATAAAAACCCTAGGAAAGAAAATGAAATTTTCTATGTGTTTATGCATAAAAATCCGTGCCTATACTAGGGTTAGAATGCATGTTTTGTTAGATTTTTGATGTTGTTTTATACATTAGAAAACCTAAGAATGATGTGATGTGATGAAAAATTATTTAGATGTGATTAACTAGTAAACCGAGCTTAGTTTGAAAGAAAAATATTGTGGTTTGTGTTGGTTTCTGAATATTGAATCATGTGGAAAATTTTTATACAAAGTTTGGAAACTTTGTATAAAATAGGCCTCTGGTATAGTACGTGACAGGTACAAAGGTTCTAAGGCGTACTTAACGCCGAGAAACCTTAAAATATAAGTGGAAATGCTGTCGAAATTTCTAAAATCGGCTTAAGGGCATTTCGGGAAATGAAGGGTAAGAATATTGAACTCGGGAAGGAAACCGAGACCCCTCGGTGAATTAGGGTTAGAAATGGAAAACCAACCCAAAAGGAATAATAAACCGACTCTAAAATACTAAAATGCCTAAAACAGGAAAAAATTCATGTTAGGGGTATTTTGGGAAACGAGGGAAAAATTTAGATCGGGATAGGAAACCCGAGCCTCTCGAGGACTGAGGGTTGGGGACGGGATAAATAACGTTTAATGAGTAGTGAAAAGGCCATTTGAGGCTCCGAAACACTCGAAAAATGAAAAAACGACTCTAGGTGATGGATGAATAGTAATCGAGGGCCGGAAAAATAAAATAGAGATTTTACAGCAATTTAAGCTGTAAAACAATACTGAAGCCTAATGAATATTATTTTAAAATATTTGGACTTAGAAAATTTAGAAAAAATGATAGAACGGAATAGTTACGGTCCCGAGACCCGTTAGGGGCAAAATGGTCATTTTGACCAAAAATTTCCGAAAGGCTCGGAGAGGACCCTAAAAGACCTAGAATAACTTAGATAAAATTCTAAGACTCAAAATAAAGGTTTTAGAGTTAAAAATCTAAAAATTTCAAAGAACACGGGCGTGTGTCAGGTCGTGTACAGTTACACGGCTAAGATAGAAAACAACATGGCCGTGTAGAGTAAACCCGAAAAGTACATGGGCTGGGACACGGGCGTGTTTCAAGCCGTGTACCACAAACAAAATTTAAAAGTATTGAATTATTAAGTGAACTAAATGTACATTTAAAGTGATAATTAAAATAGGGTATTAACAGACAATATTATGTCTGTAGGAACCCAAAATAGAGATAGAACTACGGAGGAGTTTCGGAAGTGGACACTAGCGCAGTATTGGTAAGTTCAAGCATTTTCGTGTCTGTAACATGAAATACTATGTTGATCTATTCTGTACTAGATGTACACTAGATATAAAATCCTATAAGCATTTGGGGGTTAGTTAGAATAACATATCCCAGATAACGAGAATAAGTAATACCTACGGGTAATGAAGGATAGTGACCTAGAGGTGACATATAAGATCACTTGATCAAGACTATAAACTGAAAGATGGTAATGAAACCATTAAGGCGTACCGCCCCTCCAACATAGTGGTGGAGGTTTGTTCAAATTCTACGGGTTTATCAAGATTGTGGAGGCCGATGTTCTAAGATCGCTCCTTAGACCCTCCCAGTCAGCACGCTAATAATCATCGGTACTACTATAAACAGAGTTCTAAACTAGAAATCAAATAGAGAATAAACAATCAATAAAATGATAAAAATCATAATTGAGCATAACCGAAGCTTACATTAGAGTAATGTAAACTCGGTTAGGATATGTGAATAGTACCCAGTTAGGATAAAGTGAATAGTAACCAGTTAGGGTAACTGTTACTATTCATAGGTCAAAGGTCAAAGCTACTATTCATGGTGAATAGTACTATTCATAGAAGATTGAGTTTTTAGTGTTTTTGAATCGATATGATTCTTACTATGTATGTTTGAACTTACTAAGCCTGTTAGCTCATCAGTTTGTTCATGTTCTAGGTAAGAAACCTGTCCAATAGATTCCTGGATGGCGGTAGGATGCGAGCGTGTCAAGGGGATAGGGAACTTACCGTGGACTTGGTCCTGCCATAAGTTTTCCGCTGAGCTTTTGAGTTGAAGAAAATGAATTTGGAAACAAAATATACAATACTTATATATATGTACTATATGTTGTATATTATGTTGTACTTCATTAAGACATATAAAAATTAGTATATGGCATGGCTTTCTCACTTAGTTTTCTTAAGAGGAAGTATGTATTAAAGAAAAAAAAAATTACGGGCGAAATTTTAGGCCCTGATATTTAAAAATTGTAAGCAAAAGAGTTTAAAACTGATGACCCAGATTCGGCACACGAGCGGTCTTGGTCGGCCGTAGAGTCGATTCATGACGGTTGCGGGTGGTCAGAATCAGGGGGCGTCACAAAAATCAACTCCTCCTTATGGGATTATCCACAAACAAAATTCAGCTTGTCGGATTTGTGAATTTATGTCTCCATGGATAA
Organism: Antiaris toxicaria; assembly: GCA_035233585.1. Taxonomy (NCBI): domain Eukaryota; kingdom Viridiplantae; phylum Streptophyta; class Magnoliopsida; order Rosales; family Moraceae; genus Antiaris; species Antiaris toxicaria. Next base: position 74,636,917 of record CP141156.1, read on the forward strand.
TTTTCCACAACTCTAATTCAAATTCAAATAAAATTATGGCAACTTTATTTGAAATTCAAACAATTGTGTAATCTCTTATCCAAAATAAAATTTATATTCAAATAGGAGGATTTTGTCTTCCATCTTTATCCATTATGGCTGCCACCCCTAGTTGTGCTAGGATAAGATTTTGTTCAATCTAAATTCAAATAGAATAATTTTTTAAATTTCAAATATTTATCTTAAGACAAGATTTTCAAAATTCAAATTAATTGTATATTTGAATTGAAAATTCAAATACAATTAATTTGAATTTCAAATCTCATCTTCCAAAATAAATGTTAATTATATATGTATCCCATTTATTGAATAATATAAAATTACAATTTTACCCCTCCAGCATATGGAGAAAAATGCCTACACCCTGTGGGAGGGTAATCTGGATTTTTCTCCTCATTAAATGCAAAACAATAAGCTAACAAGAACATCACGACCAATTACCATCTATTAAGAAATTATGCGGAGCTAGTAGAGGGACCAATTGGACAGATATAATATAAGCTCCAATAATCTATGTAAATATTATTCTGTATTAAATAAACCCGTTACAATTATTAGTTTCAGGGTCACACTACTATAAACCTGAAACTGCACTCCCAATTTACACCATATTATGTAAGCCAATGATAAGCTATTGTCTAATGATCTTGTCATACATGCAAAACCCTTATATGATATCCATGATTAGTCTTAGGTCAAAGTCTGTTCAACCTACTGATCAAGCTAATAGTTCCATTATACTACTGAATAAGAAAATGATTACTCACCATATGTGAATACGAAGTCATCCGCTCATTAGACGACCCAAGGCCTAGTCCATTTTCAAATCCAGTATAATGCCTATAAGAGGATACCCTTTACTCCTTATTAGATCTATGACTCCACTATCTGTAAATGAACCCTCCATTGTATACAAGTCATGTACCCAATAAACTGGTCTATAAGCTTACAACCTATGAGATGATTTTGCCATTGTACATGAAGTCATGTACACGAAGTAATTCATTTACTCAGGATTAAGGTTATTACATAATGAACGTCAAAAGTGACAAAATCCACTCAGGTGAACTACGCAATCAATTACACTTTGATCCCAATTCAATATGTCACCATTAAGTAATATATCTATGTCTCTATTCAGGAGTCAAAGCTCTAGACAGTCAAGACAAACCGTCCCTTCAATTGGCTTTAGACAACATAATACTCTTAACATGCATTAGATGCTCGGTCTAACCCTATAGACTAAAGGCCATAATTTAGACTACTTATCTTAGAATGTTGTCTTCTCGCTTACAAAAGTCTATTGTATGCAACATTCTAATAGTTTAATACTAGCAATCAGTAAGCCATATTTGCTTACATTTACTTTAACATGTAAATAAAATGAGGACATATAGCAATGTAATGAACAACCTCTAAATATAATTTTATTATCTGGTTTAAAATAAATAAAATACATTTAAAATGTCTTTCCCACTTACGGCATTCCTAACAAAAAAGCCTTAAAAAATTTCAAACGATGCTTGGATTTGTGATTCAAAATTTGATTCAAATTTCAAACTCCATAAATATTGTGATTTTGTCTGCATATATACTTTTCTACAATTCTAATTCAAATTCAAATAAAATCATAGCAATTTTATTTGAAATTCAAATAATTATGTAATCTCTTATTAAAAAAAATTCAAATTCAAATTAAGAAAAAATCTTGTTTTCCAAAGTATTCATAAAAGACACCACCTACATTTATGCGAGGACAAAATTTTTTTCAATTCAAATTCAAATAAGATAATTTTTTTAAATTTTAGATATTCATTTAAACAAGATTTTCAAAATTCAAATTAATCACATATTTATCTTTTGAAAGATAAATAAATTAATTTAAATTCCAAATCTTATCTTTCAAAATAAATATTCACCCAAATTAAATATTTATCCCATATATTGAACAATATGAAATTACAATTTTGCCCCTGACACCTAGAGAAAAATGCTTGCACCATGTAATAGGTGATCTGGATTTTTCTCTTTACTAAATATAAAAACACAACAATAAAGAATATCCCGATCAATTGCCATCCATTAAGGAATTGTGTAGAGCTAGTAAAGAGACTAATTGTAAATATATAATATAGGCTCTAATAATCTATGTAACTATTATCCTATGCCGAATAAACCCATTACAATTATTAGTTTTAGAGTCACACTACTATAAATCTGAAACTACACCTAGTTATATACCGCATTACGTAAGCTAACGATAAGCTATCATCCAATGACCTTGTCATGTAATTTTGTATTATTCAATAAATGTGATAAATATTTACTTTGGGAGAATATTTCTTTTGGAAGATTAGATTTGAAATTTAAATTAATTATATTTATATTTTAAAAGATTAATATGAAATTGATTTGAATTTTAAAAATCTTATTTAAATAAATATTTGAAATTTAAAAAATTATTCAATTTGAATTTGAATTAAATAAAATCTTGTCCTAGCATAAATATAGGGGGAGACTTTTGCTATAGGTTTGGAAGACAAGATTTTCTCCTAATTTAAATTTGAATTTTGTTTTGTATAAGAAATTACACAATTATTTGAATTTTAAATAAAATTATCATGATTTTATTTTAATTTAAATTGGAGTTGTTGAAAGTTATCCATACAGATAAAATCACGAGATTTGTAGAGTTTGAAATTTTAATCAAATTTTGAATTACAAACCATGAAGAAACTAAAAATTTTAGGAGGTTATCCCTAGGGAAATTTTCAGATTTTATGCAGATGAGAAGAGAAAAAAATCTTGTCTGAATCCTGTTTGAAATTTGAATGCACCAAATCAGGGATGACCAAATTTTTAAGGGATTTTCCCTAGGTGAAAATCGGCCATGAGGTTTGGAAGAGAGAGAAAAACCTTTTCTTGAGTCAATTCAAAATTATGAAAGCTACCTAATGCAAATTTATAAATAAGAACTTTCAGACTCCTATTTTCTTTAGACTACAGACTCTCAAGTGAGCAAATTTATTATTATACATCTTACTAATAATAATAAATTCTCAGAGACCTGGATGGTTAGAAGGAGACAAGCTGCACTAGATTACCAATCTAGGAATTGAGTGCCCACATACTCTATCGTTTGGGAATGGGAGAATAGTAGAGAAGGCTAGTTGGTTAAAACCCCTTGGTCACATCCTCTGGCATTCTTGGTGAGTTCCACCAAAGGTATAATGATTGCTGAATAATTTATTATATAAGACAACATGAGTTTTTAACGATCTTGAAAATTTTTTTAAAATTTCACTGTGCATTTTTACACTGTTTCTTATAATTGGTGTCAGAGCTAACTCATGATTATGTTATATACATAAATTAAACGATCATTTTTTCTCATTGATGTATGGATTTGATATTTAGAGAGTGGCATTCTAGGTTTCCTTTATATTGTTATCATGTATTATGTACAGTGTATGTGGTTATTTTAATTTTTTTAAAATTATTATAAGCATACTCAATTTTGTCAGTCATAGTTCCTTAGAATTTAGAAAAATTGTATCTTGGATTTTTCATGTAACCATAGGAGTAATTTATTATCATCGTAATTTTCCCATGGATGTAATTTTTTGTCTCTTAGAATCTTTTAGTTAGAATTTTGTACATGAAAATGGTATAGGAAATTTTATGTAATTATTCTTAGAGGAAATTAAAGATTGAAGACCGTAATTTATTTTTCTTGAAGATTAAATTTAATTTAATGTTTGGAAATTTTTTTGAGTGGAAAATTCCAATTTAATTAGGCTTCAAACTTTTTTTTTTTTTTTGAGATCCTAATGGGTAAATTAGAATATGGCATGATATTCAAGAACTGACCCCTCAGGGATGGCCGCCAGTCTTGGTAGGGCTATAGCCCCTACCTTTGGGTAGGAAGGTGCTGCGACAATCCCTGTCCTAGGCTACAGATTATGGTTACAGGCTGTACCTGTAGCTCAGTAAGGCTGCAGTAAGCCCTGCCGTAGGCTACCAGTCCCCAGTGGACCGAGATTCAGAAATCTTAAATTTTAAATTTGAGATTTAATTTTAAATTATATATAAAAAATATGTAATTGTAAATTTAAATTTTGAAATTACATATTATTAAATTTTTTGTCTATTCGAATTTTAGAATTTTTGTGTACCAGAAACAGTATACGAAATTTTATGCTATTATTCATGGAGGAGATGAAGATTGAGCACATAATTTTTTTGAGTACATAATTTTTTTCCCAAGAATTAAATTAAATTAAATGTTTGAATTTTTTTTTTATGGGGAGAATCCCAATTTAATTAGGATTCAAATTTTTTTTTGGAATTCTTAATGGGCAAATCGGGAATATGGTACAAAAAGGAACAGACCTTGGACCCTATCTTAGTACCTACCTTGAAGAGCCGATTAGATATTGGGTGAGGCGACCGTGACGTCCCGTGCCCTTAGTGGCTCGGACTGTCACTGAAAACTACTACTTGTACTTTGACTTTAAAACTGATACTTAAACTTACTTAACTCGATACCATAATTTTAGGGGATATTTTTTTGATTGTGTATGTAATTACTATTCACGTATGTATACTGTTAAAATGCGGAGTCTAAAACATAGGGAGTTCAATTATTTATACATACTTATACTGACTGTTTAAATAAATACTATTCCAAATATACTATTTATATACATATTTACACTGTTAACTGTTCCAAGATATATTGTAGCTCAAAACTATGCGGAAAATCAAACTTGTGGTGGTATCCATAACCTTGCCCTCACACCCGCCTCCGCTGCCATCATCGTGTGACAACCGAGAAATTTTATTGTTCTCGAAAATTATGTATAACGTATGTATACAATGATTTCTATGTATATAATTACAAAATATATGATTTAATAATATTTAAAACGCAACAAAATGTTCTAACTATGCCAAAGGGAGTGTGTTTAGGAATGGAAAATTTTATCAAACCGGAATCGGACAAATGATGCCTTTCGTTTCAAAAACCCTAGAAATATATTGTAACTCACTAAAAGACGAAATACTTACGACATAGATTTTTGGTCAAACCGGCGTGAATTAAGGAAAACCGATCACATAGACAGCCTCAGAAACTCGTCTACGCGATTTCGGTGCAAAACCGTTCGGTTTGACTTTTGGTCAAAAATTTTGATCGAAATAATTATGTGGAATCAAAGATTGGATGTGAAACATTCAAAGGATGTAAGATTACATCAAGATCCAAGGGCTAGGGTTTAAAGTCATTTTGATCCAATGGTTAGGATGCAAAATCAACATAAAAAGTCAAGGAAAACATAACAAAATTTCAAGAATTTTGTAGAGCTAGATAGGTGGTGGATTTTCATAGGAAAAACAGAAAAAAAATCTACCAAATTTTTATTAATTGCCAGACAGCCCTTAAAGGTTGTAAAAATTACTTTAAAAGCTTGCAAAAATGCCCCCAAAACATTTGCAAAATGGTCCCTTCTTTTTGGGCTGATATATACATGATTTTTAGCCATGAAAACCAGACAAAAAATTTATGTTTTCTTCCTTCCCTAGCAGCCGTGAGTTCCACCCACTAAAACAAAAAAATTTCTTCAAGTTTTCTTCACCAAAAGTGTGTAAAATCCATCCCTAATTCCATGGAAGCAAGATAGCAAGGTGAGCTTCCATTTTTGCAAGCTTTCTTCTTGTTTTTCAATTGAAAAGCTGTGTGAATATGGGGCTGTTTTGAGATGGAAATTTCAGTTTTTGTTTGGTTAGTTTTTGCTTTAAAGAGTGTTAATGGCATAAGCCTAAAACAAGCAATGATTAAGGACATGAAAAACCAAGTTTAATGCATATTTGATCACAAAATCCGTATGCTATGCATGGTATAGAAGGGTGAGAAATTTTGATGTATACTTTGATTATTTTGGTGTTGTTATTATGTTTTGTGTGGAGGGGTATTATGGAGACTTGAAACATAAAGTTTTGTGTGTGTTTCGAGTGTAAAATCTGTTGGATACACTAGATGAAATGGGAGTTTTTGTGTTGATGATTTTGGATTGAAAATGTGGTATTGATACATGATGGAATCAAGAAGCTAAAAGGAAATTGAGAAAAGTAAATTTTGTGTATGATTTTCAAATGAAAACCATGGATACCCTAGGGGGTTAAATGAAAATTTTTCTATGTTTAGAGTGATTTGTTGAATTCTAAATGTGTAAGGGTACATTAGTGAGATTATGGATAAAATTGGGAACAAGGAAAAAATTAAACTTGATGCTTGAATAGAAAAACCTGTGGCTAAGGTTTTGGTGGAAAATGGAAAAATTGTGAGGAATATGTGAATATGTAATGTGAATAAAAACCGAGGATAAGGATAGTTAAAATGAACTCAAAACGTCGTTGAAAATGACTAAAGTTATAAATGTATTTTTACATAAAAAGTTTGGTTTTTATGTAAAAATTAGGTCTTTGGTTTAGTAATTAGTAGGTACCAAGGGTTTTGAGACCTTACCTAAACGCTGAGATCCTAAAAATTAAGCAGAAACACTGTCGAAATTTTTAGGGTGCCTGAAGGGCATTTTAGGAAATGAAGGGTAAATTAGGGTCGGGAATTTGGAAACCCGACCCCCTCGGGAACCTAGGCTCGAGGAAGAGCAATGGATGATTTCAGAAGTAGTGAAATGTCCATTTGAGGTCCCAAAAGGTTAGAAAAACGAGAAATGACCTCAATGGTCGGAATAGTACCATACGAGGGTCGGGTGAATAGTAATCTGAGCATTTCAATAAGAAATGTCGTAAAAGCTCGGTAAGGTCTAAGAAAAATTATTTTATGATTTCTGGGACTAGAAAACACAGTTAAAATGCTAAAATGAAAATTTTAAAGTCTAAGGTCCCGTCAAGGGCAAAATGGTCATTTTGATCAAAATTTTCTAAATTGCTAGAAAAAGATCGTGGAAGCCTCGGAATGATTTAATTAAATTTCTAAAGACCAAAGTAGAGCCATAAGTCAGGAAAACGAAGAAAAATCCCTCTAAGGACGAAATGGTCATTTTGTCAAAAGTTAGGGGCAAAATGGTCATTTTATCAAAAGGTCAAGAAAGGTGATATTAAGGCCCGGAATAGTAACCTAGGTCGTATAATAAATACAAAAATGAAAATATAAATCCCAAAACGTATAATTAGGGATCCAGAATCAGAAATTTTATATTTTCACAATATTTTAAATGTGAAATGAATAGTAAAAATAACCGTGATTTATTTCGGTTATAGGGATCCAACAAAAAGGCGATATAAGGACACCGATTGACCCTGGTAGGGAAACGCTAGCAAAATATCTGTAATTTCAGACATTTATTTGTCTACAACATGAATTTACGTAATATGTTTATATGTTATGTATGACATGTGAATAAGTATCAAGGTGCTATATGCACACTAACGTAGAAATAAAATAACCACAAATAAAGAATGTAATGTAAAGAGTTCCAGACCTAGGAGGCAGCTATAATGCCATCGGTTAGGAACTACATGAAAGTCGGTAGCAAAACCAACATTGGCGTACTGGCCTCCCACACAGGTGAATGTTTTTCATGTTATGTAATATTATATCAAGTTCATGTAGATTGTGAGGATTGGCCAGTAGGTCACTCTCTAGAGTCCCTCTCAGTTATGCATGCACTATGGTATGACCAATCATGGGATCCAAAACCAGAACCTAAGCAAGATAAAGACCTAAGACTGAAGATTTGCCATAATTAAGTATAATCAGGACTAACAAGTACTAACAGTATAATTACGGTTATAATATGATGTATGAATTATTTTATATGTTTTGATATTTGAACTTACTGAGCCTGTCGCTCATAAGTTTATTCATGTTGCAGGTAAGAAGCCTGTACACCAGTAGATAGTGGATGGATGAGGAACGAGATCTGCATCTGCCATTAAGGCTGGGCGAAGGGAATGGTCCTGATGATGTTTTTAGCTGAGCAATTCTGAACCTTGTTTTAAAATATTGTATCATGATGTAAATTATGCACAACAAAGTATGATATGTATTTCAGTATATGTTTATAATGTTTTATGACTTTACAGTTTCAAGATCAGTGTTAAAAAAATAAAAAAAAATCCACAGTTTTCACAATAAAATTTAAGTTTAAAATACGAATGGTAAATAATAAAAACAAATTACAAGTAAGTTGCCGGTGACCCAATGAGGTGACAGTCGTCATAGTGGACTATAAAGCTCTATTATGTTAGTACTGTTAGCCTCCATGTAGGGCGGGCTGCCACAGTTGGTATCAGAGCAGCTGACCATGTCCCTCAAGGCCTGATGCGCATCCCATTCGTCGATCCAAGTAAGTTAAGTTCATTTTTATAATTAGTAAAATGTTTGTTTACGTTAAGTGAACCCTATGTAAGAACTAGGTGACGAGACCACCATACATCCGACCACATCCATACCGAGTTAAGGGTCTTCCTAGGGTGTGGACTAGACTCATAATTAGTCCATCCCCACCCCAATGACCGACGGTATGCTCTCCGGCACTGGCAAACCCTGCTACTCCACGAGCAGAGGCACCGACGACTATTAGGGCACCAACCCCTGCACCAGTGCTCCATCCACGACCAGTAGTAGTCGACATTCTGGTAGTTGGCAGACGAGAGCACATCGACTTGAGAGTTTCAGCCAGAGCTACCCAGGCTTTTAGGGCTTGCCAGCCACCTATTTTCGATGAAAGACATCAGTCAGCACAAGTACAGGATTAGCTGCACACTATAGAGATCATTTGCCAGTCATGTGATATAGATTGGGATTATTGGGTTATCCTCACTGTGAGTGTGGTGACCACCCTATACATGTAAACCTAATTACTGTGTAATACAAAATTTTATTTATAATGTAGTGTAAATTGCCAATTGAATGCATTAAATGAGTACAGGATCGTTTAATTATTATTCATGCGATGAAAGGGGCTATCGACAAGTACAATCGGTCTGCCTCGATATACATCAAAATACGCGTGAGACACGTCGTATCCAGAAAACAGCCCAAACGACCATTTCTTGACATAGAACAGATGAACTAGTCATCGGTACGCTTAGCTGGTCTGTAGGAAATAAATCGGTAAAAACATATCAGAGTGGGACAGCGGAACAATAAAAATTTTTCAAGATCGTTGAATATCTCATGATGCCATATACAATAAACCAACAACAATTTAAACTCATACCTTAAGGATGCCAATCTGCAGGAGGAGAATGACCGGAGGGCTTCAACCAACTAGCCTTCTCTACTATTTTCCAATTCCTGAATGGCTGAGTGTGTGGGCACTTTGAACCTCGATCGGTATGCTAGCACTGCTAGTCTTCTTCCGACCACCCAGATCTCTAAAGAACTTATTGTTACGGTGAGTTGTGCAATAATAAGCCTGCTCACCTGAGAGTCTGTGGTCTGAGAGAACTGGAGTGGCAGGACCTCTATTTATAGACTTGCATGAGGTGATTCTGTGAATTCGAATTGGATTAGGAGAAGATTTTCTCCTTTATCCACAACATAAAATCTGAAATTATCCGAGGGGAAAATCCCAACAAAATTTTGGCCAACATTAGGATTATCTAATTCAAATTAAACTAGGATTTTAACATGAATTTTATCTCCCTTTTTTTAACCAAAAAATCCAAAAATCCAAGGGGAAAATCCTAACAAAAATTTAGGCCACTTTTGGATAAGGGAAGAATCAAAATTCCACTAGGATTTTCAAGCTTGAATCTTATCTCATCCTTGACCAAAAAAACTGAAAATCTTCTGGGAGATTTGCTCCAAAAATTCAGCCATTATCAGGGAGGAGAGAATCCAAATTCAATTGGGATTGAAACTTGAAATTTTCCTTGAACCTTATCCACAAAAAAACTGAAAATTCCATAAGGATAATCCTCAAAATTTTCGTCCATTATTGTTAGGATTTGGATTCAAAATTCAAGTAGGATTCTAACAAGATTTTCCTCTCCAAATCTAACTCAAATTCGAATTTCATTCCTTGTGGATTTACCACAAGAAATTCGAATCCCACTTGGACTGTGATTCAAAATTTGAATTTCAAATTTCAAATTCAAATTTCAAATTTCAAATTTCAAATTTCAAAATTCAAATTTAAATTTCAAATTCAAATTTCAAATTCGAATTTCAAATTCAAATTTCAAATTTCAAAATTCAAATTTCAAATTTCAAAATTCAAATTTCAAAATCCACAAAATAGTTGTATTTCAAATTCTTGTTCTCATGGATAATTTTCTACAACTCCAATCCAATCTTAAATAAAATCATAGCAACTTTATTTGGAGTTCGAATAATTGTGCACTCTATTATCCAAAACAAAATCTGAATTCAACCGGAGAGAATCTTGTCCACCATCCTAATCCTATGACAACACCATCCATGCATAATAAACTAGCCAATAGCATACACAAATCGATTTTGCCAAACGTTAAGGAATTATGTGGAGCTAGTAGAGGGACTAATTCGACATATATAATCGGGCTCCCGCAAATCCATATGATCATCATTCTTTACTGAACAACTCAATCATATGATCACTAATTTCAGAGTCACACCACTATAAACCTGAAACTAAACTCCCAATTATATACCGTGTTATGTAAGCTCATGACAAGCTATCGTCCAACGACCTTGTCATGTATGTAGAACCCTCATATGATATCCGTGATCAACCTTAGGTCAAAGTCCGTTTAATCCTACTGATCAGGCTATCTTAAAGTTCCATTATACTATCGAATAAAGAAAATGATTATTCACCATATGTGAATAAGAAGTCATCCACCCAGCAGACTACCCAAGGCCTTGTCCATTTTCACATTCAGTATAATGCCTTTAAGAGGATACCCTTAACTCCTTATTAGAACTATAATTCCGATATCTGTAAATGAACCCTTCGTCGTATACAAGTCATGCACCCAACGAACCGATCTATAAGTTTACTACCTCTGAGACGCTTTAGCCATTGGAACATCAAAGTACACAAGTTATATACATGAAGCTGTCCATCTACTCAAGATTAAGGTTACTGCACAATGAACGTCAAAAGCAGATCGATCCACTCAATGCGGACTTCGTAGATTAATCACGCTTTAGTCCCGGTCTAATATGTCACCACCAAGCAACATATCTATGTCTCTACTTGAGAGTCTATGCTCCAGACAGTCAAGACAAACCGTCCCCTCCAAGGCTTTAGACAACATTATAGTCTTAACATGAGTTAGATGCTCGGTCTAACCCCATAGACTACAAACCATAGTTTAGACCGCTTACTTTAGAACATTTTCTTCTCGCATACAAAAGTCCATTGCATGCAACGTTCTAACAGTTTTAACACAAGCAGTCAGGGAGCCATATTTGCTTACATTTACTTTAACATGTAAATAGAATGAGGACACACAGCAATGTAAAGAATAACCTCTATATATATTTTTATTATCCAGTTCAAAATAAATACATCAAAATGTCTCTAATGCTTAGGGCATTTCCTAACAATCTCCCACTTGCCCTAAGCCAGCAGATGTGCCATGTTATGTATCCCCATCGCCTTTACATGCCTCTGAGAGCTTCTAGCCACCAAAGTCTTAGTAAAGGGATCGGCAATGTTGTCCTTGGACGCAATCTTACATACATCTACTTGTCCTGTCTCCACGTGCCCTCTAATGCCTACTTCATAGAATCCTTACAAGTTTGGAAGACTCAGTCTGTGTATCCTATGGGTGTTAGGTCCCCTCCAGAGTACACTAGCATATAATCTCTCGTTCTCTTAAGATACTTAAGTATATGCTTAACTGCTTGCCAGTGCTTGGTTCCAGGATTCGCTTGATATCGACTCACCATACCTACTACAAAACATATGTCCGGGTAAGTGCAAAGCATAGCATACATAAGGCTACCCACAGCGGATGCATAAGGAACCTTACTCATATGCTCTCTTTCTTCCGATGTCTTTGGACAGTCATCCAATAAAAGAGTTAGACCAGCAATAGAAGGTTATGTACCTTTCTTTGCCTTTTGCATTGCATATTTGTCAATTATTTTATCTATGTATAAAGCCTGGGATAACGCTATCATTTTTTTTCTTTCGATCTCTGAAGAGATGAATGCCTAGAACATAATTAGCTTCTCCTAAGTCCTTCATGTCAAACTGTTGGTGTAACCAAAGCTTGACTGATAATAAGTTCCCTACATCATTCCCAATGAGTAGTATATCATCGACATAGAGTATCAGAAAGACTACTTTTCCATCCTTAATACGTTTATAAACACAGGGTTCATCAACGTTCTGCTCAAAATCGAAAGTCTTGATCGCTTGATCAAATCTCTGGTTCCATGAGCGGGATGCTTGCTTTAATCCATAAATGGATCTAAGCAACTTGTAGACTTTCCTTTCTTGGCCTTTCGCTACGAACCCTTCGGGCTGTATCATATAGATACACTCCTCAAGATGGCTATTCAAAAATGCCGTCTTAACATCCATTTGCCAGATCTCGTAATCAAGAGCCGCAGCAATGGACAGAAGAATATGGATAGACTTCAGCATAGCAACAGGCGAAAAGGTTTCATCATAATCGATTCCAGCCTTTTGCGTGTACCCTTTGCAACCAGTCTAACTTTGAAAGTTTCCACTCCCCTTCCGCATCCTTCTTTCTTTTGTAGACCCATTTGCATCCAATGGGTTTTATCCCATCTGGCAAATCTACAAGTTCCCAAACAAAGTTGGATTTCATAGAACCCATCTCATTGTTCATAGTCTGTTTCTAAGATTTAGAATCAACATCATTTATAGCTTCATCATAGGTGACCGGATCATCCTCATGCTCATGAGCCTCGGCCTGGTATACCTCAGCATCATACATGAAGAAATTAGGTTTCTTCGAAACCTTCCCGCTACGACGAGGCACTTTAAATTGTTGATTGTCTGTAGGTCTTTCACCGGAACTCGGACTTGCGTCCAAGACCGAAACCTGTGGAGCAGTTCTTTCACCCGATAACTCCTTTAGCACCATTTTGCTTCGAGGCTTAAAGTCATTCATGTGACTTTCCTCCAAGAATGTCGCATGGGTTGATAAAATGACTTTTTGTTCTTTCAGGTTATAGAACAGACCTCCTTTAGTTCCCTTTGGATACCCTACAAACATGCACAGTTCTGATCTTGGTTCCAACTTATTCGCATCCCCATCCATTAAATGTGCCGGGCAGCCCTATATTCTCATATGTCCAAGGGAGGGCTTCCTGCCTCACCACAATTCATACAAAGTTCTGAGAATTAACTTGCTTGGTATCTGGTTCAGAATATAGCACGTCGTTTGTAAAGCATATCCCCAAAATGATAATGACAGCATTGAATAACTTATCATGGATCATACCATATCCAACAAAGTTCTGTTTTTCTTTTTGGCTACACCATTCTGTTGTGGAGTACCAGGTGCTGTCAATTGGGATAATATCCCATTCTCTACAAGATGTCCTAGAAATTCGTCGGAGAGGTATTCGCCACCTCGATCAGATTGAAGTGTCTTTATGGATTTATCCAATTGCTTTTCAACTTCTGCACAATACTCTTTGAACTTGTCAAAGGTTTCGCTCTTGCGGTGCATCAGATATACATATCCATACCTCGAGTACTAATCTATAAAGGAGACATAATATTTGAACCCTCCTCGTGCTGTGACGTTCGTGGGGCCACATACGTTAGTGTGCACAATTTCTAAGAGCTCCTGTACCCTAGTACCCTTAGCTCCAAAAGACCTCTTAGTCATCTTTCCCTCTAGACAAGACTCACATTGAGGAAGATGTACCTCCTCCAGAGATTCCAGAGGACCATCTTTCACCAATCTTTGAATCCTATCCTGATTAATATGACCAAGTCTTAAATGCCAAAGATACGTCTTATTAGAGTGAGAAACTTTCAACTTTTTAGAGTTATCTATTAATTCGGTGTCAAGCAGTGAGTACATCTTTGGTTTGATCAAATATAGGTTTCCATCCATCCATCCAGAATAGATAAAAGACTTATTTATACAAATATCAACTCTTTTACTAAAAGATACTGAATAAGAATCCTTTATTAAACAAGCTACCGATATAAGGTTCCTCCTAAAATTAGGAACATGAAAATAGTTTTTCAATAAAATAAACCTAAATTCATCAAAATAAAGATAAATATCTCCCACTGCCTCAGCCACCACCAAGCTGCCATCTCCAGTCCGTAACGAGAGGCTCCTATCATGTAGACTTCTCATTTCCATGAAACCCTGCATAGAAACCCAAACATGATTAGTGGCGCCCAAATCAATGACCCAAGTGTCTTTCGATTCTTCCACCAAACATGCTTCCAGGTAGTGAAGTTCCTTACCTTCCTTGCCCTTGGCGGTTAGGATTTACCGGCAAGCCTTCTTAAAGTGACCTACCTTCCCACAGCGGAAGCATTTGGACTTTTTAGAGTCCCTGGGCTTCTTGTTCTTGTTCTTCCTCTTCCCATCCGAGACAGGAGAATTAGAAAAACTGGAAGCCGCTTACTTCTGATTTGGCCTCTTCTTCTTCCGTAAGGGTTTGGAAAATTCTGCCAAATTGGCCTCTCCTTTGGGTTAGATTGCATCCCCATCCCTGATCATCCGCTCATAAGCTTGGAGTTACTTCATGAGCTTGGTTAGTCCTAACTCCCTTGTCGCCAGATTGTATGTGGCCTTAAACCACACAAAATCTTTAGATAGAGTTTTGAACACCATCTCGATTTGGGTGTTGTAGTCTAACTCAGCACTATTCTCGGCAGCCTTGGTGAAGAATCCCATTAGAGTGATCACAAGGTCCTTCACCGGAGTACCCATCTTTTGCTTAGAGTTCATAATGCTGGTTATAGCGGACTATCGAGCCAATTTTTCTTGGCCTCCGAACATGTCTTCTAGATTTTTCATGATCTCCCCAGTAACTTGATAAGTCTCATGCTGCTTTTGTAAAGCACTCGTCATGCTAGCCAGAATGTAGCATCGAGCTATCTTATTAGATTCTCTCCAACAAGTATAGGCAACTGGGACCTCCTCAAGCGGTGTGCCAGGTTTGGGCCCTGGTTCGTCCAGTACGAACTTGTGCCTCTCACAGCTGAGAACTATCAACAGATTTCTTTTCCAATCTTTATAATTATCGCCATTCAGTTTATTATCAATAAGTATTAAAATAAAGGGTGTCAGTGATAATTTAAGCTGAAATAAAATTATACTAAACATCGTTACAAAGCCCAAGCAAATATACAGATAATTTAGCAAATAAAACATACAAGTATGTTCCTACATGAAACTTGAAAAACATGTAGCATTGCAACGGTAATTCTCAGCACTTACTGCCCTAAGCCACCTAGGGGTGGTCATGAAAACAAATAGCCGGAACCTGGACCCTGTCCAATTAATATATGTTGCCTTAAATCCTCCAAGGTTAAGACATATATTAATAACCGCTTATTTGGCCACCAGTTTAGTTAACAGAGCTTCTAGGGAAAGTTAATAACTAAACGAGTCTTGAGTGTATAACCATTGTTTACGTAGCCCGATCTACGTCCTACCAAGCCACCGAGGGGTGGTCATGAATAGGATTGTACCCGAACATGTTTTCCATATAGGAGATCCAATCTAGTATACCGACGATGGTAAACACCTACCGAGGGGTGTGGTCAGGGCAGAACTGACGTGAGGCATTACCATGCTTTCACATATGGATCAACAATGGAGGCTGTGGGTTTTGTTTGAAACCCTCACCCACTCAATATTTTGAAAAACATGTAAGTTTTGACAAATATGTATGATCAATATAGTATGAGCGGCACTCACCTATCCTACATGACATATCAAATATGCATATAAAGCATCCATCAATACATATTTATACATCCATGACATATCATAGAAAAAATAATTGATAGAATAACCAAGCCATGATTCCATCCTAGAACAAAGAAAATAAAGATTACAAAATTCCATCCAAAACATTCTTTGGGTCTTGAATTTTGTTCCGTCTTCTTGTATCCATCTTTATGTAGCCTTTCCATTTATTTCTCATCCCAAGAATCAATTTAAAATTTAAATCTCTAAAAATTTAAATTTCAAATTCAAATTCCAAATTCGAATTTCAAATTTAAATTTCAAATTCAAACTTTAAACAATTTTAAATATCACGTGCAATAATATGTAATTTCAAAAATTTTAAATTTTCAATTACATATTTTTAAATATGATTTAAAAATTAAATCTCAAATTTAAAAATCAAAATTTTTCTGTTTTTCAAACTGTCGGCCCACCAACCCCGGAGTTCGGCAGCCGCCATGGGCAGCCCCCAGCCCCCGGTGGGGCTGGCAGCCCACGGCCACACCATGTGCAGCCCTGTCGGCTGCACGCCCAGGTGGGTGCAGTAGCCCACCAGGCTGTAGGCAGTGCCTGCAGCCATGGGCTGCACGCCTATGGGCTGGCCGCACCTTGGGTGGGCCACGGCCACCCCTGATTGCAAGCAAAGCCTGCGGCCTTGGGGTGCAGCCGTGGGCAAGGGCTGCCGCAGTCCCATCACGGCTGGTGGTCTGTCCTGAGGGGATCGTGTCTCGATTTTTGTGTCATATTCTAATTTACCCATTAGGATCTCTAAAAATTAATTTGAATCCCAATTAAATTGAAATTTTCCACATAGTCAAAATTTCAACCTTTAAATTAAATTTAACTTTTGGGAAAAATAAATTATGGTATTCAATCTTCAATCTCCTCCAAGAATAATTACATAAAATATCCTAAACCATTTCTGATGTACAAAAATTCTAATCATAATAATTCTAAGAGACAAAATTAAAATCCATGGGAAAATTATAGTGTTAATAAACTACTCCCATGGTTACATAAAAAATTCTTAGATACAATTTTCTAAATTCTAAGGAACCATAACCGGCAGAACAAGCATGCTTATAATAATTCAGAAAAAAAATAACCACATACTACATACATAATCCATGATAACAACATAAAGGAATCCTAGAATGCCACTCTCAAAATATCAAATTCATACATAAATAAAAAGACTAATTAATTGTCTAATTTATGTACATGGCATAGTCATGAGATGACTCTGATACCAATTGTAGGAAATAAATCTGTAAAAACGTATCAGAGTGGCGCAGCGGAACAATAAAAATTTTTCAAGATCGTTAAGTGCGTGTTTGGTTTTGTTTCCAAAACAGATTTCACGATTCCCTAGGAGATCGATTTCAAAATCGGTGTGAAATTGTGTTTGGTTTGTATTGTTTTTGAAAACAGATTTCAAAACGAATCCAAAATCTCCTTTACTCCCAATGTAAAATTGAAAACGACTAAAAGTCGTTTTCTCTGATTTCATTTTTCTCATTTCTCTCATTTCTCTGATTTAATTATTATGGTTAATTAAGATTTAATTAATATAGTAATTACTTAAATATTATGATTATTAATTTTTAATTCATTTTTCAATTAACAAATTTTATTAATTTTTAATTTTTGGTATTCATAATAATTTTTTTAAATCAAACATAAATATGTTTTTATAGAATACTTATAAAATGACTGGTTTTCAAAAATATAACCAAACACAGTTTCATTATTTTATTTCTCAAAACATACACTCAGAAAATAAAATCAAACACAATTTCCGAAACGTTCTTAGAATTATTTTCAAAACAATCTTAAATTCAGAGAATTTGAAAACATAACAGATTTCAAAAACAATAACAAACGCTACCTAAATATCTCATGATGCCATATACAATAAACCAACAATAATTTAAACTCATACCTCAAGGATGCTAATCTGCAGGAGGAGAATGACCGGAGGGCT
Organism: Antiaris toxicaria; assembly: GCA_035233585.1. Lineage (NCBI taxonomy): Eukaryota > Viridiplantae > Streptophyta > Magnoliopsida > Rosales > Moraceae > Antiaris > Antiaris toxicaria. The sequence continues at coordinate 74,654,867 of CP141156.1, forward strand.
TTAACCAACTAGCCTTCTCTATTATTCTCCAATTTCTGAATGGCTGAGTGTGTGGGCACTTTGAACCTCGATCGGTATGCTAGCACTGCTAGTCTTCTTCCGACCACCCAGATCTATAAAGAACTTATTGTCACGGTGAGTTGTGCAACAATAAGCCTGCTCACCTGAGAGTCTGTGGTCTAAGAAAACTGGAGTGGCAGGACCTCTATTTATAGACTTGCATGAGGTGATTCTCTGAATTCAAATTGGATTAGGAGAAGATTTTCTCCCTTATCCACAACATAAAATTTGAAATTATCCAAGGGGAAAATCTCAACAAAATTTCGGCCAACATTAGGATTATCAAATTCAAATCTAAACAAGATTTTAACAAGAATTTTATCTTCCTTTTTTTAACCAAAAAATCTGAAAATCCAAGGGGAAAATCCCAACAAAAATTTCGGCCACTTTTAGATAAGGGAAGAATCAAAATTCCATTAGGATTTTCAAGCTTGAATCTTATCTCATCCTTATCTAAAATAACCAAAAATCTTCTAGGAGATTCACTTCAAAAATTCGGCCATTATCGGGGAGGAGAGAATCCAAATTCAACTGGGATTGAAACTTGAATTTTTCCTTGAATCTTATCCACAAAAAATCTGAAAATTCCATGAGTATAATCCTCAAAATTTTTGTCCATTATTGTTAGGATTTGGATTCAAAATTCAAGTAGGATTCTAATAAGATTTTCCTCTCTAAATCCAACTCAAATTCGAATTTCATTCCTTGTGGATTTACCATAAGAAATTCGAATCCCACTTGGACTGTGATTCAAAATTTGAATTTCAAATTTCAAATTTCAAATTTCAAATGTCAAATTTAAATTTCAAATTCAAATTTCAAATTCGAATTTCAAATTCAAATTTCAAATTCGAATTTCAAATTCAAATTTCAAATTCAAATTTCAAATTTCAAATTTCAAATTTCAAAATTCAAATTTCAAAATTCAAATTTCAAATTTCAAAATCCACAAAATAGTTGTATTTCAAATTCTTGTTCTTATGGATAATTTTCTATAACTCCAATCCAATCTCAACTAAAATCATGGCAAATTTATTTGGAGTTCGAATAATTGTGTACTCTATTATCCAAAATAAAATCTGAATTCAACCGGAGAGAATCTTGTCCACCATCCTAATCCTATGTCAACACCATCCATGCATAATAAACTAGCCAATAGCATACACAAATCAATTTTACCAAACGTTAAGGAATTATGTGGAGCTAGTAGAGGGACCAATTGGACATATATAATCGGCTCCCACAAATCCATATGATCATCATTCTTTACCGAACAACTCAATCATATGATCACTAATTTCAGAGTCACACCACTATAAACCTGAAACTGAACTCCCAATTATATACCATATTACGTAAGCTTATGACAAGCTATCATCCAATGACCTTGTCATATATGCAGAACCCTCATATGATATCCATGATCAGCCTTAGGTCAAAGTTCATTTAATCCTACTGATTTGGCTATCTTAAAGTTTCATTATACTACCGAATAAAGAAAATGATTATTCACCATATGTGAATAAGAAGTCATCCGCCCAGCAGACAACCCAAGGCCTTGTCCATTTTCACATTCAGTATAATGCCTTTAAGAGGATACCCTTAACTCCTTATCAGAGCTATGATTCCGATATCTGTAAACGAACCCTTCATTGTATACAAGGCATGCCCCCAACGAACCAGTCTATAAGCTTACTACCTCTGAGACGCTTTAACCATTGGAACATCAAAGTACACAAGTCATATACATGAAGCTGTCCATCTACTCAGGATTAAGGTTACTACACAATGAACATCAAAAGCAGATTGATCCACTTAAAGCGGACTTCGTAGATCAATCACACTTTAGTCCCAGTCTAATATGTCACCATCAAGCAACATATCTATGTCTCTACTTGGGAGTCTAACATAGATAAACCGTCCCCTCCAAGGCTTTAGACAACATAATATTCTTAACATGAGTTAGATACTCGATCTAACCCCATAGACTGCAGACCATAGTTTAGATCGCTTACTTTAGAACATTTTCTTCTCGTATACAAAAGTCCATTGCATGCAACGTTCTAACAGTTTTAACACAAGCAGTCAGGGAGCCATATTTGCTTACATTTACTTTAACATGTAAATAAAACGAGGACAGATAGCAATGTAATGAATAACCTTTATATATAATTTTATTATCCAGTTCAAAATAAATACATCAAAATGTCTCTAATGCTTAGGGCATTTCCTAACATGGTCGTCTGAGGATAATAGTGAAATCTTGCTTGATAAATATACCGTACTGAGAAAATAGTCGAGGTGACAATTTTCTCGACATGAAACTGGTGTATTTATAGTCAGCAGGCCCAATCGGGTCAATTGGTCATGAAATACGAGGCTTTTGTCCGAGAGACATGCAGTATCAGGAAAGGAGTCAAGACGACCTATTCTTAGCCCGGAACTGATATATTTAGCTTTAGAACGCCGAAACCGGTCGGTTTAGCACAAAAGGTGATTTCTGGGTGGGAATTACATAGATATCAAAAACTGATCCGGATGACCCCGGATGGGCGTAAAACTGTTAAAAATAGATTCAACATGCCCAAATTAGTTGGGATAGCCTATGTCGAACATTACGTGTGAAAAAGTTGTATTACGTGTACGTGGTGTTGGTACAGTGAAAGACACAACCACAGTGCGGGAAATAAATAATGAATAGTGATCGAGCAGGCTCATAGGCATTACAACCTAACCAAAAATATCTAGAAATAACTAGAATGAAAATCAGAAGCCATAACTGCAATTTCAGGTGAAAATTAAAACACTGCCGAGAAAGGATCGAAAATCACAATAGAAAATTGGACTGCGAAGAAACCGACCCAGTTAGATTGTGACCAGCCCAAAACCATGTCCCATTGGTTGGAAACTAGCTAGTTTGATTAGTTAGAAAACCCCAAAAACTAAGAATAAACAATGGAGAAAAAGTACACTAAAAACCCCGTAAATAACAATTTATTTTCATCACCATTTCACATCAAATTTGATAAAAAAATTGGCTTGTTCTTCCCAAGGTGTGTGCCATTATGGGAGGGCTGCACACATAAGAATTTTTCTCTTGGTTAGGCAAAATTTTGGGTTAATTTGGCTTGATTTGGTGAAGCTAATTGTGCTTAAGTTTGCCTATAAATAGGTGTCCCCTCCCTTTTCCTTCATTTCCTTTCTTTTAGCTCCGAAAAGCCAAGTATTCTTCCTTTTCCTTATAGCCAAAACTCTACCCCTTTTCCCCTTAGCCAAAGACCAAAATTTCACACAAAAACTCTTACACAAGGCTTGCTTACAAGGGTGGTTAGGAGTATACATCTTGAAGCTTATTTCGGTAAGGTCCTAGAACCAAGTTCATTTGTGGTTTTATGTTATGTTTGGTTCGATAATAAGAGTAAAATTTTTGTGTTCTCTCCTAGCTCACATTGGCCCCTCAACCCTTGGATCTCACGGCTTTTTAGTCATTCAAGCCTAGCTTGGATTTGTGCTTGAACCGAAGCACACAAGGTATAAACCGAAAACCTTACCTCTTTGTGGTTAGTTGTTTCTAAGTTTTCGATCAAGAAGTTTATGTGTATTTGTTTATGCAAATGGGTTGTAATAAGTTTATTTTGAGCCCTTAACCTTTCATTTTCAAGTTTGTGGTTACGTGGTTATGTTTATATGTTTTTATGAATGGTTTGTGGATGAATGATGCATGGACGTGTTAGGGAAAAACTGGAAACAAATCTGTCCAGTTTTAGGGCCACGGATTTATCTATTTTAGGACATATTGTGGTCTGTTTTTGAGAAAATGTAAAACATGAAACTTTAAAGAAATTTTGTTACGAGCATTACTCGGCAAAAAATGGCTTTAAGATAGGGTTTTAAACTATTTTTCAATCGGAGGTCAAAACTGGGGCCAAAATCTTGATTCTAGGAATGGCCTCAGATTTTCATTAAAATGACCCATTTAAAGTCCGAACCAGACTTCGGTCAAAACTAAATTTTTAGATCTCGATGAAATCTTAAAACTGACTCATGTAGGTTTCAAAAATTCAGCCGTTTCGGGCCCCAAACAGACACGTTTTTAAAAGTGTGCAAACTGGAAATTTTTGGTAAAAGCTAGACATGAAATTTGGCCACGGGTTTTTATGATATCGGACCCCTTGGAGGTCAAACCAAGCTCCGAGATGTTCACGGAGTCGTTCATCTCATCGAGGACAACAAATTTTATGTTTACCAATTTCACAAATAAAATCGTTTCGGACAAGTTTTATATTGTTTTCCGAAAAAGGGTTCAAAAACCCCCTTAACAAATGAACACCAAAATGTGTTCTCCATTTTAAAAATGAAAAACAATTTTTGTGAAAATGCCCCCACCTTCCAATGGGGTGCTAAGGGGTTGATTTTAAAGAATTATGTTGCTCCAAAACTTTACAAAATTTTTAGAACATTTTTTCATAAAACTGGTGAAGTAGCCTAGTTGGCTACCAAGCAAAACTGTAAAGTAACCAGATAGATGACTAGCCCAACTAGTCAATAGGCCCAACGTGAGAAAACCAGTTAGTGGACTAACCGGTTAAATAGTCCAAATGCTAGGTAACCCGATAGGTTACACGGTCCGTGCACTAGGTAACCCAATGGGTTACACAGTACAATACACAAAGAAACCTGGTGGGCTACACCGTTGGCAAAACATGAGGTAACCAGTCAGTAGACTGGTTGGTCAATCAGTCAAAGACTAAGTTTGAATGTGAAGGTGAGATATGTCGATTAACTTGTCAAGTGGATGAATTAATTAGTCTCGTTAAATACCAATACTATTAAAGTAGAACAGCTAGGTACTGAGGGGCATCGATAACCTATAATAGTAAGAAGTTATAGTCGCTAACGATCAAAGTGACTTAAAAACAAATATTAATAACAATGCGTTATGATTACAGTATGTTACCTGTAAGTGCATAGAGGCGAAGTACAAACTGTTGGCTAACAAGTAAGTACAACTCCGGCTACAGTGTGAACAAAAATGTGTTTAAATGGTTGTTTAACCTATGTTAAAGTGTGTTGTATCTTATGTTGGTTGCATGACATATAGGGGTTCATAATCACTAGATTAATGTACTTTATAAGGTGTCGATACATCCCCATCAGGGCATGATGAGGGATAAACCCAGTTGAGCATAGGGCACATGGTTATAAGTACTCATAATCCATAATTGGGTAATCAGATTAAGGGTGCCAGTCTAATAAGCCCCGTTGGGTCCGTAAGGAAGACAAGTATAAAAAGATAACGGGCCAAGCCGAGCCCATGATCACGGTGAATCCGATAATCTGGTGTAGTAGTACTGACACCAGGGCCTTTCAGATAAGAAAAGATAAATAATAATGAAGCATAATTTGAGTATAACCGGTTCATGCATTGTTCACAGTATGCATTATTTTTAGACACAATATGCTTCCCAATTGCATGACATAATATGAGATGTTTCTCATGCTACATAATGTGATTGAGTAGCTTGCACTCTGTGAGATGCTACATGATATGTTCCCGTGTTCTGGGTATGTTGTAATGCGTGATACGTATGATATATGGTTTATGGTTTACAATGCCACCGTGTATGACTTATGTTTTAAATCCGGTTTTGCGGATGATATGTTATACTTATTGAGCATTAAAGCTCACGTAGTGTGTTCATACTATAGGTAAGAGACCTACAAGTTAAACACTACTGGGCGATGATGGCAGCAGGGTGGATGTGAGGGTGAGGTTGTGGATACCACCACCAGAGTCTACTTCCGTAAATTATTTTGAGAATTTATTTTATGGAGAATAATTTAATAGTTTGGCATTTTGTGTACATGTATGTTAACTCAAATTGCACTGAGATTTTTGTATGGTTTTCAGTATAAGTATGTAGTATGTAATTTGGTAAACACCCTATTTAAAAAAAAATCCCTAAAATTCAGTATCTATAAGTAATGGTTTTTCAAACGAGATAAGTTAAGACAAGTGTTTTCAGTGACGGTTCATGCCACCAGGGCACGGGTCATCACAGTGAGTACTTTCCAAGGAGATGCCCGAGTATACTGGGAATACTAGGATCAAGATGGATTACTGAGGCTTAATTGGGCTGACTTCTGTTTGACCATGAGGCAACAATTTTCCCAAAGAAGCCCAGAGATGACTCTAGTTCCTCAGGCTAGTGAAGAAAGTACGCTGCTACCTACACTACCCCGAATAATGGACATCAAGGGGTTTATCCAGAGAACAGAAAGATTTCAGATGACACCTAGAGATATGGTAGTTACATATGCAGTGCGATTCAAGGAGAGCGTTGTTAATAAGTGTCCGCTCCTGAATTTCTCCAATGATGATTTTTGTGAAATGTTCTGGAAAGGACTCACAACTAAGTTGAAATAAAGGATGAGTCTACTTCATTCCATTACAAGGCAGGAATTTGTCACTAGAGCCATTAGATCTGAAAGGGTGCAGTTAAGGGAACGCATGCAAAGGAATCAATGGGAACAAGACCACGAGGAAGAAGTACTGATGTGTTTATATGGACCACCATTGATGGCTAATGACCACGAAGCCGGTCCATTGCGACAAAGGACAAATACGACTTATGATCAGGGGATGTCAACTGGCGATGATTCCGATAAGGAAGAAGAAGACCTGGAGGAATTTCCATTAGGTTAAGATGAATAGGATAGTCGAAACCTGAGATTTGTATAAACACATGTCCATATGTAAATATGTATGTATGTTTATATGAAGTAAGAAACTAAGACAAATACAGTCTATACATTACAGTGCATGCAAATGTTCATGTATGCTATGTATGATGCAAGAAATGCTATGAGCTGAGATGAGATGTTTTGAAATACTTATATTATATAGTAAATGCTATGTTTAAAATTTTTGCTACCTTACCAAATTATTTATGGAAAAATCTAACTCTTGATCATTGTGCAAGGCTAGAAGAAAGAGAACATAATAAATCCATGAAGAGGACGATGCCCTACAATAGTAGATAGAGTGGAGGAATTACAAGCCCTCCTAGAGAACCAAATGAAAGAAAATGCTGAACTACAACAACAGTTATCTGCAATGGAACAACAACAAGGCTAAGAAGAAGGCCATGCCTAACAGGTAGTAGAAACTATACAAGCAGTGCCACCAACTATTCTCGAGGTCTAGCAACCCTAACCTAGGGTGAACCAGGAACCTTTATATGAATGATTCCGTCAGATAAAGCTGCCGGAGTTCGAGGGTTCGATTGATCCGTTGGAGGTAGAGGAGTGGCTTTCTTCTCTGTAGATGATCCTTAAATTTATGAACTTAATTGATGAAGAAAAGATTCTATATGTGTCTTTCATGCTGAAAAATGATGCTCAATTCTGTTGGGACACTGTCCACATGAGAAAGGACGTGACCACTATGACTTGGGATGAATTTCTAGAGGAATTCAACCAGAAGTATTATGATCTAGCTGCCCTATGCCCCTAACAAAAAGAATTTGCCAAACTGAAATAGGGAAATCAGCCGGTGAGTGACGTGTATAGAAGATTTGATCAGCTATCTCGTTTATGCCTTTATGTGGTGCCGACTTGGAGAGAGAAGATTCTGAAGATGATTGGCATGTTTAGACAAAAAATATCTGCCTTAGTTGACAGTGGCCCAGTACCGCCACTTCAGTGGTGGATTGTGTAAGCAGGGCCCTTAGAGTTGAATACCACCTACTCAGACAAAAGGAAGAAAAGGAGAAAGTCTGGGAGGCAAAGAAAAAGGAAAAGATCCTAGCCAAGTTAGCACAAACAGGGATACAGACGAGTCGAGGCAGTAAGTCCAATCAGAATTGATCTAATTAGTCCAACACTCAAGGCTCCCAACAACAGCAAAGTAAAAGAAAAGGGAATTTTTCTGGGAATAGAAGCCAGGATGGCCACAATCAACAATGGAAGACCAGTTAGGGTATAAGACCAAATTTTCCCACGTGTGCCACGTGTGGGAAAAGGCACCCAGGCCAGTGCAGATTTGGCACCAACACATGTTACCAGTGCCGACGAGAGGGCTATTTTGCTAAAAATTGTCCGATGAACCGCCAGAATACCTCAGGGTTGATACAGCAGGGCTAGTAATATCCTTCACATCCCCAACCACCTCAGGCTCATGCCTTGCAAGGAAGAATTAAAGAGCCTTAGGTACTACCACCAACATGGTCCAAACGCCAGGAGCAGACCCCACGAATAGATGCTCGTGTTATGGTCTTCACCAAAGAGGAGGCTGAGTGGGGACATCTAATGTAGTTATAGGTCAGTTTTTTTTTATTTAACCACATGGCATGTGTCCTTTTTGATTCAAGAGCCATGCATTCTTTTGTATCTCATGAATTCACTAATAAGTTAGAATATGCTAAGGACCATATGGAAATGACTTTTAGAACTGCTCTACCTTTAGGAGAAGTGATGCTGTCGAATTACTGGTTATGCCATGTACCAGTAATTATGGCAAATAGGGAGTTGTATGTCGATTTGATCATAATGAAGATTGTCGACTATGATCTGATCCTAGGAATGGATTTTCTAGGAAAATACCAAGCCACAATTGACTATCGAAAGTAGAAAATCCTCTTTTAACCAGATGAGAAAGAGAGTTTTGAGTACATCGACACATCTCATCAATCAAGGAAGATACTGATCAGTGCAATGAAAGAAAAGAAGTTGATAGCTAGTGGCTATATAGGATACATGGCATACGTAATAGATGTGACAGAGGAAGAGAAAATGCAATCAGAAGAAGTTCCCGTTGTCAACAAATTCCTTGATATATTTCCAGAAGAATTGCCAGGTTTACCTCCAGAAAGGGAAATTGCATTTGAGATCAATATTATGCGAGGGACTGCTCTAATATCCAAAGCACCATATCATATGGCCCCAGCAGAATTGAAAGAGCAATAGGTGCAGTTAAAAGAACTGCTTGACAAGGGATTTATCTGACCAAGCTACTCTCCATGGGGAGCTCTGGTATTGTTTGTTAAAAAGAATGATGGAACTTTTTGGATGTGTATTAATTACAGAGAGTTGAATAAGGTTATCATCAAGAATACGTATCTATTACCTAGAATTGATGACCTGTTCGACCAATTAAAAGGAGCAGCGGTATTCTCGAAGATTGACTTATGTTCGGGATACCATCAACTGAGAATTCGGGAGAGCGACATTCCCAAGACAGTGTTCAGAACACATTACGGTCACTATGAATTTTTGGTGATGCTGTTCGGATTGACTAATGCGTCAGCCGCGTTTATGAATTTAATGAATAGGGTCTTTGATAACTCGAGGGTCTCGAATTATTCAGTTATGTTTCCACACTTAGGAAGCTCGTTTCTAGGGAGTTTTATAGTTTTAAAGAAGTGTTTTGAGGTATTTGTTGGTCAGTTTGTGTTTTTGTTGTGTTATGTCATCTTGTAACCATTTGATGCCTTAGGAAGATTTTGTTTTGTGTTTTGAGATTTGTAGGTCTAGGGAATGCAAGCGTGATGGGGTAGAAGCTTTCAAAGATGTCCACGGTGGCATGAAACAGGTTCAAGAAGCTGAGTAACCAGTGAAGGCTGAAATAAAGGAAATCGTAACTTTGCTATAGCAAAGTTGAAGCAAAGTCATCAGATGTGAAAATTCAAGAATGGGTAACCTGTTTAGCCACGCTGGCAAAATTTTTTATGACATCAACCCCCTTTTCCAAGTGTCTTCATCATCACTCATCATTTTTAGTACAATTTTTGTAAGCCATCAGATCATCCACGTGAGGAGAATAGGGTTGATACCTAGAAGCTATAAATAGTAAAGGATGCTCTGTGAAAAAGGGGGGTTGTTTTGATTCTTCTTGAAATTCATCGAGAGCCACACGTCATTTTTCTTTCTTAGAGGAAGGAAGGCCGAATCTGACCTGGGAAGGAATTCCTTGGTTTAGATTTGGTCAAATCCAGCAAAGGCAGACACGGAAGTGGTCGTCAGGAGCAGATGTTCTCTGTGCACACATGGTCTCCAACCTTGGAGAAGGGAGCTGATGGTGTTTTGCTCAATTTTGTTTCAATCTAAATTTATTGTGATCAATCATACGGTTATGATGTTGAACAATGGTTTAAATATGGTTTTCATTGATCTTATGGAGTAGTTGTTCTAGCGGTTGGGAATCATGAGTAATTGAAGTAAATCTGAGACATTGATGTAGAATTGCTTGGCATAATTTTAATTGTTCAATTTGTTCTTCATTGCTCATCTTGTGTTTGATTACGGGTCCTTTACAAATACTTGCAATTGATTTCTAGGTATTGGAAAATATTTAGAGATTGGATTAGGATTGAACAGCATGTGTTCAACTAAATTTTGAGTTCTGTTTGGTTGATTTTGTAGATAGTCTAGGAATAGTCATCCATCTCATGGTCTTAAAGGTTATTGCTCTCAATTTGAACTCTTTGGATTTGATTTTACATAGGAATATGCAGAAGTCGAATTTGGAGAACGTTTAAAGACTTTTTAACCTGACTAAAAAAATATATGCTATTGCAAAGCTACAGCATAGTTTCAGATTTATCTAAGGGAGAATATTTCTCAACCGTTTTTCATAATTTGATTGTTCATCCTTAATTACTTTTCTACTCTCAGCTGTTTCCCATACTCTTGCTTAATTCCCAGTCTTTGTTTTGCAATTAAATTCTGTAGTTTGTTAGTCTTTCTAATTTTTTTTTTGCTATTTTTATTTTACTGTCATTGTCATATTAGTGCTTCATTTAGTCTCAATATAATTAGTAAAGTTAAATTTCTTGCCAAATTACATTTGAATTAAGAATACTTTCCTCGTGGGTTCGACACTCATTCTCATTATTATATTACTTGTTTACGATAGTGTACACTTGCGCTGAATTGCAAATAATTATCACAAGATTGCAAACAAGTTTTTGGCGCCGTTGCCGGGGAAAGTGATTATTGATCTTTGTAATTTTTGCAAGTTTTTTTTCTTCACTAGCTTTGTGTGTTTTGTGTGTGATTTCAGGTGAAAATTTCATTGGTTTATGAATAGGCAAAGGGTCGGTAATCTTGTGCCTTTTGATCTTGAAATCGAGAGGACTTTTCAAACAAGAAGATGGGAATAGCGTGAATCAGTTACAGAAGTAGAAATGGCTAATCAACAAGCAAATCAAGGCCAAAATCAAGGCAACAATGCTAGGAATGCACTCTACCTAGCAGAAGACAGAGACAGAGCTATTAGAGACTATGCAGTCCCAATGCTAAATGGATTCAATCCTGGAATATCACGCCTAGAGATATATGCTGAGCAGTTTGAACTCAAGCCTGTCATGTTCCAGATGCTTCAGTCAGCACGACAATTAAGTGGTATGCCAACAGAGGATCCACACTTGCATCTGAGGCTATTTATTGAGGTTTGTGATTCATTCAAGCTGCCAGGAGTAAATGACGATGCATTGAGGCTCAGACTATTCCCACACTCACTAAGAGACCAAGCTTGAGCTTGGTTAAATGCACTGCCACCTAATTCTATCTTGACTTGGGATGACTTGGCTGAGAGATTGTTGATGAAGTATTTTCCACCTACCAAAAGTGCAAAGTTGAGGAACGACATCACCAGTTTTCAACAACTTGGGAGTGAGTCATTATATGAAGCTTGGGAGAGGTTTAAGGAGCTCATCAGGAAGTGTCCACACCATTGAATTCCTTACTAGATACAGATGGAGACATTCTACAACGGTTTGGATGGCCAAACCAAGACAATTATGGATGCATCAGCAAATGGGGCAATTCTAACCAAGTCATACAATGAGGCATACGAAATTCTAGAGAGGATGGCTCAGAATAATTATCAATGGCCTACTGAGAGAGCCAATGCAGCAAGAAGGGTAGCTGGTGTATATGAGTTAGATCCATTGACATCTCTTTCAGCTCAAGTGTCAGCACTCACAAACATGGTGAAGTCTATGAGCATGGCTCAAGTAGCTTAATCTCCACAGTTAGCAGTCGTTTCATGTGTGTATTGTGGTAAGGGGCATGTTTTCCACCAGTGCCTATCTAATCCAGAATCAGCTTGCTATGTTGGCAATTACCAGCACTACAACAATTCGTACCCCAACACTTTCAATCAAGGATTCAAGTAGCAACCCAGTTCATCTTCAAATCAGTATGGTCAAGGTGCAAGTTTAGCATCAGCTCCTATGCAAATTAGACCTCAGTTTCCTCCAGGGTTCCATCAACCCATAAGGCCGCTTGTTCAAGAACCACCATAGACCACTTTGATAACAATTGAGAACTTGTTAAGGGAGCATATGGCAAAAATAGATACTCGCATTCAGGACCATTCAGCATTGCTATAGAGTCACACAGCATCCTTGAGAAGCCTAGAGAATCAAATGGGGTAATTAGCAAGTGCCCTTAGCAACCGACCACAAGGAACACTTCCTAGTGACACTGAAATTCCAAAGCTAGATGGCAAAGAGCATTGCAAAGCCATTGCTTTAAGGAGTGGGAGGGTACTTGAAGAACCCACTACTAGAAAGGTTCAAGGAAAGGAGCCTACTTTAATCCAAAATAATTTATCAAGCAGCAAGGTTGTTGATGCACGAGTAGATCAGAAACAACCTAATCAAAGTCTTACCACGGCTTTGCCAGAGCAAAGTACCATTAATTAGGAATAATCTGCTTGCGATTCTGCTACAGCAACACTACAGCAAGGAGTCATTCGTCCAGAAATTAGCAACCCAACTCTGCCTTTTCCTCAACGATTCCATAACCAATAGCAAGACAAGTAATTTAAGAAATTTTTGGATGTTTTGACGCAACTCCACATCAATATTCCACTTGTGGAAGCCTTGGAACAAATGCCCAGTTATGCTAAATTCATAAAGGACATCCTGGCTAAGAAGAGAAGGTTAGGAGAATTCGAGATAATAGCTCTTATTGAAGAAAGCAGCGCTATCTTCCAAAATAAGTTACCACCAAAATTGAAAGATCTGGGTAGCTTCACTATTCCGTGCACAATCGGCAACAATTACTGTGGCAAAGCACTTTGTGATCTTGGTGCAAGCATAAACTTGATGTCGATGTCAGTTTTTAAGAAGTTAGGAGTAGGCAAGCCAAGGCCAATTACTGTTACACTACAATTGGCAGACAGATCATTGGCTCATCCGGAAGGGAAAATTGAGGACGTGCTTGTTAAGGTGGGTAAGTTCATCTTCCCAGCCGATTTCATCATTCTTGATTTCGAGGTAGATCGTGAGGTCCCCATCATTTTGGGTTGTCCATTTTTGGCCACAGGACGGACACTTATTGATGTGCAAAAGGGTAAGTTGACCGTGAAGGTGAATGATGAGCAAGTTACCTTCAATGTTTTGAAGGCTATGAGATTCCCTGAAGAGTTTAAAGAATGTTCGACCATCAATACTCTTGACTCAGCAGTGATCAAGGAATTAGAGAAAAGTTGCTTCACCAACCATTGTGAGGCAGCCTTGAAAGTTCTGATTGATTCAATTCCAGTGCAATATGAAGAACTAAAAGGGGTGGAAGTACAAGTAAAGGACATGGTTCGAGGAAAACAGTACGAGTCTTTGGGACTAGCTGATCGCGAAGTGAAGACTCCTAAACCATCTATTAAAGAGCCTCCCACTCTAGAGCTAAAGCCATTACTGAGTCATCTCAGATATGCATACTTGGGTGATAATGAGACTTTACCTGTCATTGTGTCAGCTTTATTAACTGAAGAGTAAGAAGAAGAATTGCTTCAAGTATTGAGGAAGTATAAGAAGGCCATTGGGTGGAGCATTGCTGATATTAAGGGGATCAGCCCCTCATTATGCATGCACAAGATCCTGCTAGAGGATGATTATAGAAGATCCATTGAGCAGCAACGAAGGCTTAACCCGATCATAAAAGAGGTGGTTAAGAAGGAAGTCATTAAGTGGCTTGATGCCGGTATCATATACCCCATCTCAGACAGTTCATGGGTGAGTCCAGTACAGTGTGTGCCAAGGAAGGGAGGAATGACAATGGTGACTAACCAGAACAACGAGCTAATCCCTATAAGGACAGTTACTGGATGGAGAGTGTGCATAGCTTACAGAAGGCTAAATAAGGCAACTAGAAAAGATCACTTCCCACTTCCCTTTATTGACCAAATGTTGGATAGGCTGGCAGGGAAGGATTATTATTGCTTTCTGGATGGATACTCTGGGTATAACCAGATTGTAATCACCCCAGAAGACCAAGAGAAAACCACATTCACATGTCCTTATGGCACTTTCGCGTTCAGAAGAATGCCATTTGGCTTACGTAATGCACCAGCCACATTTCAGCGCTGCATGATGGCTATTTTCACAAATATGGTGGAGGACTTCCTGGAGGTATTCATGGACAATTTTTCTGTTTTTGGTGAATCCTATGAAGGTTGCTTGTAGAATTTGGCAAGGGTGCTTGAAAGGTGTGAGGAGACAAATTCGGTGTTAAACTGGGAGAAATGCCACTTTATGGTGAAGGAAGGCAAAGTGTTGGACCACAAGGTGTCTAAAAAGGGCATAGAAGTGGACAAGGCAAAGCTTGAGACCATAAAGAGGATGCCTCCTCCCCCTACAGTCAAGGGAATTAGAAGCTTCTTGGGGCATGCTGGATTTTACAGGAGGTTTATTAAGGACTTCTCCAAAATCTCCAAGCCATTATGTAGCTTGCTAGAGAAGGACTCTACATTTGTGTTCGATGAGCATTACCTACACGCCTTTGAAGAGTTAAAGAAGAAACTCATTTCGGCACCAATCATAGTGGCACCCGACTGGTCATTACCTTTCGAGGTTATGTGTGATGCAAGTGATGTGGTAGTGGGAGCTGTGTTAGGTCAGCGTAAGAATAAAATCTTCCATTCAATCTACTATACTAGTAAAACCCTCCCAGGTACTCAGTTGCATTATACAGTGACTGAAAAGGAGCTGTTATCAGTGGTTTATGCCTTTAACAAGTTCAGAGCTTATTTAGTGGGTACAAAAGTCATTGTATACACTGACCATTCAACAATCAAGTACCTCATCCAAAAGAAAGATGCAAAACCAAGACTGATTCGATGGGTGCTTCTATTTCAAGAATTCGGTTTGGAGATCAAAGAAAGGATGGGTGGAGAGAATCAAGTAGCTGATCATCTTTCAAGACTCGAAAATGGTGTTAAAGGGCAAGAAGACCAGGTTATTAAGGAAACATTTCTAGATGAGCAATTGTTCACATTAGCCCAGCCTAATGCACCATGGTATGCAGATTTGGTGAATTATTTGGCGAGCAGACTGTTTCCTCCAGACTTATCCAAGCAGCAGCAGAAGATGCATGATGTGTGCTCTTACTATTGGGATGAGCCTTATCTATTCAAGTAGTGTGCTGATCAGGTGTTGAGGAGATGCATTCCTGAGGAAGAAATGGAGGATATTCTCTATCATTACCATGCCTCGCTTTATGGAGGTCACTATAGGGGCATTCGAACGGCTGCAAAAGTGCTTCACTCTGGTTTTTATTAGCCCAAATTATTCAAGGATGCCAACGTCTATGCCATGAAGTGTGAGAGATGCCAAAAGGTCGGGAACATTACAAGGAAGCATGAAATGCCTTTAAACAACATTCTTGAAGTTGAGGTTTTTGATATTTGGGGAATCGATTTTATGGGATCAATCGTGTCGTCCTATGGGAATACATACATCTTAGTGGCAGTTGACTACGTATCCAAGTGGGTGGAGGCTGAGGCGCTGCCTACTAATGACTCAAAGGCAGTGGTGAAGTTCCTAAAGAGAAACATTTTCACTAGATTTGACACACCTCGGGCAATAATTAGTGACAATGGCACACATTTTCTGAGCAAACTATTCGATAATGTTGTGATGAAGTATGGAGTCAAGCACAAGGTAGCAACTAACTATCATCCTCAAAAAAACAGACAAGTTGAAGTGTCAAATAGAGAAATAAAGAGAATATTAAAGAAGGTGGTAGGGCCGACACGTAAGGATTGGTCTCAATGCTAGACAATGCACTTTGGGCATTAAGAACAGCCTACAAAACGCCCCTTGGAGCCTCACCATATAGGCTTGTGTTTGGCAAGGCGTGCCACTTGCCGGTGGAGCTTGAGCATAGAGCATACTGGGCTGTCACCAAGATTAACTTAGACTTGAAGTTGGCTGGAGAAAAGAGAATGCTGCAGCTGAATGAGCTTGATGAATTCAGATTGCAAGCTTATGAGAATGCCAAATTGTTCAAGGAGAAGACCAGGCGGTGGCATGATAGCAAAATCCTTCCCAGTGAGTTTGAGTAGGACAACAGATCCTTCTTTTCAATTCAAGACTTAAGCTATTCCTTGGGAAACTCAAATCACGCTGGAGTGGACCATTCAAGATAGTTACAGTATTCCCTTATGAAGTAGTTGAGTTGTTAGAGGAAAGCTCAAGGAGGCAATTCAAGGTGAATGGTCAGCGCCTCAAGCATTGCTTTAGGGGGATCATGGACAAAGAGAAGAACTCCATCACCCTCTAAGACCCGTGAGCACGGGGATGGTTAGGCCGTCGACCGTAAAAAAAGACAAGCGCTTAAGGGGGGCAACCTTTTCTTTTATTCAAATTTCTTTGCTTATATTTCACTATTTTCTTTGAAATTTCCTTAAGTTTTATTATCAATTTTTTTAGTTCGTGTGTTTTTAATTGTGTTTTAGCTCACTTTGAGTTTTAATTGCTGTTAGAGAACTCAGAGGATAAGTTGGGGGTGGCAGAGCTGTTAGCAAGTGTTTCAGAACGACTGTTTAGGTATGCTGTTAAGAGTGTACACTACTGTAGCTTTGCCACAGTAAGGTTGATGCATGAATATCAAAATATATATATATTATAGTATAAATATAGTATAGTATAAATATATTATAGTAAAAAAAAAACCGGATCAATATAAAAACGGGGGGTAAAATGGCTAGGTCAAAACTTAAAAATTTCACTCTCATTTCTTTCCTCCCATTTTCATGAGCCTTGTTCTTCGAGTGCACCGAAGCCGCAGCGCCGACCAAGCCCGCTATCGTCCCAGCCATCGGACCACCGTGGAAGACTCGTTTGCCCGACAGCCCCTTTACTCGACCATCATAGCACCGAAATTTTTGCACATTCTCCACAGCTGTCGTGGCCTTGAGGAAAAAAAAAAGGGGAGGGGGGGGGAGCGGTCGAGAGGGTAAGTGGTTCCCAACCCCAACTTGAAGTGTGATTTAGGTGATTGTTTGAAATTGAGTTTGGGGGTTGTGTAGGTTGTTAGAGTACTTGGAGTGATCTGTCAATTGTAGCTTAGGGCGTTTAAAAAAAATGCTAGTAAAGAGTTGTGCAAGAAAGGGAAAGAGTGGGTCTGAGCTTAGAAAGGAGTTTAAAAGATTTGAGAATGATGAGGCAAAAAGAAGGTTTAATGAACAATTTGCAAATAGGACATTGCATTTAGAGAAGGGTTTTCAGATGAAGAAGTCAGAAATACCTGAGTTTGTGAGTTCAGCAATAAAGAAGCATAAGTGGGAAAATTTTTGTGAGTATCTGCAAGAGGCTAACACAGTGTTAGTAGGTAAATTTTATGCAAATTTAACCGGAGAGATGTAGGATATTGTGTATGTGAGGGGACAAGAAGTTGACATTACCAAAGAAGCGATTAATGGTTTTTATGGTCTAACAGTCTCTGTGGACAAGTATTCAAAATTTGTTATAGGTGTAGAAAACAAGACTTTGGAAACTGTACTGGCTGATCTCACAGTACCAGGGGCTGAATGGTCGAGGTAACCACAAGGATCACTGACGGTCTTTCACTGTAAATTGAAACCTCAAGTGAAGGTATGGTATCATTTTCTCAAAGCTTCGCTTAAATCCACCACACATGGGCAAACGATAAGTTGGGAAAGATAAGTACTATTGCACTCAATCATGTTTGGAAGAAAAATGGATGTGGGTAGTGTGATTAGAGAAGAAATTTTGTCTTGTGCTGATAAAGAGAGAAGTGCATTGATATTTCCTCATTTGATAACCCAACTATGTGCAGCAGCGAATGTACAGGTAGATGACACTAAGGAGAAGATCCTCAACAAAGAATCTATATGTTAGGAAATGCCCTAAGCATTAGAGACATTTTGATGTATTTATTTTGAACTGGATAATAAAATTATATATAGAGGTTATTTATTACATTGTTATCTGTCCTCATTTTATTTACATGTTAAAGTAAATGTAAGCAAATATGGCTCCTTGACTGCTTGTGTTAAACTGTTAGAACGTTGCGTGCAATGGACTTTTGTATGAGAGAAGACAATGTTCTAAAGTTAGCGGTCTAAACTATGGTATGTAGTCTATGAGGTTAGACCGAGCATCTAACTCATGTTAAGACTATTATGTTGTCTAAAGCCTTGGAGGGGACGGTTTGTCTTGACTGTCTGAAGCTGGACTCCCAAGTAGAGATATAGATATGTTGCTTGGTGGTGACATATTAGACCGGGACTAAAGCGTGATTGATCTACGAAGTCCGCTTTGAGTGGATCGATCTGCTTTTGACGTTCATTGTGCAATAACCTTAATTCTGAGTAAAAGGACAGCTTCATGTATATGACTTATGTACTTTGATGTTCCAATGGCTAAAGCGTCTTAGAGATAGTAAGCTTATAGACCGGTTTGTTGGGTGCATGACTTGTATACGATGAAGGGTTCATTTATAGATATCAGAATCATAGCTCTAATGAGGAGTTAAGGGTAATCTCTTAAAGGCATTATACTGAATGTGAAAATGGACAAGGCCTTGGGTCGTCTACTAGGTGGATGACTTCTTATTCACATATGGTGAATAATCATTTTCTTAATTCGATAGTATAATGGAACTTTAAAATAGCCTGATGAGTAGGATTAAACGGACTTTGGCCTAAGGCTGATCATGGATATCATATAAGGGTTCTGCATACATGACAAGGTCATTGGACGATAGCTTGTCATAGGCTTACGTAATACGGTATATAATTGGGAGTTCAGTTTCAGGTTGATAGTGGTGTGACTCTGAAATTAATGATCATATGATTGAGTTGTTCGTTAAAGAATGATGATCATATGGATTTGTGGGAGCCCGATTATATATGTCCAATCAGTCTCTCTACTAGCTCCACATAATTCCTTAACGTTTGGCAAATTGATTTGTGTATGCTATCGGCTAGTTTATTATGCATGGATGGTGATGACATAGGATTAGGATGGTAGACAAGATTCTCTCTGGTTGGATTCAGATTTTGTTTTGGATAATAGAATACACAATTATTCGAACTCCAAATAAAGTTGCCATGATTTTATTTGAGATTGGATTGGATTTGTAGAAAATTATCCATGAGAACAAGAATTTGAAATACAACTGTTTTGTGGATTTTGAAATTTGAATTTTGAAATTTGAATTTGAAATTTGAATTTGAATTTTGAATTTTGAATTTGAAATTCGAATTTGAAATTCGAATTTGAAATTTGAATTTGAAATTTAAATTTGAAATTTGAAATTCAAATTTTGAATCACAGTCCAAGTGGGATTCAAATTTGTTGTGGTAAATCCACAAGGAATGAAATTCGAATTTGAGTTGGATATGGAGAGGATAATCTTGTTAGAATCCTACTTGAATTTTGAATCCAAATCCTAACTAATGATGGACGAAAATTTTGAGGATTATCCTCAACGGATTTTCGGATTTTTGTGGATAAGGTTCGAGGAAAAATTCAAGTTTCAATCCCAGTTGAATTTGGATTCTCTCCTCCCAGATAATGGCTAAATTTTTGGAGTGAATCTCCTAGGAGATTTTCGGTTATTTTGGATAAAGATGAGATAAGATTCAAGCTTGAAAATCCTAGTGGAATTTTGATTCTCCCTTATCCAAAAGTGGCCAAATTTTTGTGGAGATTTTCCCCTTTGAATTTTTGGATTTTTTTGGTTGAAAAAGGGAGATAAAATTCTAGTTAAAATCTTGTTTAGATTTGGATTGGATTTATCCAATTGTGACCGAATTTATTGTTGGGATTTTTCCCTTGGAAAATTCAGATTTTGTGCTTGTGGATAAGGGAGAATATCTTCTCCTAATCCAATTTGAATTCAGAGAATCACCTCATGCAGGTCTATAAATAGAGGTCCTACCACTCCAGTTCTCTCAGACCACAGACTCTCAGGTGAGTAGGCTTATTATTGCACAGCCCACCATGACAATAAGTTCTTTAGAGATCTGGGTGGTCGGAAGAAGACTAGCAGTGCTAGCATACCGATCGAGGTTCAGAGTGCCCACACACTCAGCCATTCGGGACTTAGAGAATAGTAGAGAAGGCTAGTAGGTTGAAGCCCTCCGGTCATTCTCCTCCTGCAGATTGGCATCCTTGAGGTATGAGTTTTAATTGTTGTTGGTTTATTGTATATGGCATCATGAGATGTTTAACGATCTAAAAATTTTTATTGTTCTGCTACGCCACTCTGATACGTTTTTTACCGATTTATTTTCCTACACTATCACCTTGAGAACAATTAACCATCTTATGCAGGACCAAGGTGGAGAAGGTGTTGAACAAGGGCTGCCACAAGAAGAGACAGCATCAGTGGCACAGGCTGCTTCATAAAATTTTTCTTTCAATCAATTAGAGATGAGGGTCAACCAAATGGAGTGCACGCAATTTGAGATCATGGAAACTTTGCAAGAGATGAGGCAAGTACAAAGAGAGATGTGGTGATACATGCAAGCAAAGGATCAAGCACTTGAGACAAACTTACGCTTGAACAGCGTCAAATTCTGCTCTTTCCTGAAGTTCCCTAAGCATCTCTATCGTGACCCTAGCGAGGGGTCAAACAGTGGCAGCAAATGAGTATAGGTACGTCTGACCCGCTAATGAGTTCCCTTTGCTTTTTTTTTTTAATCATTTTGATTAATTTGCTTTTGTGAAAATCTGTGCGTAGAAGGCACATTATTTTGAGTTTAAGTTGGGGTTTACAAGGGAATTTCACTGAAGACTCAGTTGTTGGTTTGTTTATTTGTGTTTAGTTTGTTAGTTATGTGTGTTATGCTTAGTTTGTGCTGTTAGTGCCGTGTTGGCAGCGTAGTGAATTGATTTAAGGTCTGTTGGTTTTTTTTCATCCTAAAAAAAAAAATTTTTGGCTGACATATTAATGTAATGATGAAAAGCACTCAAAAATTTGATTCCAATCTTTAGCTTAGCATCAGTGTGGTTCAAAAATTAGTGATATAAATTGCATTTAAGTGGTTGGTCTATTTTAGTGCATAAAAAGTTGGAATGCTGGAAACATGGTTGATTTTGATTGATTGGGTGATAAGAGGATTTAGGGGTTTTGAATTAGCCGTGTGTGCACCTCTCGTCGAATATGTTAGGGCCAAAGTTGTGTGTGATTGTACTTAATTTTTGTGGTGATCATGTGTAGATAATTTCAGTCTTGTTTCATAAAAAAAAAAAAAGAGAGAGAGATACTCCGCTGCTTCAAATTGCCAAGTAACGGGGCCTTGTGTTTGCTCCATAGAGGCGCTCGTGAAAAATGGTGGTTGAGGTATGAGTATTATAAAAAAAAATAAATAAAATATTTTTGGAAGGGATTGAGTACTCCACTGCTCGTAGGTTATCAGTACTGGGGCCCTGTGTATGCTCCACTGTGGCATTCACGAAAATGGTACCTCGAACATAAGTGCAATAACATTTTTGCATGATTTTTTGTGTCTTCCCTTAAGTACTGATTCCTTGTGTTTGCTCCATAAAGGCGATTGTGAAAATGAAAGGAAGCAGACAACAAAGATCAATCCAATTGAAAAAAAAAAATTTTTTTGTGGAGATGCAGAGGAATAATTACATATTTGATAGCGGGATCATGGTCACCATTTTGGTAATTGTTAGAGTGTGTGCGCGAATGGGACTTGGCATATAAGAGTAGAGGAGTGCATTTGATTAATTTTGAACCCGCTTGACTAGATTCAAGGATCATATCCAAATCAATCTGTCATCCATGTTTCGTGCAGTCACACACACACATGTGGAAAACCACCACTTGAGGTAGTATGCTTCACCTGGAATTTGATTCACATGAAGTGCTAACACCGAGTATTGGGAGTGAATTTTAAGAATGAAGCCAAAAGACGTCTAGCCAAGTGTAAATACAAATATATATATATAAACTTTGTTGTCATTAGAGTATCGCTATTTTGTGTTTGAGTATTTAGTGAAATTTTGTGATTGTGTGGTTTATTTCTTTTTCTTTTTCATCGCTCGAGGATGAGCAACACTTTAAGTTTGGGGGTGTGATAACTCGAGGGTCTCGAGTTATTCGGTCATGTTTCCATACTTAGGAAGCTCGTTTCTAGGGAGTTTTATAGTTTTAAGGAAGTGTTTTGAGGTATTTGTTGGTCAGTTTGTGTTTTTGCTGTGTTATGTTATCTTATAACCATTTGATGCCCTTGGAAGATTTTGTTTTGTGTTTTGAAATTTGTAGGTCTAGGGAATGCAAGTGTGATAGGGTAGAAGCTTTCGAAGATGTCCACAGTGGCATGAAATAGGTTCAAGAAGCTGAGTAACCAGTGAAGGTTGAAACAAAGGAAATCGTAACTTTGCTATAGCAAAGTTGAAGCAAAGTCATCAGATGTGAAAATTCGAGAATGGGTAACCTGTTTAGCCATGCTGGTAGAATTTTTGATGACATTAGCCCCCTTTTCCAAGTGTCTTCGTCATCACCCATCATTTTTAGTGCAATTTTTGTAAGCCATCAGATCATCCACGTGAGGAGAATAGGGTTGATACCCTATAAATAGTAAAGGATGCTCTGTGAAAAAGGGGGGCTGTTTTGATTCTTCATGAAATTCATCGAGAGCCGCACGTCATTTTTCTTTCCCAGAGGAAGGAAGGCCGAATCTAACCTGGGAAGGAATTCCTTGGTTCAGATTTTGTCAAATCCAGCAAAGACAGACACGGAAGTGGTTGTTAGGAGCAGAAGTTCTTTGTACACACACGGTCTCCAAACTTGGAGAAGGGAGCTGATTGTGTTTTGCTCAGTTTTGTTTGAATCCGAATTTATTGTGATCAATCATATGGTTATGACGTTGAACAATAGTTTAAATATGGTTTTCATTGATCTTATGGAGTAGTTGTTCTAGCGGTTGGGAATCATGAGTACTTAAAGTAAATCTAAGACATTGATGTAGAATTGTTTGGCATAATTTTAACTGTTCAATTTGGTCTTCATTGCTCATCTTGTGTTTGATTACGAGTCCTTTTCAAATACTTGCAATTGGTTTCTAGATATTGGAAAATATTTAGAGATTGGATTAGGATTGAACAGTGTGTGTTCAACTAAATTTTGAGTTCTGTTTGGTTGATTTTGTGGATAGTCTAGGAATAATCATCCATCTCACGGTCTTAAAGGTTATTGCTCTCAATTTGAACTCTTTGGATTTGATTTTACACGGGAATATGCAGAAGTCAAATTTGGAGAACGTTTAAAGACTTTTTAACCTGACTAAAAAAAATATGCTATAACAAAGCTACAGCATAGTTTTAGATTTATCAAAGGGAAAATGTTTCTCAACCGTTTTTCATAATTTGATTGTTCATCCTTAATTACTTTTCTGCTCTCAGCCGTTTCATATACTCTTGCTTAATTCCCAATCTTTGTTTTGTAATTAAATTCTGTACTTTGTTAGTCTTTCTAATTTTTTCTGCTATTTTTATTTTACTGTCATTGTCATATTAGTGCTTCATTTAGTCTCAATATAATTAGTAAAGTTAAATTTCTTGCCAAATTACATTTGAATTAAGAATACTTTCCCCGTGGGTTCGACACTCATTCTCATCATTATATACTTATTTACGATAGTGTGCACTTGCGCAGAATTGCAAATAATTATCACAAGATTGCAAACAAGTAACAGGTTGTTTGAAATCGCCAAGTAACGGGGCCTTGTGTTTGCAAACAAAAAAAATTGAAACTAAATTGGCAAGAATTTAATGATCAGGGACTTTAAAGAATTTCTTAATAAGTTTGTCATCGTGTTTATTAATGACATACTTATATATTCGAAGACTCATGAAGAGCACAAGGAGCATCTGAGAATTGTTCTTCACACTGAGAGAAGGCATCAGTTGTATGCGAAATTCTCTAAGTGTGAATTCTGGTTGGATAAAGTGCACTTTCTTCGACATATGGTGACAAAGGAAGGAATCACTATAGATCCTACCAAGGCGGAAGCAATTAATGAATGGCCTGCTCCTAAGAGTGTGACTGAGATACGAAGCTTCTTAGGACAAGCCAGCTACTACAAAAGGTTTGTAGAAGGGTTCGCATGACTAGCCGTACCCCTTACTACTCTCACTCGTAAGAAAAAGAAATACGAGTGGACACAAAAGTGTGAAAGAAGTTTTCAAGAATTAAAGAGACAACTGACAAGTACACCCATTCTTACCCTACCCACCGAAGGAGAAAAGTTCACGATCTACAGTGATGCTTCAAAGATAGGCTTGGGATCTGTACTAATGCAAAATGACAAGGTAATTGCTTATGCGTCACGCTAGTTAAAGGACCAAGAGAGAAACTATCCCACGCATGACCTAGAACTTGCTGCAGTAGTGTTCGCACTTAAAATCTGGCGACACAATTTATATGGAGCTCAATGCCAAATCTTCATTGACCACTAGATTTTGAAATACTTCTTCATGCAAAAGGAGTTAAACATGTGACATAGATGATGGTTAGAGTTGGTGAAGGACTATGACTGTGAAATCCTTTACCATCCCAGAAAAGCAAACCGAATAGCAGACACTTTAAGCAGAAAATCTACTACTCCACAACGGTTACCAATAGAGAAGCTACCAAAAGCATTGCAACAAGAAATTAACTCCCTCATATTGGAGTTAATAGCTGGGAAGTTATCAGCACTATGATTAGAATCCTCTCTACTGAAAGATATTAAAGAAGCCCAAAAGCTGGATCCAAATGCAATAAAGCTCCGAAAAGAGGCTTCCGTTGGCAAGAAGTTAGATATAAGCATTTCTAATGATGAAATGCTTTTATACCAGGGGAGAATCTATGTCCCGGCCAATGAAGGACTTAGAAGATGAATCATGGCAGAAGCTCATGAAACATTGTATTCCGTTCATCCTGGAGCCAGCAAAATGTATCAGGACCTCAAGATACAATTTTGGTGGAAAGGGATGAAAAAAGATATTGCGGAATTCGTGAGTAAATGCCTGAATTGTCAAAAAGTCAAAGCTGAGCATAGACATCCCAGAGGAAAATTGGAACATCTAGAAATTTCAGAGTGGAAATGGGAGCATATTACCATGGATTTTATGGTAGGGCTTTTAAGACCCGAGAAGGGTATGATGCTATCTGGGTAATTTTTGATAGACTGACCAAGACAGCGCGATTCATAGCCATTAAAACAACCTTCACATTGGAAAAATTGGCACATCTGTATGTGACCAATATTATTCGATTACATGAAGTTCCAAAGTCCATTATCTCTGATCAAGATGCATGGTTTACTTTAGCATTTTGGAAATGCATACAAGAAGCTATGGGAACAGAGTTACGCTTTAGCACAGCTTTTCATCCCCAGACAGATGGACAATCAGAGCGAACCATCCAGATATTGGAAGACATGCTCAAAGCCTGTGTTATAGATTTTCCTGGGAGTTAGAATGAGAAACTACCGTTGATAGAATTTTCATACAATAATAGTTACCAAGCTTCCATAGGAATGGCACCATACGAGGCTCTATATGAATGAAAATGTAGATCGCCTATCCATTAGTACGATCTACGAGAAAAATAATTGCACAAGACTGATTTTATACAAGAAACTTCAGATGCAGTTGCAAAGATTCAGAAAAGGATGAAGATTACTCAAAGCCACCAGAGAAGCTACGCAGATAAATGACGAAGATTCCTGGAGTTCAACAAAGGAAACTTCATGTTTCTCAAGGTATTGCTAATGAATGGCGTAATACGTTTCGGTAAAAAGGGAAAATTGAGTCCAAGATATATTGGGCCATTTGGAATAATCGAACACATTGGGAAAGTAGCCTACAAGTTGGCATTACCTCCAGATCTGTTGGTAATACATAATGTCTTCCATGTATCTATGTTAAGGAAGTACGTACCTAATCCATCACATATGTTAAGGAAGCACGTACCTGATCCATCACAAGTCCAAGAAGATTTGACTTATGAAGAACAACCAGTGCAGATTTTAGCACGCGAGGAAAAGATGTTAAGAAATAAGACGATCCCACTAGTCAAGGTTTTATAGAGAAATCACAGTGTTAAAGAGGCTATGTGGGAACATGAAGACGAGATGAAAGCTTTATACCCCCATTTATTCTAATTTTTGAGGACGAAAATTTTATAAGGAGGGGTGAATGTAAGAACCGAGAAATTTTACTGTTCTCCGAAATTATGTACAACGTATGTATACAATGGTTTCTATGTATATAATTGTAAAATATATGATTTAATAATATTTAGAATGCAATGAAATGTTCTAACTATGCCAAAGGGAGTGTGTTCAAGAATGGAAAATTTTATGGAACCGAAATCAGACAAATGATGCCTTTTCGTTTTCAAAAACCTTAAAAATATACTGTAAGTCACTAAAAGACGAAATACTTACGGCATAGATTTTTGGTCAAACCGAAGTGAATTAAGGAAAACTGTTCGGTTTGACTTTTGGTCAAAAAGTTTGACCAAAATAATTTTATGGAGTCAAAGGTTGGATGTGAAACATTCAAAGGATGTAAGATTACATCATGATCTAAGGGCTACGGTTTAAAGTCATTTTGATTTAATGGCTACGATACAAAGTCAACACAAAAAGCCAAGGAAAGCTTAACAAAATTTCAAGAATTTTCTAGGGCTAGATAGGTGGCAGATTTTCATGGGAAAAACAGAAAAAAAAAATCAGCCAAATTTTTATTAATTGCAAAACAGCCCTTAAAGGTTGTAAAAATTACATAAAAAGCTTGTAAAAATGCCCCCAAAACAATTGCAAAACGGTCCTTTCTTTTTAGGCTGATATATACACAGTTTTTAGCCATGAAAGCCAGAAAAAAAAAATTTGTGATTTTTACCTTCCCTAGCAGCCGTGAGTTCCACCCTCCAAAACCAAAAAATTTCTTCAAGTTTTCTTTACCAAAAGTGTACAAAATCCATCACTAACTCCAGGAAGCAAGATAGCAAGGTGAGCTTGTTAGGAAATGCCCTAAGCATTAGAGACATTTTGATGTATTTATTTTGAACTGGATAATAAAATTATACATAGAGGTTATTCATTACATTGTTATCTGTCCTCGTTTTATTTACATGTTAAAGTAAATGTAAGCAAATATGGCTCCCTGACTGCTTGTGTTAAACTGTTAGAATGTTGCATGCAATGGACTTTTGTATGCAAGAAGACAATATTCTAAAGTTAGCTGTCTAAACTATGGTCTGTAGTCTATGGGGTTAGACCGAGCATCTAACTCATGTTAAGACTATTATGTTGTCTAAAGCCTTGGAGGGGACGGATTGTCTTGACTGTCTGGAGCTGGACTCCTAAGTAGAGACATAGATATGTTGCTTGGTGATGACATATTAGACTGGGACTGAAGCGTGATTGATCTACAAAGTCCGCTTTGAGTGGATCGATCTGCTTTTGATGTTCATTGTACAGTAACCTTAATACTTGTGTACTTTGATGTTTCAATGGCTAAAGCGTCTCAGAGATAGTAAACTTATAGACCAGTTCGTTGGGTGCATGACTTGTATACGATGAAGGGTTCGTTTACAGATATCGGAATCATAGATCTAATAAGGAGTTAAGGGTATCCTCTTAAAGGCATTACACTAAATGTGAAAATGGACAAGGCCTTGGGTCGTCTGCTGGGTAGATGACTTCTTATTCACATATGGTGAATAATCATTTTCTTAATTCGGTAGTATAATGGAACTTTAAGATAGCCTGATCAGTAGGATTAAACGGACTTTGGCCTAAGGCTGATCATGGATATCATATGAGGGTTCTGCATACATGACAAGGTCATTGGACGATAGCTTGTCACAGGCTTACGTAATACAGTATATAATTGGGAGTTCAGTTTCAGGTTTATAGTGGTGTGACTCTAAAATTAGTGATCATATGATTGAGTTGTTCGATAAAGAATGATGATCATATGGATTTACGGGAGCTCGATTATATATGTCCAATCAGTCCCTCTACTAGCTCCACATAATTCCTTAACGTTTGGCAAATTGATTTGTGTATGCTATTGGCTAGTTTATTATGCATGGATGGTGTTAACATAGGATTAGGATGGTCGACAAGATTTTCTCCGCTTAGATTCAGATTTTGTTTTGGATAATAGAGTACACAATTATTCGAACTCCAAATAAAGTTGCCATGATTTTATTTGAGATTGGATTGGAGTTGTAGAAAATTATTCATGAGAACAAGAATTTGAAATACAACTGTTTTGTGGATTTTGAAATTTGAATTTTGAACTTTGAAATTTGAAATTTGAATTTTGAATTTGAAATTTGAATTTAAAATTTGAATTTGAAATTCGAATTTGAAATTTGAACTTGAAATTTAAATTTGAAATTTGAAATTTGAAATTTGAAATTCGAATTTGAAATTCGAATTTGAAATTTGAAATTCAAATTTTGAATTACAGTCCAAGTAGGATTCGAATTTGTTGTGGTAAATCCACAAGGAATGAAATTAAAAATTTGAGTTGGATATAGAGAGGAAAATCTTGTAGAATCCTACTTGAATTTTGAATCTAAATCCTAACTAAAGATGGACGAAAATTTTGAGGATTATCCTCAATGGATTTTTGGATTTTTGTGGATAACGTTCAAGGAAAAATTCAAGTTGCAATCCTAGTTGAATTTGGATTCTCTCCTCCCAGATAATGGCCGAAATTTTGGAGTAAATCTCCTAGGAGATTTTTGGTTATTTTGGATAAGGATGAGAGAAGATTCAAGCTTGAAAATCCTAGTGGAATTTTGATTCTCCCTTATCCAAAAGTGACCGAATTTTTTGTGGGGATTTTCCCCCTGAATTTTCAGATTTTTTGGTTGAAAAAAGGGAGATAAAATTCTAGTTAAAATCTTATTTAGATTTGGATTGGATTTATCCTAAAGTGGCCGAATTTATTGTTAGGATTTTTCCCTTGGAAAATTTGGATTTTGTGCTTGTGGATAAGGGAGAATATCTTCTCTTAATCCAATTCGAATTCAGAGAATCACCTCATACAGATCTATAAATAGAGGTCCTGCCACTCCAGTTCTCTCAGACCACAGACTCTCAGGTGAGCAGGCTTATTGTTGCATAGCCCACCGTGACAATAAGTTCTTTAGAGATCTGGGTGGTCGGAAGAAGACTAGTAGTGCTAATATACTGATCAAGGTTCAGAGTGCCCACACACTCAGCCATTCGGGAATTAGAGAATAGTAGAGAAGGCTAGTTGGTTGAAGCCCTCCGGTCATTCTCCTCCTGCAGATTGGCATACTTAAGGTATGAGTTTTAATTGTTGTTGGTTTATTGTATATGGCATCATGAGATATTTAATGATCTAAAAAATTTTTGTTGTTCCGTTGCACCACTCTGATATGTATTTATCGATTTATTTTCCTACAATTGGTATCAGAGTCATTTCATGACTATGCCATGTACATAAATTAGACAATTACTTTGTCTTTTTATTTATGTATGGATTTGATATTTAGAGTGTGGCATTCTAGGATTCCTTTATGTTGTTATCATGTATTATGTATAAAGTATGTGGTTATTTTAATTTTTTAAATTATTATAAGCATGCTTGTTTATGCCGGTTATCGTTCCTTAGAATTTAGAAAAAAAATTGTATCTAGGAATTTTTATGTAACCATGGGAGCAGTTTATTAGCACTGTAATTTTCCCATGGATTTTAATTTTTGTCTCTTAGAATTATTATGGTTAGAATTTTGGTACACCGGAAACGGTTTAGGAAATTTTATGTAATTATTTTTAGAGGAAATTGAAGACTGAAGACCGTAATTTATTTTTCCCAAAAGTTAAGTTTAATTTAAAGGTTGAAATTTTGATTGTGTGGAAAGTTTCAATTTAATTGGGATTCAAATTAATTTTTGGAGATCCTAATAGGTAAATTGAAATATGACACGAAAATCGAAACACGACCCCTCGGGATAGGCCGTCGAGCCTTGGTGGGGCTGCAGCCTCTGCCCTCAGGCAGGACGGGCTGCGACAGCCCCTGTGCAGGTCATAACCACCCACGGCCGCAGGCTTGGCCTGTAGCCGAGGGTGGCCGTGGCCTCCCCAAGGCTGGCCGCAGCCTAGGCATGTGGCCTGCCGGCTGCTGCGCCTAGCCTAGGCGTGCAGCCTGGTGCTGCAGGCTTGGCCTGCAGCCCGACAAGGCTGCACATGTGGTGGTCGTGGGCTGCCAGCCCCCCCAGGGCCGGGGGTGTTAGGAAATGCCCTAAGTATTAGAGACATTTTGATGTATTCATTTTGAACTGGATAATAAAATTATACATAAAGGTTATTCATTACATTGCTATCTGTCCTCGTCTTATTTACATGTTAAAGTAAATGTAAGCAAATATGGCTCACTGACTGCTTGTGTTAAAACTGTTAGAACGTTGCATGCAATGGACTTTTGTATGCGAGAAGACAATGTTCTAAAGTTAGCAGTCTAAACTATGGTCTGTAGTCTATGGGGTTAGACCGAGCATCTAACTCATGTTAAGACTATTATGTTGTCTAAAGCCTTGGAGGGGACGGTCTGTCTTGACTGTCTAGAGCTGAACTCCCAAGTAGAGACATGGATATGTTGCTTGGTGGTGACATATTAGACTGGGACTAAAGCGTGATTGATCTACTAGTCTGCTATGAGTGGATCAATCTGCTTTTGACGTTCATTGTGCAATAACCTTAATCCTGAGTAAATGAACTACTTCATGTATATGACTTGTGTACTTTGATGTTCCAATGGCTAAAGCGTCTCAGAGGTAGTAAGCTTATAGACCGGTTCGTTGGGTGCATGACTTGTATACGATGAAGGGTTTGTTTGCAGATATCGGAATCATAGCTCTGAGGAGTTAAAGGTATCCTCTTAAAGGCATTATACTAAATGTGAAAATGGACAAGGCCTTGGGTCGTCTGCTGGGCGGATGACTTCTTATTCACATATGGTGAATAATCATTTTCTTGATTTAGTAGTATAATGGAACTTTAAGATAGCCTAATCAGTAGGATTAAACGGACTTTGACCTAAGGCTGATCATGGATATCATATGAGGGTTTTGCATATATGACTAGGTCATTGGATGGTAGCTCGTCACAGGCTTACGTAATACGATATATAATTGGGAGTTCAGTTTCAGGTTTATAGTGGTGTGACTCTGAAATTAGTGATCATATGATTGAGTTGTTCGGTACAGAATGATGATCATATGGAATCACGGGAGCCCGATTATATATGTCCAATCAGTCCCTCTACTAGCTCCACATAATTCCTTAACGTTTGGCAAATTGATTTGTGTATGCTATTGGCTAGTTTATTATGCATGGATGGTGATGACACAGGATTAGGATGGTAGACAAGATTCTCTCCGGTTGGATTCAGATTTTGTTTTGGATAATAGAGTACACAATTATTCGAACTCCAAATAAAGTTGCCATGATTTTATTTGAGATTGGATTGGAGTTGTAGAAAATTATCCATGAGAACAAGAATATGAAACACAACCGTTTTTGTGGAATTTGAAATTTGAATTTTGAAATTTGAAATTTGAATTTTGAAATTTGAATTTTGAATTTTGAATTTGAAATTTGAATTTGAAATTTGAATTTGAAATTCAAATTTGAAATTTGAATTTGAAATTTAAATTTGAAATTTGAAATTTGAAATTTGAAATTTGAATTTGAAATTTGAATTTGAAATTTGAAATTCAAATTTTGAATCACAGTCCAAGTAGGATTCGAATTTGTAGTGGAAAATCCACAAGGTTTGAAATTCGAATTTGAGTTGGATTTGGAGAGGATAATCTTGTTAGAATCCTACTTGAATTTTGAATCAAAATCTCCCTAAAAGTGGCCGAAATTTTGGAGGCTTTATCCTAGGAAATTCGGTTATTTTTGGATAAGGTTGAGATGAGATTTAGCTTGAAAAATCCTAGTGGAATTTTGATTCTTCCTTATCCTAAAAGTGGCCGAAAATTTGGAGAAGATTTTCTCCTAAAGATTTCGGATTTTTTGGTTGAAAAAGGGAGATAAAATTCTAGTTAAAATCTTGTTTAGATTTGGATTGGATTTGTCCTAGGAAAACCGAATTTAATTGTGGAGATTCTCCCTTGGAAAATTCGGATTTTTTGGTTTGGATAAGGGAGAAAATCTTTTCCTAGTCCAATTCGAATTCAGAGAATCACCTCATTCAGGTCTATAAATAGAGGTCCTGCCACTCCAGTTCTCTCAGACCATAGACTCTCAGGTGAGCAGGCTTATTGTTGCACAGCTCATCGTGACAATAAAGTTCTTTAGAGATCTGGGTGGTCGGAAGAAGACTAGCAGTGCTAGCATACCGATCGAGGTTCAGAGTGCCCACACACTCAGCCATTCGGGAATTGGAGAATAGTAGAGAAGGCTAGTTGGTTGAAGCCT
The DNA here is from genome assembly GCA_035233585.1 of Antiaris toxicaria. Taxonomy (NCBI): domain Eukaryota; kingdom Viridiplantae; phylum Streptophyta; class Magnoliopsida; order Rosales; family Moraceae; genus Antiaris; species Antiaris toxicaria. Next base: position 74,687,661 of record CP141156.1, read on the forward strand.
CCGGTCATTCTCCTCCTGCATATTGGCGTCCTTTAGGTATGAGTTTTAATTGTTGTTGATTTATTGTATATGGCATCATGAGATATTTAACGATCTAAAAAATTTTTATTGTTCCGCTGCGCCACTCTGATATGTTTTTACCGGTTTATTTTCCTACAATTGGTATCAGAGCCATCTCATGACTATGCCATGCACATAAATTAGACAATTACTTAGTCTTTTTATTTATGTATGGATTTGATATTTAGAGAGTGGCATTCTAGGGTTCCTTTATGTTGTTATCATGTATTATGTATAAAGTATGTGGTTATTTTAATTTTTTGAATTATTATAAGCATGCTTGTTTATACCGGTTATGGTTCCTTAGAATTTAGAAAAATTGTATCTAGGAATTTTTTATGTAACCATGGGAGCAGTTTATTAACACTGTGTTTTTCCCATGGATTTTAATTTTTGTCTCTTAGAATATTTATGGTTAGAATTTTTGTACACCGGAAACGGTTTAGAATTTTTTATGTAATTATTCTTGGAGGAGATTGAAGATTGAAGACCGTAATTTATTTTTTCCAAAAGTTAAATTTGATTTAAAGGTTGAAATTTTGATTGTGTGGAAAATTTCAATTTAATTGGGATTCAAATTAATTTTTGGAGATCCTAATAGGTAAATTGGAATATGGCACGAAAATCAAGACACGACCCCTCGGAATAGGCCGATGGGCCTTGGTGGGGCTGCAGCCCCTGCCCTCGGGCAGGATGGGGCTGCGGCAGCCCCTCTGCAGGCAAACATCACCCACGGCCGCAGGCTTGGCCTGCAGCCGAGGGTGGCGCAGCCTGCCCAAGGCTGGCCGCAGCCTGGGCGTGCAGCCACTGGCTGCAGGCGCTGCCTGCAGCCTTCCGGCTGCTGCGCCCAGCCTAGGCGTGCAGCCTGGCGCTGCAGGCTTGGCCTGCAGCCCGGCAGGGCTGCACAAGGGGTAGCCGTGGGCTGCCAGCCCCTCCGGGGTTGGTGGCTGCCCACGGCGGCTGCCGCCTTCACGGGCGGCGGTGCGGCGGTCCAAAATTTGAAAATTTTGATTTTTAAATTTGAGATTTAATTTTAAATCATGTTTAAAAATATGTAATTAAAAATTTGAAATTTTTGAAATTACATATTATTACACATGATGATTAAAATTGTTTAAAATTTGAATTAGAAATTTAAATTTGAAATTCGAATTTGGAGTTTGAATTTGAAATTTAAATTTTTGGAAATTTAAATTTTAAATAATTCTTAGGATGAGAAATAAATGGAGAGGCTACATAAAGATGGATACAAGAAGACGGAACAAAATTCAAGACCCAAAGAATGCTTTGGATGGAATTTTGTAATCTTTATTTTCTTTGTTCTAGGATGGAACCATAGCTTGGTTAGTCTGTCAATTATTTTCTGTGATATGTCATGGATGTATAAATATGTATTGATGGATGTTTTGTATGCATATTTGATAACATGTCATATAGGATAGGTGAGTGCCGCTCATACTATATTGATCATACATAATTTGTCAAAACTTGCATGTTTTTCAAAATATTGAGTGGGAGAGGGTTTCAAACAAAACCCACGGCCTCCATTGTTGATCCATATGTGAAAGCATGGTAACGCCTCGCGTCAGTTCTGACCTGACCACACCCCTCGGTAGGTGTTTACCGCCGCCGGTATACTAGATTGGATCTCCTATGTGGAAAACGTGTTCGGGTGCGATCCTATTCATGACCACCCCTCGGTGGCTTGGTAGGACGTGGATCGGGCTACGTAAACAATGGTTATACACTTAAGACTCGTTTAGTTATTAACCTTCCCTAGAAGCTCTGTTAACTAAACTGGTGGCCAAATAAGCGGTTATTAATATATGTCTTAACCTTGGAGGATTTAAGGTAACATATATTAATTGGACGGGGTCCATGTTCCGGCTATTTGTTCTCATGACCACCCCTCGGTGGCTTGGGGCAATAGGTGCTGAGAATTACCGTTGCAATGCTACATGTTTTTTTCAAGTTTCATGTAGGAACATACTTGTATGTTTTTATTTGCTAAATTATCTGTATATTTGCTTGGGCTTTGTAATGATGTCTAGTATAATTTTATTTCAGTTCAAAATGTCACCGACACCCCTCATTTCAATACTTACTGAAAATAAGTTGAATGGCGACAATTATAAAGATTGGAAAAGAAATCTATTAATAGTTCTCAGCTGCGAGAGACACAAGTTCGTACTGGACAAACCATGCCCACCTGGGCCCAAACCTGACACACCACTTGAGGAGGTCCCGGTTGCCTATAATCGTTGGAGAGAATCCAATGAAATAGCTCGATGCTACATCCTTGCTAGCATAACGAGTGCTTTACAAAAGCAACATGAGACTTATCAAGTTGCTGGGGAGATCATGGATAATCTGGAGGACATGTTCAGAGGCCAAGAAAAATTGGCTCGACAGTCCGCTATCACCAGCATTATGAACTCCAAGCAAAAGGCGGGTACTCCAGTGAAGGACCATATGATCACTCTAATGGGATTCTTCGCTGAGGCTGCCGAGAATGGTGCTGAGTTGGACTATAACACCCAGATCGAGATGGTGTTCAAGACTCTGTCTAAAGATTTTGTGGGGTTTAAGGCCGCATACAATCTGGCGACAAAGGAGTTAGGACTTACCGAGCTCATGAAGCAACTACAGGCTTATGAGCGGATGATCAGGGATGAGGATACGGTCCGACCTAAAGGAGAGGCCAATTTGGCAGAATCTTCCAATCCCTCACGGAAGAGGAAGAGGCCAAATAAGAAGCAAGTGGCTTCCAGTTCTTCTAATCCTCCTGTCTCTGACGGGAAGAAGAAGAAGAAGAACAAGAAGCCAAAGGACCCTAAAAAGTCCAAATGCTTCCACTGTGGGAAGGTAGGTCACTTCAAGAAGGCTTGCCGGGAATTCCTAGCCTCCAAGGGCAAGGAAGGTAAGGAACTTCATTACTTAGAAGCGTGTTTGGTGGAAGAATCGAAAGACACATGGGTCATTGATTCGGGTGCCACTAATCATGTTTGTGTTTCTATGCAGGGGTTCGTGGAAACGAGAAGTCTACATGATAGGAGCCTCTCGTTGCGGACTGGAGATGGTAGCTTTGTGGTGGCTGAGGCAGTGGGAGACGTTCATCTTTATTTTGATCAATTTAGGTTTATTTTATTGAAAGACTGTTTTTATGTTCCTAATTTTAGGAGGAACCTTATATCGGTAGCTTGTTTAATAAAGGATTCTTATTCAGTTTCTTTTAGTAAAAGAGTTGATATTCGTAAAAATAAGTCTTTTATCTGTTCTGGATGGATGGATGGAAACCTATATTTGATCAGACCAAAGATGTACTCACTGCTTGACACTGAATTAATTGATAACTCTAAAAGGTTGAAAGTTTCTCACTCTAACAAGGCGTATCTTTGGCATTTAAGACTTGGTCATATTAATCAGGATAGGATTCAAAGATTGGTGAAAGACGGTCCTCTGGAATCTCTGGAGGAGGTACGACTTCCCCAATGTGAGTCTTGTCTAGAGGGTAAGATGACTAAGAGGTCTTTTGGAGCTAAGGGTACAAGGGCACAGGAGCTCTTAGAAATTGTGCACACTGACGTATGTGGCCCCATGAACGTCACAGCACGAGGAGGGTTCGAGTACTATGTCTCTTTCATAGATGATTACTCGAGATATGGATATGTGTATCTGATGCACCGCAAGAGCGAAACCTTTGACAAGTTCAAAGAGTATCGTGCGGAAGTGGAAAAGCAATTGGATAAATCCATAAAGACACTTCGATCTGATCGAGGTGGCGAATACCTCTCTGATGAATTTCTAGGACATCTTGTAGAGAACGGGATTTTATCCCAATTGACTGCACCTGGTACTCCACAACAGAATGGTGTAGCCGAAAGGAGAAACAGGACCTTATTGGATATGGTACGGTCCATGATGAGTTACTCAACGCTGCCATTATCATTTTGGGGACATGCTTTACAAACGGCGTGCTATATTCTGAACCAGGTTCCGAGCAAATCAATTCCTAGAACTCCGTATGAATTGTGGCGTGGCAGGAAGCCCTCCCTTGGACATATGAGAATATGGGGCTGCCCGGCACATGTACTGGATGGGGATGCGAAGAAGTTGGAACCAAGATCAGAATTGTGCATGTTTGTAGGGTATCCAAAGGGAACTAAAGGAGGTCTGTTCTATAACCCGAAGGAACAAAAGGTCATTGTCTCAACCCATGCGACATTCTTGGAGGAAAGTCACATGAATGACTTTAAACCTCGAAGCAAAGTGGTGCTAGAGGAATTATCAGGTGAAAGAACTGCTCCACAGATTTCGGTCTTGGACACAAGTCCGAGTTCCAGAGAAAGACCTGCAGACGATCAACAATTTAGGGTGCCTCGTAGTAGTGGGAGGGTTTCTAAGAAACCTAATTTCTTTATGTATGATGCTGAGGTATACCAGGCCGAGGCTCATGAGCATGAGGAAGATCCGGTCACATATGATGAAGCTATAAAGGATGTTGATTCTAGATCTTGGAAACAGGCTATGAACAGTGAGATGGATTCTATGAAATCCAACTCTGTTTGGGAACTTGTAGATTTGCCGGATGGGATAAAACCCATTGGATGCAAATGGGTCTACAAAAGAAAGAAGGATGCGGAAGGGAGAGTGGAAACTTTCAAAGCTAGACTGGTTCCAAAGGGATACACGCAAAAGGCTGGAATCGATTACGAGGAAACCTTTTCGCCTGTTGCTATGCTGAAGTCTATCCGTATTCTTCTATCCATTGCTGCGGCTCTCGATTACGAGATCTGGCAAATGGATGTCAAGACGGGATTCTTGAATGGCCATCTTGAAGAGTGTATCTATATGATACAGCCCGAAGGGTTCGTAGCAAAAGGCCAAGATAAGAAAGTCTGCAAGTTGCTTAGATCCATTTATGGATTAAAGCAGGCATCCCGCTTATGGAACCAGAGGTTTGATCAAGCGATTAAGACATTTGGTTTTGAGCAGAACGTTGATGAACCATGTGTTTATAAACGTATTAAGGATGGAAAAGTGGTCTTTCTGATACTCTATGTCGATGATATACTACTCATTGGGAATGATGTAGGGAACTTATCATCGGTCAAGCTTTGGTTACACCAACAGTTTGACATGAAGGACTTGGGAGAAGCTAATTATGTTCTAGGCATTCGTCTCTTCAGAGATCGAAAGAACAAAATGATAGCGTTATCCCAAGCTTCATACATAGATAAAATAATTGACAAATATGCAATGCTAGAGGCAAAGAAAGGCTCACAAACTTCTATTGCCGGTTTAACTCTTTCATTGGATGACTGTCCCAAGACATCGGAAGAAAGAGAGCGTATGAGTAAGGTCCCTTATGCATCCGCTATGAGTAGCCTTATGTACGCTATGCTTTGCACTCGCCCGGACATATGTTTTGCAGTAGGTATGGTGAGTCGATATCAAACGAATCCTGGAACCAAGCACTGGCAAGCAGTAAAGCATATACTCAAGTATCTTAAGAGAACGAGGGATTATATGCTAGTGTATTCTGGAGGGGACCTAACACCCGTAGGATACACGGACTCAGACTTCCAGACTTGTAAGGATTCGAGGAAATCGACATCTGGATCAGTGTTTTTACTCGGAGGAGGCGCCATTGTGTGGAGGAGCGTGAAGCAGGGCTGCACAGCTGACTCTACTATGGAGGCTGAGTATGTGGCTGCAGCTGAGGCATCTAAAGAAGCGGTTTGGCTCCGCAAGTTCTTTAGAGACCTTGAGGTCATTCCGGGTGTTGACAAGTCTATCACACTTTACTGTGATAATACAGGGGCTATTGCCAATACAAGGGAATCTTGGCACCACAAGAGGACTAAGCACATCGATCGGAGGTATCACATTATTAGAGGGCATGTGGAGACAGGACAAGTGGATGTATGTAAGATCGCGTCCGAGGACAACATCGCTGATCCCTTTACTAAGACTTTGGTAGCTAGAAGCTTTGAGAGGCATGTAGAGGCGATGGGGATGCGTAACATGGCACATCTGCTGGCTTAGGGCAAGTGGGAGATTGTTAGGAAATGCCCTAAGTATTAGAGACATTTTGATGTATTCATTTTGAACTGGATAATAAAATTATACTTAGAGATTATTCATTACATTGCTATCTGTCCTCGTCTTATTTACATGTTAAAGTAAATGTAAGCAAATATGGCTCACTGACTGCTTGTGTTAAAACTGTTAGAACGTTGCATGCAATGGACTTTTGTATGCGAGAAGACAATGTTCTAAAGTTAGCAGTCTAAACTATGGTCTGTAGTCTATGGGGTTAGACCGAGCATCTAACTCATGTTAAGACTATTATGTTGTCTAAAGCCTTGGAGGGGACGGTCTGTCTTGACTGTCTGGAGCTGGACTCCCAAGTAGAGACATGGATATGTTGCTTGGTGGTGACATATTAGACTGGGACTAAAGCGTGATTGATCTACTAGTCCGCTATGAGTGGATCAATCTGCTTTTGACGTTCATTGTGCAATAACCTTAATCCTGAGTAAATGAACTACTTCATGTATATGACTTGTGTACTTTGATGTTCCAATGGCTAAAGCGTCTCAGAGGTAGTAAGCTTATAGACCGGTTCGTTGGGTGCATGACTTGTATACGATGAAGGGTTTGTTTGCAGATATCGGAATCATAGCTCTGAGGAGTTAAAGGTATCCTCTTAAAGGCATTATACTGAATGTGAAAATGGACAAGGCCTTGGGTCGTCTGCTGGGCGGATGACTTCTTATTCACATATGGTGAATAATCATTTTCTTGATTCGGTAGTATAATGGAACTTTAAGATAGCCTGATCAGTAGGATTATACAGACTTTGACCTAAGGCTGATCATGGATATCATATGAGGGTTTTGCATATATGACAAGGTCATTGGATGGTAGCTCGTCACAGGCTTACGTAATACGATATATAATTGTGAGTTCAGTTTCAGGTTTATAGTGGTGTGACTCTGAAATTGGTGATCATATGATTGAGTTGTTCGGTACAGAATGATGATCGTATGGAATCACGGGAGCCCGATTATATATGTCCAATCAGTCCCTCTACTAGCTCCACATAATTCCTTAACGTTTTGCAAATTGATTTGTGTATGCTATTGGCTAGTTTATTATGCATGGATGGTGATGACACAGGATTAGGATGGTAGACAAGATTCTCTCCGGTTGGATTCAGATTTTGTTTTGGATAATAGAGTACACAGTTATTCGAACTCCAAATAAAGTTGCCATGATTTTATTTGAGATTGGATTGGAGTTGTAGAAAATTATCCATGAGAACAAGAATATGAAACACAACCGTTTTTGTGGAATTTGAAATTTGAATTTTGAAATTTGAAATTTGAATTTTGAAATTTGAAATTTGAATTTTGAATTTGAAATTTGAATTTGAAATTTGATTTTGAAATTCGAATTTGAAATTTGAATTTGAAATTTAAATTTGAAATTTGAAATTTGAATTTGAAATTTGAATTTGAAATTTGAAATTCAAATTTTAAATCACAGTCCAAGTAGGATTCGAATTTGTTGTGGAAAATCCACAAGGTTTGAAATTCGAATTTGAGTTGGATTTGGAGAGGATAATCTTGTTAGAATCCTACTTGAATTTTGAATCAAAATCTCCCTAAAAGTGGCCGAAATTTTGGTGGCTTTATCCTAGGAAATTCGGTTATTTTTGGATAAGGTTGAGATGAGATTTAGCTTGAAAAATCCTAGTGGAATTTTGATTCTTCCTTATCCTAAAAGTGGCCGAAAATTTGGAGAAGATTTTCTCCTAAAGATTTCGGATTTTTTGGTTGAAAAAGGGAGATAAAATTCTAGTTAAAATCTTGTTTAGATTTGGATTGGATTTGTCCTAGGAAAACCGAATTTAATTGTGGAGATTCTCCCTTGGAAAATTCAGATTTTTTGGTTTGGATAAGGGAGAAAATCTTTTCCTAGTCCAATTCGAATTCAGAGAATCACCTCATGCAGGTCTATAAATAGAGGTCCTGCCACTCCAGTTCTCTCAGACCACAGACTCTCAGGTGAGCAGGCTTATTGTTGCACAGCTCATCGTGACAATAAAGTTCTTTAGAGATCTGGGTGGTCGGAAGAAGACTAGCAGTGCTAGCATACCGATCGAGGTTCAGAGTGCCCACACACTCAGCCATTCGGGAATTGGAGAATAGTAGAGAAGGCTAGTTGGTTGAAGCCTCCGGTCATTCTCCTCCTGCATATTGGCGTCCTTGAGGTATGAGTTTTAATTGTTGTTGATTTATTGTATATGGCATCATGAGATATTTAACGATCTAAAAAATTTTTATTGTTCCGCTGCGCCACTCTGATATGTTTTTACCGGTTTATTTTCCTACAGGGGGCTGCCCATGGCGGCCACCGCCTCCGGGGGCGGTGGTGCGACGATTCAAAAAAATCGAAAAAAAATTTGATTTTTAGATTTAAGATTTAATTTTAAATCATGTTTAAAAATATTTAATTGAAAATTTGAAATTTTTGAAATTACATATTATTACACATGATGTTTAAAATTGTTTAAAATTTGAACTTGAAATTTAAATTTGAAATTCGAATTTGGAATTTGAATTTGAATTTGAAATTTAAATTTTTGGAGATTTAAATTTTAAATGATTCTTGGGATGAGAAATAAATGGAGAGGCTACATAAAGATGGATACAAGAAGACGGAACAAAATTCAAGACCCAAAGAATGCTTTGGATGAAATTTTGTAATCTTTATTTTCTTTATTCTAGGATGGAACCATGGCTTGGTTATTCTATCAATTATTTTTTCTATGATATATCATGGATGTATAAATATGTATTGATGGATGTTTTCTATGCATATTTGATAACATGTCATATAGGATAGGTGAGTGTCGTTCATACTATATTGATCATACATAATTTGTCAAAACTTGCATGTTTTTCAAAATATTGAATGGGAGAGGGTTTCAAACAAAACCCACGGCCTCCATTGTTGATCCATATATGAAAGCATGGTAATGCCTTGCGTCAGTTCTGCCCTGACCACACCCTTCGGTAGGTGTTTACCGCTGCCGGTATACTAGATTGGATCTCCTATGTGGAAAAGGTGTTCGGGTACGATCCTATTCATGACCAGCCCTCGGTGGCTTGGTAGGACGTGGATCGGGCTACGTAAACAATGGTTATACACTCAAAACTCGTTTAGTTATTAACCTTCCCTAGAAGCTCTGTTAACTAAACTGGTGGCCAAATAAGCGGTTATTAATATTTGTCTTAACCTTGGAGGATTTAAGGCAACATATATTAATTGGACGGGGTCCATGTTCTGGCTATTTGTTTTCATGACCACCCCTCGATGGCTTGGGGCAAGGTGCTGAGAATTACTATTGCAATGCTACATGTTTTTCAAGTTTCATGTAGGAACATACTTGTATGTTTTATTTGCTAAATTATCTGTATATTTGCTTGGGCTTTGTAATGATGTCTAGTATAATTTTATTTCAATTCAAAATGTCACCAACACCCCTCATTTCACTTACTGAGAATAAAATGAATGGCGATAATTATAAAGATTGGAAAAGAAATCTGTTGATAGTTCGTACTGGACGAACCATGCCCACCAGGGCCTAAACCTGACACACCGCTTGAGGAGGTCCCGGTTGCCTATACTCGTTGGAGAGAATCCAATGATATAGCTCGATGCTACATGCTTGCTAACATAACGAGTGCTTTACAAAAGCAGCATGAGACATATCAGGTTGCTAGGGAGATCATGGACAATCTGGAGGACATGTTTGGAGGCTAAGAAAAGTTGGCTCGACAGTTCGCTATAACCAGCATTATGAACTCTAAGCAAAAGGCGGGTACTCTGGTGAAGGACCATATGATCACTTTAATCGGATTCTTTACTAAGGCTGCCAAAAACGGTGCTGAGTTGGACTACAACACCCAGATCGAGATGGTGTTCAAGACTCTGTCTAAAGATTTTATGGGGTTTAAGGCCGCATAAAATCTGGCGACAAGGGAGTTAGGACTAACCGAGCTCATGAAGCAACTCCAAGCTTATGAGCGGATGATCAGGGATGGGGATGTCCAAAGGAAAGGCCAATTTGACAGAATCTTCCAAACCCTCACGGAAAAGGAAGAGGCCAAATCAAAAGCAAGCGGATTCCAATTCTTCTAATCCTCCTGTCTCGGATGGGAAGAAGAAGAAGAAGAAGAACAAGAAGCCTAGGGACCCTAAAAAGTCCAAGTGCTTCCACTGTGGGAAGGTAGGTCACTTTAAGAAGGCTTGCCGGGAATTCCTAGCCGCCAAGGGCAAGGAAGGTAAGGAACTTCACTATTTAGAAGCGTGTTTGGTGGAAGAATCGAAAGACACTTGGGTCATTGATTCGGGTGCCACTAATCATGTTTGTGTTTTTATGCAGGGGTTCGTGGAAACGAGAAGTCTACATGATAGGAGCCTTTCGTTACGAATTGGAGACGGCAGCTTGGTGGTGGCTGAGTCAGTGGGAGATATTTACCTTTACTTTGATCAATTTAGGTTTATTTTATTGAAAGACTGTTTTTATATTCCTAATTTTAGGAGGAACCTTATATCGGTAGCTTGTTTAATAAAGGATTCTTATTCAGTTTCTTTTAGTAAAAGAGTTGATATTCGTAGAAATAAGTCTTTTATCTGTTCTCGATGGATGGATGGAAACCTATATTTCATCAAACCAAAGATGTACTCACTATTTGACACTGAATTAATAGATAACTCTAAAAGGTTGAAAGCTTCTCACTCTAACAAGGTGTATCTTTGGCATTTAAGACTTGATCATATTAATCAGGATAGGATTCAAAGATTGGTAAAAGATGGTCCTCTGGAATCTCTGGAGGAGGTACGTCTTCCCCAATGTAAGTCTTGTCTAGAGGGTAAGATGACCAAGAGGTCTTTTGGAGCTAAGGGTACAAGGGCTCAGGAGCTCTTAGAAATTGCGCACACTGACGTATGTGGCCCCATGAACGTCACAGCACGAGGAGGGTTCGAGTATTATGTCTCTTTTATAGATGATTACTCGACATTAGGATATGCAAGAGCGAAACCTTTGACAAGTTCAAAGAGTATCGTGCAGAAGTGGAAAAGCAATTGGATAAATCCATAAAGACACTTCGATCTGATCGAGGTGGCGAATACCTCTCTGATGAATTTCTAGGACATCTTGTAGAGAACGGGATATTATCCCAATTGACTGCACCTGGTACTCCACAACAGAATGGTGTAGCCGAAAGGAGAAACAGGACCTTGTTGGATATGGTACGGTCCATGATGAGTTATTCAACGCTGCCATTATCATTTTGGGGATATGTTTTACAAACAACATGCTATATTCTGAACCAGATTCCAAGCAAATCAATTCCCAGAACTCCGTATGAATTGTGGCATGGCAGGAAGCCCTCCCTTGGACATATGAGAATATGGGGCTGCCCGACACATGTACTGGATGGGGATGCGAAGAAGTTGGAACCAAGATCAGAATTGTGCATGTTTGTAGGGTATCCAAAGGGAACTAAAGGTGGTCTGTTCTATAACTTGAAGGAACAAAAAGTCATTATCTCAACCCATGCGACATTCTTGGAGGAAAGTCACATGAATGACTTTAAGCCTCGAAGTAAAGTGGTGCTAGAGGAGTTATCAGGTGAAAGAACTGCTCCACAGATTTCGGTCTTGGACGTAATTCCAAGTTCCAATGAAGGACATGCAGACGATCAACAATTTATGGTGCCTCGTCGTAGTGGGAGGGTTTCAAAGAAACCTAATTTCTTCATGTATGATGCTGAGGTATACTAGGCCGAGGTTCATGAGCATGGGGATGATTCGGTCACCTATGATGAAGCTATAAATGATGTTGATTCTAAATCTTGGAAACAGGCTATGAACAATGAGATGGATTCTATGAAATCCAACTCTGTTTGGGAACTTGTAGATTTGCTAGATGGGATAAAACCCATTGGATGCAAATGGGTCTACAAAAGAAAGAAGGATGCAGAAGAGAGAGTGGAAACTTTCAAAGCTAGACTGGTTGCAAAGGGGTGCACGCAAAAGGCTGGAATCGATTATGATGAAACCTTTTCGCCTGTTGCTATGCTGAAGTCTATCCATATTCTTCTGTCCATTGCTGCGGCTCTTGATTACGAGATCTGGCAAATGGATGTCAAGATGGCATTCTTGAATAGCCATCTTGAAGAGTGTATCTATATGATACAGCCCGAAGGGGGTAGCGAAAGGCCAAGAAAGGAAAGTCTGCAAGTTGCTTAGATACATTTATGGATTAAAGCAAGCATCCCGCTCATGGAACCAGAGGTTTGATCAAGCGATTAAGACATTTGGTTTTGAGCAGAACGTTGATGAACCCTGTGTTTATAAACGTATTAAGGATGGAAAAGTGGTCTTTCTGATACTCTATGTCGATGATATACTACTCATTGGGAATGATGTAGGGAACTTATCATCGGTCAAGTTTTGGTTAGACCAACAGTTTGACATGAAGGACTTGGGAGAAGCTAATTATGTCCTAGGCATTCGTCTCTTCAGAGATCGAAAGAACAAAATGATAGCGTTATCCCAAGCTTCATACATAGATAAAATAATTGACAAATATGCAATGCAAGAGGCAAAGAAAGGCTCACAACCTTCTATTGCAGATCTAACTCTTTCATTAGATGACTATCCCAAGACATCGGAAGAAAGAGAGCATATGAGTAAGGTCCCTTATACATCCCCTATAGGTAGCCTTATGTAGCTATGCTTTGCACTCACTCGGATATATGTTTTGTAGTAGGTATGGTGAGTCGATATCAAGCAAATCTTGGAACAAGCACTGGCAAGCAGTAAAGCATATACTCAAGTATCTTAAGAGAACGAGGGATTATATGCTGGTGTATTCTGGAGGGGACCTAACACCCGTAGGATACACGGACTCAGACTTCCAGACTTGTAAGGATTAGAGAAAATCGACATCTGGATCAGTGTTTTTACTTGGAGGAGGCGCCATTGTGTAGAGGAGCGTGAAGCAGGGCTGTACAGCTGACTCTACTATGGAGGCTAAATATATGGCTGCGGCTGAGGTATCTAAAGAAGCGGTTTAGCTCCGTAAGTTCTTTAGAGACCTTGAGGTCATTCCGAGTGTTGACAAGCCTATCACACTTTACTGTGATAACACTAGGGTTATTGCCAACAAAAGGGAATCTCAGCACCACAAGAGGACCAAGCACATAGATCGGAGATATCATATTATTAGAGGGTACGTGGAGACAGGATAAGTAGATGTATGTAAGATCGCATTCGAGGACAGCATTGTCGATCCCTTTACTAAGAATTTGGTGGCTAGAAGCTTTGAGAGGCACGTAGAGGCGATAGGGATGCGTAACATGGCACATCTACTGGCTTAGGGAAAGTAGGAGATTGTTAAGAAATGCCCTAAGCGTTAAAGACATTTTGATGTATTTATTTTGAACTGGATAATAAAATTATATATAGAGGTTATTCATTACATTACTATCTGTCCTCGTTTTATTTACATATTAAAGTAAATGTAAGCAAATATGGCTCCCTGACTACTTGTGTTAACCTGTTAGAATATTGCATGCAATGGACTTTTGTATGTGAGAAGACAATGTTCTAAAGTTAGCGGTCTAAACTATGATCTGTAGTCTATGGGGTTAGACCAAGCATCTAACTCATGTTAAGACTATTATGTTGTCTAAAGCTTTGGAGGGGACGGTTTGTCTTGACTGTCTGGAGCTGGACTCCCAAGTAGAGACATAGATATGTTGCTTGGTGGTGACATATTAGACCGGGACTAAAGCGTGATTGATCTACGAAGTCCGCTTTGAGTGGATCGATCTGCTTTTGACGTTCATTGTGCAGTAACCTTAATCCTGAGTAAAAGGACAGCTTCACGTATATGACTTGTGTACTTTGATGTTCCAATGGCTGAAGCATCTCAGAGGTAGTAAGCTTATAGACTGGTTCGTTGGGTACTTGACTTGTATACGATGAAGCGTTCGTTTACAAATATCAGAATCATAACTCTAATATGGAGTTAAGGGTATCCTCTTAAAGGCATTATACTGAATGTGAAAATAGACAAGGCCTTGGGTCGTCTGCTGGGCGGACGACTTCTTATTCACATATGGTGAATAATCATTTTCTTAATTCGGTAGTATAATGGAACTTTAAGATAGCCTGATCAGTAGGATTAAACAGACTTTGGCCTAAGGATGATCATGGATATCATATGAGGGTTCTACATACATGACAAGGTCATTGGATGATAGCTTGTCACAGGCTTACGTAATATGGTATATACTTAGGAGTTCAGTTTCAGGTTTATAGTGGTGTGATTCTGAAATTAGTGATCATATGATTTAGTTGTTCAGTAAAGAATGATGATCATACGGATTTGCGGGAGCCCGATTATATATGTCCAATCAGTCCCTCTACTAGCTTCACATAATTCCTTAACGTTTGGCAAATTGATTTGTGTATGCTATTGGCTAGTTTATTATGCATGGATGGTGTTAACATAGGATTAGGATGGTCGACAAGATTCTCTCTGGTTGGATTCAGATTTTGTTTTGGATAATAGAGTACACAATTATTCGAACTCCAAATAAAGTTGTCATGATTTTATTTGAGATTGGATTGGAGTTGTAGAAAATTATCCATGAGAACAAGAATTTGAAATACAACTGTTTTGTGGATTTTGAAATTTGAAATTTGAAATTTGAATTTGAAATTCGAATTTGAAATTTGAATTTGAAATTTAAATTTGAAATTTGAAATTTAAAATTTGAAATTTGAAATTTGAAATTTGAAATTTGAAATTTGAATTTGAAATTTGAATTTGAAATTTGAAATTCAAATTTTGAATCACAGTCCAAGTGGGATTCAAATTTATTGTGGTAAATCCACAAGGAATGAAATTCGAATTTGAGTTGGATATAGAGAGGAAAATCTTGTTAGAATCCTACTTGAATTTTGAATCTAAATCCTAACTAAAAATGGACGAAAATTTTGAGGATTATCCTCAATGGATTTTGGATTTTTGTGGATAATGTTCAAGGAAAAAATTTAAGTTTCAATCTCAGTTGAATTTGGATTCTCTCCTCCCAGATAATGGCTGAAATTTTGGAGTAAATCTCCTAGGAGATTTTTGGTTATTTTGGATAAGGATGAGATAAGATTCAAGCTTGAAAATCCTAGTGGAATTTTGATTCTCCCTTATCCAAAAGTGGCCGAATTTTTTGTTGGGATTTTTCCCTTGAATTTTCATATTTTTTGGTTGAAAAAAGGGAGATAAAATTCTAGTTAAAATCTTGTTTAGATTTGGATTGGATTTATCCTAAAGTGGCCAAATTTATTGTCAGGATTTTTCCCTTGGAAAATTCAGATTTTGTGCTTGTGGATAAGGGAGAATATCTTCTCCTAATCCAATTCGAATTCAGAGAATCACCTCATGCAGGTCTATAAATAGAGGTCCTGCCACTCCAGTTCTCTCAGACCACAGACTCTTAGGTGAGCAGGCTTATTGTTGCACAGCCCACCGTGACAATAAGTTCTTTAGAGATCTGGGTGGTCGGAAGAAGACTAGCAGTGCTAGCATACCGATCGAGGTTCAGAGTGCCCACACACTCAGCCATTCGGGAATTAGAGAATAGTAGAGAAGGCTAGTTGGTTGAAGCCCTCTGGCCATTCTCCTCCTGCAGATTGGCGTCCTTGAGGTATGAGTTTTAATTGTTGTTGGTTTATTGTATATGGCATCATGAGATATTTAACGATCTAAAATTTTTTTTATTGTTCCGCTGCACCACTCTGATATGTATTTATCGATTTATTTTCCTACAGAGCTTCTATTTTTGCAAGCTTTTTTTCTTGTTTTTCCATTGAAAAACCATGTGAATATGGGGCTGTTTTGAGATAGAAATTTTAGTTTTTATTTGGTTGGTTTTTGCTTAAAAGAGTGTCAATGGCATAAGGCTAAAACAAGCAATGATTAAGGACATGAAAAACCAAGTTTAATACATATTTGATCACAAAATCCGTGTGCTATGCATGGTATAGAAGGTTGAGAAATTTTGATGTAAACTTTGACTATTTTGGTGTTGTTATTATGTTTTGTGTGGAGGAGTGTTATGGAGACTTGAAACACAAAGTTTGTGTGTGTTTCAAGTGTAAAATCTATGGGATACACTAGGTGAAGTGGGAGTTTTTGTGTTGATGATTTTGGATTGAAAATGTGGTATTGATACATGATAGAATCAAGCAGACAAAAGAAAATTGAGAAAAGTAAATTTTGTGTTTGATTTTCAAATGAAAACCGTGGATATCCTAGGGGGTTAAATGAAAATTTTTCTATGTTTAGAGTGATTTGTTGAATTCTAAATGTGTAAGGGTATATTAGTGAGATTATGGATAAAATTGGGAACAAGGAAAAAATTAAATTTGGTGCTTGTCCAATAGAAAAACCTGTGGCTAAGGTTTTGGTGGAAAATGGAAAAATTGTGAGGAATATGTGAATATGTAATGTGAATAAAAACCAAGGATAAGGATAGTTAAAAACGAACTCAAAACGTCATTGAAAACGACTAGAGTTATAAATGTATTTTTACGTAAAAAGCTTGGTTTTTACATAAAAATTAGGTCTCTAGTTTAGTAATTGGCTAGTACCAAGGGTTTTGAGGCGTTACCTTAACGCCAGGATCATAAAAATTAAGCAGAAATACCGCTGAAATTTTTAGGGCGCCTAAAGGGCATTTTAGGAAATGAGGGGTAAATTAGGGTTGAGAATTTGGAAACCCGAGCCCCTCGGGGACCTAGGCTCAAGGAAGGGCAATGGACAATTTCAGAAATAGTAAAATGTACATTTGAGGTCCCGAAAGGTTAGAAAACGAGAAACGACCCCAAGGGTTAGAATAGTACCACCCGAGGGTTGGGTGAATAGTAACCCAAACATTTCGGTAAGAAATGTCGTAAAAGCTTGGTAAGGCCTAAGAAAAATTATTTTATGATTTTTGGGACTGGAAAACCTAGTCAAAACGCTAAAATGAAAATTTTACCGTCTAAGGTCCCGTTAAGGGCAAAATGGTCATTTTGACCAAAATTTTCTAAATTGCTAGAAAAAGACCACGAAAGCCTCGAAATGATTTAATTAAACTTCTAAAGACCAAAGTAGAGCCGTAAGTCAGGAAAATAAAGAAAAATCCCCCTAAGGATGAAATGGTCATTTTGTCAAAAGTTAGGGCAAAATGGTCATTTTGTCAAAAGGTCAAGAAACGTGATACTAAGGCCCAGAATAGTAGCCTAGGCCATGTAATAAATACAAAAATGAAAATATAAATCCCAAAACGTATAATTAGGGATCCAAAATCAGAAATTTTATATTTTCACAATATTTTAAATATGAAATGAATAGTAAAAATAATCGTGATTTATTTCGGTTATAGAAATCCAACAAAAAGGTGATATAAGGATATCGGTTGACCCTGGCAAGGAAATGCTAACAAAATATCTGTAAGTTTAGACATTTATTTGTCTGTAACATGAATTTACGTAATTTGTTTATATGTTATGTATGACATGTAAACAAGTATCAAGGTGCTATATGCACACTAACGTAGAAATAAAATAACCGTAAATAAAGAATATAATGTAAAGAGTTCTAGACCGAGGAGGCAGCTATAATGCCACTAGTTAGGAACTACATAAAAGTCGGTAATGAAACCAATATTGGCATACTGGCCTCCCACATAGGTGGAGGTTTTTCGTGTTATGTTATATTATATCAAGTTCATGTAAATTGTAGGGGATTGGCCAGTGGGTCACTCCCCAGAGTCCCTCTTAGTCATGCGTGCACTACGATACGACCAATCACGGGGCCTAAAACCAAAATCTAAGCAAGATAAAGACCTAAGACTTAAGATTTGCCATAATTGAGCATAATCAGGACTAAAAAGTACTAACAGTATAATTAGGGTTATAATATGATATATGAATTATGTTATATGTTTTTATGTTTGAACTTACTGAGCCTGTTACTCATAAGTTTATTCATGTTGCAGGTTAAAAGCCTGTGCACCAGTAGATAATGGATGGACGAGGAATGGGATCTGTACCTGCCATTAGGGCTGGGCGAGGGGAATGGTCCTGCTGATGATTTCCGCTGAGTAATTCTGAACCTTGTTTTGAAATATTATTTCATGATGTAAGTTATGCACAACAAAGTATGATATGTATTTCGGTATATGTTTATAATGTTTTACGACTTTACAGTTTCAAGATCAGTTTTATAAAAAAAAAAAAACTCGAGTTTTCATGATAAAATTTAAGTTTAAAATACGAATGGTAAATAATAAAAACAAGTTACAAGTAAGTTACTGGCAACCTAATGAGGTGACAGTCTATCATAGTGGACTCTAAAGCTCTATTATGCTTGTATTGTTAGCCTCCATGAAGGGCGGGCTACCACACATCGTCCATTGCTGTTTTTGCCATAGGACGTTTACCTACAACATGAACACACTCTATGAGCTTTATGCTCAGTAAGTACAACATGTCATCCGCAAAACATTTTTTAAACATAGTACATACTTAAAACCGGGTAAGCATGTCAAGTACTATCACACATCACTGAAACATTTCACATTACCAGAACATCACATATCATGTCATTGAATACAAAACTTCACATACTATATGCATAGCATAAACATCGTGTACTGAATGCATCTTACTATAGTTAGAAGCATAGTGAACTATAACTAATGTATACTGTGAATCATACATAATCCGGTTATGTTCATTTATGATTCAATGCTCGTTTTCTTTCCTATGTCTACTTAGGGCCCGTGTGTGGCGCCCCCGAATCCAACCACGTGAACCTGTCATGAACCGACTCTGTTGCCAACCAAAACAGCTCGTGAGTCAAATCGGATTGCCATTTAAAACTTTTTTTCTCACAACTCTTATTTTTCACGGCCCAAAATTTCGCTCATAATTTTTTTTTAATACATACTTTTCTTTAAAAGAAAGCTAAGTTTGAAAGCCATGTAAAGTATAATACTAACTTTTAGTTGTCTTTTTGAGTATAACATAATGTGCAACATACAATATATATATACTGTGTTTTTTTTTTTCAAAATACATTCTCTTCAATTCACAAACTTATCGCTCAATGGAAGACTGGTAGCAGGACCGAAATCCACAGTGCCTATCCTATTGACACGCGCATATCCTACCGCCACCCATATAGTCTACTGGACAGGTTTCTTACCTGCAACATGAACAAACTGATGAGCTAACAGACTCAGTAAGTTCAAACATACTTAATAAGAATCACATAGATTCAAAAAATCAAAATTACAATTTCCTATGAATAAACTATTCATCCATGAATAGTACTATTCACCATGAACAGTGACTTTGATCATTGACCAATGAACAGTAACTGTTACCCTAACCGGTTACTATTCATATTACTCTAATCGGTTACTATTCATATTATCCTAACCGAGTTCACTACACTTAGTGTTAGTGTCGGTTTTGCTTAATTATAACTTTCATCACATTATTGACTATTCTCTCTATTTATATTCTGGTGCTGAGCTCATTGTGGCAGTACTGATAATTTATTGCGCGCTGACTAGGAGGGCCTAGGGAGCGACCCTAGAGCTTTTTCCTCTCCAGCCTTATTATATCCTCGTAGGATCTGAGAAACCTCCACCACAACGTTGGAGGGGCGGTATGCCTTAAATGATTTTATTACCATTTTTCAATTATAATTTTGACCAAGTGACATTAATCGTTACCTCAAGGTCATTAAGCTCCATCGCCTATAAGCCTTAGATATTCTCTTTCTCTTATTATGTGGGATGTGTTATACTAACTAATCCCCCAATGTCCACAGGATTTAATGCCTAATGTATAATTAGTATATAACGAAATAATACAGTATTTCATGTTGCAGATATGAAAATGCTTGAACTTACCACTACTGTAATAATGTCTACTTCCAGAACTCCTCTGTAGTTTTATCTCTAGTTTGGGTCCCTACAGACATAATATCATCTGTTAATACCCATCATTAATTATCACTTTGAATATATTTATTCTGTTATAATTTTTACAACATTTTTCATTCTTCTATGTGGTACACGGCCTAAAACACGCCCGTGTTCAAGCCCATGTGTTTCTCTGGTTTTATGTCACACGGCCATGTGATTCACTATCTTGCTGAGTAATAGTACACAGTTTGGAACACGCCTGTGTTTAAGCCAGTGTACACCTCGGGTTGTAAATTTTCCTCCCATACACGGCCGTGTATCCTTCTACATACCCGTGTTCTTTAGAATTTTTAGATTTTTAATCTTAAAATCTTCATTATGACTTCTAGAATCTTATTTTAAGTATTCTACATCCTTAACAGTCCTTTTCGAGTTTTTCATAAATATTTTGGTCGAAATGACCATTTTACCCCTAATGGGTCTCGGGATCGTAACTATTTCGTTCTATCATTTTTCCTGAATTTTCTAGGCCCAAATATCATAAAATAATATTCTCTAGGCTTCTGTCTCTTTTTACAGCTTTATTGGTTACAAAATCTTAATTATTCATTTTTCGACCCTCGATTACTATTCATCCGACACCTAGGGTCGTTCCTTATTTTTCTAGTGTTTTGGAGCCTCAAATGGGTATTTCACTACTTCTGAAATGTTTTTCATTTCGTCATCGAGCCTTGGTTCCTAAGGGGCTCAGGTTTCCGATCCCGATCTAATTTTTCTCCCTCCTTTCCTAAAATACCCCTAACGTGAATTTTTCCTGTTTTAGGTATTTTAGTCATTAAGGATCGGTTTACTACTCCTCTTGGGTTGGTTTTCCATTATCAAACCTAACACATCGAGGGGTCCCGGTTTCCTTCCCAAGTCTAATATTTTTGCCCCTCATTTCCAAAATACCCTTATGCCGTTTTAGAAATTTCGACAGCATTTCCGCTTGTATTTTTTTTAGGTTTCTAGGCATTAGGTACGTCTCAGAACCTTTGTACCTGTCACGTACTATACCAGAGGCCTATTTTATACAAAGTTATCAAACTTTGTATAAAAATTTTCCACATAAACCAATATTCAAAGATCAACACAAATCATCAATTTTTTTTCCACTTATCAACTCGGTTTCTCATGTTAAACAATATCAAATGTTTTTCATCACCGTAACCAATTATCACATATCATTCTTAGGTTTTCAAATATTCATATCAACATTAAAAACCTGGCAAAATTTCATGCTAATCCTAGCATTAAGCCATGGGTTTTTCATGCTAAAACGCATAGGAGATTTAGTTCTTATTACTAGAGCATAAAACATACATCAAAATTTCTTGTTTCATTATTCCAATTCATGCTTTAATAAGCATAGTATCAAACTATCATAAATCACTAGACAAATCACTAATTTTTCCTCCCTACAAGGCCACGGATTTCATGAAGAATCATGCAAAATTTTGCTTTTTTTTTTTATCCTAAATCATGCTTCAAACTCTGGAGCACCAAACCAATCATAAACATTAGGCAAAATGTCAAAATTTTCACTATTTTTCCACACCAATAGCCACGGATTTTTTTTTTTGAAAAAAATTCAACAAGAAAACTTCAAAATTGTGTCTTACCTTTTTTAATTCGATTCCTTGATGGTAGAAGTGAATTTGAAGGCTAATTTAGTGTAAAATTTTTGTTGAAACTTGGCTTAGCAAGGGAGGAAGGCTCACAGTTTTTGGGAGCAAAAGTTTGGGTGCATTTCTCTAATTTTCAAGTGATTTTTCATCACCTATTTATAGGAAAAAGCAAGGGACCTTTTAGCAATTCTTTTCCAACAATTTCCTAATTGTCAAGGGACTTTAATGCAAGCATTTTGGGCCAAATTTGAAAATTTTTGGCTGATTTTTTTCTTCTTTTTGCCGCCTCCCTTATTCCCTATTTTGTAAAAAAAAATTTAAGCCATTTTGGCTAAATCATGGCCTTTAATCCAAAAAGCAACAAATCCTAGCCTTACACCTTATCATCCTTACTTTATAAGCTTTATTTTTCTATTTATGACATCATAAATGTGATGTCATCCATGACATAATTGAATTAATTCGTATATTAATTCGTGGTCAAATTTTGACCGAAAGTCAAACCAAAAGAAACTTTACCCAAATCGCGTAGGTGGGTTCTGGGTGCCTCCGGTGCGATTAGTTTGTTTTATTTTGCTATAGTTTGGTCAAAATTCTCTATCGTAAATTTTTATCTTTTTAGTGTATTTCAGTGCACTCTCTAGGGTTTTTGGTTCCGTTTTCGAACCGTCTCACCCGATTCTGTTGGGTAAGATTTTCCATCTCCGAACTCACTCACTTTAACACTGCCGGAACATTTTTATAGTATTCACAACAGTATTAAAACATAACTTTTTCATATTTTATTTATTAAAATTGGTACACATGTACAATTTTAATGTACTCTGAGGATCTAAAATTCCTGGTTATTACATTCACCCCTCCTTATAAAATTTTCATACTCGAAAATTTAGAACAAGTGGGGGTATAAAATTCTGATTTCATCTTCTCGTTCTCATGTAGCCTCTTCAGCGTTGTGATTTCTCTACAGCACTTTGATTAATAGGATCGTTTTATTCCTCAAAACTTTCTCTTCTCATGCCAGTATTTGTATAGGCCTCTCTTTATACATCAGATCTTCTTGAATTTGGATCGGTTCATGTTTCAACACATGGGACAGATCCGATATATACTTCTGTAGCATTGACATGTGAAGCACATTATGTACTGCCGATATTTCTGGAGGTAATGCCAATCTATAGGTAACCTTACCAATGCGTTCGATAATCTTATATGGTCCAATATATCTTGGACTCAATTTTCCTTTCTTACCAAAACGCATTATTCCTTTCATCGGTGAGACTCTGAGAAATACAAGATTCCCTTTATTAAATTCTAAGGATCTTCGTCGTCTATCAGCATAGCTCTTTTGTCGGCTTTGTGCAATCTTCATTCATTGTTGTATTTTTGCAACCATGTCAACTGTTTCTTATACAAAATCTATCTTATGCAGCTGCTTTTCTTGTAGATCATACCAGTGAACCGGTGATCTACATTTTCTTCCATATAGAGCTTCATAGGGTGCCATACCTATCAAGGCTTGGTAGCTGTTATTGTACAAAAACTCTGCCAATGGAAGTTTCTCGTTCTAGCTCCCTAGGAAATCTATTGTACACGCATGAAGCATGTCTTCTAGCATTTGAATTATTCACTCAGATTGCCCATCCGTCAGCGGATGAAATGCTGTGCTCAAACGCACTTCCATTCCCATGGCTTCTTGCACACATGTCCAAAAATTCGAAGTGAATCGTGGAAGTGAATCGTGGATCACGATCTGACACAATGGATTTAGGAACTCCATGTAACTTGACTATGTTGTTAACATACAAGTTTGCTAACTTTTCCAACGAAAAGGTCATTTTCACAGCAATGAACCTTGCCGTCTTTATCAACCTGTCGACAATAACCCAAATGGCATCATAACCTTCTCGGGTCTTTGGCAATCCTACCACAAAATTCATCATAATATGTTCCCATTTCCATTCAGAAATCTCCAACGGTTCTAGTTTTCTACCTGGATGTCAGTGTTCAGCCTTAACTCTTTGGCACATCATACATCTGCTTATAAACTCAGCAATGTCCTTCTTCATCCCTTTCCACCAAAATTGTAGCTTCAAATCTTGGTACATCTTACTGGCTCCGGGATATATTGAATATGGTGTTTCATAGCTTCTGCCATAATTCACCTTCTTAATCCTTCATCATTTGGAACATGAATTCTCCCCTGATGTAAGATTAATCCATCTTTAGATACCCCCTCCTGAGGACTTGCTAACTTCGGGTCTCATTTTTGAGCCTCTCTAATGTCCTCATACAGCGTTGATTCTAATTATAGTGCAGCCAATTTTCCAGTTATCAGCTCCACCTTCAATGTGTTGATTTCCTGCTACAATGGCTTTGGAAGTTTTCCAATCGGTAGTTGTTGTGAGATAATAGAATTTCTACTTAATGCATCTGCAATGCGATTGGCTTTTCCGAGATGATAGAGAATTTTGCAATCATAGTTTTTTACTAGCTCCAACTATCTCCTTTACCTCATATTTAGCTCTTTTTATGTGAAGAAATACTTTAAACTTTCGTGATCAGTATAAATCTGGCACTGAGCTCCATACAGATAGTGTCGCCAGATTTTCAATGCGAACGCTACTGCTGCAAGTTCCAGATCATGCGTAGGATAATTTCTTTCATGGTCCTTTAATTGACACAAGGCATAGGCAATCACCTTGTCACCTTGTATCAGGACAGCTCCTAATCCCATCTTCGAGGTGTCATTGTAAATCACGAACATCTCCCCTTCAGTAGGAAGTGTAAGAATTGGCGCACTAGTTAATCATCTTTCCAGCTCTTAGAAGCTTCTTTCACACACCTCTGTCCACTCGTACTTCCTCTCTTTGCGTGTCAAAGTCGTAAGAGGTGTAGCGAGTCGTGTGAATCCCTCTATAAATCTTTTGTAATAACCAGCTAAACCTAAGAAACTCTATATTTCCATCATATTCTTAGGTGCTAGCCATTTATTGATCGCCTCTACTTTTGCTGGATCCATGGTGATTTCTTCCTTAGAGATCACATGTCCAAGAAAATGCACTCTATCTAGCCAAAATTTGCATTTAGAGAATTTGGTATAGAGTTAATGCTTTCTTATCGTCTTCAGGACAATCCTCAGATGTTCTTCATGCTCCTTGCAAGTCTTTGAATATATGAGTATGTCATCAATAAACACAATGACAAACTTATCTAGATATTCGTTAAAGACTCGATTCATTAAGTCCATAAATGCAGCTGGCGCATTTGTTAACCCAAACAGCATCATGAGGAATTCGTAATAACCATAACGGGTCCTAAATGCAGTCTTATGGATATCGCTTTTCTTGATCCGCAGCTAATGATATCCCGATTGCAGATCGATCTTGGAGAATACTGCTGAGCCTTTTAGTTGATCAAATAAGTCATCAATTCTAGGTAGTGGATACCTATTATTGACAGTGACCTTGTTCAACTCCCAGTAATCAATGCACATGCAAAAAGATCCATCCTTCTTCTTGACAAATAACACTACACCACCCCATGGGGAATAGCTCAGACGTATGAATCCTTTATCAAGAAGCTCTTTCAGCTGCTTTTGTAACTCTACTAGTGCCATCCGATATGGCACTTTTGAGATGGGTGCGGTTCCTGGCATCAGTTCAATCTTAAAAGAGATTTCTTGTTCTGGCGGCAATCCGGGTAATTCCTTTCGGAAGACATCGATAAACTCCTTCACAATAGGAACATCTTCAGGTTGAAGCTTCCGTTCCTCTTTCATATCCGTAATATATGCTAAATATCCAGCACAACCACTTGATATTAGCCTTCTTGCCCTCATGGAGTTGATCATTATTGTCCTTGGTTTGCATGATGATCTGACATACTCGAATCCATCTTTCTGGTCAGGTTGGAACATTATCTTCCACTTCTGACAATCGATCGTGACTTGATACTTCCCTAGGAAATCCATTCCCAGTATTATATCATAATCAACAAGCTCCATCACGATCAATTCTGCATACAACTCCCTATTTGCCATAATTATTGGTACATAGGGCAACCAATAACTTGACATCAATACTTCTCCTGAGAGTAAAGCCGTTCTAAAGGTCATACTCATCTTATCTTTTGGATATCCTATCCTGTTCGCAAATTGGTAGGAAATAAATGAATGCGTAGCACCAAAATCAAATAAAACAGATGCTAAAGGATTAGTGCCTGAAAACTAACCTGTCACTATACTAGACGTCCCTGCTTCTGCATCTTCTTTGGTATACACCATTACTCTAGCATTCGCACGAGGTTAACCTTGTGGTCTTTCTTGCCTTTCTGTGGATGAAGGGCCTTTAATCTTTGCCTAGATTACATGTGCTTAGGGATGTTGCTGCTGTGTCTGGAATGAATCCTACAAATTTTGCCTATTTTCAGAACAATTCCTGGCAAAATGGCCATCCTTCCCGCATTGGAAATAGGCATTTGGGGCAAGTTTGCATCTGCTTACATGTCTTTTTCCACAGACTACATAATCACAGACAAAATAGGTCTAGCATTGTTGTTTAACCTCTGCTGCTGGTTCCTATTCCCAGAACTATTCCCCTTTCTCTTGCCCTGTGTCTACGGGCCAGAAAAACTTGCTTGTCCGGTCTTAGTGTTCTGTTTTAGCTTGCTGCTTTGTCTAGCCTGGGATCCAACTTGTATAGCTTTTGCCAATACCTTTTCCTTTTTCCTGGCATCCCAAATCTTTTCCTTTTCCTCTTTTTGTCTTACCAAGTAATATTCAGCTCTTAAAGCTCTGCTTACACAATTAGATACAGTAAAGGGTGGCATCAACCTACTGTCCATCAATGCTGAGATTTCATAACGGAACATTCCCAGCATCTTTTGAATTTTCTCCCTCTTTGTGGTGATTATGTATGGACATAGTCGGGATAGTTGGTCGAACTTACTACATACTTTTATCACTGAAATGTCCCCCTTCTTCAACTCTCTAAACTCTCTTTGTTGGGGACGAAGCAATGGGGGATTGTAGTACTTCTAATTGAATTCTTCTAAAAAGTCTAGCCAGGACATTGTGAACACGTTCTTCTTAATTTGACAAAATCCCACCAAAATCTTGCATCCTTCTCCAGAACAAAGGACGCACACATAATCCTTTCTTGGTCATTCAACTCCATAAATTCCAATATCATATGGAGTGAAGACAACCACTCTTCTGCTTCCAAAGGGTTTGTGGAGCCCTCAAACTCCGGTGGCTTCATTCGTCGGAATCGTTTATAAAGTGGTTCTTGATTGACTCTAGGTTAGGGTTGGGGTTCTACTATTTTAAGCTCAGATTCAATTGGCAGCACTTCTTGTTCAGGTAAGGCCATTTGTGGGTTTTGGTCTTCTTCCTGGCCTTGCCTTTGCTCCATCTGTTCTATTCTTTGTCTCAGCTCAGCATTTGCCTTCATCTGAGCCTCTAACATGGCTTCTAATTCATCTACTTTCTCTGACAGGACTGGACGCCCTCTCATGTTTCTCAGGTTTCACAGATTCACCATCTTTTCTATTTCCTATAATCGCATGAAAATTGATCGTTAGATTTTCCACAGACATATTTTTACAGTATAAGTAAAAATAGTTTCAATCATCACATAATTTCAACATTTCATCATTTGAACATGTCAAAATATGATTGTCATTTCATTTCATTTCAAAATTTTCACATATACATCAACTCGAAGGCTTTTCTCAAAATACCCTTTCGATACTATCTTGCATACACATATACAAATATAAATACATTTATACATCACATGTGTTTCTACATCTAATCTCCTAACTGGGGTTGATCAGGAATTGTCAAAAATTCCTCTGGATCCACTTCATCCTCATCCGTACTATTTCTAGCCTCGGATGGCGTCGATCCTTCAGCAGGACCTGTATCCTCTCGTTGCCTTGATGGACCAGCCTTATGGTCATTTGCCATAGGTCGTGCCCCATACAGATGATCTAGCATGGCATCCTGTAATAGCTGTTCACGTCTCTTACGTACCATGCGCTCCATCATCATCTCTTCCTCTACTTTGGCTATAGTAACTATAAACTCATGTAAGGTAGCAGGGTATAAAGGGGTTACCCTCTGTCGTAGATCAATAGTGAGCCCTTTCCAAAATATGTCACAAAAATCCTCATCTATGAGGTTAGACATAGGAAATCTCCTCACAACATTATCCTGAAACCAGACTGTATAAGTGAATATAGTATCACTTAGCATCATCTGCTGTCTCTCTACCTGAAGAACAAAATCTTTTACATCTGTATACTTGGGCATAGTCGGTGGCGGCATTACTAACCTGCTGGTTTGAAGCTGATGCTGAACTCTTATACGAGAACTGCTGTAGCATGATTTGTCGAAACTCAGCCCAATCAAGTGCTAACAGCATCTCCTGATCGCAGTATTCCTAATACATACTTGCATCCTCACGGAATGTACCAACTGCCATCAACACCTAACAGTCCTCATCTATATCAGACTGGTGCATGATCGTCTCTATGTCATGTATCCAGTCTCGGGTAGAGATCCCCTGTTGACCTCCCTCGAATATAGGTGGATGACTACCTCTGAAAGTGTGTACTGCTCGTACTGATACTCTAGCTCCTATATGAGCCCGTCCTCCCACCATTAGAATGTCTATGGCAACTGGTGGGTTTACAACCGATCCAAGAGGTGGTGCTTGTACCAGTGCAGGTGCTATAATCCTTGGCGCTGGCGCCTCAGGTATTAGCGGTCGAGGCACTGCTCGACGAATCATCGACGGTCTGATCACGGGCCTAGTCCATACCCAGATCAGTCCTCTCGGTCGGTATGGATGGGGTCCCATATAAGGTGGTCTAGTCATCGTATGTCCTACAAAATATATAATCTCAAATAAATGAAAAGTTAACTAATCTTAAAGAAGCTAACTTACTTAGATTGATGAGCAGGTCACATTTTGTGCCAATAGGGATATGGTCAACTACTCTGATACCAACCTGTGGGGACCTTGAATCCAACCATGCTAAACTGTCATGAACCAACTCTATTGCTGACCAAAACAGCTCGTGAGTCAAATCCGGATCACCATTTAAAACTCTTTTTCTCACAACTCTTATTTTTCACGGCCCAAAATTTTCCCCATAATTTTTTTTTTATTTTAATACATACTTTTCTTTAAAAGAAAGCTAAGTATGAAAGCCATATAAAGTATAATACTAACTTTTAGTTGTCTTTTTGAGTACAATATAATGTACAACATACAATATATATATACTGTGTTTTTTTTTCAAAATACATTCTCTTCAATTCACTAACTTAGCGCTCAGCGAAAAACTGGTAGCGGACTGAAATCCACAGTGGATTCCCTATCCCATTGACACGCGCACATTCTGCCACCATCCATATAGTCTACTGGACAGGTTTCTTACTTGCAACATAAACAAACTGATGAGCTAACAGACTCAGTAAGTTCAAACATACTTAATAAGAATCACACAGATTCAAAACATCAAAATTACAATTTCTTATGAATAGTACTATTTATCCGTAAATACTACTATTCACCATAAACAGTGACTTTGATCATTGATTGATGAATAGTAATTGTTACCCTAATCGATTACTATTCACATTACTCTAACTGGTTACTATTCACATTATCCTAACCGAGTTCACTACACTTAGTATTAGTGCCAGTTATGCTCAATTATGGCTTTTGTCACTATGACACCTTGTGCCCTCAGTGGCCCAGACCGTCACTAAAAATTGACTTACTTGCTTTTCTTATACTTTCTAGCAATTTATACTTAACTAAATATCATAAAATTAGGGATTTTTTTATTTTACATGTACGTATTTACTGTATACGTACGTATACCGATTATTATTCAAAAATATTATTTAACGATTACTATTCAAAATACTATTTAACGATTACTATTCAAAAATACAGTTTACGGTTACTATTCAAAAATACCATTTAACGATTACTATTCAAAAATACGGTTTACGGTTACTATTTAAAAATACCATTTAACGGTTACTATTTAAACATACTATCTAACAATAACTATTCAAAGTACTATTTAACTATTACTATTCAAAATACTAATACTCAAATTTTGTGGAAGAATAAACTCGCGATGTCTCCATAACCTTGCCCTCACATTCGCCTCCGCCGCCATCATTGCCCATTGGGGTTTAAGCCGTAGGACGCTTACCTACAGCATGAACACACTACGTGAGCTTTACGCCTAGTAAGTACAACATGTTTACCGCAAAACATATTTAAACATAGTATATACTTAAAAACATATAAGCAGTCATATGTTAGGAAATGCCCTAAGTATTAGAGACATTTTGATGTATTCATTTTGAACTGGATAATAAAATTATACTTAGAGGTTATTCATTACATTGCTATCTGTCCTCGTCTTATTTACATGTTAAAGTAAATGTAAGCAAATATGGCTCACTGACTGCTTGTGTTAAAACTGTTAGAACGTTGCATGCAATGGACTTTTGTATGCGAGAAGACAATGTTCTAAAGTTAGCAGTCTAAACTATGGTCTGTAGTCTATGGGGTTAGGCCGAGCATCTAACTCATGTTAAGACTATTATGTTGTCTAAAGCCTTAGAGGGGACGGTCTGTCTTGACTGTCTGGAGCTGGACTCCCAAGTAGAGACATGGATATGTTGCTCGGTGGTGACATATTAGACCGGGACTAAAGCGTGATTGATCTACGTAGTCCGCTATGAGTGGATCAATCTGCTTTTGACGTTCATTGTGCAATAACCTTAATCCTGAGTAAATGAACTACTTCATGTATATGACTTGTGTACTTTGATGTTCCAATGGCTAAAGCGTCTCAGAGGTAGTAAGCTTATAGACTGGTTCGTTGGGTGCATGACTTGTATACGATGAAGGGTTTGTTTGCAGATATCGGAATCATAGCTCTGAGGAGTTAAAGGTATCCTCTTAAAGGCATTATACTGAATGTGAAAATGGACAAGGCCTTGGGTCGTCTGCTGGGCGGATGACTTCTTATTCACATATGGTGAATAATCATTTTCTTAATTCGGTAGTATAATGGAACTTTAAGATAGCCTGATCAGTAGGATTAAACGGACTTTGACCTAAGGCTGATCATGGATATCATATGAGGGTTTTGCATATATGACAAGGTCATTGGATGGTAGCTCGTCACAGGCTTACGTAATACGGTATATAATTGGGAGTTTAGTTTCAGGTTTATAGTGGTGTGACTCTGAAATTAGTGATCATATGATTGAGTTGTTCGGTACAGAATGATGATCATATGGAATCACGGGAGCCCGATTATATATGTCCAATCAGTCCCTCTACTAGCTCCACATAATTCCTTAACGTTTGGCAAATTGATTTGTGTATGCTATAGGCTAGTTTATTATGCATGGATGGTGATGACACAGGATTAGGATGGTAGACAAGATTCTCTCCGGTTGGATTCAGATTTTGTTTTGGATAATAGAGTACACAATTATTCGAACTCCAAATAAAGTTGCCATGATTTTATTTGAGATTGGATTGGAGTTGTAGAAAATTATCCATGAGAACAAGAATATGAAACACAACCGTTTTGTGGGAATTTGAAATTTGAATTTTGAAATTTGAAATTTGAATTTTGAAATTTGAAATTTGAATTTTGAATTTGAAATTTGAATTTGAAATTTGAATTTGAAATTTGAATTTGAAATTTAAATTTGAAATTTGAAATTTGAAATTTGAAATTTGAATTTGAAATTTGAATTTGAAATTTGAAATTCAAATTTTGAATCACAGTCCAAGTAGGATTCGAATTTGTTGTGGAAAATCCACAAGGTTTGAAATTCGAATTTGAGTTGGATTTGGAGAGGATAATCTTGTTAGAATCCTACTTGAATTTTGAATCCAAATCCCAACAAAAGTGGGCGAATTTTTTGAGGATAATCCTCAATGGAAAATTCGGTTTTTATGGATAAGATTCAAGGGTAAATTCAAGCTTCAATCCTAGTTGAATTTGGATTCTCTCTACTCCCTAAAAGTGGCCGAAATTTTGGAGCCTAAATCCTAGGAAATTCGGTTATTTTTGGATAAGGTTGAGATGAGATTTAGCTTGAAAAATCCTAGTGGAATTTTGATTCTTCCTTATCCTAAAAGTGGCCGAAAATTTGGAGAAGATTTTCTCCTAAAGATTTCGGATTTTTTGGTTGAAAAAGGGAGATAAAATTCTAGTTAAAATCTTGTTTAGATTTGGATTGGATTTATCCTAGGAAAACCGAATTTAATTGTGGAGATTCTCCCTTGGAAAATTCGGATTTTTTGGTTTGGATAAGGGAGAAAATCTTTTCCTAGTCCAATTCGAATTCAGAGAATCACCTCATGCAGGTCTATAAATAGAGGTCCTGCCACTCCAGTTCTCTCAGACCACAGACTCTCAGGTGAGCAGGCTTATTGTTGCACAGCTCATCGTGACAATAAAGTTCTTTAGAGATCTGGGTGGTCGGAAGAAGACTAGTAGTGCTAGCATACCTTTCGAGGTTCAGAGTGCCCACACACTCAGCCATTCGGGAATTGGAGAATAGTAGAGAAGGCTAGTTGGTTGAAGCCTCCGGTCATTCTCCTCCTGCATATTGGCGTCCTTGAGGTATGAGTTTTAATTGTTGTTGATTTATTGTATATGGCATCATGAGATATTTAACGATCTAAAAATTTTTATTGTTCCGCTGCGCCACTCTGATACGTTTTTACCGGTTTATTTTCCTACAATTGTTACCCTAATCGATTACTATTCACATTACTCTAACTGGTTACTATTCACATTATCCTAACCGAGTTCACTACACTTAGTATTAGTGCCAGTTATGCTCAATTATGGCTTTTGTCACTATGACACCCTGTGCCCTCAGTGGCCCAGACCGTCACTAAAAATTGACTTACTTGCTTTTCTTATACTTTCTAGCAATTTATACTTAACTAAATATCATAAAATTAGGGATTTTTTTATTTTACATGTACGTATTTACTGTATACGTACGTATACCGATTATTATTCAAAAATATTATTTAACGATTACTATTCAAAATACTATTTAACGATTACTATTCAAAAATACAGTTTACGGTTACTATTCAAAAATATCATTTAACGATTACTATTCAAAAATACGGTTTACGGTTACTATTTAAAAATACCATTTAACGGTTACTATTTAAACATACTATCTAACAATAACTATTCAAAGTACTATTTAACTATTACTATTCAAAATACTAATACTCAAATTTTGCGGAAGAATAAACTCGCGATGTCTCCATAACCTTGCCCTCACATTTGCCTCCGCCGCCATCATTGCCCATTGGGGTTTAAGCCGTAGGACGCTTACCTACAGCATGAACACACTACGTGAGCTTTACGCCTAGTAAGTATAACATGTTTACCGCAAAACATATTTAAACATAGTACATACTTAAAAACATATAAGCAGTCATATGTCACATATGCCACTTTAACATATCACATATCACATATCATATCAATGATTATAAAACTTCACATAACATGTGCATCACAGAAACATCATGTACTGAATGCATCTAGAAGCATGGTGAACTATAACTAATGCATGATCCAGTTATGTTCATTTATGCTTCACACTTCTCTTTTCTTTTCTTGTCTATTTAGGGCCCATGTGTCAGTATCGTGTGTGCACAGACCATCAGTAACGCCAGTGGTAAAATAGCTAGAGAGCCATCAACGGATGCTCAACTTTCTGCTTTAACTTAAAACCCCACCTTTATTTGAAAGGGCCGGTACGACACGCATATTACTTTCCGTCTTGTTTATCTTTTCTAGCCATATGCTTATCTAAGCTGTCCCAAATCCTACATGGTAGGGACGTATGGCATCTAACTTGCTTTTTCATCAATCTACTTGATTGTGAAACTACATGCTCTTAAACATGAGGTGCAACATCGTGTGCATGGCATACACATTTTAACATACTGTAAAATATCATTTAAAAGCTTTTTTGTTCATGCCATAGGCGGAATTGTACTTACCTAATTGCAAGCAACTTGAAATCACGCCTTTATCAATTCACAGGTTACCACCTGTCATCAATAACGTTTCTCATTAATACTCTCGTTGAGTCACTATTAACATTAGTGACTATAACTTGCGTTTCTATGGGATACCGAGACCCGTCGGTACCTTATTGGCCTATTATGGGGATTTGGTGTCTAACTGGTATCACGTTCGATTAATCGTCTACTTGACAGATTAATCATCGTTCCTCACTGTGTTGTTCAAAACACGGCCCTTGACTGGTTTACCGCTCAGTCAACTGACCAGTTAACTCGCGTGTTGGTAACTAAGTAGTCTATCGAGTTACTATACGTGAACTTAGTGTAGTAACCGACCGGGGTACTTCGCTTATTGGGGTGTGGTAGCCTACCGGGCTACTAAGGCTTGTTTAGTGTAATGGCCCACCGGGCCACTATGGCTTGTTTGGGGTAATGGTCCACTGGGCCACTATGGCTTGTTTGGGGTAGTAGCTTACCGGGCTACTAAGGCTTGTTTAGTGTGGTAGCCTATCAGGCTACACACACTATTTTACTTTGAAAAAATTGTTTGGGTTGGCTTGTAAAAAATCTTGGAAAAATTCCTTATTTTGAAACCGCCCCTTTATTACCCCGTTGGAAGGTGGGGGACGTTTTTATGAAAACCTTGTTCATATTTTAAAGTGTTAAAAACACATTTTTATTTTGAAGTGTATAAATTATATTTTTAAAGCTTGCATTTTTAAAAGTGGTTTTGAACCATTTTTGAAAACTATTTTGAAACTTGGTCTAAATGACTTTGTTTGTGATTTTGTCGAACATGAAAGTTTTTTTTCCTCAACAAGATGAACAAATCTCATGTTCATCTCGGAGCCTAGATCTAAATCTAACGGCTCCTAATTTCATTAAACCCGTGGGCTTGGTGCCCAATTTTTATAAAAAATAAAAAAAAAATCTTAGTTTTATGTTTCTGTAAAAATGGCTCGGTTTGGGGACCTAAATGGCCAAATTTTTGACACACATGGGTTGTTCTCAAGGTCTTGACAAGATCTATAACTTTCATGTTGAGTCCGAGAACCAGTTCGGACTCTAAGTGGTCCATTTCTACCAAAACCCGAGACTAGACACTGGGTTCAAATTTTGTTCCCAATTTTGGACACTGAGTGAAAAACACTCTAAAAACCTATCTTAGGTTCATTTTTGGCCGAGGCCTGTTTGACGTAAAAATGACCGTATCGAAATTTTCTTAAAACACCATGTTTTACCAAATCCAAAATTTGGAATCTAAGGGGGTCGAAATGGCCAAAATCCATGGCCTTTCCTTAAGGACAGATTTGTGTCCAGCCACTAAAGCGTTCATGCATCTCATTCGCACATAACCATTCATAAAAATAACGTAAACACAATGACAACCACATGAACTTAAAAATGATAATCTAAGGGCTCAACATAAACTTATTACAAACCATTTGCATAAATAAATACACATAAATGACCTTGATCAAAACTTAAAACAAACGAACACAAGATAAGGTTTTCGGTTTACCTTCGTGCCCTGAACCAAGCATGGTTTCAACTAGGCTTGAGTAACCAAAAATGGTCATGGAAATCCAAGAGAATGGGGTCTGATTTTGCTAGAACAAATACCAAAAATTTCTCTTAAAAACCAAATCAAAACAGAAACTAAAACTACAAGGATCGGTTTTTTGGAAGACTTACCCTTGGTGTCTTAAAACAACTTGGATTCAAATCCTCCTAGCACAAGCTTGTGAGGTTTGATTTTTGGTAAGTTCATGGTTCGGCTGCAGCTAGGAGAAGAAGGGAAATGAAAAGTGTTTTAGAAGCCAAAAAGAAAGGAAACAAATCCCTTGTGTAAAGGGTGCCTTTTATAGGCAAAATTGATCAACTTGCTTAGGCTTGATCCTACTTAATTGTCTACCAAATTAGCCAAATCTTGGAACAAATATTCTGCCCAATTTCAGACCAAGGGGGTGTGGGCTGCTCATTGGAAGGAGGGAGGAATAAACAATTATTGTTGACTAGCTTTTTAAAAACCCTTGAATAAAATATTCAAGTGTGTCATGGCTAGGGAGATTATTTTAATGGCCACCTTTTGGGCTATGTGTGCAGCTGATTTCAGCTGCTTTTACAGCTAAGGGGCATGGAAATTTAAGGCCAAATTTTATCTGTGTTGGCTTCTCATCGCAGTCTAATTTTATACTGCGGTGTTCAGTCCTTTCTCGGCAGTGTTCCAATTTTCATCCGAAAATTGGTTTTTTGAATCCGATTTTCATACTATAAATTTTGGGTGGTTTTATACTATCTAAGAGCCCATTATCAGTCTAAATTACTGTTCATATCCTATACTGTGGTTGTGTCTACACTGTGTTGTCCTTTCGCACGTGAATCAAGACGTTCCTGGGTGAAATTTCAAACACAGTCTCTCTTGACTAATTTGGACGTGCTGATTCTATTTTTATCAGTTTTACGTCCATCAGAGGTCATCTAGACCAGTTTTTAGGGTCTGTGTGACCCCACCTCGAAAAACATGTCAGGTGCCCGATTGATTAATTTGGGCGTTCTGAGCCCAAATATATCAGTTTCGGGGCAAGTAAAGGTCGTCTTGACCCTCATCCTGATACTACGTACTTCTCACTATACATTATCCATCGTTTTCTACTTAACTGATTGGTCTGAGTGCTTCGACTCTGATTTTATCAGTTTCTAGGTGAGAAGAGGTCATTCGGATCATTTTCTCGATATCGTACCCTTACTAGGGCTATCTCTTGCTATTATGCTCAGATGTCCGGTCTGAGCGTTCTAGTGATATATTTACCAGTCTTGTGTCAAGAAATGGTCATCTGGACCAGTTTCCTAACACTGCTTGTCCCATTCATATATACACATAATAGGGTGGACCGGGTTCACTGTCGGTTGCCCCTTTCACTACATGAATAGTACTTAAACAGTACCGTATCTATTTAGTCTATTCAATGAGAAAATATGCTATATTTTCCAACTTAATTACTCATTGCATAGTAATTAGGTTTCATGCAATTTAAGGGTCTGTGTAACAGCTTTCTGCTCATTACACGGCTTTCAACACGGCCTCTAACACGGGCATGTATAAGGTAACACGGGCGTGTATACACCGGACACGGGTGTGTACTAGCTGAAGTTTTTCAACACGGCCCTGTTTCAAAACACGACCTTTTACACGTTCACAACTCGAACGGTACACGGCCTCTTACACAGTCGTGTTCTTGACCGTGTCTCAGTACACGGCCATATTCAGTTACACGGCTTCTCACACGTTCACAACCTGTACGGTACACGGCCCCTTACACGGCCGTGTACCTGATCGTGTTCTACTACATGGCCATGTATACTTACATGACTACACACACGTATTCAGTCCGGGTGGTACACGGCCACTTACACGGCCATGTGCCTGACCGTGTACTTTAAAAATTGCACTAAAATGCATCAAATTATTCTTCAATTTCTCATTAAATTGAAAATTAAAGTACATGATTGAGGCGGTCCTTACAGTCACATTATTGACTATTCTCTCTATTTGTATTCTGGTGTTTAGCTCATTGTTGTAGTTCCAATAATTTATTACACGCTGACTAGGAGGGCCTAGGGAACGACCATAGAGCTTCTTCTTCTCCAGCCCTTATTATATCCTCGTAGGATCTGAGAAACCTCCACCACAATGTTGGAGGGGCGGTACGCCTTAAATGGTTTTATTACCGTCTTTCAATTATAATTTTGACCAAGTGATATTAATCATCACCTCAAGGTCATTAACCTCCATCGCCCATAGGTCTTAGATATTCTGTTTCTCTTATTATGTGGGATGTGTTATACTAACTAATCCTCTAATATCCATAGGACTTAATGCCTAATGTATAACTTGTACATAATGAAATAATATAGTATTTCATGTTATAGATATGAAAATGCTTGAACTTACCACCACTACAATAAATCCACTTCTAGAACTCCTCCACAGTTTTATCTCTAGTTTAGGCCTCTACAGACATAATATCGTCTGTTAATACCCATCATTAATTATTACTTTGAATATATTTATTCTGTTATAATTTTTACTACATTTTTCATTCTTCTATGCAGTGCATGGCCTAAAACACGCCCGTGTTCACGCCCGTGTGTTTCTCTAGTTTTGTGTCACATGGCCGTGTGATTCACTATCTGGCTGTGTAACAGTACATGGTTTGGAACACACCCGTGTACTTCTCAAGTTGTAAATGTTTCTCCCATACATGGCCGTGTATCCTTCTACATGCCCGTGTTCTTCAGAATATTTAGATTTTTAATCTTAAAATCTTCATTACGACTTCTAGAATCTTATTTTAAGTATTTTAGATCCTTAACAGTCCTTTTCGAGTCTTTCAAAAATATTTTGGTCGAAATGACTATTTTACCCCTAACGGGTCTCAGGATTGTAATTGTTTTGTTCTATCATTTTTCCCAAATTTTCTAAGCCCAAATATCATAAAATAATATTCTCTAGACTTCTGTCTCTTTTTACAGCTTTATTGGCTACAAAATCTCAATTATTCATTTTCTGACCCTTGATTACTATTCATCCAACACCTAGGTTCGTTCCTCATTTTTCTAGCGTTTCGGAGCCTCAAATGGGTATTTCACTATTTCTGAAATGTTTTTCATTCCGTCCCCGAGCCTCAGTTCCTGAGGGGCTTGGTTTCCTACCCCGATCTAATTTTTCTCCCTCGTTTCCTAAAATACCTCTAACGTGAATTTTTCCCATTTTAGGCATTTTAGTCATTAAGGATCGATTTACTATTCCTCTTGGGTTGGTTTTTCATTATCGAACCTAACATATCGAGGGGTCCTGGTTTCCTTCCAAAGTCTAATATTTTTGCCCTCGTTTCCCAAAATGCCCTTATGCCGTTTTAGAAATTTTGATAGTATTTCTGCTTATATTTTTTTTAAGTTTCCAAGTATTAGATACGCCTCAGAACCTTTGTACATACCACGTACTATACCAGAGGCCTATTTTTTACAAAGTTTACAAAACTTTGTATAAAAATTTTCCACATCAACCAATATTCAAAGATCAACACAAATCATCAATATTTTTTTTCCACTTATCAACTCGGTTTCTCATGTTAAACAATATCAAATATTTTTCATCACCGTGACCAATTATCACATATCATGCTTAAGTTTTCATATGTTCATATCAACGTTAAAAACCTGGCAAAATTTCATTCTAATCCTAGCATTATGCCATGGGTTTTTCATGCTAAAACACATAGGAGATTTAGTTCTTATTACTAGGGTTTTATCACATTTCTCATTGTTCAACACTAAAAATTTTCCATTTTCTAGTGTTTATTAGCCATGGTTTCTAGCGTAAGACATACATCAAAATTTCTTGTTTCATTGTTCCAATTCATGCTTTAATAAGCATAGTATCAAACTATCATAAACCACTAGACAAATCACCAATTTTTCCACATTATTTCCTCCCTACAAGGCCACGGATTTCATGAAGAATAATGCAAAATTTTGCTTGTTTTTTTATCCTAAATCATGCTTCAAACTCTAGAGCACCAAACCAATCATAAACATTACAAAACATCAAATTTTTCACTATTTTTCCACACCAATAGCCACGGATTTTTTTTGAACAAAATTCAACAAGAAAACTTCAAAATTGTGGCTTACCTTTTTTAATTCGATTCCTTGATGCTAGAAGTGAATTTGAAGGATAATTTAATGTAAAATTTTCGTTGAAACTTGGCTTAGCAAGGGAGGAAGGCTCACAGTTTTTGGGAGTAAAGGTTTAGGTGCATTTCTCTAATTTTCAAGTGATTTTTCATGACCTATTTATAGGCAAAAGCAAGGGACCTTTTAACAATTCTTTTCCAACAATTTCCTAATTGTTAAGGGACTTTAATGCAAACCTTTTGGGCCAAATTTGAAAATTTTTGGCTGATTTTTTCTTCTTTTTGCCGCCTCCCTTATTCCCCATTTTGTAAAAAAAAAAAATTCAAGTCATTTTGGCTAAATCATGGCCTTTGATCCAGAAAGCAACAAATCCTAGCCTTACACCTTATCATCCTTACTTTATAAGCTTTATTTTTCTATTTATGACATCATAAATGTGATGTCATCCATGACATAATTGAATTAATTCGTATATTAATTCGTGATCAAATTTTGATCGAAAGTCAAACCGAACGGAACTTTACCGAAATCACGTAGGTGGGTTCCGCGCGCCTTCAGTGCAATCGGTTTGGTTTATTTTGCTACCGTTTGGTCAAAATTCTCTACCATAAATTTTTATCTTTTTAGCGCATTTCAGTACACTCTCTAGGGTTTTTAGCTCCGTTTTCGAACCGTCTCACCCGATTCTATTCGATAAGATTTTCCATCTCCGAACTCACTCACTTTAACACTACTGGAACATTTTTACAATATTCACAACAGTATTAAAACACAACTTTTTCATATTTTATTTATTAAAATTGGTACAAACATAAAAATTTTAATGTACTCTGAGGATCTAAAATTCCCGGTTATTACACCGTGTGTCAGTACCGAGTACGCACAGACCATCGGTGACGCCCGTGGCCAATAGCTGAAGAGCCATCAATGGATGCTCAACTTTGCTTTAACTTAAAAACCTCTTCAACTGAAAAGGCCGGTATGACACACTTATTAAATTTCCAAGTTGTTTATCTGTCCTGGCCATATGCTCTTCTAAGCTATCCCTACTCCTACGCAATAGGGATATATGGCATCTAATTTGTTCTTCCATCAATCTACTCGATTATAAAAATATATGCTCTTATACATGCGGTGCAACAACGTGTGCATAGTATGCATACTTAACATACTATAAAATGATCATTTCAAACTCATTTTATTCATGCTGTAGATGGAGTTGAACTTACCTAGTTTGCAAGCAATTTCATCTCTCGTCTTTGTCAACTTACAGGTTACTACCTATCCTCAATAACGTATTTCGTCAACACTTTAGTTGAGTCACTAATACTGTTAGTGACTAAAGTAGATAAAATCGGTAATGGACTTTTGTAAAAACGGTAAATAATTAGTAAAAACGTATCAGAGTGGTACAGCGGAACAATAAAAAATTTTCAGATCGTTAAATATCTCATGATGCCATATACAATAAACCAACAACAATTAAAACTCATAACTCAAGAACGCCAATCTTGCAAGAGGAGAATGACCGGAGGGCTTCAACCAACTAGCCTTCTCTACTATTCTCCAATTCCCGAATGGCTAAGTGTGTGGGCACTCTGAACCTCGATCGGTATGCTAACACTGCTAGTCTTCTTCCGACCACCCAGATCTCTAAAGAACTTATTGTCACGGTGAGTTATGCAACAATAAGCTTGCTCACCTGAGAGTCTGTGGTCTAAGAGAACTGGAGTGGCAGGACCTCTATTTATAGACCTGCATGAGGTGATTCTCTGAAATCGAATTGGATTAGGAGAAGATATTCTCCCTTATCCACAACCATAAAATCTAAAATTATCCAAGGGAAAATCCCAACAAATTTCGACCATTATAAGATAAATCCAATCTAAACCTAAACAAGATTTTAACTAGAATTTTATCTCCTTTTTTCAACCAAAAAATCTGAAAATTCAAGGGGAAAATCCCCATAAAAAATTCGGCCACTTTTGGATAAGGGAGAATAAAAATTCCACTAGGATTTTCAAGCTTGAATCTTATCTGATCCTTATCCAAAATAACTGAAAATCTCCTAGGAGATTTAATCCAAAAATTCAGCTATTATCAAGGAAGAGAGACTCCAAATTCAACTGGGATTGAAACTTGAATTTTTTCTTGAACCTTATCCATAAAAATCCGAAAATTCATTGAGGATAATCCTCAAAATTTTCATCCATATTTGGTTAGGATTTGGATTCAAAATTCAAGTAGGATTCTAACAAGATTTTCCTCTCTATATCCAACTAAAATTTGAATTTCATTCCCTGTGGATTTACCACAA
Source organism: Antiaris toxicaria (assembly GCA_035233585.1). NCBI lineage: Eukaryota > Viridiplantae > Streptophyta > Magnoliopsida > Rosales > Moraceae > Antiaris > Antiaris toxicaria. The sequence continues at coordinate 74,729,608 of CP141156.1, forward strand.
CAAATTCGAATCCCACTTGGACTGTGATTCAAAATTTGAATTTCAAATTTCAAATTCAAATTTCAAATTCAAATTTCAAATTTCAAATTTCAAATTTCAAATTCGAATTTCAAATTCAAATTTCAAATTTCAAATTCAAATTTCAAATTCAAATTTCAAATTTCAAATTTCAAATTTCAAATTTCAAAATCCACAAAACAGTTGTATTTCAAATTCTTGTTCTTATGGATAATTTTCTACAACTCTAATCCAATCTCAAATAAAATCATGGCAACTTTATTTGGAGTTTGAATAATTGTGTACTTTATTATCCAAAACAAAATCTGAATCCAACCGGAGAGAATCTTGTCTACTATCCTAATCCTATATTAACACTATCCATGCATAATAAACTAGCCAACAGCATACATAAATCAATTTGCCAAACGTTAAGGAATTATGTGGAGCTAGTAGAGGGACTAACTGGACATATATAATCGGGCTCCTGTAAATCTATATGATCATCATTCTTTACCGAACAACTCAATCATATGATCACTAATTTCAGAGTCACACCACTATAAACCTGAAACTGAACTCCTAATTATATACCATATTACGTAAGCCTGTGACAAGCTATCGTCTAATGACCTTGTCATGTATGCAGAACCCTCATATGATATCTATGATCAGCCTTAGGCCAAAGTCTGTTTAATCCTACTAATCAGGCTATCTTAAAGTTCCATTATACTAACAAATTAAGAAAATGATAATTCACTATATGTGAATAAGAAGTCATCCACCCTGTAGACGACCCAAGGCCTTGTCCATTTTCACATTCAGTATAATGCCTTTAAGAGGACATCCTTAACTCCTCATTAGAGCTATGATTCTGATATTTGTAAACGAACCCTTCATCGTATACAAGTCATGCACCCAATGAACCAGTCTATAAGCTTACTACCTCTGAGACGCTTTAGCCATTGGAACATCAAAGTACACAAGTCATATACATGAAACTGTCCTTTTACTTAAGATTAAGGTTACTGCATAATGAACGTCAAAAGCACATCAATCCACTCAAAGTGGACTTCGTAGATCAATCACGCTTTAGTCCCGATCTAATTTGTCACCACCAAGCAACATATCTATGTCTCTACTTGGGAGTCCAGCTCCGGACAATCAAGACAAACCGTCCCCTCCAAGGCTTTAGACAATATAATAGTCTTAACATGAGTTAGATGCTCGGTCTAACCCCATAGACTACAGACCATAGTTTAGATTGCTAACTTTAGAATATTGTCTTCTCGCATACAAAAGTCCATTACATGCAACGTTCTAACAGTTTAACACAAGCAGTTAGGGAGCCATATTTGCTTACATTTACTTTAACATGTAAATAAAACGAGGACAGATAGCAATGTAATGAATAACCTCTATATATAATTTTATTATCCAGTTCAAAATAAATACATCAAAATGTCTCTAATGCTTAGGGCATTACCTAACAATCTCCCACTTGCCCTAAGCCAGCAGATGTGCCATGTTATGCATCCCCATCACCTCTACGTGCCTCTCAAAGCTTCTAGCCACCAAAGTCTTAGTAAAGGGATCGGTAATGTTGTCCTCGGACGTGATCTTACATACATCTACTTGTCCTGTCGCCACGTGCCCTCTAATAATATGATATCTCCGATCTATGTGCTTGGTCCTCTTGTGGTGCCGAAATTCCCTTCTGTTGGCAATAGCCCCAATGTTATCACAGTAAAGTGTGATAGGCTTGTCAACACCCAGAATAATCTCAAGGTCTCTAAAGAACTTACGGAGCCAAACCGCTTCTTTAGATGCCTCAGCCGCAGCCACATACTCAGCCTCCATAGTAGAGTCAGCTGTGCAGCCCTACTTCATGCTTCTCCACACAATGGTGCCTCCTCCGAGCAAAAACACTGATCCAGATGTCGATTTCCTCGAATCCTTACAAGTCTGGAATTCTGAGTCCGTGTATCCTACGGGTGTTAGGTCCCCTCCAGAATACACCAGCATATAATCCCTCGTTCTCTTAAGATACTTGAGTATATGCTTTACTGCTTGCCAGTGCTTGGTTCCAGGATTCGCTTGATATCGACTCACCATACCTACTGCAAAACATATGTCTGGGCAAGTGTAAAGCATAGCATACATAAGGTTACCCATAGTGGATGCATAAGGGACCTTACTCATACGCTCTCTTTCTTCTGATATCTTGGGATAGTCATCCAATGAAAGAGTTAGACCGGCAATAGAAGGTTGTGTACCCTTCTTTGCCTCTTGCATTGCATATTTGTCAATTATTTTATCTATGTATGAAGCTTAGGATAACGCTATCATTTTGTTCTTTCGATCTCTGAAGAAACGAATGCCTAGAATATAATTAGCTTCTCCCAAGTCCTTCATGTCAAACTGTTGGTGCAACTAAAGCTTGACCGATGATAAGTTCCCTACATCATTCCCAATGAGTAGTATATCATCGACATAGAGTATCCAAACGACCACTTTTCCATCATTAATACATTTATAAACATAGGGTTTATCAATGTTCTGCTCAAAACCAAATGTTTTAATCGCTTGATCAAACCTCTAGTTCTATGAATGGGATGCTTGCTTTAATCCATAAATGGATCTAAGCAACTTGCAGACTTTCCTTTCTTGGCCTTTCGCTACTAACCCTTCAGGCTGCATCATATAGGTACACTCTTCAAGATGGCCATTCAAGAATGCCGTCTTGACATCCATTTGCCAGATCTCGTAATCGAGAGCCGCAGCAATGGACAGAAAAACACGGATAGACTTCAGCATAGCAACAGGCGAAAAGGTTTCATCGTAATCGATTCCAGCCTTTTGCGTGTACCCCTTTGCAACCAGTCTAGCTTTGAAAGTTTCCACTCTCCCTTCCGTATCCTTCTTTCTTTTGTAGACCCATTTGCATCCAATGGGTCTTATCCCATCCAAAAATCTACAAGTTCTCAAACAAAGTTGGATTTTATAGAATCCATCTCATTGTTCATAGCCTGTTTCCAAGATTTAGAATCAACATCATTTATAGCTTTATCATAGGTGACCGGATCATCCTCATGCTCATGAGCCTCGGCTTGGTATACATCAGCATCATACATGAAGAAATTAGGTTTCTTCGAAACCCTCCCACTACGACGAGGCACCCTAAATTGTTGATCATCTGCAGGTCTTTCACCGGAACTCGGACTTGCATCCAAGACCAAAATCTGTGGAGCAGTTCTTTCACCTGATAACTCCTCTAGCACTACTTTGCTTCGAGGCTTAAAGTCATTCATGTGACTTTCCTCCAAGAATGTCGCATGGGAATGACTTTTTGTTCCTTTGGGTTATAGAACAGGCCCCCTTTAGTTCCTTTTGGATACCCTACAAACATGCACAATTCTGATCTTGGTTCCAACTTCTTCACATCCCTATCCAGTACATGCGCCCAGCAGCCCCATATTCTCATATGTCCAAGGGAGGGCTTCCTGCCACACCACAATTCATACGGAGTTCTAGGAATTGATTTGCTTGGAACCTGGTTCAGAATATAGCATGCCGTTTGTAAAGCATATCCCGAAAATGATAATGGCAATGTTGAATAACTCATCATGGACCGTACCATATCTAACAAGGTCCTGTTTCTCCTTTCGGCTACACCATTCTGTTGTGGAGTACCAGGTGCAGTCAACTGGGATAATATCCCATTCTCTACAAGATGTCCTAGAAATTCATCGGAGAGGTATTGACACCTCGATCAGATCGAAGTGTCTTTATGGATTTATCCAATTGCTTTTCCACTTCCACACGATACTCTTTGAACTTGTCAAAGGTTTCGCTCTCGCGGTGCATCAGATACACATATCCATACCTCGAGTAATCATCTATAAAGGAGATATAATACTCGAACCCTCCTCGTGCTGTGACGTTCATGGGGCCATATACGTCAGTGTGCACAATTTTTAAGAGCTCCTGAGCCCTTGTACCCTTAGCTCCGAAAGACCTCTTAGTCATTTTACCTTCTAGACAAGACTCATATTGAGGAAGACGTACCTCCTCCAGAGCTTCCAGAGGATTATCTTTCACCAATTTTTGAATCCTATCCTGATTAATATGACAAAGTCTTAAATGCCAAAGATACGCCTTGTTAGAGTGAGACACTTTCAACCTTTTAGAGTAATATATTAATTCGGTGTCAAGCGGTGAGTACATCTTTCGTTTGATCAAATATAGGTTTCCATCCATCCATCCAGAACAGATAAAAGACTTATTTCTATGAATATCAACTCTTTTATTAAAAGAAACTGAATAAGAATCCTTTATTAAACAAGCTACCGATATAAGGTTCCTCCTAAAATTAGGAACATAAAAACAGTCTTTCAATAAAATAAACCTAAATTCATCAAAGTAAAGATAAATATCTCTTACTGCCTCAGCCACCACCAAGTTGCCGTCTCCAGTCTGCAACGAGAGGCTCCTATCATGTAGACTTCTCGTTTCCACGAACCCTTGCATAGAAACACAAACATGATTAGTGGCGCCCGAATCAATGACCCAAGTGTTTTTCGATTCTTCTACCAAACACGCTTCTATGTAATGAAGTTCCTTAACTTTCTTGCCCTTGGCGGCTAGGAATTCCCAGCAAGCCTTCTTAAAGTGACCTACCTTCCCACAACGAAAGCATTTGGACTTTTTAGGGTCCTTGGGCTTCTTGTTCTTGTTCTTCTTCTTCCCATCCTAGACAGGAGGATTAGAAGAATTGGAAGCCGCTTACTTCTAGTTTGGCCTCTTCCTTTTCCGAGAGGGTTTGGAAGATTCCGCCAAATTGGCCTCTCCTTTGGGTTGGATCGCATCCCTATCCCTGATCATCTGCTCATAAGCTTGGAGTTGCTTCATGAGCTCGGTTAGTCCTAACTCCCTTGTCGCCAGATTATATATGGCCGTAAACCCCACAAAATCTTTAAACAGAGTTTTAAACACCATCTTGATCTGGGTGTTGTAGTCCAACTCAGCACCGTTCTCGATAGCCTCAGTGAAGAATCCCATTAGAGTGATCATATGGTCCTTCACCGGAGTACCCGCCTTTTGCTTAGAGTTCATAATGCTGGTTATAGCGGACTGTCGAGCCAACTTTTCTTGGCCTCCGAACATGTCCTCCAGATTATCCATGATCTGCCTAGCAACCTGATAAGTCTCATGCTGCTTTTGTAAAGCACTCGTCATGCTAGCCAGCATGTAGCATCGAGCTATATCATTGGATTCTCTCCAACGAGTATAGGCAACCGGGACCTCTTCAAGCGGTGTGTCAGGTTTTGGCCCTGGTGGGCATGGTTCGTTCAGTATGAACTTGTGTCTCTCACAACTGATAACTATCAACAGATTTCTTTTCCAATCTTTATAATTATCACTATTCAGTTTATTCTCAGTAAGTATTGAAATGAGGAGTGTCGGTGACATTTTGAACTGAAATAAAATTATACCAGACATCATTACAAAGCCCAAGCAAATATACAGATAATTTAGCAAATAAAACATACAAGTATGTTCCGACATAAAACTTGAAAAACATGTAGCATTGCAACGGTAATTCTCAACACCTATTGCCCAAGCCACCGAGGGGTAGTCATGAAAACAAATAGCCGGAACATGGACCCCGTCCAATTAATATATGTTGCCTTAAATCCTCTAAGGTTAAGACATATATTAATAACCGCTTATTTGGCCACCAGTTTAGTTAACAGAGCTTCTAGGGAAGGTTAATAACTAAACGAGTCTTGAGTGTATAACCATTGTTTACGTAGCCCGATCCACATCCTACCAAGCCACCGAGGGGTGGTCATGAATAGGATCATACCCGAACACGTTTTCCACATAGGAGATCCAATCTAGTATACCGGCGGCGGTAAACAACTACTGAGGGGTGTGGTCAGGGCAGAACTGACACGAGGTATTACCATGCTTTCACATATGGATCAACAATGGAGGCCGTGGGTTTTGTTTGAAACCCTCTCCCACTCAATATTTTGAAAAACATGCAAGTTTTGACAAATTATGTATGATCAATATAGTATGAGCGGCACTTACCTATCCTATATGACATGTTATCAAATATGCATAAAAAACATCCATCAATACATATTTATACATCCATGACATATCACATAAAAAATAATTGACAGAATAACCAAGCCAAGGTTCCATCCTAGAACAAAGAAAATAAAGATTACAAAATTTCATCCAAAGCATTCTTTGGGTCTTGAATTTTGTTCCGTCTTCTTGTATCCATCTTTATGCAGCCTCTCCATTTATTTCTCATCCCAAGAATCATTTAAAATTTATATCTCCAAAAATTTAAATTTCAAATTCAAATTCCAAATTCGAATTTCAAATTTAAATTTCAAACTCAAATTTTAAACAATTTTAAGCATCTTGTGTAATAATATGTAATTTCAAAAAATTTTAAATTTTCAATTACATATTTTTAAACATGATTTTAAAAAAAAATAAATCTCAAATTTAAAAATCAAAATTTTTTGATTTTTGAACCGTCGCACCATTGCCCCCGGAGGCGGCAGCCGCCATGGGCAGCCCCCAGCCCCTAGGGGGCTGGCAGCCCACGGCCACCCCATGTGCAACCTTGTCGGGCTGTAGGCCAAGCCTGCAGTGCCAGGCTGCATGCCCAGGTTGGGCGCAGCAGCCGGCAAGCTGCAGGCCACGGGTTGCACGCCCAGGCTGCGGCCAGCCTTGGGGAGGCCACAGCTACCCTCGGCTACAAGCCAAGCCTGCGGCCGTGGGTGGTTATGACCTGCACAGGGGTTGCCGCAGCCCCATCCTGCCGGAGGGCAGGGGCTGCAGCCCCACCAAGGCCCGACGGCCTATCCCGAGGGGTTACGTCTCGATTTTCATGTCATATTCTAATTTACCTATTAGGATCTCCAAAAATTAATTTGAATCCCAATTAAATTGAAATTTTCCACACAATAAAAATTTCAACCTTTAAATTAAATTTAACTTTTTGGGAAAAAATAAATTACGATCTTCAATCTTCAATCTCCTCCAAGAATAATTACATAAAAATTCCTAAACCATTTCCGGTGTACTAAAATTCTAACCATAATAATTCTAAGACACAAAATTAAAATCCATGGAAAAATTACAGTGTTAATAAACTGCTCTCATGGTTACATAAAAATTCCTAGCTATAATTTTCTAAATTCTAAGGAACCATAACCGGTAAAAACAAGCATGCTTATAATAATTTAAAAAATTAAAATAACCACATACTTTATACATAATACATGATAACAACATAAAGGAAACCTAGAATGCCACTCTCTAAATATCAAATCCATACATAAATGAAAAGACTAAGTAATTGTCTAATTTATGTACATGGCATAGTCATGAGATGGCTCTGATACCAATTGTAGGAAAAATAATCGGTAAAAACGTATCAGAGTGGCGCAGCAGAACAATAAAAATTTTTCAGATCGTTAAATATCTCATGATGTCATATACAATAAACCAACAACAATTAAAACTCATACCTCCAGAACGCCAATCTTGCAGGAGGAGAATGACCGGAGGGCTTCAATCAACTAGCCTTCCCTACTATTCTCCAATTCCCAAATGGCTGAGTGTGTGGGCACTCTAAACCTCGATCGATATGCTAGCACTGCTAGTCTTCTTCCAACCACCCAGATCTCTAAAGAACTTATTGTCACTGTGAGTTGTGCACAATAAGCCTGCTCACCTAAGAGTTTGTGGTCTAAGAGAATTGGAGTGGCAAGACCTCTATTTATAGACCTGCATGAGGTGATTCTCTGAATTCGAATTGGATTGGGAGAAGATATTCTCCCTTATCCCCAACCATAAAATCTGAAATTATCCAAGGGAAAATCCCAACAAATTTCGGCCATTATAGGATAAATGCAATCCAAGTCTAAACAAGATTTTAACTAGAATTTTATCTCCCTTTTTCAACAAAAAAATTCGAAAATTCAAGGGGAAAATCCCCACAAAAAATTCGACCACTTTTGGATAAGGGAGAATAAAAATTCCACTAGGATTTTCAAGCTTGAATCTTATCTCATCCTTATCCAAAATAGCCGAAAATCTCCTAGGAGATTTACTCCAAAAATTTGGCCATTATCAGGAAGAAGAGAATCCAAATTCAACTGGGATTGAAACTTGAATTTTTTCTTGAACCTTATCCACAAAAATCTGAAAATTCATTGAGGATAATCCTCAAAATTTTCGTCCATATTTGGTTAGGATTTGGATTCAAAATTCAAGTAGGATTCTAACAAGATTTTCCTCCCCATATCCAACTCAAATTCGAATTTCATTCCTTGTGGATTTACCACAACAAATTCGAATCCCACTTGGACTGTGATTCAAAATTTGAATTTCAAAATTTAAATTCAAATTTCAAATTTCAAATTTCAAATTTCAAATTTAACTTTCAAATTCAAATTTCAAATTCGAATTTCAAATTCAAATTTCAAATTCAAAATCTGGAGTTCGAATAATTGTGTACTTTATTATCCAAAACAAAATCTGAATCTAACCGGAGAGAATCTTGTCTACCATCCTAATCCTATGTCAACACCATCCATGCATAATAAACTAGCTAATAGCGTACACAAATCAATTTGCCAAACGTTAAGGAATTATGTGGAGCTAGTAGAGGGACTAATTGGACATATATAAACGGGCTCCCGTAAATCCATATGATCATCATTCTTTGCCGAACAACTCAATCATATGATCACTAATTTCAGAGTCACACCACTATAAACCTAAAACTGAACTCCTAATTATATACCGTATTACATAAGCCTGTGACAAGCTATCGTCCAATGACCTTGTTGTAATGACTGCCATTCTTATGGCACCTACTTACCGGTAATAAGTCATTAAGGGATCAAATGGACATCATTTAATGCCTTTTAGTGCAAATTTAAGTAACACGGTCAGGCACACGGTCATGTGAATGACCGTGTGCCATTCAGACTGTGTATCTGTTAGTAGCCGTGTGAGTGTACATGGCCGTGTTGTGTAACACGGTCAAGTACACGGCCGTGTACCACTCGGATAGATGAATGTGTTTCAAAGACATGACCGTGTTGAGTAGTCTCAATTAGTACATGCCAGTGTCCGAAATGTACACGCCCGTGTTGCCTTGCACACGCCTGTGTAAGAGTCCGTGTAAAAGGTTGCGTAATGAGCTGAGAGCCGCTGTAATGACTCTCATGAATTATGAAACTTAATTACTATACAATGATGTAATTAAGTTAATAAACACAGTGTGCTTTTCAGTTGAATGAATTAAACGGGTATAGTAACGTTTAATTACTATTTATGCAGTGAAAGGGGCAACCGACAGTGAAATTGGTCCACCCTATTATGTGAGTGTGCGTTGAGACACGCAATATCAAGAAACCGATCCAGACGACCATTTCATGATACAGAACGGATGATCTAGTCATCAGTACGCTCAGACTGGTCACCTGAGCGTAGCAGTGATAATTGCCCTAATAGATGTACAGTATCGAGAAAAGTGGTCTAGATGACCTCTTCTCGCCAATAGACTGACAAAATCAAAGTTAGAATGCTCAGATTAGTCAGTCAGATAGTGAATAGTGAATAGTGATTAGTGAATAGTGAGAAATGCAGTGTCAGGTTAATGGCCAAGGCGGCCTTAATCTGGCATAAAACTAACATATTAATAGTCAGCAAGCTCAATCTGGTCAATCGAGCATAAAATGTAAATTTTGTTTAAAAGATACGCAGTATTGGGATGAGGGTCAAGACGACCCTTTCTCGTCGCAAAACTGATATATTTAGACTCAAGACGCCCAAATTAGCACGTCCAATTTAGTCAAGGGAGACTGTGTTTGAAATTTTATGTGAAAACACCTCGTTATGCGCGCAGAGTGTCAACACAGTGTAGGCCTAACCATAGTATCAAGAAATTGGTAAAGATGACCTTTTCTTGATATAAAACTGAGATATTTGGAATTAGAATGCTCAAATTAGTCATTTGAGCACAAAAAGTAATTTTTGACCGGGAACCATGTAGTATCGGGAAACTGGTCGAGACGACCTCGGATGAAGATAAAACTGATATATTTGGGTTCAGCACGCCCAAATTAATCAGTATAGCCTATCTTAAAATTTTTCAAAAAATTAGTATAAAGGACGAAATTTTGGGGATTCTTGAAAAATAGCCCCCATATTTTTTCAAATCTCATTTTCTCCCTCCCCCACACCACATGAAGATGAACAGTGATCGACCATCGAATCCGACCTCCGTTTTTGACACCGCCGGCACCATTGGAAAGCTCCCGATGAGCTGAGTCCAACGGTGTGCCGAGTTGACGGAATCGACGCCGGAGAACGCCGCATGCGCCGCCTAAAGCCGCCTGCGGCCGAACTTTTCAAACCGTGATTTCTTCGCCGTCCGACGTCCAAATGCCACGATTCTGATCCCAATGGATTCGTGGTGAAGAGTAGAACAAAACCCAAGCTTCATTTCATGCCCAAGGTTCGCCGTCACCGTCGCCATCGCCGCCGTCGAATCTCACTATTCCAGTGGAGTTGAGTTGCAAGGTGGGTATCAAAATGCTCAGAACAACACGAAGGTCAAAAGCCCAAAATCAATTTTGGGCAACAACGCCGGAAAATGAAGATCCAATACCGCCGCCGTCGCCGACTTTTCGAAGGCCGATTTCCGGCGATAGGAGCCTCGATTGGTGAAATTGACACCACCAATGGTTTCCTCTCGTCGAGCTCTTCACGATGGTGGTCGCCACTCCCAGCGCCGCCATGGTCAACGCCGATCAACGGTCGGTCAACACCGGTCAACGGCGACCCGGAGACCGAAAATTGAAGAATGGCCCGTTGGCCTATTTTTGACATTTCGGACACATCCGCGGCATCGGATTTGCACACCGGACTTTCAAAAGTGAAGAACGATGATTCAAAGATTGTGCGGTCGAGATCGAACGGCTCACCCAACCGCCGACAAGAACGATTTTGGTAGTGGTTTTGATCCCTTAATTCCTCAATTTATTATTGGAAATAATTATGTATTAATTATGGTTTACTGACTTGAGGAATTGTAAGAAAAATGGATGAAATATCGAAAAAGAGAATGTGAGGAAATGTGAATATTTTTACGTAAAAAGCTGAGCTTTTACGTAAAAAGCTGAGCTTTTCCGTAAAAATTAGGCCGTTGGTTTAGTACTTGGTAGGTTAGATGGCTTTGAGGCATTTCCTAAACATCAAAAACCCAAAAATTAAGTGGAAATGCTGCCGAAATTTCTAAAACGACACAAAGGGGTATTTTAGGAAACGAGGGGTGAAAATGTGATCAGGATGGAAACCCAAGCCCCCTCGATGACCTAGGTCTAGGAAAGAAGGACGGACGTTGTGAGGATTAGTGAACCATCCCATTAGAAATTTCGTAATGTAAGAAAACGACCCCTATGTCAGAATAGTACCACCCGAGGGATGGGTGCGATCGAAGTATAAAATTTGGGGCGATTACATAGGTAACGGTAACCTGACAGGCTAAATGGTCATACGGGAGGTATGTGGTCAGTTGACTGGTCGGTTAACCAGTCAAGGACCGAGTCTGAACGGGACAATGATTAATTTGTCAAGTAGACAAATTAATCAAGCGTGATTAGAAATTAGATATCAAAATTCCCAAAGTAGAGCAGTTAGGTACTGATAGGCATCGATATCATACAATGATAGTTTTATTAGTTCCTATCGATAGAGTGACCTAAGAGCGATGTTAATTAATTTATTAAGCAAATAAATTAATTAACCATGATTAGAAATTAGAAAATCAAATTATTAAGAAGAGGGCAATTATTACCGATAAGGATCAGTATCACTAACGATAGAGTTTTTATTAGTCACTAATGACCACAGTGACCTAAGAGCAAATGTTAATGAAATGCATTATGATTACAGGGAGGCACTTGTATTGTGATGAAGGCGAGAGTATAAACTGTCTGATGACAGGTAAGTACAACTCCGCCTACAGCATGGATAAAATGAATTTAAAATAATGCTTTTCTAGTATTTTAAGTATGTATCTTGCACACGATGCTGCACAACATACATAAGAGCATATAGTTTCATAATCGAGTAGATTGATGAAAGAACAAGATAGAAGTCATAGATCCCTACTGCGTAGGATTGGGGACAGCTTAGAGAAGCGTATGGCTAGAACAGTTAAACAAGATGGAAATAAGTAGGTGTGTCGTACCGGCTCCTTCAGTCGAAGGGGTTTCCAGTTAAAGAAAGTTAAGGCCAAAAGTTGAGCATTAGTTGATGGCTCTTCGGCATTAGTTGACCTCGGGCGTTACCGTTGGTTTGCGCACACACGATACTAACACATGGGTCCTAAATAGACAAGAAAAGAAAAGAGAAGTTTGAAGCATAAATGAACTTAACCGGACCATGCATTAGTTATAGTTCATTATGCTTTCTTTTCAGTAGAGTGCATACAGTACATGATGCTTCTGTCATGCATAAAGTATGTGAAGTTTTATATTCAGTGTTATGACATGTTATGTGATGACATGATATGTGAGCTGACATGTGATATGCTTATATGGTATGTGATTTATTAAGTGATATATGTCATGCTTATGATTTTAAGTATGTGCTATGTTTTAAACATGTTTTGCGGTTAACATGTTGTACTTACTGGGCGTAAAGCTCATAGAGTGTGTTCATGCTGTAGGTAAGCATCCTATAGCGTAAACACCAAGGGGCGATGATGGTGGCGGAGGTGGATGTGAGGATGAGGTTATGGATACACCGCGAGTATTCTTCCGCACAGTATGAGTAAATAGTATTTTGAACGGTGACAGTTAAATAGTATTTTGAATAGTAAAGGTTAAACGGTATTTTGGAACAGTAAACAGTATATGTATGAATAGTATATTTAAATAGTATCTGGTGAATAATAATCAGATAAACAAGTATATAATTGTGTATGTATAATTGAAATCCTTATGTTTTTCAAATTCTGCATTTTAATAGTATGCGTACGTGAATAGTAAATACGTATGCCTATAAAAAAAAATTTCCCTCTAAATTTATGGTATTAAATTTAGCAAGTTTAAGTATAAGTAAAAGTTAAAGAAGCAAGTAATAGTTTTCAGTGACGGTCTGGACCGCTAAGGACACGGGGCATAACAGTTGGTATCAGAGAGGTTTCCTACCATCCTACCTCACATCACCGCATGCCTGCCTCATCTATCCAAGTAAGTTAGTTTTATTTTTAGTCGGTAAATGTTTATCTATTGAAGATAACATTTTATAGTAATGAAACAATGAAATCTATGATGGTGAAGGCAAGATGAAGAGATGCTGAGATCATTATACGAAAATCACGACCATGCAGTGCTAGAGAACTGCTCAGAGAAAGAACATGGATTGCTGCCCGAGTTGTACCGATCTTCAGGGCTAGTTGTCCACTAAGTTTCGAGTGGTAAACAGTACTCCTGCACTCCATGAGAATGTCAGGACTGGTTTCGCGTTATCAAAGTGATTCTCTGATTGTACGCCATTGATCAAGATAACTGAGTCCTGTTGGCTGTTGATGTCTCTCAGAAAGATACTCTCGTGTGTATCGGAATCCTTATGACTAGGATGAGCTCTTAACTGCGTCGAGTTTCGCCATACCATGATCGAGCCAATCTCTGAGAGGAGTCCAACATCAGTCCCAGTTTTTCTCTATGGGCAAGCGGGGAGTGAAACCACCTAAGTTCCCTAGAGTTACGAATATACGAGAATCTGTTCATCGGACTGAAAGACTGCAGCTGATGTCCGGTGACACAATTCTAACATATGGTGTTCGCTACAAGGAACCGATATGGACTTCTACAATACATGTTGAGATAAAAGTGGATCAAGATAGGAGAAGACCAAAAGAAAGAAAGAGACCTTGCCAAACAAAATTAGAAGAGCGATCAAGCAGAAGGAGTAGCAAGCCTTATCCAGGAGATAGTGAACACCGAGAGAAAAGTGCTCAACCCCGAGAACCCTGCACAAGCCCAAGGCATTATAGCAGCCACCATTATGGAGGGTGACTCGATAAACTCAGCACCTCAATCGGTCGATGAAGAGTTCATGGCCGAGCACCAGCCAGAAGTACACGAGGGCAATGGGGAACCGATGGAGAACTCCGAACCAGCCTATCTATCTCCCGAACACCCCATGGAAGAGGACGATGATGAGACTCTTTCTGACACCCATCCCGACGATGAGGGAGAGGAGATCCCCGACTGCTTTAGTAATGACGAATAGATGGGGATGTACGAACCCCAAGTCATCATAGCCAGCGATGACGAGGTCAGTTTCGACTGAGAAGAAGAGAAGAACCCAGAGGAGTTCTCACTCAGCGATAGTGACGATGAGGAGATGCCTAATACTAAGTCAGGATTGTCCTTCCAATAGTAGTAACCCTTCTGTGGGAATGTTAATTATGAAAACATATAGTGGGAAGCAGTAGCTCTCCCCCGTCAGTTGTAGTATAATGTACTTGTTGGGATTGTATAGGGGAAGTGTGTGTCACTTCCACTGAACTAAAATCTTGAATATATGTATATTATTATGTGAAATATATTACGAGATAAGCAGTAAAGTTTTGCCCAAGGGGCTAGATATAATTTTTCCACAGTGTGAGTATGATATGACAGGAAGTGCAGGACGAATCCTAGCACTCAGACGATATCCCAATACAATGCGGCAATTGTATTGAACATCACAGTATGAGGGAAAGAAAGATGGATATAATATGTATATTTATATCCATAACGTTTAAGTAAGATTGTTAAGTAAAAAAGAAAATGACATGTGATACGAGTCCCAAGTACAGAATTTAAGAGACTTATATTTTCCTTTCCCGCTGTACGATAGGGTTACATAGGAAAACATGGCAAGAACGAGAGCTTAGTTAAATCTAGCATCCCGAGAGGATGAGTTGATAGCACAGATCGTAGCCATGTGAGAGATGATGGAGAACCAGTAACCGGAGCTAAACCAGCTTAGGGAACAGCTGGGCCAGCAACCCCAGGCACCACAATCAATAGAGATGCCAACACAGGAGGCTCCAGTAGCCCCAGAAACTCTGAGGGAGCAAGCAGCTCCTCCAGCCCGGGAGGCACTAGCACCTATAGTAATGGCTGCTTTTGTAGCAGCAATTGTTTTTCTGCCAATCCCTAGGGAAGGCGACTTATATGAGAAATTCTGACGCATGAAAGTGTTAGAATTCTTAGGAATCACCAACCCTATAGAGGCCGATGATTGGCTAATGAATATCCAAGTAATCTTGGATTTTATAGGGTTAACAGATATAGAGAGAGAAAGTGATATGCGCATCCTTCACCCTACGTAATGAGGCGTGTTAGTTGTGGAAGATGGTAATCATTATGAGGAACATTAGAGAGATGAGCTGGAGCGATTTCATTGAGGAATTCAAGGAGATGTACTTCAACGAGGAAGCACTAGTAGCGTAGTAAGACGAGTTTGACAACCTGCACCAAGGTAGCATGACTGTTATGGAGGCAGTCAAGAAGTTTGAGCAGTTAGCTCAACTTTATCCAGATTTGGTACCGACTAAAAGGAGAGAGTCAGACGAATGCTAAAGATGTTCAGAACAGAAATTGCAGTTTAGGTCTGTAGCGGAAGCCATGGACCAGCGACACTAGCAAAATGTGTCAGCAAGGCTATCTGAGCCGAGTACTGGTCGGCTCATGATAAGGAGCGAAAGGCACAGAATTTTAAGACACGAAAGTAGGAGAAAACGCAAGCTGAGCAGGCTCAGGGGAAGTAGAACCCTAAGTTACAACACAGAGGATAGAACGTGGGAACCGGCCAGAATAGCAGGCATTCCAACAACAACAATAAGAGAAAAGGGGAACCAGGGCAACCAAGATTCACAGAAGAATTTCCCCAGAAAAGAGACGACCAGGAAGGAATGACAGCCAATACCCGACGTGCACGAGATGTAGAAAGAGGCACCCAGGAGAATGCAAGCAGAGAGCAAGTGGTTGTTTCATCTGTAGCAAAGAAGGTCACTATGCCAAAAACTGCCACTCTAACCCACAGAGCCGACAGAATCAATCCCGCACTGGGAATAATCAACTTCACGCCATCCAGACCAGGATCGAAGGCCTTCATGGAGATATTTCCAGAAGATCTTGCAGGACTCCAACCAGAGCGCGAGATTTCGTTCGAGACTGAACGTCTACTAGAATCAGCCCCATCTTTGAGGCCCCCTACAGAATGGGCCCTGCAGAGCTAAAGGAGCTCCAAGCCTAGCTGAAGGACTAAATAGATAAGGGATTCATTCGACAGAGCTATTTACCCTGGAGGGCACCCATACCATTTGTGAAGAAGAAAAATGGACCACTAAGAATGTGCATCGACTACAGAGAGTTGAACAGGATTACGATTAAGAACAAGCATCTGTTGCCACGGGTTGACGATCTATTTGATCAGCTCCAAGACGTTGCAGTGTTCTCGAAGATCGATCTACGTCCCGGGTACCATCAACTGTGAATCAAGGATGAAGATGTACCCCAAATTAGCCTTTCAAACGCAATATAGATATTACGAGTTCTTGGTCATACCATCCAGATTGACGAATGCCCCCGCAGCCTTTATGGGCTTAATGAACCACATATTCGAAGACTTCCAAGACAAGTTTTCATTGTATTCATCGATGACATACTTGTATACTTCAAGATGAAGGAAGAGCACGAAGAGCACTTAAGGATCATTTTGCGCATGTAACAGGACCGTCAGCTATACTCCAATTCTCCAAGTACAAGTTTTGACTAGAGAAGGTCCATTTCCTAGTCACGTAGACCCCAAGGAAGGAGTATCTGTGGACCCGACTAAAATTGATGCAGTTAGCATGTGGCCAGCTCCGAGAAACGTGACAAAGATCTGCAACTTCCTAGGCTTAGTGGGATACTACCGATGTTTTGTCGAAGGTTTTTCAAAGCTAGCCGCACCGCTCACAACGCTCACCAATAAGGGAAAGAGGTATCAGTGGACCGACAAGTGTGAGAAAAGCTTCCAAAAGCTAAAACAAAGACTCACAAGCGCTCCAATACTGACCATTCCAAATGCTGGGCAGGGAAGCTTTGTGATTTAAAGCAACGCATCTAAAACCAAGTTGGAAACTGTGTTGATGCAGAGTGGTAGAGTAGTCGCATATGCTTCACGACAACTTAAAAACCCTGAGAAGAGCTACCCAACGCATGATCTGGAGCTAGCAGCGGTAGTTTTTGCGTTAAAAGCATGGAGGCACTACCTGTAAGGAGTCAAGTGTGAGATTTACACTGAACACCAGAGCCCCAAGTGTATCTTCATGTAGAAAAAGCTTAACATGAGGCAGCGTAAATGGGTAGAGTTAGTAAAGGATTACGACTACAAAATCCTATATCGTCCAGAAAAAGCCAAGAAAGTGGTCAATGCGCAGAGTCAGAAGCATATTACTATGCCTATAACTATTAGTGCCTTGTCAGGAGCACTACAAGGGAGCTATGCAGCAGCGAGATCAAGATTTTGACAGTGAGGTTGTCTGACATGACCCTTCCAATCGGCACTCTAAGAAGAGATCAAGATCAATCAAGGCTTCGAATTGTCCCTGAACAAGCTCAAAAAGGAGGCTATAGAGGACCAAAGTTCAGAGTTTAGAATCTCTAAGGACGACATACTCTACTATAGAGATAGAGTGTGTGTTCTGAAAGATGAAGAACTCACGAAGCGAATCCTTTTAGAACCTTACGAGACGTCATATTCCGTACATCCGGTAGCGAATAAAATGTACAAGTACCTGAAGGAAAGCTTTTGGTGGCTTGGAATGAAGAATGACATTGTCGAGTTCGTCGCCAGATACCTTACATGCCAGAAGGTTAAGGCAGAACACCAGCGCCCAGCAGGATAATCGTAGAAAATTAAGCTACCCGAGTAAAAATGGGACCAGATTACAATGAATTTCGTAGTCAGATTGTCGAAGATGTCAAATGATAATGACATAATCTAGGTGATTGCAGACAGATTGATGAAATCAATTAGATTTTTAGCAATGAAAGTTAGCTACTTGGTGGAACGACTAGCAAAAATCCATGCGGCACAGTTCGTGAAACGGCATGGAGTACCAGAGTCGATCGTCTCAGATCATAGTGGACGCTTTACCTCCAGATTTGGCAAAGCGTTCAAGCCGCATTACGGTCCAAGTGAGAGTTCAGCACAACATTTTATCCTCAGACCGACAGTTAGTCTGAGAGGACCATACAGATGTTAGAGGACATGTTAAGACCTACATCCTAGACTTCAAAGGAGATTGGGATCAGAAGCTACCATTGAGCGAGTTCTCGTACAATAGCAACTACCATTCCTCGATAGGAATGGCACCGTACGACACTTTGTGAAAGGAAATGTAGATCTCTGGCTCATTAGTACGAGACCAGAGAGAAACGACTAATTAGCTCAGACATCATCAAGAATACTATGGCAGACATGAAGCTGATACAAGAAACGCTAGATACAATGCACAGTCGACAGAAGAATTTTGACGATAAGTGCTATAGACCCCTTGAGTTTCAAGTAAGAGACTTGGTCTTTATCAAGGTGGCACCCATGAAAGAGGTGGTCTACTTTGAAAAGAAAAAAAAAAGCTCAGTCCTAGGTACATAGGACCCTCGAGATAATAGAGAAAGTCAAGAAGGTGGCTTATAGACTAACGCTTCCTCCCGAGTTAGCTACAGTGCACAACATCTTTCACGTCTTGATGTTGAAGAAGTACGTGCTAGACAGCTCCCATGTTCTTAGCCAAGAATCCGTTGTAGTATACGCTGATCCGACGTACGAGGAGAGACCCGTGCGAATCCTAGTCAGAGAGGAGAAGGTACTTAGGAATAAAGTATACAACTAGTAAAAGTGTTGTGGCGGAATCATCGTGTTGAGGAAGCCACATGAGAATGGGAAGAAAACATGAGAAGAGACGTCCCAGAATTATTCTAATTTTCGAGGACGAAAATTTTGTAAGGGGGCGTATGTTGTAATGACCGCCATTCTTATGGCACCTACTTATCGATAATAAGTCATTAAGGGATCAAATGGACATAATTTAATGCCTTTTAGTGCAAATTTAAGTAACACGGCCATGTGAGTGACTGTGTGCCATTCGAACTGTGTATCTGTTAGTAGCCGTATGAGTGTACATGATCGTGTAGTGTAACACGGTCAAGTACACGACCGTGTAGGAGGCCGTATAAAGCTCAGATAGATGAATGTGTTTCAAAGACATGACCATATTGAGTAGTCTCAATTAGTACACACTCATGTCCGAAATGTACACGCTCGTGTTGCCTTGCACATGCCCGTGTAAGAGTCTGTGTAAAAGGTTATGTAATGAGCCGAGAGCCGCTGTAATGACTCTCGTGAATTATGAAACTTAATTACTATACAATGATGTAATTAAGTTAATAAACACAGTATGCTTTTCAGTTGAATAAATTAAACGGGTATAGTAACGTTTAATTACTATTTATACAGTGAAAGGGGCAACCGACAGCGAAATCGGTCCACCCTATTATGTGAGTTTGCGTTGAGATATGCAATATCAAGAAACCGATCCAGACGACCATTTCATGAAACAGAACTGATGAGCTAGTCATCAGTATGCTCAGACTGGTCACCTGAGCGCAGCAGTGATAATTGCCCTAATAGATGTACAGTATCGAGAAAAGTGGTCTAGATGACCTTTTCTCGCCAATAGACTGACAAAATCAAAGTCAGAACGCTTAGATTAGTTAGTCAGATAGTGAATAATGAATAGTGATTAGTGAATAGTGAGAAACACAGTGTCAGGTTAGTGGCCAAGACGGCCTTAATCTGGCATAAAACTGACATATTAATAGTCAGCAGGCTCAATCTGGTCAATTGAGCATAAAATGTAAATTTTGTTTAAAAGATACACAGGATAGGGATGAGGGTCAAGACGACCTTTTCTCCCCCCCGAAACTGATATACTTAGACTCAAGACGCCCAAATTAGTCAATCAGGCACTGACACGTTTTTCGAGATGGAGTCATACAGATCCCGAAAACTACTCTAGAAGACCTCAGATAGACGTAAAACTGATAAATTTGAAATCAACGCGTCCAATTTAGTCAAGGGAGACTGTGTTTGAAATTTCATGCGAAAACACCTCGTTATGCGTGCACAATGTCAACACAGTGTAGGCCTAACCACAGTATCAAGAAATTGGTCAAAATGACCTTTTCTTGATATAAAACTGAGATATTTGGAATCAGAATGCTCAAATTAGTCATTTGAGCGCAAAAAGTAATTTTTGACCGGGAACCATGCAGTATCGGGAAACTGGTCAAGACGACCTTGGATGAAGATAAAACGGATATATTTGGGTTCAGCACGCCCAAATTAGTTAGTATAGCCTATCTTAAAATTTTTCAAAAAATTAGTATAAAGAACGAAATTTTGGGGATTCTTGAAAAATAACCCCCACATTTTTCCAAATCTCATTTTCTCCCTCCCCCACACCACATGAAGATGAACAGTGACCGGCCATCGAATCCGGCCTCCATTTTCGACACTGCCGGCACCATTGGAAAGCTCTCGATGAGCTGAGTCCAACGGTGTGCTGAGTCGACGGAATCGACGCCGGAGAACGCCGCACGCGCCGCCTAAAGCCGTCGGTGGCCGAACTTTTCAAACTGTGATTTCTTCACCGTCCGACGTCCAAATGCCACGATTCTGATCCCAATGGATTCGTGGTGAAGAGTAGAACAAAACCCAGGCTTCATTTCACGTCAACAGCCGCCGGATCGCGCCGCACAAGGTTTGCCGTCACCGTCGCCATCACCGCCGTCGAATTTCACTATTCCGGCGGAGTTGAGTTGCAAGGTGGGTATCAAAATGCTCAGAACAACACGTACGTCAAAAGCCCCAAATCAATTTTGGGCAACAATGCCGGAAAACGAAGATCCAACACCATCGCCGTCGTCGACTTTTCGAGGGTCGATTTCCGACGATAGGAGCCTCGATTGGTGAAATTGACACCACCAATGGGTTCCTCTCGTCGAGCTCTTCAAGATGGTGGTCACCACTCCCATCGCCGCCGTGGTCAACGTCGGTCAACACCGGTCAACGGCCGATCAATGCCAGTCAATGGCCACCCAGAGACTGAAAATTGAAGAATGGCCCGTTGGCCTATTTTCGACATTCCGGACACATCCGCGGCATCAGATTTGCAAACCAGAGTTTCAAAAGTGAAGAACGATGATTCAAAGATTGTGCGGTTGAGATTGAACGGTTCGCCTGACCGCCGACGGAAACGATTTTGGTAGTGGTTTTGATCCCTTGATTCCTTAATTTATTGTTGGAAATAATTATGTATTAATTATGGTTTACTGACCTGAGGAATTGTAAGAAAAAGGGATGAAATATCGAAAAGAGAATGTGAGGAAATGTGAATATTTTTAAGTAAAAAGCTGAGCCTTTAAGTAAAAATTAGGCCTCTGGTTTAGTACTTGGCAGGTTAAAATAGGTTAGATAGTTTTGAGGCGTTTCCTAAAAGCCGGAAACCCCAAAATTAAGTGGAAATGCTGCCGAAATTTCTAAAATGGCACAAAGGGGTATTTTAGGAAACGAGGGGTGAAAATGTGATCGGGATGGAAACTCGAGCCCCCTCGATGATCTAGGTCTGAGAAAGAAGGACGGACCTTGTGAGGATTAGTGAACTGCCCCATTAGAAATTTCGTAATGTAAGAAAATGACCCCTATGTCAGATTAGTACCACCCGAGGGACGGGTGTGATCGAAGTATAAAATTTGGGGCGATTACATCGGTAACGGTAACCTGACAGGCTAAATGGTCATACTGGAGGTATGTGGTCAGTTGACTGGTCGATTAGCCAGTCAAGGACCGAGTCTGAACAGGACAGTGATTAATTTGTCAAGTAGACAAATTAATCAAGCATGATTAGAAATTAGATATCAAAATTCCCAAAGTAGAGCAGTTAGGTACCGATAGGCATCGGTATCACACAACGATAGTTTTATTAGTTCCTATCGATAGAGTGACCTAAGAGCGACGTTAATTAATTTATTGAGCAAATAAATTAATTAACCATGATTAGAAATTAGAAAATCAAATTCTTAAGAGGGCAATTATTACCGATAAGGATCGGTATCACTAACGATAGAGTTTTTATTAGTCACTAATGACCACAGTGACCTAAGAGTAAATGTTAATGAAATGCATTATGATTACAGGGAGGTACCTGTATTGTGACGAAGGCGAAAGTATAAACTGTCTGATGACAGGTAAGTACAACTCCGCCTACAGCATGGATAAAATGAATTTAAAATGATGCTTTTCCAGTATTTTAAGTATGTATCTTGCACACGATGCTGCACAGCATATATAAGAGCCTATAGTTTCACAATCGAGTATATTGATGAAAGAACAAGATAGAAGCCAGAGATCCCTACCGCGTAGGATTGGGGACAGCTTAGAGAAGCGTATGGCTAGATCAGTTAAACAAGATGGAAATAAGTAGGTGTGTCGTACCGGCTCCTTTAGTGGAAGGAGTTTCTAGTTAAAGAAAGTTAAGGTCAAAAGTTGAGCGTCAGTTGATGGCTCTTTGGCATTAGTTGACCTCGAGCGTTACCGTTGGTCTGCGCGTACACGGTACTGACACATGGGCCCTAAATAGACAAGAAAAGAAAAGAGAAGTTTGAAGGATAAATGAACTTAACCGAACCATGCATTAGTTATAGTTCGTTATGCTTTCTTTTTCAGTAGAGTGCATACAGTACATGATGCTTCTGTCATGCATAAAGTATGTGAAGTTTTATATTCAGTGTTATGACATGTTATGTGATGACATGATATGTGAGCTGACATGTGATATGCTTATATGGTATGTGATTTATTAAGTGATATATGTCATGCTTATGATTTTAAGTATGTGCTATGTTTTAAACATGTTTTGCGGTTAACATGTTGTACTTACTGGGCGTAAAGCTCACGGAGTGTGTTCATGCTGTAGGTAAGCTTCCTATAGCGTAAACACCAAGGGGTGATGATGGCGGCGGAGGTGGATGTGAGGATGAGGTTATGGATACACCGCGAGTATTCTTCCGCACAGTATGAGTAAATAGTATTTTGAACGGTGACAGTTAAATAGTATTTTGAATAGTAAAGGTTAAACGGTATTTTAGAACAGTAAACAGTATATGTATGAATAGTATATTTAAATAGTATTTGATGAATAATAATCAGATAAACAAGTATATAATTGTGTATGTATAATTGAAATCCTTATGTTTTTCAAATTCCGCATTTTAATAGTATGCATACGTGAATAGTAAATACGTACGCCTATTAAAAAAAAAAATTTTCCCTCTAAATTTATGGTATTAAATTCAGCAAGTTTAAGTATCGGTTTTAAAGAAGAAGTGTAAGTAAAAGTTAAAGAAGCAAGTAATAGTTTTCAGTGACGGTCTAGGCCGCTGGGGGCACGGGGCGTCATACTTGTCATGTATACAGAACCCTTATATGATATCCATGATCAGTCTTAGGCCAAAGTCCGTTTAATCCTACTGATCAGGCTATCTTAAAGTTCCATTATACTACCGAATTAAGAAAATGATAATTTACTATTTGTGAATAAGAAGTCATCCACCCTGTAGACGACCCAAGGCCTTGTCCAATTTCACATTTAGTATAATGCCTTTAAGAGGATATCCTTAACTCCTCATTAGAGCTATGATTCCGATATCTATAAACGAACCCTTCATCGTATACAAGTCATGCACCCACGAACCGGTCTATAAGCTTACTACCTCTGAGACGCTTTAGCCATTGGAACATCAAAGTACACAAGTCATATACATGAAGCTGTCCTTTTACTCAGGATTAAGGTTACTGCACAATGAACGTCAAAAGCAGATCGATCCACTCAAAGCGGACTTTGTAGATCAATCACGCTTTAGTCCCGATCTAATATGTCACCACCAAGCAACATATCTATGTCTCTACTTGGGAGCCCAGCTCCAGATAGTCAAGACAAACCGTCCCTTCCAAGGCTTTAGACAACATAATAGTCTTAACATGAGTTAGATGCTCGGTCTAACACCATAGACTACAGACCATAGTTTAGACCGCTAACTTTAGAACATTGTCTTCTCGCATACAAAAGTCCATTGCATACAACATTCTAACAGTTTAACACAAGCAATCAGGGAGCCATATTTGCTTACATTTACTTTAACATGTAAATAAAACGAGGACAGATAGCAATGTAATGAATAACCTCTATATATAATTTTATTATCCAGTTCAAAATAAGTACATCAAAATGTCTCTAATGCTTAGGGAATTTCCTAACATACTTAACATACTGTAAAATCATCATTTCAAACTCATTTTATTCATGCTGTAGATGGAGTTGTACTTACCTAGTTTACAAGCAATTTCATCTCTCGTCTTTGTCAACTTACAGGTTACTACCTATCCTCAATAACGTATTTCATCAACACTTTTGTTGAGTCACTAGTACTGTTGGTGACTAAAGTAGATAAAATCGTTTGGTACCGATTGTCATCGGTACCAACTCGCTCTCTATCTCTTGAGAGTTTGCTTCTCTATATGTGGTTAATTAATTTATTACCCAATAAATTAATTAATGTCATTCTTAGGTCACTATTATCGTTAGTGACTACTATTAGTACCCTATTGGTCTACTTTGGGAATTTGATATCTATCTTATATCGTATTTGATTAACCTGTCTATTTGACAACTAATCATCGTTCCTCACTTTATCATTTAAAACATGGTCCTTGACTGGTTTACCGACTAGTCAACTGATCAGTTACCTCACGCAACATTAATTAGGTAGTCTATCGGGTTACTATTGCTTGTTTGGTGTGGTAGCCTACCAGGCTACCCACATTATTTTAGTTATTTTTGAAAATCATTTTGGTTGCCTTATAAAATTCTTTAGGTAAATTATATGCTTTGAAACCGTCCCCTTATCAACCATGTTTTTATTTTAAACAATATAAAATACATTTTGGTGTTGCATTAAAAGATTGTTTTTAAACCACTTACTGAAACTGTTTTAAAAACATGCTTGAAACGATTTAGTTTGTAAATTTGGTGAACATTAAATTTTTCATCCTCGATGAGATGAACAATTTTTGTGTTCATCTCAAAGATCAAATCAAACTTGAACGGGTCCTAATCTTACTAAACCTGTGGCTACTTATGCCCAGTTTTTGTAAAAATCCCAGTTTTACGTTACTTTAAAAACGACTCTGTTTGAGGCCCAAAACAGTCAAATTTTTATAACATGGACACATCTTCAAGATTTCGATAAGATATACAACTTTCATGTTGAGCCTAAGATCCTATTCGGACTCTAAGTGGTCCATTTTTAACAAAACCAAAGACTGTGTCTGGGCTCGGATTTTTAGTCCCAGTTTTGGGCACCGAATGAAAACCACTCAAAAAACCTATCTTAATGTTGTTTTTAGCCAAAATAATGCAAAAACGACCGTAACGAATTTTTATTAAAACTTTATGTTTTACCAAATCCCAAATTCGGACTCTAAGGGGTTCAAAATGGCCAAAACCCGTGGCCTTTTTCTGGGGACGGATTATGTCTAACTACCTAAAAAAAATGTCCATGCTTACACATACACATATCTATTCGTAAAAATGTAAACCACAACCACATAACTTAAAATGAAAAGCTAAGGGCTCAAAATAAACTTATTACAACCCATTTGCATAAACAAATACACATAAATTTCTTAATCAAAGACTTAAAAAAACTAAACTTCCAAAAAGGGTTTCGGTTTTCGCTCTTGTGCTATGAACCAAGCATAAATTCGAGTAAAGGCTTGAGTAGCCAAATGGTCGTGTGAACCAAGGAGATTGGGATTCTAAAAACTTACCCTTGAATGCTCTTGAAATGGTTTGGATTAAATCTCCTACCACAAGCTTGATGGGGGTTAAATTTTGGTAAGTTTTTGATAGGATTTTGGCTTGAAAAATGGTGGTTTTGGGGGCTTGAAGGTGGTCAGCTGCAGCAAGAAAGAAAGAGAGAAAGGAGTTATGGTTTTTGGGTGCAAAAGTAAGAAACCAAACCCTTGTGTCATGTACGCCTTTTATAGGCAAATGTAACCCATCTTGCTTAAGCTTAAACCCACTTAATTGTCCACATTTTTTGCCTAATCAAGGGACAAAAACCTGCCCATTTCAGCCCCTTGGAAGCCGTGGGCTGCATACATGTTGAAGGCCAAAATAAACAAGAATTTCCCTTGGCCATGTGATGGAAAGCTTGAGTTTTGTATTTAAAAGTTGTCCAACACATCCCTAACTTTAGGGAAAACTTTTCCCACTTTTTAGGGCTGTGTTTATGGCTTTCTTAGCTACTTGCACATGGTTTTCTAGGGGGAAATTTCGTTTGCAAAGTCTTCTCTTTGCAGCCTAATTTTTGCCATTCGGTATCCGACCCTTTTTCGGTAGTATTCTAGTTTTCACCCAAAATTGGATTTTCTGAATCTGATTCTTATACTATCAACTCCTGGTCAGTTTGTATTGTCTAAGAGCCCATTCTGTACTAGTTTACTATTTATTTTCTATACTATGGTTGTGTCTACATTGTGTTATCCTTACGCTCGTATTACGAGGCGTTCTGATGTGAAATTTTCAACAGTATCTCTTGACTAATTTGGATGTGTTGATTTCAATTTTATCTGTTTTACATCTATCTGAGGTCATCTCGACTAGTTTTAGGATCTGTGTGGTCCCGCCTCAAAAAAAATGTCAGTTTCGAGGCGAGAAAAGGTCATCTTGACCCTCATCCTAATACTGTATATCTCTCAAACAAAAATCTACATTTTGTGCCTAATTGACCAGATTTAGCGTGCTGACTGCTGAATATCAGTTTTATGTCAAATTAAGGCCGTCTTGGCCATTAACCTGACACTGCGTTTTTCACTATTCACTGTTTTCTGTCTGACTGACTAGTCTGAGCGTTCTAACTCCAATTTTGTTAGTTTTTGGGTGAGAAGAGGTCATCTAGACCTTCATTCTCAGTATTATACCTCTGTTAGGATATTTCTCGCTGTTGTGCTCAGATGTTCGGTTCGAGCGTTCTGGTGATCTGTTCACCAGTTTTGTGTTAGGAAATGGTCGTCTGGATGAGTTATCTGATACTGCGTATCTTATACACTTATACACATAATAAGGTAGACTGATTTCACTACCGGTCACCCCTTTCACTGCATAAATAGTAATTAAATGTTGCTGTTCCTGTTTAATCTATTCAACTGAAAATTATACTGTATTTTTCAACTTAATTACTCATCACATAGTAATTAGGTGTCATGCATAACGAGAGTCTTTATAGCAGCTCTCTGCTCTATACACGGCCTCCTACGTGGGCTCTTATACTGGCGTGTACCTGACCGTGCTACACCACACGACTTTGTTCACTCACATGGCCTATTACACTTCAACAGTCTGAACGGTACACAGCTATTTACAGGGCCATGTACCTGAACATCTTACTCAAGTTTGCACTAAAAGACATCAAATTATTCCTCAATTTTTCATTACATAGAAATTAGGTTACACGAACAGGGCAGTCCTTACAACCTACCCTCCTTACAAAATTTTCGTCCTCGAAAATTAGAATAGTTCCGGGAAGTCTCTTTCATATCCCCTTTCCGTTCCCATGTGGCTTCTTCTATATTATGGTTCTGCCACAACACTTTTACAAGTGGAATCACTTTATTCTTAAGGACTTTATTTTCCCTGGCTAAAATCCGCATGAGTTTTTCTTCATATGTCAGATCAGCGTGGACTTCGACGGGTTCTTGACTCAGAACATGGAAACTATTTGGCATGTATTACGTCAGCATTAAGACATGGAAAATGTTATGCACAAAAGCCAATTTGGGAGGGAGGGCTAATCTGTAAGCCACCTTCCTAACTCGCCCGATGATCTCTAAGGGTCCTATGTATCTAGGACTAAGCTTCCCTTTCTTCCCAATACGCATCACCCCTTTCATGGGTGCCACTTTGAGAAAGACAGAGTCTCCTTCTTGAAACTTGAGGGGTCTGTGGCATTTATCTGCATAGCTCTTCTGACGACTGTGCGCCATATCTAGCCTCTCTCGAATTAACTTTACATCTGCTGTTGTATTCTTAATGAAATCTGTGCTAGTAAGTTGTTTCTCTTCGGTCTCATACCAATGCACTAGAGATCTACATTTTTTTCTGTAGAGTGCCTTATACGGTGCCATCCCAATCGAGGAATGGTAATTGTTGTTGTATGAGAACTCAATTAATGGTAGCTTTTGGTCCCAGTTTCCTTTAAAGTCTAGGATATAAGCTCTCAATATATCCTCTAACATCTGAATGGTTCTCTCAGACTGACTGTTGGTTTGAGGATGAAAATCTGTGTTGAACTTCAACTTGGTTCCCAATGAGGCTTGAACGCTCTACTAAAACCTGGAAGTGAAGCGTCCATCGTGATCTAAAATGATCAATTTTGGTACACCATGAAGTCTTACTATTTGAGCCACATATATTTCTATCAGTCTTTCTATCGAGTAGCTCAGTTTTATCGCTAGAAATTAAGCTGATTTCATCAATCAGTCCACAATTACCCAGATTATGTCGTTGCCACTTGACGTTCTGGGTAATCCAACCATGAAATTTATTGTAATCTGCTCCCATTTCCACTCAGGCAGCTCAATTTTTTATAGTTCTCCAGTCAGTCGTTGATGTTCTACTTTAATTTTTTGGCACGTGAGACATCTTGCAACGAACTCGATGACATCGTTCTTCATCTTAGGCCACCAAAAACTCTCTTTTAGGTCTTTGTACATTTTGTATGCCCCTGGATGTACTGAGTATGGCATTTTGTGGGCTTTTGAAAGGATCTTTTTCCTGAGTTCTTCATCTTTCAGAACACACACTCTATCTCTGAAATAGAGTATGCCATCCTTAAAGACTCGAAATTCTAAACTCTGGTCCTCTGTAGCCTCCTTTTTGAGCTTGTTTAGGGATGAATCAAGGTTCTGGCTAGCCTTAATCTCTTTTAGGAGTGTTGATTGGAGGGTCATTTCAGACAACCTCCCTGCTAAAATCTCAACCTCACTATTACTTTGCTCTTTTTGTAGTACTTCTGGCAAGGCATGAATAGCCATGAGTGATGATGAGTGCTTTTTCCTTAGCGCATTAGCCACCTTATTGGCTTTCTCTGGATAGTACAGGATCTCACAATCATAATCCTTTACTAGTTCCAGCCATCTTCGTTACCTCATGTTGAGCTCCTTCTACGTGAAGATGTACTTGAGGCTCTGGTGGTCCGTATAGATCTCCCACTTAATGCCATATAAGTAGTGCCTCTAAATCTTGAGTGCAAAAACGACCACTACTAGTTCTAGGTCATGCGTCGGGTAGTTTCTTTCATGGTTCTTAAGTTGTCACGAAGCGTATATGACCACTCTACCATTTTACATCAGCACAGCTCCTAGTTCAGTCTTAGACACGTCACTGTAGATCACAAAATTTCCTTAAATAGTTTCTAGAATAGTCAATATTAGGGCACTCGTGAGTCTTCGTTTCAGCTCCTTGAAGGTCTTTTTGCACTTGTCAGTCCACTATACTTCTTCTCTTTCTTGGTGAGTGCTATCAGTAGTGCGGCTAACTTTGAGAAGCCTTTGGCAAAGTGTCGGTAATATCCTACTAGTCCTAGGAAGTTGCGGATCTCCGTCACGTTCCCTGGGGTTGGCCATGCGTTAACTGCTTCGACCTTTGCCAGGTCTACTGATGCTCCTTCCTTGGAGACTACATGACCAAAAAAGTGGACCTTTTCTATCCAAAACTCGCACTTGGAGAATTTGGTGTATAGTTGATGATCCTTTAGCTTAAGTAGGATGGCCCTTAAATGCTCCTCATGCTTTTCCTTCGTCTTCAACCATACAAGTATGTCATCGATAAACACAATGACAAACTTGTTTAGAAAATCCTTGAACACGCGGTTTATTAGGTCCATGAAGGCTGTAGGGGTGCTCGTCAGTCCAAACGACATAACGAGGAACTCATAATGCCCATATCGCGTTCAGAATGCCATTTTGTCTACATCTTTATCCCAGATTTGTAGCTGATGGTACCCGAAACGCAGGTCAATCTTTGAGAACACTGCAGCACTTCAGAGCTAGTCGAACAGATCATCGATTTGTAGCAACAGATACTTATTCTTTGTAGTGATCTTATTCAGCTCTCGGTAGTTTATACACATCCTCAATATTCCGTCCTTTTTCTTCACAAACAAAATAGGTGCTCCCCACGGTGAACAGCTCTGTCGGATGAAGCCTTTATCCATCAGATCCTTCAACTAAGTCTGAAGTTTCTTTAACTCTGTCGGGGCCATTCTATAGGGGGCCTTGGAGATGGGCGCTGATTTTGGTAACAGCTCAATCTCAAATGATATTTCTCGCTCAGGTGGAAGTCTCCTAGAAGATCCTCTGGGAATACTTCCATGAACTCTCGAACCACTGGTATGCTATCAAGTCCTATCTCTACTTCCTAGGTCTTGTCTACTATGTATGCGAGGAAGCCGGTGCATCCACTGGATAGTAGCTTGTGAGCCTTCATTACTGATATCATCATCTTTGGTTGCTTCAATGATAGCCCCTTGTAGACAAACTTCTCGTGCCCAATTGGCTCAAAGGTAATCTCCCGTCATTGATAGTCTATGACGGCATTGTACTTGGTAAGGAAATCCATCCCCACGATTACGTCATAGTCATATATGTCAAGGATGATTAGGTCCATACTCATCTCGTGCCCACTAATAACTACTGGCATGTGGCGTATCCAGTAGTTAGACAACAAAACTTCCTTTGAGGGAAGGGCAGTTCGAAAAGTCTGTTTCATCCTATCTACATTCTGGTCTATCTTCTTAGCAAATTTTGAGGATGCAAATGAATGTGTAGCTCTAGAATCAAACAGCACTAGTGCAGTGGAGTTGGTGACAGAAAGCTGACCTATCACCACTGTCGAGGTTCCGGCCTCTGCATCCTCTCGAGTGAAGGCGTAGATTCTTCCTTAAGCTTCTGGTGCCTCTAGTCTACCCTGAGCAATTGATGGACCCTCAATCTTGGTCTGGGCAGCATGCAGTTGGCTGCTAGTGGCACGGGCTTGGCATTATTGATTTTGTGGGTTAGAGCGGTAGTGATTGGCATAGTGGCCTTCTTTGCCATAGATGTAGCAGCCACTGGTTCCTTGGCGGCATTCTCCCGGATGATTCTTTCCACACTTTAGACAAGGCAGGTCTGGGTTGCTATTTCCTCCCTGGTTATTCTTTTTTTGAGGGAAGTTCCTCTATGGCCCTTGGTTTCTGGTTCCCCTTTTTCTTGTTGTTGTGGGACTGCCTGTTGTTCTGGCTAGTCCCCATATTCTGTCCCTTGTGTTGAGATTCGGGATGTTGTCTGCCCTTGGTCGGCTTCACTTGGTTCTTCTCTTCTCTCTTGGCCTTGAAGGTCTGGGCCCTTATCTCTTTGTCCTGGGCCAACTAATATTCTACTTGTATGGCCTGGCTGACACACTCAGCCACCGTTGCGGGTCCATGGCTTCCACTACAAACTTAGATGGGGATATTCGTCCGGAACATTTTCAACATCCTCCTGACCTTTTCCTTCTCCGTCGGTACTAGGTCTGGACAGAGTCAAGCCAGCTGCTCGAACTTCTTTACTGCCTCCATGACAGTCATGTTACCCTGGTGTAAATTGTTGAACTTGTCTTGCTGGGCTGCTAGGGCTTCGTCATTGAAATACATCTCCTTGAACTCGTCGATGAAGTCTGCCCAGTTCATCTCGTTAACATTCTTCTGGATGGCCACTGTCTTCCACCATTGGTGTGCCCTTTTGCATAGGGCAAGGGAGGCATATAGCACTTTCTCCCTCTCCGTCAATCCCACAAGGTCTAAGATGACCTGGACATCGATCAGCCAGTCATCGGCTTCGATGGGGTTCGTAGTTCCTTCAAATTCTGTTACCTTCATGTGCCTAAATTGCTCATATAGGTCGCCCTCTATAGGGGCTAGCATAAGAACATTGACTACTGCGGGGGAAGCCACAGCCAAGGGTGCTGACGTTGTCTGGACTGGTAGGGCTACTTGCTCCCTGGGAGTGTCGGGGGCTACTAGAGGTGCTTAGACTGGCACCTCTACTAGTTGTGGTGCCTAGGGTTATCAGTCTAGCCATTCCCTCAGCTGGGTAAGTTCTTGTTGTTGAGTCTCCATCATGGCTCGCATGGCAGCAAGCTGTGCCATTAGCTCGTCTTAACGGGTGGCTTGATTTGTTTGAGATCTTGTTCTTGCCATTGCTTCCTATGTAACCCTATTACACAGCGGGAAAGAGAACATAAGTCTTTTAAACTCTGTACTTAGGACTCGTATCATATATTATCTTTTCTTACTTAACAATCTTACTTAAACATCATAGATATAAGCATATGTATTATATCTTTCTTTTCTCCTCTTATTCTGTGATGTTCAATATAATTGTCGCAAACATATTGGGACATCGTTTGAGTGCCAGGAACCGTCCTGCAATTTTTGTCTCACTACTATCATGTGTGGAAACTCATCAAATTTAGGCCCTCTAGGCAAAACTATACTGCTTTTCATAATATATTTCACAAAATATATATATTCAAAACATTAGTTTAGCGAGAGTGACACACACTTCCCAATATACGATCCCACAAGTACATTAAGTTAAGTCTGACAGGAAAGCTACTGCTTCCCTCTATACATTTTCACAATTAAAATTCCCACGGAGGGTTACTATTACTAGGAGGACAATCCTAATTTGGCATCGGACATCTCCTCATCATCACTGTCAGTAAGCGGGAACTCCTCGGGGTCTTCCTCTTCGTCTCCCCAGATAACACTAGCTTCATTGTCGTTGGCAATAATGATTCCCCATCCACTCGTTGTCACTGAAATGATCGAGGAGTTCCTCCCCCTCATCATCAGGTTGGGCATCGGGGAGAGCCTCGTCATTGTCTTCTTCTAATAGGTGCTCTGGAGACAGAGGGGCTGGTTCGGGGTCCTCCATCGGTTCCCCATCGCCCTCGGGTACTACTGGCTGGTGTACAGCCATGAACTCTTCGTCGGTCAGTTAGGGTGCTGGGTCTATCGGGTTATCTCCCATGTCAGCGGCTGCTGCTGCATAGCCTTCGCCAGGTGCAGGGTTGAGTGCCACTCTCTCAGCTTCTACTATGTCCTGGGCAAGGTGCCTCAGGTCTTCATGTTGTAGAGGGTAGGAAATGAGGTCCCTCACGTACCATAGTGTCCCTTTCCATAGCAAGTCAGACACCTCTGGAAATGGCCTGTCTATAGGGATATAAGGTAGCATGGCATCCAGAAACCTTTGATAGTAGTATACCATGGCCTGTCCCTCATAAACATCCCAGATATCAGAGAGGACCTGATATCGTCTCTCTCCCATATTTTCCCAAATGTCTCTGTCTCTAGCCAATCCATTAGAGTTATGGAGGTCTTGGCAGAACTCAGCCCATTGCATCACTGGATCCCTGATCCTATGTCATCCGTTCCACCATTGCATTGCTGGTCCTTCTAGCCAGCTACTGGCCAAAACCACTTGTAGGCGAAGTGGGATATGGCAAGCTTCGAAAATCACCTCCATGTGGTGAATCCAATATGCGAGTTCATATGGGTGGCGACCATCATATAAGTTCAGTCGTATGGCGGCAAAAGCTAGGCTTGCTTGACGATCCTCTTGCACTTGACGGGGGTCAATCGGTGTAGCCATTATCTCCTATTATAATTTAAGTGTTAACTTATATTCTAACTCTGAAGGAAAAACAAAACTAACTTACTTGGACAGATGAGGTAGGCATACGACGATGTGAGGTAGGGTGGCAGGATACCATTTTGATACCAATTGTGACGTCCTGTGCCCTTAGTGGATCGGACCATCACTAAAAACTACTACTTGTACTTTGCCTTTAAAACTAATACTTAAACTTACTTAACTCGATACTATAATTTTAGAGGATTTTTTTTATTGCGTATGTAATTACAATTCATGTACGTATACTATTAAAATGTGGAGTCTAAAATATAAGGAGTTCAAGTATACATACATACTTATACTGATTGTTTAAATAAATATTATTCCAAATAGACTATTCATATATATATACTGTTTACTGTTCCAAAATATACTGTTGCTCAAAACTATGCAGAAGATCAAACTTGTGGTGGTATCTATAACCTTGCCCACACACCCGCCTCTGCCGCTGTCATCGCCTATTATTGTTTATGCTATAGGTCGCTTACCTACAACATGAACATACTCGATGAGCTTTATGCCTAGTAAGTACAACATGTCGTCAGCAAAACATATTTAAAACATAGTACATACTTAAAATCGAGTAAGCATGTTAAGTACTATCACACATCACTGAAACATTTCACATTTCCAGAACACCACATATCATGTCATTGAACACAAAACTTCACATACTATATGCATAACAGAAACATCGTGTACTAAATGTATCTTACTGTACCTAGAAGCATAGTGAACTATAACTAATGTGTACTGTGAATCATGCATGATCTGATTATGTTCATTTATGCTTCAATGTTCTTTTTCTTTCTTATGTCTACTTAGGGCCAATGTGTCAGTACCGAGTGCATGCAGACCATCAGTGATGCCCGTGACCAATAGCCGAAGAGCCATCAATGGATGCTCAACTTTGCTTTAACTTAAAAACATCTTCAATTGAAAAGGACGGTATGACACACTTATTAAATTTCCAAGTTGTTTATTTGTTCTGGCCATATGCTCTTCTAAGCTGTCCCTAATCCTACACGATAGGGATATATGACATCTAACTTGTTCTTCCATCAATCTACTCGATTGTGAAACTATATGCTCTTATACATGCTGTGCAACAACGTGTGCATGGTACGCATACTTAACATGCTGCAAAATCATCATTTCAAACTCATTTAATTCATGCTGTAGGTGGAGTTGTACTTACCTAGTTTGCAAGCAAACTTGTCCTCTCACCTTTGTCAACTTACAAGTTACTACTTGTCATCAATAACGTATTTCATCAACACTTTTGCTGAGTTACTAATACTATTAGTGACTAAAGTAGATAAAATCGCTTGGTACCGATTGCTATCGATACTAACTTGCTCTCTATCTCTTGAGAGTTTACTTCTCTATACGTGGTTAATTAATTTATTATCCAATAAATTAATTAATGTCATTCTTAGGTCACTATTATTGTTAGTGACTATAACTTGTGTTTATGTATGGTACCGAGGCCCATTGGTACCGTATTGGTCTACTTTGGGAATTTGGTATCTATCTTTTAATGTGTTCAATTAACTTGTCTACTTGACAACTAACCGTCGTTCTGCACTTTATCATTCAAAACACGGTCTTTAACTGGTTTACCGACCAGTCAACTGACCGGTTACCTCACGCGTTGTTAACTAGGTAGTCTACCAGGTTACTATTGTTTGTTTGGTGTGGTAGCCTATCAGGCTACCCACACTATTTTAGATATTTTTGAAAATCGTTTTGGTTGCCTTATAAAATTCTTTGAGGAAATTATGTGCTTTGAAACCGTCCCCTTATCACCCCATTGGAAGGTGGGGGCATTTTATTAAAACCATGTTTTTATTTTAAATAATGTAAATTACATTTTGGTGTTGCATTAAAAGGTGGTTTTTGAACCACTTACTAAAACCGTTTCAAAAACATGTTTGAAACAATTTAGTTTGTCAATTTGGCAAATATGAAATTTTTCATCCTCGACGAGATGAACAATTCTCGTGTTCATCTTAGAGCTCAAATCAAACTCAAACAGGTCCTAATCTTACTAATCCCGTGGCTACTTGTGCCCAGTTTTTGTAAAAATCCTAGTTTTATGTTAATTTAAAAAAGACTCTGTTTGAGACCTGAAACGGCCAAATTTTTAAAATATACATAGTGATCTTAAAGTTTTCGACGAGATCTACAACTTTTATGTTGAGCCCGAGATCCAGTTCAGAATCTAAGTAGTCCATTTTTAATAAAACCAGAGACTGTGTCTAGGCTCGGATTTTTAGTCCTAGTTTTGGGCACCAATTGAAAACCACTCGAAAAACCTATCTTACGATCATTTTTGGCCAAAACCTATTTGATGCAAAAATGACTGTAATGAAATTTCTTTAAAATTTTATGTTTACTAAATCTCAAATTTGGACCCTAAGGGGGCCAAAATGGCCAAAACCTATGGCCTTTTTCTAGGGATAAATTGTGTCCAGCTACCTAAAAAGAAGGTCCATGCTCACACATACACATATCCATTTGTAAAAATATAAATCACAACCACACAACCACATAACTTAAAATGAAGAGCTAAGGGCTCAAAATAAACTTATTAGAACCCATTTGCATAAACAAATACACATAAATTTCTTGATCCAAAACTTAAAATAACTAAACTTCCAAAAAGGGTTTTGGTTTTACCTCTTATGCTATGAACCAAGCACAAATTCGAGTCAAGACTTGAGTGGCCAAATGGCCATGTGAACCAAGGAGGTTGGGAGTCGGTTTTATGCTAGCAATGACACCAAAAATTTTCCTCTTAATATCAAACCAAAACAATAACTAAAATCACAAAGATTAGATTCTAAAAACTTACCCTTGAATGCTCTTGAAATGGTTTGGATTGAATCTCCTAACACAAGCTTGATGGGGGTTAAACTTTGGTAAGTTTTTGGTAGGATTTTGGCTTGAAAAATGGTGGTTTTGGGGCCTTAAAGGTGGTCGGCTGTAGCAAGAAAGAAAGAGAGAATTGAGTTGTGGTTTTTGGGTGCAAAAGTAAGAAAGCAAACCCTTGTGTCATGTATGCCTTTTATAGGTAAATGTAACCCATCTTATTTAAACTTAAGCCTACTTAATTGTCCACATTTTTTGCTTATTCAAGGGACAAAAACCTACCCATTTTAGCCCCTTGGGAGCCGTGGGCTGTGCGCATGGGGAAGGCCAAAATAAACAAGAATTTCACTTGGCCATGTGATGGAAAGCTTGAGTTTTTTATTCAAAAGTTGTCTAACACATCCCTAACTTTAGGGAAAACTTTTCCCACTTTTTAAGGCTGTGTTTGGGGCTTTCTTATATGATTGCACATGGTTTTCTTGGGGGAAATTTTATCTGCAGTCTTCTCTTCGCAGTCTAATTTCTGTCGTTCGGTATCCGACCCTTTTTCGGTAATGTTCTAGTTTTCACCCAAAATTAGATTTTCTGAATCTGACTCTTATACTGTCAACTCCTAGTCAGTTTATACTGTCTAAGAGCCTATTCTGTACTAGTTTACTATTTATTTCCTATACTATGATTGTGTCTACACTGTGTTGTCCTTGCGCTTGCATTACGAGGCGTTTTGATGTGAAATTTCAACACAGTCTCTCTTGACTAATTTGGACGTGCTGATTTCAATTTTATTAGTTTTATGTCCATCTGAGGTCGTCTAGACTAGTTTTCGAGATCTGTGTGATCCTGTCTCGAAAAACATGTCAGGTGCCCGATTGACTAATTTGGGCGTTCTGAGTCTAAATATATTAGTTTCGGGGCGAGAAAAGGTCGTCATGACTCTCATCCTGATACTGCATATCTCTCAAACAAAAATCTACTTTTTGTGCCCAATTGACTAGATTGAGCCTGCTGATTGTTGATATATCGGTTTTATGTCAAATTAAGGCTGTCTAGGGCATTAACCTGACAGTGCGTTTTTCACTGTTCACTGTTTCTATCTGATTGACTAGTCTAAGCATTCTGGCCTCGATTTTGTCAGTTTCTAGATGAGAAGAAGTCATCTGGACCTTCGTTCTCGGTACTATACCTCTGCTAGGGTATTTCTCGCTTTTGTGCTCAGATGTTCGGTCTGAGTGTTCTGGTGATCTATTTACCAGTCTTGTATCCGGAAATGGTCATCTGGACCAGTTTCTTGATACTGCGTTCTTATACACTTATACACATAATAGGGTGGATCGATTTCACTACCGGTTGCTCCTTTCACTACATGAATAGTAATTAAACATTGCTGTTCCTGTTTAATCTATTTAACTGGAAATTATACTGTATTTTTCAACTTAGTTACTCATCACATAGTAATTAGGTGTGCATCACGAGAGTCTTTATAGCAGCTCCCTACTCAATACACGGCCTCCTACACAGGCTCTTATACTGGCGTGTACCTAATCGTGCTACACCACACGACCATGTTTGCTCACATGGCCTATTACACTTCAACAATCCGAACAGTACACGGCTATTTACAGGGCCATGTGCCTAAACATGTTACTCAAGTTTGCACTAAAAGACATCAAGTTATTCCTCAATTTCTCATTACATAGAAACTAGGTTACACGAACGGGGCAGTCCTTACAGCGACAACTCGGGCAGGCAGCCCGCCTAGGCAACCAACAGGTGGTTGGCCTACAACCAAGGCAGCCTGTAGGCCCGGCTTGTGCCAAGTGTAGGCTGGCAAGCCTATAGCCAAGCAGGCGATGCACCTACCTAATGTCGTGGGCTACCGTGGACCTGCATGGCCTTTAGGCCTTTAGGCCCATAGGGTCGTGGTTCCATTTTTTTAAAATTTTATATTTGATATTTAATTCTAAATTATGTATAAAATTATGTAATTGTAAATTTATACTTTGAAATTACACATTTTTATGCATGAAATTTGAAATTGTTTAAAACTTGAATTTTGGAAATTTGAATTTTAAATCTTTTTTGGGATAAGAAATAAATGAAGGAGCTACATGAAGATTGATATGCAAGATGGAACAAAATTCAAGACCCAAAGAATGGTTTGGATGTAGTTTTGAAATCTTTAATTTTTTTCTCTTTTCTAGGATAAAACCATGACTAGGTTATTTAATTTTTCTATGTTTTGTCATGGATGGATGAATATGTATTAATAGGTGATTTGAACATATCATATAGGATAGAAGAATGCCGTTCAAACTATTTTGATCATACATGTTCTTTGAAAACTTGTATGTTTGTAAAAAAATTGAGTGGGAAAGGGTTTCAAATAAAACCCACGGCCTCCATTGTTGATCTATATGTGAAATCATAGTAACGCCTCATGCCAGTTCGGCCCTGACCATACCCCTTAGTAGGTGTTTACCATCGTTGGCATACTAGGTTGGACCTCCTAAGTAGAAAACATGTTCAACATGATTCTATTCATTACCATTTCTCAATGGCTTGGATAGGGCATGGATCGAACTACATAAACAATAGTTACACAGTTAAGACTTGTTTAGCTATTAACCTTCCCTAGAAGTTCTATTAGTTAAATTGTGGCCTAAATAAATGGTTATTAATATACATCTTAACCTTGGAGGATTTAAGGCAACATATATTAATTGGATGGGGTCTATGTTCTGGCTATTTGTCTTATAACCACCCCTTGATGACTTGAGGTAATAGATGATGAGAATTACCATTGCAATGCTATACATTTTTTCCAAGTTTCTTGTTAGATCATACTTGTATGTTTTATTAGGTAAATTCTTGTATATTTGCTTGGGCTTTGTTATGATGTTCTCTTATATTTTATTTTAGTTTAAAATGTCATTGACACCTTTAATATCAATACTAACTAAAAATGAACTACATGGCAATAATTATAAAGACTGGAAAAGAAACTACTTCTCAGTTGCGAGAGACACAAGTTCGTACTGGATGAACCATGCTCATTAGGGCCCTGACCTAATGCACCACTTAAAGATGTCCTTGTCATGTATACTCATTGGAGAGAATCCAATGAGATAGCTTGATGCTTCACCCTCGCTAGCATGATGAGTGCTTTACAAAAGCAACATGATAACTACCAAGCTGCTAGGGAGATCATGAAGGTTGGATCTTTTATCTGGAAAACATGTTCGGGCATGATTCTATTCATGACCACCCCTCAGTGGCTTGGTAGGACATGGATTGAACTATGTAAACAATGGTTATACACTCAAGACTCGTTTAGTTATTAACGTTCCCTAGAAATTCTATTAACTAAACTGGCAGCCAAAATAAGCAATTATTAATATATGTCTTAACCTTGGAGGATTTAAGGCAACATATATTAATTGGACGGGGTCCATGTTCCAGCTATTTGTCTCATAACCACCCTCAGTGGCTTGGGGCAATAGGTGCTAAGAATTACTATTGCAATGCTACATGTTTTTCAAGTTTCATGTAGGAACATACTTATATGTTTTATTTGCTAAATTATCTCTATATTTGCTTGGGCTTTGTAATGATGTCTAGTATAATTTATTTCAGTTCAAAATGTCACCGATGTGACAACGAGAGATTTCACCATTCTCGAAAAATAGATACATTGAATGTACATTATGATTTTTAGGTTTAAAATGTGAATTGAATGATTTAATATTGTTTAGAACGTGATAAAATATTCTGACAATGTTAAAGGTGAGAAATTCGGTTGTGGAAAAATTTCATAGAACCGAAAACTAGAATAAACGGTGCCATTTGGGTATCGAGAGCTTTAGAGGATGACTTGTGGTACACCAAAAGATGAAAGAGTTATGGAAGTGATGTTATATGTGTGTGCGTGTGTGTTACATGCAATATCAAGAAATTAGTCAAGATGATCTTTTCTTGATATAAAACTGATATATTTAGAATCAGTATGCTCAAAATAGCCAATTGAGCATAAAATGTAATTTTTGACCGACAGATATACAGTATCAAGAAGTTGGTCAAGATGACATTTTCTTGATATAAAACTCATATATTTGGGATCAAAATGCTCAAATTAGTCATTTGAGCACAAAAAGTAAATTTTTATCGGGAAATATGCAGTACCGAAAACTGGTCAAGATGACCTCGGATGAAGATAAAACTGATAAATTTAGATTCAGCACGCTTAAATTAGTCAGTATAGCCTATCAGAATGCTCAAATTAGTTAATTGAGCACAAACGTAATTTTTGATCAGGAATTCGCAGTATCAGAAACTGGTCGAAATGATCTCAAATGAAAACAAAACTGATAGATTTAGGTTCAGCACGCCCAAATTAGTCAGGATAGCTCATGTTGAAATTTTGGACAAAAAAGTGTATAAAAGGTCGAAATTGCAAAAAAATGCCTCATTATTTTCCTTATTTCCTTTTTCTCCCCCACACACACACCGTCGGTGAACAGTAGCTAACCAATGAAAACGGTGTCTGTTTTCGACGCCACTGGTCTCGTTGGAAAGCTCTCCCCAAGCTGAGTCCAACGGTGTGCCGAATCAACGGAACCAACGCCGGAGAACGCCGTACGCTCCACTCGAATGTCGTCGGAGCTGAAATTTTTGAATGGTCGTTTCTCCGCCGTCTGACCTTCGATCAAGGTGATTCCGGTCCCAATGGATTCATGGTGAAGAAGAGAACAAAACCCAGGTCTTATTTTACCTCAACAACCGTCGGATTGCGCCACCCAACATCGCGCCGTCGCCACCGTGGAATCTGTCGATTCCGGTGGAGTTGAGCCACACCACCAGCCTCAAAATGCTCAAAGAAGATCGGGGAGTAAAAGCCCCAAGGCAATTTTGGTCAACAACGTCACCGCCGTCCGATTTTTCGAGGCTCGATTTACGACCATAGGAGGCTCGATTG
Organism: Antiaris toxicaria; assembly: GCA_035233585.1. Classification (NCBI taxonomy): domain Eukaryota; kingdom Viridiplantae; phylum Streptophyta; class Magnoliopsida; order Rosales; family Moraceae; genus Antiaris; species Antiaris toxicaria. Next base: position 74,771,447 of record CP141156.1, read on the forward strand.
GTGAAATTGACACCACCAATGGGTTCCTGTCATCGAGATCTACGTTTTGGTACCAAGCTTGGCCCAAACCGCCGCCAATCAATGCCGATCAATGGTGAGTCAACACTGGTCAACGACGGTCAACACCGATCAACGGTGACCCGGTGACCAAATTTTGAAAAATGGCCCGTTGGCCTATTTTCGACGTTCCAGACACATCCGCGAAATCGGATTTGCAAACCGGAACTTGGAAAGTGAAGAATGGAGAATCAAAGTTTGTTTGCGTAGGATGGAACGGTTCGTTCGATCGCTAGTGGGACGACTTCGGTAGTGATTTCGGTCCCTTCATTCCTTAAATTATGTATTAGAATGATTATGAATTAATTATATATTTTATCATGTGAAATTGTAAGAAAAATAGATGAAAATGATGGATAAAGAAATGTATAGGAATGTGAAGATTTTTACATAAAAGTTGAGTTTTATGTAAAAATATAGGCCTCTGGTATAGTACGTGGTAGAATAGAATTTGGTTAGATAGTTTTGAGGCGTTTCCTAAACGCCGGGAACCTAAAAATTAAGCAGAAATGCTGTCAAAATTTCTAAAACGACACAAAAGGGTATTTTAGGAACCGATGGGTAAAAATGTGGTCGGAATGGAAACTCGAGCCCCCTCGGTAACCTAGGGTCGGAATAATACCACCCGAGGGTCGATGAATAGTAAATCAAGAATTTCAGCAATTAATGCTGTAAAAGCTCGATAAGGCTTAAGAAATATTATTTTATGATTTTTGGGTTTAGAAAATCTAGTCTAAACAATAAAATGAAAATGATACGGTCTAAAGACCCATCAGGGGCAAAACAGTCATTTTGACTGAAAATTTCAAGAATGATAGAAAAGGGCCCCAATAGACTTAGAATGGCTTAATTAAGATTCTAAGGGCGAAAATTAAGTTGTAAATCAAAGAAAAGTAGAGTTATGATGAGAAAATTCCACTAGGGGTAAAATGGTAATTTTGTCAAAAGTTAGTAGAAAAGTGGAAAATGGGATTTTAGACCCCTAAGTTCATGATTGGGAAATAAAACATAGAATTTTTACATTTTATTTAGTTTTATATATGAAATAAGATTGAAAATAACCGTTGATTTTTCGGTTATAAGAACCCGATCCAGACACAACGAAGGAACGTCTGCAGACCTGGGAAAAGAGATACACGCAAGAGTATCAGTAAGTTCGAACATTTAATTGACTGCAACATGAATAGACTATTATGTCTAAGTATGATATGTGGTAAGTTTGAACATTTAATTGACTGCAACATGAATAGACTATTATGTCTAAGTATGATATGTGGTAAGTTCAAACATTTAATTGACTGCAACATGAATGAACTGGTCATGTTATGTGTTATGTGTTCTATGTAGTAAGTTCTTACATTGAACTGTCTGCAACATGAACTGACTATTGTATGTTGTTTTCATGTCAAGATGTGATGATATAAATGATATGAAAGCCATGTTATGAACTATGTGTTATGTCTAAGTCATATTTAAATTGACTTGACATATTTATGTTGATGTGTTATATGCAGTAAGTTCAAGTATTTTCATGTCTGCAACATGAAATACTGTAATATTGTGGTTAGTACTAGTTATACACTAGCTGTTAAGTCCTATAGACACTGGGGGATTAATTAGTATAACATATCCCATATGAAGAAAAAAGAGAATATGTAAGGCCTACAAGCAATGGAGGTTAATGACCTTGAGGTGACGATTAATGTCACTTGGTTAGCATTATAATTGAAAGATGGTAATAAAATCATTTAAGGCGTATCACCCCTCCAACATTATAGTGGAGGTTTTACAGGTCATTCGGGGATATAATAATTGCCACGAGTGAGGAGGACTGTAAGGAAGAAGCTTTAGGGTCGCTCCGTAAGCCCTCCCAGTCAGTGCGCTATAAACTATCGGTACAGCCATTAAGAACTCGAAACCAGAATTTAAATAGAGATAATAGAAAATAATGTGATAAAAGCCATAACAGAGCATAATTGAGTATAACCGACACTAGCACTAACTGTAGTGGACTCGGTTAGGGTGATGTAAATAGTAACTGAATAGAGTCAAAGTTACTATTCATCGATCAGAGGTCAAAGTTATTGTTTGTGGTGAATAGTACTATTCATGAATGAATAGTACTTTTCATAGAAAATTTTATTTTTGATATTTTGAATCTATATGGTTCATGGTATGAGTATTTATATATATGAATGTTACTGTTACTAGTATAAGATACTAGTATGCGATGTGTTGTGAATAAGCTTACGAAATATAAGTAATTTGAAGTATGATGTGATGTCAAGTATGCTTACCATGCTATGCATAAATGTTTCCAAGTGATGAATGGTGTATATCATGTGTTATGTTAATGCTCTGATGTCATAGTTGATGATAGAGCTATATTATATGTTATGATTATTCTGATGCCATAGTTGGTGACAGAAATGCTCGTTACTATATGGTAAGAGCTTTTATATGTCATGTATTTATGTTTGAACTTACTGAGCTTTAACTCACGAGTTTGTTCAATGTTGCAGGTAAGAAACCTGTATCTCAGTAGTAGATTACCTGGATGACGGCGGGATTTACGTGTGCCAATAGGGATAGGGAATCCACTGTGGATATGGTCCTGCTACCAGTCTTCCACTGAGGGATTTAAAAGAGAGATTTGAAGAAAAGAGAATTGATGTATTTTATGTGTAATTTCAAAAAAGAAATATTTCTGTAAACTATATTTTGCTTTATAGAAATATCTTGTGAAAGAAAAAAAAAATCTATTCCCTATTTTCATGTTTAAATGGGAAGTTAAAATAAGCGTATTAAAGAAAGTATGATAAAACTAAGATATCAGCCGTCACAGGTGGTATTAGAACAAGTTAAAAATAAGTTTAAGTATGTTGCCGACGACCCATGAGGCAACGGTCCGTCGCAATCGGCTATGGTAGCCGACGGCGATGGTACCGATTGGCCTATAAGAAGGGCGGGATGTCACAACCTACATCCCTCATTTCAATACTTACTGAGAATAAACTTAATGGTGATAATTATAAAGACTGGAAGAGAAAATCTACTAATAGTTCTCAACTACGAGAGACACAAGTTCATACTGGATGAACCATGCCCACCTGGGCCCAAACTTGACACACCACTTGAAGAGATCCTGGTTGCCTATACTCGTTGGAGAGAATCTAATGAGATAGCTCGGTGCTACATTCTAGCTAGCATGATGAGTGCTTTACAAAAGCAGCATGAGACTTATCAAGTTGCTAGGGAGATCATGGAAAATCTAGAAGATATGTTCGGAGGCCAAGAAAAATTAGCTCGACAGTCTGCTATTACCAGTATTATGAACTCTAAGTAAAAGACAGGTATTCTGGTGAAGGACCATATGATCACTCTTATAGGATTCTTCACTGAGGCTACTGAAAATGGTGCTGAATTAGACTACAACACCCAGATCAAGATGGTGTTTTAAACACTGTCAAAAGATTTTGTGGGGTTTAAAGTCACATATAATCTGGCGACAAGAGAGTTAGGACTCACCGAGCTCATGAAGCAACTTTAAGCTTATGAGCGGATGATCAAGGATGGGGATGCAATCCAACCAAAAGGAGAGGTCAATTTGGTGGAATCTTCCAAATCCTCACAGAAGAAGAAGAGGCCAAATAAGAAGCGGGTGGCTTCCAGTTCTTCTAATCCTCCTGTCTCGAATAGGAAGAACAAGAACAAGAAGCCCAAGGACCCTAAAAAGTCCAAGTGCTTCTACTTGGGAAGGTAGGTCACTTCAAGAAGGCTTGCCGGGAGCTGTTAGCCACCAAGGGCAAGGAAGGTAAGGAACTTCTATATCTAGAAGCGTGTTTGGTGGAAGAATCTAAAGATACTTGGGTCATTGATTCGGGTGCCACTAATCATGTGTGTGTTTCTATATAGGGGTTCATGGAAACGAGAAGTCTACATAATAGGAGCCTCTCGTTGCGAATCGGAGACAGTGACTTGGTAGTGGCTGAGGTAGTGGGAGACGTACATCTTTATTTTGATAAATTTAGGTTTATATTATTGAAAGACTGTTTTTATGTTCCTAATTTTAGGAGAAACCTTATATCAATAGCTTGTTTAATAAAAGATTCTTATTCAGTTTCTTTTAATAGAAGAGTTGATATTCGTAAAAATAAGTCTTTTATCTGTTCTGGATAGATGGATGGAAACCTGTATTTAATCAAACCAAAGATGTACTCACTGCTTGACACTAAATTAACTGATAACTCTAAAAGGTTGAAAGTTTCTCACTCTAAAAGGCATATCTTTGGCATTTAAGACTTGGTCATATTAATCAAAATAGGATTCAAAGGTTGGTGAAGGACGGTCCTCTAGAATCTCTGGAGGAGGTATATCTTCCTCAATATAAGTCTTGTCTTAAGGGTAAAATGACTAAGAGATCTTTTAGAGCTAAGGGTACTAGGGCTCAGGAACTCTTAGAAATTGGGCACACCAACGTATGTGGCCCCATGAACTTCGCAGCACGAGGAGGGTACAAGTATTATGTTTCCTTTATAGATGATTACTCGAGGTATGGATATATGTACCTGATGCACCGCAAGAGTGAAACCTTTGACAAGTTTAAAGAGTATCGTGTGGAAGTGGAAAAGCAATTGGGTAAATCCATAAAGACGCTTCGATCCGATCGAGGTGGCGAATACCTCTCCGATGAATTTTTAGGATATCTTGTAGAGAATTGGATATTATCCCAATTGACTGCACTTGGTACTCCACAACAGAATGGTGTAGCCGAAAGGAGAAACAGGACCTTAATGGATATGGTACGCTCCATGATGAGTTATTCTACGCTGCCGTTATCATTCTAGGGATATGCACTACAAATAGCATGCTATATTCTGAACCGGGTTCTAAGTAAGTCAGTTCCCAGGACTCTGTATGAATTGTGGTTTGGCAAGAAGCCCTCTCTTGGACATATGAGAACATGGGGCTGCGAAGAAATTGGAACCAAGATTGAAATTATGCATGTTTGTAGGGTATCCTAAGGGAACTAAGGGAGGTCTGTTCTATAATCCGAAAGAACAAAAAGTCATTGTATCAACACATGCAACATTCTTGGAGGAAAGTCACATGAATAACTTTAAGCCTCGAAGCAAAGTGGTGCTAGAGGATTTATCGAGTGAAAGGACTGCTCCACAGGTTCGGTCTTGGATACAAGTTCGAGTTTCAGTAAAAGACCTACCGACGATCAACAAATTAAAGTGCTTCGTTGTAGTGGGAGGGTTTCAAGCAAGCCTGATTTCTTCATGTATGATGCTAAGCTATACCAGGTCAAGGCTCATGAGCATGAAGATGATCCGGTCACTTATAATGAAGCTATAAATGATGTTGATTCTAAATCTTAGAAACAGGCCATGAATAATGAGATGGATTCTATGAAATCCAACTCTGCTTAGGAACTTGTGGATCTACTGGATGGGATAAAACCCTTTGGATGTAAGTGGGTCTACAAAAGAAAGAAGGATGCGGAAGGAAGAGTGGAAACTTTCAAGGCTAGACTTGTTGCAAAGGGGTATACGCAAAAGGCTGGAATCGATTACGATGAAACCTTTTCACCTATTGCTATGCTAAAGTCTATCCATATTCTTCTGTCTGTTGCTATGGCTCTCGATTACGAGATCTGGCAAATAGATGTCAAGACAGCATTCTCGAATGGCCATCTTGACGAAAGTATCTACATGATACAGCCTGAAGGGTTCATGGTAAAAGGCCAAGAAAGAAAAGTCTACAAGTTGCTTAGATCCATACATGGATTAAAGCAAGCATCCCGCCCATGGAACCAAAGGTTTGATCAAGCGATGAAAACATTTGGTTTTGAGCAGAACATTGATGAACCCTGTGTTTATAAACGTATTAAGGATGTTAAAGTGGTCTTTCTAGTACTCTATGTTGATGATATACTGCTCATTGGGAATGATGTAGGGAATTTATCATCGGTCAAGCTTTGGCTGAACCAATAGTTTGACATGAAGGACTTGGGAGAAGCTAATTATGTTCTAGGCATTCGTTTCTTTAGAGATGAAAGAACAAAATGATAGCATTATCCTAGGCTTCATACATAGATAAAATAATTGACAAACATGCAATGCAAGAGGTAAAGAAAAGTTCATAACCTTCCATTACTGACCTAACTCTTTCATTGGATGACTATCTTAAGACATCGAAAGAAAGAGAGTGTATAAGTAAGGTCCCTTATGCATCCGCTATGGATAGCCTTATGTACGTTATGCTTTGCACTCGCCCGGATATATGTTTTGTAATAGGTATGGTGAGTCTGTTAGGAAATGCCCTAAGCATTAGAGACATTTTGATGTATTTATTTTAAACTAGATAATAAAATTATATATAAAGGTTATTCATTACATTGCTGTATGTCCTCATTCTATTTACATGTTAAAGTAAATGTAAGCAAATATGGCTCCCTGACTGCTTGTGCTAAAACTGTTAGAACGTTGCATGCAATGGACTTTTTGTATGCGTGAAGACAATGTTCTAAAGTAAACGGTCTAAACTAAGGTCTATAGTCTATGGGGTTAGACCGAGCATCTAACTTATGTTAAGACTATTATGTTATCTAAAGCTATGGTGGGGACGGTTTGTCTTGACTGTCTGGAGCATAGACTCCCAAGTAGAGATATAGGTATGTTGCTTGGTGATGACATATTAGATCTGGACTAAAGCGTGATTGATCTATGTAGTCTGCTATGAGTGTAGGAAAATAAATGAGTAAAAACGTATCAGAGTGGCGCAGCGGAACAATAAAAATTTTAGATCGTTAAATATCTCATAATGCCATATACAATAAATCAACAATAATTAAAACTCATACCTCAAGGACGCCAATGAACAGGAGGAGAGTGACCGGAGGCTTCAACCAACTAGCCTTCTCTACTATTCTCCAATTCACGAATGGCTGAGTGTGTGGGCACTCTGAACCTCGATCGGTATGCTAGCACTGCTAGTCTTCTTCCGACCACCCAGATCTCTAAAGAACTTTATTGTCACGATGAGCTGTGCAACAATAAGCCTGCTCACCTGAGAGTCTGTGGTCTGAGAGAACTGGAGTGGCAGGACCTCTATTTATAGACCTGCATGAGGTGAATCTCTGAATTTGAATTGGATTAGGAAAAGATATTTTCCCTTATCCAAACCCATAAAATCCGAATTTTTCCAAGGGAGAATCTCCACTAAAAATTCGGTTTTCTTAGGATAGATCCAATCCAAATCTCAACAAGATTTTAACTAGAATTTTATCTCCCTTTTTCAACCAAAAAATCCGAAATCTTTATGAGAAAATCTTCTCCAAATTTTCGACCACTTTTAGGATAAGGAAGAATCAAAATTCCACTAGGATTTTTCAAGCTAAATCTCATCTCAACCTTATCCAAAAATAACCGAATTTCCTAGGATTAAGGCTCCAAAATTTCGGCCACTTTTAAGGAGGAGAGAGAATCCAAATTCAACTAGGATTGAAGCTTGAATTTACCCTTGAATCTCATCCACAAAATCTGAAATTTTCATGAGGATTATCCTCAAAAATTTCGTCCCTTATTTGTTGGGATTTGGATTCAAAATTCAAGTAGGATTCTAACAAGATTATCCTCTCCAAATCCAACTCAAATTTGAATTTCAAACCTTGTGGATTTTCCACAACAAATTCGAATCCTACTTGGACTGTGATTCAAAATTTGAATTTCAAATTTCAAATTCAAATTTCAAATTTAAATTTCAAATTTACAATTTCAAATTTCAAATTTAAATTTCAAATTCAAATTTCAAATTCGAATTTCAAATTCAAATTTCAAATTCAAATTTCAAATTCAAAATTCAAATTTCAAATTTCAAAATTCAAATTTCAAATTCCACAAAACGGTTGTGTTTCATATTCTTGTTCTCATGGATAATTTTCTACAACTCCAATCCAATCTCAAATAAAATCATGGCAACTTTATTTGGAGTTTGAATAATTGTGTACTCTATTATCCAAAACAAAATCTGAATCCAACCAGAGAGAATCTTGTCTACCATCCTAATCCTGTGTCATCACCATCCATGCATAATAAACTAGCCAATAGCATACACAAATCAATTTGCCAAACGTTAAGGAATTATGTGGAGCTAGTAGAGGGACTGATTGGACATATATAATCGGGCTCCCATGATTCCATATGATCATCATTCTGTACCGAACAACTCAATCATATGATCACTAATTTCAGAGTCACACCACTATAAACCTGAAACTGAACTCCCAATTATATACCGTATTACGTAAGCCTGTGACGAGCTACCATCCAATGACCTTGTCATATATGCAAAACCCTCATATGATATCCATGATCAGCCTTAGGTCAAAGTCCGTTTAATCCTACTGATCAGGCTATCTTAAAGTTCCATTATACTACCGAATCAAGAAAATGATTATTCACCATATGTGAATAAGAAGTCATCCGCCCAGCAGACGACCCAAGGCCTTGTCCATTTTCACATTCAGTATAATGCCTTTAAGAGGATACCTTTAACTCCTCAGAGCTATGATTCCGATATCTGCAAACAAACCCTTCATCGTATACAAGTCATGCACCCAACGAACCGGTCTATAAACTTACTACCTCTGAGACGCTTTAGCCATTGGAACATCAAAGTACACAAGTCATATACATGAAGTAGTTCATTTACTCAGGATTAAGGTTATTGCACAATGAACGTCAAAAGCAGATTGATCCACTCATAGCGGACTACGTAGATCAATCACGCTTTAGTCCCGGTCTAATATGTCACCACCAAGCAACATATCCATGTCTCTACTTGGGAGTCCAGCTCCAGACAGTCAAGACAGACCGTCCCCTCCAAGGCTTTAGACAACATAATAGTCTTAACATGAGTTAGATGCTCGGTCTAACCCCATAGACTACAGACCATAGTTTAGACTGCTAACTTTAGAACATTGTCTTCTCGCATACAAAAGTCCATTGCATGCAACGTTCTAACAGTTTTAACACAAGCAGTCAGTGAGCCATATTTGCTTACATTTACTTTAACATGTAAATAAAACGAGGACAGATAGCAATGTAATGAATAACCTCTAAGTATAATTTTATTATCCAGTTCAAAATGAATACATCAAAATGTCTCTAATACTTAGGGCATTTCCTAACAATCTCCCACTTGCCCTAAGCCAGCAGATGTGCCATGTTACGCATCCCCATCGCCTCTACATGCCTCTCAAAGCTTCTAGCTACCAAAGTCTTAGTAAAGGGATCAGCGATGTTGTCCTCGGACGCGATCTTACATACATCCACTTGTCCTGTCTCCACATGCCCTCTAATAATGTGATACCTCCGATCGATGTGCTTGGTCCTCTTGTGGTGCCGAGATTCCCTTGTGTTGGCAATAGCCCCTGTATTATCACAGTAAAGTGTGATAGGCTTGTCAACACCCGGAATGACCTCAAGGTCTCTAAAGAACTTGCGGAGCCAAACCGCTTCTTTAGATGCCTCAGCCGCAGCCACATACTCAGCCTCCATAGTAGAGTCAGCTGTGCAGCCCTGCTTCACGCTCCTCCACACAATGGCGCCTCCTCCGAGTAAAAACACTGATCCAGATGTCGATTTCCTCGAATCCTTACAAGTCTGGAAGTCTGAGTCCGTGTATCCTACGGGTGTTAGGTCCCCTCCAGAATACACTAGCATATAATCCCTCGTTCTCTTAAGATACTTGAATATATGCTTTACTGCTTGCCAGTGCTTGGTTCCAGGATTCGCTTGATATCGACTCATCATACCTACTGGAAAACATATGTCCGGGCGAGTGCAAAGCATAGCGTACATAAGGCTACCCACAGCGGATGCATAAGGGACCTTACTCATACGCTCTCTTTCTTCCGATGTCTTGGGACAGTCATCCAATGAAAGAGTTAAACCGGCAATAGAAGGTTGTGAGCCTTTCTTTGCCTCTAGCATTGCATATTTGTCAATTATTTTATCTATGTATGAAGCTTGGGATAATGCTATCATTTTGTTCTTTCGATCTCTGAGGAGACGAATGCCTAGAACATAATTAGCTTCTCCCAAGTCCTTCATGTCAAACTGTTGGTGTAACCAAAGCTTGACTGATGATAAATTCCCTACATCATTCCCAATGAGCAGTATATCATCGACATAGAGTATCAGAAAGACCACTTTTCCATCCTTAATACGTTTATAAACACAAGGTTCATCAACGTTCTGCTCAAAACCAAATGTCTTAATCGCTTGATCAAACCTTTGGTTCCATTAGCGGGATGCCTGCTTTAATCCATAAATGGATCTAAGCAACTTGCAGACTTTCTTATCTTGGCCTTTTGCTACGAACCCTTCGGGCTGTATCATATAGATACACTCTTCAAGATGGCCATTCAAGAATGCTGTCTTGACATCCATTTGCCAGATCTCGTAATCGAGAGCCGCAGCAATGGACAGAAGAATACGGATAGACTTCAGTATAGTAACAGGCGAAAAGGTTTCCTCGTAATCGATTCCAGCCTTTTGCGTGTATCCCTTTGCAACCAGTCTAGCTTTGAAAGTTTCCACTCTCCCTTCCGCATCCTTCTTTCTTTTGTAGACCCATTTGCATCCAATGGGTTTTATCCCATCCGGCAAATCTACAAGTTCCCAAACAGAGTTGGATTTCATAGAATCCATCTCATTGTTCATAGCCTATTTCCAAGATCTAGAATCAACATCCTTTATAGCTTCATCATATGTAACCGGATCTTCCTTATGCTCATGAGCCTCGGTCTGGTATACCTCAGCATCATACATAAAGAAATTAGGTTTCTTAGAAACCCTCCTACTACGACGAGGCACCCTAAATTGTTGATCGTCTGCAGGTCTTTCACTGGAACTCGGACTTGCGTCCAAGACCGAAATCTGTGGAGCAGTTCTTTCACCCGATAACTCCTCTAGCACCACTTTGCTTCGAGGCTTAAAGTCATTCATGTGACTTTCCTCCAAGAATGTCGCATGGGTTGAGATAATGACCTTTTGTTCCTTCGGGTTATAGAACAGACCTCCTTTAGTTCCCTTTGGATACCCTACAAACATGCACAATTCTGATCTTGGTTCCAACTTCTTCGCATCCCCATCCAGTACATGTGCCGGGCAGCCCCATATTCTCATATGTCCAAGGGAGGGCTTCCTGCCATGCCACAATTCATACGGAGTTCTAGGAATTGATTTGCTCGGAACCTGGTTCAGAATATAGCACGCCGTTTGTAAAGCATGTCCCCAAAATGATAATGGCAGCGTTGAGTAACTCATCATGGACCGTACCATATCCATTAAGGTCCTGTTTCTCCTTTCGGCTACACCATTCTGTTATGGAGTACCAGGTGCAGTCAATTGGGATAATATCCCATTCTCTACAAGATGTCCTAGAAATTCATCGGAGAGGTATTCGCCACCTCGATTAGATCGAAGTGTCTTTATGGATTTATCCAATTGCTTTTCCACATCCGCACGATACTCTTTGAACTTATCAAAAGTTTCGCTCTTGCGGTGCATCAGATACACATATCCATACTTCGAGTAATCATCTATGAAAAAGACATAATACTCGAACCCTCCTCATGCTGTGACGTTCATGGGGCCACATACGTCAGTGTGCACAATTTCTAAGAGCTCCTGTGCCCTTGTACCCTTAGCTCCAAAAGACCTCTTAGTCATCTTCCTCTCTAGACAAGACTCACATTGGGGAAGTCGTACCTCCTCCAGAGATTCCAGAGGACCGTCTTTCACCAATCTTTGAATCCTATCTTGATTAATATGACCAAGTCTTAAATGCCAAAGATACGCCTTGTTAGAGTGAGAAACTTTCAACCTTTTAGAGTTATCAATTAATTCAGTGTCAAGCAGTGAGTACATCTTTGGTCTGATCAAATATAGGTTTCCATCCATCCATCCAGAACAGATAAAAGACTTATTTCTACGAATATCAACTCTTTTACTAAAAGAAACTGAATAAGAATCCTTTATTAAACAAGCTACCGATATAAGGTTCCTCCTAAAATTAGGAACATAAAAACAGTCTTTCAATAAAATAAACCTAAATTGATCAAAATAAAGATGAACGTCTCCCACTGCCTCAGCCACCACAACGCTACCATCTCCAGTCCGCAACGAGAGGCTCCTATCATGTAGACTTCTCGTTTCCACGAACCCCTGCATAGAAACACAAACATGATTAGTGGCGCCCGAATCAATGACCCATGTGTCTTTCGATTCTTCCACCAAACACGCTTCTAAGTAATGAAGTTCCTTACCTTCCTTGCCCTTGGAGGCTAGGAATTCCCGGCAAGCCTTCTTGAAGTGACCTACCTTCCCACAGTGGAAGCATTTGGACTTTTTAGGGTCCTTTGGCTTCTTGTTCTTCTTCTTCTTCTTCCCGTCAGAGACAGGAGGATTAGAAGAACTGGAAGCCAGTTGCTTCTTATTTGGCCTCTTCCTCTTCCTTGAGGGATTGGAAGATTCCGCCAAATTGGCCTCTCCTTTAGGTCGGACCACATCCTCATCCCTGATCATCCGCTCATAAGCCTGTAGTTGCTTCATGAGCTCGGTAAGTCCTAACTCCTTTGTCGCCAGATTGTATGCGGCCTTAAACCCCACAAAATCTTTAGACAGAGTCTTGAACACCATCTCGATCTGGGTGTTATAGTCCAACTCAGCACCATTCTCGGCAGCCTCAGCGAAGAATCCCATTAGAGTGATCATATGGTCCTTCACCGGAGTACCCGCCTTTTACTTGGAGTTCATAATGCTGGTGATAGCGGACTGTCGAGCCAATTTTTCTTGGCCTCCGAACATGTCCTCCAGATTATCCATGATCTCCCCAGCAACTTGATAAGTCTCATGCTGCTTTTGTAAAGCACTCGTCATGCTAGCAAGAATGTAGCATCGAGCTATTTCATTGGATTCTCTCCAACGATTATAGGCAACCGGGACCTCCTCAAGTGGTGTGTCAGGTTTGGGCCCAGGTGGGCATGGTTCGTCCAGTACGAACTTGTGTCTCTCGCAGCTGAGAACTATTAATAGATTTCTTTTCCAATCTTTATAATTGTCGCCATTCAACTTATTTTCAATAAGTATTGAAATGAGGGGTGTCGGTGACATTTTGAACTGAAATAAAATTATACTAGACATCATTACAAAGCCCAAGCAAATATACAGATAATTTAGCAAATAAAAACATACAAGTATGTTCCTACATGAAACTTGAAAAAACATGTAGCATTGCAACGGTAATACTCAGCACCTATTGCCCCAAGCCACCGAGGGGTGGTCATGAGAACAAATAGCCGGAACATGGACCCCGTCCAATTAATATATGTTAACTTAAATCCTCCAAGGTTAAGACATATATTAATAACTGCTTATTTGGCCACCAGTTTAGTTAACAGAGCTTCTAGGGAAGGTTAATAACTAAACGAGTCTTGAGTGTATAACCATTGTTTACGTAGCCCGATCCACGTCCTACCAAGCCACCGAGGGGTGGTCATGAATAGGATCGCACCCGAACACGTTTTCCACATAGGAGATCCAATCTAGTATACCGGCGGCGGTAAACACCTACCGAGGGGTGTGGTCAGGTCAGAACTGACGCGAGGCGTTACCATGCTTTCACATATGGATCAACAATGGAGGCCATGGGTTTTGTTTGAAACCCTCTCTCACTCAATATTTTGAAAAACATGCAAGTTTTGACAAATTATGTATGATCAATATAGTATGAGCGGCACTCACCTATCCTATATGACATGTTATCAAATATGCATACAAAAACATCCATCAATACATATTTATACATCCATGACATATCACAGAAAAAATAATTGACAGAATAACCAAGCTATGGTTCCATCCTAGAACAAAGAAAATAAAGATTACAAAATTCCATCCAAAGCATTCTTTGGGTCTTGAATTCTGTTCTGTCTTCTTGTATCCTTCTTTATGTAGCCTCTCCATTTATTTCTCATCCCAAGAATTATTTAAAATTTAAATCTCCCAAAAATTTAAATTTCAAATTCAAATTCCAAATTCGAATTTCAAATTTAAATTTCAAATTTCAAATTTAAATTTTTAAACAATTTTAAAACACCATGTGTAATAATATGTAATTTCAAAAATTTCAAATTTTTAATTACATATTTTTAAACATGATTTAAAATTAAATCTCAAATTTAAAAATCAAAATTTTCTGATTTTTGGACCGTCGGACCGCCGCCCCCGTAGGAGGCAGCCGCCGTGGGCAGCCACCAACCCCGGAGGGGCTGGCAGCCCACGGCCGCCCCTTGTGCAGCCCTGCCGGGCTGCAGGCCAAGCCTGCAGTGCCAGGCTGCAGGCAGTGCCTACAGCCAGAGGCTGCACGCCCAGGCTGCGGCCAGCCTTGGGCAGGCCACGGCCACCCCTGGCTGCAGGCAGAGCCTGCGGCCGTGGGTGGTGTGGGCCAGCACAGGGGCTGCCGCAGCCCCATCCTGCCCGAGGGCAGGGGCTGCAGCCCCACCAAGGTTTGTCGGCCTATCCCGAGGGGTCGTGTCTCGATTTTCGTGCCATATTCCAATTTACTTATTAGGATCTCCAAAAATTAATTTGAATCCCAATTAAATTGAAATTTTCCACACAATCAAAATTTCAATCTTTAAATTAAATTTAACTTTTTGGGAAAATAAATTACGGTCTTCAATCTTCAATCTCCTCCAAGAATAATTACATAAAAAATCCTAAACCGTTTCCGGTGTTCAAAAATTCTAACCATAAAAATTCTAAGAGACAAGAATTGATATCCATGGGAAAATTACAGTGTTAATAAACTGCTCCCATGGTTACATAAAAATTCCTAGATACAATTTTTCTAAATTCTAAGGAACCATAACCGGTATAAACAAGCATGCTTATAATAATTCAAAAAATTAAAATAACCACATACTTTATACATAATACATGATAACAACATAAAGGAACCCTAGAATGCCACTCTCTAAATATCAAATCCATACATAAATAAAAAGACTAAGTAATTGTCTAATTTATGTACATGGCATAGTCATGAGATGTCTCTGATACCAATTGTAGGAAAATAAATCGGTAAAAACATATCAGAGTGGCGCAGCGGAACAATAAAAATTTTAGATCGTTAAATATCTCATGATGCCATATACAATAAATCAACAATAATTAAAACTCATACCTCAAGGACGCCAATGAACAGGAGGAGAGTGACCGGAGGCTTCAACCAACTAGCCTTCTCTACTATTCTCCAATTCACGAATGGCTGAGTGTGTGGGCACTCTGAACCTCGATCGGTATGCTAGCACTGCTAGTCTTCTTCCGACCACCCAGATCTCTAAAGAACTTTATTGTCACGATGAGCTGTGCAACAATAAGCCTGCTCACCTGAGAGTCTGTGGTCTGAGAGAACTGGAGTGGCAGGACCTCTATTTATAGACCTGCATGAGGTGAATCTCTGAATTTGAATTGGATTAGAAAAAGATATTTTCCCTTATCCAAACCCATAAAATCCGAATTTTTCCAAGGGAGAATCTCCACTAAAAATTCGGTTTTCTTAGGATAGATCCAATCCAAATCTCAACAAGATTTTAACTAGAATTTTATCTCCCTTTTTCAACCAAAAAATCCGAAATCTTTAGGAGAAAATCTTCTCCAAATTTTCGGCCACTTTTAGGATGAGGAAGAATCAAAATTCCACTAGGATTTTTCAAGCTAAATCTCATCTCAACCTTATCCAAAAATAACCGAATTTCCTAGGATTAAGGCTCCAAAATTTCGGCCACTTTTAGGGAGGAGAGAGAATCCAAATTCAACTAGGATTGAAGCTTGAATTTACCCTTGAATCTCATCCACAAAATCTGAAATTTTCATGAGGATTATCCTCAAAAATTTCGTCCCTTATTTGTTGGGATTTGGATTCAAAATTCAAGTAGGATTCTAACAAGATTATCCTCTCCAAATCCAACTCAAATTTGAATTTCAAACCTTGTGGATTTTCCACAACAAATTCGAATCCTACTTGGACTGTGATTCAAAATTTGAATTTCAAATTTCAAATTCAAATTTCAATTTCAAATTTCAAATTTCAAATTTCAAATTTCAAATTTAAATTTCAAATTCGAATTTCAAATTCGAATTTCAAATTCAAATTTCAAATTCAAATTTCAAATTCAAAATTCAAATTTCAAATTTCAAAATTCAAATTTCAAATTCCACAAAACGGTTGTGTTTCATATTCTTGTTCTCATGGATAATTTTCTACAACTCCAATCCAATCTCAAATAAAATCATGGCAACTTTATTTGGAGTTCGAATAATTGTGTACTCTATTATCCAAAACAAAATCTGAATCCAACCGGAGAGAATCTTGTCTACCATCCTAATCCTGTGTCATCACCATCCATGCATAATAAACTAGCCAATAGCATACACAAATCAATTTGCCAAACGTTAAGGAATTATGTGGAGCTAGTAGAGGGACTGATTGGACATATATAATCGGGCTCCCGTGATTCCATATGATCATCATTCTGTACCGAACAACTCAATCATATGATCACTAATTTCAGAGTCACACCACTATAAACCTGAAACTGAACTCCCAATTATATACCGTATTACGTAAGCCTGTGACGAGCTACCATCCAATGACCTTGTCATATATGCAAAACCCTCATATGATATCCATGATCAGCCTTTGGTCAAAGTCCGTTTAATCCTACTGATCAGGCTATCTTAAAGTTCCATTATACTATCGAATCAAGAAAATGATTATTCACCATATGTGAATAAGAAGTCATCCGCCCAGCAGACGACCCAAGGCCTTGTCCATTTTCACATTCAGTATAATGCCTTTAAGAGGATACCTTTAACTCCTCAGAGCTATGATTCTGATATCTGCAAACAAACCCTTCATCGTATACAAGTCATGCACCCAACGAACCGGTCTATAAGCTTACTACCTCTGAGACGCTTTAGCCATTGGAACATCAAAGTACACAAGTCATATACATGAAGTAGTTCATTTACTCAGGATTAAGGTTATTGCACAATGAACGTCAAAAGCATATTGATCCACTCATAGCGGACTACGTAGATCAATCACGCTTTAGTCCCGGTCTAATATGTCACCACCAAGCAACATATCCATGTCTCTACTTGGGAGTCCAGCTCCAGACAGTCAAGACAGACCGTCCCCTCCAAGGCTTTAGACAACATAATAGTCTTAACATGAGTTAGATGCTCGGTCTAATCCCATAGACTACAGACCATAGTTTAGACTGCTAACTTTAGAACATTGTCTTCTCGCATACAAAAGTCCATTGCATGCAACGTTCTAACAGTTTTAACACAAGCAGTCAGTGAGCCATATTTGCTTACATTTACTTTAACATGTAAATAAGACGAGGACAGATAGCAATGTAATGAATAACCTCTAAGTATAATTTTATTATCCAGTTCAAAATGAATACATCAAAATGTCTCTAATACTTAGGGCATTTCCTAACAATGAGTGGATCAATCTGCTTTTGACGTTCATTGTGCAGTAACCTTAATCCTGAGTGAATGAACTACTTCATGTATATGACTTGTGTACTTTGATGTTCCAATGGCTAAAGCGTCTCAGAGGTAGTAAGCTTATAGACCGGTTCGTTGGGTGCATGACTTGTATACGATGAAGGGTTTTTTTACAGATATTGGAATCATAGCTCTAATAAGAAGTTAAGGGTATCCTCTTAAAGGCATTATACTGGATATAAAAATTGACCAGGCCTTGGGTCGTCTGCCGGGCAGATGACTTCTTATTCACATATGGTGAATAATCATTTTCTTATTCGGTAGTATAATGGAACTTTAAGATAGCCTGATCAGTATGATTGAACGGACTTTGACCTAAGGCTGATCATGGATATCATATGAGGGTTCTGCATACATGACAAGGTCATTGGACAATAGCTTGTCACAGGCTTATGTAATACGGTATATAATTGGGAGTTCAATTTCAGGTTTATAGTGGTGTTACTCTGAAATTAGTGATCATATAATTGAGTTGTTTGGTAAAGAATGATGATCATATGGATTTGCGGGAGCCTAATTATATATGTCCAATTAGTCCCTCTACTAGCTCCACATAATTTCTTAACGATTGGCAAATTGATTTAAGTATGCTATTGGCTAGTTGATTATGCATGGATGGTGTTGACATAGGATTAGGATGGTGGACAAAATTCTCTCCGGTTGAATTCAGATTTTGTTTTGGATAAGAGAGTACACAATTATTCGAACTCCAAATAAAGTTGCCATGATTTTATTTTAGATTGGATTGGAGTCATAGAAAATTATCGATGAGAACAAGAATTTGAAATACAACTGTTTGTGGATTTTGAAATTTGAATTTTGAAATTTGAAATTTAAATTTGAAATTTGAATTTGAAATTTGAATTCGAATTTGAAATTTGAAATTTGAATTTGAATTTTGAATTTTGAAATTTGAAATTCAAATTTTGAATCACAGTCCAAGTGGAATTCAAATTCTTTGCGGATAATTCCACAAGGCTAGAATTCTAATTTGAGTTGGATTATGAAGAGGAAAATCTTGTTTGAATCCTACTTGAATTTTGAATCCCAATTCCATCAAAAGTGGCTGAATTTGTGTTGAGGAAAATCCTCCAGGAGATTTTTAGTTTTTGTGGATAAGGATGCAGGGAAAAATTCAAGTTTCAATCCCAGTTGAATTTGGATTCTCTCCTCCCTAAAGTAGATGAAATTTATTGGATAAATCCAAAGGGAATTTCAGATTTTTTAGTGGCTAAAGGTGAGATAGAATTCAACCTAGAAAATCCTATTTGGATTTTGATACTCCTCACTTTTAATGGCTGAATCTAGTCATGATTTTGGCACTAGGGAAATTCAGTTATTATGGATAAACGAGGAGATAAAATTCAAGTTAAAATCTTATTTAAATTTGGATTGGATAATCTCCAAGATTGACCGAATTTTTGGTTGGGATTTGCCCCTAGAAAATTCAAATTTTGTGAATGGATATGGGAGAAAATCTTCTCCTAATCCAATTCGAATTCAGAGGATCACCTCATGCAAGTCTATAAATAGAGGTCCTGCCACTCCAGTTCTCTCAGACCACAGACTCTCAGGTGAGCAGGCTTATTGTTGCACAACTCCCCGTGACAATAAGTTTCTTAGAGATTTGGGTGGTCGGAAGAAGACTAGCAGTGCTAGCATACCGATCGAGATTTAGATTGCCCACACACTCAGCCATTCAGAAATTGGAGAATAGTAGAGAATGCTAGTTGGTTGAAGCCCTCCGATCATTCTCCTCCTGCAGATTGGCGTCCTTGAGGTATGAGTTTAAATTGTTGTTGGTTTATTGTGTATGGCATCATGAGATATTTAACGATCTTAAAGAATTTTTATTGTTCCACTGCGCCACTCTGATACGTTTTTACCGATTTATTTCCTACAGAGTCGATATCAAGCAAATCCTGGAATCAAGTATAGGCAAGCAATAAAGTATATACTCAAGTATTTTAAGAGAACGAGGGATTATATGCTAGTGTATTCTGGAGGAGACCTGACACTCGTAGGATACACGGACTCAGACTTCCAGACTTGCAAGGATTCAAGGAAATCGACATCAGGATCAGTGTTCTTACGCGAAAGAGGAGCCATTGTGTGCAGAAGTTTTAAACAGGGTTGCACAGCTGACTCTACGATGGAGGCTGAGTATATGGCTGTGGCTGAGGCATCTAAAGAAGCTGTTTAGCTCCGCAAGTTCTTTAGAGACCTTGAGGTCATTTCGGGTGTTGACAAGCCTATCACACTCTACTATGATAACACTGAGGCTATTGCCAACACAAAGGAATCTCGACACTACAAGAGGACCAAGCACATAGATCGGAGGTATCACATCATTAGAGGGCACGTAGAGACTAGACAAGTGGATGTATGTAAAATCGCATCCAAGGACAACATTGTCGATCCCTTTACTAAGGCTTTGGTGGCCAAAATCTTTGAGAGGCATGTTGTGGCGATGGGGATGCGTAACATGGCACATCTACTGGCTTAGGGCAAGTGAGAGATTGTTAGGAAATACCCTAAGCATGAAAGACATTTTGATATATTTCATTTATTTTAAATTAGATAATAAAATTAAAAATAGAGGTTGTTCATTACATTGTTGTTTATCCTCATTCTATTTACATGTTAAAGTAAATGTAAGCAAATATAGCTCACTGACTGCTTGTGTTAAAACTATTAAAACATTGCATGTAATGGACTTTTGTATGCGAGAAGACAATATTCTAAAGTAAGCAGTCTAAACTTAGGTCCGTAGTCTATGGGGTTAGACCGAGCATCTAACTCATGTTAAGACTATTATATTGTCTAAAGCCATGGTGGGGACGATTTGTCTTGACTGGCCAGAGCATAGAACCCGGAGTAGAGACATAGATATATTGCTTGGTGGTGACATATTGGATCGGGACTAAAGTGTGATTAATCTACGTAGTCCGCTATGAGTGGATCAATCTGCTTTTGACGTTTATTATGCAGTATTCTTAATCTTGAGCAAATGAACTACTTCATGTATATGGCTTGTGTACTTTGATGTTCCAATGACTAAAGCGTCTCAGAGGTAGTAAGCTTATAAACCGGTTCGTTGGGTGCATGACTTGTATACAATGAAGGGTTTGTTTATAGATATTGGAATTATAGCTCTAATAAGAAGTTAAAGGTATCCTCTTAAAGGCATTATACTGGATGTGAAAATGGACAAGGCCTTGGGTTGTCTGCTAGGCAGATGTCTTCTTATTCACATATGGTGAATAATCATTTTCTTATTTGGTAGTATAATGGAACTTTAAGATAGCTTGATCAGTAGGTTG
The DNA here is from genome assembly GCA_035233585.1 of Antiaris toxicaria. Lineage (NCBI taxonomy): Eukaryota > Viridiplantae > Streptophyta > Magnoliopsida > Rosales > Moraceae > Antiaris > Antiaris toxicaria. Next base: position 74,792,487 of record CP141156.1, read on the forward strand.
AACAGACTTTGACCTAAGGCTGATCATGGATATCATATGAGAGTTTTGCATACATGACAAGGTCATTGGACATTAGCTTGTCACAGGTTTTTGTAATACGGTATATAATTGGGAGTTCAGTTTCAGGTTTATAGTGGTGTGACTCTGAAATTAGTGATCATATGATTGAGTTGTTCGGTATAGAATGATGATCATATGGAATCATGGGCGCCCTATTATATATGTCTAATTGGTCCCTCTACTAGCTCCATATAATTCCTTAACGAATGGCAAATTGATCTATGTATGCTTATTGGCTAGTTGACTTTGCATGGATGGTGTTGACATAGGATTAAGATGGTGGACAAGATTCTCTCCGGTTGAATTCAGATTTTGCTTTGAATAATAGAGTACACAATTATTCGAACTCCAAATAAAGTTGTCATGATTCTATTTGAGATTGAATTGGAGTTGTAGAAAATTATTCATGAGAACAAAATTTGACAATTTTTTGTAGAGTTTGGAATTTGAATTTGAAATTTGAAATTTGAAATTTGAAATTTAAATTTTGGATTTGAAATTTGAATTTGAAATTTAAATTTGAATTTTGAATTTGACATTTGAATTTGAAATTTAAATTTGAAATTTGAATTCAAAATTTAAATTTGAATTTTGAATTTGAAGTTTGAATTTTGAAATTTAAACTTTGAAATTTGAATTCAAATTTTGAATCACAATCCAAATAAAATTTGAATTAGTTATGGATAAATCCACATAGTGAATTTTGAATTTGATATGGATAATGGAGAGGAAAATCTTGTTTGAATCCTACTTGAATTTTAAATCCCAAATCTATCAGGGAAAAACCGAATTTGTTAAGGAAGATTCTCCTAAGGGAATTTAAGATTTTTAGTGGATAAGGATGTAAGGAAAATTCAAGTTTCAATCCTACTTGAATTTTGATTCTCTCCCTCCCTAAAGTGGCTGAAAATTGCATGGATAATTCCAAGGGAATTTCAGATTTTTTGGTGGATAAGGGTGAGATAAAATTCAAGTTAGAAAATCCTGTTTGGATTTTGATTCTCCTCATACTAGGGTGGCCGAATCTAGTCTTGTTTTTGGGCTAGGGAAAATTTGGTTATTATGGATAAATGAGGAGATAAAATTCAAGTTAAAATCCTGTTTGAATTTGGATTGCAAATCCCAAAAGATGGCCGAATGTACCCTTGATTTTGGCCTTATGAATTTTGGATTTTGTGAGTGGATAAGGGAGAAAATCTTCTCCTAATCCAGTTCAAAATCAAGGGATCACCTCATGCCAGTTTATAAATAGGGGTCCTACCACTCTAGTTCTCTAAGACCACAGACTCTCAGGTGAGTAGGCTTATTGTTGTATAACTCACCATGACAATAAGTTCTTTAGAGATCTGGATGCTCGAAAGAAGACTAGTAGTGCTAGCATACCAGTCGAGGAACCGAGTTCCTACACACTTTGCCATTTGGGAATTGGAGAATAGTAGAAAAGGCTAGTTGGTTGAAGCCCTTCAGTCATTCTCCTCCTACAGTTGGCGTCCTCTGAGATATGAAATTATATTATTGTTAGTTTATTGTATATGACATCACGAGATATTTAATGATCTTGAAAAATTTTTATAATTCCACTACATCACTCTGATGCATTTTTATCGATTTTTTCCTACACTAACAAAAATTGGTTATTAAATCTTTCCAATTGCTGTTGTTGGCTTACCGTTGAATTTGGCTAGGGTTGTTAAAGCCTTTTAGATCTATAATTTGTTTAATACCATCTTTTTAAGGGTGGATAGGAACATAATACATGCGGAGCTATCATTATCCACTAGGATATGACCAACTTGTTAAATGTTATTTGCAGCGAGATCACCAATGCATCTTCTTGGGGTCTGCACAACTTGATAGCTTTAGTCTCATGAAACGAGCTGGTGTGGTCCACTAACCAAGTCCTCAGGTAGTCACTTTGGTGTAGGGATAAGTGTCTTCCATATGCTTTTCTTTACTATTAAGTAGGATTCCCCAATGTATGGTGCTCCTCCGTGGATTACTCCTACTATCTTCTTTGTTAGTGGTGGAAATAAGTTTTTGCTTAGTTCCCATCTATCTTTCCTTTTGCTAGCCAATCCATAGGTCTGTTAGCCTTTCTCACTAAGGAACTTCTTTAGGTGACCATTTTTAAGTAGCTCTGTGACTTATAGGAGAAACACCCAACAATCATTTTTCGAGTGGCCGTAGTCTTGATGGAACTCACAAAACTCATTCATGTTTCTACAATCAGAAGCATTGGTTATTTTTCCAGGCCATTGAACATAATTTTACCTTGCAAGTGCATAACGAGTTGTTTTGGACTGATATCAAGTGCATATTTTGGTGGTGAGAGCATCCTCCTATTCTTTTTCTAGTTATACGACCTCTTTTAAAGTTGTCTTGTGAGTGAGTTTAGGGTCATCTAGATGAGGGGCTAGCTTGTCGTCCTCCAGTCATTTGATCTTTGGTCCTTGCAAATCCCATTTGCATCAATTTAGCTACTCTAGCTTCTTAGTCTCTTCTTCTTTGATCAACCATTGATCACTCACTAGGACTTTGCCAATCATCTTGGGGTTGTGATTACACACTTTGTTCAAGAAAGTTAAGTCAAGTAGTAGGCCTTTCTTAAGTGCAAATAGGGTAATAGTGTCATCATAATCGAGGATCTCAACAATTCCCTTGTTGAACCTCTTAATGTAGTCACGTATTCACTCCCTGGGTTACTAGACAATTGTGCAAAGTTCACCTAGAATCTTTTCCTTGCCAATGTTGACTAAATAATTTTCCATAAATATCTTAGTCATCTCTTTGAAAGTACCCATCGAGTTTGGAGTCAATTGACAAAACCATTTAAGGATAGATTCCCTAATTCTCTAAGGGAAGATATCACACATGATCGCATCTTATGACTCCCTCAAGATGGTGGTACTGAGCATCACTTGTTGGTATTGGCACACATGTTCATGGGGATCCATTGTGCCATTGAATTTAGGGAAAGCAGGGTATGGAACTTTACTTGTAGGACAGTGTTGATAACGACATGAGTAATAGATGACTACTTCACCTCTTTGAGAAGGTCTTCATAAGTGAACAGATGCCCAAGGGTCTACAGCATGTGTCATTTTATAGTCTTCACACTATTGCCCACCGCATTTGTAATGGCTTGCTACAAGTTGAAAGGTTTCGGTGGTAGAATCCCTAATGGTGGTTAGGAAGGCACCTTGTTGAAGGGGATTATAGGCAAAAGGGTCGTGACTATAATGACTATGAATAAGGTACTTACTCCCATGGGCATCATCATTGATTGTAATGATGGCGTCGGGTGGATCGGGTTGAAAGGTGTAAACATCATAGTCGGTAGAATTCCACCCGGGAAGAGCGAGGCCGTGAAAGGTTGTGTGAAAATTATAGAGATGGTAATGGCATCAAATGAGATCGGCATCCTAAATATTGAAGGTACAATGGTCCATCTCTGTAATTCCTCGTTCTCAGCTTATAGGCTTTGTTGGAAAAAACAAAAAATATGTACAGCAGAATTTTAAAAATTTTAAAAGATCGTTAGAACTCATGTTGTCATATACAATAAAATATCAACAATCAGATATACCTTTCGGAGAAAACATCTTGGATGCCGGAGTTGACGTCAAAAATGCCAAACGACAACACCAGGAAGGGATTCAACCAACTACCCTTCTCTACTATTCTCTAATTTCAACACAGTTGAGTATGTGGGCAGCCATTTGCTCGATTGGTACTCAGTGCGGCTTGTCTCCTTTTGACCACCCAGATTTCTAAGAATTTATTGTCATGTGATTCTTGCAACAATAAACCTGATCACTTGAGAATCTATAATCTAAAGAAAATAGGAGTGCCAAAACCCTTATTTATAAAATTACATGAGGTGACTTGAATTTTGAATTGAACCAAGAAAAGATTTTTCTCTTTCCTAAAAACTCCTAAAACTGATTTCTCTCCAGGGTGAATCACCCTTGAAAATTCAACCCCAACTGTGTAAAGGGATTTAAAATTCAAACAAGATTCAAAGCTAGATTTTTCCACTCCTTTATCCACATAAAAACTGATTTCATCCCTAAGAGAAACCCCCACAAAAATTCGGCCACCATGGAGTGAGTGTAGGAAAAATCAATAAAAATTGCATAGCGGAATTACAAAATTTTTTTAAGATCGTTAAAAGGCTCGTGATGTCATATACAATAAATCAACAACAATTTTTATACCTTTAAAGTAAATGCCAGGAATGCCAGAGGATGTAACCGAGGGGCTTCAACCAACTAGCCTTCTCTACTATTCTCCAATTCCTGGATGGTGGAGTGCGTGGGCACCCAGATCCTAGATCGATATACTAGCACAGCTTGTCTCCTTCTGATTATATAGATCTCTTAAGAACTTATTACTATGGTGATTTGTGTAACAATAAGCCTACTTACCTGAGAGTCTGTAGTCTAAAGAGAACTGGAGTGAAAGAATCCCTATTTATAATCTTGCATGAGGTGACCTATTGAATTTTGAATTGGACCAAAAAAAGATTTTTCTCTCCTAATTCCAATCAAAATTCGAATTTCGTATAGGCCAAGATCAAGGTTGAATTCATCCAATTTTTGGAGAATTAGGATTCAAAATTCAAAAAGGATTCAAACTTGAATTTTGTATCCTCTAAGAGACCAAAAACCAATTCTCCTTTAGGCCACAATCATGGCTAGATTCAGCCACACCAAGGGAAGGAGAATTCAAAATTCAAATAGGATTGAAACTTAAATTTTATCTCCTCCTTATCCACAAAAAACTGATTCTTCCAAGGGTAGAAATCTCTACAAAATTCGACTGCTCCTTGTGCAAGGAGAGATTCAAATAAGATTTTTCTCTCCTTTATCCATAAGGATACCGATTCCAACTAGGAGTTCACTCCCACATAGAACTCAGCTACAACTAGGTTTATGATTTAAAATTTGAATTCAAATTTCAAACTCTACAAAAATTTGAATTTTGAATTTTATCCACATGGATAATTTTCCACAACTATAATTCAAATTCAAATAAAATCATGACAACTTTATTTGAAATTCAAATAATTGTGTAATCTCTTATCCAAAAAAAAATTCAAATTCAAACCGAAGAGAATCTTGTCTCCCACATCATTTAATGTGGACGCCACCTTTCCTTGTGTAAGGACAAGATTTTGTTCAATTCAAATTCAAATAGGATTCAAATTTCAAATATTTAGTTTAAGACAAAATATTCAAAATTCAAATTAACCACATATTTCGTGATAACTAGGTATTTTACATTCTCGGAGTAGATTAAAATTGTATGTATATATCAATTTTAATGAATAAAATATGAAAAAGTTACGCTTTAATACTGTTGTGAATACTGTAAAAATGTTCCGGCAGTGTTAAAGTGAGTGAGTTCGAGGATGGAAAATCTTACCGAACAGAATTGGGTGAGACGATTTGAAAATGGAGCCAAAAACCCTAGGGAGTGCACTGAAATGCACTAAAAAGATAAAAATTTATGGTAGAGAATTTCAACCAAATGGAAGCAAAATAAAACAAACTGATCACACCGGAGGCGCTCGGAACCAGCTTACGCAATTTCAGTAAAGTTTCGTTCGATTTGACTTTCGATCAAAATTTGACCACGAATTAATTAGTCAATTAATCCATATATATTATAGGATGACATCATAATTATAATGTCATAAATGTAATTTTTTAAGGCTTGGAAAGTAATTTGGCAAGGTGTAAGGTTAGGATTTGTTGTCTTTTTGATCAATAGCCAAGATCTAGCCAAAAAGACATTGGAAAAAAATTTTTAAAATTTTGTAAAAAGGCCATTCAGCCACCTAGAAAGAAGACAGCAAAAAAATTTTATTTTGGCCCAAAAATATTGCATTTTAGTCCCTAAACAATTAGAGAATTGTTGAAAAAAGTTGCCAAAGGGTCCCTTGCTTTTGCCTATAAATAGGCTTTAAAATTCATTAGAAAAATTAGAGAAATGTAGCAAAACTCTTGCCAATTTCCTACAGCCAAAATCGTGCCCCTTAAGTGCATTCCAAGCCAAAAATTTCCAAAAGTTTCACACCAAAATAGCCTTCAATCATAACCAAGGTTGCAAGGGAACAAGTTCATAAGGTTAGCTTCTAATTTGAAGCATTTTTTTCATGTGTTTTCTTAGTGAAAATCCATGGGTATGGAGGAGTGGAAAACATTGAAAAAGTTGATGTTTTGTTGATGTTATGATTAGTTTGGTGTTTTAGAGATTAAAGCATGAATTAGGTTTAAGAAACAAGCAAAAATTTTGCATGTTTCCATGAAAAAATCCATGGCCTTGTAGGATGTTAATGATATGGAAATTTTAGTGAATTGTTTTAATGAATATGTAAGTTTGATACTATGTTCATTCAAGCACAAATTGGAATAAAGAAACAAGAAATTTTGATGTTTGTTTCCCATAGAACCCATGGCCTATATGTGGTTCAAATGAGAAAATTTAGAGTTGATAAATAATAAGGAATGTGTAATAAAAACCCTAGGAAAGAAAACAAAATTTTTTATGTGAATTTGCATGAAAAATCCGTGGCTAATGCTAGGGTTGGAATGAAAAAATTTTGTTAGGTTTTTAATGTTGAAATGTACATTGAAAACCTAAGATATGTAACAATTGATTATGGTGATGTAAAACATTTGGTGTTGTTATCATGAAAAAAACCAAGGATATGTTTGAGAAAAATTTGATGATGTGTGCTGAGTTCTGAATATTGGTTAATGTAGAAAATTTTTATACAAAGTTTGGTAACTTTATATAAAATAGGCCTCTGGTATAGTGTAAGAATTAAATCGGTAAAAACACATCAGAGCGGTGCCGTGGAACAATAAAAATTTTTCAAGATCGTTAAATATCTCGTGATGCCATATACAATAAACCAACAATAATAAAACTCATAGCTTAAGAAGACGCCAATACTACAGGAGGAGAATGACTAGAGGACTTCAACCAACTAGCCTTCTCTACTATTCTCCAATTCCCGGATGGTAGAGTGTGTGGGCACTCAGTTCCTCGACCGGTATGCTAGCACTGCTAGTCTTCTTCCGACCACCCAGATCTTTAAAGAACTTATTGTCACGGTGAGTTGTGTAACAATAAGCCTGCTCACCTGAGAGTCTATGGTCTTAGAGAACTGGAGTGGCAGGACCACTGTTTATAGTCTTACATGAGGTGATCTCTGAATTTGAATTGGATTAGGAGAAGATTTTCTCCCTTATCCACTCACAAAGATCCGAAATTAACAAAGCCAAAATCAAGGGTAAATTCGGCCATCTTTTTGGATTTTGCAATCTAAATTCAAACAGGATTTTAACTTGAATTTTATCTCCTTATTTATCCATAATAACCAAATTTCCCTAGTGCCAAAATCATGACTAGATTCAACCATTAAAAGTGAGGAGAATCAAAATCCAAATAGGATTTTCTAGCTTGAATTTAATCTCATCCTTATCCAAAAATAACCGAAAAATCTCTTGGATTTATCCAATAATTTTCATCCACTTTAGGTAGGGAGAGAATGAAAATTCAACTAGGATTTTCTTACTTGAATTTCCCTTGAACCTTATCCACAAAAACCGAAAATATCTTGGAGGATTTTCCTCAACAAAAATTCAACCACCTTTGTTAGAATTAGGATTCAAAATTCAAGTGGGATTCAAACAAGATTTTCCTCTCCTTTATCCAAATTAAAACCGAATTTTCTCTTGTGGATAATCCACAAAAAATTCGAATCCTATATGGATTGTGATTCAAAATTTGAATTCCAAATTTCAGATTTCAAAGTTCAAATTTTAAAATTCAAACTTCAAATTCAAATTTCAAATTTATATTTCGAGCTCAAATTTCAATTTCAAATTTCAAATTTATATTTCGAATTCGAATTTCAAATTTAAATTTCAAATTCAAATTTTAAATTCAAAATTTAAATTTCAAATTTCAAATATCAAATTTCAAATTTCAAATTTCAAAATTCAAAATTCAAATTTCAAAATCCACAAAAAGTTATATTTCAAAATTTTGTTCTCATGGATAATTTTCTATAACTCCAATCCAATCTCAAATAAAATCATGGCAATTTTATTTGGAGTTCGAATAATTGTGTACTTTATTATCCAAAACAAAATATGAATTCAACCGGAGAGAATCTTGTCCACCATCATAATCCTATGTCAACACCATCCATGCATAATCAACTAGCCAATATGTAGGAAATAAATCGGTAAAAACATATCAGAGTGGCACAGCGGAATAATAAAATTTTTCAAGATCGTTAAATATTTTATGATGTCATATACAATAAACCAACAACAATTTAAACTCATACCTAAAGGACGTCAATTTGCAGGAGGAGAATGATCGGAGGGCTTCAACCAACTAGCCTTCTCTACTATTCTCCAATTCCCGAATGGCTGAGTGTGTGGGCACTCTGAACCTCGATCGGTATGCTAGCACTGGTAGTCTTCTTCCGACCACCCAGATCTCTAAAGAACTTATTGTCATGGTGAGTTGTGCAACAATAAGCTTGCTCACCTGAGAGTCTGTGGTCTGAGAGAACTGGAGTGACAAGACCTCTATTTATAGACTTACATGAGGTGATCCTCTGAATTCGAATTGGATTAGGAGAAGATTCTCTCCTTTATCCACTATAAAAATACAAAAATCTAAGGCCAATATCCACTAAAAGATTTCGGCCACTTTTAAGGATTTTGTTTCAAAATTCAAACAGGATTTTAACTTGAATTTTATCTCCCCATTTATCCACAAAATCCGAATTTCCTTAAGGCCATAAACCTATCCAGATTCATCCATTTAGTGTAAGGAGAATCAAAATCCAAATAGGATTTTCTAGCTTGAATTTTATCTCATCCTTATCCGTAAATAACCGAAAATCTCTTTGAGATTCACCCTCAAGATTTCAGCCACTTTTAGGGAGGAGAGAATCCAAATTCAACTGGGATTGAAACTTGAATTTTTCCTTGAATCTTATCCACAAAAAATCTGAAAATTCTAGGAGGATGTTCCTCAAAATTTTCGACCAAGTTAGTTAGGATTGGAATTCAAAATTCAAGTAGCATTCAAACAAGATTTTCCTTTCTATAATCCAACTCAAATTCAAATTCTAGCCTTGTGGAATTATCCACAAAGAATTTGAATTCCACTTGGACTGTGATTCAAAATTTGAATTTCAAATTCAAATTTCAAAATTCAAATTTCAAAATCCACAAACAGTTGTATTTCAAATTTTTGTTCGCATGGATAATTTTTTCAAATTTCAAAATTCAAATTTCAAAACCCACAAATAGTTGTATTTTAAATTTTTGTTCTCATGGATAATTTTCTACAACTTCAATCCAATCTCAAATAAAATCATTGCAACTTTATTTGGAGTTCGAATAATTGTGTACTCTATTATCCAAAATAAAATATGAATTCAACCAGAGAGAATCTTGTCTACCATCTTAATCCTATGTCAACACCATCCATGCATAATCAATCAGCCAATAAGCATACACAAATAAATTTGCCAATCATTAAGGAATTATGTGAAGCTATGTGACGCCTTAAATTCTATTTAAGGGTCAATATATAATTTAAATAAAATTAGTGTGCCAAAAATTAATTAAAAATCTTTTGGAAACCCTACGTTGGTTTCCTAGTCAAATTCCGCTCAAAAAGTCAACAATTTGAACTTCAAAAAGAAACCCTAAAATATTCGGCCATTACTTGGGTTTTTAATTAAAATTTAAATTCCACAAATCCAAGGAGGATTTAAATTCAAATTTCATCCCTTAGATATAAAGAAGAAATTTCGGCCATAAAGTATAGGAAATAAAGGAGATTTTTATTTGAATCAAAAGCTAGGTCAAAACTCAATCAAAATTCAAATTATTTTTCCTTAAAAACTAAGGGATAATTTTGGCCACCTAAAGGGAAATAAGAGAGAAAAACCTAGCCTCAAAACAGCACAAAAACTTTCCCTTTTACCCTTAGAAATTTCGGCCAAACAAGGAAGAGAAAGGGAAAGAAAGAAAACCTAGTATAAAAACCCTCTTTTAACTCTCATTCACCCTTCCTTTCACACTCAAAAAATTCGGCCAGCTTTCCCTTCTCTCCTCTCTGAATTTTCTCTCCCAAAAAACACTCAAAACAGCAAACAAAACCTATCAAAAGGCAGCTCAAAGATTCAACAATTTTTGAGACAAAAACAAGGTGAGAAATCAAACTTTTTCCTTCCTTCTCCTTTTGGTTTTAAATCTGAATTTTTATATGGTTTTCTCCACTGTTTTCCCTACTGTTTTGAAGACTCCAACACTCACACAAATTCAACCAAAAAGGAGACCAAGCATCAAAAATAGTGCAGCACAAACAAGGTGTGAATCTCTCTCTCAAACCCTAAAAATTTTGCCTCTTTGTTCCCTTTCAAAAACCCTATTATCACATGTGTAAATTTTATGATTTTTGCCAATTTGATTCTTGGGTTGTGTTAATGACATATAAATAAGGTTTTCCACAAAATTTCGTGATCATTGGATGAAAATTGAATTGGTTTAAGGCTAATCAAAATTCGGACACAGAAAAACTGAAATCTGGAAAATTACCATATGAACAGCAAATTTATGTCAGCCATAACGATTTTTGAGTGATTCTTGGGCCTAAAATTAAATTCAAGATGTTCCCTAAATTCCTGCAAAATTTCAGAACCAAACTCATCCGTTTGCCTGGTCAAAATATTTTTCTAATATAGGCGGACAGAACTGCCAGTTTTTGAACTGAAACTGAAACCCAGATTTTATGCCTGAAAACAACCCCTCGGTTTTTGGCCTAATTGAATGACCAAATGATGTCTAAAAATTATAAAAATTATATGGAATTAAAGCTACGGATGTCTAGTTTAACATATTAAAAATTTAGAATTTTTGGGATTAAAAATGAATTAATATGGATTTTACAATCAGCCTAGGTCAGTCTGCCCATGTCCAGTAATATCCTATCTTAGAGATTTTCACAAATTTTTTAAATCCCAAATGTTTATTAAACGTTTTAAAATCTTTTGTGGCACACTAAAATGATTGGATGATTATGTCTAGACCTAGACTGATCATATGTTTTGATTATAGGATTTATTTGACGTTCTTGCTTGATTGGTGGATCACGTTATCGCAACGCTTGTGCGAAAATTGAGGTAGGACGTTCTAGCCTTTTCTGGGAGTAGTCAAGTGTTTTAAATTCCCCTGTTTTATCGATGGCATACTGTTTTCAGTTTATGAAATTATTATACTGTTTTTGGATGAAATAAACGCATGCAAAGTGTTTTGTATTAAATGTGTATTTTAAAGCGTGTTTTGATTAATGGCATAATATAACTTGGTAAATACCATCTTTTGAATAATCTGGTGAACATAATTGAGCTTTAGTTCACGATCATTGTAAATGATGCATGCGTCTCAGAATTGACGCCATGGGGAAGGTCCCTAAACCTGCGCAGGGCCGTTCGGCCTATTTAGACCGTAACGAGATGATCTAGGATAAATTCAAATTCAAGGCACGTATATTATAGCTACGACAAGTCCTCACTCGTAATATGATGGTTGTTTTAATGATTTATTATTTTAATATTGGGGCACGTATATTGCAGCTACGCTAAGTCCTCAGCAGAATAAAACTTGCATTAAAAATGTTTTTCACGAAATCGTTGATTATTTTTTTTGTTATGATTATTATGTCATGTATTTTTTTTTAAATTGTTGATTATTTTTGGAAACGAATATTATGTCATATTTTTAAATGTTATCTGTTAACCCACCTTTGTTTCTGTCCTACTGAGCCAGTGCTCACGTCCCTTTTTCTTTGTGATTTCGAAATGACTACTTCCAGGTACGAGAGGTAGCAGTTCCGAAATTCGTTGAGATATCCGTTACTACCGAAGATGATGCTATCCGTTTTCTCCATCTTCTTCTTTCTGTTTCTCGTTCTGATGTAATGAGACTTTAAGTTTGTACTTTATTTCACGTTATTCAAATTTCATGCTTGGGAATATTTTATAGTTGGTAATTTCTTTTGAAAACCGATTTTGTGTTTGACTTACGCATTAAAAAGTATTTATTTTCTCCTTTATTTTATTTTGTGGTTATGATGCTACTTTATAATTAGGCTTAGCTAAATTATAATGTTGACCCATTGTTTTTGTAATAAATGTTTTCCTTAAATCTCGGGTTGATATTATGATTTGGCTGCCGTGTCACGTGTCTAAATTTTGGGCCGTGACAAGCTAGTAGAGGGACTAATTAGACATATATAATCGGGCTCCTATGAATCCATATGATCATCATTCTTTAACGAACAACTCAATCATGTGATCACTAATTTCAGAGTCATACCACTATAAACCTGAAACTGAACTCCCAATTATATACCGTATTACGTAAGCCTATGACAAGCTATTGTCCAATGACCTTGTCATGTATGTAGAACCCTCATACGATATCCATGATCAGCCTTAGGTCAAAGTCCATTCAATCCTATTGATCAAGCTATCTTAAAGTTCCATTATACTACCGAATAAGAAAATGATTATTCACCATATGTGAATAAGAAGTCATCCGCCTAGCAGACGACCCAAGGTCTTGTCCATTTTCACATCCAGTATAATACCTTTAAGAGGATACCCTTAACTCCTTATTAGAGCTATGATTCCGATATCTGTAAACAAACCCTTCATCGTATACAAGTCATGCACCCAACGAACTGGTCTATAAGCTTACTACTCTGGGATGTTTTAGGCATTGGAACATCAAAGTACACAAGTCATATACACAAAGTAGTTCATTCACTCAAGATTAAGGTTACTGCACAATGAACGTCAAAAGCTGATTGATCCACTTATAGCGGACTACGTAGATCAATCACGTTTTGGTCCAGGTCTAATATGTCACCACCAAGCAACATGTCTATGTCTCTACTTGGGAGTCTATGCTCCAGACAGTCAAGACAAACCGTCCCCACCATGGCTTTAGACAATATAATAGTCTTAACATGAGTTAGATACTCGGTCTAACCCCATAGACTACAGACCTTAGTTTAGACCACTTACTTTAGAACATTGTCTTCTCGCATACAAAAGTCCATTGCATGCAACGTTCTAACAGTTTTAACATAAGCAGTCAGGGAGTCATATTTGCTTACATTTACTTTAACATGTAAATAGAATAAGGATAAATAATAATGTAATGAATAACCTCTATATATAATTTTATTATCCAGTTCAAAATAAATACATCAAAATGTCTATAATACTTAGGGCATTTCCTAACAATCTCCCACTTGCCTAAGCCAGAAGATGTGCCATGTTACGCATCCCCATCGCCTCTACATGCCTCTCAAAGTTTCTACCCACCAAAGTCTTAGTAAAGGGATTGGCAATGTTATCCTCGGACACGATCTTACACACATCTACTTGTCCTGTCTCCACGTGCCCTCTAATAATATGATACCTCCGATCTATGTGCTTGGTCCTCTTGTGGTACTGAGATTCCCTTGTGTTGGCAATAGGCCCAGTGTTATCACAGTAAAGTGTGATAGGCTTGTCAACACCTAGAATGACCTCAAGGTCTCTAAAGAATTTGCGGAGCCAAACAGCTTCTTTAGATGCCTCTGCTGTAGCCACATACTCAACCTCCATAGTAGATTCAGTTGTGTAACCCTGCTTCACACTCCTCCACACAATGGTACCTCCTCCGAGCAAGAACACTGATCCTGATGTCGATTTCCTCGAATCCTTGCAAGTCTGGAAGTCTGAGTCCGTGTATCCTACGGGTGTTAGGTCCCATCCAGAATACACCAGCATATAATCCCTCGTTCTCTTAAGATACTTGAGTATATACTTTACTGCTTGCCAATGCTTGGTTACAAGATTCGCTTGATATCGACTCACCATACCTACTGCAAAACATATGTCCGGGCGAAAGCATAGCGTACATAAGGCTACCCATAATGGATGCATAAGGGACCTTACTCATATGCTCTATTTCTTCCGATGTCTTTGGACAGTTATCCAATGAAAGAGTTAGACCGGCAATAGAAGGTTGTGAACCATTCTTTGCCTATTGCATTGCATATTTGTCAATTATTTTATCTATGTATAAAGCTTGGGATAACGATATCATTTTGTTCTTTCGATCTCTGAAGAGACGAATGCCTAGAACATAATTAGCTTCTCCCAAGTCCTTCATGTCAAACTGTTGGTGTAGCCAAAGCTTGACTGATGATAAGTTCCCTACATCATTCCCAATGAGTAGTATATCATCGACATAGAGTATCAGAATGACCACTTTTCCATCCTTAATACGTTTATAAACACAGGGTTCATCAACGCTCTGCTCAAAACCAAATGTCTTGATCGCTTGATCAAATCTCTGGTTCCATGAGTGGGATGCTTGCTTTAATCCATAAATAGATCTAAGCAACTTGCAGACTTTTCTTTCTTGGCCTTTTGCTACGAACCCTTCGGGTTGTATCATGTAGATACATTCTTTAAGATGGCCATTCAAGAATGCCGTCTTGACATCCATTTACCAGATCTCGTAATCGAGAGCCGCAGCAATGGACAGAAGAATATGGATAGACTTCAACATAGCAACAGGTGAAAAGGTTTCATTGTAATCGATTCCAACCTTTTGTGTGTACCCCTTTACAACCAGTCTAGCTTTGAAAGTTTCCACTCTCCCTTCTATATCCTTCTTTCTTTTGTAGACCCACTTGCATCCAATAGGTTTTATCCCATCCGGTAGATCTACAAGTTCCCAAATAGAGTTGGATTTCATAGAATCCATTTCATTGTTCATAGCCTGTTTCCAAGATTTAGAATCAACATCATTTATAACTTCATCATAGGTGACCGGATCATCCTCATGCTCATGAGCCTCGGCCTGATATACCTCAGCATCATACATGAAGAAATTAGGTTTCTTCAAAACCCTCCCACTACGATGAGGCACCCTAAATTGTTGATCGTCTGCAGGTCTTTCACCGAGACTCAGACTTGTGTCCAAGACCGAAACCTGTGGAGCAGTTCTTTCACCCGATAATTCCTCCAGTACCATTTTGCTTCGAGGCTTAAAGTCATTCATGTGACTTTCCCCCAAGAATGTCGCATGGGTTGAAACAATGACTTTTTGTTCCTTCGGGTTATAGAACAGACCTCCCTTAGTTCCCTTAGGATACCCTGCAAACATGCATAATTCTGATCTTGGTTCCAACTTCTTCGCATCCCCATCCAGTACATGTGCCGGGCAGCCCCATATTCTCATATGTCAAAGGGAGGACTTCCTACCAATCCACAATTCATACGGAGTCCTGGTAATTGATTTGCTTGGAACCTAGTTCAGAATATAGCACGCCGTTTGTAAAGCATATCTCCAGAATGATAACGGCAGCGTTGAATAACTCATCATAGACCGTACCATATCCAACAAGGTCCTATTTCTCCTTTCAGCTATACCATTCTGTTGGGGAGTACCAGGTGCAGTCAATTGGGATAATATCCCATTTTCTACAAGATGTCCTAGAAATTCATCGAAGAGGTATTCGCCACCTCGATCAGATCGAAGTGTCTTTATGGATTTATCCAATTGCTTTTCCACTTCCGCACGATACTCTTTGAACTTGTCAAAGTTTTTGCTCTTGCGGTGCATCAGATACACATATCCATACCTCGAGTAATCGTCTATAAAAGAGACATAATACTCGAACCTTCCTCATGCTGTGACGTTCATGGGCCACATACATCAGTGTGCACAATTTCTAAGAGTTCATGAGGCCTAGTACCCTTAGCTCCAAAAGACCTCTTAGTCATCTTACCCTCAAGACAAGACTCACATTGAGGAAGAGGTACCTCCCCCAGAGATTCTAGAGGACCATCTTTCACCAACCTTTGAATCCTATCCTGATTAATATGACCAAGTCTTAAATGCCAAAGATACGCCTTGTTAGAGTGAGAAACTTTCAACCTTTTAGAGTTATCTATTAATTTGGTGTCAAGCAGTGAGTACATCTTAGTTTGATCAAATATAGGTTTCCATCCGTCCATCCAAAACAGATAAAAGACTTATTTTTATGAATATCAACTCTTTTACTAAAAGAAACTGAATAAGAATCCTTTATTAAACAAGCTACCGATATAAGGTTCCTTCTAAAATTAGGAACATAAAAACAGTCTTTTAATAAAATAAACCGAAATTCATCAAAGTAAAGTAAACATCTCCCACTGACTCAACCACCACCAAGCTACCGTCTCCAGTCCGCAACGAGAGACTCCTATCATGTAGACTTCTCGTTTCCACGAACCCTTGCATAGAAACACAAACATGATTAGTGGCGCCCGAATCAATAACCCAAGTGTCTTTCGATTCTTTCACCAAACACACTTCTAAATAGTGAAGTTCCTTACCTTCCTTGCCCTTGGCAGCTAGGAATTCCCGACAAGCCTTCTTGAAGTGACCTACCTTCCCACAGCAGAAGCATTTAGACTTTTTAAGGTCCCTGGGCTTCTTGTTCTTCTTCTTTTTCTTCCCATCCGAGACAGGAGGATTAGAAAAACGGGAAGCCACTTGCTTCTGATTTGGCCTCTTCCTCTTCCGTGAGGGTTTGGAAGATTCCGCCAAATTGGCCTCTCCTTTTGGTTGGACCGCATCCCCATCCCTGATCATCCACTCATAAGCTTGAAGTTACTTCATGAGCTCGGTTAGTCCTAACTCCCTTGTCGCTAGATTGTATGCGGCCTTAAACCCCACAAAATCTTTTGACAGAGTTCTGAACACCATTTTGATCTGGGTGTTGTAGTCCAGTTCAGCACCGTTCTCGGTAGCCTCAGCAAAGAATCCCATTAGAGTGATCATATGGTCCTTCACCGGAGTACCTGTCTTCTACTTGGAGTTCATAATGTTGGTAATAGCAAACTGTCGAGCTAATTTTTCTTGGCCTCCGAACATGTCCTCCAGATTTCCCATGATTTCTTTAGTAACTTGATAAGTCTTATGCTACTTTTGTAAAGCACTCGTCATGCTAGCCAAAATGTAGCACCGAGCTATCTCATTGAATTCTCTCCAACGAGTATAGGCAATCGGGACCTCCTCAAGCAGTGTGTCAGGTTTGGGCCCAGGTGGGCATGGTTCATCCAGCACGAACTTGTGTCTCTCGCAGTTGGAACTATCAATAGATTTCATTTCCAGTCTTTATAATTATCGCCATTCAGCTTATTTTCAGTAAGTATTGAAATAAGGGGTATCAATGACATTTTGAACTGAAACAAAATTATACTAAACATCATTACAAAGCCCAAGCAAATATACAGATAATTTTAGCAAATAAAACATACAAGTATGTTCCTACATGAAACTTGAAAAACATGTAGCATTGCAACGGTAATTCTCAACACCTATTGCCCCAAGCCACCGAGGGGTGGTCATGAGATAAATAGCCGGAACATGGACCCCGTCCAATTAATATATGTTGCCTTAAATCCTCCAAGGTTAAGACATATATTAATAACCGCTTATTTTGGCCACCAGTTTAGTTAACAGAGCTTCTAGGGAAGGTTAATAACTAAACGAGTCTTGAGTGTATAACCATTGTTTACGTAGCCCGATCCACGTCCTACCAAGCCACCGAGGGGTAGTCATGAATAGGATCGTGCTCGAACACATTTTTCACATAGGAGATCCAACCTAGTATACCGGTGGAGGTAAACACCTACCGAGGGGTGTGGTCAGAGCAGAACTGAGGCGAGACATTACCATGCTTTCACATATGGATCAATAATGGAGGCTGTGGGTTTTGTTTGAAACCCTCTCCCACTCAATATTTTGAAAAACATGCAAGTTTTGACAAATATGTATGATCAATATAGTATGAGCGACATTCACCTATCATTTATGACATGTTATCAAATATGCATATAAAACATCCATCAATACATATTTATACATCCATGACATATCACAGAAAAAATAATTGACAGATAAATAACCAAGTCATGGTTCCATCCTAGAACAAAGAAAATAAAGATTACAAAATTCCATCCAAAGCATTCTTTGGGTCTTGAATTTTGTTCGATCTTCTTGTATCCATCTTTATGTAGCCTCTCCATTTATTTCTCATCCCAAGAATCATTTAAAATTTAAATCCCAAAAAATTTAAATTTCAAATTCAAATTCCAAATTCAAATTTCTAATTCAAATTTTAAACAATTTAAATATCATGTGCAATAATTTGTAATTTTAAAAATTTCAAATTTTCAATTACATATTTTTAAACATGATTTAAAAATTAAATCTCAAATTTAAAATCAAAATTTTTCGATTTATGAACCGCCGCCCCGACGGCCCCAGAGGCCGGCAGCCGCCGTGGGTAGCCCCCAGCCCCCGGGGGGCTGGCAGCCCACGGTCGCAGGCCATGTGCAGCCTTGCCGAGCTGCAACCACAGGCTGCACGCCCGGGTGGGCGCAACAGCCCACCAGGGGGCTGGCAGCCCACGGTCGCAGGCCATGTGCAGCCTTGCCGAGCTGCAACCACAGGCTGCACGCCCGGGTGGGCGCAACAGCCCACCAGGCTGCAGGCAGCGCCTGCAGCCACAGGCTGCATGCCCAGGGCTGCAGCCAGCCCTTGGGGGGCCACGGCCACCCTCGGCTGCAGGCAGAGCCTGCGGCCGTGGGTGGTGCAACCGTGGGCAGGGGGTTACGCAACCCCATCCTACCCGAGGGCAGGGGCTGCAACCCCACCATGACTGGTGGTCCATCCCGAGGGGTCGGTTCTCGATTTCCGTTTCATATTTCAATTTACCCATTAGGATCTCCAAAAATTAATTTGAATCCTAATTAAATTGAAATTTTTCACACAATCAAAATTTCAACCTTTAAATTAAATTTAATATTTGGAAAAAATAAATTACGGTCTTCAAACTTCAATCTCCTCCAAGAATAATTACATAAAATTTCCTAAACCGTTTCCAGTGTACAAAAATTCTAATCATAATAATTCTAAGAGACAAAAAATTAAAATCCATAGGAAAATTACAGTAATAATAAACTGCTCTCATGGTTACATAAAAAAAATTCTTAAATACAATTTTCTAAATTTTAAGGAACCATAACCGGTAAAAACAAGCATGCTTATAATAATTTAAAAAATTAAAATAACCACATACTACATACATAATACATGATAACAACATAAAGAAATCCTAGAATGCCACTCTCTAAATATCAAATCCATACATAAATAAAAAGACTAATTAATTGTCTAATTTATGTACATGGCATAGTCATGAGATGGCTCTAATACCAATTGTAGGAAATAAATCAATAAAAACGTATCAGAGTGGCGCAGCGGAACAATAAAAATTTTTCAAGATCGTTAAATATCTCATAATGCCATATACAATAAACCAACAACAATTAAACTCATACCTCAAGGATGCCAATCTGCAGGAGGAGAATGATCGGAGGGTTTCAACGAACTAGCCTTCTCTACTATTCTCCAATTCCCGAATGGCTGAGTATGTGAGCACTCTAAACCTCGATCGGTATGCTAGCATTGCTTGTCTTCTTCCGACCACCCAGATCTCTAAAGAACTTATTGTCACGGTGAGTTGTGTAATAATAAGCCTGCTCACCTGAGAGTCTGTGGTCTTAGAGAACTGGAGTGGCAGGACCTCTATTTATAGACTTACATGAGGTGATCCTCTGAATTTGAATTGGATTAGGAGAAGATTTTTCTCCCTTATCCACTCATAAAAAAATCTGAAAATCTAAGGCCAATATCCACTAAAAGATTTTGGCCACTTTTAAGGATTTTCTTTCAAAATTCAAACAGGATTTTAACTTGAATTTTATCTCCCCATTTATCCACAAAATCCGAATTTCCTTAAGGCCATGAACCTGTCCAGCTTCGTCCATTAAAGTGTGAGGAGAATCAAAATCCAAATAGGATTTTCTAGCCTAAATTTTATCTCATTCTTATCCATAAATAACCGAAAATCTCTTTAAGATTCACCCTTAAGATTTCGGCCACTTTTAGGGAGGAGAGAATCCAAATTCAACTGGGATTGAAACTTGAATTTTTCCTTGAATCTTATCCACAAAAAATCTGAAAATTCTAAGAGGATATTCCTCAAAATTTTCGATCAAGTTAGTTAGGATTGGGATTCAAAATTCAAGTAAGATTCAAACAAGATTTTCCTCTTCATAATCCAACTCAAATTTGAATTCTAGACTTCTGGAATTATCCACAAAGAATTCAAATTCCATTTGGACTGTGATTCAAAATTTGAATTTCAAATTTCAAAACTCAAATTTCAAATTTCAAAATTCAAATTTCAAATTTCAAATTTCAAATTTCAAATTTAAATTTCAAATTCAAATTTCAAATTCAAAATTTAAATTTCAAATTTCAAAATTCAAATTTCAAAATCCACAAATAGTTGTATTTCAAATTTTTGTTCTCATAGATAATTTTCTACAACTCCAATCCAATCTCAAAAAAAATCATGGCAACTTTATTTGGAGTTCGAATAATTGTGTACTCTATTATCCAAAACAAAATATGAATTCAATTGGAGAGAATCTTGTCCACCATCCTAATCCTATGTCAACACCATCCATGCATAATCAACCAGCCAATAAGTATACACAAATCAATTTGCCAATGGTTAAGGAATTATGTAGAGCTAGTAGAGAGACAAATTGGACATATATAATCGGGCTCCCGTGAATCCATATGATCATCATTCTTTACTGAACAGCTCAATCATATGATCACTAATTTCAGAGCCACACCACTATAAACCTGAAACTGAACTCCCAATTATATACCGTATTACGTAAGCCTGTGACAAGCTATTGTCCAATGACCTTGTCATGTATGCAGAACCCTCATATGACATCCATGATCAGCCTTAGGTCAAAGTCCATTCAATCCTACTGATTAGGCTATCTTAAAGTTCCATTATACTACCGAATAAAAAAATGATTATTCACCATATGTGAATAAGAAGTCATCCGCCCAACAGATGACCCAAGACCTTGTCCATTTTCACATCCTGTATAATGTCTTTAAGAGGATACCCTTAACTCTTTATTAGAGCTATGATTCCGATATCTGTAAACAAACCCTTCATCGTATACAAGTCATGCACCCAACGAACCAGTCTATAAGCTTACTACCTCTGAGACGCTTTAGCCATTGGAACATCAATGTACACAAGTCATATACACGAAGTAGTTCATTCACTCAGGATTAAGGTTACTGCACAATGAATGTCAAAAGCCGATTGATCCACTCATAGCGGACTATGTAGATCAATCACGCTTTGGTCCAAGTCTAATATGTCACCACCAAGCAACATATCTATATCTCTACTTGGGAGTCGATACTCCAGACAGTCAAGAAAAACCATCCTCACCATGACTTTAGACAAAATAATAGTCTTAACATGAGTTAGATGCTCGGTGTAACCCCATAGATTACAGACCTTAGTTTAGACCACTTACTTTAGAACATTGTCTTTTCACATACAAAAGTCCATTACATGCAACGTTCTAACAGTTTTAACACAAGCAGTCAGGGAGTCATATTTGCTTACATTTACTTTAACATGTAAATAGAATAAGGACAAACAACAATGTAATGAATAACCTCTATATATAATTTTATTATCCAGTTCAAAATAAATACATCAAAATGTCTTTAATACTTAGGGCATTTCCTAACACAATAAGCATACACAAATCAATTTGCCAATCATTAAGGAATTATGTGGAGCTAGTAGAGGGACCAATTGGACATATATAATCGGGCTCCCGTGAATCCATATGATCATCATTCTATACCGAACAACTCAATCATATGATCACTAATTTCAGAGTCACACTACTATAAACCTGAAACTGAACTCCCAATTATATACTGTATTACGAAAGTCTGTTACAAGCTAATGTCCAATGACCTTGTCATGTATGCAAAACCCTCATATGATATCCATGACCAGCCTTAGGTCAAAGTCTGTTTAATCCTACTGATCAGGCTATCTTAAAGTTCCATTATACTACCGAATAAGAAAACGATTATTCACCATATGTGAATAATAAGTCATCTGCCCAGCAGACGACCCAAGGCCTTGTCCATTTTCACATCCAGTATAATGCCTTTAAGAGGATACCTTTAACTCCTTAGAGCTATGATTCCGATATCTGTAAACAAACCCTTCATCGTATACAAGTCATGCACCCAACGAACCGGTCTATAAGCTTACTAACTCTGAGACGCTTCAGCCATTGGAATATCAAAGTACACAAGTCATATACATGAAGTAGGTCATTTACTCAGGATTAAGGTTATTGCATGATGAACGTCAAAAGTAGATTGATCCACTCATAGCGGACTACGTAGATCAATCACGCTTTAGTCCCGGTCTAATATGTCACCACGAAGCAACATAACTATGTCTCTACTTGGGAGTCTATGCTCTAGACAGTCAAGACAAACCGTCCCCACCATGGCTTTAGACAACATAATAGTCTTAACATGAGTTAGATGCTCGGTCTAACCCCATAGACTACAGACCTTAGTTTAGACCGCTTACTTTAGAACATTATCTTCTCGCATACAAAAGTCCATTGTATGCAACGTTCTAATAGTTTTAACACAAGCAGTCAGTGAGGCATATTTGCTTACATTTACTTTAACATGTAAATAGAATAAGGACAAACAACAATGTAATGATAACCTCTATATATAATTTTATTATCTAGTTCAAAATAAATACATCAATATGTCTCTCATGCTTAGGACATTTCCTAACATATAGTACGTGGCAGATACAAAGGTTTCGAGGCGTACCTAACGCCGGGGAAACCTTAAAATACAAACAGAAATGCTGTCGAAATTTCTAAAACGGCATAAGGGCATTTCGGGAAACGAAGGGTAAAAATATTAAACTCAAAAAGGAAACTGAGACCCCTCGGTGGGTTAGGATAGAAAATGGAAAACCAACCCAAGAAGAATAGTAAACCGACCCTTAATCACTAAAATGCCTAAAACGGGAAAAACAATTTCATGTTAGGAGTATTTTAGGAAACGAGGAAAAAATTAGGTCAGGATAGGAAATCCGAGCCCGTCGGGAACCAAGACTAGGGGGTGGGAATGAAAAACGTTTCAGGAGTAGTAAAATGCCCATTTGAGGCTCTGAAACGCTAGAAAAATGAGAAACGACCTTAGGTGTTAGACGAATAGTGATCGAGGGTCGAAAAATGAATAATTAGGTTTTTATAGCACATAAAGCTGTAAAATGATACAGAAGTCTAGGGAATATTATTTTAAGATATTTGGGCTTAGAAAATTCAGAAAAAATGATAAGATAAAATAGTTACAGTCCCAAGACTCGATAGGGGCAAAATAGTCTTTTTGACTAAAAATTTCTGAAAAGCTTGGAAAGGACCATAAAGGATCTAGAATATTATAAATAAAATCTAGAACTTAAAATAAAGATTTTAGAATTAAAAATCTAGAGTTTAAATAGTATACGGGCATGTACATTGAAACACGACCTTGTAAAGCAAACCCAAGAGGTACACGGGTAGGGACATGGGCTTGTTTCAGACTGTGTACCACATAAAAGTTGAAATGTGTTATAAAATTTATTACAAAATAAATATATTTAAAGTGATAATTAATGAAGGGTAATAACAGACAATATTATGTCTGTAGGGACCCAAATTAGAGATAGAACTGCGGAGGAGTTTCGGAAGTGGACATCATCGCAGTGGTGGTAAGTTCAAGCATTTTCATGTCTGCAACATAAAATACTATATTACTTTGTTATGTACTAGTTGTACATTAGGTATTAAGTCCTATGAACATTTGGGGATTAGTTAGTATAACATGTCCCACATAATAAAATGAAAAGAATATCTAAGGCTTACTGGCGATGGAGGTTAGTGACCTTGGGGTGACGATTAACGTCACTTGATCAGAATTATAATTAAAAGATGGTAATAAAAACCATTTAAGGCGTACCACCCCTCTAACGTTGTGATGGAGGTTTTTCAGTGTTAGGAAATACCCTAAGTATTAGAGACATTTTGATGTATTTATTTTGAACTGGATAATAAAATTATATATAGAGGTTATTCATTACATTGCTATCTATCCTCGTTTTATTTACATGTTAAAGTAAATGTAAGCAAATATGGCTCCTTGACTGCTTATGTTAAACTGTTAGAACGTTGCATGCAATGGACTTTTGTATGCGAGAAGACAATATTCTAAAGTAAGCGGTCTAAACTATGGTCTGTAGTCTATGGGGTTAGACCAAGTATCTAACTCATGTTAAGACTATTATATTGTCTAAAGCCTTGGAGGGGACGGTTTATCTTAACTGTCTGGAGCATAGACTCCCAAGTAGATACATAGATATGTTGCTTGGTGGTGACATATTAGACCGGGATTAAAGCGTGATTGATCTACGAAGTCCGCTTTGAGTGATCGATCTGCTTTTGACGTTCATTGTGCAGTAACCTTAATCCTGAGTAAAAGGACAGCTTCATGTATATGACTTGTGTACTTTAATGTTCCAATGGCTAAAGCGTCTCAGAGGTAGTAAGCTTATAGACTAGTTCATTGGGTGCATGACTTGTATACGATGAAGGGTTCGTTTACAGATATCGGAATCATAACTCTAATGAGGAGTTAAAGGTATCCTTTTAAAGGCATTATACTGAATGTGAGAATGGATAAGGCCTTGGGTCGTCTGCTGGGCGAATGACTTCTTATTCACATATGGTGAATAATTATTTTCTTTATTCGGTAGTATAATGGAACTTTAAGATAGCCTGATCAGTAGGATTAAACTGACTTTGGCCTAAGGCAGATCATGGATATCATATGAGGGTTCTGCATACATGATAAGGCATTGGACAATAGCTTGTCACAGGCTTACGTAATACGGTATATAATTGAGAGTTCAGTTTCAGGTTTATAGTGGTGTGACTCTGAAATTAGTGATCATATGATTGAGTTGTTCGGTAAAGAATGATGATCATAAGGATTTGCGGGAGCCCGATTATATATGTCCAATTAGTCCCTCTACTAGCTCCACATAATTCCTTAACGTTTGGCAAAATTGATTTGTGTATGCTATTGGCTAGTTTATTATGCATGGATGGTGTTGACATAAGATTAGGATGGTAGACAAGATTCTCTCCGGTTGGATTCAGATTTTGTTTTGTATAATAGAGTACACAATTATTCGAACTCCAAATAAAGTTGCCATGATTTTATTTGAGATTGGATTGGAGTTGTAGAAAATTATCTATGAGAACAAGAATTTGAAATACAACGGTTTTGTAGATTTTGAATTTTGAATTTTGAATTTGAAATTCGAATTTGAAATTTGAAATTCAAATTTTGAATCACAGTCCAAGTGGGATTCGAATTTGTTGTGGTAAATCCACAAGGAATGAAATTTGAATTTGAGTTGGATATAGAGAGGAAAATCTTGTTAGAATCCTACTTGAATTTTGAATCCAAATCTTAACCAAATATGGACGAAAATTTTAAGGATTATCCTCAATGAATTTTCAGATTTTTGTGGATAAGATTCAAGGAAAAATTCAAGTTTCAATCCCAGTTGAATTTGGATTCTCTCCTCCCTAATAATGGCCGAATTTTTGGAGTAAATCTCCTAGGAGATTTTTGGTTATTTTGGATAAGGATGAGATAAGATTCAAGCTTGAAAATCCTAGTGGAATTTTGATTCTTCCTTATCCAAAAGTGGCCGAAATCTTGGTGGAGATTTCTCCTTTGAATTTTCGGATTTTTTGGTTGAAAAAGGGAGATAAATTTCTAGTGAAAATCTTGTTTAGATTTGGATTGGAATTATCCTATAATGACCAAAATTTATTGGGATTTTCCCTTGGATAATTTCGGATTTTATGGTTGTGGATAAGGGAGAATATCTTCTCCTAATCCAATTCGAATTTAGAGAATCACCTCATGTAGGTCTATAAATAGAGGTCCTGCCACTCCATTTCTCTTAGACCACAGACTCTCAGGTGAGCAGACTTATTATTGCACAGCCCACCGTGACAATAAGTTCTTTAGAGATCTGGGTGGTCGGAAGAAGACTAGCAGTGCTAGCATATCGATCGAGGTTCAGAATGCCCATACACTTAGCCATTTGGGAATTGGAGAATAGTAGAGAAGGCTAGTTGATTGAAGCCCTCCGATCATTCTCCTCCTGCAGATTGGCGTCCTTGAGGTATGAGTTTTAATTATTGTTGGTTTATTGTATATGGCATCATGAGATATTTAACAATCTAAAAATTTTTATTGTTCCGCTGTGCCACTCTGATACGTTTTTATCGATTTATTATCCTACATTTAGATCCTACGAGGACACAATAAGGGCTGGAGAGGAAGAAGCTCTAGGGTCACTCCCTAGGCCCTCCCAGTCAGCGCGCAAGATAAACTATCGGTACTGCCACAATAAGCTCAACACTAAATAGAGAGAATAGTCAATAATGTGACGAAAGCCATAATTGAGCATAACCGATACTAACACTAAGCTTTGTGAATTCGATTAGAGTAATATGAATAGTAATCGGTTAGGGTAATGTGAATAGTAACTGATTAGAGTAATGTAAATAGTAATCAGTTAGGGTAACAGTTACTATTCACGGGTCAAGGGTCAAAGATACTATTTATGGTAAATAATACTATTCATAGAAAATTAGATTTTAATGTTTTTGAATCTATGTGATTCTTATTAAGTATGTTTGAACTTACTAAGCCTGTTAGCTCATCAGTTTGTTCATGCTGTAGGTAACAAACCTGTACAGTAGACTAATGGATGGTGGCAGGATGAGCGTGCGTCAATGGGATAGGGAATTCACCGTAAATCTGGTCCTGCCATAAGTCTTCCACTGGGCATTGAGAGTTAGTGAATTAAAGAGTATGTGTCTTTGAAAATTACAGTATAAATATATTGTATGTTGTACATTATATTATACTCAAAAGGACATCTAAAAGCTAATATTGTATTTTATGAGGCTTTCATACTTAACTTTCTTTTAAGGAAAAGTGTGTATTAAAAAGAAAAAAAAATTATGGGCGAAATCTGGGCCCTGAAAAATAAGAGGTGAGAGAAAAAGAGTTTTAAATGGTGATCCAAATTCGACACACAGACTGTCTTGGCCAGCAACAGAGTTGGTTCATGACAGTTGCGGGTGGTTGGATCTGGGGGCATCACATATTTGAATTTGAAATTCAAATATAATTAATTTAAATTTCAAATCTTATCATCCAAAAATAAATATTAATAAATATTTATCCTATTTATTAAATAATACAAAATTACAATTTTATTCCTCCAGCATACAAAAAAAAAATGCTTATATCCTATGGGAGAGTGATCCAAATTTTTCTCTTCATAAATGCTAAACAACAAGCTAATAAATATATTTCAATTAATTACCATCCATTAAGGAATTATGTGAAGCTAGTATAGAGACCAATTGGATATATACAATCAGGCTCCCATGAATCCATGTGATTATTATTTTAAACCAAACAGCTCAATCACATGATCAATAATTTCAGAGTCATACCATTATAAACTTGAAATTGAACTCCTAATTATATACCATATTATGCAAGCCAATGATAAGCTATTGTCCAATGACCTTGGCATATATGCAAAACCCTCATATTATATCCAAGATCAGCCTTAAGTCAAAGTCCGTTCAACCTACTAATTAAGCTATCTTAAAGTTCCATTATATTACCGAATAAGAAAATGATTATTCACTATATGTGAATAAAAAGTCATATGCCTAGCAAACGACCCAAGGCCTTGCCAATTTTCACATCCAGTATAATGCTTTTAAGAGGATATCATTTACTCCTTATCAGAGTTATAATTCCAATATATGTAAATAAACCCTCCATCGTACACAAGTTATGTACCCATCGAACCGGTCTATAAGCTTACTACCTATGAGATGTTTTAGCCATTAGAATATCAAAGTACATAAGTCACATATATAAAGCCATTCATTTACTCAAGATTATGGTTATTGCATAATGAACGTCAAAAGTGACATGATCCACTCAAGCAGGCTGTGCAGATCAATTACAATTTAGTCCTAGTCCAATATGTCACCACCAAGCAACATATCTATGTCTCTACTCGGAAGTCAAAACTTCAGACAGTTAAGACAAACCATCCTCAAAATGGCTTTAGACAATATAATAGTCTTAACATGAGTTAGATGCTCGGTCTAACTCCACAGACTACGGACTATAGTATAGACTGCTTATTTTAGAACGTTGTCTTCTCCCATATAAAAGTCCATTGTATGCAACATTCTAACAGTTTAACATAAGCAGTCGGTGAGCCATATTTACTTACATTTACTTTAACATGTAAATAGATTGAGGACACACAGCAATGTAATGAATAACTTCTAAATATAATTTTATTATCCAGTTCAAAATAAATGAAATACATTAAAGATATCTTTCCAGCTTAGGGCACTCCTAACAATGAGAAGATTCAAAATTTAAACAAGATTCAAAACAAGATTTTTCCTCTTCTCCAAACATAAAACCAATTTCTACCTAGAGGAAAAATCATTATAAAAAATTTGGCCATCTTTGTGATTTGTGATTCAAAATTTAATTCAAATTTCAAACTTCACAAATTTTTAATGGCATGTCCATGAGTCATCTCTTGCTCTTTGATGGCATGTCCTGAGACACGTGTACGATGAGAGATCAAGTACGATATCTGACCTCAATAGCCAACATTTGGGCGATTGACCTCGTCGTCTTTTACTCGATGCTCGCCCTCGTCAATCATTGTCGAGTTGATGGTGTTGTACAAGAAAGAAGAGAGAAAGGAGAAATAAAAAATATATATATAAATTGTAATTGTAATTGATGCATTAAAATAAATAAAAAATAAATATATTATGATGTCATGTATAACATTTTTTATAAGATTTTTTTTTTTGGTAAAATTTATCGTGAGACACGATTTTATGACATTAATCTAAAGTGCCCTTTCTCTACGTATTCTGAGCCCATATGTGAAGCCCAATGTTGTTATTGAAACGAGCACAAGCCCAGCACCGACTAACCTGTGCACTGAAGCTTTTCAACATAGAAAACGAAAATGGTGGAAGGAAAGATTAACAAAAAGAAAAAAAAAAAAAGAAAAAAAAAAGGCAAATATTGATATAGATAGATAGAACATAAATGTTCAACAAACCCTTTACATTTTATTTCTCTGTGAATTGACATCACATCTCTACAAAATTGTATTATGTCTGTCAAAGTCTCAAAGATAGGCCACTAAACAATCATGAACAACTTTAGTGCCACGTTTTTTTTTTTTTTCCTGATATATTACTGAATACTCCATGCAAGATCTATATATAGACCCCACTTGATGTTACGATCGGATGGGCGTGAACCTCTTTAGTTCATGCACTTATAGGAACCTTACATGATCTTTTAAAAAAAGTACATGAAAATAAACGATAAAACAGATAGAAAGAATATTTTGTAGAGAAAAACGCAAATAAAATATAATCAATCACATTATTATACGTTCATAAGAAAGAAGTATTTATTCTCACGCTTATATTTTCCTTTTTCATCATTATAGGATTTTTAGGTACCGTTTGTTTCTAATATTATATTCTTATTGCATTCAAATATAATAATATTTTCATGTAAATATAAAAATATTATATTTAAATATTAATTATATCATATTTTAAATCAAATAAAATCATTATTTATTATTTTACTTTTTCTATTACTTTTATTAATTACATCACATACTCTCTTTCTCTCACTTTTTTCTTTTTACTTTTACTCATCACATCACATGTTCATTATTTAAATATAATTCAAATATTTTTTATCCAAACACATATTACATTCAAATGTAATGCAAATACTTTTTCTTCAAATATAAATTACATTCTACATTCAAATATAATGTAAATGCAATGAGTTTATCAAACAAAATCTTAAACTAGTATTTTTATTTGCCAAATATCAAGTGGTGAAGAAATGGGAGAAAAATGTAAACTTAAAAAAAATCCCTAAAAAATGATAAAAACAAAATTACGATGAGAAGTTTTTGTAGAAATTTTCACCGATCTTAATTGCTATTATATATTTTTGAGCTTTTGGGCTATCTTTTTTTTTTTTTTTTTTGAAATTTTTTTAAACCAAACAATAGATATGCTCAAAGTAGATGTAAGTAGCAAATTTAAGCAAAATAATTAAAGAAAATAATAACTCAATCATTATTCTGTACTAAACAACTCAATTATATGATTACTAATTTCACGATCATTCAATTTCTAATCATATTACAAATTACGTAAGCCTCAGAAAAGACACCATCTAATAACCCTTATATGATATCTATCAACCTAGGTCAAAGTCTGTTTAACCTTATGATCACGCTATCTTAAAAGATTTATTATGTCACGTCCCAAAACCCGGGACAGCGACAGGTGTCACTTCCCAAAAAGCCGGGATAGTGACGGATATAAAATTTTAAAAGAATAAATGACGGGAAAGCTCAAATTCCTAAATCTGTCAGTTTTTACATCTTACCCTTTACCGATTCTTTAAACGTGTTTATAAATTATGCTTATATATTTTAAATTAATTAATATTTGTCTTTCTATTTTTATCGCAATATCAGGTGGTGAGGTACCCATATCCCACAGATGCATACTTGGATAAAATAAAATAACTGAAATTACAAAAAAAAAATAAAGTTTAGAATTTATAATCCCGGAATGCTTTTATACATACTTTGTCCTAATGTACAGATCACTACTTCAAGTCCTTGGCGTCCACGGACGGGTCCACGTCACCCGTATCTTCTAATCAGCTTTTTCTCCTGGGGGTTTACCAGTTTTAAAACAGTGAGCGAAAGGCCCAGTAGGTTATTCTTTTTAAAAAAAATGTTTCAACATTTTAATTTAACCATCATACTAAGTATGTCAATGCAATACCGAATCATAAACATGGAATCGTGATTATGCAATTTGTGTCCCTATATACATCTAGTTCGTGTACGGTCCGTATGAGCCTCCCTCACCATGCCGAAGCATAATGAGTGATCCTCAATCGAGATGTGCACTCTTCGCACGTGTGTGCTGGCTCCCGGTATACTTTAACACCAAATCCAACATTCAACATTTCATGTGAACATATGATTCACATACTAAAAATATACCGCATTGTTTTTTTAAAAAAATCCGTAACCGGATATTTTTTCTTTAATTTTCGAAATCGTGATATTTTCTAAATAACATAAATTTCAAAACTTTATAAACACATTTTCTTCAAATGATATTTGGCCAAATCATTAAAACAAAATTGACTGCCAAGAAAGGGTATGATATCCTACCTCGTCAGCAATTTGACCTACGATCAATTTCTAGCACGAATTCCAAGATAGTCTCTCTTTCTGAATTCGATTTACGAGTACCTAAAACAAGAAACACAGATAATTTAATTATCTGTCCAGGAATTCCGTAATCAAATTACGGTAAACTCAACTAATTAGTATGCCATTGAATTTTGAAAATTTAAAATGATACTTTATTTTAACACCGAAATTTTAAAGTAGTAATTTTAACATAAATAACTAAAATATAGATATAAATTTTTAAAATTTTCGGCATGACCTACCCTAAAAATAGGCTTCCCCAAAAGCTCCAAAATGCTCAACTTGCAAAAAAATTTTCTAATTCCTAAAACAATTCAAATACCAATTTCAAATCAATTTAAATTTAAAATCTACAAATATTTATTATTTTTATTATTACTTAGTATTAGTATTATTACTATTGCTATTACTATACACAAATATATATATGAAAACACACACACACGCCTACAGATATACATATATATATATACATAAACACCTTTTTTTTTTCTTTTGGCTGAAGAAAGAAGGCCGGCCTGAAGAGAACTCACGGCGGCGAGGGCGGCGGCGGCGGCTGGCGTCGGGCACGGCGGTCGGCGGCGCGGCGAGGGGCAGCCGGCGAGGTGAGGACGAACGGCGAGGCGCGGCTTGGTGGTGGCGTCGCGGGGAGAAAAATCGATCGTGGTATCCGGCGTGGCTCCGGTTGGTGAACGGCGTCGAGGGCGTTGGTGGCTCGGGCTAGCGAGGGAACGGCGGCTGTTCGGCGCGGCAGGTTCGGGCTGGACGAGTTTCGGCCGAGCGACTTCGGCTTGGACTGGCGATCGACGGTGGCGTCGCGACTGGCGGTCGGGTTCGGCGGCTTCCGGTGTGGTCAGCGTTCGGCCGAAAGAAAGAAGAAAAAGAAGGAAAGAAAAAAAAAGATGGGGAGGATGGGTGGCTGGTTCGACCGAAGGAAAAAGAAAAGAAAAAGAAGAGGAAGAAAAAAAAAAGATGGGGAGGGGAAGAAGGAGTCGACGAGGGGAAGAAGAAGAAGAGAAAAGAAAAGAGAAGAAAAAAAAAGAAAAAAAAATAGGAATAGGGCGTGAGGGAGAGAGACGCGGGAAGCAGAAGAAAAGGGAAAGAAAAGGAAGAAAAAAAAACAAAAGGGTGAGAGGGGGAGGAAAGAATTCGGTGGAGGGAGGGCGAGAGAGAAAAAAATGCAGAGAAAGTGAGAGTGGAGGAGAGTAAATCGGCGAGGGAAGAGAAAGAAGAAAAGGAAAAGAGAAAAGAAAAGAAAAAAAAATGAATTAATGGGAGTGAGGCGTGGAGCAGAAAAACAAAGGGAGAGAGAGAGGCGGTGGAAAGAAAGAGAGAGAGAGAAAAAAGAAATTAAGATGGGAAGGGGAAAAATCTCCGGAAGACTCCGGAAAGAAAGAAGAAAAAAAAGAAAAATAAATAAATACAAAAATATTTAATAAATTTTTGGATTTGATAAAAATTGTTAAAACTTTAAAATTGAAAAAAAAAAGTTTTAAATATTCTCAAATTAATAATTAATACACCAAAAATTTAAAATTGAATCCTCGTAATAAAAATGAAAAAATTTTATTGGCATACTAACAAATTGAGCTTGTACATTCACGTGCGAAATTTAAATTCAAAAATTTCGCGGCGTGATATATTATACACCTGATAAGAAAATGATTATCTATCATATGTTAATAATAGATCGCCTGTAAAACAAACGACTCAAGGTCTTATCCATTCTCACTAATTTAGGTTGAACGAATTTTGACTTAGGTTGATCATAGATATCATATATAGGTAATTAAATGGTGTCTTTTCTAAGATTTACGTAATTTGTAATATGACTAAGAATTGAATTTCAAATTTATATTGGAATGTTCTTGAAATTATTTATTTATAATAAACAATACTAATGTAAATACTTATTAAATACTTATTAACGTATTATTTATCATATAAATAATATATTTATATATCAAATAAATAATTTATTTATATATATATCAAATAAATAATTTATTATATTTTATAAATATATTATTTATCAAATAAAATTTAAATTTATCTATTAAACATATTATTTATTATAAATATTTTAAAAATTCATTATTTATTTTAATTAGTGTTAAAAAACTGCTATTTACCACGTTTGCCAATCAGGGAGTTAACCCACATGCTTTTTCAATCAAATCAGACGTTGATTGCATGGTAAAATCCAAAAATAATTAGGACGGTGTGTAAAACATGGTCTTTTTTTTTTTTCAGAGAAAGTAAAAACATGGTCAAAAGGTAATTTGAAAATAAAGGAAAAACAAAAAGACGGTAGTAAACACCAATTAAAAGTCATGAAAGTTGGGCAGATTCATTCATTGATTAGTAATGGCCTAAGAGAAGCAAATTTTGGCTTTGCCTCCTGTGCCAAATGCCATGACATCACAAGTGAACTAAAATAACAAGTCTAAAAGATTTTCGCTTCATTATTTTGAAACTCCTAACTAGTCCCCTCTCCATTTCTTTGTTTTTTTTTTTTTTAAACCTGTCTTACTTTAGTACATTTTTGCCCTTTTATGGATCTTACTGTACATTAAAACGACACTAAAGAAATACCCTATTGCAGAGAGATACTTTTTTTCCCTTGCGTTACATTACAAAGGCCCGTATGTGATATGACTGCTCAAACTTCTCTCTCTCTTTCTCTCTCTATCTATCTTTCTCTCTCTATCAAAGCCGGTTTCAAGTGGTTATTGCTTGCTTGAAATCCAAAGCCATTAATGGAAGTTGTGGGGGTGTTAACTAGCTGGCTCCAACTCCAAGGAAGTCAATGAAGGGAAAGCCGATTATGTTCTCATCTTTGGCATTTCGGTTTGGCACGGGCATGGAAAGATTGCTGGTCCTATTTGTAGGAACTGATTCGGCTGCGGAATTTTCCGAGTTTGAATCTGATTGACCACATTGGTCCGAGCCCACATCAGTAGTAACTCCTTTGATTTGCCCAACTCTGTATACGCCAATTAACTTGTCAAAACTCCCGTCTTTTAAGCCTGCGCATAACAATAATGGTATTAATTATTAGTAGAGCCAAACTTGTTTGGATAATACTTAGAAAGTGAATTTCATAATAAACTCACTTTCTATTAATTGTGTTACCTAATATTTTTGTAACGCTGAACAAATTTAATCGCAAATACAGGGACCTATAATTGGTTAGAAACTAGTGACAAATAATTGTACACCAAAGAAGATGAAACAAGGACATAAATAGAAAAAAAATTTGGAAAGTGAACATACCTATTTGGGATTGATGTGGTGATGATGGATTGAACTTGGTGAAGAATCCAGGAGGAACTCGACTAGAGGAGGGAGTGAGGGAGAGATCAGTGCAAGTAGAGGCTGCAGATTGGTCATCAATGGTGTTTGAGATGGTAGATTCAGTACTAGAGGCATTATTGTTGTTCCGTTGTTGTAAGGTCATGTCAAGGACAATTTTTGGGATGATTTGAGAAGAAGAAGAAGAAGAAGAAGAAGATTTTCTTCTCTTGTAGACGTTGGACTTTTCTCTGTGTTTTCTTGCCATGATTACATGCCAATGGTTCTTCACAGCGTTATCTGTTCTGCCAGGGAAAAGCCTTGCAATCATTGCCCATTTGTTGCCATACAATCTGTGAGCAGCCAAGAGCCTCTCCTCTTCTTCATCACTGAAAGCCCTTCTGTTGATCCTCGGATCTAGCTGATTAAACCACCTAAGTCTGCAACTTTTCCCTGCATACAGAAAAATGTGAGAAGAATTCAACCACCCTGTTAGATCCCACTTTGTATTATTGGAAACAAAAAAGAAAAAGAAAAAAAAGGACATTTTCACTTGACGGGTATCTAATATTAACCAATAGAAAACAACATAACATGAAAAAATCCCCATAATAAGTAATATTGACTTTTGGGTTTTTTCCCCACTTAAACCAATACCATTTTCCATAAATTTTATTATTATGATTATTATTTTTTTTAACAAAATGGGATTTTGGATTGAGTACCTGATCTGCCTTCAAGATTCTCAGCAATTAAGTTCCAATTCTGAGGACCATATTGGGCCACAAGTTCCTTAAGTTTTGCATCTTCAGCTGGCCTCCAATGACCTCTTGCACATAGCCTGGTATGAACAGAACTTTTCCCAGCCAAACTGGTCCTACTGTTATTATTATTATCTTCTGATTCCTCAATAAGTTTCAAAGATAATCCCTTTTTAACATCATCAAAAACATGGTCACCATTTAGACCAGTAGTAGTTCTGTTTGTTGATCCCCTGCTCTTCAATGGATGAAAAATCCAAGCTTTGTCACTTTCCTGAAAACCCATTTGAGAAGCACCACTCTTTAAATCCCCAAATGATTTAGAAAGAGAAAGGTTGGGATGTGGTGGTGGTGGTGGTGGTGGTGGAAGAAAGTTCACGTTTGGGTAGCCACTGAAACCATCAGAGACACTCTTCAAGTGTTGAAGAGCAGGACTCATTTGTGATCGGAGGTCAAGAGAAAGGAAAAGAAAACGAAAGGAAAAAAAAAAAAACAAGGAAAAAAAAATTTTATTTAAAGACAACTTCAGATTCTAACTATATATCTAGCTAGTACAATGCCACAAAGGAAAAACTTATGATTAGAGATATCAAAGCGTTCATGAGAAGATACAACTAAAAGAAAAGAAAAGAGAACCAAAAAAAAAAAAAAAGTTATCTGCTTTAAGAGAACAGGATCAAGGAAGATAACGAAAAATGGTCCCGAGATGGGTTTTAAGTACAATGAAAAAACGACGTTAAGAAAACGGGAACAAACAGGAAACAAAATGGGTTTCTCTGTTTGAAGGAAAAAAATTATATATATAACAAAATGAAACAGGAGAAGAGGAGGGACAGAGAGAAGAACCCACACGATTCTTTTCAGTTTTTTTTTTTTTTTTGGGTTCACTCCTCTCTGAAGAGAGAAGAAATGAGGTCAGGGTCCTTCTTTTGAGACTGATCTTTTCTCTCATAAAAAAATAAACAGAAAAGAAAAAATTATGATAAAGGGCTTCGTTTCAAAAAAATAAAAGTAAAAAAAAAAAGGGGGGGGGGGGAAGAAATGGAGAGAAAAAAAGTTTGTGCAGTGCATGCAATTCGAGAACCGCTCGTGTGGGTGGTGGTGGGAGAGAGTGAGTGACTTGAAAAGAAAAACATATTCTTTGATGTTGGTGACTGTCTTGCTTTGTCTGTTTGTTCTCTCTCTTAGTTTCTCTCTCTAAAAAATAAATAAATAAATAACTTTCCCGCTATTCATCGGGGTTTGTGCAAAAACCAGAAATTGTTTGTCTGTTTATGAAACGTTTTCTCGTTTTTTTAGGGCAACGGAAAATATAAAATTAAAATAAAAAAGGAACTGAGTCCATTCAGTACTTCTTCTGTTCACCCCCACCTCTCTCTCTCCCCTTTGAACAACTGAGATCTCATGAGATACTTTCTTCGTAAAGAGTAAAAGTTAAAAAATTAAAAAAAAAATCATTGTTTTTTTGGTTTAAAAATTTTGATTGAATATCTGTGGTTAATAAAAATTATAATTAATTTTAATAAATCAATTAACTTCAAATTTATTAATTATTTAATAAATATATTATATTTTAATTATATTTTAACGTAATTTATTTTTTAAATGTTGTATTTAGTTAAAAAAATATTTATTTTATATTTGAATAAAATATGTGTTTGGATGAAAAGTATTTAACTTATATTTTAAAATTAAAAAGTTGATGTGATTAGTAAAAGTAGAAATAAAAAAATTAGAATTGAAAAGTTAATGTGATTGTTTTAAAAAATAAATGAACAGTAATTGTTTTCATAATACTATTGAAAAGGATTGTATTTGAATGTAAAACTTTTACGTTTGTATGAAAATTATATTGAGTTTACACACAAAATGTTTTCGTAGCGGTGCCAAACACACCATTAAAATTTCATTTTAAAATTTTGTTTTAAATGCAACTTTAATTTGGTAATTCGTATCTTAAGAGTGTAGGAAAAAAATCGGTAAAAGTGCATCAGAGTGGCGTAGCGGAATTACAAAAAAATTTTTAAAATCGTTAAATATCTCATGATGCCATATACAATAAGCTAACAACAATAAACTCATACTTTCAGAGGACGCCAAACTGTAGGAGGAGAATGATTAGAGGGCTTAAATCAACTAACCTTCTTTACTATTCTTTAATTCCCGAATGGCAGAGTGTATGGGCACTCGGATCCTCGATCAGTATGCTAGCACTGCTAGTCTGTCTCCGACCACCTAGATCTCTAAAGAACTTATTGTCACGATGAGTTATGCAACAATAAGCCTACTTACCTGAGAGTCTGTGGTCTGAGAGAACTGGAGTGGTAGGACCCCTATTTATAGACTTGCATGAGGCATGCCCTTGAATTTAAATTGAACCAAGAGAAGATTTTCTCCCTTCTTTCCACAGAAAATCCGAATTTCCTATAGGCCATAATCAAGAGAAAATTCGGCCACCCTAAGAGATTTTGCATTCAAAATTCAAACAGAATTTTAACTTGAATTTTATCTCCTCATTTATCCACTAAAACCGAATTTCCCCTAGGTCAAGAACATAACTAGATTCCGCCATCCAAGTGTGAGGAAAATCAAAATTCAATTAGGACTTTTTAACTTGAATTTTATCTCACCCTTATCCACAAAAAACCGATTCTCCTTTAGGTTTATCCACAAAGATTTTTTGCCACCATGTGAGGGAAAGAATCAAAATTCAATTAGGATTTTCTAGCTTGAATTTCCTTTCATCCTTATCCACAAAAACCAAATTCTCCTAGGAGAGATTTTCCTTAACAAATTCAGCCATATTGGATAGATTTAGGATTCAAAATTCAAGTAAGATTCAAACAAGATCTTCCTCTCTCTTATTCACTATAAAATCGAATTTTACCATGTGGAATTATCCATAACAAATTTGATTACACCATGGATTTGTGATACAAAATTTGAATTCAAATTTCAAAGTTCAAATTTCAAAATTCAAACTTCAAATTCAAATTTCAAATTTAAATTTCGAATTCAAATTTCAAATTTCAAATTTCAAATTTCATATTCAAATGTCAAATTCAAAATTCAAATTTAAATTTCGAATTCAAATTTCGAATTTCAAATTTCATATTCAAAGGTCAAATTCAAAATTCAAATTTAAATTTCAAATTCAAATTTCAAATTCAAAATTTAAATTTCAAATTTCAAATTTCAAATTTCAAATTTCAAATTTCAAAATCCACAAAAAGGTTGTATTTCAAATTTTTGTCCTCATGGATAATTTTCCATAACTCCAATTCAAACTCAAATAAAATCATGGTAACTTAATTTGGAATTCGAATAATTAGGTAATCTCTTATCTAAAACAAAATTCGAATTCAATCGGAAAGAATCTTGTCTTCCATTCTTATCCTGTGTGTACACCATCTATATTTATGCAAGACAACTAGCTAATAAGCATACCCTGATCAATTTGCCATCCATTAAGGAATTATGTGGAGCTACTAGAGGGACCAATTAGACATATATAATCGGGCTCCTGTGAATCTATATGATCATCATTCTGCACCAAACAACTCAATCATATGACCACTAATTTCAGAGTCACCCTACTATAAATCTGAAACTGAACTCCCAATTATATACCGTATTAAGAAAACCTATGAAAGCTATTGTCCAGTGACCTTGTCATATATACAAAACTCTCATATGATATCTATAATTAGCCTTAGGTCAAAGTCCGATCAACCTACTGATCAAGCTATCTTAAAGTCCAAATAAGGAAATGATTATTCACCATATGTGAATAAGAAGTCATCCACCTAGCAG
The DNA here is from genome assembly GCA_035233585.1 of Antiaris toxicaria. Taxonomy (NCBI): domain Eukaryota; kingdom Viridiplantae; phylum Streptophyta; class Magnoliopsida; order Rosales; family Moraceae; genus Antiaris; species Antiaris toxicaria. The sequence continues at coordinate 74,831,993 of CP141156.1, forward strand.
ACGATCTAAGGCCTTGTCCATTTTCATATCCAGTATAATGCCTTTAAGGAATTATGTGGAGCTACTAGAGGGACCAATTAGACATATATAATCGGGCTCCTGTGAATCTATATGATCATCATTCTGTACCAAATAACTCAATCATATGACCACTAATTTCAGAGTCACACTACTATAAACCTGAAACTGAACTCCCAATTATATACCGTATTACGAAAACCTATAAAAGCTATTGTCCAGTGACCTTGTCATATATGCAAAACTCTCATATGATATCTATAATTAGCCTTAGGTCAAAGTCAGATCAACCTACTGATCAAGGTATCTTAAAGTCCAAATAAGGAAATGATTATTCACCATATGTGAATAAGAAGTCATCCGCCTAGCAGACGATCTAAGGCCTTATCCATTTTCATATCCAGTATAATGCCTTTAAGGAATTATGTGGAGCTACTAGAGGGACCAATTAGACATATATAATCGGGCTCCTGTGAATCTATATGATCATCATTCTGTACCAAACAACTCAATCATATGACCACTAATTTCAGAGTCACACTACTATAAACCTGAAACTGAACTCCCAATTATATACCGTATTATGAAAACCTATGAAAGCTATTGTCCAGTGACCTTGTCATATATGCAAAACTCTCATATGATATCTATAATTAGCCTTAGGTCAAAGTCCGATCAACCTACTGATCAAGCTATCTTAAAGTCTGAATAAGGAAATGATTATTCACCATATGTGAATAAGAAGTCATCCACCTAGCAGACGATCTAAGGCCTTGTCCATTTTCATATCCAGTATGATGCCTTTAAGAGGATACTCTTAACTCCTCATTAGAGCTATGATTCCAATATTTGCAAACAAACTCTCCATCGTATACAAGTCATGTGCCTAACGAATCGGTCTATAAGCTTACTACCTCTGAGACGCTTTAGCCATTGGAACATCAAAGTACACAAGTCATATATATGAAGTAGTTCATCTACTCAGGATTAAGGTTATTGCATAATGAACGTCAAAAGCAGATTGATCCACTCATGGAGAACTACGTAGATCAATCACGCCTTATTCCCCGTCCAACATGTCACCACCAAGCAACATATCTATGTCTCTACTCGAGAGTCTATGCTCCGGACAGTCAAGACAAACCGTCCCCACCATGACTTTAGATAACATAATAGTTTTAATATGAGTTAGATGCTCGGTCTAACCACATAGACTACGGATCATAATTTAAATTGCTTATTTTAGAACATTGTTTTCTCGCATACAAAAGTCCATTGCATGCACTATTCTAACAGTTTAACATAAGTAGTCAGTTAGTCATATTTGCTTACATTTACTTTAACATGTAAATAGAATAAGGACAAATAGCAATGTAATGAATAAACCTCTATAATAATTTTATTATCCAATTCAAAATAAATGAAATACATCAAAATGTCTTTCATACTTAGGGCTTTTCCTAACAATCTCCCACTTGCTCTAAGCTAGTAGATGTGCCATGTTACACATCCCCATCGCCTCAACATGCCTTTCAAAGCTTTTAGCCACTAAAGTCTTAGTAAAGGGGTCGACAATGTTGTCCTCGGATGTGACTTTACATACATCTACTTGTCCTGTCTCTACATGCCCTCTTATTATGTGGTATCTCCGATCTATGTGCTTAGTCCTCTTATGGTGCCGAGATTGCTTCGTGTTGGCAATAACCCCACTATTATCACAATAGAGTGTGATAGACTTGTCAACACCTGGAATGACCTCAAGGTCTCTAAAGAACTTGCAGACCCAAACTGCTTCTTTAAATGCCTCAGCCGCAGCCACATACTTAGCCTCCATCGTAGAGTCAGCCATGCAACCCTGTTTCACGCTCTTCCACACAATGGCGCCTCCTCTGAGTAAGAACACTGATCTTGAAGTTGACTTCTTCGAATCCTTACAAGTCTGGAAGTTTGAGTCCGTGTATCTTATGAGTATTAGGTCCCCTCTAAAATACACCAGCATATAATCTCTCGTTCTCTTAAGATACTTAAGTATATGCTTTACTGCTTGCCAATGCTTAATTCCAGGATTCGCTTGATATCAACTCACCATACCTACTACAAAACATATATCTGGGCGAGTGCAAAGCATAGCGTAGATAAGGCTACCTACAGTGGATGCATAAGGGACCTTACTCATACACTCTCTTTCTTCCGATGTCTTGGGACAGTCATCCAATGAAAGAGTTAGACCGACAATTGAAGCTTATAAACCTTTCTTTGCCTCTTGCATTGCGTATTTGTCAATTATCTTGTCTATATATGAAGCTTGAGATAATGCTACAATTTTGTTCTTTCGATCTCTAAAGAGATGAACGCTTAGAACATAATTAGCTTCTCCCAAGTCCTTCATGTCAAACTGTTGGTGCAGCCAAAGCTTGACCGATGATAAATTCCCTACATCATTCCTAATGAGCAGTATATCATCAGCATAGAGTACCAAAAAGACCACTTTTCTATCCTTAATACGTTTATAAACACAGGATTCATCAATGTTCTGCTCAAAACCTAATATTTTGATCGCTTAATCAAACCTTTGGTTTCATGAGTAGGATGCTTACTTTAATCCACAAATGGATCTAAGCAACTTGCAGACTTTTCTTTCTTGGCCTTTTACTAATGAACCCTTCGGGCTGTATCATATAGATACTTTCCTCAAGATGGCCATTCAAGAATGCCGTCTTAACGTCCATTCGCCAGATCTCGTAATCGAGAGCCGCAACAACGGACAGAAGAATACGGATAGACTTCAGCATAGCAACAAGCGAAAAGGTTTCATCGTAATCGATTCCAGCCTTTTACATGTATCCCTTTGCCACAAGTCTAGCCTTGAAAGTTTTAACTCTCCCTTCCGCATCCTTCTTTCTTTTGTAGACCCACTTACATCCAATGGGTTTTATCCCATCCGGTATATCTACAAGTTCCCAAACAGAGTTGGATTTCATAGAATCCATCTCATTGTTCATGGCCTGTTTTCAAGATTTAACATCATTCATAGCTTCATCATAAGTGACTGGATCATCTTTATGCTCACGAGCCTCAGTGTGACATCCCGTGCCCTGAGTGGCCTGGATCGTCACTTAAAACTACTTCTGATACTTAACTTGCTTGAAAACTATTCTTACTTACATAAAGAACAATTGCTTAACTTATCTGGCTTGAAAACTGATACTTAAACTTACTTAATTTGATACCATAATTTTATGGATCTTTTTTATGCATACGTATTTGCTATTCACATACATATACTTCGCAAATACATAGGTCTAAATCGTCTGAATATATACATACTTATAAAACTGTTTACTATTAAAAATATACTATTTACTCAATACTGTGTGAAAGTCAAAACTCACAGTGGTATCCATAACCTCGCCCTCACATCTGCCCCTGTCGCCATCATCGCTGTAATGACCGCCATTTTCATGGCACCTACTTACCTGTAATAAGTCATTAAGGAATAAAATGGACATAATTTAATGCCTTTTAGTGCAAATTTAAGTAACACAGTCAGGTATACGGCCGTGTGAGTGACCGTATGCCATTCGGACTGTGTATCTGTTAGTAGCCGTGTGAGTGTACATAGCCATGTAGTGTAACACGATCAAACACACAGCCGTGTAAGAGGCTGTATACCGCTCAGATAGATGAATGTGTTTCAAAGACATGGCCGTGTTGAGTAGTCTCAACTAGTACACGCCCGTGTCCGAAATGTACACGCCCGTGTTGCGTTGCACACGCATGTGTAAGAGTCCGTGTAGAAGGCTGTGTAATGAGCCGAGAGCCACTGTAATGACTCTCATGAATTATGAAACTTAATTACTATGTAATGATGTAATTAAGTTAATAAGCACAGTGTGCTTTTCAGTTGAATGAATTAAACAGGAATAGTAACGTTTAATTACTATTCATGCAGTGAAAAGGGTAATCGACAGTGAAATCGGTCCACCCTATTATGTGAGTATGCGTTGAGACATGCAATATCAAGAAACCGGTTTAGACGACCATTTCATGATACAGAACTGATGAGCTAGTCATTAGTACACTCAGACTGGTCATCTGAGCACAGCAGTGATAATTGCCCTAATAGATGTACAGTATCGAGAAAAGTGGTCTAGATGACCTTTTCTCGCCCAGAGACTGACAAAATCGGAGTCAGAACGCTCAGATTAGTCAGTCAGATAGTGAATAGTGAATAGTGAATAGTGAGAAACGCAGTGTTAGGTTAGTGGCCAAGACGGCCTTAATCTGGCATAAAACTGATATATTAATAGTCAGCAGGCTCAATCTGGTCAAGTGAGCACAAAATGTAGATTTTGTGTAAAAGATACGCAGTATCGGGATGAGGGTCAAGACGACCTTTTCTCGCCCCGAAACTGATATATTTAGACTCAGGACGCCCAAATTAGTCAATCGGGCACTTGACACGTTTTTCAAGATGGGGTTATACAGATCCCGAAAACTGGTCTAGAAGACCTCAGATGGACGTAAAACTGATAAATTTGAAATCAGCACGTCCAAATTAGTCAAGAGAGACTCTGTTTGAAATTTCACGCGAAAACGCCTCGTTATGCGTGCACAGTGTCAACACAGTGTAGGCCTAACCACAGTATCAAGAAATTGGTCAAGATGACCTTTTCTTGATATAAAACTGATATATTTGGAATCAGAATGCTCAAATTAGTCATTTAAGCACAAAAAGTAATTTTTGACCGGGAACCATGCAGTATCCGGAAACTGGTCGAGACGACCTCGGATGAAGATAAAACTGATATATTTGGGTTTAGCACGCCCAAATTAGTCAGTATAGCCTATCTTAAAATTTTTCAAAAAATTAGTATAAAAGGACGAAATCTTTGGGACTATTGAAAAATAGCCCCCATAATTTTTTCAAATCCCATTTTCTCCCCCAACACCACACGATGATGAACAGTGACTGACCATCGAATCCGACCTCCGTTTTTGACACCGCCGGCACCATTGGAAAGCTCTCGACGAGCTGATTCCAACAGTGGGCCGAGTTGACCGAACCGACGCCGGAGCACGCCGCACACGCCGCCCAAAGCCGCCGGTGGCCGAATTTTTCAAACTGCCGTATCTCCGCCGTCCGACGTCCAAATGCCACGATTCCGGTCCCAATGGATTCGTAGTGAAGAGTAGAACAAAACCCAGGCTTCATTTCACGTCAACAGCAGCCGGATCGCGCCGCCCAAGGTTCGCCGTCGCCGTCGCCATCGCCACCGTCGGATCTCGCTATTCCGGCGGAGTTGAGTTGCAAGGTCGGTGTCAAAATGCTCAGAACAACACGTAGATCAAAAGCCCCAAATCAATTTTGGGCAATAACGCCGGAAAATGAAGATCTAACACGGGCGCCGTCGCCGACATTTCGAGGGCCGATTTCCGGTGATAGGAGCCTCGATTGGTGAAATTGACACCACCAATGGGTTCCTCTCGTCGAGCTCTTCAAGATGGTGGTCGCCACTCCCATCGCCGCCGTGGTCAACGCCGGTCAACGGCCGGTCAACGGCGGTCAACGGCGACTCGGAGACCGAAAATTGAAGAATGGCCCGTTGGCCTATTTTCGACGTTCTGGACACATCCGCGGCATCGGATTTGCAAACCGGAGTTTCAAAAGTGAAGAACGACGATTCAAAGATTTCGCGGTCGAGACCGAACGGTTCGTCCGACCGCCGACGGGAACGATTTTGGTAGTAGTTTTGATCTATTGATTCCTCAATCTATTATTGGAAATAATTATGTATTAATTATGGTTTACTGACTTGAGGAATTGTAAGAAAAAGGGGTGAAATGTCAAAAAAGAGAATGTGAGAGAATGTGAATATTTTTACGTAAAAAGCGGAGCTTTTACGTTAAAATTAGGCCTCTGGTTTAGTACGTGGCAGGTTAGAATAGGTTAGATGGTTTTGAGGCGTTTCCTAAACGCCGAAAACCCAAAAATTAAGCAGAAATGCTGCCGAAATTTCTAAAACGGCACAAAGGGGTATTTTAGGGAAACGAGGGGTGAAAATGTGATTGGGATAGAAACCCGAGCCCCCTCGATGACCTAGGTCCGGGAAAGAAGGACGGACGTTGTGAGAATTAGTTAACCGCCCCATTAGAAATTTTGTAATGTAAGAAAACGACCCTTATGTCAAAATAGTACCACCCGAGGGACGGGTGTGATCTAAGTATAAAATAGGGGCGATTACATCAGTAACGGTAACCCGACAGGCTAAATGGTCATACGGGAGGTATTCAATCAGTTGACTGGTCGGTTAGCCAGTCAAGGACCAAGTCGGAATGGGATAGTGAGAGACCGTGATTAATTTGCCAAGTAGACAAATTAATTAAGCACGATTAAAAATTAGATAGCAAATTTCCCAAAGTAGAGCAGTTAGGTACCGATAGACATCGGTACCACACAACGATAAGTTTATTAGTCCCTAACGATAAAGTGACCTAAGAGCGATGTTAATTAATTTATTGGGTAAATAAATTAATTAACAATGATTAGAAAATCAAATTCTTAAGAAGAGGGCAATTAGTACCGATAAGGATTGGTACCACATAACAAGAATTTTTATTAGTCACTAATGACCACGGTGACCTAAGAGTGAATGTTAATGAAATGCATTATAATTACAGGGAGGTACCTGTATTGTGACGAAGGCGAGAGTATAAACTGTCTGATGACAGGTAAGTACAACTCCGCCTACAGCATGGATAAAATGAATTTAAAATGATGCTTTTCCAGTATTTTCAGTATGTATCTTGCACACAATGCTGCACAGCATACATAAGAGCATATAGTTTCACAATCGAGTAGATTGATGAAAGAACAAGATAGAAGCCATAAATCCCTACCGCGTAGGATTGGGGACAGCTTAGAGAAACGTATGGCTAGAACAGTTAAACAAGATGGAAATAAATAGGTGTGTCGTACCGGCTCCTTCAGTCGAAGGGGTTTCCAGTTGAAGAAAGTTAAGGCCAAAAGTTGAGTATCAGTTGATGACTCTTCGGCATTAGTTGACCTCGGGCGTTACCGTTGGTCTGCGCGCACACGGTACTGACACATGGGCCCTAAATAGACAAGAAAAGAAAAGAGAAGTTTGAAGCATAAATGAACATAACCGGACCATGCATTAGTTATAGTTCGCTATGCTTTCTTTTTCAGTAGAGTGCATACGGTACACGATGCTTCTGTTATGCATAAAGTATGTGAAGTTTTATATTCACTGTTATGACATGTTATATGATGACATGATATGTGAGCTGATATGTGATATGCTTATATGGTATGTGATTTATTAAGTGATATATGTCATGCCTATGATTTTACGTATGTGCTATGTTTTAAACATGTTTTGCGGTTAACATGTTGTACTTACTGGGCGTAAAGCTCACGGAGTGTGTTCATGCTGTAGGTAAGCATCCTATAACGTAAACATCAAGGGACGATGATGGTGGCGGAGGTGGATGTGAGGATGAGGTTATGGATACACCGCGAGTATTCTTCCGCACAGTATGAGTAAATAGTATTTTGAATGGTGACAGTTAAACAGTATTTTGAATAGTAAAGATTAATTGGTGTTTTGGAACAGTAAACAGTATATGTACGAGTAGTATATTTAAATAGTATATGGTGAATAGTAATCAGATAAACAAGTATATAATTATGTATGTATAATTGAAATCCTTAAGTTTTTCAAGTTTAAGTATCGGTTTATGGTATTAAATCCCTCTAAATTTAATACTTATGTTTAAGTATTAAGTTTAAGTTTAAGTTTAAGTATAATTGAAATCCTTATGTTTTTTCAAGTTTAAGTTTAAGTATCGGTTTATGGTATTACGTGTATATAAAAAAAAATCCCTCTAAATTTATGGTATTAAATTTAGCAAGTTTAAGTATCGGTTTTAAAGAAGCAAGTAATAGAGTTTACAGTGACGGTCCGGGCCGCTGAAGGCACGGGGCGTCACAATCGCCTAGTGAGATCTAAGCCATAGGTCGCTTACCTACAACATGAACACATACTGTGAGCTTTATGTCTAGTAAGTACAACATGTCATCCACAAAACATGTTTAAATCATAAAACATACTTAAGACATATAAGCATGTCATGTACCCACATGTACCATACACTGGAATCATACCACATATTGGATGCAAACCAAAGCATCACACATACTACATACATATCACATAATTGAATGCATAACAAAACACAACGCGTAACTGAATGCATATCTACTATAGCTGGATGTATACTGAACTATAGCTAAAGCATATCGTGAGTAATGCATGATCCGATTATACTTATATTATGCTTCATTATTCATTATCATTTCTTATCTACAAGGGTATAGTGAGCCTTGTGTTCGCGGGCCTTGCATCTGTTATATTAATATACATAATGTGGGCCTTGCATCCATTATACTTATATACATAAGGTGGGCCTTGCGCCTAATATAAACTGTGGGCCTTGCACCTATTATATTTATATACATAATGTGGGCCTTGTGCCCATTATATTTATATATTATGGGCCTTGCACCCGTTATACTAACACTTCATTCAATTACCCAATTCATTATCGGATCAGGGCATATGCTCTACTAGGTCATCCCCTAATCTTACGTGATAGGATGTATGGTATCTAACTTATGCCTTCATTAATCTACGCGCTATATGCTCTTATAATGTGCTATGCAACAACTGTGCATGATTGCATACTTAACATAATGTAAAACAATACTTTAAATTCATTTTTGCTCATGCTGCAGGCGGAGTTGTACTTACCTAATCTGCAAGCCAACTTGTACTCATGCCCTTGTCAAGTTACAGGTGGCTACCAGTCATCACAACGTATTCCATCAATAATCTTGCTAAGTCACTAATACCATTAATGACTTAAGCAGATACTAACGTATGGTACCGATTGCCATCGGTACTAACTTGTTCTGAGTTTTGGTTCTCTATAATCGTGGTTAATTAATTTATCATCCAATAAATCAATTAACGTCGTTCTTAGGCCACTTCTACCATTAGTGACTATAACTTGTATTGTTGTTTGGTACCAAGGCCCATCGGTACCCTACTGCTCTACTTTGGGAATTTGGTATCCAATTTCTATCATGCTTGATTAATTTGTGTACTTGACAAATTAATCACTGTTCCTCACTATCTCATTCAACCACGGTCCTTGACTGGTTATCCGACCAGTCAACTGATCGGTTACCCGTGCATCGTTGATTAGGTAGCCTATTGGGTTACTTTGTTTGTTTGGGTGTGATAACCTACCGGGCTACCTCTACTGTTTTGTTTATTTTTGAAAGTTGATTTTGAATTCTTATAAAATTTTTGGGAAAATATATGTTCTTTGAAACCGTCCCCATATCATCCCGTTGGAAGGTGGGAGCGTTTTATTAAAATCATTTTTCTCATTTAAAAGGTGAAGAACACATTTTGGTGTTCAATTTTTTAAAAAGGGTTCTTAAACTGTTTTACTGAAAACTATTTAAAACTTGTTTGAGATGACTTAATTTGCAAATTTGGCGAACATCAAACTTTTCATCCTCAATAAGATGAACAATTCTCATATTCATCTCGGAGCTCCAATCAAACTCTAACCAGTCCTAAACTCATCAAACCTGTGGCTAACTTTGTGTCCAGTTTTAGAAAAATCCCAGTTTTACACTCATTGAAAAATAGCTCTGTTTGAGGCCCGAAACGGACAAATTTTTAAAACTCATATAGGTTATCTTAAAGGTTTCGACGAGATATACAACTTTCATGTTAAGTCCGAAATCCAGTTCGGAATCTAAATTGGTCATTTTTAACAAAACCCGAGACTGTTCCTATGCTCAAGATTTTAGTCCCAGTTTTGGGTTCCGATCAAAAACTACACGAAAGATCTATCTTAGAGTCATTTTTGGCCAAAAGCTATTTGATGCAAAAATGACCGTAACGAAATTTCCTTAAAACTTTGTGTTTTACTAAATCCTAAATTCGGATCCTAAGGGGGTAAAAAATGGCCAAACCCGTGGCCTAAAACTAGGGACAGATTTGTGTGTCCAGCCATGTTTAACGTCCACACACATACATATACATGCATCCATCCATAAAAATTTAAACCATAACTATACAACCACATGAACTTAAAAATAAAAAGCTAAGGGCTCAAAATAAACTTATTACAACCCATTGCGCAAATTATATACATAAATTTCCTTGATCAAAACTTAAATATAACTAAACTACAAAAAAGGGGGTTTTGAGTTTTACCTTACGTGCTATAAACTAAGCACAACCGAACCGAGGCTTGGGTGACCCAAAAATTGCCATGTGAACCAACAGGGATTGGGGGTCGGTTGTGCTAGAAAGGACACCAAAATTTTTCTTTTATCATCAAACTAAAATAACAACTAAAAACCATAAAGATTGGTTCTAGAATCTATAGGAAATAAATCGGTAAATACGTATCAGAGTGGCGTAGTAGAACAATAAAAATTTTCCAAGATCGTTAAATATTTCATGATGCTATATACAATAAACCAACAACAATTTAAACTCATACCCCAAGGACGCTAATCTGTAGGAGGAGAATGATCTGAGGGCTTCAACCAACTAGCCTTCTCTACTATTCTCCAATTCCTGAATGGCTGAGTGTGTGGGCACTCTGAACCTCGATCGGTATGCTAGCACTGCTAGTCTTCTTCCGACCACCTAGATCTCTAAAGAACTTATTGTCATGATGAGTTATGCAACAATAAGCCTGCTCACCTGAGAGTCTGTGGTCTTCGAGAACTGGAGTGGCAGGACCTTTATTTATAGACTTGCATGAGGTGATTCTTTGAATTTGAATTGGATTAGGAGAAGATTTTCTCCCTTATCCACTCACAAAATCTAAATTTTCTAGGGGAAAATCCAAACCACAAATTCGGCCAATCTTGAAGATTATCCAATCCAAATTTAAACAAGATTTTAACTTGAATTTTATCTCCTCATTTATCCATAATAACTGAATTTCCCTAGTGCCAAAATCATGACTAGATTCGGCCATTAAAAGTGAGGAGAATCAAAATCCAAGTAGGGCTTTCTAGCTTGAATCCTATCTCACCCTTATCCACTAAAAAATCTGAAATTCCCTTTGGATTTATCTAATAAATTTTATCCACTTTAGGGAGGAGAGAATCCAAATTCAACTGGGATTAAAACTTGAATTTTTCTCTGTATCCTTGTCCACAAAAACTGAAAATCTCCTGGAGGATTTTCCTCAACAAAAATTTGGCCACTTTTGATGGAATTGGGATTCAAAATTCAAGTAAGATTCAAATAAGGTTTTCCTCTTCATAATCCAACTCAAATTCGAATTCTAGCCTTGTGGAATTATCCACAAAGAATTCAAATTCCACTTGGACTGTGATTCAAAATTTGAATTTCAAATTTCAAATTTCAAATTTCAAATTTCAAATTCAAATTTCAAATTCAAAATTCAAATTTCAAAATTCAAATTTCAAAATCCACAAACAGTTGTATTTCAAATTCTTGTTCTCATGGATAATTTTCTACAACTCCAATCCAATCTCAAATAAAATCATGGCAACTTTATTTGGAGTTCGAATAATCCTGTACTCTATTATCCAAAACAAAATCTGAATTCAACGGAGAGAATCTTGTCCACCATCCTAATCCTATGTCAACACCATCCATGCATAATCAACGAGCCAATAGCATACTCAAATCAATTTGCCAAACGTTAAGAAATTATGTGGAGCTAGTAGAGGGACCAATTGGACATATATAATCAGGTTTCCGTGAATCCATATGATCATCATTCTTTACCGAACAACTCAATCATATGATCACTAATTTCAGAGTCACACCGCTATAAACCTGAAACTGAACTCCCAATTATATACCATATTACGTAAGCCTATGACGAGCTATCATCCAATGACCTTGTCATATATGCAGAACCCTCATATGATATCCATGATCAGCCTTAGGTCAAAGTCTGTTCAATCCTACTGATCAGGCTATCTTAAAGTTTTATTATACTACCGAATAAGAAAATGATTATTCACCATATGTGAATAAGAAGTTATATGTCCAGCAGACGACCCAAGGCCTTGTCCATTTTCACATCCAGTATAATGCCTTTAAGAGGATATCCTTAACTCCTTATTAGAGCTATGATTCCGATATCTATAAACAAACCCTTCATCGTATACAAGTCATACACCCAACGAACCGATCTATAAGCTTACTACCTCTGAGACGCTTTAGCCGTTGGAACATCAAAGTACACAAGTCATACACATGATGTAGTTCATTCACTTAGGATTAAGGTTACTGCATAATGAACGTTAAAAGCAGATTGATCTATTTACAGCGGACTACGTAGATCAATCATGCTTTAGTCTCGGTCTAATATGTCACCACCAAGCAACATATCTATGTCTCTACTTGGGAGTCTATGCTCCAGACAGTCAAGACAAACCATCCTCACCATGGCTTTAGACAACATAATAGTCTTAACATGAGTTAGATGCTCGGTCTAACCCCATAAACTACAGACCTTAGTTTAGACCACTTACTTTAAAACATTGTCTTCTCGCATACAAAAAGTCCATTGCATGCAACGTTCTAACAGTTTTAACACAAGCAGTCAGTAGCTATATTTGCTTACATTTACTTTAACATGTAAATAGAATGAGGACAAACAGCAATATAATGAATAACCTCTCTATATATATATAATTTTATTATCCAGTTCAAAATAAATACATCAAAATATCTCTAATGTTTAGGGCATTTCCTAACAGAATCTTACCCTTGAGTGACGTTGAGATGGCTTAAGAAAATGGCTCCAACACAAGCTAGGTGGTGGCTGGTTTTTGACAAGTTTTTAGCTTGGTTTCTTGGCTTGAAAATGGTCTGTTTTGGGGCTAGAAATGGGTGGATTTTTCTAAAGAGAAAGGGGGAGAAAAGGCTTGGTTTCTCGGGAGCAAAAAGAAGAAAATGAACTCTAAGGGTGAGCATACCTATTTATAGGAAAAACTAAGCAACATTAATTAATATTAAGCAACCTTAATTAAGTCCAAAACTAACCTAAAAGGGGGACAAATTTTTTGCCTCTTAGCTGCGGAAAACCGTGGGTGGCTGCTACACAAAAAAGGGAGCCAAATTGTTTAATGTTTGTTTACCATGTGATGGATACTATTGCATATTTTAATCAAAAGGTAGCCAACACATCCCTTGCTTTAGGGAAAACTTTTTCCTATTTTTAGGGCTATGTTTGGGGCTATTTGTGCTACATGTGCACGATTTTCTAGGGGAAAAATTCATCTGATAAGTCTTCTTTTTGCAGTCTAATTTTTGCCTTTCGGTAGTCGTTTTTGGCAGTGTTCTAGATTTCCACCGAAATTGAATTTTCTTGATCTGATTCTTAAATTGATAATTCCTGGTTGGGTTTTAATGTCTATGAGCCTATTTTGAGTCTATTTTACTGTTTATTTCCTATACTGTGGTTGTGTCTATACTGTGTTGTCCTTGCGCATGCATAACAAGGTGTTTTTGCGTGAAATTTCAAACACAGTCTCTCCTGACTAATTTGGATGTGTTGATTTCAATTTTATCAGTTTTACGTCCATCTGAGGTCATCTGGACTAGTTTTCAGGATCTTTGTGACCCTGTCTCAAAAAACGTATTTTGTGCTCAATTGACTAATTTGAGTGTTCTGAGTCTAAATATATCAGTTTCAGGATGAGAAAATGTCGTCTTGACCCCTTTTCCGATACTACATGTCTCTCAAACAAATTTTTATGTTTTGTGCTCAATTGACTAAATTGAGCCTGTTAACTGTTAACGTATCAGTTTTAAGTCAAATCAAGGCCATCTTGGCCATTAACCTGACAATGCGTTTCTATTATTCACTGCTTTCGGTTTAACGGACTAGTCTGAGCGTTCTGGATCTGATTTTGTCAATTTCTGGGTGAGAAGAGGTCATATAGACCATTTTTTTTGATACTGTACCTCTGTTAAGGTAATTATCGCTATTGCGCTCAGATGACCGGTCCGAGCATACTGATGACTTACTCACTAATTCTATGTCAAGAAATGGTCATCTAGACCGGTTTTCTGGATACTGCGTGTCTCTCATGCATACACACATTTATTAAGTTGAACCGATTTCACTGTCGTTTGCCCCCTTCACTGCATGAATAGAAATTAAATGTCACTATACCCGTTTAATTCATTCAACTAGAAAAATATATTGTATTTATTAACTTAATTACTTATTACGTAGTAATTAGGTTACATGAACAGGGTGGTCATTACAACCTACCCCCCTTACAAAATTTTCATCTTCGAAAATTAGAATAATTTCGGGAAATCACTTCTCATATCTTCTTCCCATTCCCATGTGGCTTCTTCGATATTATGGTCCCGCCACAATACTTTTACGAGGAGTATAACTTTATTCCTAAGCACCTTCTCTTCTTGGGCTAAGATCTGCATAAGTTTCTCCTTATAGGTCAGATTAGCGTATACCTCTATAGGTTCTTGGCTCAAAACGTGGGAGCTATCTGGTACGTATTTCTTTAGCATTGAGACGTGGAAGACATTATGCATTGAAGCTAACTCGAAGGGAGCGCTAATCTATAAGCCACCTTCCCGACTCTTTCAATTATCTTGAAGGGTCTTATGTACCTAAGACTCAGCTTTTCCTTCTTTCCAAAGTGCGTCACCCCTTTCATGGGTGCCACTTTGAGAAAGACAGAGTCTCCTTCTTGAAACTTGAGGGGTCTGCGACGTTTGTCTACGTAGCTCTTTTGGCGACTGTGCGCTGTATCCAATCTCTCTCGTATGAGCTTCATGTCTGCCATTGTATTCTTAATGACGTCCGTGCTGGTAAGCTGTTTCTCTCCAATCTTGTGCCAGTGAATCAGAGATTTGCATTTTCTTCCATAGAGTACCTCATACAGTGCCATCCCAATCGAGGAATGGTAGCTGTTATTGTATGAGAACTAAATCAGCGGTAACTTCTAGTCCCAGTTTCCTTTGAAGTCTAGGACACAAGCTCTCAATATATCCTCTAATGTCTGAATAGTCCTCTTGGACTGACCGTCAGTCTAAGCATGGAAGGTTGTGCTAAACTTTAATCTGGTTCCTAAGGAGGCCTGAACGCTCTGCCAAAATTTAGAAGTGAAGCATCCGTCATGATCTGAGATAATGGACTTGGGCACTCCGTGCAGTCTTACTATCTGAGCTACATACATTTCTGTAAGTTTTTCTACTGAGTAGCTTACTTTCATAGTCAGAAATCGAGCTGATTTCATTAATCTATCCACAATCACTCAGATTGTGTTGTTGTCACTTGATGTCCTTGGCAATCTAAGTACAAAATTCATAGTGATTTGATCCCATTTTCATTCAGGCAGCTTGATTTTCTATAGTTCTCCTGCCGGCCGTTGATGTTCCACTTTAATCTTTTGACACGTGAGGCATCTGGCAACGAACTCGGTGACGTCATTTTTCATTCTAGGCCACCAAAAACTCTCTTTTAGGTCTTTGTACATCTTGTTCGGCCATGGATGTACAAAATACGGCGTCTCATGAGCTTCTGAAAGGATTCGTCTCTTAAGTTCTTCATCTTTTGGAACACACACTCTATCTCTGTAATAGAGAATGTCATCCTTAGAGACTCTAAACTCTGAACTCTGGTCCTCTGTAGCTTCCTTTCTGAGCTTGTTCAGGGATGAATCGAGGTCCTGACCGGCTTTGATTTCTTCTAGGAGCGTCGATTGGAGGGTCATTTTAGATAACCTCTCCGTCAAAATCTCGATCTCACTGCTATGTAGCTCCTTTTGTAGCGCTTCTGATAAGGTACTGATAGTCATAAGTGATGAAGAATGCTCTTAGATCAGTGTATCAGTCACTTTGTTGGCTTTTCCTGGGTGGTATAAGATCTCACAGTCATAATCCTTTACCAGTTCTAGCCATCTTCGCTACCTCATGTTAAGCTCTTTCTGTGTGAAGATGTACTTGAGGCTCTAGTGGTCCGTGTAAATCTCATACTTGACACCGTATAGGTAGTGCTTCCATATCTTAAGTGCAAAAATGACCGCTGCTAGCTCTAGGTCATGTGTTGGGTAGTTCTTATCATGGTCCTTGAGTTGTCCGAAGTATATGCGACCACTCTACCATTTTGCATCAATACGGCCCCTAATCCGATCTTGGATGCGTCATTATAAACCATAAAGTTTCCTTGACTAGCTTTTAGAATAGTCAACACTAGACCACTTGTGAGTCATCGTTTCAGCTCTTGAAAGCTCTCCTCACACTTTTCTGTCCACTTATACCTCTTTCCTTTCTTAGTAAATGCTGTAAGTGGAGTGACTAACTTTGAAAAACCTTTGACGAAGCGCTAGTAATACCCTGTTAGACCTAAGAAACTATGAATCTCCATCATGTTTTTCAGAGTTGGCCACATGCTAACGGCCTTAACCTTTGCTGGTTCTACTGATACTTCCTCCATGGAGACTACGTGACCAAGAAAGTGAATCTTCTCCAGCCAAAACTCATACTTGGAGAACTTGATGTATAGCTGATGGTCCTGTAACATACGCAAGATGATCCTTAGGTGCTCTTCATGTTCCTCCTCTGTCTTGGAGTATATCAGTATGTCATCGATGAACATAATAGCAAACTTATCTAAAAAGTCCTTTAGCTAGGCTCGGAACTCCTTCAACTCTACAGGGCTCATTTGATGTGGGTCCTTAGAGATGGGTATTGATCCTGGTAGATGTTCAGTCTTGAATAATACCTCCACGAATTTCTTGACCATCAACACGTTCTCGAGCCTTATCTCTATTCCTTGAATCTTATCTACTACGAGGGCTAGGAAGCCCATGCATCTACTGGATAGCATCTTGTGAGCCCTCACTGTTGAGATCATCATCTTTGGTTGCTCCGTTAACAAAACCTTGTAGACAAGCTTTTCACACCTGATCAGTCCAACATGTGACTTTCTACCTTCGATAGTCTACGACGGCGTTATATTTTGCGAGGGATTCTATTCCCAAGATTACGTCCTAATCGATCATGTTAATGATGATCAGATTAACGCTCAACTCTCTACTACGAATAATTATTGGTACGTAATATATCCAGTAATTAGACATTAAAACTCCCCCTGAGGGAAGTGCCATTCTAAAAGTCTATTTCATCCTATCTAAGTCTCTATCTAGGTTTCTAGCGAAGTCTGATGATATAACGAATGGGTGGCCTACTACACTTACTGCCTGATTGCTCTTCTAATTCTGTTTGGCAAGGTCTCTTTCTCTCTTTTGGTCTTCTCCTACCTTAATCCACCTTTGCCTTGGCCTTGGTTTCGTCATAAGCCTTCTTCAATGTGTGTTGTAGAAGTCCATATTAGTTCCTCGTAGCATACAACATATGTTAGAACTGTGACACTGGACATCGTTTGCAGTCTCTCAGTTTGATGAACAAATTCTCCTATATTTGTAACTCTAGGGAACTTAGGCGATTTCACTTCCCCGCTTGCCCATAAAGAATAACTGGAGCTGATGCTAGACTCCTCTCGGAGATTTGCTCGACCATGGTGTGATGAAACTCGACCCAGTTAAGAGCTCATCCTGGTCACAAGAATCCCAATGCATATGAGAGTATCTTCCTGAAAGATATCAACAGCCAATAGGACTCAGTTATCCTGATCAATGGATTACAATCGGGGAGTCACTTGATAGCATGAAGCCAATCCTGACATTCTTATGGAGTGCAGGAGTACTACTTGTCACTCAAAACTTAGTGGACAACTAGCCCTGAAGACCCGTATAACTCGAGCAGCAATCCATGTTCCTATTCTGAGCCGTTCTTTCAGTTGCACTCTAGTCATGTGTAAAAATGTTATATCTAAGCCCTTGGGTAAAACTGCACTGCTTTTTATATCATTTTAAAAGTACATAACTTTAGTCTATTAGGAGTGGTAAATACTTCCTGGTACATAGTCTCAAAAGGACATACTAGGACAGGTCTAGTGGGAGTGAGCTATTGTTTCCCATCATGCCTATATACATAGCCTAAAAGAAAGATTTTGCTTTAGTTGTCTGAGGCTTCTAGTCTGTCTTGCGCGATTGAAGGGCCTTCGATCCTAGTCTGAGTGGCATGGAGTTGGTTACTTGTGAGACAAGCTGGGTTCTGTTGATTTTGCAGGTTGGAATAATAGTCTCTAGCGTAGTGGCCTTCCTTGCCACAAATGAAATAGCCACTTGCTCCTTATCGGCACTCTCCTGGGTGCCTTTTTCTACATTTCGATCACATTAGATGTTTGTTGCCGTCTCCTCCCTGGTCGTTTCTTTTTTAGGGAAAGTCCTTGTACGACCCTTGGTTGCTCTGGTTCCCTTTTCTCTTGTTGTTGTTGTGGGATTGCCTGCTGTTCTAGCTGGTTCTCACATTTTGCCCTTTATGTTATGAGTCGGGGTTCTGCCTCCCTTTAATCTGCTTAGCCTGTGTCTTCTCCTTTCTTCTAGCTTTAAAGATCTGAGCTCGTCGTTCTTTATCTTGAGCCAACCAGTACTCGGCTCGAATTGTTCTGCTGATGCATTCAGCCACTGTCGCTGGTCCATGGCTTCCACTGCATACCTGGACAGCAATGTCCGTTCAGAACATCTTCAGCATTCTTCTAACCTTTTCCTTTTCTATTAGCACCAAGTCTGAGCAAAGTCGAGTCAGTTGCTTGAACTTCCTCACTGCCTCCATCACAAACATGCTATCTTGGCGTAGGTTATTGAACTCATCCTGCTGGGTTGCTAAGGCCTTGTCGTTAAAATACATTTCCTTGAATTCGTCAATGAATTCGGTCCAGCTCATTTCATTGACATTCCTCTAAATGGCTACTATCTTCCACCATTGGCGTGCCTCCTTGCGTAGGGCAAGGGATGCATACAACACTTTCTCCCTATCAGTCAATCCCACAAGGTCCAAGATTACTTGGATGTCGGTCAGCCAATCATCGACCTCTATGGGATTAGTGGTCCCTTCAAATTTTGGCACTTTCATGCACCAGAACTTCTCATACAAATCGCCTTCCCGAGGGGTCGGTGAAAGAATGTTGGCTACTACGGGGACAGTTGCTACTAAGGTTGCTGATGCCATCTGGGTTGGAGGAGCTGTTTTCTCCCTCGGAGTTTTTGGGGTTGCTGGAGCCTCCTGGACTAGCACCAGAGCTGTCTATGGTGCCTGGTTCTGTCACCCTAGTTGCTCCCAAAGCTGGTCTAGGTCGTGCTACTGATTCTCTATCATCGTTCGCATAGCTATGAGCTTTGCCACCAATTCATCCTCTCAGGATGCTTGGTTTGTCTGTGTATATGTTCGAACCATATTGTCCTTTGGAATCCTCATCTTTCGATGGGGCTCTATTGGCGTAACCTCTACTGGTGTAGCAATGGTTACACATTATAATTTATGTTAACTTACATATTAATACCATAAAATAAAAGCTAACTTACTTGGACAGATGAGCCAGGCATGCGGCAATGTGAGGTAGGGTGGCAGGATACTGCTATGATACCAACTGTGACGTCCCGTGCCCTAAGTGGCCCAGACCGTCACTTAAAACTACTACTGATACTTAACTTACTTGAAAACTATTCTTACTTACTTAAAGAACAGTTGCTTAACTTATCTGGCTTGAAAACTGATACTTAAACTTACAATGCCATACTCTACTCTTTATATTAAAATTCATGCGCACAAGAGCTTAACATGCACAGGAAAAAGCCAAGAGCTAATTCAATAGTGCCACTGATTCTTTAACTCCTCTCTAACATTTACACGTCCCCTTCCTCGACACACTCTTTGTTTCCGTAATTTCTTACGAAATTAGGCTAGAGATAATTTTAGAGATTTTTTTTATACGTACGTTTTTGCTATTTACGTACATATACTTCGTAAATACATAGGTCTAAATCGTCTGAATACATTCATACTTATAAAACTGTTTAACTGTTTACTATTTAAAATATACTGTTTACTCAATATTGTGCGGAAGTCAAAACTCATGGTGGTATCTACAACCTTGCCCTTACATCTGCCTCTGCCGCCGTCATCGCCCAGTGAAATCTAAGCCATACGTCGCTTACCTACAGCATGAACACACACTATGAGCTTTACGCCCAGTAAGTACAACATGTCGTCCGCAAAACATGTTTAAATCATAAAACATACTTAAGACATATAAGCATGTCATGTACCCGCATGTACCATGTACTGGAATCATACCACATATTGGACTTAGGTCACTATTACTATTAGTGACTGTAACTTGTATCGTGGTATGGTACCGAGGCGCATCGGTACCCTACTGCTCTACTTTGGGAATTTGGTATTTAATGTCTACTCGTGCTTGATCAATTTGTCTACTTGACAGATTAATCACCGTTCCTCACCATTTCGTTCAAACTCAGTCCTTAACTGGTTAATTGACCAGTCAACTGACAGGTTACCTCGTGCATTGTTGACTAGGTAGTCTACCGGGTTACTTTGCTTGTTTGGTGAGGTAGCCCACCGGGCTACCTCTATTGTTTTATTTTGAAAATTGTCTTGGTTGTCTTATAAAATTTTTGGGAAAATTATGTTCTTTAAAACCATCCCTTATCACCTTGTTGGAAGATGAGGGCGTTTTATTGAAACTGTATTTTTATTTTAAAAGGTTAGAACACATTTTGGTGTTTGTATTTTAAAAGTGGTTTTTGAACTATTTACCAAAACTATTTTTAAAACTTGCTTGAAACGACTTAGTTTGCAAATTTGGCGAACATAAAACTTTTCATCCTCGATGAGGTGAACAACTCTTGTGTTTGTCTCAAAAATCAAACTCTAACGGGTCCTAAACTTATCAAACCCGTGGCTAACTTGTGTCTAGTTTTAGTAAAATCCTAGTTTTATGCTTATTTAAAAACGGCTCTATTTGAAGCCCGAAACAGCCAAATTTTTAAAAAACGCATAGGTTGTCTTAAAGATTTTGACGAGATCTACAAATTTTATGTTGAGCTCGAGATCCGGTTTGGATTCTAAGTTGGTCTTTTTTAACAAAACCTAAGATTGTTCTTATGCTCACGATTTTTAGTCCCAGTTTTGAGCTCCAGTTCAAAACTACTCAAAAATTCTATCTTAGATTCATTTTTGGCCAAAAGCTATTTGACGCAAAAAAGACCATAACGAAATTTCTTTAAAACTTTTTGTTTTACCAAATCCCAAATTCAGAACCTAAGGGGTTCAAAAATGGCCAAACCCATGGCCTAAAACTGGGGATGGATTTGTGTGTCCAGCCATCTTAAACGTCCATGCACACACACATACACATCCATCCTTAAAAATTTAAACTACAACCACACAACTGTATAAATTTAAAAATAAAAAGCTAAGAGCTTAAAATAAACTTATTACAACCATTGTACAAATACATACATATAAATTTCCTTTGATCAAAACTTAAAAATGACTAACCACAAAAAAGGGGGTTTTCGATTTTACCTTACGTGCTATGAACCAAGCACAACCGAACTTAGGCTTGGGTGACCCTAAAATTTCGGTGTGAACTAAGGGGGATTGGGGCTTGGCTTATGCTAGAAAGGACACCAAAATTTTTCTCTTATCATCAGACCAAAATAACAACTAAAAACCACAAAGATTGGTTTTAGAATCTTACCCTTGAGTGACCTTGAGATGGCTTGAGAAAATAGCTCCAACACAAGCTAGATGGGGGCTGATTTTTGGCAAGTTTTTAGCTTGGTTTCTTGGCTTGAAACTGATCTGTTTTGGGGTTGGAAGTGGGCGGATTTTTCTAAAGCAAGAGGGAGAGAAGAGGCTTGGCTTTTTGGGAGCAAAAAGAAAGGAACAAAACCTAAGGGTGAGCACATATATTTATAGGAAAAGTCAAAGCAAGATTAATCAACCTTAAGTCAAATTAATCAAGCCAAATTTTTGCCAAATTAAGGGACAAATTCTGCTATTCAGCCTCACCAAAACTGAAGGGAGGCTATACATAAAAAGGGGTCAAAGCCTTAAATGTGTTGTTGGCCGTGTGATGAAATTCTTGCTTATTTTAATCAAAAGGTGTCATAACTATTTCCAATATTTTATTGCCACCTTTTGGGCTGTTTTTGCAGCTAAGTGCAGCTACCTTTTCAGCTAGGGGACACGGATTTTGAGAGAAGAAATTCATCTGTGTTGGCTTCTCTTTGCAGTCTAATTTCTGCCTTTCGATATCTGACCCTTTTTGGAGCAATGTTCTAGTTTTCAACCGGAATTGGATTTTTTGAACCTGATTTTTATGCTAATGATCCCTACTTTGGTTGTACTGCCTATGAGTCCATTTTGAGTATATTTTACTGTTCATTTCTTATATTGTGGTTGTGTCTACATTATGTTGTCCTTATGCATAACGGGACGTTCTCGTGCGAAATTTCAAACACAGTCCCTCCTGACTAATTTGGATGTGTTGATTTCAAATTTATCAGTTTTACGTCCATCTGAGGTCGTCTGGACCAATTTTCGGGATCTGTATGACCCTACCTCAAAAAACGTGTCTTGTGCTCAATTGACTAATTTGAGCGTTATGAGTTTAAATATTTCAGTTTTGGGGTGAGAAAAGTTCATCTTGACCCTCTTCCCAATACTGTGTATCTATCAAACAAAAATTCTCGTTTTATGCTCAATTGACTAAATTGAGCCTGCTGATTGTAAATATATCAGTTTTAGGTCAAATTAAGGCCGTCTTGGCCATTAACCTGAGACTTAGTTCCTATTATTCACTATTAATTATTTTTTGTTTAACTGACTAGTCTGAGCATTCTGGCTCTGATTTTGTCAGTTTTTGGGCGAGAAGAGGTCATCTGCACCATATTTCTCGATACTGTACCTTCGTTAAGGTAATCATCGCTACCATGCTCAGATAACCGGTCTGAGCATACTGATGACTAACTTATTAGTTCTATGTCAAGAAATGGTCGTTTGGACCAGTTTCTTGATACTGCGTGTCTTATGCACACATACACATATGTTAAGGTGAATCGATTTCACTGTCAGTTGCCTATTTCATTGCATAAATAGTAATCAAATGTTATTATACTCGTTTAATTCATTCAACTAGAAAATATACACTGTATTTATCAACTTAATTACTGATTACATAGTGATTAGGTTTCAAGAACACGGGGGTCATCACATATCCACCACATTTGCTAGAAACCCCGTGCATCCACTGGATAACATCTTATGAGCCTTCATTGTTGAAATTATCCCCTTTGGTCGCTTCAGGGGCATAATCAAGTAGACGAACTTCTCACATCTGATAGGTCCAAAAGCAACTTTCTACCTCTAGCAGTCTATGATGGCGTTGTACTTCATGAGGAAGTCCATTCCTAAGATTACATCGTAATCGAACATGTCGATGATGATCAGATCAACACTTAGTTCTCTACCACAGATAATTATTGGTACGTAACGTACTCAATAATTAGACAACAAAACTTCCCCTGAAGGAAGAGCTGTGCTAAAAGTCTGGTTCATCCTATCTAAGTCTCTATCTATACTTTTAGCAAACTCGAATGATGCAAAAGAATGAGTGGCTCCAGAATCGAACAACACCAATGCTTTTGAGTTGGTGATAGAAAGCTGACCTGTCACCATGGCAGAAGTTCCAGCTTCAACGTCGTTCTTCGTATAAGTGTAGATTCTCCCTTGGTTATCCGGACCTTCTAATCTGCCTTACGATATCGAAAGGCCTTCGATATTGGCTTGAACAGCATGAAGTTGGTTGCTCGTTGTATGGGCTTGGTTTTGCTAATTTTGTGGGTTAGAAAAACAATTTTTGGCAAAGTGACCTTCCTTGCCACAGATGAAACAGCCACTTGTCCCTTGTTTACATTCTCTTGGATGCTTTCTTCCATACTTTGGGCACATCAGAAGTTGGTGGTTGTTTCCTCTTCGATTGTTTCTCTTCTGTGAAACATTCTTCTGTTGACTTGGTTGCTTGGATTTCCCTTCCTCTTGTGGTTATCGCCAGATTGCTTGCTATTCTGGCTAGTGTTAATGCCTTGTCCCTGGTACTGAAACTTTTGACCCTGCTTCCCTTGAGTGGCTTGGCCTAAGCTTTCTCCTCCTTCCTTGCCTTGAAAATTTGAACCTTTCGCTCCCTATCCTATCCTAGCCAATATTCAGCTCGGATGGCCTTACTTATGCACTCGGCCGTAGTTGTCGGTCCATGGCTACCACTATATACCTGGACCATAATATCCGTCCTAAACATCTTTAGTATTCACTTGACTCTCTCCCTTTTCGTAGGAACTAAGTCAGGACAGAGTCGAGCCAACTGTTCAAAATTCCTAACCGACTCCATCACGATCATATTTCCCTGGCACAATTTGTTGAATTCATCCTGTTACACTGGTAGAACTTCTTCATTGAAGTACATTTCCTTAAACTCCTCAATGAATCTCGTCCAACTCATAACATTTCTTCTGATCGCCACCGTCTTCCACAACTGACGTGCCTCCTTTGGCCGGTGAAAGATGCACACATTACTTTTTCTTGGTCTATCAATCTTATGAAATCCAAGATTACTTGGATATCCGTTAGCCAATCATCGACCTCTATGGGGTTGGAGGTTTCTTTGAATTATGGTGCCTTTATGTGCTAGAATCTCTCATATAATTCATCCTCCCTAAAGATCGACTGAGGAACATTTACTACTGTAGGGGTAGCCGCTGCTAGAGGTGCTGGTGGTGGTTTAGGAAATCCCCTTCCTTGCGGAGCCTCCTGGATTAGGGGAACATTCTACAGAATCTCCAGGGCTGATGGAGTCTCCTAAACTAGCACCTTTGCTGCCTAGTTCTATTGTCTTAGTTGTTCCTTAAGCTAATTTAGGTCACACTGCTGATTCTCTATCATCTCTCGCATAGCTGCGAGTTGCGCTACTAACTCATCCTCTCGGGATGCTTGAGTTACTCATGAGTGGGGTCGAACCATGTTGTTTTTTGAAATCCTAATATATAATAGGAAAGGGAAAACTTATAAATCCCTTATTTCCATACTTGGAAATCACGGTTGCCTAGCACTTGTTTACTTGTTTTATTATCATACGTATATATATTGTATCTTTCCTTTAATCATGCCTCGCATGTTATGACATTTAATATGAATCACATCACATCATATCATATCAAATGCCGTTATAGTGCCAGAAGTCATCCTACACCTTCTGTCGTACTATAGATCATATGTTGGTATACGTACAGATGCCATCTAACAATAGCGTATCACTTTTCATATAACATTTACAAAAAGTGAGTACAGAACTCTGGTCTATTGGGAGTGGAAAACTCTTCCCGATATAAAACTCAAAAGAAAATACAGAGCTAGGTCTAATGGGAGTAAGCTACTACTTCCCATAGTATCTGCATACATGGTCTAAGTAACTGTTATACTAGAGTAAATTGCTACTCTGAGGAAAGTCTTGATTCTGCATCAGAGATGTCTTCATCATCATCCTCATTGAGGGGAAATTCCTTTGGATCCTCCTCATCTTCCATGTCGAAACTGACCTTGTTGTCACTAGGTATAATAACCTGAGGATCAGGCTCATACAACTCCATCCACTCATCATCACTGACGAAATAAGGGATGTCATCATCGTCATTGTCATCCACATCAAGATGGGGTTCTGGAGATGGTGGGGCTAGTGCATGGTCTCCCATGGCTTCATCATTATCCATCAGTGCCTCGGGGAGGTACTCAGCTATGGGGTCCTCCTTTATCGGTTGGTGGACTGGATCTACCGAGTTACCTTCAATATTGATAGCATCTGCAACGTCATGAGCGTGTTCGTAGTTCCTGACGTTGATCACGTCAACCTCAGCGTCCATTATCTCTTGTATGAATCACCTTAAGTCCTCATAGTACAAAAGGTAGCGGATGAGCTCCCTTACGTCCCATGGAACTCCTCTCCATAGAAGCTCTGCTATCTCACTAAAGGGCACCTCCAAGGGTATGTGAGGCCACATAGCATCCTAAAACCTCTAACAATAATGAACCATAGTCTCCTCTTAATACATGTCCCATATGCAGGAGAGGATATTGTACCGTCTCTCATATATGTCTCTCTAGAAAGCCATGTCTCTACCCGGCCTATTGATGTCCTCAACAGGTGGCGGTCAGAAGTTACCGTGAAGGTCTTAGCAAAAATCAGCTCAGTGCATCATAGGGTCTCCATTCTTATGTTGTCTATTCCACCAAGCCAACATTGGTCCATTTAGCCTGCTACTTGCTAGATCCACCTGTAGGTGGGGTGGGATATGACAAGTACAGAATATGACCTCTATGCAGCGTATCCATCCTGCGAGCTTATGAGAGCGGCGTCTGTCGTACCTATCCGGATCTATATTAGTGAAAGGAAAACTTATCTCGCGATCTTCTTCTCTCTGGCATAGGTTTACTGATGCAGTCATGGCTACATATTATAACTTAAATGTTAACCTACATACTAACAACATAATATACAAATTAACTTACTTGGACAGAAAGCGGGCATGCGGCGATGTGAGGTTGGGTAGTAGGATACCACTCTGATACCAACTGTGGCGACCCTCACTTTGACTCGCTCTAGTGGCGCGGCCATTGCCACTCACTTAAACTTACTTTACTTAAACTTACTTGGAACGTGCTTAAAACGATCACACTTCTACATCATAATTTCCACGGGATTTTTTTTTATACATAAGCTTTACTACAGCCATACATACTTAAAAACACTTTATGAATACATAAGAGACTTAATACAACTTAAGGTCAAACATACATACATACTCAGAAAATACTAAACTGATCATTACTTAATATAAGTTTGGTTCTCAAAATAAAAAGGGTTACTTAACATCATGCCGAAATAGAACTTGTGGTGATATCCATACCCAACCCTCACTTCAGCCCTGCCGCCATCGTCGTCCATCGGAGTCTAGCCCGTAGGTTTCTTACCTACAGCATAAACACACATGATGAGCTTTACGCTCAGCAAGTACAACACTTAAACCGCAAAGCTATCATTTAAAAACATCCATCACTTAAAGGCACATCATACTTATAAACATATCATGACTTCAAAGCATATCAAGAAAACATATCATGTATCATGTAACTGAAAGCATAACATATACCACATAACTTAGAAGCGTATCATAACTGTAACTTAAAGCATATCGTGAACTATGCATGAACTGATTATGCTCAATTATGCTTCATTATGCATCATCTTTCTTTACTTGTCTGAGGGTCCATGTGTCAGTACCAAATATGCACGGATCTTCGAATTCACCGAGATCACAAACTTTCTTTGGAGCCTTGGCTCGTCATACTAAACCGAAAACCTCCCCATAGATCGAGAGGCTGGTACGACACACTCAACAAGTCTTGACTCGCTTCTTAATTACCTAATTGTTGAGATCATGAATTATTATCATTATGTCATGAACTCTATCTTGTTATTCAGTAATCATATGTGATTAAAGAATAAAAACATGCTTATCGTAAAAGCTGACTAAAACATCTTTATCATGTTATTCATCAATCATACGCGATTAAGGAATAAAAGCATTCTCATCGTAAAAGTATTTAAAATCATTTTCATCCATGCTATAAGCGGAGTTATACTTACTTGTCTGCAGGCAGTTTTTACATTGCCTTGTCATAATACTGGTATCTACCTATCATCATAACGCATGCCGTTAATGCTTATTTTTGAGTCACTAATATCGTTAGTGACTAAAGCATCTATCGACATATGTTATCGATTACCATCAGTACTAAACTGCTCTATTTTTGAAGAGTTCGTTTAAATATCTTCTAATCATGGTTAATTGATTTATTTGCTTAATAAATCGATTAACGTCTCTCTCTCTCTCTTGGTCATGCTAGCTAATCGGCTAGTTAACTAATCAGCCATTTAAGGTAATCTAGTTACCTTTACTATCCTACCGATTTTGAAAATTGTTTGCAAGCGTATTTTCATTTTGAGAACACATAGACTCTTTAAAAACAATCCTCTTAACACCTCATTGGAAGATTTGGTCATTGTCTTAAATCCTTTGTCTCATTTTGAAAGAACACTCTTTGGTGTTAAGTCAAAAATATGGTTTTTGAACCTCTTTCAAAAAACCGATCATAACTTGCTTAAAAAGATCAATTTGTGAAATTGGTGAACATGATATTTTAAGGTCTTAACGAGACAGACAACTTTTATGTTCATCCCGGAGCTTAGTTCAGAATCTAGCCTCTCCTAAACATCTCAAACCCGTGGCTTTGCTTTGGCCCAGTTTTAGAAAATTTCCTAGTTTTTAGGTTTAGGGAAACCGCTTTGTTTAGGCCCTAAAATGGCCGAATTTTTGATACTCACGCATCCATTTTTAAGTTTTCGATGTGGCCTACATTTTTTATGTTAAGCTTGGAAACTAATTTGGACTCGAGGTTACCCATTTTTATATAAATTCGAAACTGTCCCTGCCTCTAAGATTATAGTCCCAGTTTTGACCTCCAGTCAAAAAACCATCCAACAGCCTATTTTAACATCGTTTTTAGCCTAGGTCCGTTTCATGCAAAAACGTCTGTTATGAAATCTTTTAAAAATTTCATGTTTCACATATTGTCAAAATCTATATATATCATGCTCAAAACTTTCAAAATTTGTGGCTAAAAAATAATGGTAGTATGGCTTACCATAAACATTCATGCATACCACAAGCCACAAAAATGAAATCGTAACCTCACAATCACATAATCACATGTTAAAGTGCTTAAAGCTCAAAATAAACTTATTACAACCCATGTGCTCAAATACATAATAAATTTCTTTGAGATCAAAGCTTAACTAAAGACAATAACATAAAGAAAAGGGTCCTAGCGATTACCTTTTTGTGACCCAAAGAATGGCTCAATCCAAGCAAGGTTTTGTAGTTAAAATTTGTATGTTTTTGGCTTAGAGGGGGGTCGGCTGCGTGGTGAAAGGAAGAGAGAAAATGGAGCTTTTTGGGTGGCTTTTGGAAAGAAAGAAAGAAAAGTAGTCCTAATGGCCACACACACATTTATATCGGCAACTCCTAAGCATGCCTAGTTAATCCTAAGCATCTTAATTAAGCTAAACTTGGCTAAGTTAAGGGGGAAAAATTTTCAGCTACTGCCCCTTGTGTAGAATCGGTGGAACATGGGGAAAATCAAGGCCAACATTGCATTAATGAGTTGCAAAATAAATAGTGCTTGTCTCCTATAACCCCTTTTTTTAAATTCAAAAATGTGAAACATGTTTCCTTGTTTCAAGGAAAACTTTTTAGCTTGTCTCTTAGCTATTAGGGCCGGCTTTTGAGGTAGGATTATATCTACAAAAGCTTCTCTTATTAGTCTAATTTCCTACAATAGTGTTCGGTAATTGTCCGATTGTGTTCTAACCTTTACCGAAAAATGGATTCTCTTGATTCGATTCTTATTCTAATCATTTCTAATGGGCTGTAAGTGCTTATGAGCTTACTCTGTGTCCGTCTACTATTCCTCCCTGGCTTTGTGGCTATGTTCTAAACTGTACCAACACAATATACACATAGTGCACTTTCTTTACTAAAAATTTTAACACAGGCTATCTTGGCTAATTTAGGTGTGCTGAGCATGAATTTATCAGTTTTATGCCCATCTGAGGTCGTCTCGACTAGTTTCTAGATACTACATGATCCCTACTTGGAAATCACTTTTTGCGCTCAATTGACTAGTTTGACCGTATTGATTCTAAATATATCAGTTTCGGGTTGAGAAAATATCGTCTTGACCCCTTTCTTGATACTGCGTATATCTCATTCATAACTTCACGTTTTGTGCTCAATTGAGTAATTTGAGCATACTAATCATAAATATATCAGTTTAGTGTCAAGAAAATATCATCTCGACCATTTTCTTGATACTGCATATTTATCATTCGAAATTCACTTTTGTGCTCGAATAACTAATTTGAGCGTACTGATTGTAAGTACATCAGTTTCGTATAAAGAAAAGGTCATCTTGACCAATTTCTTGATACTGTGTGTCACACACACACACTCACACTCACATGTACTATCATATCTTTTAGTCCATATATATTCGTAAGCATGAATATATATATTCAGTTTTCTTGATATGCGTGTCACCTACACGATACACACATACACATATAGCATCATACCACTCAATATATATATATTGCTCAATAGTAAATGGGGTGTACTGATTTATTTTCGGTTATCCCTTTCATTGTATTAATTAAAATTAAACGTTTCTTACTCTGTTTAATTTATTCGAATGGGTAATTTAAACAGTAGTCACAGACTTAATTACTTGTCTCAAAGTAAATTATGTTCATGATCATGGCGAATATTACAATTACAGCTCAAAGACCTGTTAGGGGTAAAATGGTCATTTTGACCAAAAGTTAGGGACTAAATGGTCATTTTGTCAAAAGTTAGCGGAAAAGCTAAAAATGGGACATTAGACCCCTAAGTTCATTATTAGGAAATAAAACGTAGAATTTTTATGTTTTACTAAGTTTTAACTATGAAATAAGCAATGGAAATAATTGTTGATTATTTCGATGATAGGAAAGCCGACTAGTGATAGGAAAGGAACCATAAAGGACTCGAGGAAGCTCACACTAGCTCAAACACTGTAAGTATAAACATTTACCTGTCTACCCACGATCTGACTGCTGTATGTCTGTTTAATGATAAAATGCTATGATATGAATGTTATGAAAGAATTTTTTTATAAAATGCTTATGAAAGAAATGTTTCATGAAATGACAAGAAAATTTTCTGGCTTTAGACATTATGGAAATTGTGCAATTGCGACATGACGTTTTAGCATGTTCACAAAATCAGAAAGAATGACAAGTTAAAGTAAGGAAAGATAAAAATAAGTAAGATAATAAGACTGAAACTTTAAATGTTAGTGTACTGGCCTCCAAAAGTGAGGTTTCATGTTTATGGCTTCCAATCCGATGGAGTGCTACCCCAAAGGTGTGGAAGTTTAAAGTTTAAGTTTGGTCGTGAGCTAGGTTAGTAGGTCGCTCCCCCTCTCCTCATTGGTCTGTGCGCATTAAGGTACGACCATCAATGGGGCCCGTAAGTGAAACTAAAGTAAAGAAAAGAAAAGAATAGAATGATATGAAAGAAAGAAAGAATAATGAAAATGAAAGAACGAAAGATAAGCGAATATAATGTGACTAACATAAGTGGATATGTATATGTAATGTTATGTATGTATGCTTGTGCTTACTAAGCTTTAGCTCACTAGTCTGTTTATGATGTAGGAAACAAAGGTAAGCAGCCAACACAATGAAAGAAAAAACTAATGGGCCGGCAGACAGAATCCTGAAATGTCATGGATTGGGAAATGATTTCACTATGCTTTCTAGCTACGAAGGAAATGTATATGTAATGTAAAGAAATAAGACAAGGATGAATGTACATTATCTTTAAAAAGTATTTCAAAGAAACAAGAACACATGTATTTTATGTATGTTATCAGAAACTTATATTTTAATTAAGTTATATACATATATAAAATCATTAGTTTTCAAACACGAATCCTTAAACTATAAATGACATGGATTTTAAAATATAAAGCAAGACTATGACACGTAAGAAGTTAAGTTAAAGTAAGCAGTCGACAGCCTGAGCGAGTCAGGTTGCCACTTTTGTTTGTGCAAAGATAAGTTTTTGTTCAATTTAAATTCAAATAGGATAATCATTTAAATTTCAAATATTTATTTTCAGACAAGGCTTTTAAAATTCAAATCAATCATACATTTGAATTTCAAATTCAAATATAAGTAATTTAAATTTCAAATCTTATCATCCAAAAATAAATGTTAATTAAATATTTATCTCATTTATTGAATGATACACAATTGTAATTTTACCTCTCCAGCACACAGAAAACAAATGCCTACACCCTTATAGAGGGTGATCCAGATTTTACTCATCACTAAATGCAAAAATAACAAGCCATGTAAGAATACCCTGATCAACTACCATCTTTAAGGAACTATAAGAGCTAGTAGAAGGATTGATTTGATATATATAATTAGGCTCCTGTGAGTCCATGTAATCATTGTTCTATACCAAATAACTCAATTACATAATCATTAATTTTAGGATCATTCCACTATAGACCTGAAACTGAACTCCCAATTATATTGTAAATTACGCAAGCCTTAGAAAAGACACCATCCAATGACCTTATCATTAATACAAAACCCTCATATGATATCCATGATCAACCTAGGTCAAAGTCCATTTAACCTTTTGATTATGTTATCTTAAAGATCCATTATGCACCCTGATAAGAGAATGATTGTCTATCATATGTAATTTGCAAAGCAAATGACCCATGGCGATGTCCATTCTCACCAATCTAGTATAATACCTTTAAGAAGATAACCTTAGCTCTACATAAGAGCTATGATTCCTTATTTGTAAGCAATCCCTCTATCATATGTGTATTGTGTACCTAACAAATCGGTCCATTAGCTTACTACCTTTGAGACACCCTTTGGAACATTAAAAGTACACTAACCATATTCATAGAGCTATTCACTTACTTAGGATTAAGATTGTTGCATAATGAATGTCAAAAGTAGATTGATCCACTCATAGCGGACTATGCAAATCAATCATACTTTAGTTCAGGTCTAATATGTCACCACCAAGCAACGTATCTATGTCTCTACTTAGGAGTCAAAACTTTGGACAGTCAAGACAAACCGTCCCCAAATTGGCTTTAGACAATATAATAGTCTTAACATGAGTTAGTTGCTTACTCTAACCCCATAGATTACGGACCATAGATTTAGACCGCTTACTCTAGAAAGTTGTCTTTTTGCATACAAAAGATCATTGCATGCGACCTTTTAGCAGTTTAACACAAACAGTCAATGAGCTATATTTGCTTATATTTACTTTAACATGTAAATACTTTGAGGACTAATAGTAATGTAATGAATAAGCTCTAAATTATTTTAATAATCAGTTGAAAAATTCAATGAAAAATACATTGCTGCTTAGGGCACACCTAATAATCTCCCACTTGCTTTAAGCTAGTAAATGTGCCATGTTACGCATCCCCATTGCCTCGACATGCCTTTCAAAGCTCCTACCCACCAAAGTCTTAGTAAAAGGGTTAGCAACATTTTCCTCGGATGTGGTCTTACATGCATCTACTAGTCTTGCTTCCATATACTCTCTAATTATATGGTATTTCTGATCGATGTGTTTAGACCTCTTCCAGTGCTTGGATTCCTTTGTGTTGACAATCTTAGCACTGTTATCGCAATAAAGTGTGATAAGTTTGTCAACTCCTGGAATGACTCTAAGGTCTCCTAGGAACTTGCGGAGCCAAACCGTATCCTTAGATACCTCAGTTACAACCATGTATTTAGCCTCCATCGTGGAGTCTGTAGTGTAACTTTATTTCACACTCCTCCACACAATGGTGCCTCCTCCAAGTAAAAACACTGATCCTGAAGTCAATTTACTAGAATCCTTATAAGCTTGGAAGTTTAAGTCCATATATCCTACAGGTGCTAGGTCTCTTCTAGAATATATCAGCATATAATCCTTTGTTCTCTTTAGATACTTAAGTATATGCTTCATGGCTTGCCAATGCTTGATTCTGGGATGTAGCTGATATCAACTTACTATACCTATAGTAAAACAAATGTCAGGATGGGTGCAGAGTATAGCGTACATGAGACTACCCACAACAGATGCATAAGGTACTTTGCTCATCTACTCTCTTTCTTTCGATGTCTTAGAACAGTCATCCAACAAAAGAGTAAAGCCCAAAAGAGTAGGTTGTGAACCTTTCTTCACTTCTTGCATTGCATATTTCTTAATTAACTTGTCTATGTATGAAACTTGGAATAGTGCTATCATTTTATTCTTTTGATCTCAAAGAGACGAGTGTCTATAATATAAGTAGCTTCTCCTAAGTCCTTCATATTAAACTATTAAGATAACCACAGTTTGACTGATGATAAGTTCCCTATATCATTCCCAATGAGTAGTATATCATCGTCATAGAATACTAGAAAGACCACCTTGCCATCCTTTATACATTTATAAACGCATAGTTCATCAACATATATTTTAATCGCTTAATCAAACCTTTGGTTCCATAAGCGGGATGCCTGCTTTAATCCATAGATGGATCTAAACAACTTGAAAACTTTTCCACTAATCTATCTGGTTGTACCATATAGATACTCTTGTCAAGATGACCATTCAAGGATGCAATCTTAATGTCCATTTGCTAGATCTCGTAATCGAGAGTCACAGCAATGGATAGAAGAACACAGTAAGACTTGAGCATTGCAATAG
Source organism: Antiaris toxicaria (assembly GCA_035233585.1). NCBI lineage: Eukaryota > Viridiplantae > Streptophyta > Magnoliopsida > Rosales > Moraceae > Antiaris > Antiaris toxicaria. Next base: position 74,866,521 of record CP141156.1, read on the forward strand.
ACGATAAGGTTTCCTCATAATTGATTCCAGTCTTCTACGTGTATCCATTGACTACAAGTCTAGCTTTGAAAGTTTTAACTTTCCCTTTCACATCCTTCTTTCTGTTATAGGCCCACTTGTACCCAATGGGTTTTATCCCATCTGATAGGTCCACAAGTTCTCATATGGAGTTATACTTCATTGAATCCATTTCATTCTTCATGGCCTATTTTCAAAGTTTGGAATCAACATCATTTATAGTTTTTTCATAAATTACAGTGTCATCTTCATGCTTATGAGCCTTAGCTTGGTAAACTTTGACATCATACATAAAGAAATTGGGTTTCCTAGAAACCATCCCACTACGTCGAAGCACCCTAAATTGTTGATCATTTTCTTGTCTTTAAGTGGAACTCAGTCTTGCATCTAAGACTGAAACTTGTGGAGTAGTTCTGTCACGCGATAGCTCCTCTAGCAAAATTTTATTTCGAGGCTTAAAGTCATTCATATGACTCTCCTCCAAGAAAGTCACATGTGTTGAAACAATGACTTTTTACTCCTTCAGGTTATAAAATAGACCTCCTTTAGTCACGTTAGGATACCCTATAAACAAGTACAATTCTGACTTCAGTTCCAATTTCTTCACTTCCCCATCTAGTAAGTATGCCAGGCAACCCCATATTCTCATATGTTTAAGAAAAGGCTTCTTGTCCTTCCATATTTCGAATGAAGTTCTAGGATTTCATTTAGTTGGAACATGGTTTAGAATATAACATGCCTTTTGTAGTGCATATCCCTAAAATGAAGTTGGCAACTTTAAATAACTTATTATGGACTGTACCATATATAATAAAGTCCTATTTCTCCTTTTAGCTACACCATTTTATTGTGGAGTACTAGGTGCAGTCAATTGGGATAGAATCTCGTTCTCTATAAGATATCCTAGAAAATCGTCGGAGAGGTATTCGCCACTCGATCTGATCGAAGTTTCTTTATGGATTTACCTAATTGCTTTTCCATTTCCCCATGATACTCTTTGAACTTGTCAAAGGTTTCACTTTTATAGTGCATCAGGTACACATATCCACATCTCGAGTAATCGTCAGTAAAAGAGACACAATAATCATACGGTCCACATGCCTTGACGTTCATGAGGCCACATACGTCGATGTGCATGATTTCTAAGATTTCCTTAACCCTAATACCCTTAGCTCCAAAAGACTGCTTGATCATCTTACCCTCAAGGAAAGATTCAAATTGGGGAAGATGTACCTCCTCTAAAGTATCCAAAGGACCATCTTTTAGCAATCTCAGAATCCTATCTTAATTAATATGACCTAATCTTAATTGCAAAAGATATGCCTTGTTAGAATGAGAAATTTTAAGCCTTTTAGAGTTATTTGTTAATTCGGTATCTAGAAGTGAGTACATCTTTGGGTTGATAGAATAAAGGTTTCCATCCATTCTCCCAGAATAGATAAAAGAATTATTTTTATGAATAATAATCGTTTTATTAAACCAGACTGAATAACAATTCTTAATCAAACAGGCTACCAATATAAAGTTCCTCTTAAAGTTAGGATGTTAGGAAATGCCCTAAGCATTAGAGAGATTTTGATGTATTTATTTTGAACTGGATAATAAAATTACATATAGAGGTTATTCATTACATTGCTATCTGTCCTCGTTTTATTTACATGTTAAAGTAAATGTAAGCAAATATGACTCACTGACTGCTTGTGTTAAACTGTTAGAACGTTGCATGCAAAGGACTTTTGTATGCGAGAAGACAATGTTCTAAAGTTAGCGGTCTAAACTATGGTCTGTAGTCTATGGGGTAAGACCGAGCATCTAACTCATGTTAAGACTATTATGTTGTCTAAAGCCTTGGAGGGGACGGTTTGTCTTGACTGTCTAGAGCTAGACTCCTAAGTAGAGACATAGATATGTTGCTTGGCGGTAACATATTAGACCGGGACTAAAGAGTGATTGATCTACGAAGTCTACTTTGAGTGGATCGATCTACTTTTGACGTTCATTGTGCAGTAACCTTAATCCTGAGTAAAAGGACAGCTTCATGTATATGACTTATGTACTTTGATGTTCCAATGGCTAAAGCGTCTCAGAGGTAGTAAGCTTATAGACCGGTTCGTTGGGTGCATGACTTGTATACGACGAAGGGCTCGTTTACAGATATCGGAATCATAGCTCTAATGAGGAGTTAAGGTTATCCTCTTAAAGGCATTATACTGAATGTGAAAATGGACAAGGCCTTGGGTCGTCTGCTAGGCGGATGACTTCTTATTCACATATGGTGAATAACCATTTTCTTTATTCGGTAGTACAATGGAACTTTAAGATAGTCTGATCAGTAGGATTAAATGGACTTTGGCCTAAGGCTGATCATGGATATCATATGAGGGTTCTACATACATGACAAGGTCATTGGACGATAGCTTGTCACAGGCTTACGTAATACGGTATATAATTGGGAGTTCGATTTCAGGTTTATAGTGGTGTGACTCTGAAATTAGTGATCATATGATTGAGTTGTTCGGTAAAGAATGATGATCATATGGATTTGCGGGAGCCCGATTATATATGTCCAATCAGTCCCTCTACTAGCTCCACATAATTCCTTAACGTTTGGCAAATTGATTTGTGTATGCTATTGGCTAGTTTATTATGCATGGATGGTGATGAGATAGGATTAGGATGGTAGACAAGATTCTCTTCGGTTGGATTCAGATTTTATTTTGGATAATAGAGAACACAATTATTCGAACTCCAAATAAAGTTACCATGATTTTATTTGAGATTGGATTAGAGTTGTAGAAAATTATCCATGAGAACAAGAATTTGAAACACAACTATTTTGTGGATTTTGAAATTTGAATTTGAAATTTAAATTTGAAATTTGAAATTTGAAATTTGAATTTTGAATTTGAAATTCGAAATTCAAATTTTGAATCACAGTCCAAGTGGGATTTGAATTTGTTGTGGTAAATTCACAAGTTTTGAAATTCGAATTTGAGTTAGATATGGAGAGGATAATCTTGTTAGAATCCTACTTGAATTTTGAATCCAAATCCTAACTAAAGTTGGACGAAAATTTTGAGGATTATCCTCAATGATTTTTGGATTTTTTTATGGATAAGGTTCAAGGAAAAATTCAAGTTTCAATCCCAGTTGAATTTGGATTCTCTCCTCCCAGAAGGTGGCCGAAATTTAGGAGTGAATCTCCTAGGAAAAATTCGGTTATTTTGGATAAGGATGAGATAAGATTCAAGCTTGAAAATCCTAGTGGAATTTTGATTCTCCCTTATCCAAAAGTGGCCAAATTTTTGAGGAGATTTTCTCCTTAGAATTTTCGGACTTTTTGGTTGAAAAAGGGAGATAAAATTCCAGTTTAAATCTTGTTTAGATTTGGATTGGATTTATCCTAAAGTGGCCGAGTTTTATTGTTGGGATTTTCCCTTGGAAAATTCGGATTTTATGCTTATGGATAAGGGAGAATATCTTCTCCTAATCCAATTCGAATTCAGAGAATCACCTCATGCAGGTCTATAAATAGAGGTCCTGCCACTCCAGTTCTCTTAGACCACAGACTCTGAGGTGAGCAGGCTTATTGTTGCACAGCCCACCGTGACTATAAAGTTCTTTAGAGATCTGGGTGGTCAGAAGAAGACTAGCAGTGCTAGCATACCGATCGAGGTTCAGAGTGCCCGCACACTCAGCCATTCGAGAATTGGAGAATAGTAGAGAAGGCTAGTTGGTTGAAGCCCTCCGGTCATTCTCCTCCTGCAGATTGGCGTCCTTGAGGTATGAGTTTTAATTGTTGTTGGTTTATTGTATATGGCTTCATGAGATATTTAACGATCTAAAAATTTTTATTGTTCCACTGCACCACTCTGATACGTTTTTACCGATTTATGCTCCTACAATTGGTATCAGAGCCATCTCATGACTATGCCATGTACATAAATTACACAATTACTTAGTCTTTTTATTTATGTATGGATTTGATATTTAGAGAGTGGCATTCTAGGTATGTTGTTATCATGGATTATGTATAAAGTATGTGGTTATTTTAATTTGCTGAATTATTATAAGCATGCTTGTTTATGCGGGTTATGGTTCCTTAGAATTTAGAAAAATTGTATCCAGGAATTTTTATGTAACCATGGGAGCAGTTTATTAACACTGTAATTTTCCCATGGATTTTAATTTTTGTCTCTTAGAATTATTATGGTTAGAATTTTGTACACCGAAAACGATTTAGAAAATTTTATGTAATTATTCTTGGAGGAGATTGAAGATTGAAGACCGTAATTTATTTTTCCCAAAAGGTAAATTTAATTTAAAAGTTGAAATTTTGATTGTGTGGAAAATTTTAATTTAATTGGGATTCAAATTAATTTTTGGAGATCCTAATAAGTAAATTGGAATATGGCATGAAAATCGAGACACGACGCCTCGGGATAGGCCGTCAGGCCTTGGTGGGGCTGCAGCCCCTGCCCTCGGGCAGGATGGGCTGCGGCAGCCCCTGTGCAGGCCATAACCACCACCCACGGCCGCAGGCTTGGCCTGCAGCCGAGGGTGGCCATGGCCTCCCCAAGGCTGGCCGCAGCCTGGGCGTGTAGCCTGGCGCTACAGGCTTAGCCTGCAGCCCGGTAAGGCTACACATGGGGGCGGCCGTGGGCTGTCAGCCCCTCCGGGGTTGGGGGCTGCCCACGACGGCTATCGCCTCCGAGGGCGGTGGTGCGACGGTTCAAAAATCGAAAAATTTTGATTTTTAAATTTGAGATTTAATTTTAAATCATGTTTAAAAATATGTAATTGAAAATTTGAAATTTTTGAAATTACATATTATTACACATGATATTTAAAATTGTTTAAAATTGTTTAAAATTTGAATTTGAAATTTAAATTTGAAATTCGAATTTGGAATTTGAATTTGAAATTAAAATTTTTGGAGATTTAAATTTTAAATGATTCTTGGGATGAGAAATAAATGGAGAGGCTACATAAAGATGGATACAAGAAGACGGAACAAAATTCAAGACCCAAAGAATGCTTTGGATGAAATTTTGTAATCTTTATTTTCTTTGTTCTAGGATGGAACCATGGCTTGGTTATTCTGTCAATTATTTTTTCTGCGATATGTCATGGATGTATAAATATGTATTGATGGATGTTTTATATGCATATTTGATAACATGTCATATAGGATAGGTGAGTGTCGCTCATACTATATTGATCATACATAATTTGTCAAAACTTGCATGTTTTTCAAAATATTGAGTGGGAGAGGGTTTCAAACAAAACCCACGGCCTCCATTGTTGATCCATATGTGAAAGCATGGTAACGCCTCGCGTTAGTTCTGCCCTACCACCCCCCTCGATAGGTGTTTACCGCCGCCGGTATACTAGATTGGATCTCCTATGTGGGAAACGTGTTCGTGTACGATCCTATTCATGACCACCCCTTGATGGCTTGGTAGGACGTGGATCGGGCTACGTAAACAATGGTTATATACTCAAGACTCGTTTAGTTATTAACCTTCCCTAGAAGCTCTGTTAATTAAACTGGTGGCCAAATAAGCAGTTATTAATATATGTCTTAACCTTGGAGGATTTAAGACAACATATATTAATTGGACAGGGTCCATGTTCTGGCTATTTGTTTTCATGACCACCCCTCAGTGGCTTGGGGCAATAGGTGCTGAGAATTACCGTTGCAATGCTACATGTTTTTCAAGTTTCATGTAGGAACATACTTGTATGTTTTATTTGCTAAATTATCTGTATATTTGCTTGGGCTTTGTAATGATGTCTAGTATAATTTTATTTTAGTTCAAAATGTCATCGACACCCCTCATTTCAATACTTACTGGGAATAAACTGAATGATGATAATTATAAAGATTGGAAAAGAAATCTGTTAATAGTTCTCAGCTGCGAGAGGCACAAGTTCGTACTGGACGAACCATGCCCACCAGGGCCAAAACCTGACACACCGCTTGAGGAGGTCCCGGTTGCCTATACTCGTTGGAGAGAATCTAATGATATAGCTCGATGCTACATGCTTGCTAGCATGACGAGTGCTTTACAAAAGCAGCATGAGACTTATCAGGTTGCTAGGGGGATCATGGACAATCTGGAGGACATGTTCGGAGGCTAAGAAAAATTGGCTCGAGAGTCCGCTATCACCAACATTATGAACTCTAAGCAAAAGGCGGATACTCCGGTGAAGGACCATATGATCACTCTAATAGGATTCTTCGCTGAGGCTACTGAGAACGGTACTGAGTTGGACTACAACACCCAGATCGAGATGGTGTTCAAAGCTCTGTCTAAAGATTTTGTGGGGTTTAAGGCCGCATACAATCTGGCGATAAAGGAGTTAGGACTAACCGAGCTCATGAAGCAACTCCAAGCTTATGAGTGGATGATCAGGGATGGGGATGCGGTCCAACCTAAAGGAGAGGCCAATTTGGGGGAGTCTTCCAAACCCTCACGGAAGAGGAAGAGGCCAAATTAGAAGCAAGCGGCTTCCAGTTCTTCTAATCCTCCTATCTCGGATGGGAAGAAGAAGAAGAAGAACAAGAAGCCAGGGACCCTAAAAAGTCCAAGTGCTTCTGCTGTGGGAAGGTAGGTCACTTTAAGAAGGCTTACCGGGAATTCCTAACCACCAAGGGCAAGGAAGGTAAGGAACCTCATTACTTGGAAGCGTGTTTGGTGGAAGAATCAAAAGACACTTGGGTCATTGATTCGGGTGCCACTAATCATGTTTGTGTTTCTATGCAGGGGTTCGTGAAAACGAGAAGTCTACATGATAGGAGCCTCTCGTTGCGAACTGGAGATGGTAGCTTGGTGGTGGCTGAGGCAGTGGGAGATATTTACCTTTACTTTGATCAATTTAGGTTTATTTTATTGAAAGACTGTTTTTATGTTCCTAATTTTAGTAGGAACCTTATATCGGTAGCTTGTTTAATAAAGGATGCTTATTCAGTTTCTTTTAGTAAAAGAGTTGATATTCATAGAAATAAGTCTTTTATCTGTTCTAGATGGATGGATGGAAACCTATATTTGATCAAACCAAAGATGTACTCACTGCTTGACACTGAATTAATAGATAACTCTAAAAGGTTGAAAGTTTCTCACTCTAACAAGGTGTATCTTGGGCATTTAAGACTTGGCCATATTAATCAGGATCGGATTCAAAGATTGGTGAAAGACGGTCCTCTGGAATCTCTGGAGGAGGTACGTCTTCCTCAATGTGAGTCTTGTCTAGAGGGTAAGATGACTAAGAGGTCTTTTGGAGCTAAGGGTATAAGGGCTCAGGAGCTCTTAGAAATTGTACACACTGACGTATGTGGCCCCATGAACGTCACAGCACGAGGAGGGTTCGAGTATTATGTCTCTTTTATAGATGATTACTCGAGGTATGGATATGTGTATCTGATGCACCGCAAGAGCGAAACCTTTGACAAGTTCAAAGAGTATCGTGCGGAAGTGGAAAAGCAATTGGATAAATCCATAAAGACACTTCGATCTGATCGAGGTGGCGAATACCTCTCCAATGAATTTCTAGGATATCTTGTAGAGAACGGGATATTATCCCAATTGACTGCACCTGGTACTCCACAACAGAATGGTGTAGCCGAAAGGAGAAATAGGACCTTGTTGGATATGGTACGGTCCATGATGAGTTATTCAACGCTGCCATTATCATTTTAGGGATATGCTTTACAAACGGCATGCTATATTCTGAACCAGGTTCCAAGCAAATCAATTCCCAGGACTCCGTATGAATTGTGGCGTGGCAGGAAGCCCTCCCTTGGACATATGAGAATATGGGGCTGCCCGACGCATGTATTGGATGGGGATGCGAAGAAGTTGGGACTAAGATCAGAATTGTGCATATTTGTAGGGTATCCAAAAAGAACTAAAGGAGGTCTGTTTTATAACCCGAAAGAACAAAAAGTCATTGTCTTAGCCCATGTGACATTCTTAGAGGAAAGTCACATGAATGACTTTAAGCCTCAAAGCAAAGTAGTGCTAGAGGAGTTATCGGGTGAAAGAACTGCTCCACAGATTTCGGTCTTAGACGCAAGTCCGAGTTCCAGTGAAAGACCTGCAGACGATCAACAATTTAGGGTGCCTCGTCGTAGTGGGAAGGTTTCGAAGAAACCAAATTTCTTCATGTATGACGCTGAGGTATACCAGGCTGAGGTTCATGAGCATGAGGATGATCCGGTCACCTATGATGAAGCTATAAATGATGTTGATTCTAAATCTTGGAAACATACTATGAACAATGAGATGGATTCAATGAAATCCAACTCTGTTTGGGAACTTGTAGATTTGCCGGATGGGATAAAACCCATTAGATGCAAATGGGTCTACAAAAGAAAGAAGGATGCGGAAGGAAAGTGGAAACTTTCAAAGCTAGACTGGTTGCAAAGGGGTACACGCAAAAGGCTGGAATCGATTACGATGAAACTTTTTCACCTGTTGCTATGCTGAAGTCTATCCGTATTCTTCTGTCCGTTGCTGCGGCTCTCGATTACAAGATCTGGCAAATGGATGTCAAGACGGCATTCTTGAATGTCCATCTTGAAGAGTGTATTTATATGATACAGCCCGAAGGGTTCGTAGCGAAAGGCCAAGAAAGGAAAGTCTGCAAGTTGCTTAGATCCATTTATGGATTAAAGCAAGCATCCCGATCATGGAACCACAGGTTTGATCAAGCGATTAAGACATTTCGTTTTGAGGAGAACGTTGATGAACCCTGTGTTTATAAACGTATTAAGGATGGAAAAGTGGTTTTTCTGATACTCTATGTCGATGATATACTACTCATTGGGAATGATGTAGGGAATTTATCTTCGGTCAAGCTTTGGTTACACCAACAGTTTGACATGAAGGACTTGGGAGAAGCTAATTATGTTCTAGGCATTCGTCTCTTTAAAGATCGAAAGAACAAAATGATAGCGTTATCCCAAGCTTCATACATAGATAAAATAATTGACAAATATGCAATGCAAGAGGCAAATAAAGGTTCACAACCTTCTATTACCGGTCTAACTCTTTCATTGGATGACTGTCCCAAGACATCGGAAGAAAGAGAGCGTATGAGTAAGGTCCCTCATGCACCCGCTATGGGTAGCCTTATGTATGCTATGCTTTGCACTCGCCCGGATATATGTTTTGCAGTAGGTATGGTGAGTCGATATCAAGCAAATCCTGGAACCAAGCACTGGCAAGCAGTAAAGCATATACTCAAGTATCTTAAGAGAACGAGGGATTATATGCTGGTGCATTCTGGAGGGGACCTAACACTTGTAGGATACACGGACTCAGACTTCCAGACTTGTAAGGATTCGAGGAAATCGACATCTGGATCAGTGTTTTTACTCGGAGGAGGCACCATTGTGTGGAGGAGCGTGAAGCAGGGTTGCACAGCTAACTCTACTATAGAGGCTGAGTATGTGGCTGCGGCTGAGGCATCTAAAGAAGCGGTTTGGCTCCGTAAGTTCTTCAGAGAGCTTGAGGTCATTCCAGGTGTTGACAAGCCTATCACACTTGTTCTCATATGGAGTTAGACTTCATTGAATCCATTTCATTCTTCATGGCCTATTTCCAAAGTTTGGAATCAACATCATTTATAGTTTTTTCATAAGTTATAGTGTCATCTTCATGCTTATGAGCCTTAGCTTGGTAAACTTTGACATCATACATAAAGAAATTGGGTTTCCTAGAAACCATCCCACTACGTCGAAGCACCCTAAATTGTTGATCATTTTCTTGTCTTTAAGTGGAACTCAGTCTTGCATCTAAGACTGAAACTTATGGAGTAGTTCTGTCACGCGCTAGCTCCTCTAGCAAAATTTTGTTTCGAGGCTTAAAGTCATTCGTATGACTCTCCTCTAAGAAAGTCACATGGGTTGAAAGAATGACTTTTTGCTCCTTCAGGTTATAAAATAGGCCTCTTTTAGTCACGTTAAGATACCCTATAAACAAGCACAATTCTGACTTCAGTTCCAATTTCTTCACTTCCCCATCTAGTAAGTATGCCAGGCAACCCCATATTCTCATATGTTTAAGAAAAGGCTTCTTGTCCTTCCATATTTCGAACGAAGTTCTAGGATTTCATTTAGTTGGAATATGGTTTAGAATATAACATGCCTTTTGTAATGCATATCCCCAAAATGACGTTGGTAACTTTAAATAACTCATTATGGACTGTACCATAAATAATAAAGTCCTATTTCTCCTTTTAGCTACACCATTTTATTGGGGAGTACTAGGTGCAGTCAATTGGGATAGAATCTCGTTCTCTATAAGATATCCTAGAAAATCGTCGGAGAGGTATTCGTCACTCGATCTGATCGAAGTGTCTTTATGGATTTACCTAATTACTTTTCCATTTCCCCATGATACTCTTTAAACTTGTCAAAGGTTCACTCTTATAGTGCATCAGGTACACATATCCACATCTCGAGTAATCGTCTACAAAAGAGACATAATATTCATACGGTCCACGTGCCTTGATGTTCATGAGGCCACATACGTCGATGTGCATGATTTCTAAGATTTCCTTAACCCTAATACCCTTAGCTCCAAAAGACTGCTTGATCATCTTACCCTCAAGGAAAGATTCAAATTGGGGAAGATGTACCTTCTCTAAAGTATCCAAAGGACCATCTTTTAGCAATCTCAGAATCCTATCTTAATTAATATGACCTAATCTTAATTGCAAAAGGTATGCCTTGTTAGAATGAGAAATTTTAAGCCTTTTAGAGTTATCTGTTAATTCGGTATCTAGAAGTGAGTACATCTTTGGTTTGATAGAATAAAGGTTTCCATCCATTCTCCCAAAATAGATAAAAGAATTATTTTTATGAAAAATAATCATTTTATTAAACTAGACTGAATAACAATTCTTAATTAAACAGGCTACCAATATAAAGTTCCTCTTAAAGTTAGGATGTTAGGAAATGCCCTAAGCATTAGAGAGATTTTGATGTATTTATTTTGAACTGGATAATAAAATTATATATAGAGGTTATTCATTACATTGCTATCTGTCCTCGTTTTATTTACATGTTAAAGTAAATGTAAGCAAATATGGCTCCCTGACTGCTTGTGTCAAACTGTTAGAACGTTGCATGCAATGGACTTTTGTATGCGAGAAGACAATGTTCTAAAGTTAGCGGTCTAAACTATGGTCTGTAGTCTATGGGGTTAGGCCGAGCATCTAACTCATGTTAAGACTATTATATTGTCTAAAGTCTTGGAGGGGACGGTTTGTCTTGACTGTCTGGAGCTGGACTCCCAAGTAGAGACATAGATATGTTACTTGGTGGTGACATATTAGACTGGGACTAAAGCGTGATTGATCTACGATGTCCGCTTTGAGTGGATCGATCTGCTTTTGACGTTCATTGTGTAGTAACCTTAATCCTGAGTAAAAGGGTGTATGACTTGTATACGACGAAGGGTTCGTTTACAGATATCAGAATCATAGCTCTAATGAGGAGTTAAAGGTATCCTCTTAAAGGCATTATACTGAATGTGAAAATGGACAAGGCCTTGGGTCGTCTGCTGGGCGGATGACTTCTTATTCACATATGGTGAATAATCATTTTCTTTATTCGGTAGTATAATGGAACTTTAAGATAGCCTGATCAGTAGGATTAAATGGACTTTGGCCTAAGGCTGATCATGGATATCATATAAGGGTTCTGCATACATGACAAGGTCATTGGATGATAGCTTGTCACAGGCTTACATAATACGGTATATAATTGGGAGTTCAGTTTCAGGTTTATAGTGGTGTGACTCTGAAATTAGTGATCATATGATTGAGTTGTTCGGTAAAGAATGATGATCATATGGATTTACGGGAGCCCGATTATATATGTCCAATCAATCCCTCTACTAGCTCCACATAATTCCTTAACGTTTGGCAAATTGATTTGTGTATGCTATTGGCTAGTTTATTATGCATGGATGGTGATGAGATAGGATTAGGATGGTAAACAAGATTCTCTTCGGTTGGATTCAGATTTTGTTTTGGATAATAGAGTACCCAATTATTCGAACTCCAAATAAAGTTGCCATGATTTTATTTGAGATTGGATTGGAGTTGTAGAAAATTATCCATGAGAACAAGAATTTGAAACACAACTGTTTTGTGGATTTTGAAATTTGAATTTGAAATTTAAATTTGAAATTTGAAATTTGAAATTTGAATTTGAAATTCGAATTTGAAATTTGAAATTCAAATTTTGAATCACAGTCCAAGTGGGATTCGAATTTGTTGTGGTAAATCCACAAGGTTTGAAATTCGAATTTGAGTTGGATATGGAGAGGATAATCTTGTTAGAATCCTACTTGAATTTTGAATCCAAATCCTAACTAAAGTTGGACGAAAATTTTGAGGATTATCCTCAATGATTTTCACATTTTTTTGTGGATAAGGTTCAAGGACAAATTCAAGTTTCAATTCCAGTTGAATTTGGATTCTCTCCTCCTAGAAGGTGGCCGAAATTAGGAGTGAATCTCCTAGGAAAAATTCGGTTATTTTGGATAAGGATGAGATAAGATTCAAGCTTGAAAATCTTAGTGGAATTTTGATTCTCCCTTATCCAAAAGTGGCCGAATTTTTGAGGAGATTTTCTCCTTAGAATTTTCGGATTTTTTGGTTGAAAAAGGGAGATAAAATTCTAGTTAAAATCTTGTTTAGATTTAGATTGGATTTATCCTAAAGTGGCCGAATTTTGTTGTTGGGATTTTCCCTTGGAAAATTCAGATTTTGTGCTTGTGGACAACGGAGAATATCTTCTCCTAATCCAATTCGAATTCAGAGAATCACCTCATGCAGGTCTATAAATAAAGGTCCTGCCACTCCAGTTCTCTTAGACCACAGACTCTGAGGTGAACAGGCTTATTGTTGCACAGCCCACCGTGACAATAAAGTTCTTTAGAGATATGGGTGGTCAGAAGAAGACTAGCAGTGCTAGCATACCGATCGAGGTTCAGAGTGCCCACACACTCAGCCATTCAGGAATTGGAGAATAGTAGAGAAGGCTAGTTGGTTGATGCCCTCTGGTCATTCTCCTCCTGCAGATTGGCGTCCTTGAGGTATGAGTTTTAATTGTTGTTGGTTTATTGTATATGGCATCATGAGATATTTAACGATCTAAAAATTTTTATTGTTCCGCTGCGCCACTCTGATATATTTTTACCGATTTATTCTCCTACATAGGAACATAAAAACAATTCTTTAATAAAATAGACCTAAAATTATCAAAATAAAGATGAACTTCTCCCACTACTTTAGCCACCTCCAAGCTGCTGTCTCTAGTTCGCAATGAAAAGCTCCTATCACGTAGATTTCTCATTTCCATGAACCTTTGCAAAGAAACACAAACATGATTAGTGGCTCCCGAATCAACGCCCCCAGATCAACGACCCAATTGTCTTTTGATTCTTCCACCAAACAAGCTTTTAAGTATAGAAGTTTCTTACCTTCCTTAACTTTGGCAAGGAATTCCTAGTAAGCCTTCTTAAAGTGACCTACCTTCCCATAGTAGAAGCATTTGGACTTTTTAGGATCCTTCAGCTTCTTGTTCTTTTTCTTCTTTTTTTGATCTTTGACAGAAGGAACAGATAAAGTGGAAGCCGCCTGCTTCTTCTTTGGCTTCTTCTTGTTCCTGGCAGGTTTAGAAGATTCAGCCAAGTTGGCTTCTCCCCTAGGTTAGACCGTATCCCCATCCTTGATCATCTGCTCATAAGCTTGGAGTTCCTTTATGAGCTTGGTAAGTCCTAATTCCTTTGTCGCCAAATTGTATGTGACCTTAAACCCCATAAAATCCTTAGACAGAGTCTTGAATACTATCTCGATCTGGATGTTATAGTCCAACTTTGCATCATTTTTAGCAGCCTCAATGAAGAACCCCATAAGTGTTAGCATATGATCCTTCACTAAAGTACCTGCCTTTCGCCTAGAGTTCATTATACTTGTTATAGCGAACTATCAAGCCTACTTTTCTTGGCCTCTAAACATGTCCTCCAAGTTGTCCATGATCTCCCTGGCAACTTGATAAGTCTTGTGCTGCTTTTAAAGAGTACTCATCATGCTAGTTAAGATGTAGTACTGAGCAATCTCATTGAATTCTCTCCAACGAGTATATACAGCCGTGACCTCTTTAAGTGGCACATTAGGTTGAGGGCTTGGTGGGCATGGCTCGCCCAGTACGAACTTGTGTCTCTCGCAACTGAGAACTATTAGCAAGTTTCTTTTCCATTCTTTGTAATTGTTCCCGTTCAGTTTGTTTTCAGTAAGTATTGTGATTAGAGGTATTGATGACATTTTGAATTGATAATAAAATAAAAAGAACATCATTACAAAGCCTAAGCAAATATTAAAAAGTATTTAGCAAATAAAACATACGAATATATTTCTATATGAAAACTTAATAAAAAAAATGTAACATTGCAATGGTAATTTTCAACACCTATTACTTCATGCCACCTTGGGGTGTACATAAAACAAATAGCGAAAAATGGGCCTTGTCAAATTAATATATATTGCCTTAAATCCTCCAAGGTTAAGACATATATTAATAACCATTTATTTCAGCCACCAATTTGACTAACAAAGCTCCTAAGGGAGTGTAGGAAATAAATCGGTAAAAACATATCAGAGTGGCACAGCGGAACAATAAAAATTTTTCATGATCATTAAATATCTCATGATGCCATATACAATAAACCAACAACAATTTAAACTCATACCTCAAGGATGCCAATCTTGCAGGAGGAGAATGACCGGAGGGCTTCAACCAACTAGCCTTCTCTACTATTTTTCAATTCCTGAATGGCTAAGTGTATGGGCACTCTGAACCTCAATCGGTATGCTAGCACTGCTAGTCTTCTTCCAACCACCCAGATCTCTAAAGAACTTATTGCTACAGTGAGTTATGCAACAATAAGCCTGCTCACCTGAGAGTCTATGGTCTGAGAGAACTAGAGTGGCAGGACCTCTATTTATAGACTTGCATGAGGTGATTCTCTGAATTCGAATTGGATTAGGAGAAGATATTTTCCCTTACCCACAACCAAAAAATCTGAATTTTGCAAGGAGAAAATCCCAACAAAATTTTGGCCACTTTAGGATTATCCAATTCAAATCTAAACAAGATTTTAACTTGAATTTTATTTCTCCATTATCCACTAGAAAAATCAGAAAATTCACTAGGATAAATCCATAAAATTTTCGGCCACAAAAGATAAGGGAAGAATCAAAATTCCACTAGGATTTTCAAGCTGGAATCTTATCTCATCCTTATCCAAAATAATCGAAAATCTCCTAGGATATATCCTCCAAAAATTCGGCCATAATCAGGGAGGAGAGAATCCAAATTCAACTGGGATTGAAACATGAATTTTCCCTGAATCTTATCTACAAAAAATCAGAAAATTCCATGAGTATAATCCTCAAAATTTTCGTCCATTATTATTAGGATTTGGATTCAAAATTCAAGCAGGATTCTAACAAGATTTTCCTCTCCATATCCAACTCAAATTCGAATTTCATTCCTTGTGGATTTACCACAAGAAATTCGAATTCTATTTGGACTGTGATTCAAAATTTTCATTTCAAATTTAAATTTCAAATTCAAATTTGAAATTTGAAATTTCAAATTCAAATTTCAAATTCGAATTTCAAATTCAAATTTCAAATTTCAAATTTCAAATTTCAAAATTCAAATTTCAAATTTCAAAATCCACAAAACAGTTGTATTTCAAATTCTTGTTCTCATGGATAATTTTCTACAACTCCAATCCAATCTCAAATAAAATCATGGCAACTTTATTTGGAGTTCGAATAATTGTGTGCTCTATTATCCAAAACAAAATCTGAATCCAACCGGAGAGAATCTTGTCCACCATCCTAATCCTATGTTAACACCATCCATGCACAATTAACTAGCCAATAGCATACTCAAATCAATTTGCCAAACGTTAAAGAATTATGTGGAGCTAGTAGAGGGACCAATTGGACATATATAATCAGGCTCTCGCGAATCCATATAATCATCATTCTTTACCGAACAACTCAATCATATGATCGCTAATTTCAGAGTCACACCACTATAAACCTGAAACTGAACTCCCAATTATATACCATATTACGTAAGCCTGTGACAAGCTATCGTCCAATGACCTTGTCATGTATGCAGAACCCTCATGTGATATCCATGATCAACCTTAGGTCAAAGTCCGTTCAATCCTACTGATCAGGCTGTCTTAAAGTTCCATTATACTACCGAATTAAGAAAATGATTATTCAGCATATGTGAATAAGAAGTCATTCGCCCAGCAGACGACCCAAGGCCTTGTCCATTTTCACATCCAGTATAATGCCTTTAAGAGGATAGCCTTAACTCCTTATTAGAGCTATGATTCCGATATCTATAAACAAACCCTTCATCGTATACAAGTCATGCACCCAATGAACCGGTTTATAAGCTTACTACCTCTGAGACGCTTTAGCCATTGAAACATCAAAGTACACAAGTCATATACATGAAGCTGTTTATCTACTCAGGATTAAGGTTGCTGCACAATGAACGTCAAAAGCAGATAGATCCACACAAAGCGGACTTCGTAGATCAATCACGCTTTTGTCCTGGTCTAATATGTCACCACCAAGCAACATATCTATGTCTCTACTTGGGAGTCCAGCTAAAGACATTCAAGACAAACCATCCCCTCCAAGGCTTTAGACAACATAATAGTCTTAACATGAGTTAGATGCTTGGTCTAACCCCATAGACTATAGACTTTAGTTTAGACCGCTTAATTTAGAACATTGTCTTCTCACATACAAAAGTCCATTGCATGCAACGTTCTAACAGTTTTAACACAAGTAATCAGGGAGCCATATTTGCTTACATTTACTTTAACATGTAAATAAATTGAGAATAGATAGCAATGTAATGAATAACCTCTATATATAATTTTATTATCCAGTTCAAAATAAATACATCAAAATGTCTCTAACACTTAGGACATTTCCTAACAATCTCCCACTTGCCCTAAGCCAACAGATATGCCATGTTATGCATCCCCATCACCTCTACATGCCTCTCAAAGTTTCTAGCCACCAAAGTCTTAGTAAATGGATTGGTAATGTTGTCCTCGGACACGATCTTACATACATCTACTTATCCTGTCTCCACGTGCCCTCTAATAATATGATATCTCCGATCTATGTGCTTGGTCCTCTTGTGGTGCCGATATTCCCTTGTGTTGGCAATAGCCCCAGTGTTATCACAGTAAAGTATGATAGGCTTGTCAACACCCGGAATGACCTCAAGGTCTCTAAAGAACTTGCGGAGCCAAACCACTTCTTTAGATGCCTCAGCCGCAGCCACATACTCAGTATTCATAGTAGAGTCAGCTGTGCAGTCCTGCTTCACGTTCCTCCATACAATGGCGCCTCCTCCGAGCAAGAACACTGATCCAGATGTCGATTTTCTCGAATCCTTGCAAGTCTGGAAGTCTGAGTCTGTGTATCCTATGGGTGTTAGGTCCCCTCCAGAATACACCAGCATATAATCCCTCGTTCTTAAGATACTTGAGTATATGCTTTACTACTCATGAGCATGAGGATGATCCGGTCACCTATGACGAAGCTATAAATGATGTTGATTCTAAATCTTGGAAACAGGCTATGAATAATGAGATGGATTCTCTGAAATCCAACTCTTTTTGGAAACTTGTAGATTTGCCAGATAGGATAAAACCCATTGGATGCAAATGGGTCTACAAAAGAAAGAAGGATGCAGAAGAGAGAGTGGAAACTTTCAAAGCTAGACTGGTTGTAAAGGGGTACACGCAAAAGGCTGGAATCGATTATGATGAAACCTTTTCGCCTGTTGCTATGCTGAAGTCTATTCGTATTTTTCGGTCCGTTGCTGCGGCTCTTGATTACGAGATCTAGCAAATGGATGTCAAGACGACATTCTTGAATGGCCATCTTGAAGAGTGTATCAATATGATATAGCTCGAAGGGTTTGTAGTAAAAGGCCAAGAAAGGAAAGTCTGCAAGTTGCTTAGATCCATTATGGATTAAAGCAAGCATCCCGCTCATGGAACCAGAGGTTTGATCAAGTGATTAAGACATTTGGTTTTGAGCAGAACGTTGATGAACCCTATGTTTATAAACATATTAAGGATGGAAAAGTGGTCTTTCTGATACTCTATGTCAATGATATACTACTCATTGGGAATGATGTAGGGAACTTATCATCGGTCAAGCTTTGGTTACACTAACAGTTTGACATGAAGGACTTGGGAGAAGCTAATTATATTCTAGGCATTCGTCTCTTCCAAGATCAAAAGAACAAAATGATAGCGTTATCCCAAGCTTCATACATAGATAAAATAATTGACAAATATGCAATGCAAGAGGCAAAGAAAGGTACATAACCTTCTATTGCTGGTCTAACTCTTTCATTCGATGACTGTCCCAAGACATCGGAAGAAAGAGAGCGTTTGAGTAAGGTCCCTTATGCATCCGCTGTGGGTAGACTCATGTATGCTATGCTTTGCACTCACCCAAACATATGTTTTGCAGTAGGTATGGTGAGTCGATATCAAGCGAGTCCTGGAACCAAGCATTGGCAAGCAGTAAAGCATATACTCAAGTATCTTAAGAGAATGAGGGATTATATACTGGTGTATTCTGGAGGGGACCTAACACCAGTAGGATACACGGACTCAGACTTCCAGACTTGCAAGGATTCAAGAAAATCGACATCTGGATCAGTGTTTTTGCTCGGAGGAGGCGCCATTGTATGGAGGAGCGTGAAGCAGGACTGCACAGCTGACTCTACTATGGAGGCTGAGTAAGTGGTTGCGGCTGAGGCATCTAAAGAAGCGGTTTAGCTTCGTAAGTTCTTTAGAGACCTTGAGGTCATTCCAGGTGTTGACAAGCCTATCACACTTGACTATGATAACACTAGGGCTATTGCCAACACAAGGGAATCTCGGCACCACAAGAGGACCAAGCACATAAATCGGAGATATCATATTATTAGAGGGCATGTCGAGACAGGCCAAGTAGATGTATGTAAGATCACGTCCGAGGATAACATTGCCGATCCCTTTACTAAGACTTTGGTAGCTAGAAGCTTTGAGAGGGCACGTAGAGGCGATGGGGATGCGTAACATGGCACATATGCTAGCTTAGGGCAAGTGGGAGATTGTTAAGAAATGCCCTAAGCATTAGAGACATTTTGATGTATTTATTTTGAACTGGATAATAAAATTATATATATAGCGGTTATTCATTACATTGCTATCTGTCCTGATTTTATTTACATGTTAATGTAAATATAAGTAAATATGGCTCCCTGACTACTTGTGTTAAAATGTTAAAACGTTGCATGCAATGGACTTTTGTATGCGAGAAGACAATGTTCTAAAGTAAGCGGTCTAAACTATGGTCTGTAGTCTATGGGGTTAGACCGAGCATCTAACTCATGTTAAGACTATATGTTGTCTAAAGCCTTGGAGGGGACAGTTTGTCTTGATTGTCTGGAGATGGACTCCCAAGTAGATACATAGATATGTTGCTTGGTGGTGACATATTAGACCGGGACTAAAGCATGGTTGATCTAGGAAGTTTGCTTTGAGTGGATCGATATGCTTTTGATGTTCATTGTATAGTAACCTTAATCCTAAGTAGATGGACAGCTTCATGTATATGACTTATGTACTTTGATATTCCAATGGCTAAAGCGTCTCAGAGGTAGTAAGCTTATAGACCGGTTCGTTGGGTGCATGACTTGTATACGATGAAGGGTTCATTTACAGATATCGGAATCATAGCTCTAATGAGGAGTTAAGGGTATTCTCTTAAAGGCATTATACTGAATGTGAAAATGGACAAGGCCTTGGGTCGTCTGCTGGGTGGATGAGTTCTTATTCACATATGGTGAATAATCATTTTCTTTATTCGGTAGTATAATGGAACTTTAAGATAGCCTGATCAGTAGGATTAAACGGACTTTGGCCTAAGGCTGATCATGGATATCATATGAGGGTTCTGCATACATGACAAGGTCATTGGACGATAGCTTGTCACAGGCTTACGTAATACGGTATATAATTGGGAGTTCAGTTTCAGGTTTATAGTAGTGCGACTCTGAAATTAGTGATCATGTGATTGAGTTGTTCGGTAAAGAATAATGATCATATGGATTTGCAGGAGCTCGATTATATATGTCCAATTGGTCCCTCTACTAGCTCCACATAATTCCTTAACGTTTGGAAAAATTGATTTGTGTATGCTATTGACTAGTTTATTATGCATGGATGTTGTTGACATAGGATTAGGATGGTCGACAAGATTCTCTCCAGTTGAATTCAGATTTTGTTTTGGATAATAGAGTACACAATTATTCGAACTCCAAATAAAGTTGCCATGATTTTATTTGAGATTGGATTCGAGTTGTAGAAAATTATCCACGAGAACAAGAATTTGAAATGCAACTATTTTTTGGATTTTGAAATTTGAATTTTGAAATTTGAATTTTGAAATTTGAATTTGAAATTTGAATTTGATATTTGAAATTCAAATTTTGAATCACAGTCCAAGTGGGATTCGAATTTCTTGTGGTAAATCCACAAGGAATGAAATTCAAATTTGAGTTGGATATGGAGAGGAAAATCTTGTTAGAATCCTACTTGAATTTTGAATCTAAATCCTAACAATAATGGATAAAAATTTTGAGGATTATCCTCATGGAATTTTCGGATTTTTTGTGGATAAGGTTCAAGGAAAAATTCAAGTTTCAATCCCAGTTGAATTTGGATTCTCTCTTCCCTAATTATGGCTGAAAATTTGAGGAAGATCTCCTAGGAGATTTTCGGTTATTTTGGATAAGGATGAGATAAGATTCAAGCTTGAAAATCCTAGTGGAATTTTGATTCTTCCTTATCCAAAAGTGGCCGAAATTATTTGGTGAATATCCTTAAGGATTTTTGGATTTTTTGGTTGGGAAAAGGGAGATAAAATTCTAGTTAAAATCTTGTTTGAATTTGGATTGGAATTATCCTAAAGTGGTCGAATTTATTGTTGGGATTTTCCCCTTGGAAAATTCAGGTTTTATGCTTGTGGATAAGGGAGAATATCTTCTCCTAATCCAATTCGAATTCAGAGAATCACCTCATGCAAGTCTATAAATAGAGGTCTTACCACTCCAGTTCTCTTAGACTACAGACTCTCAGGTGAGCAGGCTTATTATTGCACAACTCACCGTGACAATAAGTTCTTTAGAGATCTGAGTGATCGGAAGAAGACTAGCAGTGCTAGCATACTGATCGAGGTTTAGAGTGCCCACACACTCATCCATTTGGGAATTGGAGAATAGTAGAGAAGGCTAGTTGGTTGAAGCCGTCTGGTCATTCTCCTCCTGCAAGATTGGCGTCCTTGAGGTATGAGTTTAAATTGTTGTTGGATTATTGTATATGGCATCATCAGATATTTAACGATCTTAAAAAAATTTTATTGTTCGGCTGCGCCATTCTGATACATTTTTACCAATTTATTTCCTACAGTTGATGCTTCCTTATCGTCTGCAGGACAATCTTCAGGTGCTCCTCGTGTTCCTCGCGAGTCTTTAAATATATGAGTATATTATCGATAAATACAATGACAAACTTATCCAAATATTCCTTGAAGACTCAATTCATCAAGTCTATAAAAGCGGCTGGTGCATTTGTTAACCCAAACGGCATCACAGGAAATTCGTAATGACTGTAGCGGGTTTGAAATGCGGTCTTATGGATGTCACTCTCCTTGATCCTCAGTTGATGGTATCCTGATCGCAGATCAATCTTGGAGAATACTGCTGTGCCTTTTAGTTGATCGAACAAGTCATCAATTCTAGGTAACGGATACCTATTCTTGATAGTGACCTTGTTCAACTCCCGGTAATCAATGCACATGCGAAACGATCCATCCTTTTTCTTGACAAACAACACTGGAGCACCCCATGGGGAATAGCTCGGGCATATAAATCATTTGTCAAGAAGCTCCTGCAGCTACTCCTGTAACTCTTTTAATTCGACTGGTGCCATTCGGTATGACGCCTTTGAGATAGGTGCAGTTCTTGGCATCAGCTCGATCTAGAAGGTGATTTCTCATTCAGGCGGCAATCCTGGTAATTCCTCTGGGAAGACATCAATGAATTGCTTTACAATAGGAACATCTTTAAGTTGAAGCTTCCGTTCCTTCATCACATCCAATATACATGCTAAGTATCTACCACAACCGCTCGATATTAGCCTCCTGGCCTTCATCGAGTTGATTATTATCTTCTTCGATTTGCATGACATATCAACGTACTCAAATCCATCTTCTTGGTCGAGTTGAATCCTTATCTTCCACTTCTGGCAATCGATCGTGGCTTGATACTTCCCTAGGAAATCCATTCCTAGTATTACATCGTAGTCGGCAAGCTCCATCATGATCAATTCTGCATACAACTCCCTATTTACCACAATTATTGGTACATAAGGTAACCAATAATTGGACGTGACGAAGGAATGGAAGCTTCAACCCAAAGATGTTCCTATTGTAAAGGAATTCATTGATTTCTTCCCAGAGGAATTACCAGGATTGCCGCCTAAACAAGAAATCTTCTTTGAGATCAAGCTGATGCCAAGAACTGTACCTATCTCAAAGGCACCATACCGAATGGCACCGGCCGAATTAAAAGAGTTACAGGAGTAGTTGAAGGAGCTTCTTGACAAAGGATTTATACGCCTGAGCTATTCCCCATGGGGTGCTCTAGTGTTGTTTGTCAAGAAAAAGGATGGATATTTCGCATGTGCATTGATTATTAGGAGTTGAACAAGGTCACTGTCAAGAATAGGTATCCATTACCTAGAATTGACGACTTGTTCATTCAACTAAAAGGTGCAGCAGTATTCTCCAAGATTGATTTGCAATCAGGATACCATCAACTGAGGATCAAGGAGAGTGACATCCACAAGACCGCATTTCAGACCCGCTACGGTCATTACAAATTTCTTGTGATGCCATTTGGGTTAACAAATGCACCAGTCGCTTTTATAGACTTGATGAATCGAGTCTTTAAGGAATATTTGGATAAATTTGTTATTGTATTTATCGATGATATACTCATATATTCAAAGACTCGCGAGGAACATGAGGAGCACCTGAAGATTGTCCTGCAGATGATAAGGAAGCATCAACTCTATGCCAAATTCTCCAAATGCGAATTCTACCTGGATAGAGTACATTTTATTGGACATATGGTTTCCAAGGAAGGAATCGTTGTGGATCCTACAAAAGTGGAGGCGATCAACGAATGGCCAACACCTAAGAGCGTGACGGAAATACGGAGTTTCTTAGGTCTAGACGGCTATTATAGAAGATTTGTAGAGGGATTCGCATGACTTGCCGCACCTCTTACAGCTTTGACACGTAAAGAGAGGAAGTACGAGTGGACGAAGGTGTGCGAAAGAGCTTCCAAGAGTTGAAGAAACGACTAACGAGCGCACCAATACTTACACTTCCTACTGAACGGGAGATCTTTGTGATTTACAGTGACACCTCAAAGATGGGACTAGGAGCTGTCCTGATGCAAGGCAACAAGGTGATTGCCTATGCCTTATGTCAATTAAAGGACCATGAGGGGAATTATCCCACGCATGACTTGGAACTTGCCGCAGTAGTATTCGAATTGAAGATCTGGCGACACTATCTCTATGGAGCTCAGTGTCAGATTTATACTAACCATCAAAGTCTAAAGTATTTCTTTACACAAAAAGAGCTAAATATATGGCAAAGGAGATGGCTGGAGCTGGTAAAAGACTATGATTGTGAAATCCTCTATCATCCTGGAAAAGCTAATCGCGTTGCAGATGCGTTAAGTAGAAAATCTTCTGTTTCGCAATAACTGCCAATTGGAAAACTTCTAAAGCCATTGCAGCAAGAAATCAACATGCTGAAGGAGGAGCTGATAGTTGGAAAATTGGCTGCACTGCAACTAGAATCCACGCTGTATGAGGATATCAGAAAGGCTAAAAAACGAGACCCGAAGCTAGCAAGTCCTCAAGAGGAAGTGTCTAAAGATGGATTGATTCTACATCAGGGAAGAATTCATGTTCCAGATGGTGCAGGATTAAGAAGGCGAATTATGGTGGAAGCCCATGAAACGCCATATTCAGTACATCCTGGAGCCAGTAAGATGTACCAGGATTTGAAGCTACAATTTTGGTGGAAAGGGATGAAGAAAGGCATTGCTGAGTTTGTAAGCAAATGTATGATATGCCAAAAGGTTAAGGCTGAACATCGTCATCCAGGCAGAAAATTAGAGTTGTTGGAGATTCATGAATGGAAATGGGAACATATCATAATGGACTTTGTGGTAGGATTATCAAAAACCTGATAAGGATATAATGCCATTTGGGTGATTGTCAACATATTGACAAAGATAGCAAGGTTTATTGCTGTGAAAATGACATTTTCATTGGAAAAGTTAGCAAGCTTATATGTTAACCACATAGTCAGGTTACATGGAGTTCCTAGATCCATTATGTCAGATCGTGATGCATGATTCACATCAAATTTCTGGACGTGTGTATAAGAAGCTATGGGAATGAAAGTGTGTCTAAGCACCGCATTTCATTCAAAGATAGATGGTAATCTGAGAAAACCATTCAAATGCTAGAAGACATGTTGCATGCATGTACAATCGATTTCCCGGGGAGCTGGAATGAAAAACTTCCATCGGTAGAGTTTTCTTATAATAACAGCTACCAAGCTTCGATAGGTATGGCACCCTATGAAGCTCTATATGGAAGGAAGTGTAGATCACCGGTTCATTGGTATGATTTATAAGAAAAACGACTGCATAAGATAGATTTTGTACAAGAGACAGTGGATACAGTTACAAAATTACAGCAATGGATGAAAATAGCCTAGAGTCGATAGAAGAGCTATACGGACAAAAGACGAAGGTCCTTTTAGTTCAACGAAGGGGATTTCGTATTCCTAAGAGTTTCACCAGTAAAAGGAATAATGCGGTTCGAGAAGAAAGGGAAATTGAGTCCAAGATATATTATACCATATGAGATTATCGAATGCATTGGTAAGGTCGCTTATAGATTGGCGTTACCTCTGGAAATGTCAGCAGTGCATAATGTGTTTCACTTGTTGATGCTACGGAAGTATATATCGGATCCGTCCCATGTGCTGAAACATGAACCGATCCAGATTCAAGAAGATCTGACTTACGAGGAGAGGCATGTTCGAATCCTGGCACGAGAAAAGAAAGTTTTAAGGAACAAAACAACCCCAATAGTCAAAGTGCTGTAGAGAAATCACAACGTAGAAGAGGCTACATGAGAGCGAGAAGACAAAATTAGGAAATTGTACCCCCACTTGTTCTAAATTTTCGGGGACAAAAATTTTATAAAGAGGGGTGAATATGATAACCGAGAATTTTAGATTCTCGGAATAGATTAAAATTGTATATATGTATGAATTTTAATGAATAAAATATGAAAAAATTGTGTTTTAATACAGTTGCTGTTAGGAAATGCCCTAAGTATTAGAGACATTTTGATGTATTCATTTTGAACTGGATAATAAAATTATACTTAGAGGTTATTCATTACATTGCTATCTGTCCTCGTCTTATTTACATGTTAAAGTAAATGTAAGCAAATATGGCTCACTGACTGCTTGTGTTAAAACTGTTGGAACATTGCATGCAATGGACTTTTGTATGCGAGAAGACAATGTTCTAAAGTTAGCAGTCTAAACTATGGTCTGTAGTCTGTGGGGTTAGACCAAGCATCTAACTCATGTTAAGACTATTATGTTGTCTAAAGCCTTGGAAGGGACGGTCTGTCTTGACTGTCTGGAGCTGGACTCCCAAGTAGAGACATGGATATGTTGCTCGGTGGTGACATATTAGACCGGGACTAAAGCGTGATTGATCTACGTAGTCCGCTATGAGTGGATCAATCTGCTTTTGACGTTCATTGTGCAATAACCTTAATCCTGAGTAAATGAACTACTTCATGTATATGACTTGTGTACTTTGATGTTCCAATGGCTAAAGCGTCTCAGAGGTAGTAAGCTTATAGACTGGTTCGTTGGGTGCATGACTTGTATACGATGAAGGGTTTGTTTGCAGATATCGGAATCATAGCTCTGAGGAGTTAAAGGTATCCTCTTAAAGGCATTATATTGAATGTGAAAATGGACAAGGCCTTGGGTCGTCTGCTAGGCGGATGACTTCTTATTCACATATGGTGAATAATCATTTTCTTAATTCGGTGGTATAATGGAACTTTAAGATAGCCTGATCAGTAGGATTAAACAGACTTTGACCTAAGGCTGATCATGGATATCATATGAGGGTTTTGCATATATGACAAGGTCATTGGATGGTAGCTCGTCACAGGCTTACGTAATACGGTATATAATTGGGAGTTCAGTTTCAGGTTTATAGTGGTGTGACTCTGAAATTAGTGATCATATGATTGAGTTGTTCGGTACAAAATGATGATCATATGGAATCACGGGAGCCCGATTATATATGTCCAATCAGTCCCTCTACTAGCTCCACATAATTCCTTAAAGTTTGGCAAATTGATTTGTGTATGCTATTGGCTGGTTTATTATGCATGGATGGTGATGGCACAGGATTAGGATGGTAGACAAGATTCTTTCCAGTTGGATTCAGATTTTGTTTTGGATAATAGAGTACACAATTATTCGAACTCCAAATAAAGTTGCCATGATTTTATTTGAGATTGGATTGGAGTTGTAGAAAATTATCCATGAGAACAAGAATATGAAATACAACCTTTTTGTGGAATTTGAAATTTGAATTTTGAAATTTGAAATTTGAATTTTGAAATTTGAAATTTGAAATTTGAATTTTGAATTTGAAATTTGAATTTGAAATTTGAATTTGAAATTCGAATTTGAAATTTGAATTTGAAATTTAAATTTGAAATTTGAAATTTGAAATTTGAAATTTGAAATTTGAAATTTGAAATTTGAATTTGAAATTTGAAATTCAAATTTTGAATCACAGTCCAAGTAGGATTCGAATTTGTTGTGGAAAATCCACAAGGTTTGAAATTCGAATTTGAGTTGGATTTGGAGAGGATAATCTTGTTAGAATCATACTTGAATTTTGAATCCAAATCCCAACAAATAAGGGACGAAATTTTGAGGATAATCCTCAAGCAAATTTCGGTTTTTGTGGATAGGATTCAAGGGAAAAATTCAAGTTTCAATCCTAGTTGAATTTGGATTCTCTCCTTCCCTGAAAAGTGGCCGAAATTAGGGAGAAAATCTCCTAGGAAATTCGGTTATTTTGGATAAGGTTGAGCTGAGATTCAAGCTTGAAAAACCTAGTGGAATTTTTGATTCTCCCTTATCCATAATGGCCGAAATCTCCTTGAAATTTTCGGATTTTTTGGGTTTAAAAAGGGAGATAAAATTCTAGTTAAAATCTTGTTTTGATTTGGATTGGATTTATCTTAAGAAAAACCAAATTTTTTGTGGAGATTCTCCCTTGGAAAAATTCGGATTTTATGGGTTTGGATAAGAAAAAATATCTTTTCCTAATCCAATTCAAATTCAGAGATTCACCTCATGCAGGTCTATAAATAGAGGACCTACCACTCCAGTTCTCTCAGATCACAGACTCTCAGGTGAGTAGGCTTATTGTTGCACAGCTCATCGTGACAATAAAGTTCTTTAGAGATCTGGGTGGTCGGAAGAAGACTAGCAGTGCCAGCATACCGATCGAGGTTCAGAGTGCCCACACACTCAGCCATTCGGGAATTGGAGAATAGTAGAGAAGGCTAGTTGGTTGAAGCCTCCGGTCATTCTCCTCCTGCAGATTGGCGTCCTTGAGGTATGAGTTTTAATTGTTGTTGATTTATTGTATATGGCATCATGAGATATTTAACGATCTAAAAATTTTTATTGTTCCGCTGCGCCACTCTGATGCGTTTTTACGGTTTATTTTCCAACAGTTACAAATACTATAAAAATGTTTTGGCAGTGTTAAAGTGAGTGAGTTCGGGGATGAAAAGTCTTACCTAACAAAATCGGGTGAGATAGTTCGAAAACAGAGCCAAATACCCTAGAGAGTGCACTGAAATACACTAAAACGATAGAAATTTACGGTAGAGAATTCTGACTAAACGAAAGCAAAATAAAACAAACCGATTACACCAAAGGCACCCGGAACCCGCCTAAGCGATTTCGCTAAAGTTCCGTTCGGTTTGACTTTCGGTCAAAATTTGGCCATAAATTAATTAGTGAATTAATATATATATTAGGATGACATCACATTTATGATGTCATAAATACAAATTTTAAGGCTTGGAAAGTAAGATGTAATAGGTGTAGGGTTAGGATTTGATGACGTTTTGATCAATAGCCATGATCTTGCCAAAATAACCTTGAAATTTTTTTTTTTAAATTTGGAAAAAGGCCATTCGGCCACCTAGAAAGAGGGTAGAAAAAAATTTGATTTTTGGCCCAAAAATATTGCATTTTAGTTCTTGAACAATTAGCAAATTATTGGAAAAAAAATTGCTAAGTGGTCCCTAGCTTTTGCCTATAAAAAGGCTTCAAAATTCATTCAATAAAATGAAGAAATGTGGCCAAACTCTTGACTTTTTTTAGCAGCCAAAACCGTGCCCCTTAAGTGCATTCCAAGCCAAATTTTGTCCAAAATCTCCCACCAAAATTAGCTTCCATTTCATTTCTAGCATTAAGGAATTGAATAGATAAGGTAAGCTTCCAAATTGAAGCAATTTTCCTTGAATTTCTTTAGAAAATCCGTGGGTCTTTAATGTGGAAAAACATTGATAAAAATTGATGTTTTTTTAGTGATATGATTAGCTTGGTGTTTTAGAGATTAAAACATGATTTAGGTTTAAGAAACAAGCAAAAATTTATGCTTGGTTTCCATGAAAAACCGTTGCACTATTGGTATGAAAAATGATTGGAATTTGGTGATTTGGTTTAGTGTTTATGTCCATTTGGTAACATGTTAAATCAAGCATGAATTAGAATCAAGAAATAAGAAAATTTGATGCATTTTCATGCTAAAATCCTTGGGTGATAAACACTAGAAAATGAGAAATTTTTAGTGTTGAACAAGGATGTATAATGTTGATAAAACCCTAGGAAAGAAAACAAATTTTCTAGGGTGCTTTAGCATAAAAATCCGTGGCTAATGCTAGGGATAGAATGAAAATTTGGTTAGGTTTTAATGTTGATTTCACATTTGAAAACCTAAGAATAAAATGTGATAATGGTGGAAGGTGGTGAAAAAATATTTGGGCTTAGAAAATTTGAGAAAAATGATAAAACGGAATAGTTACGGTCTCGAGATCCGTCAGGGGCAAAATGGTCATTTTGATCAAAAATTTCTGAAAGGCTCGAAAAGGACCGTAAAGGACCTAGAATAACTTAAATAAAAATTCTAGGACCCAAAATAGAGATTTTAGAGTTAAAATCTAGAGTTCAATTAGTACACGGGTGTGTACAGTGAAACACGACCGTGTAAAATAAAATCGAGAGATACACGGTCAGGGACACGGGCGTGTTGCAAACCGTGTACCATATAAAGAATTGAAATGTTTTATAAAATTTATCACAAAATAAATATATTCAAAGTGATAATTAATAAAGGATACTAACAGGCAACATTATGTCTATAGGAACCCAAATTAGAGATAAAACTACGGAAGAGTTTCGGAAGTGGATATTATCGCAGTATTGGTAAGTTCAAGTATTTTCATGTCTGCAAAATGAAATATTGTATTACTCTGTTTTGTACTAGCTATACACTAGGTAACTAGTCCTATGGACATTTGGGGATTAGTTAGTATAATAGGTCCCACATAACAAAAGGAACAGAATATCTAAGGCCTATGGGCAATGGAGGTTAGTGACCTTGAGGTGACGATTAATGTCACTTGGTCAAAACTATAATTGAAAGATGGTAATAAAATCATTTAAGGCGTACCGCCCCTCTAACGTTGTGATGGAGGTTTTTCATGTCCTAGGGTCGCTCCCTAGGCCCTCCCAGTCAGCGCGCAAGATAAATTAATGGTACTGCCATGAAAGAGCTCAATACCAGAATACAAATAGAGAAAGAGTAATTAATAATATGATAAAAGCCATAATTGAGCATAACCGAAGCTTACATTAAGTATAGCAAACTCGGTTAGAAAAATGTGAATAGTAACTGATTAGGCTAATGTGAATAGTATCTGGTTAAAGTAATATGAATAGTAACCTGTTAGGGTAACAGTTACTATTCATCGATCAAAGGTCAAATTCACTATTCATGGTAAATAGTACTATTCATCATCATAAATAGTATTATTTATAGAAAATTGTATTTTTAATGTTTTTGAATCCATGTGATTCTTACTAAGTATGTTTGAACTTACTGAGCCTGTTAGCTCACCAATTTATTCATGTTGCAGGTAAGAAACCTATCTAGTAGATTAATAGATGGCGGCAGGATGTGCGCGTGTCAAGGGATAGGGAATTCACCGTGGACTTGGTCCTACCATAAGTCTTCCGCTGAGCTTTGAGAGTTAGTGAATTGAAGAGAATGTGTCGTTGAAAAAAATACAGTATAAATATTTTGTATGTTATACATTATGTTGTACTAAAAAAGACAACTAAAAGTTAGTATTGTATTTTATATAGCTTTTATACTTAGCTTTCTTTTTGAGAAAGTATGTATTAAAAAGAAAAAAAAATTTTGGGCGTAATTTTGGGCCCTGAAAATAAGAGTTGAGAAAAAAAAAAAGTTTTAAATGGCTATTCGGATTCGACACAAGGGCTATCTTGATCGACAACAGAGTCGGTTCATGACAATTTCGCATGGTTGGATTCGAGGGCGCCACAGGTTGGCATCAACGCCATAATTCGCTTCAAATCCACAGTTTCCAGAGCGGTTGACCATATCCCTATTGGCACGAAACGTGACCTGCTCGTCAATCCAAGTAAGTTAGCTTTCTTTAAGATTAGTTAACTTTTCGTTTATTCGAGGTTATATATGATGACTAGACCACCTTATATGAGATCTCACCCATATCGACTGAGAGGACCGATCCGGGTATGGACTGGGCCCGTGATCAGATCATCTATGATTCAATGAGTAGTACAACGACCACTAGTACCTGAGCCGCTAGCACCAAGGATTGTAGCGCTGGTACTGGTACAAGCACCACTTCCTCGACCGGTTGTAAACACACCGGTAGCAGTAGATATTCCAGTGGTGGGAGATCGAGCTCGTATAGGAGCTAGAGTATCAGTGTGAGCAGTACAAGCTTTTAGAGGCAGTCATCCACCTATGTTCGAGAGAGGTCAGCAAGGGATCTCTACTTGGGACTAGCTACATAATGTAGAGACGATCATGCGCTAGTGTGACATAAATGAGGATTGCTGGGTACTAAAGGAAATTGGCACATTCCGGGAGGATGCACAGTTATATTGGGAGTAATGTGATCAGGAGATGCTGCTAGCACTGGATTAGGCTGAGTTTCACCAAATCATGATGCAGCAGTTCCCGTAGAGGAGTTTAGCACTAGTTTTAGACCCTCCTGAGAACAATGTAGTAGGGCCACCACTGACTATGCCTAAGTATGCAGATGTCAGAGATTTTGTTTTTTGGGTAGAGAGACAGCAGATTATGTTAAGTGACATTGTATTCCTTTATGCAGTCCGGTTTCAAGATAACGTTGTGAGGACATGTCCTCTGTCCAACCTCATAGACGAGGATTTTTATGACATATTTTGGAAGGGACTCACTATTGATCTATGATAGAGGGTAACTCCTTTATACGCTACTACTTTGCATGAGTTTATAGTTACGGTAGCTAAAGTAGAGGAGGAGATGATGATGGAGCGCATGGTGGCAAGAGACAGGAGCACTATTACAGGAGGCCATGCTAGACTGTCTGTACAGGGCACAGCCTACGGCCAACGACTATGAGGCTAGTCCATCAAGGCAACAAGAGGGTACGGGTCCAGCGGAAGGATCAACGCCATCCAAGGCCAGAAACGGAACGGATGAGGAAGAAATGGATCCAGTTGAATTTTTGACAATCCTGGAACAACCTCAGTTAGGAGATCAGGTGTAGAAATGCATGTGTTGTACAAATGTATATATATCTGTATATGTGTATGGATGATCGTATCAAAAGGCTATTTTTAGAAAAGCCTTCGAGTGATGTATTTTTGAAGAAAAAAATTTTGAAATGAAAAGAAATGACAATCACATTTTGACATGTTCAATAGATGAAATGTTGAAATTATGTGACGATTAAAACTATTTTTACGTATATTGTAAAAGTATGTTTGTGAAAATTTAACGATCTACGCTCATGCGATTATAGGAAGTAGAAAAGATGGTGAATCTGCGAAACTTGAGGAACATGAGAGGGCATCCAATCCTGTCAAAAAGTGTAGACAAGTTACAATCTCTGATTGAGGCTCAAATGAGAGAAAATGCTGAACTAAGGCAAAGATTGGAGCAAATGGAGCAAAGACAAGGCCAAGAAGAGGGCCAGAACCAACAAATGGCCGCACCTGAACTAAAAGTGCCACCAATAGGACCAAAAGAAGTAATAGAACCTCAACCACAACCTCGAGTCAACCACGAGCCACTATATGAAAGATTCCGATGAATGAAGCCACTAGAGTTTGAGGGCTCCACAAACCTGCTAGTAGCAGAAGAATGGTTATCCTCACTTCATATGATCTTGGAATTTATGGAGCTGAATGATCAGGAAAAGATTATGTGTGTGTCCTTTGTTCTAAAAAAGGATGCAAGATTTTGGTGGGAATCAGTTAAGTTGAGAAGGAACATGTTTACGATGTCTTGGTTAGACTTCCTAGAGGAATTCAATCAAAAGTACTACAACCCCGCATTACTGCGACCATAACAAAGAGAGTTTGTAGAATTAAAGCATGGGGATATGTCAGTAATTGAAGTCTGTAGTAAGTTCGACCAATTGTCCCGACTGTGCCCATACACTATCACCACTGAGAGGGATAAAATCCAGAAGATACTGGGAATGTTTCGTCCTGAAATCTCAACATTGGTGGACAGTGGATTGATGCCACCCACTACTGTATTCGATTGTGTAAGCAGGGCATTGAGGGCTGAATATTACCTGGTTCGATAGAAGGAGGAAAGGGAAAAGATTTGGGATGCTAGGAAAAAGGAAAAGGTCTTGGCCAAAGCTATACAAGTTGGATCCGAGGTCGGACAAAGCAGCAAACCAAATCAGAACACTAAGGTTGGACAAGCAAGTAGTTCTGGCCAGCAGTCCCAAGGGAAGAGAAAAGAAAATAATTCTAGAAATAGGAACCAGCAGAGGAGAATGAACAATAATGCTGGCCCTATTGTTTGAGACTATGTAGTCTGTAGGAAGAGACATGCAGGCCGATGCAGACTTGCCCTAAATGCATGTTTCCAATGTGGGAAGGACGGTCACTTTGCCAGAAACTATCTGGAAAATAGGCAAAATGTGCAAGGTTCATCTCAGTCACAATAGTAACATTCCCAGGCACATTCACTGCAGGCTAAGGCTGAAGGTTCTCCCCATTCTGAAAGGTAGGAAAGACCAGAACGCTTACCTCATGCAGATGCTAGAGTCATGGTCTATACAAAGGAAGATGCGGAAGCCAAAACGTCAAATGTAGTGACTGGTCAGCTTTCTGTCGCTAATAATTTGGCGTCTATTTTATTTGATTCTAGAGCTATGCATTCTTTCATTTCATTCTAGTTTGCGAATAGAATAGGATATCCTAAAGACAATATGGGTATGACATTTAGAACCGCACTACCCTCAAGGGAAGTCTTAATGTCTAATTACTGGTTACCTCATGTACCAATAATTGTGGCAAATAGGGAGTTGTATGCAGAATTGATCGTGATGAAGCTTGCCGACTATGATGTAATACTAGGAATGGATTTCCTAGGGAAGTATCAAGCCACGATCGATTGCTGGAAAAGGAAGATAAGGTTTCAACTTAACCAAGCAGATGGATTTGAGTACATTGATACGTCACACAAATAGAAGAAGATAATAATCAACTCGATGAAGGCCAGGAGGCTAATATCGAGCACACCCTGTCATGTTCTTCACGTTTCATGGATTCACCATCTTTTCTACTTCTCATAATCGCATGAGAGTCGATCGTTAGATTTTTACAAACATACTTTTACAATATAAGTAAAAATAGTTTTAATCATCACATAATTTCAACATTTCATCCATTGAACATGTCAAAATGTGATTGTCATTTCTTTTCATTTCATTTTTTTTTTCAAAAATACATCACTCGAAGGCTTTTCTCAAAATAGCCTTTCGATACGATCATCCATACACATATATAGACATATATACATTTGTACAACACATGTATTTCTACGCTTGATCTCCTAGCTGAGGTTGTTCCGGGATTGTCAAAAATTCAACTGGATCAATTTCTTCCTCATCCGTTCCGTTTTCGGCCTCGGATGGCGTTGATCCTTCCGCTGGACCCGTACCCTCTGGTTACCTTGATGGACCAGCCTCATGGTCATTGGCCATAAGCTGTGCCCCGTATAGATGGTCTAGCATGGCCTCCTGCAATAGTTGCTCCCGTCTCTTGCACACCATGTGCTCCATCATCATCTCCTCATCCACTTTAGCTACCGTAACTATAAACTCATGCAAAGTAGTAGGTTATAAAGGAGTTACCCTCTGTCGTAGATCAATAGTGAGTCCCTTCCAAAATATGTCACAAAAATCCTCGTCTGTGAGGTTAGACAGAGGACATGTCCTTACGACGTTATCCTAAAACCAGACTACAATAAGTGAATACAGTGTCACTTAACATCATCTGCTGTCTCTCTACCCGAAGAACAAAATCTCTGACATCTACATACTTAGGCATAGTCGGTGGTGGCGCTACTACATTGTTCTCAAGAGGGTCTAAAACTGGTGCTGAACTCCTCTGCGGGAACTGCTGCATCATGATTTGGTGAAACTCAGCCCAATCTAGTGCTAACAGCATATCCTGATCATAGTACTCCTAATATAACCGTGCATCCTCCCGGAAATGTGCCAATGGCCATCAATACCCATCAATCCTCATCTAGGTCGCACTGGTGCATGATCGTCTCTACATCATGTAGCCAATCCCGAGTAGAGATCCCAAGCTAACCTTAATTGAATGTAGGTGGATGACTGCCTCTAAAAGCGTATACTGCTCGCACTGATACTCTAGCTCCTATACGAGCTCGATCTCCCACCACTGGAATATCTACTGCTACCGGTGAGTTTACAACTGGTTGAAGAGGTGGTGCTTGTACTGGTGTCGACGTTACAATCCTTGGTGCCAATGGCTCAGGTACTGGTGGTCATTGTACTGCTCGCCGAATCATAGATGGTCTGATCACGGGCCTAGTCCACACCCGGATTGGTCCTCTCAGTCAGTATGGGTGAGGTCTTATATAAGGTGGCCTAGTCATCATATATCCTACAAAATATATATAACCTCAAATAAATGAAAAGTTAACTAGTCTTAAAGAAAGCTAACTTACTTGGATTGACGAGCAGGTCGCTCTTCGTGCCAATAGGGATATGGTCAATCACTCTGATACCAACCTGTGGCGCCCCCGAATCCAACCATGCGAAATTGTCATGAACCGACTCTGTTGCCGATCAAGACAGCCTTTGTGTCGAATCCGGATCGCCATTTAAAACTTTTTTTTTCTCAACTCTTCTTTTCAGGGCCCAAAATTACGCCCAAATTTTTTTTTTCTTTTTAATACATACTTTCTCGAAAGAAAGCTAAGTATAAAAGCCATGTAAAGTACAATACTAACTTTTAATTGTCTTTTTGAGTACAACATAATGTATAATATACAAAATATTTATACTGCATTTTTTTTCAATGGCACATTCTCTTCAATTCACTAACTCTTAAAGCTCAGTGGAAGACTTATGGCGGGACCAAGTCCATGGTGAATTCCCTATCCCTTGACACGTGTACATCCTGTCGCCATCCATTAATCTACTAGACAGGTTTTTTACCTACAATATGAATAAAATAGTGAGCTAACAGGCTCAATAAGTTCAAATATACTTAGTAAGAATCACATGGATTCAAAAACATTAAAAATACAATTTCCTATGAATAGTACTATTTATCATGAATAGTACTATTAACCATGAATAG
Organism: Antiaris toxicaria; assembly: GCA_035233585.1. Classification (NCBI taxonomy): domain Eukaryota; kingdom Viridiplantae; phylum Streptophyta; class Magnoliopsida; order Rosales; family Moraceae; genus Antiaris; species Antiaris toxicaria. The sequence goes on from CP141156.1 coordinate 74,902,860, forward strand.
TGATCTTTGACTGTTGACCGATGAATAGTAACTGTTACCCTAACAGGTTACTATTCACATTACTTTAGCCAGATACTATTCACATTAGCCTAACCGGTTTGTATTCACATTTTTCTAACCGAGTTCGCTATACTTAATGTAAGCTTCGGTTATGCTCAATTATGGCTTTTATCATATTATTGATTACTCTTTCTCTATTTGTGTTCTAGTATTGAGCTCTTTCATGGTAGTACCGTTAATTTATCTTACGTGCTGACTGGGAGGGCCTAGGGAGCGACCCTAGAGTTTCCTCCTCCACAGCCCTTATTATATCCCCGTAGGACCTGAAAAACCTCCATCACAACGTTAAAGGGGCGGTATGCCTTAAATGGTTTTATTACCATCTTTCAATTATAGTTTTGACCAAGTGACATTAATCGTCACCTCAAGGTCACTAACCTCCATCACCCGTAGGCCTTAGATATTCTGTTCCTTTTATTATGTGGGACCTGTTATACTAATTAATCCCCAAATGTCCATACGACTTGATACCTAGTATACAACTAATACATAACAGAGTAATATAATATTTCATATTGCAGACATGAAAATGCTTGAACTTACCAATACTGCGATAATGTCCACTTTCGGAACTATTCCGTAGTTTTATCTCTAATTTGGGTTCCTACAGACATAATATTGTCTATTAATATCCTTTATTCATTATCACTTTAAATACATTTATTTTGTGATAAATTTTACAAAAAATTTCAATTCTTTATGTGATATACAGTCTGCAACACGCCCGTGTCCCTAGCCGTGTACCCCTTGATTTTATTTTACACGGCCATGTTTCACTATACACGCCTATGTACTAATTAAACTCTAGATTTTAACTCTAAAATCTCTATTTTGGGTTCTATAATTTTTATTTAAGTTATTCTAGGTCCTTTACGATCCTTTCCGAGCCTTTCAGAAATTTTTAGTCAAAATGACCATTTTGCCCTTGACGGGTCTTGGGACCGTAACTATTCCGTTCTATCATTTTTCTCAAATTTTCTAAGCCCAAATATCTTAAAATAATATTCCTTAGGCTTCTGTATCATTTTACAGCTTTTTATACTATAAAAACCTAATTATTCACTTTCCGACCCTTGATTACTATTTATCTATCACCTAAGGTCGTTTCTCGTTTTTTTAGCTTTTCGGAGCCTTAAGTGGGCATTTCACTACTCCTGAAACGTTTTTCATCCCATCCCCGGCCCTCGGTCCCCAAGGGCTCGGGTTTCCTATCCTGACCTAATTTTTCTCTCGTTTCCCAAAATACCCCTAACATGAATTTTTTTTCCTGTTTTAGGCATTTTAGTCATTAAGGGTCGGTTAACTATTCCTCTTGGGTTGGTTTTCCATTTTCGATCCTAATCCACCGAGGGGTTCCAGTTTCCTTTCCGAGTCCAATATTTTTACCCCTCTTTTTCTGAAATGTCCTTATGCCGTTTTGAAAATTTCGGCAGCATTTCTGCTTGTATTTTAAGGTTTTCCTGGCCTTAGGTACATCTCAGAACCTTTGTACCTATCATATACTATACCAGAGGCCTATTTTATACAAAGTTTCCAAACTTTGTATAAAAAGTTTTCACATTAACCAATATTCAAAAACCAATACACAACATCAAATTCTTCCCAAACCTATCCTTGGTTTATCATGTTAATCATCACCGAATATTTTTTCATCACTTTCCACAATTATCACATTTTATTCTTAGGTTTTCAAATGTGAAATCAACATTAAAACCTAACCAAATTTTCATTGTATCCCTAGCATTACCCACGGATATTTATGCTAAAGCACCCTAGAAAATTTGTTTTCTTTCCTAGGGTTTTATCAACATCACACGTCCTTGTTCAACACTAAAAATTTCCCATTTTCTAGTGTTTATCACCCACGGATTTTAGCATGAAAATGCATCAAATTTTCTTGTTTCTTGATTCTAATTCATGCTTGATTCAACATGTTACCAAATGGACATAAACACTAAACCAAATCACCAAATTCCAATCATTTTTCTTACCAATAGTGCCACGGTTTTTCATGGAAACCAAGCATAAATTTTTACTTGTTTCTTAAACCTAAATCATGCTTTAATCTCTAAAACACCAAACTAATCATATCATTAACAAAACATCAATTTTTATCAATGTTTTTCCACATCAAAGACCCACGGATTTTCTAAAGAAAATCAAGGAAAATTGCTTCAATTTGGAAGCTTACCTTATCTATTCGATTCCTTGATGCTAGAAATGAAATGGAAGCTAATTTTGGTGTGAAATTTTGGACAAAATTTGGCTTGGAATGCACTTAAGGGGCACGGTTTTGGCTGCTAAAAAAAGTCAAGAGTTTGACCACATTTCTTCATTTTTTTGAATGAATTTTGAAGCCTTTTTATAGGCAAAAGCGAGGGACCACTTAGCAATTTTTTTCCAATAAGTTGCTAATTGTTCAAGGTATTTTTAGACCAAAAATCAAATTTTTTTGGGCCCTCTTTCTAGGTGGCTGAATGGCCTTTTTCCAAATTTTTAAATATTTTTTTCAAGTCTATTTTGGTAAGATCATGGCCATTGATTCAAAAGTCATCAAATCCTAACCCTACACCTATTACATCTTACTTTCCAAGCCTTAGAAATTGTATTTATGACATATAAATGTGATGTCATCCTAATATATATATATTAATTCACTAATTAATTCATGGTCAAATTTTGACTGAAAGTCAAACCGAACGAAACTTTACCGAAATCACGTAGGCGGGTTCCAAGTGCCTCTGGTGCAATGGGTTTGTTTTATTTTGCCTCCGTTTGGTCAAAATTCTCTACCGTAAATTTCTATCGTTTTAGTGTATTTCAGTGCACTCTCTAGGGTTTTTGGCTCCATTTTCAAACCGTCTCACCCGATTCTGTTTGGTAAGATTTTCCATCCCCTAACTCACACACTTTAACACTGCCAGAATATTTTTACAGTATTCTCAACAGTATTAAAACACAAATTTTTCATATTTTATTAATTAAAATTGGTACATACATACAATTTTAATCTACTCCAAGAATTTAAAATCCTCGGTTATCACATTCAGACGTTTTAAATGTTTGCAACATGAATTTACATAATATGTCTATATGTTATGTATGACATATAAAGTATGTACCAAGGTGCTATATGCACACAAATGTGTAAATAATATACACCTAATGAAAGAAAGAAATGTAAAGGGTTCCATATCATGGGGTAATAAGAAATGTCACTTGGTCAGAACTAAATGAAAGACGGTAATGAAACCACTATTGGCGTACCGGCCTCCCGACCTACGGGGAGGTTTAATGGAGTTATATACACGTATATATATGTATTAATGAAATGTTCAACTGTAGAGGATTGGCCAGTGGGTCACTCCCTAGAGTCCCTCTCAGTCATGCACATGAAAGAATGGTATGACCAATCATGGGGCCCAAAACCAGAAGGTAATGAAAGATAAAGACTCAAGATTGAAAATGCAGCCTATAAACGAGTATAAGATATCCTAACACTATGAGTACTTTTATAGTCAAAGTTACTATTACGGTGAATGGTACTATTCATAATCAATAGTATTGTTCATGTTTATGGCCTCCAATCCGACGGTGGTACGTCCCGAGTGCAGAAGTTTAAAATATGATATGTTTACGATGTAAATACTGTTTATGGTTAGAGTTACTATTCATAGTGAATAGTAATGCATAAGTAATGCATGTTATTTGTTATGTTAATGATCCATACTATGTTTTATGTTAAGAATGCTTAAGCATATGTAAGTATATTTATGATGCTTAAGTATATTACGAAGTTTTATGTATTTAAGTATGATAAGTATGTTCGTGTTGTTAAATGTGAAAGTATTTTCACGATGATAAGTACGTTAAGTATGTTATATTTACAATATGTAAACATACGTTAAGTATGTTATGTTTCAAGTATGTTATATTTATGATGTTTAAGCATACATTAAGTATGTTATATTTATAATGCGTAAATATACATTAAGTATATTTACGATGTTTAAGTATACATGCCTAAGCAATGTATGTATATGTAATGTTATGCATGATATGTGTATGCAATGTTTGTATGTATGTTGAGTACGTTAAAGTATGTTAAGTATGAAAGTACGTTCACGATGTTAAGTATGTTAAGTATATTTACGATGATAAGTATGCTAAGTATGATTATGATGTAAAGTATGTTCAAGTATGTACAAGTATGTTAACCATGTTATGTATGTTAGGTATAAAGTTAAAGTAATGTATGATACATGTTATGTTAATCTTCTAATGCCTCAGTTGGTATTAGATATGCTCTGTCCTATATGGTATGAGTTTTTATATGTCATGCATGTATGTTTGAACTTACTGAGCCTGTCGCTCATAAGTTTGTTCATGTTACAGATAAGCAACCTGTACAACAATAAGACAAGTAATGGATGACGAATGCGATTTGCATGTGCCAAGGGACTGGACGAGGGTTATGGTACTGCTACGAGTCTTCCGTTGAGTTGTTTAAAAAAAGTATTGAAATGATGTTTTATGATATATGTCAAGTTACGACAATGCATTACTTTAGTAAATGTTTTACAATGATACAGTTTTCAAGTTTAAAGTTTAAGAAAAAAAAATTTATTCCCTATTTTTGCATTAAATTGGGAAGTTTAAAATAATTATGTTAAAAGTAAGATACCAACTGTCACAGGTGGTATCAGAATAAGTTAAAAGTAAGTTAAAAATAAATTGCTGATGACCCAATGAGGCAACGGTCTATCGCAGTCGGCTTTAGAGCTCAACCTCGATGGCCCAATTACGTAAGTATCGGTCGTCACATCAGGTTTACACTACACGGTTGTGTTCCATAGTACACGCCCATGTACTTTATAATTTTTAGATTTTAACCTTAAAATCCTTATTATGGCCTCTAGAATCTTATTTAAACATTCTAGATCCTTTACGGTCTTTTCCAAGCCTTTAAGAAATTTTTTTTTGATTAAAATGACCATTTTGTCCCTGACGGGTCTCAGGACCATAACAATTATGTTCTACCATTTTTCCTAGATTTTCTAAGCCCAAATATCATAAAATAATATTATCTAGGCTTCTGTATCTTTTTACAGCTTTATTTGCTGCAAATTCAACAACTATTTAACACCCAACTCTCGGGTACTATTCAGCTGACACATAGGGTCGTTTTTCATTTTTCTAGCGTTTCGGAGCCTCAAATGGGTATTTTACTACTTCTGAAACTTTTCAAATCCCATTCCCGAGCCTTGATTCCTGAGGGGCTCGAGTTTTCTATCCTATTCACAATTTTTCCCCCTCATTCCCTAAAATACCACTAACGTCAATTTTTCTCGTTTTTGGCATTTTAGACACTAAATGATCGTTTTACTATTCCTTTTAGGTTCAGTTTTCATTATTAACCCTAACCCACCGAGGGTTCTCGGTTTTGTCCAATCCTATATTTTTATCCCTCATTTCCCAAAATGCCCTTATGCCGTTTTAGAAATTTTGTCAACATTTCTGCTTGTATTTTTAGGTTTTCTCAGCGTTAGGTACTCCTCAGAACCTTTGCACCTGTCACGTACTATACTAGAGGCCTATTTTATATAAAGTTACCAAACTTTGTATAAAAATTTTCTACACTAGCCATCATTAAATCACAACACAAAACTCATAAATTTTTCTTCCATTTGGCACATGGATTTCAAGTAAACAACACCAAGAAATTTTCATCACAATGCTCAATTATCACATATCACTCTTACATTTTATAATGCACATTTCAACATCAAACCTAAGAAAATTTTCATTAAAACCTAGCCTTTTTTGCCACGGTTTTCAAGCTTTATAACCATAAGAAAATTTTTCCTCATTCCTAGGGTTTGTATTACACATTCCTCAAAATTTTTAATCACAAAAATTTCTCATTTCCACGACACATAGGCCACAGATTTCACCAAAGAAACATGCACAATTTTGCTTATTTCTAAATTCTACCACATGCTTTTATCACTAGAACACCAAATCAACATAAACACCAAACAATACACCAAAATTTTTATCATTTCTCAACCCCTATGAGCCACGGATTTTAGTATGAAACATGCACCAATTTGCTTGTTTCTTGATTCCAATTCATGCTTTGATCAATATATCATTGAACCAACAAAACCACTAAACCAATCATCAGATTTTTCATCAATTTTCCACACCAAATCATACACAGTTTTTGCAAGGAAAACCAATGAAAAAATGCTTCAATTTGGAAGCTCACCTGATCAATTTGCTCCCTTGCAACTTAGGCTAGGATTGGAGGCTAATTTTGGTTTGGAATGGGGTAATGGTGTACGGCTGCAAATGGCTAGATTTTGTCTGCTTTTCACTAAATTTCTAAGTGAATTTTTCATGCCTATTTATAGGCAAAAAGTGAGGGACCAATTGGCAAAAATTCCCGACAATTAGGAAATTATTCAAGGACTTTTTGGCAAGATTTTTGGGGTCAAAATTGAAATTTTTTGCTGATTTTTGCTACTTTTGGCCGAACCCTTTCCAAATTAAAATTTTCTTAAATTTTTTTCAAGCCTTTTTGGCTTGATCTTAGCCTTTGATCCAAAAAGCATTAAATCCTAGACATACAAATCACCAAACTTACTTTACAAGTTTTAAATTTTCTTTTATTACATCATAATTATGATGTCATATGTGACATCTTCAAATTAATCCATGAATTAATTCGTTGTCAAAGTATGATTGAAAGTCAAACCAAACGGAACTTTACCGAAATCGCGTAGGCGGGTTCCTGGCGTCTTCGATGTGATCGGTTTACCTTAGTTTGCTTCCGTTTAACCAAAATTCATTACCGTAAATTTTCATCTTTTAGTGCACTTTGGTGCACTCTCTAGGGTTTTTGACTTTGTTTTCGAGCCGTCTCACTTGATTTTGTTCGGGAAGATTTTCCATCTCCGAACCCATACTTTTTAACACTGTTAGAACATTTTCACAGTATTCTCGACAGTATTAAAATACAACTTTTTCACATTTTATACATTAAAATTGCTATATACATTCAATTTTAATTTACTCCGAGAATCTTAAAATTCCCGATTATCATAACTCTCTAAATATCAAATCCATACATTAAAGAGACTAAACTATTGTCAAATTTATGTACATGACATAATCACGAGTTGGCTCTGATACCAATTGTAGGATAAATTGATCAAAATAGCACAACGAAATTACAAAAATTTTTCAAATCGTTAAATATCTCATGATGTCATATACAATAAATTAACAACAATAAATTTATACCTTTAAAGGACACCAAGAATGCAGAAGGAAAGTGACCGGAGGGCTTCAACCAACTAGCCTTTGCTATTATTCTCCAATTCTCGGATGGCATAGTGTGTGGGCACTCGGATCCTCAATCAGTATAGTAATACGGCTAGTCTCCTTCCGACCACCCAGATCTCTTTAAGCACTTATTGTTACGGTGATTTGTGCAATAATAAGCCTACTTACCTAGAGTTTGTGGTTTGAGATAACTGGAATGGTAGGACCCTATTTATAATTTTGCATAAGGTGATCCCTTGAATTTTGAATTGGACCAAGAGAAAATTTTCTCTCCCTTTTGCACACAAAAAATCTGAACTCTTCCTTAGGCCAAGGTCATGATCTAATTCGGCCACACTAGGAAGATATTACATTCAAAATTCAAACATGATTTTAACTTGAATTTTATCTCCTCTTTATCCATTAAAACCGATTTCTCCAAGGCCAAAAAACATGGCTAGATTCGACTATTTAAATGTGAGGAGAATCAAAATTCAAATAGGACTTTTAACTTGAATTGCATCTTACCCTTATGCACAAAAACCAATTCTCATTTAGGCATTATACATAGAGAAATTTGATTATACCATGTGAGAGAGAGATTCAAAATTCAAATAGGATTGTAACTTGAATTTTCCTTCATCCTAATCCACCAAAATCGATTCCTTTCATAGGGGATAAGCCTAAATAAATTCGGCCACACTAGGAAGATCATGATTTAAAATTCAAGTAGGATTCAAACAAGATTTTCTTCTCCACTTTTATCCACAAGAAAAACTGAATTTGCCATATGGATTTACCCACAACAAAATTCAATTACCACTTGATTTGTGATTCAAAATTTGAATTCAAATTTTAAAGTTCAAATTTCAAAATTCAAACTTCAAATACAAATTTCAAATTTAAATTTCAAATTCAAATATCAAATTAAAATTTCAAATTAAAATTTCAAATTAAAATATCAAATTCAAATTCCAAATTTAAATTTCAAATTCAAATTTCAAATTCAAAATTTAAATTTCAAATTCAAATTTGAAACTCCATAAAAAACTTGACTTTCAAATTTTGCCCTTATGGATAATTTTCCATAACTCTAATTCAAATTCAAATAAAATCATGGCAACTTTATTTGGAATTCGAATAATGGTGTAATCTCTTATCCAAAACAAAATTTAAATTCAAATAGGAGAGAATCTTGTCTTACACACTTTTCCTTTGTGGACACCACCTATATCCACGCAAGATAACAAGCCAATAAGTATACTCTGATCAATTTGCCATCTGTTAAGGAATTATGTGGAGCTAGTAGAGAGACCATTTGGAGATATATAATTGGGCTCCCTTGAATCCATGTGGTCATCATTTTGTACTGAACATCTCAATCACATGATCACTAATTTCAGAGTCATACCAGTATAAACCTAAAACTGAACTCCCAATTAGATACTGTATTATGAAAGCTTATGAAAGCTATTGTCCAATGACCTTGTCATATATACAAAACCCTCATATGATATCCATGATCAGCCTTAGGTCAAAGTCCATCCAGCTTACTGATCAAGCTATCTCAAAGTTCCATTATACTATAGAATAAGAAAATGATTATTCACCATATGTGAATAGGTAGTCATCCGCCTAGCAGACGACCCAAAGCCTTGTCCATTTTCACATCCAGTATGATGCCTTTAAGAGGATACCCTTAACTCCTTATTAGAGCTATGATTCTAATATCTGCAAACAAGCCCTTCATCGTATGCAAGTTATGTACCTAACGAACTGGTCTATAAGCTTACTACCTCTGAGATGCCTTAGTCATTGGAACATTAAAGTACACAAGTCATATACATGAAGTAGTTCGTCTCCTCAAGATTAAGATTATTGCATAATAAACGTCAAAAGCAGATTGATACATTCATAGCAGACTACGCAGATCAATCATGCTTTAGTCCCGGTCCAATATGTCACCACCAAGCAACATATCTATGTCTTTACTCAGGAGTCTATGCTCTGAACAGTCAAGACAAACCATCCCGACCATGACTTTAGGCAGCATAATAGTCTTAACGCGAGTGAGATGCTCATTCTAACCCCATAGACTATAGTCCATAATTTAGACTGCTTACTTTTAAACAATGTCTTCTCACATACAAAAGTTCATTGTATGCAACATTCTAATAGTTTAACACAAGTAGTCAGCGAGTTATATTTGCTTACATTTACTTTAACATGTAAATAGAATGAGGACATATAGTAATGTAATTAATAATATCTAAATATAATTTTATTATCCAGTTCAAAATTAATAAAATGCATTAAAAATGTCTTTAATGCTTAAGGCATTTCCTAATAAATCCTACCTTCTTGCTTCTTATATTAGATATAAGGATAATTTTTTTTAGCACAATATGATCAGTTTTTGTTTTTGTTTTTTTTTAGTTTTTAAATAAGTTTGGTTTTAGATATTTTTTAAAAGCGTTATGGTAATTTGACTATATATAATTAGTCTCATTGATCCACTTATTAATCATAGAGAAATTATAGTAAATATGCCATTTTTTAGATGACTTGAAAGTAAATAGTATATTTGAAATTATTAAAAATTTATACCATAATGAAATTTTAATATATGTAATTTTCTTATTTTGCCCTTGAAATATAATTTTGACTGATTTCCTATATTTTCCCTCTTTTTTTTCTTTTTCTCTCTCTTATTTCTCTCTCTTCATTTGTTTTTGTTTTTCCTATGTCTTTGTTTCGCTCTTACTTTCTCTCTCTTTATTTGTTTTCTGCTTTACGCTTTCTTTTTTCCTTAGAGTTGGTGAATGCTTTTATTTCTCTCTCTAGATTCTGTGATTCTCGAATTATGTTTATGGAATTGTTGATTAAATCATCTATGTTTTGTGAACCTGTAATTTTGTTAGTTTGGCTTAATTTTCCTTATTCAATATTAGGATTTCGTTTGGTCTTCTGGGTTTATCGGCACTTCTTAGTGATTTTTTTTCTTGTTTTTTGGCAAGTTTCAGGTATTTTTGGTTGATATTGTTCTATGATTTGCCTCATTTTATTTTCGTTAATTATAAAGCTTTTTTCTTGTGTGGATTCTCTGTTTCTTGCATTTTCTCATTGCTTTTCTTGGTGTTTCTTTGCTTTTTTTTTTCCAAATGATTATCTCATCCTTTTTTTTTTTTTTACTTTTCGATCTGTGTTTTTTGGTTTTTTTGGTTTTTTCATAATTGATTAATCTTTTACTACATTTGGTTCTTTTTGCAAGTTTGGCACTTATTTGATTAGTTTCAGCTATTCTATTGCTAGTTTCAGTTTTTTTTTTAGCTGTTTCATAATTGGTTCGTTTTCAGTGGAGTTTTTCTTTTTCTTTTTTTGGTGTGTCTTGTTTATTATGTTATTTGTGTGTCAATCACATATGAATTTCCTATTTACCAGATTTTCTTTTATTATTATTTTTTGTTGTCATTTTGGTACATACTATTGTTTATAATGTTCATATTTGATTTGTGTATGTGTATTTTTTTTTTTTGGTAATAAGAATGGATGAAACTTGTGTGGACCAAATTTCTATAATTGTTGCTCAAAGAGGGAGATGGGTCCCGAGGATTTATATATTAATTTTGCATTCCAATTGGTTTTAGTTGCTTCTAATATCAGAATCGATGAATTAGCAAACCTAGTTGCTGAGGAGTGCCATCTACATATGTTTGGTTTCATTCCGAATGTTACTTCGATTTATTTTGTCATTGCCAGTGATTTTGGGAAGATATTAAGAAGTTTATGTTAGGAAATGCCCTAAGTATTAGAGACATTTTGATGTATTCATTTTGAACTGGATAATAAAATTATAGATAGAGGTTATTCATTACATTGCTATCTGTCCTCGTCTTATTTACATGTTAAAGTAAATGTAAGCAAATATGGCTCACTGACTGCTTGTGTTAAAACTGTTAGAACGTTGCATGCAATGGACTTTTGTATGCGAGAAGACAATGTTCTAAAGTTAGCGGTCTAAACTATGGTCTGTAGTCTATGGGGATAGACCGAGCATGTAACTCATGGTAAGACTATTATGTTGTCTAAAGCCTTAGAGGGGACGGTTTGTCTTGACTGTCTGGAGCTGGACTCCCAAGTAGAGACATAGATATGTTGCTTGGTGGTGACATATTAGACCGAGACTAAAGCGTGATTGATCTACGTAGTCCGCTATGAGTGGATCAATCTGCTTTTGACGTTCATTGTGCAATAACCTTAATCCTGAGTAAATAAACTTCTTCATGTATATGACTTGTGTACTTTGATGTTCCAATGGCTAAAGCGTCTCAGAGGTAGTAAGCTTATAGACCGGTTCGTTGGGTGCATGACTTGTATACGATGAAGGGTTTGTTTGCAGATATCGGAATCATAGCTCTGAGGAGTTTAAGGTATCCTCTTAAAGGCATTATACTGAATGTGAAAATGGACAAGGCCTTGGGTCGTCTGCTGGGCGGATGACTTCTTATTCACATATGGTGAATAATCATTTTCTTGATTCGGTAGTATAATGGAACTTTAAGATAGCCTGATCAGTAGGATTAAACGGACTTTGACCTAAGGCTGATCATGGATATCATATGAGGGTTTTGCATATATGACAAGGTCATTGGATAGTAGCTCGTCACAGGCTTACGTAATACGATATATAATTGGGAGTTCAGTTTCAGGTTTATAGTGGTGTGACTCTGAAATTAGTGATCATATGATTGAGTTATTTGGTACAGAATGATGATCATATGGAATCACGAGAGCCCGATTATATATGTCCAATCAGTCCCTCTACTAGCTCCACATAATTCCTTAACGTTTGGCAAATTGATTTGTGTATGCTATTGGCTAGTTTATTATGCATGGATGGTGATGACACAGGATTAGGATGGTAGACAAGATTCTCTCCGGTTGGATTCAGATTTTGTTTTTGATAATAGAGTACACAATTATTGGAACTCCAAATAAAGTTGCCATGATTTTATTTGAGATTGGATTGGAGTTGTAGAAAATTATCCACGAGAACAAGAATATGAAACACAATCGTTATGTGGAATTTGAAATTTGAAATTTGAATTTTGAAATTTGAAATTTGAAATTTGAAATTTGAAATTTGAATTTGAAATTTGAAATTCAAATTTTGAATCACAGTCCAAGTAGGATTCGAATTTGTTGTGAAAAATCCACAAGGTTTGAAATTCGAATTTGAGTTGGATTTGGAGAGGATAATCTTGTTAGAATCCTACTTGAATTTTGAATCTAAATCCCAACAAAAGTGGACGAAATTTTTGATGATAATCCTCATGGAAAAATTCAGATTTTGTGGATAAGGTTCAAGGGAAAATTCAAGCTTCAATCCTAGTTGAATTTGGATTCTCTCCTTCCCTGAAAAGTGGCCGAAATTAGGGAGAATATCTCCTAGGAAATTCGGTTATTTTGGATAAGGTTGAGATAAGATTCAAGCTTGAAAATCCTAGTGGAATTTTTGATTCTCCCTTATCCATAATGGCCGAAATTTATGAGGAGATTTTCTCCAAGAAAAATTCGGATTTTTTGGTTGAAAAAGGGAGATAAAATTCTAGTTAAAATCTTGTTTAGATTTGGATTGGATTTATCCTAGGAAAACCGAATTTAATTGTGGAGATTCTCCCTTGGAAAATTCGGATTTTTTGGTTATGGATAAGAGAGAAAATCTTTTCCTAGTCCATTTCAAATTCACAGAATTACCTCATGTAGGTCTATAAATAGAGGTCCTGCCACTCCAGTTCTCTTAGACCACAGACTCTCAGGTGAGCAGGCTTATTGTTGCACAGCTTATCGTGACAATAAAGTTCTTTAGAGATCTGGGTGGTCGGAAGAAGACTAGCAGTGCTAGCATACCGATCGGGGTTCAGAGTGCCCACACACTTAGCCATTCGGGAATTGGAGAATAGTAGAGAAGGCTAGTTTGTTGAAGCCTCCGGTCATTCTCCTCCTGCAAGATTGGCGTCCTTGAGGTATGAGTTTTAATTGTTGTTGGTTTATTATATATGGCATCATGAGATATTTAACGATCTAAAAATTTTTATTGTTCTGCTGCGCCACTCTGATACGTTTTTACCGAATTATTTTCCTACAATTGGTATCAGAGCCATCTCATGACTATGCCATGTACATAAATTAGACAATTACTTAGTCTTTTTATTTATGTATGGATTTGATATTTAGAGAGTGGCATTCTAGGGTTCCTTTATGTTGTTATCATGGATTATGTATAAAGTATGTGGTTATTTTAATTTTTTCAATTATTATAAGCATGCTTATTTATACCGGTTATGGTTCCTTAGAATTTAGAAAAATTGTATCTAGGAATTTTTTATGTAACCATGGGAGCAGTTTATTAATACTGTAATTTTCCCATGGATTTTAATTTCTGTCTCTTAGAATTTTTATGGTTAGAATTTTTTTTTGTACACCGGAAACAGTTTAGGAAATTTTATGTAATTATTCTTGGAGGAGATTGAAGATTGAAGACCGTAATTTATTTTTCCCAAAAGTTAAATTTGATTTAAAGGTTGAAATTTTGATTGTGTAGAAAATTTCAATTTAATTGGGATTCAAATTAATTTTTGGACATCCTAATAGGTAAATTGGAATATGGTATGAAAATCGAGACACGACCCCTCGGGATAGGCCGACGGACCTTGGTGGGGCTGCAGCCCCTGCCCTCGGGCAGGATGAGGCTGCAGCAGCCCCTGTGCAGGCCCACACCACCCACGGCCGCAGGCTTGGCCTGCAGCCAGGGGTGGCCGTGGCCTGCCCAAGGCTGGCCGCAGCCTGGGCGTGCAGCCTCTGGCTGCAGGCGCTGCCTGCAGCCTGCCGGCTGCTGCGCCCAGCCTGGGCGTGCAGCCTGGCGTTGCAGGCTTGGTTTGCAGCCCGATAGGGCTGTACATTGGGGTAGCCGTGGGCTGCCAGCCCCTCCGGGGTTGGTGGCTGCCCACGGCGGCTGCCGCCTACGGGGGCGGCGGTCCAAAAATCAGAAAATTTTGATTTTTAAATTTGAGATTTAATTTTAAATCATGTTTAAAAATATGTAGTTAAAAAATTTCAAATTTTTTGAAATTACATATTATTACACATGATGTTTAAAATTGTTTAAAATTTAAATTTGAAATTTAAATTTGAAATTCGAATTTGGAATTTGAATTTGAAATTTAAATTTTTGGATATTTAAATTTTAAATAATTCTTGGGATGAGAAATAAATGGAAAGGCTACATAAAGAAGGATACAAGAAGACGGAACAAAATTCAAGACCCAAAGAATGTTTTGGATGGAATTTTGTAATCTTTATTTTCTTTGTTCTAGGATGGAACCATAGCTTGGTTATTTAGTCAATTATTTTTTCTGTGATATGTCATGGATGTATAAATATGCATTGATGGATGTTTTGTATGCATATTTGATAACATGTAATATAGGATAGGTGAGTGCCGCTCATACTATATTAATCATACATAATTTGTCAAAACTTGTATGTTTTTCAAAATATTGAGTGGGAGAGGGTTTCAAACAAAAACCCACGGCCTCCATTGTTGATCCATATGTGAAAGCATGGTAACGCCTCGCGTCAGTTCTGCCCTGACCACACCCCTCGTTAGGTGTTTACCGCCGCCGGTATACTAGATTGGATCTCCTATGTGGAAAACGTGTTGGGGTGCGATCCTATTCATGACCACCCCTCGGTGGCTTGGTAGGACGTGGATCGGGCTACGTAAACAATGGTTATACACTCAAGACTCATTTAGTTATTAACCTTTCCTAGAAGCTCTGTTAACTAAACTGGTGGCCAAATAAGCGGTTATTAATATATGTCTTAACCTTGGAGGATTTAAGGCAACATATATTAATTGGACGGGGTCCATGTTCCGGCTATTTGTTCTCATGACCACCCCTCGGTGGCTTGGGGCAATAGGTGCTGAGAATTACCGTTGGAATGCTACATGTTTTTCAAGTTTCATGTAGGAACATACTTGTATGTTTTATTTGCTAAATTATCTGTATATTTGCTTGGGCTTTGTAATGGTGTCTAGTATAATTTTATTTCAGTTCAAAATGTCACTGACACCCCTCATTTCGATACTCACTGAAAATAAGTTGAATGGAGATAATTATAAAGACTGGAAAAGAAATCTATTAATAGTTCTCAGCTGCGAGAGACATAAGTTCGTACTAGACGAACCATGCCCACCTGGGCCCAAACCTGACACACCACTTGAGGAGGTCCCGGTTGCCTATAATCGTTGGAGAGAATCCAATGAGATAGCTCGATGCTACATCTTTGCTAGCATGACGAGTGCTTTACAAAAGCAGCATGAGACTTATCAAGTTGCTGGGGAGATCATGGAAAATCTGGAGGACATGTTCGAAGGCCAAGAAAAATTAGCTTGACAGTCCGCTATCACCAGCATTATGAACTCTAAGCAAAAGGCGGGTGCTCCGGTGAAGGACCATATGATCACTCTAATGGGATTCTTCGCTGAGGCTGCCGAGAATGGTGCTGAGTTGGACTACAACACCCAGATCGAGATGGTGTTCAAGACTTTGTCTAAAGATTTTGTGGGGTTTAAGGCCGCATACAATCTGGCGACAAAGGAGTTAGGACTTACCGAGCTCATGAAGCAACTACAGGCTTATGAGCGGATGATCAGGGATGAAGATGTGGTCCGACCTAAAGGAGAGGCCAATTTGGTGGAATCTTCCAATCCCTCGCGGAAGAGGAAGAGGCCAAATAAGAAGCAAGTGGCTTCCAGTTCTTCTAATCCTCCTGTCTCGGACGGGAAGAAGAAGAAGAAGAACAAGAAGCCAAAGGACCCTAAAAAGTCCAAATGCTTCCACTGTGGGAAGGTAGGTCACTTCAAGAAGGCTTGCCGGGAATTCCTAGCCTCCAAGGGCAAGGAAGGTAAGGAACTTCATTACTTAGAAGCGTGTTTGGTGGAAGAATCGAAAGACACTTGGGTCATTGATTCGGGCGCCACTAATCATGTTTGTGTTTCTATGCAGGGGTTCGTGGAAACGAGAAGTCTACATGATAGGAGCCTCTCGTTGTGGACTGGAGATGGTAGCTTTGTGGTGGCTGAGGCAGTGGGAGATGTTCACCTTTATTTTGATCAATTTAGGTTTATTTTATTGAAAGACTGTTTTTATGTTCCTAATTTTAGGAGGAACCTTATATCGGTAGCTTGTTTAATAAAGGATTCTTATTCAGTTTCTTTTAGTAAAAGAGTTGATATTCGTAGAAATAAGTCTTTTATCTGTTCTGGATGGATGGATGGAAACCTATATTTGATCAGACCAAAGATGTACTCACTGCTTGATACTGAATTAATTGATAACTCTAAAAGGTTGAAAGTTTCTCACTCTAACAAGGCGTATCTTTGGCATTTAAGACTTGGTCATATTAATCAGGATAGGAATCAAAGATTGGTGAAAGACGGTCCTCTGGAATCTCTGGAGGAGGTACGACTTCTCCAATGTGAGTCTTGTCTAGAGGGTAAGATGACTAAGAGGTCTTTTGGAGCTAAGGGTACAAGGGCTAAGGAGCTCTTAGAAATTGTGCACACTGACGTATGTGGCCCCATGAATGTCACAGCACGAGGAGGGTTCGAGTATTATGTCTCTTTCATAGATGATTACTCAAGGTATGGATATGTGTATCTGATGCACCGCAAGAGCGAAACCTTTGATAAGTTCAAAGAGTATCCTGCGGAAGTGGAAAAGCAATTGGATAAATCCATAAAGACACTTCGATCTGATCGAGGTGGCGAATACCTCTCCGATGAATTCGTAGGACATCTTATAGAGAACGGGATTTTATCCCAATTGACTGCACCTGGTACTCCACAACAGAATGGTGTAGCCGAAAGGAGAAACAGGACCTTATTGGATATGGTACGGTCCATGATGAGTTACTCAACGCTGCCATTATCATTTTTGGGATATGCTTTACAAACGGCGTGCTATATTCTGAACCAAGTTCCGAGCAAATCAATTCCTAGAACTCCGTATGAATTGTGGCGTGGCAGGAAGCCCTCCCTTGGACATATGAGAATATGGGGCTGCCCGGCACATGTACTGGATGGGGATGTGAAGAAGTTGGAACCAAGATCAGAATTATGCATGTTTGTAGGGTATCCAAAAGGAACTAAAGGAGGTCTGTTCTATAACCCGAAGGAACAAAAAGTCATTGTCTCAACCCATGGGACATTCTTGGAGGAAAGTCACATGAATGACTTTAAACCTCGAAGCAAAGTAGTGCTAGAGGAGTTATCGGGTGAAAGAACTGCTCCACAGATTTCGGTCTTGGACGCACGTCTGAGTTCCAGTGAAAGACCTGCAGACGATCAACAATTTAGGGTGCCTCGTCGTAGTGGGAGGGTTTCGAAGAAACCTAATTTCTTCATGTATGATGCTGAGGTATACCAGGCAGAGGCTCATAAGCATGAGGAAGATCCGGTCACACATGATGAAGCTATAAATGATGTTGATTCTAAATCTTGGAAACAGGCTATGAACAATGAGATGGATTCTATGAAATCCAACTCTGTTTGGGAACTTGTAGATTTGCCGGATGGGATAAAACCCATTGGATGCAAATGGGTATACAAAAGAAAGAAGGATGCGGAAGGGAGAGTGGAAACTTTCAAAGCTAGACTGGTTGCAAAGGGATACACGCAAAAGGCTGGAATCGATTACGAGGAAACCTTTTCGCCTGTTGCTATGCTGAAGTCTATCCGTATTCTTCTGTCCATTGCTGTGGCTCTCGATTACGAGATCTGGCAAATGGATGTCAAGACGGCATTCTTGAATGGCCATCTTGAAGAGTGTATCTATATGATACAGCCTGAAGGGTTCGTAGCGAAAGGCCAAGAAAGGAAAGTCTGCAAGTTGCTTAGATCCATTTATGGATTAAAGCAAGCATCCCGCTCATGGAACCAGAGGTTTGATCAAGCGATTAAACATTTGGTTTTGAGCAGAACGTTGATGAACCTTGTGTTTATAAACGTATTAAGGATGGAAAAGTGGTCTTTCTGATACTCTATGTCGATGATATACTACTCATTGGGAATGATATAGGGAACTTATCATCGGTCAAGCTTTGGTTACACCAACAGTTTGACATGAAGGACTTGGGAGAAGCTAATTATGTTCTAGGCATTCGTCTCTTCAGAGATCGAAAGAACAAAATGATAGCGTTGTCCCAAGCCTCATACATAAATAAAATAATTGACAAATATGCAATGCTAGAGGCAAAGAAAGGCTCACAACCTTCTATTGCCGGTCTAATTCTTTCATTAGATGACTGTCCTAAGACATCGGAAGAAAGAGAGCGTATGAGTAAGGTCCCTTATGCATCCGCTGTGGGTAGCCTTATGTACGCTATGCTTTGCACTCGCCCAGACATATGTTTTGCGGTAGGTATGGTGAGTCGATATCAAGCGAATCCTGGAACCAAGCACTGGCAAGCAGTAAAGCATATACTCAAGTATCTTAAGAGAACGAGGGATTATATGCTGGTGTATTCTGGAGGGGACCTAACACCCGTAGGATACACGGACTCAGACTTCCAGACTTGTAAGGATTCGAGGAAATCGACATCTGGATCAGTGTTTTTACTCGGAGGAGGCGCCATTGTGTGGAGGAGCGTGAAGCAGGGCTGCACAGCTGACTCTACTATGGAGGCTGAGTATGTGGCTGCGGCTGAGGCATCTAAAGAAGCGGTTTGGCTCCGCAAGTTCTTTAGAGACCTTGAGGTCATTCCGGGTGTTGACAAGCCTATCACACTTTACTGTGATAATACAGGGGCTATTGCCAACACAAGGGAATCTCGGCACCACAAAAGGACCAAACACATAGATCGGAGGTATCACATTATTAGAGGGCATGTGGAGACAGGACAAGTGGATGTATGTAAGATCGCGTCCGAGGACAACATTGCCGATCCCTTTACTAAGACTTTGGTAGCTAGAAGCTTTGAGAGGCATGTAGAGGCGATGGGGATGCGTAACATGGCACATCTACTGGCTTAGGGCAAGTGGGAGATTGTTAGGAAATGCCCTAAGTATTAGAGACATTTTGATGTATTCATTTTGAACTGGATAATAAAATTATACATAGAGATTATTCATTACATTGCTATCTGTCCTCGTCTTATTTACATGTTAAAGTAAATGTAAGCAAATATGGCTCACTGACTGCTTGTGTTAAAATTGTTAGAACGTTGCATGCAATGGACTTTTGTATGCGAGAAGACAATGTTCTAAAGTTAGCAGTCTAAACTATAGTCTGTAGTCTATGGGGTTAGACCGAGCATCTAACTCATGGTAAGACTATTATGTTGTCTAAAGCCTTAGAGGGGACGGTTTGTCTTGACTGTCTAGAGCTGGACTCCCAAGTAGAGACATGGATATGTTGCTTGGTGGTGACATATTAGACCGGGACTAAAGCATGATTGATCTACGTAGTCCGTTATGAGTGGATCAATCTACTTTTGACGTTCATTGTGCAATAACCTTAATCCTGAGTAAATGAACTTCTTCATGTATATGACTTGTGTACTTTGATGTTCCAATGGCTAAAGCGTCTCAGAGGTAGTAAGCTTATAGACCAGTTCGTTGGGTGCATGACTTGTATACGATGAAGGGTTTGTTTGCAGATATCGGAATCATAGCTCTGAGGAGTTTAAGGTATCCTCTTAAAGGCATTATACTGAATGTGAAAATGGACAAGGCCTTGGGTCGTCTGCTGGGCGGATGACTTCTTATTCACATATGGTGAATAATCATTTTCTTGATTCGGTAGTATAATGGAACTTTAAGATAGCCTGATCAGTAGGATTAAACGGACTTTGACCTAAGGCTGATCATGGATATCATATGAGGGTTTTGCATATATGACAAGGTCATTGGATAGTAGCTCGTCACAGGCTTACGTAATACGATATATAATTGGGCGTTCAGTTTCAGGTTTATAGTGGTGTGACTCTGAAATTAGTGATCATATGATTGAGTTATTCGGTACAGAATGATGATCATATGGAATCACGAGAGCCCGATTATATATGTCCAATCAGTCCCTCTACTAGCTCCACATAATTCCTTAACGTTTGGCAAATTGATTTGTGTATGCTATTGGCTAGTTTATTATGCATGAATGGTGATGACACAGGATTAGGATGGTAGACAAGATTCTCTCCGGTTGGATTCAGGTTTTGTTTTGGATAATAGAGTACACAATTATTGGAACTCCAAATAAAGTTGCCATGATTTTATTTGAGATTGGATTGGAGTTGTAGAAAATTATCCACGAGAACAAGAATATGAAACACAATCGTTATGTGGAATTTGAAATTTGAAATTTGAATTTTGAAATTTGAAATTTGAAATTTGAAATTTGAATTTGAAATTTGAATTTGAAATTCGAATTTGAAATTTGAAATTCAAATTTTGAATCACAGTCCAAGTAGGATTCGAATTTGTTGTGGAAAATCCACAAGGTTTGAAATTCGAATTTGAGTTGGATTTGGAGAGGATAATCTTGTTAGAATCCTACTTGAATTTTGAATCTAAATCCCAACAAAAGTGTACGAAATTTTTGAGGATAATCCTCATGGAAAAATTCAGATTTTGTGGATAAGGTTCAAGGGAAAATTCAAACTTCAATCCTAGTTGAATTTGGATTCTCTCCTTCCTTGAAAAGTGGCCGAAATTAGGGAGAATATCTCCTAGGAAATTCGGTTATTTTGGATAAGGTTGAGATAAGATTCAAGCTTGAAAATCCTAGTAGAATTTTTGATTCTCCCTTATCCATAATGGCCGAAATTTATGAGGAGATTTTCTCCAAGAAAAATTCGGATTTTTTGGTTGAAAAAGGGAGATAAAATTCTAGTTAAAATCTTGTTTAGATTTGGATTGGATTTATCTTAGGAAAACCGAATTTAATTGTGGAGATTCTCCCTTGGAAAATTCGGATTTTTTGGTTATGGATAAGGGAGAAAATCTTTTCCTAGTCCAATTCGAATTCAGAGAATCACCTAATGCAGGTCTATAAATAGAGGTCCTGCCACTCCAGTTCTCTTAGACCACAGACTCTCAGGTGAGCAGGCTTATTGTTGCACAGCTCATCGTGACAATAAAGTTCTTTAGAGATCTGGGTGGTCGGAAGAAGACTAGCAGTGCTAGCATACCGATCGAGGTTCAGAGTGCCCACACACTCAGCCATTCGGGAATTGGAGAATAGTAGAGAAGGCTAGTTGGTTGATGTTAGGAAATGCCCTAAGTATTAGAGACATTTTGATGTATTCATTTTGAACTGGATAATAAAATTATACATAGAGGTTATTCATTACATTGCTATCTGTCCTCGTCTTATTTACATGTTAAAGTAAATGTAAGCAAATATGGCTCACTGACTGCTTGTGTTAAAACTGTTAGAACGTTGCATGCAATGGACTTTTGTATGCGAGAAGACAATATTCTAAAGTTAGCAGTCTAAACTATGGTCTGTAGTCTATGGGGTTAGACCGAGCATCTAACTCATGTTAAGACTATTATGTTGTCTAAAGCCTTAGAGGGGACGGTCTGTCTTGACTGTCTGGAGCTGGACTCCCAAGTAGAGACATGAATATGTTGCTTGGTGGTGACATATTAGACCGGGACTAAAGCGTGATTGATCTACGTAGTCCGCTATGAGTGGATCAATCTGCTTTTGACGTTCATTATGCAATAACCTTAATCCTGAGTAAATGAACTACTTCATGTATATGACTTGTGTACTTTGATGTTCCAATGGCTAAAGCGTCTCAGAGGTAGTAAGCTTATAGACCGGTTCGTTGGGTGCATGACTTGTATACGATGAAGGGTTTGTTTGCAGATATCGGAATCATAGCTCTGAGGAGTTTAAGGTATCCTCTTAAAGGCATTATACTGAATGTGAAAATGGACAAGGCCTTGGGTCGTCTGCTGGGCGGATGACTTCTTATTCACATATGGTGAATAATCATTTTCTTGATTCGGTAGTATAATGGAACTTTAAGATAGCCTGATCAGTAGGATTAAACGGACTTTGACCTAAGGCTGATCATGGATATCATATGAGGGTTTTGCATATATGACAAGGTCATTGGATGGTAGCTCGTCACAGGCTTACGTAATACGGTATATAATTGGGAGTTCAGTTTCAGGTTTATAGTGGTGTGACTCTGAAATTAGTGATCATATGATTGAGTTGTTCGGTACAGAATGATGATCATATGGAATCACGGGAGCCCGATTATATATGTCCAATCAGTCCCTCTACTAGCTCCACATAATTCCTTAACGTTTGGCAAATTGATTTGTGTATGCTATTGGCTAGTTTATTATGCATGGATGGTGATGACACAGGATTAGGATGGTAGACAAGATTCTCTCCGGTTGGATTCAGATTTTGTTTTGGATAATAGAGTACACAGTTATTCGAACTCCGAATAAAGTTGCCATGATTTTATTTGAGATTGGATTGGAGTTGTAGAAAATTATCCATGAGAACAAGAATATGAAATACAACCGTTTTGTGGAATTTGAAATTTGAATTTTGAAATTTGAATTTTGAATTTTGAAATTTGAAATTTGAATTTTGAATTTGAAATTTGAATTTGAAATTTGAATTTGAAATTCGAATTTGAAATTTGAATTTGAAATTTAAATTTGAAATTTGAAATTTGAAATTTGAAATTTGAATTTGAAATTTGAATTTGAACTTTGAAATTCAAATTTTGAATCACAGTCCAAGTAGGATTCGAATTTGTTGTGGAAAATCCACAAGGTTTGAAATTCGAATTTGAGTTGGATTTGGAGAGGATAATCTTGTTAGAATCCTACTTGAATTTTGAATCCAAATCCCAACAAATAAGGGACGAAATTTTGAGGATAATCCTCATGAAAGATTTCGGATTTTGTGGATAAGATTCAAGGGAATATTCAAGCTTCAATCCTAGTTGAATTTGGTTTCTCTCTCCTCCCAAAAGTGGCCGAAATTTTGGATCCCTAATCCTAGGAAATTCGGTTATTTTTGGATAAGGTTAA
Source organism: Antiaris toxicaria (assembly GCA_035233585.1). Classification (NCBI taxonomy): domain Eukaryota; kingdom Viridiplantae; phylum Streptophyta; class Magnoliopsida; order Rosales; family Moraceae; genus Antiaris; species Antiaris toxicaria. Next base: position 74,926,381 of record CP141156.1, read on the forward strand.
GATGAGATTTTGCTTGAGAAATCCTAGTGGAATTTTGATTCTCCCTTATCCTAAAAGTGGCCGAAAATTTGGAGAAGATTTTCTCCTAAAGATTTCGGATTTTTTGGTTAGAAAAGGGAGATAAAATTCTAGTTAAAATCTTGTTTAGATTTGGATTGGATTTGTCCTAGAAAAACCGAATTTAATTGTGGAGATTCTCCCTTGGAAAATTCGGATTTTTTGGTTATGGATAAGGGAAAATATCTTTTCCTAATCCAATTCAAATTCAGAGATTCACCTCATGCAGGTCTATAAATAGAGGTCCTGCCACTCCAGTTCTCTTAGACCACAGACTCTCAGGTGGGCAGGCTTATTGTTGCACAGCTCATCGTGACAATAAAGTTCTTTAGAGATCTGGGTGGTCGGAAGAAGACTAGCAGTGCTAGCATACCGATCGAGGTTCAGAGTGCCCACACACTCAGCCATTCGGGAATTGGAGAATAGTAGAGAACGCTAGTTGGTTGAAGCCTCCAGTCACTCTCCTCCTGTTCATTAGCGTCCTTGAGGTATGAGTTTTAATTGTTGTTGATTTATTGTATATGGCATCATGAGATATTTAACGATCTAAAATTTTTTATTGTTCCGCTGCGCCACTCTGATACGTTTTTACCGGCTTATTTTCCAACAATTGGTATCAGAGCCATCTCATGACTATGCCATGTATATAAATTAGACAATTACTTAGTCTATTTATTTATGTATGGATTTGATATTTAGAGAGTGGCATTCTAGGGTTCCTTTATGTTGTTATCATGTATTATGTATAAAGTATGTGGTTATTTTAATTTTTTGAATTATTATAAGCATGCTTGTTTATACCGGTTATGGTTCCTTAGAATTTAGAAAAATTGTATCTAGGAATTTTTATGTAACCATGGGAGCAGTTTATTAACACTGTAATTTTCCCATGGATTTTAATTTTTTGTCTCTTAGAATTTTTATGGATAAAATTTTGTACACCGGAAACGGTATAGGAATTTTTTATGTAATTATTCTTGGAGGAGATTGAAGATTGAAGACCGTAATTTATTTTTCCCAAAAGTTAAATTTAATTTAAAGGTTGAAATTTTGATTGTGTGGAAAATTTCAATTTAATTGGGATTCAAATTAATTTTTAGAGATCCTAAAAGATAAATTGGAATATGGCACGAAAATCGAGACACGACCCCTCGGGATAGGCCGACAAACCTTGGTGGGGCTGCAGCCCCTGCCCTCGGGCAGGATGGGGCTGCGGCAGCCCCTGTGCAGGCCCACACCACCCACGGCCGCAGGCTCTGCCTACAGCCAGGGGTGGCCGTGGCCTGCCCAAGGCTGGCCGCAGCCTGGGCGTGCAGCCTCTGGCTGCAGGCGCTGCCTGCAGCCTGCCGGCTGCTGCGCCCAGTCTGGGCGTGCAGCCTGGTGCTACAGGCTTGGCCTGCAGCCCGGCAGGCTGCACAAGGGGCGGCCGTGGGCTGCCAGCCCCTCCGGGGTTGGTGGCTGCCCACGGCGGCTGCCGCCTACAGGGGCGGCGGTCCGACTGTCCAAAAATCAGAAAATTTTGATTTTTAAATTTGAGATTTAATTTTAAATCATGTTTAAAAATATGTAATTGAAAATTTGAAATTTTTGAAATTACATATTATTACACATGATGATTAAAATTGTTTAAAATTTGAATTAGAAATTTAAATTTGAAATTCGAATTTGGTATTTGAATTTGAAATTTAAATTTTTGGAGATTTAAATTTTAAATAATTCTTGGGATGAGAAATAAATGGAAAGGCTACATAAAGATGGATACAAGAAGACGGAACAAAATTCAAGACCCAAAGAATGCTTTGGATGGAATTTTGTAATCTTTATTTTCTTTGTTCTAGGATGGAACCATGGCTTGGTTATTCTGTCAATTATTTTTTCTGTGATATGTCATGGATGTATAAATATGTATTGATGGATGTTTTGTATGCATATTTGATAACATGTCATATAGGATAGGTGAGTGCCGCTCATACTATATTGATCATACATAATTTGTCAAAACTTGCATGTTTTTCAAAATATTGAGTGGGAGAGGGTTTCAAACAAAACCCACGGCCTCCATTGTTGATCCATATGTGAAAGCATGGTAACGCCTCGCGTCAGTTCCGACCTGACCACACCCCTCGGTAGGTGTTTACCGCCGCCGGTATACTAGATTGGATCTCCTATGTGGAAAACGTGTTCGGGTGCGATCCTATTCATGACCACCCCTCGGTGGCTTGGTAGGACGTGGATCGGGCTACGTAAACAATGGTTATACACTCAAGACTCGTTTAGTTATTAACCTTCCCTAGAAGCTCTGTTAACTAAACTGGTGGCCAAATAAGCGGTTATTAATATATGTCTTAACCTTGGAGGATTTAAGGTAACATATATTAATTGGACGGGGTCCATGTTCCGGCTATTTGTTCTCATGACCACCCCTCGGTGGCTTGGGGCAATAGGTGCTGAGAATTACCGTTGCAATGCTACATTTTTTTCAAGTTTCATGTAGGAACATACTTGTATGTTTTATTTGCTAAATTATCTGCATATTTGCTTGGGCTTTGTAATGATGTCTAGTATAATTTTATTTCAGTTCAAAATGTCACCTACACCCCTCATTTCGATACTTACTGAAAATAAGTTGAATGGCGACAATTATAAAGATTGGAAAAGAAATCTATTAATAGTTCTCAGCTGCGAGAGACACAAGTTTGTACGGGACGAACCATGCCCACCTGGGCCCAAACCTGACACACCACTTGAGGAGGTCCCGGTTGCCTATAATCGTTGGAGAGAATCCAATGAGATAGCTCGATGCTACATCCTTGCTAGCATGACGAGTGCTTTACAAAAGCAGCATGAGACTTATCAAGTTGCTGGGGAGATCATGGAAAATCTGGAGGACATGTTCGGAGGCCAAGAAAAATTGGCTCGACAGTCCGCTATCACCAGCATTATGAACTCCAAGCAAAAGGCTGGTGCTCCGGTGAAGGACCATATGATCACTCTAATGGGATTCTTCGCTGAGGCTGCCGAAAATGGTGCTGAGTTAGACTACAACACCCAGATCGAGATGGTGTTCAAGACTCTGTCTAAAGATTTTGTGGGGTTTAAGGCCGCATACAATCTGGCGACAAAGGAGTTAGGACTTACCGAGCTCATGAAGCAACTACAGGCTTATGAGCGGATGATCAGGGATGAAGATGTGGTCCGACCTAAAGGAGAGGCCAATTTGGCGGAATCTTCCAATCCCTCACGGAAGAGGAAGAGGCCAAATAAGAAGCAAGTGGCTTCCAGTTCTTCTAATCCTCCTGTCTCGGACGGGAAGAAGAAGAAGAAGAACAAGAAGCCAAAGGACCCTAAAAAGTCCAAATGCTTCCACTGTGGGAAGGTAGGTCACTTCAAGAAGGCTTGCCGGGAATTCCTAGCCTCCAAGGGCAAGGAAGGTAAGGAACTTCATTACTTAGAAGCGTGTTTGGTGGAAGAATCGAAAGACACATGGGTCATTGATTCGGGCGCCACTAATCATGTTTGTGTTTCGATACAGGGGTTCGTAGAAACGAGAAGTCTACATGATAGGAGCCTCTCGTTGCGGACTGGAGATGGTAGCTGTGTGGTGGCTGAGGCAGTGGGAGACGTTCATCTTTATTTTGATCAATTTAGGTTTATTTTATTGAAAGACTGTTTTTATGTTCCTAATTTTAGGAGGAACCTTATATCGGTAGCTTGTTTAATAAAGGATTCTTATTCAGTTTCTTTTAGTAAAAGAGTTGATATTCGTAGAAATAAGTCTTTTATCTGTTCTGGATGGATGGATGGAAACCTATATTTGATCAGACCAAAGATGTACTCACTGCTTGACACTGAATTAATTGATAACTCTAAAAGGTTGAAAGTTTCTCACTCTAACAAGGCGTATCTTTGGCATTTAAGACTTGGTCATATTAATCAGGATAGGATTCAAAGATTGGTGAAAGACGGTCCTCTGGAATCTCTGGAGGAGGTACGACTTCCCCAATGTGAGTCTTGTCTAGAGGGTAAGATGACTAAGAGGTCTTTTGGAGCTAAGGGTACAAGGGCACAGGAGCTCTTAGAAATTGTGCACACTGACGTATGTGGCCCCATGAACGTCACAGCACGAGGAGGGTTCGAGTACTATGTCTCTTTCATAGATGATTACTCGAGGTATGGATATGTGTATCTGATGCACCGCAAGAGCGAAACCTTTGACAAGTTCAAAGAGTATCGTGCTGAAGTGGAAAAGCAATTGGATAAATCCATAAAGACACTTCGATCTGATCGAGGTGGCGAATACCTCTCCGATGAATTTCTAGGACATCTTGTAGAGAATGGGATATTATCCCAATTGACTGCACCTGGTACTCCACAACAGAATGGTGTAGCCGAAAGGAGAAACAGGACCTTATTGGATATGGTACGGTCCATGATGAGTTACTCAACGCTGCCATTATCATTTTGGGGACATGCTTTACAAACGGCGTGCTATATTCTGAACCAGGTTCCGAGCAAATCAATTCCTAGAACTCCGTATGAATTGTGGCGTGGCAGGAAGCCCTCCCTTGGACATATGAGAATATGGGGCTGCCCGGCACATGTACTGGATGGGGATGCGAAGAAGTTGGAACCAAGATCAGAATTGTGCATGTTTGTAGGGTATCCAAAAGGAACTAAAGGAGGTCTGTTCTATAACCCGAAGGAACAAAAGGTCATTGTCTCAACCCATACGACATTCTTGGAGGAAAGTCATATGAATGACTTTAAGCCTCGAAGCAAAGTGGTGCTAGAGGAGTTATCGGGTGAAAGAACTGCTCCACAGATTTCGGTCTTGGACGCAAGTCCGAGTTCCAGTGAAAGACCTGCAGACGATCAACAATTTAGGGTGCCTCGTCGTAGTGGGAGGGTTTCGAAGAAACCTAATTTCTTTATGTATGATGCTGAGGTATACCAGGCCGAGGCTCATGAGCATGAGGAAGATCCGGTCACATATGATGAAGCTATAAAGGATGTTGATTCTAGATCTTGGAAACAGGCTATGAACAATGAGATGGATTCTATGAAATCCAACTCTGTTTGGGAACTTGTAGATTTGCCAAATGGGATAAAACCCATTGGATGCAAATGGGTCTACAAAAGAAAGAAGGATGCGGAAGGGAGAGTGGAAACTTTCAAAGCTAGACTGGTTGCAAAGGGATACACGCAAAAGGCTGGAATCGATTACGAGGAAACCTTTTCGCCTGTTGCTATGCTGAAGTCTATCCGTATTCTTCTATCCATTGCTGCGGCTCTCGATTACGAGATCTGGCAAATGGATGTCAAGACGGCATTCTTGAATGGCCATCTTGAAGAGTGTATCTATATGATACAGCCCGAAGGGTTCGTAGTAAAAGGCCAAGATAAGAAAGTCTGCAAGTTGCTTAGATCCATTTATGGATTAAAGCAGGCATCCCGCTCATGGAACCAGAGGTTTGATCAAGCGATTAAGACATTTGGTTTTGAGCAGAACGTTGATGAACCTTGTGTTTATAAACGTATTAAGGATGGAAAAATGGTCTTTCTGATACTCTATGTCGATGATATACTACTCATTGGGAATGATGTAGGGAATTTATCATCGGTCAAGCTTTGGTTACACCAACAGTTTGACATGAAGGACTTGGGAGAAGCTAATTATGTTCTAGGCATTCGTCTCTTCAGAGATCGAAAGAACAAAATGATAGCGTTATCCCAAGCTTCATACATAGATAAAATAATTGACAAATATGCAATGCTAGAGGCAAAGAAAGGCTCACAACCTTCTATTGTCGGTCTAACTCTTTCATTGGATGACTGTCCCAAGACATCGGAAGAAAGAGAGCGTATGAGTAAGGTCCCTTATGCATCCGCTGTGGGTAGCCTTATGTACGCTATGCTTTGCACTCGCCCGGACATATGTTTTGCAGTAGGTATGGTGAGTTGATATCAAGCGAATCCTGGAACCAAGCACTGGCAAGCAGTAAAGCATATACTCAAGTATCTTAAAGAGAACGAGGGATTATATGCTGGTGTATTCTGGAGGGGACCTAACACCCGTAGGATACACGGACTCAGACTTCCAGACTTGTAAGGATTTGAGGAAGTCGACATTAGAGGGCATATGGAGACAGGATAAGTAGATGTATGTAAGATCGCGTCCGAGGACAACATTGCCAATCCCTTTACTAAGACTTTGGTAGCTAGAAGCTTTGAGAGGCATGTAGAGGCGATGGGGATGCGTAACATGGCACATCTGCTGGCTTAGGGCAAGTGGGAGATTGTTAGGAAATGCCCTAAGTATTAGAGACATTTTGATGTATTCATTTTGAACTGGATAATAAAATTATACATAGAGGTTATTCATTACATTGCTATCTGTCCTCGTCTTATTTACATGTTAAAGTAAATGTAAGCAAATATGGCTCACTGACTGCTTGTGTTAAAACTGTTAGAACGTTGCATGCAATGGACTTTTGTATGCGAGAAGACAATATTCTAAAGTTAGCAGTCTAAACTATGGTCTGTAGTCTATGGGGTTAGACCGAGCATCTAACTCATGTTAAGACTATTATGTTGTCTAAAGCCTTAGAGGGGACGGTCTGTCTTGACTGTCTGGAGCTGGACTCCCAAGTAGAGACATGGATATGTTGCTTGGTGGTGACATATTAGACCGGGACTAAAGCGTGATTGATCTACGTAGTCCGCTATGAGTGGATCAATCTGCTTTTGACGTTCATTATGCAATAACCTTAATCCTGAGTAAATGAACTACTTCATGTATATGACTTGTGTACTTTGATGTTCTAATGGCTAAAGCGTCTCAGAGGTAGTAAGCTTATAGACCGGTTCGTTGGGTGCATGACTTGTATAAGATGAAGGGTTTGTTTGCAGATATCGGAATCATAGCTCTGAGGAGTTAAAGGTATCCTCTTAAAGGCATTATACTGAATGTGAAAATGGACAAGGCCTTGGGTCGTCTGCTGGGCGGATGACTTCTTATTCACATATGGTGAATAATCATTTTCTTGATTCGGTAGTATAATGGAACTTTAAGATAGCCTGATCAGTAGGATTAAACGGACTTTGACCTAAGGCTGATCATGGATATCATATGAGGGTTTTGCATATATGACAAGGTCATTGGATGGTAGCTCGTCACAGGCTTACGTAATACGGTATATAATTGGGAGTTCAGTTTCAGGTTTATAGTGGTGTGACTCTGAAATTAGTGATCATATGATTGAGTTGTTCGGTACAGAATGATGATCATATGGAATCACGGGAGCCCGATTATATATGTCCAATCAGTCCCTCTACTAGCTCCACATAATTCCTTAACGTTTGACAAATTGATTTGTGTATGCTATTGGCTAGTTTATTATGCATGGATGGGGATAAGACAGGATTAGGATGGTAGACAAGATTCTCTCCGGTTGGATTCAGATTTTGTTTTGGATAATAGAGTACACAGTTATTCGAACTCCAAATAAAGTTGCCATAATTTTATTTGAGATTGGATTGGAGTTGTAGAAAATTATCCATGAGAACAAGAATATGAAATACAACCGTTTTGTGGAATTTGAAATTTGAATTTTGAAATTTGAAATTTGAATTTTGAAATTTGAAATTTGAATTTTGAATTTGAAATTTGAATTTGAAATTTGAATTTGAAATTCGAATTTGAAATTTGAATTTGGAATTTAAATTTGAAATTTGAATTTGAAATTTGAAATTCAAATTTTGAATCACAGTCCAAGTAGGATTCGAATTTGTTGTGGAAAATCCACAAGGTTTGAAATTCGAATTTGAGTTGGATTTGGAGAGGATAATCTTGTTAGAATCCTACTTGAATTTTGAATCCAAATCCCAACAAATAAGGGACGAAATTTTGAGGATAATCCTCATGAAAGATTTCGGATTTTGTGGATAAGATTCAAGGGAATATTCAAGCTTCAATCCTAGTTGAATTTGGTTTCTCTCTCCTCCCAAAAGTGGCCGAAATTTTGGATCCCTAATCCTAGGAAATTCGGTTATTTTTGGATAAGGTTAAGATGAGATTTTGCTTGAGAAATCCTAGTGGAATTTTGATTCTCCCTTATCCTAAAAGTGGCCGAAAATTTGGAGAAGATTTTCTCCTAAAGATTTCGGATTTTTTGGTTGGAAAAGGGAGATAAAATTCTAGTTAAAATCTTGTTTAGATTTGGATTGGATTTGTCCTAGAAAAACCGAATTTAATTGTGGAGATTCTCCCTTGGAAAATTCGGATTTTTTGGTTATGGATAAGGGAAAATATCTTTTCCTAATCCAATTCAAATTCAGAGATTCACCTCATGCAGGTCTATAAATAGAGGTCCTGCCACTCCAGTTCTCTTAGACCACAGACTCTCAGGTGAGCAGGCTTATTGTTGCACAGCTCATCGTGACAATAAAGTTCTTTAGAGATCTGGGTGGTCGGAAGAAGACTAGCAGTGCTAGCATACCGATCGAGGTTCAGAGTGCCCACACACTCAGCCATTCGGGAATTGGAGAATAGTAGAGAAGGCTAGTTGGTTGAAGCCTCCAGTCACTCTCCTCCTGTTCATTGGCGTCCTTGAGGTATGAGTTTTAATTGTTGTTGATTTATTGTATATGGCATCATGAGATATTTAACGATCTAAAAATTTTTATTGTTCCGCTGCGCCACTCTGATACGTTTTTACCGGTTTATTTTCCAACAGTTGAAGCCTCCGGTCATTCTCCTCCTACAAGATTGGCGTCCTTGACGTATGAGTTTTAATTGTTGTTGGTTTATTGTATATGGCATCATGAGATATTTAACGATCTAAAAATTTTTATTGTTCCGCTGCGCCACTCTGATACGTTTTTACCGAATTATTTTCCTACAGTTTATTGAGTTGAAAAGTGATAAGATTTGATTTGGTTTGTTAATCTAGTGTAAAATGATAAAGGAGTTAAGACATTCCCTTTGGTTGTTGATGTTATGGATGGTCTGGTTGCTTCTTCCTTTTTTCTTAAATGCCATTCAGCAACTTCATCTTCCGATACAGATTGTTCAGATGATGAGGAAGATATAGATAGTTCAATGGATAATACGGTCATTGAGGATGTTGATATAGATAAGTTGCCAAAATGTTTTAATGTTAAGAAGGGTAACCGTTTCTTGAATAATTCGACATTGAAGAAAATTATGCACTCAATTACTATTCAAAAGAATTTTGAGTTTCTAGTTGATAGGTCAAATGGTGAATATTATGAACTATGCTGCAACGAGTATGGTTGTTCATGGATGATGTGTGCTTCAAAAATTTTTAGGAGTGATTTGTGGGTTGTTCGTAAGTTTAATTTGAACATACTTGTATAATGGTTGTCTTCCACAATAAGCATCGACAAGCTATAAGCGATATTATTGGCGAGTTTATTTTAGGTGATTTTAGTAGAGGTTTAGCTGATGTTACTCGTCTTAAAGATGATATGTCATTAATGCATGGTAAACATGGTGCTTGAATTAGTAAGTACAAAGCACGAATTGCTAGGAAATTTGCTTTGAAAGTTTTAAGGGGTACTAAGGCAGAGTCATATTCATCCATTCCTACTCTTTATGATGTTTTGAAGCAAAAAAATCTAGTTTTGTTTAATTTTGAATGTGTTTTTTTTATTTATCTAGTTTAATGCATGTTAGATGCTAAATTGTTGATTTATTACGTAAATACGATGTTTAAAATTATACTAGAATTTTTTTTTTTACTTATCTTTACTGCAAACTTTCATGATAAATTAATGATTTACCTGGTAAATTAATTAATTTACTATTTGTAATAGAATGAATTTTTGTCATTTGTAAGTGTAATTTTTTGTAAATTTTTAATTTATATGTTAACTGTAAATATTCCTTTTTTGCTTAATTTGTGTTTTATAGGATTCTTTACAGTTTATAAGCTTACTACTAAGGGCAAAAAAAAAAAAAAAACTTTTTTTAAGTGCTTAGAAGCATCAATTCAAGGCTGGCCTTCGTGTAGGCCAGGAATTTTTGTTGATGGTACCTTTTTAAAGAGTCAAATTGCCACGATATTGCTCCTTTTTTGTTATGTTAGATGAGAATAACCATATTTTCCTATTAGATTTTGCAATAGTTGACTCTGAAAATGACTTGTCATAGGAATGGTTTTTTCGGTAGTTGAAGGAAGCTATTAGTGATAATGATAAGCTTATTTTTGTTTTTGATCAAAAAAGTAGCATTCCTAAAGTTGTTCTAATTGTTTTTCCCAATGCCATTCATGATTTTTGCATATAACACTTGTTGAGGAACTTGGATACTAAGTACCCCAGTGCAAATATAGATGGGCTTTTTTGTAGATGTGCAAAGGCATATCGCATTGAGGACTTTGAGTATTATATGCACTAAATGGATGGAATTAGTCAGGAATAAGGGGATATCTCTTAGATGTCGGGTTTAAGAAATAGGCTAGATCCCATTTTATATGAAAGAGATATGATATAATGATAACCAATATATCATAATCTATCAATATTATTTTGTTAGATGCGAGGAAATATCCAATTTTTACTCTTGTCGAATTTTTTAGAAGTTTATTTTAGAGGTAGTTTTTTGAGCCTAGGAATAAAGTAAGGGAAACTTTTACTTATTTAACACCTTGGGCTTTTCGATGCTTGTCCGATAGGGAAATTAAAGCTCGTTTGATGTAGGTAAGTTTCCTTTATTGTTACTTTTCTCATTTTAAATTTCATTTTTTTCCTTTAATTCTAATTTTGGGATCTATTTTTAATTAGTTTTCTATATAAATTTTTATAGCATCCATTTTATTTGTTTGGGTTCTGGTTTCACTTGCAAATTAATATTAATAACTTTTTTGTGCTCCAGTTTCTATTTTTTTTATATATGTGAAATTTTTGTAAACTCTATTTTCTAATTCTTAGGATATTGAATTATTTCAGGTTAATTTTATTGATATTGATATGTATCATATTGTTAATGGTGGCATAAAAGAGGTAGTAGATTTACTTGCTAGGACTTATTCTTGTCGTGTTTGGTAGTGAGATGATTTCCCTTGTAGTCATGCTATAGCTATATTATGGAAAAATAATATAAAAGCTTTAGATGTTATGTCTCATTATAATACAAAAATAGCTTATATGACAACCTATGAAGGCATTGTTTTTCCAGTGGGTGACAAATCACATTGGGAAGTTTTAGAAGATGTTGGGAATGTTCTAGTATTTCCACTAGATATTAAGCTTGTTGCTGGGAGGCCAAAGAAACAGAGAATTTCATTTGTTTGAAAAAAAAAAAAAAGTTTGTGAAGTGTAGCTGTTGTCAACAATGTGTACACAATAAGAGAACATGTGAGAGAATGCCATTTATGATGGATCCATCTTCTAAGTTGGGCTGTTGTTAACAACCTCACAGTTGATTGATATGTTATTATTATTATTTTTTTAGTTTTAATTGTAGATACATTGAAACATTTGAGTTTGGATTTTATATTTCATATCAGATGGTACTCATAAGATTTTTTTAGGTTATTTTTATATTTTATAGGACATTTCATTTTTTGTTCATATACTTGAGCATTTGTTGATTTGATTAAACTACATTTTTTAAAACATTTCAATGATTTTATTAATGTTGTTCTATTTTTTTTTTTTTGTAACTTTTGATATGCTTTTGTTTGGAAATATTGACTTACCAATGGTAAATCTTAGTTTTAAATTTTTCATTTACCATTTTTTGGAAATGTTACATTGTAAACATTGATTCACCATTGGTAAATTTTTCATTTATCATTGATTTACTAGTGTACATTCTATCTTTTAAAATCTGTTTGTTTTGTGCTTAGCTAAGTTATAATCATTTTAATTATAAATCTTTCATTTAGTATTGATTTACTCAAAACACAATATAACAACTAAACCAACAAAAGAACCGACTGTATTTTGTGACGGAGGAAGGATGAGAAGGCTCTGAAGTTTTTTTTTTTTTTTTTTAATATAATGATTACTTATCTTTTTTTGGATGCTTTTTATATTATACAAATATAGTGTAAATACTTGATTTACCAGAGTAAATCTTTTATTTACCAACGGTGAATCTTTCATTTATTATTGATTTACTCAAAACATAATATAACAACTAAACCGACAAAAAGACTTACTATATTTTGTGACAGAAGAATGATGAGAAGGCTCTTAATTTTTTTTAATATAATGGTTAAACCTTTATCATTTTTTGGATGTTTTTATATTATACAAATATAGTGTAAATGCTTAATTTACTAAAGTAAATATTTCATTTACTATTGATTTACTAGTGTAAATTCTATCTTTTCAAAATCTTTTTGTTTTGTGCTTTGCTAAGTTATAATCATTTTAATTGTAAATTTTTCATTTTCCATTAATTTGTCAATGATAAATCCTTCATTTACTATTATTTTTAAATTTTATAGCTTTTTTTAATTTAGATAATTTTCTATAACAAATTTTTTATGATTCTTATTTTTTATCATATAATATACTAAATATAATAAAATAATAGCAATATTCCTTTCTAAAATCCTATTTCTTGATAAAAAGGCTATTTGCCCTTTTCCATCATATTCATTAATATGAAATAGTAAATTTTTTTTCATCATATCATGGTAGAGCTGTTTTATAGTACAAAATATTGACAAATATTATCAATCAGTCAAGGTCAATATTATCAAAAAAGTATATGAACCTAAAATGTTAACAAAGGCTAAAGATATTAGCGTTATGCTCTAGATACCATAATATACGTATCATAATATTGTTGTCCATATACAAGATATCATCAAAAAGGTGTTCTAGTTAGTAACATAACCAAAGCAGCAAAAGTGTTTGTAATGTGGTCCTCAAGGGTCCCAAATGGACAATGGCTTAATATCATTCAATTTCCTCTTTTCTGTGGTTGATTCATTGTTGTCTATACTCTGACCACTTTGATGTAGTAGATCCTATGAATTAGGAAACAAAGTAAAGGAAGGTACCATTTCATCCACTTGTCGTTTCCCTTTCTTTTTGGTTTTCTTTTTCTGTTATTCTTTAGTTACATAACCAAATTTCTTTGCAAATGGACTGCAAAGATGTTTTCCATGCTTTATTTTTCTTTTTCCCATTCCATCTTCCTCAACAGCTTTTTCCTAAACTTGTTTTTGTATTCTTTCCTTTGTATACTTCATTTTATCTTTCTAATAATTTGTTTTCTTATTCTACACTCATAAATTATAATTAGTTTTCATATATTTAAAATTTTACACATATGCAATAGATAAAGTTTTGTGATTTTTACCTTTTTGGGTCTTTTGTCATCCTATTGCTATTCTTATTGCTTCTGGAACATGCTTTTTTCTTGCAATACATATTTTTTTGAAAGTGACAATAATAAATATTGAGAACAATTATTAGGATAATATAACTTTTTTTATTTACCTCTGCTGTTAAGTTTTGCATATAAGTTTTAATACATTCTTCAACTTCCTGTTGATAGATTGATATCTAGATATTTGATTTAAAAATCAGTTCTGTTTGTTATGAAATTAAATCTAAATATCTTATTTACAAACTTAATTATATATTTACTAATTTCAAAATATGAAATTTACAAGATAAACTCACTTATTTTCTAAAATCGTAGAATAAGTTCTCTTCATTTGTTAATCTGTTTTTAATAAACAATCTAACAAAGAATTTCTATAATCACAAAAACATATTTACATTATTGATATTTGTCTAGTTTTACTTAGTATGTTACCTGTTCAGTGCTTATAGCCATTTTGATAATGTTATCTATGTCGATGTCCATTAACCCTTCAAATGAATCATTTAAGATTGTTTGCCCTTGTTCTTCATTTTGGTTTGTTTCTTCCTTATGTTAGGTTTCTTCAGGTAGAAATTTTTTCCAATTGCTTTTTTAGTTTTTTCTTTGTTGCCATCCTGGATGTCTCATTCTTCAGATGCTTGTATAGTGTTATGCTAGGTGTTGTTTTTAGGATCTAGTTGGTTGTTATCTTCCTGTATTGTGTTATATTATGTCCCTAATGATTCTTGTTCACAATGTGGTGACTCTGACTTTGACTCACCCTAGTGGCGTGATCGTTGTCACTCACTTTACTTACTTTACTTAAATTTACTTGAATACGTGCTTAAAATAATCATACTTCAACATCATAATTTCCACAGGATTTTTTTTCATAGGCTTTACTATAGCCATACCTACTTAAATATACTTTACAAACACATATAGGTCTTAATACAACTTGAGGTCAAACATATATATATACTCAGGAAATACTAAACTGGTCATTACTTAATATAAGTTTGGTTCTTAAAATAAAAAGGGTTACTTAACATCATGCGGAAGTAGAACTTGTGATATCCATAGCCAAACCTCACTTCAGCCCTGTCACTATCATCGTCCATCGGAGTTTAGCCCGTAGGTTTCTTACCTACAGCATGAACATACATGATGAGCTCTACACTCAACAACTACAACACTTAACCTGCAAAACTATCATTTAAAAATATATGCCATATCTTGAAGGCACATCCACTAACTTGATAGCATATACCATATATAAAAGCATATATCATAACTTAAAAACACATATTATACTCAGAAACATATACTATAACTTAGAAGCATAACATGTATCATACAACTCTAAAGCATATCGTGTATCATGTATGAACCAATTATGCCTAATTATGCTTTATTCTGCTTTATCTTTCTTTATTTGTCTGAGGGCCCATGTGTCAGTATCGAATGCATGTGGATCTACAGATTCACCAAGACCACAAACTTTCTTTTGAGCCTTGGCTCGTCATACTTAAACTTAAAAACCTCTTCTAGCTTGAGAGGCTGGTATGACACACTTAACGAGTCTTGACTCGCTTCTTAATTACCTAATTATTGAGATCATGAATTACTATCATCATGTCATGAACTCTATCTTGTTATTCAATAATCATATGCGATTAAAGAATAAAGCATGCTTATTGTAACAGCTGAATAAAACATCTTTATCATGTTATTCATCAATCATATGTGATTGAGGAATAAAAGCATTCTCATCATAAAAATAGCTGTTTAAAAATCATTTTCATTCATGCTATAGTCAAAGTTGAACTTACCTGATCTACAGGCAATTTGTACTTCACCTTGTCATAATATAGGTATCTACCTACCATCATAACACATTCCATTAATACTTATTTTTGAGTCACTAATATCGTTAGTAACTAAAGCATCTATCGATCCACGTTGTTGATTACCATCAGTACTAAACTGCTCTCTTTTTGGAGAGTTCCTCTAACTATCTTCTAATCATGGTTAATTGATTTATTTGCTTAATAAATCAATTAACATCTCTCTCTCTCTGTCTTGGTAATACTAGCTAATCGGCTAGTTAACTAATAGGCCATTTAAGGTAATCGAGGTACCTTTACTATCCTATCGATTTTGAAAATTGTTCGCAAGCATATTTTTATTTTGAGAAACACATACTCTTTAAAAACAATCCTCTTAACACCCCATTGGAAGGTGTGGTCATTGTTTTAAATCCTTTATCTCATTTTGAAAGAACACTCTTTGGTGTTTAGTCAAAAATGTGGTTTATGAACCTCTTTTGAAAAACTGATCACAACGTGCTTAAAAGAAATCAAATTTTAAAATTGGTGAACATAATATTATAAGGCCTCAAAGTGGCGGAAAACTTTCGAGTTCATCTCATAGCTTGGTTCAGACTCTAGCCTCTCCTAAACATCTCAAACCCGTGGCTTTGCTCTGGCCCAATTTTAGAAAATTTCCCAGTTTTTAGGTTTAGGAAAAACCGCTCCGTTTAGGCCTTAAAATGGCCGAATTTTTGATATTCACATGGCCCATTTTTAAGTTTTTGACATGATCTACATTTTTGTGTTAAGCCTGGAAATTGATTCGGACTTAAGGTTATCACATTTTATAAAAAATCGAAACTATCCCTACCTCTAGGATTATAGTCCCAGTTTTAACCTCCGATAAGAAAACCATCCAAAAGCCTATCTTAACATCATTTTTAGCCTAGGTCCGTTTCACACAAAAACATCCATTATGAAATTTCCTAAAACTATTATGTTTTACATATTCTCAAAATCCATCCATATCATGCTTGAAGCTATCAAAATTTGTGGCTGAAAAATAACGGTAGTTTGGCTTACCAAACTAACCCAAGACATTCATGCATACCACAAGCCACAAAAACTAAAACCATAACCACATAATCACATAATCACATGATCACATGCTTAAAACTCAAAATAAAGTTATTATAACCCATATGCTCAAACACATAATAAATTTCATTGAGATCAAAGCTTAACTAAAGATAATAGCCATAAAAAAAAGGGTCCTAGTGATTACCTCTGTGTGACCTCAAGAATGGCTCAATCTAAGCAAGGTTTTGAGGTTAAAATTTGTGTGTTTTTGGCTGGGGGGGGGGGGGGGGGGGGATCAGCTATGTGCTGAAAGGAAGAGAGAAAATGGAGCTTTTCGGGTGGCCTTTGGAAAGAAAGAAAGAAAGTAGCCCTAATGGCTAAGCACACCTATATATAAACAATTCTTAAGCATGTTTAGCTAATCCTAAGCATCTTAATTAAGCTAAATTTGGCTAAGTTAAGGTGGACAAATTTTTTTTTTTAGCTGCTGCCCATGTAGATCCGGTGGAGCATGGAAAGAAACAAAGCCAACATTGCATTATTGAGTTGCAAAAGCAATAGTGCTTGTCTCTTAAAAATCCCTTTATTTTATTCAACAAATCCAAACATGTTTCCTTGTTTCAAGGGTAACTTTTTAGCTTGTCTCTTGGCTACTAGGAATGGTTTTTGAGGCGAAAAATTTAACTGCAAAAGCTTATCTTATCAGTCTAATTTCCCATAATGGTGTTTGATAATTGTCCGACTGTATTCCAAACCTCTATCAAAAAATGGATTTTCTTGATCCAATTCTTATTCTAATCATTTCTAATGGGTTGTAAGTACTTATGAACTTTTTGTGTCCATTTACTATTCCTCTTCGTTCTGTGACTATGTTCTAAACTGTGCTGACACTACGCATGCATAGTACACTTTCTGTACTGAAAATTTAGACATATGCTATCTCAGATAATTTGGGCATGCTGATCCTGAATTTATCAGTTTTATGCCCATCTGAGGTTATCTTGACCAGTTTTGGATACTGTGTGATCCTTACTTTGAAATCATTTTTTGTGCTCAATCGACTAGTTTAAGTGTATTGACTCTAAATATATCGGTTTTGAGTTGAGAAAATGTCGTCTTAACCCCTTTCCTGATACTGCGTATATCTCATTCATAATTTCACGTTTTGTGCTCAATTGACTACTTTGAGCATACTGACCATAAAATACCAGTTTGGTGTCAAGAAAATGTCATCTCAATCATTTTCTCGATACTGCATATTTATCATTCAAAATTCACTTTTTTGCTCATATAACTAATTTGAGTGTACTGATTATAAGTACATTAGTTTCATGTCAAGAAATGGTCGTCTTGACCAATTTCTTGATACTTCGTGTCACACACACGCACTCACATGAGCGATCATATCTCTCAGTCCATATATATATATATTCATAAGCATGAATATATATGTATTCAGTTTTCTTGATATGCATGTCACCTGTATGGATACACACATACACATATAGCATCATGCCACTCAATATATATATATAGGCATATATATATTGCTCAATAATAAATAGGGTGTACTGATTTATTTTCGGTTAACCCTTTCATTGTATGAATTGAAATTAAACATTTCTTACCCCGTTTAATTTATTCAATTGGGTAATTTAAATAGTATTCACATACTTAATTACTTGTCTCAAAGTAAATTATGTCTATGATCATGGCGGATATTACAATCTACCCTTCTTAAAAATTTCATCCTCAAAAATTAGAATAACGCTCGAAGTCTCTTTTCATGTCCTCTTCGCGTTCCCATGTGGCTTCGTCGATGTTGTGATTTCACCACCAAACTTTTACTAAGCACATGAATTTATTCCTTAGCACTTTTTCTTCTTTGGCTAGGATCTGCATGTTAGGAAATGCCGTAAGCATTAGAGACATTTTGATGTATTTATTTTGAACTGGATAATAAAATTATATATAGAGGTTATTCGTTACATTGCTATCTGTCCTCAATTTATTTACATGTTAAAGTAAATGTAAGCAAATATGGCTCCCTGACTGCTTGTGTTAAAACTATTAGAACATTGCATGCAATGGACTTTTGTATGCGAGAAGACAATGTTCTAAAGTAAGCAGTATAAACTAAGGTCAGTAGTCTATGGGGTTAGACCGAGCATCTAACTCATGTTAAGACTATTATGTTGTCTAAAGCTTTAGAGGGGATGGTTTGTTTTGACTGTCTGGAGTATAGACTCCCAAGTAGAGACATAGATATGTTGCTTGGTGGTGACATATTAGACCGGGACTAAAGCATGATTGATCTACGAAGTATGCTTTGAGTGGATCGATCTGCTTTTTACGTTTATTGTGCAGTAACCTTAATCCTGAGTAGATGGACAGCTTCATGTATATGACTTGTGTACTTTGATGTTCCAATGGCTAAAGCATCTCAGAGGTAGTAAGCTTATAGACCGGTTCGTTGGGTGCATGACTTGTATATGATATAGATATCGGAATCATAGCTCTAATGAGGAGTTAAGGTTATCCTCTTAAAGGCATTATACTGAATGTGAAAATGGACAAGGCCTTGGGTCGTCTGCTGGGCGGATGACTTCTTATTCACATATGGTGAATAATCATTTTCTTAATTCGGTAGTATAATGGAACTTTAAGATAGCCTGATCAGTAGGATCAAATGAACTTTGACCTAAGGCTGATCATGGATATTATATGAGGGTTCTGCATAAATGACAAGGTCATTGGATGATAGCTTGTCACAGGCTTACGTAATATGGTATATAATTGGGAGTTCCGTTTCAGGTTTATAGTGGTGTGACTCTAAAATTAGTGATCATATGATTGAGTTGTTCGGTAAAGAATGATGATCATATGGATTTGCGGGAGCCCGATTATATATGTCTAATTGGTCCCTCTCCTAGCTCCACATAATTCCTTAACGTTTGGCAAATTGATTTGTGTATGTTATTGGCTAGTTGATTATGCATAGATGGTGTTGACATAGGATTAGGATGGTGTACAAGATTCTCTCCAGTTAGATTCAGATTTTGTTTTGGATAATAGATTACACAATTATTCGAACTTCAAATAAAGTTGCCATGATTTTATTTGAGATCGGATTGGAGTTGTAGAAAATTATTAATGAAAACAAGAATTTGAAATACAACTGTTTTGTGGATTTTGAAATTTAAATTTTGAAATTTGAATTTGAAATTTGAAATTTAAATTTAAATTTGAAATTTGAAATTTGAAATTTGAAATTTGAATTTGAAATTTAAAGTTCAAATTTTGAATCACAGCCCAAGTAGGATTCTAATTTCTTGTGGTAAATCCATAAGGAATGAAATTCGAATTTGAGTTGGATATGGAACGGAAAATCTTGTTAGAATCCTACTTGAATTTTGAATCCAAATGCTAAAAATAATGGACGAAAATTTTGAGGATTATCCTCATGGAATTTTTAGATTTTTTGTAGATAAGGTTCAGAGAAAAATTCAAGTTTCAATCCCAGTTGAATTTGGATTCTCTCCTTCCTAGATTATAGCTGAAATTTTGAGGGCGGATCGCTTGTAGATTTTTGGTTATTTTGGATAAGGATGAGATAAGATTGAAGCTTGAAAATCCTAGTGGAATTTTGATTCTTCCCTTATCCTAAAGTGGCCGAAATTTTGTTGGGATTTTCCCCTTGGATTTTCAGATTTTTTTGTTGAAAAAGGGAGATATAATTCTAGTTAAAATCTTGTTTGAATTTTGAATGGAAAAATCCTAAAGTGGCCGAATTTTCTTGTTAGGATTTGGCCTTGATAAATTCAGATTTTTTGGTTATGGATAGGGGAGAATATCTTCTCCTAATCCAATTCAAATTCAGAGGATCACCTTATGCAAGTCTATAAATAGAGGTCCTGTCACTCCAGTTCTCTCAGACCACAGACTCTCAGGTGAGCAGGCTTATTGTTGTATAACTCACCATGACAATAAGTTCTTTGGAGATCTAGGTGGTCAGAAGAAGACTAGCAGTGCTAGCATACCGATCGAGGTTCAGAGTGCCCACATACTCAGCCATTTGGGAATTAGAGAATAG
Organism: Antiaris toxicaria; assembly: GCA_035233585.1. Classification (NCBI taxonomy): domain Eukaryota; kingdom Viridiplantae; phylum Streptophyta; class Magnoliopsida; order Rosales; family Moraceae; genus Antiaris; species Antiaris toxicaria. The sequence continues at coordinate 74,946,773 of CP141156.1, forward strand.
TAGAGAAGGCTAGTTGGTTGAAGCCCTCCGGTCATTCTCCTCCTGCAGATTGGCATCCTTGAGGTATGAGTTTAAATTGTTATTGATTTATTGTATATGGCATCATGAGATATTTAACGATCTTGAAAAATTTTTATTGTTCTGCTGCGCCACTCTGATACATTTTTACCGATTTATTTCCTACAATTGGTATCAGAGCCATCTCATGACTATGCCATGTACGTAAATTAGACAATTTATTAGTCTTTTTATTCATGTATGGATTTGATATTTAGAGAGTGGCATTCTAGGATTTCTTTATGTTGTTATCATGGATTATGTATGTAGTATGTGGTTTTTTTTAATTTTCTATATTATTTTAAGCATGCTTGTTTTTGCCGGTTATGGTTCCTTAGAATTTAAAAAAATTGTATCTAGGATTTTTTATGTAACCATAGGAGCAGTTTATTAACATTGTAATTTTCCCATGGATTTTAATTTTTGTCTCTTATAATTATTATGATTAGAATTTTTTGTACACCGGAAATAGTTTAGGAATTTTTGTGTAATTATTCTTGAAGGAGATTGAAGATTGAAGACCGTAATTTATTTTTCCTAAAAGTTAAATTTAATTTAAAGGTTGAAATTTTGATTGTGTGGAAAATTTCAATTTAATTGGGATTCAAATTAATTTTTAGAAATCCTAATAGGTAAATTAGAATATGGCATGAAAATCGAGACATGACCCCTCGGGATAGGCCATCGGGTCTTGGTAGGGCTGCAGCCCCTGCCCTCGGGCAGGATAGGGCTGCGGCAGCCCCTGTACAGAACATGACCACCCACGGCCGCAGGCTTGGCCTACAGCTGAGGGTGGCCATGGCCTACCCAAGGCTGGCTGTGGCTTGGGCGTGCAACCTGCCGACTGCTACACCCCGCCAAGGCATGCAGCCTGGCACTGTAGGCTTGGCTTGCAGCCCAGCAGGGCTGCACATGGGGCGGTTGTGGGCTGCCAGTTACCCGGGGGCTGGCCACGGCAGCTGCTGGCTTCCGGGGACAGTGGGACGATGGTTCAAACATTGGAAAATTTTGATTTTTCAATTTGAGATTTAATTTTAAATCATGTTTAAAAATATGTAATTAAAAATTTGAAATTTTTGAAATTACATATTATTACACATGATGTTTAAAATTGTTTAAAATTTGAATTTGAAATTTAAATTTGAAATTCGAATTTGGAATTTGAATTTGAAATTTAAATTTTTGGAATTTAAATTTTAAATAATTCTTGGGATGAGAAATAAATGGAAAGGATACATAAAGATGGATACAAGAAGACGGAACAAAATTCAAGACCCAAAGAATGCTTTGGATGGAATTTTGTAATCTTTATTTTCTTTGTTCTAGGACGGAACCATGGCTTAGTTATTCTGTCAATTATTTTTCCTGTGATATGTCATGGATGTATAAATATGTATTAATGGATGTTTTATATGCATATTTGATAACATGTCATATAGAATATGTGAGTATCGCACATACTATATTGATCATACATATTTGTCAAAACTTGCATGTTTTTCAAAATATTGAGTGGGAGAGGGTTTCAAACAAAACCCATGGCCTCCATTGTTGATCCATATGTGAAAGCATGGTAACGCCTCACGTTAGTTCGGCCCTGAACACACTCCTCGATAGGTGTTTACTGCCGCCGGTATACTAGATTGGATCTCTTATGTGGAAAACATGTTCGGGTATGATCCTATTCATGACCACCCCTCGGTGGCTTGGTAGGACGTGGATCAGGCTACGTAAACAATGGTTATACACTCAAGACTTGTTTAGTTATTAACCTTCCCAAGAAGCTCTGTTAACTAAACTGGTGGCTAAATAAGTGGTTATTAATATATGTCTTAACCTTGGAGGATTTAAGGCAATATATATTAATTGGACGGGGTCCATGTTCCAGCTATTTGTTTCATGACCACCCCTCGGTGGCTTGGGGCAATAGGTGCTGAGAATTACCATTACAGTGCTACATGTTTTTCAAGTTTCATGTAGGAACATACTTGTATGTTTTATTTGCTAAATTATCTGTATATTTGCTTGGGCTTTGTAATGATGTCTAGCATAATTTTATTTCAATTCAAAATGTCACCGACACCCCTCATTTCAATACTTACTGAGAATAAACAAAATGGCGATAATTATAAGGATTGGAAAAGAAATCGGTTGATAGTTATCAACTACGAGAGACATAAGTTCGTACTGGATAAACCATGCCCACCAGGGCCCAAACCTGACACACCACTTGAGGATGTTCCGGTTGCTTATATTCGTTGGAGAGAATCCAATGAGATAGCTCGATGCTACATTCTGGCTAGCATGACAAGTGCTTTACAAAAGCAGCATAAGACTTATCAAGTTGCTGGGGAGATCATGGAAAATCTGAAGGACATGTTCAGAGGCCAAGAAAAATTGACTCGACAGTCCGCTATAACTAGCATTATGAACTTTAAGCAAAAGGCAGGTACTCCGGTGAAGGACCATATGATCACTCTAATGGGATTCTTCGCTGAGGCTGTCAAGAACGGTGCTGAGTTGGACTACAACACCCAGATCGAGATGGTGTTCAAAACTCTGTCTAAAGATTTTGTGGGGTTTAAGGCCGCATACAATCTGGCGATAAGAGAGTTAGGACTAATCGAGCTCATGAAGCAACTCCAAGCTTATGAGTGGATGATCAGGGATGGGGATGCAGTCCAACCCAAAGGAGAGGTCAATTTGGCAGAATCTTCCAAACCCTCACGAAAAAAGAAGAGGCCAGATCAGAAGCAAGCGGCTTCTAGTTCTTCTAATCCTCCTATCTCGGATGGGAAGAAGAAGAAGAAAAACAAAAAGCCCAAGGACCCTAAAAAGTCCAAATGCTTTCACTGTGGGAAGGTAGGTCACTTCAAGAAGGCTTGCCGGGAAATCCTAGCCACCAAGGGTAAGGAAGGTAAGGAACTTCACTATTTGGAAGCATGTTTGGTGGAATAATTGAAAGACACTTGGGTCATTAATTTTGGCGCCACTAATCATGTTTGTGTTTATATGCAGCGGTTCATGGAAACAAGAAGTCTACATGATAGGAACCTCTCGTTGCGGACTGGAGATGGCAGCTTGGTGGTGGCTGAGGCAGTGGTAGACGTTTACCTTTATTTTGGTGAATTTAGGTTTATTTTATTGAAAGACTGTTTTTATGTTCCTAATTTTAGGAGGAACCTTATATCGATAGCTTGTTTAATAAATGATTCTTATTCACTTTCTTTTAGTAAAAGAGTTCATATTCGTAGAAATAAGTCTTTTATCTACTCTGGATGGATGGACGGAAGCATATATTTGATCAAACCAAAGATGTACTCACTACTTGACACCGAATTAATCGATAACTCTAAAAGGTTGAAAGTTTCTCACACTAACAAGGCGTATCTTTGGCATTTAAGTCTTGGTCATATTAATCAGGATAGAATTCAAAGATTGGTGAAAGACGGTCCTCTAGAATCTCTGGAGGAGGTACGCCTTCATCAATGTGAGTCTTGTCTAGAGGGAAATATGACTAAGAAGTCTTTTGGAGCTAAGGGTACTAGGGCTCAGGAGCTCTTAGAAATTGTGCACACTGACGTATGTGGCCCCATGATCGTCACAGCATGAGGAGGGTTCGAGTATTATGTCTCCTTTATAGATGATTACTCGAGGTATGGATATGTGTATCTGATGCACCGCAAGAGCGAAACCTTTGACAAGTTCAAAGAGTATCGTACGGAAGTGGAAAAGCAAATGGATAAATCCATAAAGACACTTCGATCTGATCGAGGTGGCGAATACCTCTCCAATGAATTTCTAGGACATCTTGTAGAGAATGGGATATTATCTCAATTGATTGCACCTGCTACTCCGCAACAGAATGGTGTAGACGAAAGGCGAAACAGGACCTTGTTGGATATGGTACGGTCCATGATGAGTTATTCAACGTGTAGGAAAATAAATCGGTAAAAACGTATCAGAGTGGCGCAGCGGAACAATAAAAATTTTTAGATCGTTAAATATCTCATGATGTCATATACAATAAATCAACAACAATTAAAACTCATACCTCAAGGACGCCAATGAACAGGAGGAGAGTGACCGGAGGCTTCAACCAACTAGCCTTCTCTACTATTCTCCAATTCCCGAATGGCTGAGTGTGTGGGCACTCTGAACCTCGATCGGTATGCTAGCACTGCTAGTCTTCTTCCGACCACCCAGATCTCTAAAGAACTTTATTGTCACGATGAGCTGTGCAACAATAAACCTGCTCACCTGAGAGTCTGTGGTCTGAGAGAACTGGAGTGGCAGGACCTCTATTTATAGACCTGCATGAGGTGATTCTCTGAATTCAAATTGGACTAGGAAAAGATTTTCTTCCTTATCTTTAACCAAAAAATCCGAATTTTTCCATAGGATAATCCTAACAATAAATTTGGTTTTTCCTAAGATAAATCCAATCCAAATCTTAACAAGATTTTAACTAGAATTTTATCTCCCTTTTTCAACCAAAAAATCTGAAATTCACAAGGAGAAAATCCTCCAAAAGATTTCGGCCATTATGGATAAGGGAGAATCAAAAATTCCACTAGGATTTTCAAGCTTAAATCTTATCTCAACCTTATCCAAAAATAACCGAATTTTCCTTGGATAAAGGCTCCAAAATTTCGGCCACTTTTAGGGAAGGAGAGAATCCAAATTCAACTAGGATTGAAACTTGAATTTTCCCTTGATTCTTATCCACAAAAACCGAATTTTTTCATTGAGGATTATCCTCAAAAAATTCGCCCACTTTTGTTGGGATTTGGATTCAAAATTCAAGTAGGATTCTAACAAGATTATCCTCTCCAAATCCAACTCAAATTCGAATTTCAAACCTTGTGGATTTTCCACAACAAATTCGAATCCTACTTGGACTGTGATTCAAAATTTGAATTTCAAATTTCAAATTCAAATTTCAAACTCAAATTTCAAATTTCAAATTTAAATTTCAAATTCAAATTTCAAATTCGAATTTCAAATTCAAATTTCAAATTCGAATTTCAAATTCAAATTTCAAATTCAAAATTCAAATTTCAAATTTCAAAATTCAAAATTCAAATTTCAAAATTCAAATTTCAAATTCCACAAAACGGTTGTGTTTCATATTCTTGTTCTCATGGATAATTTTCTACAACTCCAATCCAATCTCAAATAAAATCATGGCAACTTTATTTGGAGTTTGAATAATTGTGTACTCTATTATCTAAAAACAAAATCTGAATCCAACCGGAGAGAATCTTGTCTATCATCCTAATCCTGTGTCATCACCATCCATGCATAATAAACTAGCCAATAGCATACACAAATCAATTTGCCAAACGTTAAGGAATTATGTGGAGCTAGTAGAGGGACTGATTGGACATATATAATCGGGCTCCCGTGATTCCATATGATCATCATTCTGTACCGAACAACTCAATCATATGATCACTAATTTCAGAGTCACACCACTATAAACCTGAAACTGAACTCCCAATTATATACCGTATTACGTAAGCCTGTGACGAGCTACCATCCAATGACCTTGTCATATATGCAAAACCCTCATATGATATCCATGATCAGCCTTAGGTCAAAGTCCGTTTAATCCTACTGATCAGCCTATCTTAAAGTTCCATTATACTACCGAATCAAGAAAATGATTATTCACCATATGTGAATAAGAAGTCATCCGCCCAGCAGACGACCCAAGGCCTTGTCCATTTTCACATTCAGTATAATGCCTTTAAGAGGATACCTTTAACTCCTCAGAGCTATGATTCCGATATCTGCAAACAAACCCTTCATCGTGTACAAGTCATGTACCCAACGAACCGGTCTATAAGCTTACTACCTCTGAGACGCTTTAGCCATTGGAACATCAAAGTACACAAGTCATATACATGAAGAAGTTCATTTACTCAGGATTAAGGTTATTGCACAATGAACGTCAAAAGCAGATTGATCCACTCATAGCGGACTACGTAGATCAATCATGCTTTAGTCCTGGTCTAATATGTCATCACCAAGCAACATATCCATGTCTCTACTTGGGAGTCCAGCTCCAGACAGTCAAGACAGACCGTCCCCTCCAAGGCTTTAGACAACATAATAGTCTTAACATGAGTTAGATGCTCGGTCTAACCCCATAGACTACAGACCATAGTTTAGACTGCTAACTTTAGAACATTGTCTTCTCGCATACAAAAGTCCATTGCATGCAACGTTTTAACAGTTTTAACACAAGCAGTCAGTGAGCCATATTTGCTTACATTTACTTTAACATGTAAATAAGACGAGGACAGATAGCAATGTAATGAATAATCTCTATATATAATTTTATTATCCAGTTCAAAATGAATACATCAAAAATGTCTCTAATACTTAGGGCATTTCCTAACAATCTCCCACTTGCCCTAAGCCAGTAGATGTGCCATGTTACGCATCCCCATCGCCTCTACATGCCTCTCAAAGCTTCTAGCTACCAAAGTCTTAGTAAAGGGATCAGCGATGTTGTCCTCGGATGCGATCTTACATACATCCACTTGTCCTGTCTCCACATGCCCTCTAATAATGTGATACCTCCTATCTATGTGCTTGGTCCTCTTGTGGTGCCGAGATTCCCTTGTGTTGGCAATAGCCCCTGTATTATCACAGTAAAGTGTGATAGGCTTGTCAACACCCGGAATGACCTCAAGGTCTCTAAAGAACTTGCGGAGCCAAACCGCTTCTTTAGATGCCTCAGTCGCAGCCACATACTCAGCCTCCATAGTAGAGTCAGCTGTGCAGCCCTGCTTCATGCTCCTCCACACAATGGCGCCTCCTCCGAGTAAAAACACTGATCCAGATGTCGATTTCCTCGAATCCTTACAAGTCTGGAAGTCTGAGTCCGTGTATCCTACGGATGTTAGGTCCCCTCCAGAATACACTAGCATATAATCCCTCGTTCTCTTAAGATACTTGAGTATATGCTTTACTGCTTGCCAGTGCTTGGTTCCAGGATTCGCTTGATATCGACTCACCATACCTACTGCAAAACATATGTCCGGGCGAGTGCAAAGCATAGCGTACATAAGGCTACCCACAGCGAATGCATAAGGGACCTTGCTCATACGCTCTCTTTCTTCCGATGTCTTGGGACAGTCATCCAATGAAAGAGTTAAACCGGCAATAGAAGGTTGTGAGCCTTTCTTTTCCTCTAGCATTGCATATTTGTCAATTATTTTATCTATGTATGAAGCTTGGGATAATGCTATCATTTTGTTCTTTCGATCTCTGAAGAGACGAATGCCTAGAACATAATTAGCTTCTCCCAAGTCCTTCATGTCAAACTTTTGGTGTAACCAAAGCTTGACCGATGATAAATTCCCTACATCATTCCCAATGAGTAGTATATCATCGACATAGAGTATCAGAAAGACCATTTTTCCATCCTTAATACGTTTATAAACACAAGGTTCATCAACGTTCTGCTCAAAACCAAATGTCTTAATCGCTTGATCAAACCTCTGGTTCCATGAGCGGGATGCCTGCTTTAATCCATAAATGGATCTAAGCAACTTGCAGACTTTCCTATCTTGGCCTTTTGCTACGAACCCTTCGGGCTGTATCATATAGATACACTCTTCAAGATGGCCATTCAAGAATGCCGTCTTGACATCCATTTGCCAGATCTCGTAATCGAGAGCCGCTGCAATGGACAGAAGAATACGGATAGACTTCAGCATAGCAACAGGCGAAAAGGTTTCCTCGTAATCGATTCCAGCCTTTTGCTTGTATCCCTTTGCAACCAGTCTAGCTTTGAAAGTTTCCACTCTCCCTTCCGCATCCTTCTTTCTTTTGTAGACCCATTTGCATCCAATGGGTTTTATCCCATCCGGCAAATCTATAAGTTCCCAAACAGAGTTGGATTTCATAGAATCCATCTCATTGTTCATAGCCTATTTCCAAGATCTAGAATCAACATCCTTTATAGCTTCATCATATGTGACTGGATCTTCCTCATGCTCATGAGCCTCGGCTTGGTATACCTCAGCATCATACATAAAGAAATTAGGTTTCTTAGAAACCCTCCCACTACGACGAGGTACCCTAAATTGTTGATCGTCTGCAGGTCTTTCACTGGAACTCGGACTTGCGTCCAAGACCGAAATCTGTGGAGCAGTTCTTTCACCCGATAACTCCTCTAGCACCACTTTGCTTCGAGGCTTAAAGTCATTCATGTGACTTTCCTCCAAGAATGTCGCATGGGTTGAGACAATGATCTTTTGTTCCTTCGGGTTATAGAACAGACCTCCTTTAGTTCCCTTTGGATACCCTACAAACATGCACAATTCTGATCTTGATTCCAACTTCTTCGCATCCCCATCCAGTACATGTGCCGGGCAGCCCCATATTCTCATATGTCCAAGGGAGGGCTTCCTGCCACGCCACAATTCATACGGAGTTCTAGGAATTGATTTGCTCGGAACCTGGTTCAGAATATAGCACGCCGTTTGTAAAGCATGTCCCCAAAATGATAATGGCAGTGTTGAGTAACTCATCATGGACCGTACCATATCCAATAAGGTCCTGTTTCTCCTTTCGGCTACACCATTCTGTTGTGGAGTACCAGGTGCAGTCAATTGGGATAATATCCCATTCTCTATAAGATGTCCTAGAAATTCATCAGAAAGGTATTCGCCACCTGGATCAGATCGAAGTGTCTTTATGGATTTATCCAATTGCTTTTCCACTTCCGCACGATACTCTTTGAATTTATCAAAGGTTTCGCTCTTGCGGTGCATCAGATACACATATCCATACCTCGAGTAATCATCTATGAAAGAGACATAGTACTCGAACCCTCCTCGTGCTGTGACGTTCATGGGGCCACATACGTCAGTGTGCACAATTTCTAAGAGCTCCTGTGCCCTTGTACCCTTAGCTCCAAAAGACCTCTTAGTCATCTTACCCTCTAGACGAGACTCACATTGGGGAAGTAGTACCTCCTTCAGAGATTCCAGAGGACCTTTCACCAATCTTTGAATCCTATCCTGATTAATATGACCAAGTCTTAAATGCCAAAGATACGCCTTGTTAGAGTGAGAAACTTTCAACCTTTTAGAGTTATCAATTAATTCAGTGTCAAGCAATGAGTACATCTTTGGTCTGATCAAATATAGGTTTCCATCCATCCATCCAGAACAGATAAAAGACTTATTTCTATGAATATCAACTCTTTCACTAAAAGAAACTGAATAAGAATCCTTTACTAAACAAGCTACCGATATAAGGTTCCTCCTAAAATTAGGAACATAAAAATAGTCTTTCAATAAAATAAAGCTAAATTAATCAAAATAAAGATGAACGTCTCCCACTGCCTCAGCCAGCACAAAGCTACCATCTCCAGTCCGCAACGAGAGGCTCCTATCATGTAGACTTCTCGTTTCCATGAACCCCTGCATAGAAACACAAACATGATTAGTGGCGCCCGAATCAATGACCCATGTATCTTTCGATTCTTCCACCAAACACGCTTCTAAGTAATGAAGTTCCTTACCTTCTTTGCCCTTGGAGGCTAGGAATTCCCGGCAAAGCCTTCTTGAAGTGACCTACCTTCCCACAGTGGAAGCATTTGGACTTTTTAGGGTCCTTCGGCTTCTTGTTCTTCTTCTTCTTCTTCCCGTCTGAGACAGGAGGATTAGAAGAACTGGAAGCCACTTGCTTCTTATTTGGCCTCATCCTCTTCCGTGAGGGATTGGAAGATTCCGCCAAATTGGCCTCTCCTTTAGGTCGGACCGTATCCTCATCCCTGATCATCTGCTCATAAGCCTGTAGTTGCTTCATGAGCTCGGTAAGTCCTAACTCCTTTGTCGCCAGATTGTATGCGGCCTTAAACCCCACAAAATCTTTAGACAGAGTCTTGAACACCATCTCGATCTGGGTGTTATAGTCCAACTCAGCGCCATTCTCGGCAGCCTCAGCGAAGAATCCCATTAGAGTGATCATATGGTCCTTCACCGGAGTACCCGCCTTTTGCTTGGAGTTCATAATGATGGTGATAGCGGACTGTCGATCCAATTTTTCTTGGCCTCCGAACATGTCCTCCAGATTATCCATGATCTCCCCAGCAACTTGATAAGTCTCATGCTGCTTTTGTAAAGCACTCGTCATGCTAGGAAGGATGTAGCATCGAGCTATTTCATTGGATTCTCTCCAACGATTATAGGCAACCGGGACCTCCTCAAGTGGTGTGTCAGGTTTGGGCCCAGGTGGGCATGGTTCGTCCAGTACGAACTTGTGTCTCTCGCAGCTGAGAACTATTAATAGATTTCTTTTCCAATCTTTATAATTGTCGCCATTCAACTTATTTTCAGTAAGTATTGAAATGAGGGGTGTCGGTGACATTTTGAACTGAAATAAAATTATACTAGACATCATTACAAAGCCCAAGCAAATATACAAATAATTTAGCAAATAAAAAAACATACAAGTATGTTCCTATATGAAACTTGAAAAAAACATGTAGCATTGCAACGGTAATTCTTAGCACCTATTGCCCCAAGCCACCGAGGGGTGGTCATGAGAACAAATAGCCGGAACATGGACCCCATCCAATTAATATATGTTACCTTAAATCCTCCAAGGTTAAGACATATATTAATAACCGCTTATTTGGCCACCAGTTTAGTTAACAGAGCTTCTAGGGAAGGTTAATAACTAAACGAGTCTTGAGTGTATAACCATTGTTTACGTAGCCTGATCCACGTCCTACCAAGCCACCGAGGGGTGGTCATGAATAGGATCGCACCCGAACACGTTTTCCACATAGGAGATCCAATCTAGTATACCGGCGGCGGTAAACACCTACCGAGGGGTGTGGTCAGGTCAGAACTGACGCGAGGCGTTACCATGCTTTCACATATGGATCAACAATGGAGGCCGTGGGTTTTGTTTGAAACCCTCTCCCACTCAATATTTTGAAAAACATACAAGTTTTGACAAATTATGTATGATCAATATAGTATGAGCGGCACTCACCTATCCTATATGACATGTTATCAAATATGCATACAAAACATCCATCAATACATATTTATACATCCATGACATATCACAGAAAAATAATTGACAGAATAACCAAGCCATGATTCCATCCTAGAACAAAGAAAATAAAGATTACAAAATTCCATCCAAAACATTCTTTGGGTCTTGAATTTTGTTCCGTCTTCTTGTATCCATCTTTATGTAGCCTCTCCATTTATTTCTCATCCCAAGAATTATTTAAAATTTAAATTTTCAAAAAATTTAAATTTCAAATTCAAACTCCAAATTCGAATTTCAAATTTAAATTTCTAATTCAAATTTTAAACAATTTTAAACATCATGTGTAATAATATGTAATTTTAAAAATTTCAAATTTTCAATTACATATTTTTAAACATGATTTAAAATTAAATCTCAAATTTAAAAATCAAAATTTTCAAAATTTGGACTGCCGCACCGCCGCACGTGAAGGCGGCAGCCGCCGTGGACAGCCACCAACCCCGGAGGGGCTGGCAGCCCACGGTTGCCCCTTGTGCAGCCTGCCGGGCTGCAGGCCAAGCCTGCAGCGCCAGGCTGCACGCCCAGGCTAGGCGCAGTAGCCGGCAGGCTGCAGGCAGCGCCTGTAGCCAGTGGCTGCATGACCAGGCTGCGGCCGGCCTTGGGCAGGTTGCGCCACCCTCGGCTGCAGGCCAAGCCTGCGGCCGTGGGTGATGTTTGCCTGCATAGGGGCTGCCGCAGCCCCATCCTGCCCGAGGGCAGGGGCTACAGCCCCACCAAGGCCTGTCGGCCTATTCCGAGGGGTCGTGTCTCGATTTTCATGTCATATTCCAATTTACCTATTAGGATCTCCAAAAATTAATTTGAATCCCAATTAAATTGAAATTTTTCACACAATCAAAATTTCAATCTTTAAATTAAATTTAACTTTTGGGAAAAATAAATTACGGTCTTCAATCTTCAATCTCCTCCAAGAATAATTACATAAAAAATTCCTAAACCGTTTCCGGTGTACAAAAATTCTAACCATAAAAAATCTAAGAGATAAGAATTAAAATCCATGGGAAAATTACAGTGTTAATAAACTGCTCCCATGGTTACATAAAAATTCCTAGATACAATTTTTCTAAATTCTAAGGAACCATAACCGGTATAAACAAGCATGCTTACAATAATTCAAAAAATTAAAATAACCACATACTTTATACATAATACATGATAACAACATAAAGGAACCCTAGAATGCCACTCTCTAAATATCAAATCCATACATAAATAAAAAGACTAAGTAATTGTCTAATTTATGTGCATGGCATAGTCATGAGATGGCTCTGATACCAATTGTAGGAAAATAAGTCGGTAAAAACGTATCAGAGTGGCGCAGCGGAACAATAAAAATTTTTAGATCGTTAAATATCTCATGATGCCATATACAATAAATCAACAACAATTAAAACTCATACCTCAAGGACGCCAATGAACAGGAGAAGAGTGACCGGAGGCTTCAACCAACTAGCCTTCTCTACTATTCTCCAATTCCTGAATGGCTGAGTGTGTGGGCACTCTGAACCTCGATCGGTATGCTAGCACTGCTAGTCTTCTTCTGACCACCCAGATCTCTAAAGAACTTTATTGTCACGATGAGCTGTGCAACAATAAGCCTGCTCACCTGAGAGTCTGTGGTTTGAGAGAACTGGAGTGGCAGGACCTCTATTTATAGACCTGCATGAGGTGATTCTCTGAATTCAAATTGGACTAGGAAAAGATTTTCTTCCTTATCTTTAACCAAAAAATCTGAATTTTTCCATAGGATAATCCTAACAATAAATTCGGTTTTTCCTAAGATAAATCCAATCCAAATCTTAACAAGATTTTAACTAGAATTTTATCTCCCTTTTTCAACCAAAAAATCTGAAATTCACAAGGAGAAAATCCTCCAAAAGATTTCGGCCATTATGGATAAGGGAGAATCAAAAATTCCACTAGGATTTTCAAGCTTGAATCTTATCTCAACCTTATCCAAAAATAACCGAATTTTCCTTGGATAAAGGCTCCAAAAGTTCGGCCACTTTTAGGGAAGGAGAGAATCCAAATTCAACTAGGATTGAAACTTGAATTTTCCCTTGAATCTTATCCACAAAAACCGAATTTTTTCATTGAGGATTATCCTCAAAAAATTCGCCTACTTTTGTTGGGATTTGGATTCAAAATTCAAGTAGGATTCTAACAAGATTATCCTCTCCAAATCCAACTCAAATTCGAATTTCAAACCTTGTGGATTTTCCACAACAAATTCGAATCCTACTTGGACTGTGATTCAAAATTTGAATTTCAAATTTCAAATTCAAATTTCAAACTCAAATTTCAAATTTCAAATTTAAATTTCAAATTCAAATTTCAAATTCGAATTTCAAATTCAAATTTCAAATTCAAAATTCAAATTTCAAATTTCAAAATTCAAATTTCAAATTTCAAAATCCACAAAACGATTGTGTTTCATATTCTTGTTCTCATGGGTAATTTTCTACAACTCCAATCCAATCTCAAATAAAATCATGGAAACTTTATTTGGAGTTCGAATAATTGTGTACTCTATTATCCAAAAACAAAATCTGAATCCAACCGGAGAGAATCTTACCTATCATCCTAATCCTGTGTCATCACTATCCATGCATAATAAACTAGCCAATAGCATACACAAATCAATTTGCCAAACGTTAAGGAATTATGTGGAGCTAGTAGAGGGATTGATTGGACATATATAATCGGGCTCCCGTGATTCCATATGATCATCATTCTGTACCGAACAACTCAATCATATGATCACTAATTTCAGAGTCACACCACTATAAACCTGAAACTGAACTCCCAATTATATACCGTATTACGTAAGCCTGTGATGAGCTACCATCCAATGACCTTGTCATATATGCAAAACCCTCATATAATATCCATGATCAGTCTTAGGTCAAAGTCTGTTTAATCCTACTGATCAGGCTATCTTAAAGTTCCATTATACTACCGAATCAAGAAAATGATTATTCACCATATGTGAATAAGAAGTCATCCGCCCAGCAGAAGATCCAAGGCCTTGTCCATTTTCACATTCAGTATAATGCCTTTAAGAGGATACCTTTAACTCCTCAGAGCTATGATTCCGATATCTGCAAACAAACCCTTCATCGTATACAAGTTATGTACCCAACGAACCGGTCTATAAGCTTACTACCTCTGAGACGCTTTAGCCATTGGAACATCAAAGTACACAAGTCATATACATGAAGTAGTTCATTTACTCAGGATTAAAGTTATTGCACAATGAACGTCAAAAGCAGATTGATCCACTCATAGCGGACTACGTAGATCAATCACGCTTTAGTCCCGGTCTAATATGTCACCACCAAGCAACATATCCATGTCTCTACTTGGGAGTCCAGCTCCAGACAGTCAAGACAGACCGTCCCCTCCAAGGCTTTAGACAACATAATAGTCTTAACATGAATTAGATGCTCGGTCTAACCCCATAGACTACAGACCATAGTTTAGACTGCTAACTTTAGAACATTGTCTTCTCGCATACAAAAGTCCATTGCATGCAACGTTCTAACAGTTTTAACATAAGCAGTCAGTGAGCCATATTTGCTTACATTTACTTTAACATGTAAATAAGACGAGGACAGATAGCAATGTAATGAATAACCTCTATATATAATTTTATTATCCAGTTCAAAATGAATACATAAAAAATGTCTCTAATACTTAGGGCATTTCCTAACACAACGCCGCTGTTATCATTTTGGGGGTATGCTTTACAAATGGCGTGCTATATTCTGAACCATGTTCCAAGCAAATCAATTCACAAGACTTCGTATGAATTGTGGCGTGGCAGGAAGCCCTCCCTTGGACATATGAGAATATGAGGCTACCCGGCACATGTACTGGATGGGGATGTGAAGAAGTTGGAACCAAGATCAGAATTATGCATGTTTGTAGGGTATCCAACGGGAACTAAAGGAGGTCTGTTCTATAACTCGAAGGAACAAAAAGTCATTGTTTCAACCCACACGACATTCTTGGAGGAAAGTCACATGAATGACTTTAAGCCTCAAAGCAAAGTGGTACTAGAGCAGTTATCGAGTGAAAGAACTGCTCCACAGGTTTCAGTCTTGGACGCAAGTCTGAGTTCCGGTGAAAGACCTGCAGACGATCAACAATTTAGGGTGCCTCGTCGTAGTGGGAGGGTTTCGAAGAAACCTAATTTCTTCATGTATGATGCTGAGGTATACCAGGCCGAGGTTCATGAGCATGAGGATGATCCGGTCACCTATGATGAAGCTATAAATGATGTTGATTCTAAATCTTGGAAATAGGCTATAAACAATGAGATGGATTCTATGAAATCTAATTCTGTTTGGGAACTTGTAAATTTTCCGGATGGGATAAAACCCATTGGATGCAAATGGATCTACAAAAGAAAGAAGGATGCGGAAGGGAAAGTGGAAACTTTCAAAGCTAGACTGGTTGCAAAGGGGTACATGCAAAAGGCTGGAATCGATCACGATGAAACCTTTTCGCCTGTTGCTATGCTGAAGTCTATCCGTATTCTTTTGTCTAGTGCTGCGACTCTCGATTACGAGATCTAGCAAATGGACGTCAAGACGGTATTCTTGAATGGCCATCTTGAAGAGTGTATGTATATGATATAGCCCGAAGGGTTCATAGCGAAAGGCCAAGAAAGGAAAGTCTGCAAGTTGCTTAGATCCATTTATGGATTAAAGCAAGCATCCCGCTCATGGAACCAGAGATTTGATCAAGCGATCAAGACTTTATGTTTTGAGCAGAACGTTGATGAACCCTGTGTTTATAAACGTATTAAGGATGGAAAAGTGGTCTTTCTTATCCTCTATGTCGATGATATACTACTCATTGGGAATGATGTAGGGAATATATCATCGGTCAAGCTTTGGTTGCACCAATAGTTTGACGTGAAGGACTTGGGAGAAGCTAATTATGTTCTAAGCATTCGTCTCTTCAGAGATCAAAAGAACAAAATGATGGCGTTATCCTAAGCTTCACACATAGATAAAATAATTGACAAATATGCAATACAAGAGGCAAAGAAAGGTACACCACCTTCTATTGCCCGTCCAACTCTTTCATTGGATAACTGTCCAAAGATATCGGAAGAAAGAAAGCGTATGAGTAAGGTCCCTTATACATCCGCTATGGGTAGCCTTATGTATGCTATGCTTTGCACTCGCCCGGACATATGTTTTACAGAAGGTATGGTGAGTCGATATCAAGCGAATCCTAGAACCAAGCACTGGCAAGCAGTAAAGCATATACTCAAGTATCTTAAGAGAACGAGGGATTATATACTGGTATATTCTGGAAGGGACCTAACACCTATATGATACACGGACTGAGTCTTCTAGATTTGCAAGGATTCGAGGAAGTTGACATTAGAGGGCACATAGAGACATGACAAGTAGATGTATGCAAGATCGCATCCGAGGACAACATTGCCAATCCCTTTACTAAGACTTTGGTGGCTAGAATCTTTGAGAGGCATGTAGAGGCGATGGGGATGCATAACATGGCACATATGCTAGCTTAGGGCAGGTGGGAGATTGTTAGGAAATGCCCTAAGCATTAGAGACATTTTGATGTATTTATTTTGAACTGGATAATAAAATTATATATAGAGGCTATTCATTACATTGCTATCTGTCCTCAATTTATTTACATGTTAAAGTAAATGTAAGCAAATATGGCTCCCTGATTGCTTGTATTAAAACTATTAGAATGTTGCATGCAATGGACTTTTGTATGTGTGAAGACAATGTTCTAAAGTAAGCGGTCTAAACTAAGATCTGTAGTCTATGGGGTTAGACCGAGTATCTAACTCATGTTAAGACTATTATGTTGTCTAAAGCCTTGGAGGGGACGATTTGTCTAGACTGTCTGGAGCATAGACTCCCAAGTAGAGACATAGATATGTTACTTGGTAGTGACATATTAGACCGGGACTAAAGCGTGATTGATCTATGAAGTCCGCTTTGAGTGGATCGATCTGCTTTTGACGTTCATTGTGCAGTAAACTTAATCCTGAGTAGATGGACAACTTCATGTATATGACTTGTGTACTTTGATGCTCCAATGGCTAAAGCGTCTCAAAGGTAGTAAGCTTATAGACCGGTTCGTTGGGTGCATGAATTGTATATGATGAAGGGTTCATTTATAGATATCGGAATCATAGCTCTAATGAGGAGTTAAGGGTATCCTCTTAAAGGCATTATACTGAATGTGAAAATGGACAAGGCCTTGGGTGGATGACTTCTTATTCACATATGGTGAATAATCATTTTCTTCATTCGATAGTATAATGGAACTTTAAGATAGCCTGATCAGTCGGATTGAATGGACTTTGACCTAAGGCTGATTATGGATATCATATGAGGGTTCTGCATACATGACAAGGTCATTGGACAATAGTTTGTCACAGGCTTACGTAATACGGTATATAATTGGGAGTTCAGTTTCACGTTTATAGTGGTGTGACTCTGAAATTAGTGATCACATGATTGAGTTGTTTGGTAAAGAATGATGATCATATGGATTCACGGGAGCCTGATTATATATGTCCAATTGGTCCCTCTACTAACTCCACATAATTCCTTAATGATTGGCAAATTGATTTGTATGTGCTTATTGGCTAGTTGATTATGCATGGATGGTGTTGACATAGGATTAGGATGGTGGATAAGATTCTCTCCTGTTGAATTCATATTTTGTTTTGGATAATAGAGTACACAATTATTCGAACTCCAAATAAAGTTACCATGATTTTATTTGAAATTGGATCGGAGTAGTAGAAAATTATTCATTAGAACAAGAATTTGAAATACAACTGTTTTGTGGGTTTTGAAATTTGAAATTTGAAATTTGAAATTTGAAATTTGAAATTTGAATTTGAAATTTGAATTTGAAATTTAAATTTGAAATTTGAAATTTGAAATTTGAATTTGAAATTTGAATTTGAAAATTGAAATTCAAATTTTGAATCACAGTCCAAGTAGGATTCTAATTTCTTGTAGTAAATCCACAGGGAACGAAATTCGAATTTGAGTTGGATATGGAGAGGAAAATCTTGTTAGAATCCTACTTGAATTTTGAATCCAAATTCTAACAATAATGGAAGAAAATTTTGAGGATTATCCTCATGGAATTTTCAGATTTTTTGTGGATAAGGTTCAGGGAAAAATTCAAGTTTCAATCCCAGTTGAATTTGGATTCTCTCCTCCCTAGATTATGGCTGAAATTTTGAGGGAAGATCTCTTGTAGATTTTCGGTTATTTTGGATAAGGATGAGATAAGATTCAAGCTTGAAAATCCTAGTGGAATTTTGATTCTTCCCTTATCCTAAAGTAGCCAAAATTTTGTTGGGATTTTCCCTTTGGATTTTTGGGTTTTTTTGTTGAAAAAGGGAGATAAAATTCTAGTTAAAATCTTGTTTGAATTTTGAATGGAAAAATCCTAAAATGGCTGAATTTTCTTGTTGGGATTTGGCCTTGATAAATTCAGATTTTTTGGTTATGGATAAGGGAGAATATCTTCTCCTAATCCAATTCAAATTCAGAGGATTACCTCATGCAAGTCTATAAATAGAGGTCCTGTCACTCCAGTTCTCTCAGACCACAAACTCTCAGGTGAGCAGGCTTGTTGTTGCATAACTCACCGTGACAATAAGTTCTTTAGAGATCTAGGTGGTCGGAAGAAGACTAGCAGTGCTAGCATACCGATCGAGGTTCAGAGTGCCCACATACTCAGCCATTCAGGAATTGGAGAATAGTAGAGAAGGCTAGTTAGTTGAAGCCCTCCGATCATTCTCCTCCTGCAGATTGGCATCCTTGAGGTATGAGTTTAAATTGTTGATGGTTTATTGTATATGGCATCATGAGATATTTAACGATCTTGAAAAATTTTTATTGTTCCGTTGTGCCACTCTGATATGGTTTTACCGATTTATTTCCTACACTACACAGGTTTCTCTTTGTAGGTCAGATTAGCATGCACCCCAATGGGTTCTTGACTCAGAACATGAGAGCTATCTGGCAAATACTTCTTTAGCATAGAAATGTGAAAGACATTGTGTGCTGAAGCTAACTTGGGAGGAAGCGCTAATCTATACGCTACATTCCTAACTCTCTCGATTATCTCGAAAGGTTCTATGTACCTATGGGTGCTACCTTAAGAAAGACTGAGTCTCCTACTTAAAACTCTAAGGGTTTATGGCACTTATCGGCAAAACTCTTCTGACGATTGTGTGTTGTATCTAACCTTTCTTGTATCAGCTTCATGTCTGTCATGGTACTCTTGATGAAGTCCATGCTAACTAGTTGTTTCTCTCCAGTCTCGTACCAATGAACTAGAGACCTGTATTTCCTTCTATAAAGTGCCTTGTACGATGCCATTCCTATTGAGGAGTGATAGCTGTTGTTGTACGAGAACTTAATCAAGGGTAGCTTTTTATCCCACTTCCCCTTAAAGTCTAAGATGCAAGCTCTCAACATGTCCTCCAATGTCAGTATGGTCCTTTCAGACTACCTATCGGTTTGAGGGTGGAAGGCTGTGCTGAACTTCAACTTGGATCCTAATGCAGTCTGAATGCTTTGCCAAAACCTAGATGTGAAACAACCCTCATGATCTAAAATGATTGACTTTGGCACTCCATGCAGCCTTACTATCTGGGCCACATAGAGCTCTAATAATCGTTCTACTGAATAGCTAACCTTTATGGCTAAGAATCGGGCTGATTTCGTCAATTTGTCTGTGATTACCCAGATTGCATCATTACCGTCGGAGGTTCTTGGTAATCCGACTACAAAATCCATGGTGATCTAGTCCCATTTCCATTCTAGTAGCTCAATTTTCTACAATTCCCCTTCCGAGTGTTAGTGTTCCGCCTTAACCTTCTAACAAGTAAGGCATTTGGATACAAACTCAGCAATGTCATTCTTCATTCCAGGCCACCAATAGTTTCCTTTCAAGTCTTTATACATCTTGTTGGCTCTCAGATGCATGGAATATGGCACCTCATGAGTTAGAGAGAAGAGGATGTTTGTGTATGGATGGAATTAAGAGCTTAGGGGGAAGAGGTAGGACTAGACAAACAAGCCAGCCATTAGCCCTATGTAAACTCTGAAAGGATTCTCTTCTTGAGTTGTTCATCTTTCGGAACACATATCTATCCTTGTAATAGAGTATATTGTCTTTAGAGACTTTAAATTCTGAACCTTTGTCCTCCATAGCTTCCTTTCTTGACTTGATCAAGGATGAATCAAGTTCTTGGCTGGCCTTGATCTCATCCAAAAGTGTCAGTTAGAGAGTCAGATTAGACAATCTTCCAGTCAAAATCTTGATTTCATTGCTGTATAACTCCCTCTGTAGAGCTCTTGGCAGGGCACTGATAGCCATAAGCGAAGTGGAATACTTTCGACTTAATGCATCAGCCACCTTGTTGGCTTTTCCTGGATGGTAAAGGATTTCATAGTCGTAATCTTTGACCAACTCTAGCCATCTTCATTACCTCATGTTGAGCTTTTTCTGTGTGAAGATATACTTGAAGACTTTGGTGGTCAGTATAGATCTCACACTTGTCTCTGTAAAGGTAGTGCCTCCAAATCTTCAGTGCAAAAACTACTGTAGCGAGTTCTAGATCGTGCGTTGGGTAGTTTTTCTCGTGGTCCTTAAGCTATCGTGTGGTGTATGCAACTACTCTATCTTTCTACATCAAAACGGCTCCTAATACCATCTTAGATGTGTCACTAAAAATTACAAAGCTTCCTTGACTAGCGTCTGGAATGGCTAGTGCTGGAGTGCTTGTGAGTCACCGTTTTAGCTCTTGAAAACCTTCCTCATACTTGTTTGTCCACTCAAACTTCTTTTCCTTTCTGGTAAGCACTGTGAGTGGTGTGGCTAACTTTAAAAAACCTTCAACAAAGCATTGGTAATATCTTGCTAAGCTGAAAAAACTATGTATTTCTATCACGCTCTTTAGAGCTGGCCACGTACTAGCCACCTCAATCTTTGTGAGGTCTATGGATACTCCATCTTTAGAGACTACGTGACTTAAGAAATGAACATTTTCCAGCTAAAACTCGAACTTGGAGAATTTGGCATACAGCTGGTGATCCTTCAACATGAGTAAGACGATTCTCAAATGCTCTTCATGTTCCTCTTTTGTCTTGGAGTATATAAGTATGTTATCGATAAATATAATGACAAACTTATCCAGATAGTCCTTAAATATGCAGTTCATTAAATCCATAAATGTGGCTGGAGCATTTGTTAGTCTGAATGACATAACAAGAAATTCGTAATGTCTGTATCGTGTTCGAAAAGCTATCTTGGGCACAGTCTCATCCTTAATCCGCAACTGGTGATAAACTGAACACAGGTCGATCTTTAAGAACACTACAGCGCCTCGAAGTTAGTCAAACAAGTCGTTAATTCGTGATAATGGATACTTATTTTTAATCATGATCTTGTTTAACTCTCTGTAGTCGATGCATATCCTCAGTGTTCCATCTTTCTTTTTTACGAATAGTATGGATGCTTCTCAGGGTGAAAAGCTCTATCGAATAAATCCCTTGACCATCGGTCCTTCAATTGGGCTTGGAGCACCTTAAGCTCTACGGGGGCCATTCGGTATGGAGCCTTAGAGGTGGAGGCTGATCTTGGTAGAAGCTCAATCTCAAATGAGATTTTGCACTTTGGCAGAAGTCCTGGAAGGTCCTCTAAAAATACTTCCACAAACTCTATGACTATCAGCACGTTCTCGAGTCCTATTTCTGTTTCTTGGGTCTTATCCACCACAGGTGCTAGAAAACCCATGCATTTGTTGGATAACATCTTGCGAGCTTTCATTGCTAAAATTATCACCTTTGGTCACTTCAGAGGCATACCCGAGTAGACGAACTTCTCACATCCAATAGGTCTAAAAGCAACTTTCCGCTTCCAACAGTCTATGATGGTGTTGTACTTCGCGAGGAAGTCCATTCCCAAGATTACATCGTAATCGAACATGTCGATGATGATTAGACTTTAACACACCCAGTAATTAGACAACAAAACTTCCCCTGAAGGAAGAGTTGTCCTAAAAGTCTGGTTCATCCTATCCAAGTCTTTATCTATCCTTCTAGCAAACTCAGATGATGCAAAAGAATGAGTGGCTCCAGAATCGAACAACACCAATGCTCCAGAATCTATCCTTCTAGAATGCTGACCTGTTACCACGGTGGAAGTTCTAGCTTCAACATCATTCCTCGTATAAGCGTAGATTCTCCCTTGCTTATTTGAAGCTTCCAATCTACCTTGCGATATTGAAGGGCCTTCGATTTTGTCTTGAGCAGCATGAAGTTGGTTGCTCATTGTACGGGCTTGGTTCTACTAGTTCTGTGGGTTAGAAAAACAATTTTTGGCGAAGTGACCTTCCTTGCCACAGATGAAATAGCCACTTGTCCCTTGCTTGCATTCTCCTAGGTGTCTTTTCCCACATTTTGGGCACACCGGAAGTTGGTTGCCATTTCCTCCTTGATTATTTCTTTTCTGTGAAAAATTCTTCTATTAACCTTGGTTGTTTGGATTTCCCTTCCTCTTGAGGTTTTTGCCAGGTTGTCTGCTACTCTGGCTAGTGTCGGTGCCTTGTCCCTGATGCTGAAACTCTTGATTCTGCTTCCCTTGAGCCAACTTGGCTTGAGTTTTTCCCTCCTTCCTTGCCTTGAAAATTTGAACTTTTCGCTCCCCATCCTATCCTAGCTAATACTCGGCTCGGATGGCCCTGCTTATGCACTCAGCCACAGTCGTCGGTCCATGGCTACCACTATAGACTTGGACCGCAATATCCATCCTAAACATCTTTAGCATTTGCCTGACTCTTTCCTTTTTCGTATGCACTAGGTCAGGACAGAGTTGAGCCAACTGTTCAAACTTCCTGACCACCTCCATCACGGTCATATTTCCCCGGTGCAAGTTATTGAAGTTGCCCTGCTACAGTACTAGGGCTTTTTCATTGAAGCACATCTCTTTAAACTCCTCAATGTGTTAGGAAACACCCTAAGCATTAGAGACATTTTGATGTATTTATTTTGAACTGGATAATAAAATTATATATATAGAGGTTATTCATTACATTGTTATCTGTCATCGTTTTATTTACATGTTAAAGTAAATGTAAGCAAATATGACTCCCTGATTGCTTGTGTTAAACTATTAGAACGTTGCATGCAATGGACTTTTGTATGCGAGAAGACAATGTTCTAAAGTTAGCGGTCTAAACTATGGTCTGTAGTCTATGGGGTTAGACCGAGCATCTAACTCATTTTAAGACTATTACGTTGTCTAAAGCCTTGGAGGGGACGGCTTGTCTTGACTGTTTGGAGCTAGACTCCCAAGTAGAGACATAGATATGTTGTTTGGTGGTGACATATTAGATTGGGACTAAAGCGTGATTGATCTACGAAGTCCACTTTGAGTGGATCGATCTACTTTTGACGTTCATTGTGCAGTAACCTTAATCCTGAGTAAAAGGACAGCTTTATGTATATGATTTGTGTACTTTGATGTTCCAATGGCTAAAGCGTCTCAGAGGTAGTAAGCTTATAGACCGGTTCGTTGGGTGTATGACTTGTATACGATGAAGGGTTCATTTACAGATATCGGAATCATAGCTCTAATGAGGAGTTAAGGGTATCCTCTTAAAGGCATTATACTGAACATGAAAATGGACAAGGCCTTGGGTCGTCTACAGGGTGGATGACTTCTTATTCACATATGGTGAACAATTATTTTCTTAATTCGGTAGTATAATGGAACTTTAAGATAGCCTGATCAGTAGGATTAAACGGACTTTGGGCTAAGGCTGATCATGGATATCATATGAGGTTTCTACATACATGACAAGGTCATTGGACGATAGGCTGTCACAGGCTTACGTAATACGGTATATAATTGGGAGTTTAGTTTCAGGTTTACAGTGGTGTGACTGTGAAATTAGTGATCATATGATTGAGTTATTTGGTAAAGAATGATGATCATATGGATTTACGAGAGCCCGATTATATATGTCTAATTAGTCCCTCTATTAGCTCCACATAATTCCTTAACGTTTGGCAAATTGATTTGTGTATGCTATTGGCTAGTTTATTATGCATGGATGGTGTTGACATAGGATTAGGATAGTCAATAAGATTCTCTGTAGTTGAATTCTGATTTTGTTTTGGATAATAGAGTACACAATTATTCAAAATCCAAATAAAGTTGCCATGATTTTATTTGAGATTGGATTAGAGTTGTAGAAAATTATCCATGAGAACAAGAATTAGAAATACAACTGTTTTGTGGATTTTGAAATTTGAATTTTGAAGTTTGAAATTTGAAATTTGAATTTGAAATTTGAATTTGAAATTTGAATTTGAAATTTAAATTTGAAATTTGAAATTTGAAATTTGAATTTGAAATTTGAATTTGAAATTTGAATCACAGTCCAAGTGGGATTCGAATTTGTTGTGGTAAATCCACAAGGAATGAAATTCGAATTTGAGTTGGATATGGAGAGGAAAATCTTTTTAGAATCCTACTTGAATTTTGAATCCAAATCCTAACCAAATATGGATGAAAATTTTGAGGATTATCCTCAATTAATTTTCCGATTTTTGTGGATAAGGTTTAAGAAAAAATTCAAGTTTCAATCCCAGTTGAATTTGGATTCTCTCCTCCCTGATAATGGTCAAATTTTCAGAGTAAATCTCCTAGGAGATTTTCGGTTATTTTGGATAAGGATAAGATAAGATTCAAGCTTGAAAATCCTAGTGGAATTTTGATTCTCCCTTATCCAAAAGTGGACAAATTTTTTATGGGGATTTTCCCCTTGAATTTTCAGATTTTTTGGTTGAAAAAGGGAGATAAAATTCTAGTTAAAATCTTGTTAAGATTTCGATTGGATTTATCCTATAATGGCCGAAATTTGTTGGGATTTTCTCTTAGATAATTTCGGATTTTATGGTTGTGGATAAGGAAGAATATCTTCTCCTAGTCCAATTCGAATTCAGAGAATCACCTCATGCAGGTCTATAAATAGAGGTCCTGCCACTCCAGTTCTCTTAGACCACAAGCTCTCAGGTGAGCAGGCTTATTGTTGCACAGTCCACCGTGACAATAAGTTCTTTAGAGATCTGGGTGGTCTGAAGAAGACTAGCAGTGCTAGCATACCGATCGAGGTTTAGAGTGCCCACACAATCAGCCATTCGGGAATTGGAGAATGATAGAGAAGGCTAGTTGGTTAAAGCCTCCGGTCATTCTCCTCCTGTAGATTGGCATCCTTGAGGTATGAGTTTTAATTGTTGTTGGTTTATTGTATATGGCATCATGAGATATTTAACGATCTGAAAAATTTTTATTGTTCCGCTGCCGCCACTCTGATACGTTTTTACCGATTTATTTTCCTACACAATGAATTCCATCCAACTCATCGCATTGACGTTTCTTCTTATTGCCATAATTTTCCACCGCTGACGTGCCTCCTTTCGTAGGGCGAAAGATGTGCACATTACTTTTTCTTGGTCTGTTAATCTCTTGAAATCCAAGATTACTTGGATATCTGTTAGCCAGTCATCGGCCTCTATAGGGTTGGAGGTTCCTTCGAATTTTGGCGCCTTCATGTGTCAGAATCTCTCATATAATTCATCATCCCTAAAGATCGACTGAGGAATATTTGTTACTGTAGGAGTAGCAGCTGCTGGAGGTGCTGGTGGTGGTTTAGGAAATTCCCCTTCTTACGGAGCCTCCTGGACTGGGGAACCTCCTGCGGAATCTTCAAGGCTGATGGAGTTTCCTGAACTGGCACCCTTGCTGCCTGTGGTGCCTAGTTCTACTGTCTTAATTATTCTCTTAATTGTTTCATGTTGTGTTGTTGCTTTTCCAATATTTCCCTCATTGCTGCGAGTTAGGCCACTAAGTCCTCATCCCATAATGCTCGGGCTGTTTATGAGCGAGGGTAAACTACGTTAACTTACAAAATTCCTATGACGGAAGGAAAAAAGTTTGTGGGTATTTTGCTCTCATGCTTAAGAGTCATAATTGCGCACCACTTAAATTAATTGCTTAACTATTATATCTTTCTCTTTTACCATGCCTCGCATATCATGACATTTAATATGAATCACATCATATCATATCACATCAAAGCGTTGCTATAGTACCAAAAGTCATCCTGCACCTTCTGTTACACTATAGATCATGTGCTGGTATATGTGCATTGTTAGGAAATGCCCTAAGCATTAGAGACATTTTGATGTATTTATTTTGAACTGGATAATAAAATTTTATATAGAGGTTATTCATTACATTGTTGTTTGTCCTCATTCTATTTATATGTTAAAGTAAATGTAAGCAAATATGGCTCACTGACTGCTTGTGTTAAAACTGTTAGAACGTTGCATGCAATGGACTTTTGTATGCGAGAAGAAAATGTTCTAAAGTAAGTGGTTTAAACTAAGCTCTGTAGTCTATGGGGTTAGATCGAGCATCTAACTCATGTTAAGACTATTATGTTGTCTAAAGCCATGGTGGGGACGGTTTGTCTTGACTGTTTGGAGCATAGATTCCCAAGTAGAGACATAGATATATTGCTTAGTGGTGACATATTAGACTGGGACTAAAACGTGATTGATCTACATAGTCTGCTATGAGTAGATCAATCTGCTTTTGATGTTCATTGTGCAGTAACCTTAATCCTGAGTGAATGAACTACTTCATGTATATGACTTGTGTACTTTAATGTTCCAATGGCTAAATCATCTCAAAGGTAGTAAGCTTATAGACTGGTTCATTGGGTGCATGACTTGTATACGATGAAAGGTTCTTTTACAGATATTGGAATCATAGCTCTAATAAGGAGTTAAGGGTATCCTCTTAAAGGCATTATACTGAACATGAAAATGGACAAGGCCTTGGGTCGTCTACAAGGTGGATGACTTCTTATTCACATATGGTGAATGATCATTATCTTAATTCGGTAGTATAATGGAACTTTAAGATAGCCTGATCAGTAGGATTAAACGGACTTTGGCCTAAGGCTAATCATGGATATCATATGAGGTTTCTACATACATGACAAGGTCATTGGACGATAGGCTGTCATAGGCTTACGTAATACGGTATATAATTGGGAGTTTAGTTTCAGGTTTATAGTGGTGTGACTCTGAAATTAGTGATCATATGATTGAGTTGTTTGGTAAAGAATGATGATCATATGGATTTACGGGAGCCCGATTATATATGTCCAATTAGTCCCTCTACTAGCTCCACATAATTCCTTAACGTTTGGCAAATTGATTTGTGTATGCTATTGGCTAGTTTATTATGCATTGATGGTGTTGACATAGGATTAGAATGGTGGACAAGATTCTCTCCGGTTGAATTCATTTTTTGTTTTGGATAATAGAGTACACAATTATTCGAACTCCAAATAAAGTTGCAATGATTTTATTTGAGATTGGATCAGAGTTGTAGAAAATTATCCATGAGAACAAAAATTTGAAATACAATTGTTTGTGGATTTTGAAATTTGAAATTTGAAATTTGAAATTTAAATTTTGAATTTGAAATTTAAATTTGAATTTGAAATTTGAAATTTGAAATTTAAATTTGAATTTTGAATTTTGAAATTTAAAATTCAAATTTTGAATCACAGTCCAAGCGGAATTCGAATTCTTTGTGGATAATTCCATAAGTCTAGAATTCGAATTTGAGTTGGATTATGAAGAGGAAAATCTTGTTTGAATCCTACTTGAATTTTGAATCCCAATCCTAACTAACTTGGTCGAAAATTTTGAGGAATATCCTTCTAGAATTTTTGGATTTTTTGTGGATAAGATTCAGGGAAAAATTTAAGTTTCAAGCCCAGTTGAATTTGGATTCTCTCCCTAAAAGTGGCCAAAATTTTGAGGGAAAATCACAAAGAGATTTTTGGTTTTTTATGGATAAGGATGAGATAAAATTCAAGCTAGAAAATCCTGTTTGAATTTTGATTCTCCTCACACTTTAATGACCGAATCTAGTCATGTTTTTGGCACAAAGGGGAATCGATTTTTATGAGGGAATGAGGAGATAAAATTCTAGTTAAAATCCTGTTTGAATTTTGAATGAAAAATCCATAAAGTGGCCGAATTCATTATGGTTGGATAAGGCCTAGAAAATTCAGATTTTGTGTGTGGATAAGGGAGAAAATCTTCTCCTAATCCAATTCGAATTCAGAGGATCACCTCATGCAAGTCTATAAATAGAGGTCCTGCCACTCCAATTCTCTCAGACTATAGATTCTCAGGTGAGCAGGCTTATTGTTGCACAACTCACCGTGATAATAAGTTATTTAGAGATCTGGGTGGTTGGAAGAAGACTAGCAGTGCTAACATATCGATCGAGGTTCAGAGTGCCCACACACTCAACCATTCGGGAATTGGAGAATAGTAGAGAAAGCTAGTTGGTTGAAACCCTCCGATCATTCTCCTCTTGTAGATTGGCGTCCTTTGAGGTATGAGTTTAAATTATTGTTGGTTTATCGTATATGGCATCATGAGATATTTAACGATCTTAAAAAAATTTTATTGTTCCGCTGCGCCACTCTGATATGTTTTTACTGATTTATTTCCTATGATTGGTATCAGAGCCATCTCATGACTATGCCAGGTACATAAATTAGACAATTAGTTAGTTTTTTTATTTATGTATGGATTTGATATTTAGAGAGTGGCATTCTAGGATTCCTTTATGTTGTTATCATGTATTGTGTATGTAGTATGTGATTATTTTAATTTTTTGAATTA
Organism: Antiaris toxicaria; assembly: GCA_035233585.1. Taxonomy (NCBI): domain Eukaryota; kingdom Viridiplantae; phylum Streptophyta; class Magnoliopsida; order Rosales; family Moraceae; genus Antiaris; species Antiaris toxicaria. Next base: position 74,975,746 of record CP141156.1, read on the forward strand.
TTGTAAGCATGCTTGTTTTATGCGGGTTATGGTTCCTTAGAATTTAGAAAATTGTATCTAGGTATTTTTACGTAACCATGGGAGTAGTTTATAATCACTGTAATTTTCACATAGATTTTAATTTTTTGTCTCTTAGAATTATTATGATTAGAATTTTTGCATGCTAGAAACGGTTTAGGAAATTTTATGTAATTATTCTTGGAGGAGATTGAAGTTTGAAGACTGTAATTTATTTTTTCCTAAAAGTTAAATTTAATTTAAAGGTTGAAATTTTTGATTGTATGGAAAATTTCAATTTAATTAGGATTCAAATTAATTTTGGAGATCCTAATGGGTAGATTGAAATATGACACGAAAATCGAGGACCGACCACTCGAGACGGACCTCCAGCCGTGGTAGGGCTACAACCCTTGCCCACGGCTACACCGCCCACGGCCGCAGGCACTGCTTGCAGTCAAGGGTGGCCGTGGCCCCCCAAGGGCTGGCCACAGCCGTGGGCGTGCAACCTGTGGCTGCGGGTGCTACCTATATGTGACAACCCGCCCTACGTAGGGTTAAACAGTACTATTACAGTCAGCCACTGTTGCCAACTGCGATAGACTGTAACCACTTGGGTCGTCGGCAACTTACTTTTAACTTGCTTCTAATTTATTCTGATACCATCTATAATAGCTGGTATCTTACTTTTAACATACTTTCTTTAACATGCTTACTCTAACTTCCCATTTGAACATGAAAATATGGAATAAAATTTTTTTTTCTTTTCTTAAACTTTACTTGGAAACTGTACCGTCGTAAAACATTTACTATAATAAATATTTTACATTGCCTTAACTTCATTTACATTATAAAACATCATTTTAATACTCTTTTAAACAGCTCAGCGGAAGACTCATAGTAGTACCATAACCCTCACCCAGTCCCTTGACACATGCAGAACCCATCCGTCATCCATCGCTTGTCTTATCTTCGTGCAGGATGCTTACCTGCAACATAAACAACTTGTGAGCGACAGGCTCAATAAGTTCAAACATACATTCATGACAAAATACTAACTCATACCTTTTGGACAGAACATGTCTGATGCCAACTGTGGTATCAGAACATGAACATACATTATACTTTACTTTCAACTTCATATATAACATATTCTAACATTGAGAGAACAATCTCAATGTTCTTTTAGCATAACATAATTTAAACATAACATACAGGATGTATGCTTAACATCTTAAGCATAACATACTCAACATTATACAAAATATTGTATACACATATCAACTTAAACACAGCATACTTAATGTATGCTTAAACATCACAGATACACTTAAAATTGTATAACTGACTTATGCATATCAATTTATGCATAACATAGCATATGCACACATGTTAGTCGCATTATGCTTGTTTGCTTTCATTCTTTCTTTCATGTCATACTTTTCTTCTTCTTTTCTTTTCTTGCTAAGCATATGCACACATATTAGTGGCATTATGCTTGTTTACTTTCATTATTTCTTCTTCTAGCTTTTCTTAGCTTTTCTTAGCTTTACTTTACTTTCTTTTCTTTTCTTTGCTTTACTTTATCTTGCTTAATCTTTCACTTGTGGGCCCGTGGTTGGACGTACCTGGTGCGCGCAGACCAATAGAGGATCAGGGGAGCGACCCACCGATCAACTCTAAGGTCATCTCTGGACTACTGACCTTATAGGTAGTAAGTCATGCCATAAACTACCTCATTATTAACGAGGCAGCGCCACACTTCTGGGGTGGAGGCAGGAAATTAAGCCATAAACTACCTCATTATTAACGAGGCAGCGCCACACTTCTGGGGTGGAGGCTATCTGGGAACCTCACAACTGGGGAGGCCGGTACGCCAACCTTAACTTTTAAGTCTTATTATCTGACTTAACTTATTCCTCTTTTCTTTTTCTAATCTTGCTTACTATTCTCGTGAACATGTTAGTCTCATATCACAAACTGAATAGCTTAAATGTATATATATATATAACACAACTCTATGGTAAGTCCATTCGTGAGTAGACAATTAAATGTCTGTACTTACCACATAATCATACTTAGACATAATAGTCTATTCATATCGCAGTCAATTAAGTATTCGAACTTACTACATAGAACACATAGCACATAACATGACCAGTTCATTTATGTTGCAGTCAATTAAATGTTTGAACTTACAAATACTTGCTAGCATCTCTTTTCTCGCTTCCCTGGTCCGCAGACGTCTCTTCATATTGTCTGGCGCGGATCCCTATAACCGAAATAATAACGGTTATTTTCTATGCTTCTTGCATGTATAAAACTTAATAAAACGTAAAAATTCTACGTTTCATTTCTCGATCATAAATTTAAGGATCTAATATCCAATTTATATCTTTTCTGCTAACTTTTAGTAAAATTACTATTTTACCCTAAACTTTTGGCAAAATTACCATTTTACCCCTAATGGGATTTTTCTCATTATAACCTTACTTTTCTTTGATTCGCAACTTAGCTTTGGCCCTTATTTACCATAATTTCTTGGTTTACTATTTATCGACCCTCGGGTGGTACTATTCTGACCCTCGAGCGTTAATGTTCTTTCTCGGGTCTAGGTTATCGAAAGGGCTCGGGTTTCCATCCCGACCACGTTTTTACCCTTCGGTTCTTAAAATACTCTTTTGTGCCGTTTTCAAAATTTCAGCAGCATTTCCGCTTAATTTTTGGATTCCCAGCGTTTAGGAAACGCCTCGAAACCATCTAACCTCGTTCTATTCTACCACGTACTATACCAGAGCCTATATTTTTACGTAAAAACTCAACTTTTTACGTAAAAATCTTTACATTTTTCACTTTTTCTCATTTGACTATTTTCATACACATAGTCCAATTTTCTTACAATTTCTCATTCCAGAATACATAATTCATATATACTCATTCCAAAAACATTAATTTCAGGAATGGAGGGACCGAAGTCACTACCGGAATCGTTCCACTGGTGATCGAACGAACTGTTCGATTTCGTGCGGACAAACTTTAATTCTCCGTTCTTTGCCTTTGAGACTCCATCTTGCAATTCTGACGTCGCGGATGTGTCCGGAACATCGAAAATAGGCCAACGGGCCATTCTTAAATTTTTGGTCTCCGGTCGCCGTTGACCGGCGTTGACCGCCGTTGACCGGCGTTGACTCGCCGTTGACCGGCGGTTGACGGCGGCGACGGTGGCAAATGAGTAGCCCATCTTGAAGAACTCGACGAGAGGAATCCATTGGTGGCCTTAATTTCATGTTTGGAGACCCCTATCGCCGGAAAATTCCCTCGAAAACCACGGTCACGGCGGCGACGGTGGAACTCCGCCGTGCCGGACCTTTTCCCCAAAATTGGTTGAGGGCTTTTGCTCCCCTCAGCCCTGCGGTCATTTCTGCACCAACGGCGCACTTCAACTCGGCCGGAATCGGGCGTTTCGACGGCGGCTCCATGGCGGCGTTTCACCGACTTTTTCGAAGCTTGGGCGGGGCGATTCCGCCGGTGTTGAGACGATCGGCGGCATGGGTTTTGCTCCTCTCTTCACCACGAAACTTTTGGGACCGGTTTCGTGGCAAACGGTGGCCGGACGGCGAAGATATCACCGGTCGAATTTCTCGGCTCCGGCGGCATTCGAGCGGCGCGTGCGGCGGCCGTTCCGTCGAGTCGACCCACCTTTGGACTCAGCTCGGTGAGAGCTTTCCGATGACACCAGCGGTGTCGAAAACGGACACCGTTTCCGATGGTCGGTTACTGTTCATTTTCGGGTAGGGGGAGGAAAGAGAAAATAAGAGAAAGTTATGGGCTTATTTTTTAAATTTCTGATTTTTCGCCCTTTATATACTTTTTCGCCCAAAATTTCAACATGGGCTATCCTGACTAATTTGGATGTCCTGAATCCAAATATATCAGTTTTATTTTCATCTGAGGTCATCTTGACCAGTTTCCGGTACTGTGAATTTCTCGGTCAAAAATTACCTTTTTGCTCAATTAGCTAATTTGAGCATACAAATAGGCTATACTGACTAATTTGGACGTGCTGAATCCAAATTTATCAGTTTCAACTTCATTCGAGGTCATCTCGATCAGTTTTTGGGATCTGTGTGACCCCGTCTCGAAAAACGTGTCAGGTGCCTGATTGACTAATTTGGGCATCCTGAGTCTAAATATATCAGTTTCGTATCAAGAAAATGTCATTTTAACCAATTTCTTGATACTGCATATTTCCTGATCATTACATTCACCCCTCCTTATAAAATTTTCGTCCTCGAAAATTAAGTCAAGTAGGGGTACAAAGATTTCATTTCATCTTTGTTCATCACTTATACATATCATTTCACAACATTTACATGTTATTTCAACATTTTAATATAACATAAAGGCTATATATATCATAGCCTTGTACATCTACTTTCTTTTCTTTTTTATATATCAACAATTCTAGGGAACATAGGCAATGTTGAAAATGACACCTCGCTTGCCCATGAGGAAACTGGGGCTAATGCTGGACTCTTCCAAGAGAATCACTCAATCGTGGTATGGCAAAACTTGGTCCAGTTAAGCGCTAATCCTGGTCACAAGGATCCTGGTACCCACGAGAGCATTTCCCGGAAAGTGCTAACAGCCAAAAAGACCCAGTTATCCTAATCAATGGAGCACAGCTAGAGAATCATCTCAATGGCATAGTATAAAACCAATCCTGCATTCCCATGGAATGTTAAAGTAAAAGTACTATCTATCCTTGAAACTCGTACAGGAAATTAATGCCTGTACTTATGATCTTATTATCTCATCGTCATATCCTTACAAAAGGTTTATTTTCAATAAATAAACATTTACTAAATTCAAAATAAACTAACTTACTTGGATGGCGAACTGGATTGCATTGTGCCAGGAGGGATATGGTCAAACTGCTCTGATACCACCTGTGACAACAGGTGGTACTCTAAACGAGACCCATCGTAAACCTTGCTCTGATACCACCTGTGCCAACAGGTGGTACTCTAAACTAGACCCATCGTAAACCTTGCTCTGATACTACCTGTGACAACAGGTGGTACTCTAAACTATACTCATCGTAAACCTTGCTCTGATACCACCTGTGACAACAGGTGGTTGTCACAGGTGGTACTCTAAACTAGACCCATCGTAAACCTTGCTCTGATACCACCTGTGACAACAGGTGGTACTCTAAACTATACTCATCGTAAACCTTGCTCTGATACCACCTGTGACAACAGGTGGTACTCTAAACTAGACCCATTGTAAACCTTACTCTGATACCACCTGTGACAACAGGTGGTACTCTAAACTATACTCATCGTAAACCCTGCTCTGATACCACCTGTGACGGCCCGCCCTACGTAGGGTTAAACAGTACTATTACAGTCAGCCACTGTTGCCAACTGCGATAGACTGTAACCACTTGGGTCGTCGGCAACTTACTTTTAACTTGCTTCTAACTTATTCTGATACCATCTATAATAGCTGGTATCTTACTTTTAACATACTTTCTTTAACATGCTTACTCTAACTTCCCATTTGAACATGAAAATATGGAATAAATTTTTTTTTTCTTTTCTTAAACTTTACTTGGAAACTGTACCGTCGTAAAACATTTACTATAATAAATATTTTACATTGCCTTAACTTCATTTACATTATAAAACATCATTTTAATACTCTTTTAAACAGCTCAGCGGAAGACTCATAGTAGTACCATAACCCTCACCCAGTCCCTTGACACATGCAGAACCCATCCGTCATCCATCGCTTGTCTTATCTTCGTGCAGGATGCTTACCTGCAACATAAACAACTTGTGAGCGACAGGCTCAATAAGTTCAAACATACATTCATGACAAAATACTAACTCATACCTTTTGGACAGAACATGTCTGATGCCAACTGTGGTATCAGAACATGAACATACATTATACTTTACTTTCAACTTCATATATAACATATTCTAACATTGAGAGAACAATCTCAATGTTCTTTTAGCATAACATAATTTAAACATAACATACAGGATGTATGCTTAACATCTTAAGCATAACATACTCAACATTATACAAAATATTGTATACACATATCAACTTAAACACAGCATACTTAATGTATGCTTAAACATCACAGATACACTTAAAATTGTATAACTGACTTATGCATATCAATTTATGCATAACATAGCATATGCACACATGTTAGTCGCATTATGCTTGTTTGCTTTCATTCTTTCTTTCATGTCATACTTTTCTTCTTCTTTTCTTTTCTTGCTAAGCATATGCACACATATTAGTGGCATTATGCTTGTTTACTTTCATTATTTCTTCTTCTAGCTTTTCTTAGCTTTTCTTAGCTTTACTTTACTTTCTTTTCTTTTCTTTGCTTTACTTTATCTTGCTTAATCTTTCACTTGTGGGCCCGTGGTTGGACGTACCTGGTGCGCGCAGACCAATAGAGGATCAGGGGAGCGACCCACCGATCAACTCTAAGGTCATCTCTGGACTACTGACCTTATAGGTAGTAAGTCATGCCATAAACTACCTCATTATTAACGAGGCAGCGCCACACTTCTGGGGTGGAGGCAGGAAATTAAGCCATAAACTACCTCATTATTAACGAGGCAGCGCCACACTTCTGGGGTGGAGGCTATCTGGGAACCTCACAACTGGGGAGGCCGGTACGCCAACCTTAACTTTTAAGTCTTATTATCTGACTTAACTTATTCCTCTTTTCTTTTTCTAATCTTGCTTACTATTCTCGTGAACATGTTAGTCTCATATCACAAACTGAATAGCTTAAATGTATATATATATATAACACAACTCTATGGTAAGTCCATTCGTGAGTAGACAATTAAATGTCTGTACTTACCACATAATCATACTTAGACATAATAGTTTATTCATATCGCAGTCAATTAAGTATTCGAACTTACTACATAGAACACATAGCACATAACATGACCAGTTCATTTATGTTGCAGTCAATTAAATGTTTGAACTTACAAATACTTGCTAGCATCTCTTTTCTCGCTTCCTTGGTCCGCAGACGTCTCTTCATATTTTCTGGCGCGGATCCCTATAACCGAAATAATAACGGTTATTTTCTATGCTTCTTGCATGTATAAAACTTAATAAAACGTAAAAATTCTACGTTTCATTTCTCGATCATAAATTTAAGGATCTAATATCCAATTTATATCTTTTCTGCTAACTTTTAGTAAAATTACTATTTTACCCTAAACTTTTGGCAAAATTACCATTTTGCCCCTAATGGGATTTTTCTCATTATAACCTTACTTTTCTTTGATTCGCAACTTAGCTTTGGCCCTTATTTACCATAATTTCTTGGTTTACTATTTACCGACCCTCGGGTGGTACTATTCTGACCCTCGAGCGTTAATGTTCTTTCTCGGGTCTAGGTTATCGAAAGGGCTCGGGTTTCCATCCCGACCACGTTTTTACCCTTCAGTTCTTAAAATACTCTTTTGTGCCGTTTTCAAAATTTCAGCAGCATTTCCGCTTAATTTTTGGATTCCCAGCGTTTAGGAAACGCCTCGAAACCATCTAATCTCGTTCTATTCTACCACGTACTATACCAGAGTCTATATTTTTACGTAAAAACTCAACTTTTTACGTAAAAATCTTTACATTTTTCACTTTTTCTCATTTGACTATTTTCATACACATAGTCCAATTTTCTTACAATTTCTCATTCCAGAATACATAATTCATATATACTCATTCCAAAAACATTAATTTCAGGAATGGAGGGACCGAAGTCACTACCGGAATCGTTCCACTGGTGATCGAACGAACTGTTCGATTTCGTGCGGACAAACTTTAATTCTCCGTTCTTTGCCTTTGAGACTCCATCTTGCAATTCTGACGTCGCGGATGTGTCCGGAACATCGAAAATAGGCCAACGGGCCATTCTTAAATTTTTGGTCTCCGGTCGCCGTTGACCGGCGTTGACCGCCGTTGACCGGCGTTGACTCGCCGTTGACCGGCGGTTGACGGCGGCGACGGTGGCAAATGAGTAGCCCATCTTGAAGAACTCGACGAGAGGAATCCATTAGTGGCCTTAATTTCATGTTTGGAGACCCCTATCGCCGGAAAATTCCCTCGAAAACCACGGTCACGGCGGCGACGGTGGAACTCCGCCGTGCCGGACCTTTTCCCCAAAATTGGTTGAGGGCTTTTGCTCCCCTCAGCCCTGCGGTCATTTCTGCACCAACAGCGCACTTCAACTCGGCCGGAATCGGGCGTTTCGACGGCGGCTCCACGGCGGCGTTTCACCGACTTTTTCGAAGCTTGGGCGGGGCGATTCCGCCGGTGTTGAGACGATCGGCGGCATGGGTTTTGCTCCTCTCTTCACCACGAAACTTTTGGGACCGGTTTCGTGGCAAACGGTGGCCGGACGGCGAAGATATCACCGGTCGAATTTCTCGGCTCCGGCGGCATTCGAGCGGCGCGTGCGGCGGCGTGCGGCGGCCGTTCCGTCGAGTCGACCCACCTTTGGACTCAGCTCGGTGAGAGCTTTCCGATGACACCGGCGGTGTCGAAAACGGACACCGTTTCCGATGGTCGGTTACTGTTCATTTTCGGGTAGGGGGAGGAAAGAGAAAATAAGAGAAAGTTATGGGCTTATTTTTTAAATTTCTGATTTTTCGCCCTTTATACACTTTTTCGCCCAAAATTTCAACATGGGCTATCCTGACTAATTTGGACGTCCTGAATCCAAATATATCAGTTTTATTTTCATCTGAGGTCATCTTGACCAGTTTCCGGTACTGTGAATTTCTCGGTCAAAAATTACCTTTTTGCTCAATTAGCTAATTTGAGCATACAAATAGGCTATACTGACTAATTTGGACGTGCTGAATCCAAATTTATCAGTTTCAACTTCATTCGAGGTCATCTCGATCAGTTTTTGGGATCTGTGTGACCCCGTCTCGAAAAACGTGTCAGGTGCCTGATTGACTAATTTGGGCATCCTGAGTCTAAATATATCAGTTTCGTATCAAGAAAATGTCATTTTAACCAATTTCTTGATACTGCATATTTCCTGATCATTACACTATAGCCTAGCGACTGCTGCGCCTAGCCCAGGCATACATCCTGCAGCCCGACATGGCTGTACATGGGCCTGCGGTCGTGGGCTACCACCCCCCCTCCCCCTCGAGGGTTGGGGGCTGCCCACGACGGCTATCGGCCTCTGGGTGGTGGGACCGATGGTTCGAAAATCAAAAAATTTTGATTTTTAAATCTGAGATTTAATTTTTTAAATCATGTTTAAAAATATGTAACTGAAAATTTGAAATTTTTGAAATTACATATTATTGCACATGATATTTAAAATTGTTTAAAATTTGAATTTGAAATTTAAATTTGAAATTCGAATTTGGAATTTGAATTTGAAATTTGAATTTGAAATTTAAATTTTTGGGATTTAAATTTTAAATGATTCTTGGGATGAGAAATAAATGGAGAGGCTACATAAAGATGGATACAAGAAGACAGAACAAAATTCAAGACCCAAAGAATGCTTTGGATGGAATTTTGTAATTTTTAAATTCTTTGTTCTAGGATGGAACCATGGCTTGGTTATTATTCTGTCAATTATTTTTCTGTGATATGTCATGGATGTATAAATATGTATAGATGGAGGTTTTATATGCATATTTGATAACATGTCATATAGGGTAGGTGAGTGCCACTCATACTATATTGATCATACATATTTGTCAAAACTTGCATGTTTTTCAAAATATTGAGTCGAAGAGGGTTTCAAACAAAACCCACGGCCTCCATTGTTGATCCATATGTGGAAGCATGGTAACACCTCGCGTCAGTTCTTCCCTGATCACACCCCTCGGTAGGTGTTTACCGCCACTGGTATACTAAGTTGGATCTCCTATGTGGAAAACGTGTTCGGACACGATCCTATTCATGACCACCCCTCGGTGGCTTGGTAGGACGTGAATCGGGCTACGTAAACAATGGTTATACACTCAAGACTCGTTTAGTTATTAACCTTCCCTAGAAGCTCTGTTAACTAAACCGATGGCCAAAATAAGTGGTTATTAATATATGTCTTAACCTTGGAGGACTTAAGACAACATATATTAATTAGACAGGGTCTATGTTCTAGCTATTTGTCTCATGACCACCCCTCTGTGGCTTGGGGCAATAGGTGCTGAGAATTATCATTGTAATGCTACATGTTTTTCAAGTTTCATGTAGGAACATACTTGTATGTTTTATTTGCTAAATTATCTGTATATTTGCTTGGGCTTTGTAATGATGTCTAGTATAATTTTATTTCAATTCGAAATGTAACCGACACCCCTCATTTCAATACTTACTGAAAATAAGCTGAATGGCAATAATTATAAAGACTAGAAACGAAATCTACTGATAGTTCTCAGCGAGAGACACAAGTTCGTGCTGGATGAACCATTCCCACCTAGGCCCAAACCTAACACACCGCTTGAGGAGGTCCCGGTTGCCTATACTCGTTGGAGAGAATCCAATGAGATAGCTCGATGCTACATTCTGGCTAGCATGACGAGTGCTTTATAAAAGCAGCATGAGACTTATCAAGTTGCTGGGGAGATCATGGAAAATCTGGAAGACATGTTCGGAGGCCAAGAAAAATTAGCTCGACAGTCTGCTATTACCAGCATTATGAACTCTAAGCAAAAGGCAAGTACTTTGGTGAAGGGCCATATGATCACTCTAATGGGATTCTTTACTGAGTCTGCTGAGAACGGTGCTGAATTGGACTACAATACCCAGATCAAGATGGCGTTCAAACCTCTGTTAAAAGATTTTGTGCGGTTTAAGACCGCATATAATCTGGCGACATGGAAGTTAGGACTAACCGAGTGCATGAAGCAACTCCAAGCTTATGAGTGGATGATCAAGGATGGGGATGCGGTCCAACCAAAAGGAGGGGCCAATTTGGCAAAATCTTCTAAACCCTCACGGAAGAGGAAGAGGCCAAATCAGAAGCAAGCGGCTTCCAGTTCTTCTAATCCTCCTGTCTCGGATGGGAAGAAGAAGAAGAAGAACAAGAAGCCCAGGGACCCTAAAAAGTCTAAGTGCTTCCGCTATGGGAAGGTAGGTCACTTCAAGAAGGCTTGCCGGGAATTCCTAGCCGCCAAGGGCAAGGAAGGCAAGGAACTTCACCATTTGGAAGCGTGTTTGGTGGAAGAATCGAAAGACACTTAGGTCATTGATTCGGACGCCACTAATCATGTTTGTGTTTCCATGCAGGGGTTCATGGAAACGAGAAGTCTACATGATAGGAGCCTCTCATTACACACTGGAGACAGTAGCTTGGTGGTGGCTGAGGCAATGGGAGATGTTTACTTTCACTTTGATGAATTTAGGTTTATATTATTAAAAGACCATTTTTATGTTCCTAATTTTAGGAGGAACCTTATATCGGTAGCTTGTTTAATAAAGAATTCTTATTCAATTTCTTTTAGTAAAAGAGTTAATATTCGTAGAAATAAGTCTTTTATCTGTTTTGGATGGATGGATGGAAACCTGTATTTAATCAAACCAAAGATGTACTCACTGCTTGATACCAAATTAATAGATAACTCTAAAAGGTTGAAAGTTTCTCACTCTAACAAGACGTATCTTTGGCATTTAAGACTTGGTCATATTAATCAGGATAAGATTCAAAGATTGGTGAAGGACGGTCCTCTAGAATCTCTAGAGGAGGTACGTCTTCCTCAATTTGAGTCTTGTCTTGAGGGTAAGATGACTAAGAGGTCTTTTATAGCTAAGGGTACTAGGGCTCAGGAACTCTTAGAAATTGTGCACACCGATGTATGTAGCCCCATGAACGTTGTAGCACGAGGAGGGTTCAAGTATTATGTCTCCTTTATAGATGATTACTCGAGGTATGGATATGTGTACCTGATGCACTGCAAGAGCAAAACCTTTGACAAGTTCAAAGAGTATCGTGTGGAAGTGGAAAAGCAATTGGGTAAATCCATAAAGACACTTCGCTCTAATCGAGATGGCGAATACCTCTGATGAATTTCTAGGACATCTTGTAGAGAATGGGATATTATCCCAATTGACTGCACCTGGTACTCCACAACAAAATGGTGCGGCCAAAAGGAGAAATAAGACCTTATTGGATATGGTACGGTCCATGATGAGTTATTCAACGTTGCCGTTATCATTCTGGGGATATGCATTACAAACGGCGTGCTATATTCTGAACCAGGTTCCAAGCAAATCAATTCCTAGGACTCCGTATGAATTGTGGCGTGGCAAGAAGCCCTCCCTTAGACATGTGAGAATATGGGGTTGCTCGGCACATGTACTGGATGGGGATGTGAAAAAGTTGGAACCAAGATCAGAATTGTGCATGTTTGTAGGGTATCCTAAGAGAATTAAGGGAGGTCTGTTCTATAACTCGAAGGAACAAAAAGTCATTGTTTCAACCCATGTGACATTCTTGGAGGAAACTCACATGAATGACTTTAAGCCTCAAAGCAAAGTGGTGCTAGAAGAGTTATCGAGTGAAAGAACTGCTCCATAGGTTTTGATCTTAGACGCAAGTCCGAGTTCTGGTGAAAGACCTGCAGACGATCAACAATTTAGGGTGCCTCGTCATAGTGGGATGGTTTCGAAGAAGCCTAACTTCTTCATGTATGATGCTGAGGTATACCAGGCCGAGGCTCATGAGCATAAGGATGATCCAGTCACCTATAATGAAGCTATAAATGATGTTGATTCTAAATCTTGGAAACAGGCTATGAACAATGAGATGGATTCTATGAAATCCAACTCAGTTTTGGGAACTTATAGATCTATCGGATGGGATAAAACCCATTGGATGCAAGTGGGTCTACAAAAGAAAGAAGCATGCGGAAGGGAGTGTGGAAACTTTCAAAGCTAGACTGGTTACAAAGGGGTACACGCAAAAGGCTGGAATCGATTACGATGAAACCTTTTCGTCTATTGCTATGATGAAGTCTATTCGTATTCTTCTGTCTGTTGTTGCGGCTCTCGATTACGAGATCTGGCAAATAGACGTCAAGACGGCATTCCTGAATGGCCATCTTAAGGAGTGTATCTACATGATACAGCCCGAAGGGTTCGTGGCAAAAGGCCAAGAAAGGAAAGTCTGCAAGTTGCTTAGATCCATTTATGGATTAAAGTAAGCATCCCGCTCATGAAACCAGAGATTTTTAAGTGATCAAGACATTCGGTTTTAAGCAGAACGTTGATGAACCCTATGTTTATAAACATATTAAGGATGGAAAAGTGGTCTTTCTGGTACTCTATATCGATGATATACTACTCATTGGGAATGACATAGGGAACTTATCATCGGTCAAGCTTTGGCTACACCAACAGTTTGACGTGAAGGACTTGGGGGAAGCTAATTATGTTCTAGGCATTTGTCTCTTCAGAGATCGAAAGAACAAAATGATAGTGTTATCCCAAGCTTTATACATAGATAAAATAATTGATAAATATGCAATGTAAAAGGCAAAGAAAGATTCACAACATTTCATTGCCTGTCTAACTGCCAGTCTAACTCTTTCATTGGATGATTGCCCCAAGATATCGAAAGAAAGAGAGCGTATGAGTAAGGTCCCTTATGCATCCGCTGTGAGTAGCCTTATGTACGCTATGCTTTGCACTCACCCGGACATATGTTTTGCAGTAGGTATGGTGAGTCGATATCAAGCGAATCCTGGAACCAAGTACTGGCAAGCAATAAAGCATATACTTAAGTATCTTAAGAGAACGAGGGATTATATGTTGGTGTATTCTAGAGGGGACCTAATACCTGTAGGATACACGGACTCAGACTTCCAAACTTACAAAGATTCGAGGAAATTGACATCAGGATCAATGTTCTTGCTCGGAGGAGGCACCATTGCGTGGAGGAGCATGAAGCAGGGTTGCATAGTTGACTTTACAATAGAGGCTAAGTATGTGGCTGCGGCTGAGGCATCTAAAGAAGCTGTTTGGCTCCGTAAGTTCTTTAAAGACCTTGAGGTCATTCTGGGTGTTGATAAGCCTATCATACTTTACTGTGATAACACTGGGGCTATTGCTAACACAAGGGAATCTCGACACCACAAGAGGACCAAGCACATAAATTGGAGGTATCACATAATTAGAGGGCATGTGGAGACAGGACAAGTAGATGTATCACATGTAAGGCCTTGGGTCGTCTGCTGGGCGGATGACTTCTTATTCACATATGGTGAATAATTATTCTCTTATTCGGTAGTATAATAGAACTTTAAGATAGCCTAATCAGTAGGATTGAATGGACTTTGACCTAAAGCTGATCATGGATATCATATGAAGGTTCTGCATACATGACAAGGTCATTGGACAATAGCTTGTCACAGGCTTACGTAATACGGAAGAAGAGTTCAGTTTCAGGTTTATAGTGGTGTGACTCTGAAATTAGTGATCATACGATTGAGTTGTTTGGTAAAGAATGATGATCATATGGATTCACGGGAGCCTGATTATATATGTCCAATTGGTTCCTCTACTAGCTCGACATAATTCCTTAACGATTGACAAATTGATTTGTGTATGCTTATTTGCTAGTTGATTATGCATGGATGGTGTTGACATAGGATTAGGATGGTGGACAAGATTCTCTCCGGTTGAATTCATATTTTGTTTTGGATAATAGAGTACACAATTATTCGAACTCCAAATAAAGTTGCCATGATTTTATTTGAGATTGGATTGGAGTTGTAGAAAATTATCCATGAGAACAAAAATTTGAAATACAACTGCTTGTGGATTTTGAAATTTGAAATTTGAATTTTGAAATTTAGATTTTGAATTTGAAATTTGAATTTGAAATTTAAATTTGAAATTTGAAATTTGAAATTTGAAATTTGAAATTTGAATTTTGAAATTCAAATTTTGAACCACAGTCCAAGTGGAATTCGAATTCTTTGTGGATAATTCCACAGGGCTAGAATTCGAATTTGAGTTGGATTATGAAAAGGAAAATATTGTTTGAATCCTACTTGAATTTTGAATCCCAATCCTAACTAACTTGGTCGAAAATTTTGAGGAATATCCTCCTAGAATTTTCAGATTTTTTGTGGATAAGATTCAGGGAAAAATTCAAGTTTCAATCCTAGGTGAATTTGGATTCACTCCTCCCTAAAAGTTGCAAAAATTTTGAGGGAAAATCTCAAAGATATTTTCGGTTATTTATGGATAAGGTGTGACGACCCCGAATCTGACCACCCACAACCGTCATGAACCAGCTCTATGGCCGGCCAAGATGGCTCGTGTGCCGAATCCAGGTCGTCAGTTTTAAACTCTTTTTCTCACAACTCTCATTTATCAGGGCTTAAAATTTCACCCATAATTTTTTTTCTTTAATACATACTTTCCCGAAAAGAAAGCTAAGTATAAAAGTCGGATAAAAATACAATACTTAACATTTATAAATATTTTGGGAGTACAACATAATATACATCATGTAATATGTTTGTACTATTTTTATTTTTATTTTTTTTTTCAAACACTTGCTCTTCAATTCGTTATCTCTCAAAGCTCAGCAAAAAACTTATGGTAGGACCCAGTCCAAGGTGAATTCCCGATCCTTTGACATGCACAAATCCTGCCGCCATCCAAAAATCTACTAGACAGGTTTCTTACCTATAACATGAACAAACTGGTGAGCTAAGAGGCTCAGCAAGTTCAAACATACTTAGCAAGAATCATACAGATTCAAAAACATTGAAAACTCAATTTTCTATGAATAGTACTATTTACCATAAATAGTGACTTTGACCCTTGACCGATGAATAGGAACTGTTACCATAACTAGTTACTATTCACATTACCTCAACTGGATACTATTCACATATCCTAACCGAAATAGTATATTTCTCAGTTATGCTCAATTATGGTTTTCAACATATTATTGATGGTTCATTTTCTATTTACTTTCTAGTATAGAGCTCTTTTTATGGCAGTACCGATAATTGTTGCGCGTTGACTGGGAGGGCCTAGGGAGAGACACCAGAGCTTCGACCTCCACAGCCCTTATATCTTCGTAGGATCTGAAAAACCTCCACCACTACGTTGCAGGGGTGGTATGCCTTAATGGTTTCATTACTATCTTTCAATTCTAGTTTTGACTAAGCGACATTAATCATTACCTCAAGGTCACTATCCTCCATCGCCTGTAGGCCTTCCTTGTTCTCTTTTCTCATTATATGGGATACATTATACCAACTAATCTCTAAATGTCCATAGGACTTTATATCTAGCGTACATCTAGTACATAATAAAATAACACAGTATTTCATGTTGCAGACATGAAAATACTTGAACTTACACATATCACACTTAGACATAATAGTCTATTCATGTTGCAGTCAATTAAATGTTTGAACTTACCAATGCTGTGACAATGTCCACTTCCGGAACTCCTCTACAGTTTTATCTCTATTTTGGGTTCCTACAAACATAATATTGTCAGTTAATACCCTATATTAATTAACACTTTGAATATACATTCATTTCACTTAACAACTCAACACATTTAAATTTTGTTTGTGGTACACGGCCTGCAACACGCCTGTGTCCCAGCTCGTGTACCTCTCAGGTTTACTCTACACGGCCATGTTGTTTACTATCTAGCCATGTAACTGTACACGGCTTGATATACGCCCGTGTTCAAGCCTGTGTACCTTTCAGATTGTAAAAATTTTTTCCTATACACGGCCATGTTATTTACTATATGGCCGTGTAACTGTACACAGCTTGATACACGCCCATGTTCAAGCTCGTGTACCTCTCGGGTTGTAAAATTTTTCATATACACGGTCGTGTATTTCTTCTACACGCCCGTGTTTTTTGAAATTTTTAGGTTTTTAATGCTAAAATCTTTATTTTGAGTCCTAGAATTTTATTTAAGTCATTCTAGGTCCTTTCGGGTTCTTTTACCACTTTTTGGTGCTTAAAACCCTAATTGTTTACTTTCCGATTCTTGATTATTATTCATCCATCACTTATGGTCGTTTCTTGTTTTTCGAGCATTTCGGAGCCTCTAATGGCCCTTTCACTACTCTTAAAACACTTTCTATCCCGTCCCCGGCTCTCGGTCCTCTAGAGACTCGGGTTTCCTATCCCAACCTAATATTTTTACCCCTCGTTTCTTGAAATACGCTTATGTCATTCTAAAAATTTTAGCAACATTTCTGCTTGTATATTTAGGTTTCCCGGTGTTAAGTACGCCTCAGAACCTTTGTACCTACCACGTACTATACTAGAGGCCTATTTTATACAAAGTTTCCAAACTTTGTATAAAAATTTCCCACATAATCAATATTCAACAATCTATACACAATCAACAATATTTTCCAAACTAAGCTTGGTTTAACATGTTAATTGTCACCAAATTAGTTTTCATCACCACATTCCAATATCACATATCATTCTTAGGCTTTCCAATGTGTAATACAACATTAAAACCTAACCACATTTTTATTTCAACCCTAGCATTGTCCACGGATTTTTCATGCAAATCACATAGAAAATCTTGCTTTCTTTCCTAGGGTTTTATCAACATTCCACATTCTTATTCATCATGAAATCAAATGGGCTTAAACACTAAACCAATTCACAAATTTCCAACCATTTTTCAGACCAATATCCCCACGGATTTTTCATGGAAACATGCAAAATTTTTGCTTGTTTCTAAACCCTAAATCATGCTTCAAAATCTAAACATCAAACCAATCACAACATCAATCAAAGCATCAACTTTTTCAATGTTTTTCTACTTTACAAAACCACGGATTTTCACTAAGAAAATCAAAGGAAATTGCTTCAATTTTGAAGCCCACCTTAACTAGTTGATGGCTTGATGCTAGAGTTGCAATGAAGGCTAAGTTTGGTGTGAAAGTTAAAACAAAATTTTGACTTAATGGGGGAAGAAACGCCACGGATTTTTGGCTGAAAAAGAGCAAGAATTTGGCTAGATTTTTCTATTTTCTCTTATGAATTTTGATGCCTATTTATAGGCAAAAACCAAGGACTTCTTAGCAAAATTTTCCAATAATTTGCTAATTGTTCATGGGTCAAAATGTAAATATTTTGGGGTCAAAACCTAATTTTTTTCTTTTCCCTTTCCACTTGGCCGAATGGCCTTTTAGCTAAATTTAATAAATTTTTATTTTATTATTTTGGCAAGATCATGGCCATTGATCAAAAAGCAAAGTGATCTTAGCCTTACACCTTTCAAAATTACTTTTCAAGACAAAGAAAATAAATTGGCTTTATGACATAATTATGATGATGTCATCCTACAATTCATATTAATTCACTAATTAATTCATGGTCAAATTTTGACCGAAAGCCGATCCGAACGGAACTTTACCGAAATCGCGTAGGCGGGTTCCGGGCACCTCCAGTGCGATCGGTTTGTTTTATTTTGCTTCCGTTTGATCAGAATTCTTTACCGTAAATTTCTATCGTTTTAGTGCATTTCAATGCATTCTCTAGGGTTTTTGGCTCTGATTTTGAACCGTCTCACCCAATTATGTCCGGTAAGATTTTCCATCCCCGAACTCACTCACTTTAACACTGCCAGAATATTTTTAGAGTATTCTCAATAGTATTAAAACGTAACTTTTTCATATACATACAATTTTAACCTACTCCAAGAATCTAAAATTCCCAGTTATCACATTCATCCCTCCTTATAGAATTTTCATCCTCGAAAATTTAGAATAAGTGGGGGTACAAATTTCTATTTTTGTCTTCACGTTCCCATGTAGCCTCTTCAACATTGTGATTTCTCCACAGCACTTTGACTAATGGGATCGTTTTATTCCGCAAAACTTTATCTTCTCGTGCTAGAATTTGAACAGGTCTCTCCTCATAGGTCAGGTCTTCTTGAATCTAGATCGGTTCATGTTTCAACACATGGGACGGATCCGATATGTACTTTCATAGCATCGACACGTGAAACACATTATGCACTGTCGATATTTCTAGAGGTAACGCCAATCTATAAGCGACTTTACCAATGCGTTCGATGATTTCATATGGCCCAATATATCTTGGACTTAATTTCCCCTTCTTTTTGAACTGCATTATTCCTTTCATCGGTGAAACTCTTAGGAATACAAAATCCCCTTCATTGAACTCTAGGGATCTTCGTCTTTTGTCCGCATAGCTCTTCTGTTGGCTCTAGGCTATCTTCATCTGCTGTTGTATTTTTGTAACTGCATCCACTGTCTCTTGTACAAAATCTGTCTTATGCAGTCGTTTCTCTTGTAGGTCATATCAGTGAGCTGGTGATTTACACTTCTTTCCATACAAAGCTTCATAGGGTGCCATACCTATCGAAGTTTGGTAGCTGTTGTTATATGAAAATTCTACCAATGGAAGTTTCTCGTTCCAACTCCCCGGGAAATCTATTGTACACACACGCAGCATGTCTTCTAGTGTTTGGATGGTTCGCTCAGATTGTCCATCTGTCTGTGGATAAAATGCTGTGCTCAGACGCACTTCTGTTCCCATAGCTTCTTGCACACATGTCCAGAAGTTCGAAGTGAATCGTGGATCACGATTTGACACAATGGATTTAGGAACTCCATGTAGCCTGACTATGTGGTTGACATACAAGCCTGCTAACTTTTCCAACGAAAAGGTCATTTTTATGGCAATGAACCTTGCCGTCTTTGTCAATCTGTCGACAATGACCCAAATGGCATCATAACCTTCTCGGGTCTTCAGTAGTCCTACCACAAAGTCCATTGTGATATGTTCCCATTTCCACTCAGGAATCTCCAACGGTTCTAGCTTTCCGCCTGGATGACGATGTTCAGCCTTATCTTTTTGGCATGTCATACATCTGCTTACGAACTCTGCTATATCCTTCTTCATCTTTTTCCACCAGAATTATAATTTCAAGTCCTGGTACATCTTACTAGCTCTAGGATGTACTGAATATGGCGTTTCATGGGCTTCTGCCACGATTCGCCTTCTTAATCCTTCATCATCTAGAATCTGAATTCTCCCCTGATGTAGGATTAATTCTTCTTTAGACACTTCCTCCCGTGAATTTGCTAGCTTCGTATCTCGTTTCTGAGCTTCTCTGATATCTTTATACAACGTTAACTCCAATTGTAATGTAGCTAGCTTTTCGGCTATGAGCTCCATTTCCAGCATGTTGATTTCTTGTTGCAATGGCTTGGGAAATTTTTCAATCGGCAGTTGCTACGGAGCAGTAGATTTCCTACTTAATGCATCTGCAACGCGATTGGCTTTTACCGGATGATAGAAGATTTCACAATCATAATCCTTTACCAACTCCAGCCATCTCCTTTGCTGCATATTTAGCTACTTTTGCGTGAAGAAGTACTTTAGACTCTAGTGGTTAATATAAATCTGACACTGAGCTCCATATAGATAGTGTCGCTAGATCTTTAATGCGAACACTACTGCGGCAAGCTCCAAATCGTGCGTGGGATAATTTTTCTCATGGTCCTTTAATTGATGCGAGGCATAGGCAATTACCTTGTCGCCTTGCATCAAGACGGCTCCTAATCCCATCTTCGAAGCATCATTGTATATCACGAATATCTGCCCTTCAGTAGGAAGTGTAAGTATTGACGCGCTCGTTAATCATTTCTTCAGCTATTGGAAGCTTTTCTTGCAATGTTCAATCCATTCAAACTTCTTTTCCTTGCATGTAAGCACCATGATAGGAGCGGCAAGTCACGTGAATCCTTCAACAAATCTTCTATAATAACCGGCTAGACCTAAGAAACTCCGTATTTTCGTCACGTTCTTAAGTGTGGGCCATTCGTTGATCGCCTCAACCTTTGCAGGATCCATAGCGATTCCTTCCTTGGATACCACATGTCCAAGAAAATGTACTTTATCCAGCCAGAATTCACATTTGGAGAATTTGGCATAGAGTTGATGCTCTCTTATTGTCTGTAAGACAACTTTCAGATGGTCCTCACGAGTCTTTGAATATATAAGAATGTCATCCATAAACACAATGACAAACTTATCCAGATATTCCTTAAAGACTCGATTCATCAAGTCCATAAAGCATTTGTTAACCCAAACAGCATCACAAGGAATTCGTAATGACCGTAGCGTGTCCAAAATGCGGTTTTGTGGATGTCACTCTCCTTGATCCTCAGTTGATGATATCCTGATCACAGATCAATCTTGGAGAATACTGCTATGCCTGTTAGTTGATCAAACAAGCCGTCAATTCTAGGTAATGGATACCTATTCTTGACAGTGACCTTGTTCAACTCTCGATAATCGATGCACATCCGAAACGATCCATCTTTCTTCTTAACAAATAATACGAGAGCACCCCATTGGGAATAGCTCGGGCGTATAAATCCTTTGTCAAGAAGCTCCTTCAGCTACTCTTGTAACTCTTTTAACTCTGTCGGTGCCATCTGGTACGGTGCCCTTGAGATAGGTATGGTTCCTGACATCAGCTCGGTCTCAAAGGAAATTTCTCGTTCAGGTGGCAATCCTGGTAATTCTTCTGGGAAGACATCAGTGAATTCTTTCACAATAGGAACGTCTTCGGGTTGGAGCTTTGGTTCCTTCGTCACGTCCAATATACATGCTAGGTACCCAGCACAACTGCTAGACAATAGCCTCCTTGCTTCCATTGAGTTGATCATTAACTTCTTTGATTTGCGTGACGTGTCAACGTACTCAAATCTCTCTTCTTGTTCAGGTTGAAATCTGATCTTCCACTTCCGATAATCGATTGTGGCATGATACTTCCTTAGGAAATCCATTCCTAGTACTACATCGTAGTCGGCAAGCTCCATCACGATCAATTCTACAAAAAAATTCCCTATTTGCCATAATTATTGGCACATGCGGTAACTAATAATTGGACATCAGGACTTCCCCTGAGGGTAGTACAGTTCTAAACGTCATACCCATATTGTCTTTAGGATATCCTATCCTATTTGTAAATTGGTATGAAATGAAAGAATGCGTAGCTCCAGAATTAAATAAGACAAATGCCAAATTATTAGCGACAGAAAGCTGACCTGTTAGTACATTTGACGTTCTAGCTTTCGCCTCTTCCTTGGTGTATACCATGACTCTAGCATCTACTCGGGGCAAGAGTTCTTATCTTTCCTGCCTCTCAGAGTGGGATGAACCTTCAGCTTTAGCCTACAGTGAATGTGCCTGGGGACGTTGTTGTTGTGACTGAGATGATGCTTGCACATTCTGACTATTTTCTGGACAGTTCCTGGCAAAATGACCGTCCTTCCCACATTGAAAACAGGCATTTGGGGTAAATTTGCATCTGCCTGCATGTCTCTTCCCACAATTCCCACAGTCTCGAACAATAGGGCCAACATTATTGTTCATTTTCCTCTGTTGGTTCCTATTTCCAGGATTATTTCCTTTTCTCTTCCCCTGGGACTGTTAACTAGAAGTACTTGGTTGCCTAGCTTTGACATTTGGACTAGGCTTACTGCTTTGTCTAACTTGAGATCCAGCTTGTATGGCTTTGGTCAAGACCTTTTCCTTCTTCTTCGCATCCCACATCTTCTCTCTTTCTTCCTTCTATCGGACCAGATAATACTCTGCCTTCGGCGCATGACTAACACAATCAGATACAGTGTCAGGCGGCATCAACCTACTATCCACCAATGATGAGATTTTGGGACGAAACATTCCCAGCATCTTGTAGATTTTCTCCCTTTCAATGGTGATAATGTATGGGCACAATCTAGACAGTTGATCGAACTTGCTGCAGACTTCAATCACTATCATGTCCCCATGCTTTAACTCTGCGAACTCTCTTTATTGTGGTTGCAACGGTGCAGGATTATAATATTTCTGGTTGAATTCCTCCAGAAAGTCCAACCAAGACATCGTCTACATATTTCTTCTCGGCTTGACAGATTCCCACCAAAACCTCGCATCCTTTTTCAAAACTAAGGACGCACACATTATCTTCTCCTAGTCATTCAGCTCCATAAATTCCAATATCATATGGAGTGAAGACAACCACTCCTCTGCCTCTAGAGGATTTGTGGAGCCCTCAAACTCTGGCTGCCTCATTTGTCAAAATCTTTCATATAGTGGCTCAAGATTGGCCCTGGGTTATGGTTGGGGTTCTACTACTTCTTCTGGTACCACTAGCGGCACTTCTACTTCTGGTGCGGCCATTTGTGGATCTTGGAGCTCATCTTGTTCTTGTCTTTGTTCCATTTGCTCGAGTCTTTGTCTTAACTCGGCATTCTCTCTCATTTGGGCTTCTAACTCATCCACTCTTTCAGAAAGGACTGGA
Organism: Antiaris toxicaria; assembly: GCA_035233585.1. Classification (NCBI taxonomy): domain Eukaryota; kingdom Viridiplantae; phylum Streptophyta; class Magnoliopsida; order Rosales; family Moraceae; genus Antiaris; species Antiaris toxicaria. The sequence goes on from CP141156.1 coordinate 74,999,117, forward strand.
CGCCCTCTTATGTTCCTCAAGTTTCACGGATTCACCATCTTATCCTATTTCCTATAATCGCATAAGAGTCGATCGTTAAGTTTTCACAAATATATTTTTACAATATAAGTATAAATAGTTTTGATCATCACATAATTTCAACATTTCACTCATTGAACATGTCAAAATATGATTATCATTTCTTTTCATTTCAAAATTTTTCAAAAGTACATCAGTTCGAAGGCTTTCTCAAAATAGCCTTTTGATACTGTCATATATACACATATACAGTTATATATCTACATTTACACAACATATGTATTTCCATGCCTAATCTTCTAACTGAGGTTGTTCCTGGATCATCAAAAACTCAATTGGATCCATTTCTTTATCATCCGTTTCGTTTTCGGCCTTAGACGACGTTAATCTTTCAGCTGGATTCGTACCCTCTGGTTGTCTCGAAGGACCTACCTTATGGTCGTTTGCCATCGATCCTGATCCATATAGGTGATCTAACATTACTTCTTATAGCAACTGTTCACGCTCTTGCACACCGTGCAGTCCATCATCATCTCTTCCTCTATTTTAGCTACCGTGACAATAAATTCATGTAAAGTAGCAGGGTATAAAGGAGTTACCCTCTGTCGTAGGTCTATGGTGAGTCCCTTCCAAAATATGTCACAAAAATCATCATTTGTGAAATTAGATAGAGGACATGTCCTTACAACGCTATCCTGGAATCTGACTGCATACGAGAATACAGTATCGCTCAGTATCATTTGATGTCTCTCTGTATTTAGGACAAAGTCTTTGACATCCACATAATTGGGCATAGCTGGTGGTGGCGATACTGTCCTACTCTCAGGAGGGTCTACAACTGGTGCCGCACTCCTCTGTGGAAACTGCTCCAGCATGACTTGGCAAAATTCAGCCCAATCCATTGCTAGTAGCATCTCTTGATCACAATACTCCCAATATAATTGTGCGTCCTCACGGAATGTACCAATGGCCATCAAAACCCAGCAATCCTGATCTATATCACACTGGTGCATGATAACCTCAATGTCATGTAGCTAGTCTCGTGTAGAGATCCCCTGCTGACCTCCCTCAAATGCAGGTGGGTGACTACCTCTAAAAGCATGTACAGCTCGTACTGACACCCTAGCTCCTATACGAGCTCGATCTCTCACCACTGGAATGTCTACTACTACCGGTGGGTTTACGATCAGTCGCGGTGTTGTTGCTTGTACCGGTGCTGATGCTACAATCCTTGGCGCTAACGGCTCAGGTACTGGCAGTCGTTGTACTGCTCGCTGCATCATGGATGGTTTGATCACGGGCCTAGTCCACACCCGGATCGGTCTTCTCGGTCGATATGGATGAGGTCTCATGTAAGGTGGTCTCGTCATCTTAAGTCTTACAAAATATATAATCTCGAAGAAATGTAAAGTTAACTAGCTTAAAGAAAGCTAACTTACTTAGATTGACGAGCAGATCGTGCTTCGTGCCAACAAGGATATGATTAACCACTCTGATACCAACCTGTGACGTCCCTGAATCTGACCACCTACAACCGTCATGAACCGGCTCTACGGCCGGCCAAGACACTCGTGTGCCGAATCTGAGTCGTCAGTTTTAAACTCTTTTTCTCACAACTCTCATTTATCAGGGCTTAAAATTTTGCCCATAATTTTTTTTTCTTTAATACATACTTTCCCGAAAAGAAAGCTAAGTATAAAAGTCGGATAAAAATACAATACTTAACATTTATAAATATTTTGGGAGTACAACATAATATACATCATGTAATATGTTTGTACTATTTTTATTTTTTAATTTTTTTTCAAACACTTTCTCTTTAATTCATTATCTCTCAAAGCTCAGCAAAAAACTTATGGTAGGACCCAGTCCAAGACGAATTCCCTATTCCTTGACATGCGCAAATCCTGCTGCCATCCAGAAATCTACTGGACAAGTTTCTTACCTATAACATGAACAACCTGGTGATCTAACAGGCTCAGTAAGTTCAAACATACTTAGCAAGAATCATACAAATTCAAAAACATTGAAAACTCAATTTCCTATGAATAGTACTATTCATCATAAATAGTGACTTTGACCTTTGACCGATGAATAGGAGCTGTTACCATAACTAGTTACTGTTCACATTACCTCAACCGAATACTATTCACATATTCTAACCGAAATCACTATACTTAGTATATTTCTCGGTTATGCTCAATTATGGTTTTCAACATATTATTGATGGTTCATTTTCTATTTACTTTCTAGTATAGAGCTCTTTTTATGGCAGTACCGATAATTATTGCGCGCTGACTGAGAGGGCCTAGGGAGCGACCCCAGAGCTTCGACCTCCACAGCCCTTATATCTTCGTAGGATCTGAAAAACCTCCATCACTATGTTGCAGGGGTGGTACACCTTAATTGTTTCATTACCATCTTTCAATTCTAGTTTTGACTAAGCGACATTAATCGTCACCTCAAGGTCACTATCCTCCATCGCCTGTAGGCCTTCCTTATTCTCTTTTCTCATTATATAGGATATGTTATACCAACTAATCCCCAAATGTCCATAGGACTTTATATCTAGCGTACATCTAGTACATAATAAAATAACACAGTATTTCATGTTGCAGACATGAAAATACTTGAACTTACACATATCACACTTAGACATAATAGTCTATTCATGTTGCAGTCAATTAAACATTCGAACTTACCAATGCTACGACAATGTCCACTTCCGGAACTCCTCCGCAGTTCTATCTCTATTTTGGGTTCCTACAGACATAATATTGTCTGTTAATACCCTATATTAATTAACACTTTGAATATACATTCATTTTACTTAACAACACAACACATTTAAATTTTATTTGTGGTACACGGCCTATAACACGCCCCTGTCCCAGCCCGTATACCTCTCGGGTTTACTCTACACGGCCATGTTGTTTACTATCTAGCTGTGTAACTGTACACGGCTTGATACACGCTCGTGTTCAAGCCCGTGTACCTCTCGGGTTGTAAAAATTTTTTCCTATACACGGCCATGTTATTTACTATATGGCTGTGTAATTGTACACGTCTTGATACACGCCCATGTTCAAGCCCGTGTACCTCTCGAGTTGTAAAATTTTTCATATACACAGCCATGTATTTCTTCTACACGCCCGTGTTCTTTGAAATTTTTAGATTTTTAACTCTAAAATCTTTATTTTGAGTCCTAGAATTTTATCTAAGTCATTCTAGGTCCTTTCAGGTTCTTTTACCACTTTTTGGTGCTAAAAACCCTAATTGTTTACATTTCGATCCTCGATTACTATTCATCTATCACCTAGGGTCGTTTCTCATTTTTCAAGAGTTTCAGAGCCTCAAATGGCCCTTCCTATCCCGACCTAATATTTTTACCACCCGTTTCTTGAAATGCCCTTATGCTGTTTTAAAATTTTCAGCAACATTTCTGCTTGTATTTTTAGGTTTCTCGGCGTTAGATATACCTCAGAACCTTTGTACCTGTCACGTACTATACCAGAGGCCTATTTTATATAAAGTTTCCAAACTTTGCATAAAAATTTCCCACATAATCAATATTCAACAATCCATACACAATCAACAATATTTTCCAAACTACGCTGGTTTAACATGTTAATTGTCACCGAATTAGTTTTCATCACCACATTCCAATATCACATATCATTCTTAGGTTTTCCAATGTGTAATACAACATTAAAACCTAACCACATTTTTATTTCAACCCTAGCATTGTCCATGGATTTTTCATGCAAATCACATGGAAAATCTTATTTTCTTTCCTAGGGTTTTATCAACATTCCACATTCTTATTCATCATGAAATCAAATGGACTTAAACACTAAACCAATTCACAAATTTCCAACCATTTTTCACACCAATATCCCCACGGATTTTTCATGGAAACATGCAAAATTTTTGCTTGTTTCTAAACCCTAAATCATGCTTCAAAATCTAAACATCAAAACAATCACAATATCAATCAAAGCATCAACTTTTTCAATGTTTTTCTACTCTACAAACCCACAGATTTTCACTAAGAAAATCAAAGGAAATTGCTTCAATTTTGAAGCTCACCTTAACTAGTTGATGGCTTGATGCTAGAGTTACAATGAAGGCTAAGTTTGGTGTGAAATTTAAAACAAAATTTTGACTTAATGGGGGGAAGAAAGGCCACGGATTTTTGGCTGAAAAAGAGCAAGAATTTGGCTAGATTTTTCTATTTTCTCTTATGAATTTTGATACTTATTTGTAGGTAAAAACCAAGGACTTCTTAGCAAAATTTTCCAATAATTTACTAATTGTTCATGGGTCAAAATGTAAATATTTTGGGGTAAAAACCTAATTTTTTCTTCTCCCTTTGCACATGGGCCTTTTAGCTAAATTTAATAAATTTTTATTTTATCATTTTGGCAAGATCATGGCCATTGATCAAAAAGCAAAGTGATCTTAGCCTTACACCTTTCAAAATTACTTTCCAAAACAAAGAAAATAAATTAGCTTTATGACATAATCATGATGATGTCATCCTACTATTCATATTAATTCACTAATTAATTCGTGGTCAAATTTTGACCGAAAGCTGTCTGAACGGAACTTTACCAAAATCGTGTAGGCGGGTTCTGGGCACCTTGGGTGTGATTGGTTTATTTTATTTTGCTTCCGTTTGATCAGAATTCTCTACCGTAAATTTCTATCATTTTAGTGCATTTCAATGCACTTTATAGGGTTTTTGGCTCTAATTTTGAACCATCTCACCCAATTATGTCCGGGAAGATTTTCCATCTCTGAACTTACTCACTTTAACACTGCCAGAACATTTTTATAGTATTCTCAACAGTATTAAAACACAACTTTTTCATATTTTATTCATTAAAATTGCTATATACATACAATTTTAACCTACTCCGAGAATCTAAAATTCCTGGTTATCACAGAAGGATGAGATAAAATTCAAGCTAGAAAATCCTATTTGGATTTTGATTCTCCTCACACTTTAATGACCGAATCTAGTCATTTTTTTGGCACAAGGGGGAATCGGTTTTTATGTGGGAATAAGGAGATAAAATTCTAGTTAAAATCCTGTTTGAATTTTGAATGAAAAATCCATAAAGTGGCCGAATCCATTATGGTTGGATAAGGCCTAGAAAATTCAGATTTTATGTGTGGCTAAGGGAGAAAATCTTCTCCTAATCCAATTCAAATTCAGAGGATCACCTCATGCAAGTCTATAAATAGAGGTCCTACCACTCCAGTTCTCTCAGATCACAGACTCTCAGGTGAGTAAGCTTATTATTGCACAACTCACCATGACAATAAGTTCTTTAGAGATCTGGGTGGTCGGAAGAAGACTAGCAGTGCTAGCATACTGATCAAGGTTCAGAGTGCCCACACACTCAGCCATTCGGGAATTGGAGAATAGTAGAGAAGGCTAGTTGGTTGAAGCCCTCCGATCATTCTCCTCCTATAGATTGGCATCCTTTGAGGTATGAGTTTGAATTGTTGTTGGTTTATTGTATATGGCATCATGATATGTTTAACGATCTTAAAAATTTTTTATTGTTCCGCTGCGCCACTCTGATACATTTTTTCCGATTTATTTCCTACATGCATATGCCATCTGGCAATAGCATATCACTTTTCATATAACATTTACAAAAAGTAAGTACAAAACTCTAGTCTGTTGGAAGTGGTAAACTCTTTTTCGTTACAAAACTTAAAAGAAAATACACAGCTAGGTCTAATGGGAGTAAGCTACTACTTCCCACAGTACCTGCATACAGGGTCTAAGTAATTGTTATACTAGAGTAAATTGCTACTACTTTGAGGAAAGTCCTGATTCTGCATCAGAGAT